>JARWLC010000001.1:163416605-165816605 GCA_033318265.1 Phyllotis vaccarum | reverse complement strand
AAAATTTGGGATAGTGATATAATAAAGAACATTTATACCAATTAATGAAAAATATATTTGAATGAGAATTGTATACTTATTCACAATAAAGAAAATATGGTATAGATAGCTAGCTATACAACAGTTGGCTGTTTCCTTAACACCTGGAAGAACACAAGTATTTATTCCCAGGCTAGATATCCTACTTAATATACAAGGCAAGGAAAATCAGTATGTAAAAGCAGCTTGCACAGTATTCTCTAGTAGATATATCTACATTACAGCTCCTGCATCTAGAGCTCAAGGATCACTATGCTAGAAATATGGTGGTAGATAATCTCTCCTAGAGACTGCTACATAGACCAGACCAGAACATTGACGATATCAATGGAGTTGTTAACACGGAAAAGAGGAAATGTTTCAGGAACTCAGCCTTACACAAAAATCTGCAGACAACCATTGACTGCTGGGAGAGGAAAAATTGGTGTCTCCCAGAGATGGATAAGCTCCCTTTTTGGTTATCCAACACAAAATGGTTAGCCTTGAAACCATATACACACCAATAACAAAAATGGACTCACTAGGTTGTACTTACATGTCTTTGTGCATTAAGACACTCATGAATAAAAAAAAAAACATATTCAGAGAAAAAGACAATAAATTTGAGAGTTGGGTGCACAGAAGGAGATTGGGGAAAGATAGCAGGGCAGAGTTGGAAAGTGAAAAATCAGTGAAGGGTGAGAATGATGTGATTCTATTTCCATTAACACATTTTTGTAATCAGAGATTACATATCTTCTTAATGACAGTTGTATAAATTATACGAAATAAATTCTCCCTTTTTGTGTTTGACTTTCTGATGCTTATCAGAATGGTCTGAAAATAGCAAAGAGAAATTCCACAAGTAAATAGTTTTTATACTTTATATTAGCTTATCAGCACTTCATATCTTCTTAAGAACATTTTTACATATAGGTTAGTTCCTTTCTTCAGACACTCTATAATATTCTACTGTGAAAATGTACAACAATCTAATACCTTATCTTCTGGGAAAAGGTTTTAAGATCCTCAGGAGATGTATGAAACCCTATAATTTAATGTTTCTTCATTTTGCTAAGTATTTATCAAGCACTGTCCTGGAACTTTTGCAGTCTGAATTGCAACAACAAAGTAAACACAGTTTCCTTTTTACTCCCTGACAATTTAATAGCAAAAAGTCTTTTCCCACAGATTTTTAGCAACATCAGCTAATGATTATTTTCCCTACCTTACCTAGTCTAGAACTATCATAATTTCAGGTAAAGGAAACACCCTATAGATGCAATATACATGATGCATGTGTTCAGATGTTGGCAATGACTTGTGAACCTCCAAAAAGCTGCACACTTACCATTTGCTTATGTGTGTGTGTGTGTGTGTGTGTGTGTGTGTGTGTGTGTGTGTGTGTGTGTGTGTGTGTTTATTCTAAGAGATAACAGACACTGGTTGTTGTGGTTCATGTTGGTAATCTAAACACCTGGGAGGCTAAGAAAGCCTGGGTTAAATAAATAGTTAATTTCAGGTCAGCCTGAGTGACATATGCAGACCCTATCAAAAATTAGCAGCAACAACACACACAGAGACAAACATGAACACATACATACACAGTGTTAAAAGAGCCCTTTCAACAAACATAAATATTTCAGTATGTGAGTTTAAGTAGTAAGTTTCCAAATAAAACCCCAATAGCACAGGAAATAGCCCTGAATTTTGACAAATGGGACCACATAAAAGTAAAAAACTCTGCACAGAAAAATCTATCAATAGAATGTACAGCCCTCAGAATGAGAGAAACAGTCCTTTCAGATATGCTTCAAGCAAGGGGTTAGTTTATAAAATACACAAAAGGACTTCAAAAGTTGAATACACAAATAGTGCCAGTCAATGGGCAATAACAAGCAGACAATTCTCACAGAAATAAGATTCTATTTCCCTGTATTCTGCAATTTCATTTTTCTTAACAGCAAAGTAGAATTCTATTTTATGTCTATCTCACATTTTCAGTCTTACATGTAGTATATGTATTAGAAAACATTAATTAGACTCATATTGTGTATATATATACATACCTAATCAATAATAATATTTATAGAAGAAAAGGACACAAATGAGAAAAATTTGGGGAAAGGACACTAGAAGAATTGGAGTGTGGACATAGTTGTGGATATGATCAAAATATATTGTATTCTTGCATGAAATTCTCAAAACAAAAATGAAAAATGTTCAAAAATATTTTTAATTACTTATTCTTCTCTCATACAATTCATTCTGACTAACCTTCACCTGTAGTATTAAGTTTCCTAGAACTGGAGTTACACAAAGTTATAAACCAACATATGGGTGCTGGAAACCAACTTAAACATAGTATAAATAACTGAGAATTGATAATAACATAAACAATTGACTAAATACATAAATTGAGATGAGACCAATCAATGTATTTATGTAAATGTTCTGCATTTAGGGAGAAGCCTAACTGCCAGTCCTTAAGTCAGTGGTGAATGATGAGTTTCTTCCCCAGATTACTAGAATTGGGAAGGAAAAATGAACAGCCTATTTCTGGTTGAGCACTACCTTAGGCGGTTCAGCAGACTCAGCTTCAGTGGTGTCAGGAGATGTCGAAAGTAAATATGTGCAGTATGATGTAATGAGAGAATGACATTTTATCTCTGTTCCTTTTTCTGATTCTGTGATCTCAATCTAATAATGGCAGAAGTTCACACAGATTCTACTCCAATAATACTTCTCTGAATTTTGCAAAGTGAGCAAAGATTAGGAAGGTATGAAAAACTCTCATAACCAAAAAGACTCAGAGAAGCTGTACTGAACACATGAATGGAAATATCCTACTTGAGAACCTAGGACAGAAGTAAAATCAAGTTAAGATGATGACCTGACTAGTGTAGTGCTGGACCTCTTTTGTTTCATTAGTTGGAACAAATGTATAGTACTCAAATAAGAGATTAACAACAGGAGAATCTGGGGATTGTGTTCATGAGAATTATTTTTACTTAGTAACTTTTTGTAAATTTAAGAATATGATAAAATAAAATTTATTTAAAACATATATTGGTGAAAAAAATGAGAACTTTGGGAAATATGCATTAAATGTAGAACACACATTGTTATCTTGTAGAAGCTCCATCTGCTTTGCCTGGTCTCACTCATGTGTCTACCAAACTAATGACAGATTGTAATAGGGGAAATTATGTACATGGATATTCTCAGTAAATGTTTTTAGCTTTATTTTTGTCTGTTGTGTAAAGCTATTTTGAACTCATATTTATTTTAAAATATAGTCAGGGATAAGTAAATATTTAAAAATACACCAGTCTCTGTAGATGTGTCAGTTGGCACTCTATACCACACAGTCACTTGCTCTCTGCATTTTTGATCAGTTGTGGATTCTTAAAATACTCTCTGTCTATTGGAAAGAAACGTTTCCTTGATAAGAGGTGAGCCTTATATAAACTTATCTGTTTATATAAGGATAAATATTTAAAATACAGTTCGAAATTATGCTGTTTTGGTGAAGTGGTAGTAATAGGTTTTCATCCAAAATTCATGTCTTCATTTAATCCTAATAGTTGGCTAGGCAATGGAACACATGACTTCCTTCTTGTAGAACATGTCTTAAGTGCAATTAGAGAGTCATTCACTAGTGCCTGGCTATGAGTGCCACTATTTCACCCCTATGGGTATTGTGCCATGCTAATGGTTTTAGTACTTGGAAATCAGGGTTGAGTAGCACTATTGGTAGCCTCTCTTCCTTGGAAACTTGCACAGTACCTTCTTGTACCATGAAATTAGTTGACAGTGAGGAGGCATTCAGATTAGAACCATATTTAATCCTTGGTCCTGTGTTCAAAGTGCATACTGCTTTCTGAACTCGTGACCTGCCTTTAATCTCTGTGAGAAAACTAAGGGAAGCAGCAATAGTTTTTGTTTTGGGGAGTCTTTTGGACAACCCCAACAAACAACTCAAGAAAAGGATGTTGGGTGTTTTGTTAGATAATCAATTGCTTTTGTCAAAAACATTCCAGATGCGAAATTTTTATTTAGAGTGTATATGTACATGTATACATTGACTTACATGTAGTATACGTAATTCCATTAATTCTGCAGTTAGTCTAGGCTATATACTTACAGTAGAAGATCTTGGGCTAGGAATTGCAAATAAGAGAACACAAAATGTTTATTTTCTAGACCGGGGTTGCCTCACTCAACATGATTTCCTAGTTTCATTCAATTACTTGCAAATTTTGTTATTTTATTTTTATATATAGGTGAAAAATATTTCATAGTGAATACACACCACATTATAATTATACATTTGCAGTTGAAGAAATGTAGTTGTTTCCATTTTCTAGCTATTGTGGATAGAGTAGCAATAAACATGGCTGAGAACAAATATCTGTGGAGAAGGATTTCAATATTTTTGAACATATGCCAACAAATGGTATAGTTGGGTCATATGGTATATTTACATTTAGCTTTTTAGGGTTCTCCACACTGATTTCCAGAGATGCTAGACCAGTTTGCAATAATATATAAGAAGTTCATGAGGTTTCCCTTCCCCATATCCCTTCCAGCATATATTGTTGGTTGTTCTATTGATCTTTTCTGTTCTGATTGATATAAGACAAAATCTCAAAGTTGTTTAGACTTGCATTGCCTTAACTGCTAGGAATAAGTTTTATAAGATATTATTTAGACACTTTTATTTCTTCTTTTGATAACTCTCTGTTCAGATCTATAGTCTCCCCCAACACACACTCTTTTTTTTAATATGTTGGGAATTTTCTTTTCTTTATGATTGTTTTTGGAGTTCTTTATATACTCTATGGTTCACTTGAAAATAATGATCTGTATCTTACTACAACCATCTTAACAAAAACCTCTGTTATTATACTGGTTTGGAGAGAATTTGTACAGGTCAAGTTTTCAGTCTGAATGTATAGATGACAGTCATACAAATAATGAAATAATATTTACTTTGGGTTCATATATGTACCTTCAGTAGGTGTCACAACTAAAAAAGCCCTGTAGGGTAAATGATAGGACACAGTTGTATTGACTTCACATTCTAGTGTTTAGTGAAATATACTCACTGAAAAAGTGAACTTCAAGGTGCATTTGGCACAGAATTCAAATTTATTTTTGTAGCAAGTCTCTTATTTGGGGCGTGTTTCATGCTTTTGTCATGCGATCACCAACCATGTCAATTTGGAAGGACCATCACAGAAGTAGTGATTTTCCTATCATGGTATCAAGAATACATAGTTTCAGGATGACAGCATTTATACTTATCTCTATGACCTGCCTGAGGTAGTGCCTGTCAAGTGTCTACACTGTCAACTTATCCTCATAGTTAAGGAATGAGGCACTATATCCCAACCCCTTGTGGGTGGAGTACCTACATAAATTATTTGAATTTATTCAGCATAAAAGATTTCTCAATTCTCATATAGTTTTTGTGCACTCAATCATCTATTTATATCCCCATGGAACCAAAATATTTCTTTTTTTAAATTTTTCGTTACAATTTAATGGGACATAATTTATTGTGTTGCTTGGAATACACTAGCATTGGTTATCAGCTGCTATTTAATTCACTCATATGTCTCATGAATATAGCTCATCTATTGTGTTCTCTTAAAAATAAGTTACTGTTTTTTAGTAATTTAAAATTAGTTCTTATTTTCTGTCCTTTCCTTTTAAATTTTAAAGGTTATATTGTTGTTTAATTTCATTTATTTCTTCCTTCTAAGTATTTAATGGCCTTTTTACATTAATTATTACATGTGTGTATATATGTACTCAGTTGTATGTTATTGTATTTGTGTTTAAGGCTTGACCATTTGGTATTGGATAACCTATAGATGTGCTCTTCTGTATGGAAAACTACTTATTCTGCCAACTCCCGTCATTCCTTGGTTGTTTGTAGTTCTTCATAGAGAATTGCGGTCTCATGGCTTTTCTTTACATCTGCTTCCCATATCTATTATTGTTGTCCTTATTCAGCTGCTATTAAGTAGTCAAAGTGGTAAAGCTTCATAGGTGCTGCTTTTGACATTACTAAGGGACACAGTTTCACAGGAAACTCTCTGGCTTTTACACTCTTTCTCCCCCACCCCCTTCTGCAAGATTCCCTGAACTTTAGGTGTGGGGCTGTTTTGTGAAAATATTGGTTGAGACAAGACTCAGTTTCTTTAACTTTGTATTCATTCTTTTGACCTTGTTTCAGTTTAGTGATATCTGGGCTGAGAATGTAGCTAGTGCTAATCCACTTGTGTAGAGTTAATCACGGTACTTCAGTTAGGAATCAAGGTAGGGATGCTAGATCTGCTCTTTGCCCATGACATACAGATCCCAAAATTAGATGATCTTATACTAATCTCTCTCTCTGTGTAATTTCTATTAATATTTTCCACCTAGTAATCTATATTTTTAAATGTTGGTGTGTATTTTATTTTATGTAAACGAGTGTTTTCTCTGTGTACACATACTTGTATCATGTAAGAGATTGGTCGCCTTGGAGTCCAGAATCTGATGTTGAATCGCCTACATCTGAAGTTACAGATAAATGTGAGTCACAATGTGGATCCTGGGAACAAATTCAGGTCCTCTGAAAGAGAAACTATTGCCCTTAACCACTGACTCATCTCTTTATTCTATAATCTATATTTTCATTTTATTTAAATATTAGTGCTGAGACCTCCAACTCTATTCCATTATCCCATTGTGCTATTCAATTTTATATCTCTATGTCTAAGTGAATACAGAAGCAGCATAAGTAAGGAAGGATTTTTTTAGGTCATAATTTCAGAATATATAAACCCACAAAGGCAGGGAAGGAATGGTACGTGGAGTTGATTGGTCTATATCAGTAGCAGTCTAAGGGAGCAAATCACAACTTGGTGACAAGAAGTAGATAGAGGACTAGAATTAGGACCAGGTTATAATCATCAAGACCCACACTTAGTAGCCAAACTTGTTCAATCATTCTTCTTGACACAATGATCCCACAACCTAGCAAACTAGTGATACCAGCAGGTTACCAAGAATTTCATGAGGGAGCCAGTGAGGGATGTTCACACTCAAACCATAAGACTTCTCTGAGTACATTTTTCCTCTAGGACTTCAGCAATGACAAGCCTGACTTTCATTACTTGTCATGTATTTACCTAATTTTTCAACAGCTGTGGGCATGAACAGATTTTCAGAATTACTAGCCTATATTTTGTGGTAATCATTGTACCAAGAAGTGTCTAGTGTTTTTTTCATAGTTTTTTAAGTCAATTTTATTACTTTATATTATTTCCAAAATGGCACAGGACAACATTTCTGTAATAAACTGCTATTACTGATAGTCATTGGGCTTGAGAGTTATTATCTAGTTATGATAGCAAATGCAGGAGGAGAAAGTATTTTCTAATCAGTAAAACAAAGTTGTTAACATATATTCAAGATTTCATAGGATCATGGAATGTCTGTTACTTGTCATAGACAAACCATTCAATCTATATTAAGTCTTCTTCAATATATTTATTTAGCCTACTAAGATTACTTTAAGTCATGAGAAGACCACAAAATGTAAAAAGCAAATTGATTTTTAACTGTGTGTGTACGTGAGAGAGAGAGAGAACACACAAAACACACACACACACAAACACACACACACACAAAGCGAGTAAGAAAGCGAGAGTGAGAGCAAGAGAGAGAGAGAGGAAGCTATCTGATACTACTACCAAGTGCTGAGTTAAATGACTGTAGCACTATGCATGAAATATGTGTAGGTTTGGGGTATATTAAAATACTTAAAACAAAATATGCAGATATGCAGATATAATTATTTCATATATATCAAAGATGTTGAAATGAAAGCTACTAAAAGAAGCAAATTTTAAAAATAATTTCAACATATCTGGAACATTTAAATTTTAAATTTGTCAGGGATATATAATTTATATGCATACACAAGACCAACAACATTCACTCATTCTGACTATATACTTTTAAAATGATCCTTTGCTCCTGCAGTATGTTCTTAACCTAGAAATTTTAATTATTAAATTCAATGCAATCTGAATTAAATATTTAAATTATTGTGTTGTCTCTTACTGATTAAAAAAAATAATAATAATCAGGGAGTCACCCAGTCACCTAGGAGGTCTAGGTTAACTAAAAAGTCAATAATTACTCTATTTTAAATATTAGCAATAGCAAAATTTTCTTGGTAATTTATTTTCTAAGAAAAAGTTTAACATATTTGTATATCTCAAAGTTAACACTAAACAGTTTGACATAAATTAAAAGATAAAACATAAAAGAATGTAAAAATTCATTTATATTATGAAAAAGTAGAAACTCCAGAAAAAATGTAAAATAAGTGTAATTAAAAATTAGATAAGAGTGCTTACTAGTGTTATGTCAACTTGACACAAGATATAGCAATCAGAGAGGAAGGATACTCACTTGAGAAAATGCCTACAGAAGACTGGGCTGTACACTATTCATGTAGCACATCTTCATAATTAGTGACTGATAAGGGAGGTCTCAGTCAGTTGAGAGTGGTACCATTCCTGGGCAAGTTGTCCTGGGTTGTATAAGAAAGCAGGCTGAGCAAGCCATGATGAGCAAGTCCCTGAGCAATACCCCACTGTGGTCTCTGCATCAGCTCTTGCTTCCAGGTTCCTGTCCTGTCTGAGTCACTGTCCTGACTTTCTTCAATGATGAACAATGATGTGGAAGTATAAGGCAAAATAACCCTTTATTTCCCAAGTTGACTTGGTCATAATGTTTTATCCTACTAGTAGTAACCCTGACTAGCACAGTGAGTGAATTTAATAACCAACCAGATGTGGTGGCTAATGCTCCCAATCTCAGCACTCAGGAGGCTAAAGCAATACTGCCATAAGTAAGAGGCCAAAAATAAAGGAAGTAGGAGAATAAAAGAAAATATTGGAAATAATGAAACAAGTTTAATAGATGAGGAAGATGCATGCATAAAACCTAAATTGTATTCAGTTGGGGCTTTAGAATGAAAGTATGAATGACGCTTAGAAAATAGCTGAAAAGGTAAGCAACAGTTGAAAACTAAAGCTTAGCGAAGACTTTTTAGAAGTTGCAAGATACATAAGAATAACTTCGTAGGTGTTTCATAAAAAATGCAAAGTGACAATAGTAACCCTGAAATGAGTGCAATATTATCATGGAACAGTGAAGAGAAATAAAAGGAAAAACACACTTTTGAGTGACTGATTTCAAGACCACAGTGTAGCCAGTAGTCAAGAAAATAACTGGTATAGAATATAATATTCAAAAATTAATGTGGAAAATATGTTCAGAGAAATCAAGACTGTACCTTACCTATAGTTCTATGCTAAAGTATAATATGCTTAAGAAAAATAAAAGATGCCAGAGAGAAGAAATTCAAAGAGAAGTGGGAAATTCTTTGATATATCTCAGTAATGGTTTCTCACAAAAAGTTTATACACACTATATCAAACATAATCATAATAATAATATCTTGAAGAAATGGGAGTCTATTGATCATGCTTTCTTTGGTCTGAAAGTGGGTAAAGGTGGTGATAAAACTAAATTTGGTGTGTTTGCATATGATTTAATTTTTATAATATAGAAGGAATTATCATTGTATAGTAAATATTGCTACAAACTCTTAAGATGATGCATCTTTAAATCTCATACTTAGTATGTGTCTGTGGTTTTGGCATGTGTAATTTTATTCCCTGGTTCAAAACAGATGGACAGACTATGTGTTTAAAAGAAAAAGATTAAATGTTAATAGCTGTAGATAGATTTTTCTTTGGGCTTCCAGTTCACAAATAACAACACAGTCTCATTAATTATGAATGTTCAGCCTATAGCTTAGGCTTGTTTCTAGCTAGCTGTTTTTAAAACTTAAGCTACTCATTTTTATTAAACTATGTGCTGTCCCAAGGCTCGTTTACCTCATCTATGTACTGTTCATCCTATTTTCCTGTTTTCTCTGTGTCTGTCTCTCTGGTCCCCAGCTGGCTGGCTCCTCACTGGCTAGACCCCAGAAAATAAAATAGATATGTGAACTTTGATATAGTTAATAATTATCAATAGTTTGGATACAATCGATTAGGAAAGGTTAGTAGAACAAAATGTACCCAAAATATGTTTACACATACACATAGATACACACACACAAAAAAAAAACACACACACACACACAAACACACACACACACACACACACACACACATACATACCAATTAAAAATAAATTCTGGTAAAAAAGACTGAAGAAAAAATTTCCTAGTTAACCTTTAATGTAGTAAATATATGCGCATGAACAAAGACTTAGAAAAGATTCTAACAATCCATGTCTTTCATGCCTTTTTTCTCTGAATGCATAATTGTTTTCTTGTCCTTGAGAATACTTATGATCCCTCATCTAGCCCTAGTTTAGTGCCTGCAGCTGGACCATACTTACAATGCTGTGGTAGGATACATTTAGGAAAATCCCACAGCTCTGATCAGCAATAATCAAACCGGCACAAACAGAGCACTTTGCTCTCCATCATCCACTGAATTGTTAAAAGGTGTTGCTACTTATGACATAAAAAAAAAAAAATAGAAAACTAACTTGACGAAGTATGGCTTTTGTTGTGTACTTTTCCTTTTGTTAGTGGGGTCTTGTATTATGTGTATAATAAGGATATGTGTTAATTCGTCTTTAGATTTTCTAAAGTTTCAGAGATCATCTCACACTTTTTAAAAATACTAATTATGTGTATTATGTGATGGGAGGTTGAGGCTAGGTGCCCATGAGTATGGATGGTTATGACTGGTGGGTTACATGTCTCATTGAGTAAAGGCACCTGTCATCATGACTGACCACTTGAGTTCTATTGGAAGGATCCACATACGGAGAAGAAAGAACAACAGACTTCTGCTGGTGATCCTCTGGTCTCCACTGCATTCATGTAGCCACAAGCAAAACCACATATGAAGTAAATAAATAAATGTAATAAAATAAAAGCTGATGATCAGTCCACATCCACATGCTAGTAGGGAGAAACTACATTTTAATTTTAAATTTAGCTCAGAAAATCAAATATTTTTCTTGAGGCGGACTTTTAAAATATTAAATTATGACTAAATCACTGAAAATTACTGTTGCTTTATATTAATTAAAGAGAAATTATGAGTACGTTTTCCTGAAAGTAGAGGATCCCCTCACAATCAAGCAGATTTAAAGAGATGGGGGACATGAAGCTCTATCGCCATTGCACTACGAATCCAACATGTTCAACATATTGACCCATGAATACAATTTTCTGAATTCACACATGGAGCCCCACGTGGAGTGGGGGGCTCTAGATGTTTTACTTTGTGACATTTGTACAGATCTTCAGAGGTGCCCAGGTAAACAATCTGGTGTTAATATCTAGGTCCAGTTGCAAATTCAGGATTCTCATATTTTATCAATTGCATCAGTAGTTTTCTTATAAAACATGAAACATTCTAGGCCACATCCAATAGATTGGTTCATAAGACTTTGCAGCAAACCATTGTTAATTTATTCCTGATCCACTATGAGCTTGGCTTTCTGGAGATTTCTCAGGAAAACATTGTTTGAAGGTCATGCCTCAGTCTCCGATGAATATGTGAACCACATGGAGATCTGATTGATGGGTCTGGGATGCCTGAGACTGTGTTTCCTACAAGTTCCCATGTGATCCTGGTTCCTTCTAGTCAAATTACACACTTTGAGCAAGGTTACTTAAGACCTTGTTCTCTACATTTTCCTGCTCTGTTTATCTTATGAAATCCAGATATTAGCCATTCCAAGCATAGTTGTCAAGGTTCCAGCCTCATTTAATTTTAACTGTGTCTTCTCTAGGAAGCATGAAGTTTCCTGAATCCTAATTGGTATCTTCTACCTCCCAAGGTCTTTAGTACATGTCAAGTTGCTGTCTATAAGCATTAAGAAGAGTTGTTTTCTCTTTTTCTGGTCATTAGAATTAAATTGGGGAAAAGATGGAAAATGAAAAACTCTATATTTCTAAATATCTTCCCTGGTGACTCAGTAATCAGTTATGTCTTAGATAAAACTTCCCACCCTAAGTTAGTATTTTTCATCAATCTTGACTGCTGGCCAGAACTATATACAGTGTTGACAATTTATCAGTGCTATCCCTATCCACTAAATAGTCTGATCTTATTGGCCTGGGTAATGGGATTCCAGGTGCTAAGATCTTGGAAGCTCCCATGAGAAAATAGTATTGAAATTGGAAAATCAATTTGCTAGATATTATCCTCTGAAATAGTTCTGGAAATAGAAATTTAACCTCATTACTTAGTAATGGTTGCTTAGACTCTGCACTTGTAATCATTTGAGGACAATTTATTGCTTCCAAAAGCTATCTGTCACGATTATATGGTCCAGGGTTATATCACATAGACATAAATTGCATCCATTTAAATGTTGGCAGGCTTTAATCAAATAAGTATACAGCTATTTGCAGAAATCTTGATGGAATTTATGTTATTATAGTAACTACTAGTGTGAATTTTGTTGCATAATCTTTCACTTATTATATATCATCTGCTCTGGTGTTGGTCTAGAAAGAATGTCATACTGAAAGTTCTCTAGTTCAGAGGACACAAATGACTTCTCATTAGCTGTGAGCCATAATCACTTGACTAACGAAAACTAATCATGGTGAAAGTACCTATAATACAGAAGGACCGAGAATATATTGGTATCTCCTCCATTTACCAAGACCTCTTCTTGCACCTCAACTTAATGCCAGGGATCTTGGAGTTTTTTGCTGACCTTTGAAAGCATCATTTTTCTTTTAGCATCTTCCACATCTAAATCTTCATCAAGCCTATTGTGTCCAACCTATCACATCAGCAGAATTCAAACTTTATGTTAATTTGATAACCTTGGTGTAATATGCGATCATTTTTCCTCCGCTCAAACTTCTAAATCAGTCTGCTTGAATCAAATCTATCTGGCCTCTTTTTTACCCGTCTTAGGAGAATTCTTAGGGAACCCCAAGACTCTCATCTTTTAGGAAAAAAAGATAAATATCCTTTTTTAAATTAATTAATTAATTAATTAGGTTTTTAAATAACACAACCCTAGACAAAGCTGGCCTTGTACTCAGAGATCTGCCTGCCTCTGACTCTCTAGTGCTGGGATTAAAGGAGTGTCCCACACCACCACCCGAGATAAATATCTTAATAAGACCAGATTCTCTTCAGCTCCAGCAGTGCCTCTGATCTATGCTCCTCTTCTTTGTTTCAGCCAGACTGACTTTAACTCAGGTCATAAAATTATCTTGTGTAACAATAATTTGTATGAAACCTCATTCTTCTAGTATCTCCTCTTCCTCCATATTCTAAACTCCCCAGCACTTAGTTAAGAAGGTATTCTCCTTCCAATATTATTAAGAAAATCATTCAAGTTGAAGATAGTATCAACAATCATTAGATATACTTAAAACAGTTGCATTTTGTTGCTCATGTGTGCTGGTTTCACTAATGTCTATATCCCTTCAGTTCAGAGAACACACATTTCAGGACTCCTTAAAGTCATGCCTTTATCTTTTATCCCTTGCTTAGTACTGCTCACAATCTAGCAGATACAAAGGAGAAAAGCTGAAGGAAAATGGAAGCATGGAGAAAATGGATGAATGATCGAAGGAGGACAGGGAGATGAAGGGATAGGAGAAATGGAGGGAAGGACAGAAGAATGGAAGCAAATCCATAAGCTGAGAATATTCTTTTTATAAAGATGCTAGGATAGCTAATTAGTATGTTTTCCCCTGGACAAAACAACAAGGACATAGTGCATGGAAGGGTTTGAAGGAAGGAAAGGGGTGAGAGGAATGTTGTAACATATTAATCTCTAAATTAGAGAAAATACAGAACTTTCAGGGATGATATGCACATCTCAGCTCCCCATTACTGACCTACTTATGCCAGCTAGATCTTACTTCCTATAGTTTCTACAACCTCCCCATACAACCAGACATGGCAAAAAAATATTAAAAAATAATGAGGGAAATTTCATATTTAATCAATTATGTGCTAGTATATTTCCATGATAGATATCACATTTTTCCCATCCATTCACTGATTAATGGGTCATTTTATTGTTGTCCTTATCTCACTATTACAAATAATATTGCAGTGATCAAAATGTATAACATCATCTTAATATTTGATTTTATTCCCTCTGGGTATGTATCCAGTCACAGACTTGCTGAATCATACCATAGTGCTGTAGTTTTTCAAGGACTCTTCATAATGTCTCCATACCAGCTATGTTTATAAAAATCCACACCCATTACATAAGAATCCTCCCTTGACCATATACTTGTCACTATTTATATAATTTTTGTCTTTTTGGCAATAGTCATTCAAACTAGCTATCCAAAAGCAAGCTTGTCTTTAATTTTAAGAAAGTGAAGGTATCTCTTTAAGATATGGAGCAAGTTAAGATGATCACTCTTACTTCTATTCTTTGGCATAGAAAACCTAATAGGAGCTACTACCCATGACAAGGAAAGAGAGCATGGGGCATAGAAAGAGAAGAATCAAATGTTCCGTGATTGCAGATGTCATGATATTTTTTACAGTTAAAATATCATCAAAAGGCTACAGAAATGCTAAACCAGAGGCGATCTTCAGCAAATGGTTCTGTAGAGAGCAGAAATCAATGCAGAAGACAGAGAAAATAAATATCATGACGTCAGATCACTGTCTCTCAGCCTGAATAAAACTCAATTCAAAATGGACCAAGAGCGTTAATGGAAAATTTGATAGCAGTGTAAATTATTTATGACTATGAATTTGCAAATGAATCCCACCTTCTTGAAGGAAGTTTGGGGCCTGTAATACTTAAAAACTCAGTGTTTTATCTACTTAGATTTTTTTAATGTTCTTGACTTCTAAATATGGCTGTATTTTGATTTTTAACATTTAAATATTTTTTCTTTTTTCATTTATTTAATGAACTAAATTAAATATTTTCTATGTAGTGACTTTATACTTCTGAATGAGAGGCATGATGTTGCCTTCCATTAATATCATTAAAAACAAAAATAAAAAATAAAAAATAACCTCCATGAATTTGACAAGATAGGTTATGCCTTGCAAGAGTCCAAGAGAGATTGTTGTATGGGAGATTATTGTACTCATTTCAGTCCAACAACCAAATCAGCTGTCTACCAACCTTTTTAGAACCTCAGAATCTAAGGATACATTTTCACTTCTTATATTAGAGGAAAATGCTTTCAAACTTGATCAAAATATACGTTGTAGTTATAAGTTAAAAGAAGACTGTCAAATTTCAAGTTTTTGTTTTCATTTTAAATATAAATTTCAGTGCTTTGGGTACATTAAAAAAGTATCACTTCTACTTTTAACTTATTTTATTAAGATTTAATTTATGTGTATGTGCCTACCTATGTGTGAAAGTATGCATATATGTGCTCAGGTACCCTCAAAGGCCAGAAGAGGGCATTGGATACCCTGGAGCTAAGGGCCCAGGCAATTGAGACACTAGACATAGATTTGTGAACTGAACTTGGTCCTCTTCGAAAGCAGTATGCATAGATATTGAGCCATGGCTCCAATCTTGACTTATAGATTTCTTGATCATTATGTCTTCTCTCTGAAGACAGAAAGAACTTCATTGTTTGTGAAAGAGATCATGATGCTGAAATATTGATTAGTTGATTCTTTTAAGAAAAATAATTGTTAGAATATGGCCTATAGTATCTTTAAGGAGTCTTCTGGACACTAGTAGAAAAACTGAATCATGTTATATCGGGAAAACTTGTAGCACTGGATTGTCTAGATTTTGTTTGGAGTACCAAGATAGGTAAGCTATAGCTGGCTCCACCCTGCTCTCAGTCATGAAAGTTAAGCCTAAATCTTGTGGTTCAACTGAAGGTCTGTGAACAGGAACTCCCTTCAGTCCTCCAGAGCTGTAGAATTCCAATGCTTGCAGATGTTTTTTACATAGTTTTTTGCTTCTATTTAGTGTACAAAGGGCTGTTTACCTATCCTTCTGAACAGCCGGAATTCTTAACTGAGCCATATCTTTATTTTTTTTCCTCTTTAATCTTTCTTGGGCCTTACAGACATTTGAGCCTTATGTTCAGCACTGAAATTTTGTTAGTTTATTTTTACTCTTTACTCTTTGTTGGTTTTTTTGGGGGGGTGGGGGGGGCTACCAAGCAAAGCTTCAGTGCCAAGAATGAGATGTTTGCCAGTAGGGCTCCATGGAAACTCCCAAACATCAGAGGCTATAGATTGCTTTCCACAACCTGACAAGAAAGCCCTATTGTTAAAGACAACAACTTATTTTATTGAACACATGGAAGTATAATTGGTACCTAACTAGATGCTTCACCACTACTGACTAGTGTTTACGGTACTGAAAGTTACTCTTCATGATACCAGAGAAGAAAAATAATCATCAACCCAACTACAAGTCCTTCCATCCACAATAGTGGACTATGTGCAATATATACTGTTGCAATGTTGGCATATACTTTATGGGAGTAACAATTAACTTTTTTACTGGACCTAAGGATTATTCCATGAGATGGAACCCATACTTGCCACTGCTAAAGTGGACAAGAACATGAATCTGTAAAGGCCATGTGCCTAGGGAAAAACCAAATGCTATTATCCTGTTAAAGGATCATTATTGCACAAATTCTACTTGATATTATAATAAAAACCTGAAGCCAGATATTGGGGAAAAGATGAGAGAGACAGAGTAACAAGCCACAGCCACTTCTCACCCAGTTACTCTTCAGGAATCATCAGACGGACTCCTCTGAGCCCTCAAACGGAAAGGAGCTCAGATGAAGGGTTCAATTCCTGCCTCTTTCTCGTGACTCATTTCTTTCTCCACCAAGATATGTCATGTCCTGGTTCAACCATCTTAGTGTTGTAGTGTGTGTGTGCCAGCCAAGTACTGGGAGCAAAGGCATGGGATCCCAAGTACTTTGATTAACGGTGGGTGCCACAACTACCTGACCTCTAAGGCTAACTCCGTGACTGGCTCTGCGCTATGATCTTCAGGCAAACTTTATTAGACATATAATATATCACCACAGAACATAGTAATAAAATCATTTCTAATAACATTCATTATGTTATATGCCTCATCATAGAAGCTCCTTCTTGAAGTAGATGGGAATTAATACAGAGAAACAAAACTAGGCAACATGAAGAAAATGAGAGACTATGGAACACCCAGTCCTAAATGGGTGACTTTATCGAGGTCCTTGCCTCAGGGATCAGGAATCTACATGGAAGAGGAGGCAGAAAGATTGTAAGAACCAGGGGTAATGGATGATTTCAGGGATACAGTATCCTCCAGACACAACAGGATAGATGGACATACAAACTATGGGACCATGCACAGGGCCTACACAGTTTTTATCCAGACAAGTCTGAGAAATAAGAAGGGGAAGTGGACATAGGCTCACTCAGCCAAAAATTTGTCTGCTATTGACATCTGCTAGCAAATTAAAATATAGATTTTTTTTTCCCCATCGTGTCGTTGGTTGTATCAGCCAGAGACAGGCTAAATCCCATGCCCTAGAGTACTTAACCAACACAAAATGGACTCGATGGTATTTTGGGAGTCTTTGTCTCATTTTTCTTTGGTATTTTTTCCTATCACATTGGTCTTTTTTTTTTCTTGTGTGTGGGTGTTATATATGTGTCTTTCCTTGTGTTTTTATGGTTGATTTGCATTTGAGAGAGATAGAATACAAAGTTGGCTGGGTAGGTAGGTGAGGATGATCTGGGAGAAATTAGAAGAAAAATATAATAAAATTACATTGAATGATTTTTTTCAATTAAAAAACAGAGTAACAATTTAATAACTTTGAAAAAAGGGAGGTGAGCTCATCTTATCCCAATATTATTTCCATCTCAGCTATAGCAAAAAGAATGTTCCATGTGATTCTAGATGCAAGTCACAAAGGATTATATCTTGCCAAGACATTTACATCCTCCTACCTGGGGGCCAGATACTGAAAACAGGACAGAAAACACTAACCATATTTGTATCCTGCCCCAAGTCTTAATGCAGTGGGTCCCAGGACGTAATGAAGTGTGGGACTATTTGCTACCGAGCCATAACTAGAATGCAGAGGTTTGTCTGGGAGATACTTTTTAGAGACAATTTTCCATGGGTCTCTCACATGTCTTGAATCATGTAAACATAGTTACTGAGTGTAGCCTGAAGTTTCTGGCCTGACCTAGCACTGAGGTCCAGACTGCCCACAGCTACTTGTCTCAATAATCACATAAAGACTTATATTAATTATGAACTCTTTGGCCTATAGCTCAGGTTTATTGCTAGCTGGCTCTTGCATTTTAACTCAACCCATTTCTACTAATCTATGTTTTTCCGTATGGCTCATGGCTTAACTGTACTTTTACATCTTGCTCTCTTGGTGGCAGCTTGCAGTATCTCTCTCTGACTCTTCCCTCCTTCCCCTTTATCTGTGCTCAGATTTCCTGCCTGATTCTAAGATGTTTTGCCATAGGCCAAAACAGTTTCTTTATTAATAAATTGTATTCACAGCATACAGAAAGACATCCCACATCAACTGAGTGCCCTAGGTTCTAGCTGTGCATATAAAGAACTTACTTGGAATGTGAGTGCTGTACTCCCTCTATAGCAAATGGGAAGTCTGATTAGTCCTAAGAAAAGTAGATGGTGTCTTCTTTACAGCAAAAGCCAGACACAGTTACCACTGTTATAAGACATTTGATTTCCCTAGAAATAGGTTTTACATTTTCAAAATTTGTTTTATGTAGAGACATTTATCAGACCTTGCGGAATCTTCAAAAGTACAAGAAGAACCAGCAGATGCTCATGGTGCTTGTTATGTCATACATCTCTGAACAAATATTATGCCTTCTGCCAGCATCCCTAACACTGTAACAAACTGAACAGCAGTATGTGAGGAGACTAAAGTCTCAGATCTTCACACATTTTGAAAAACATGGATTTGCAATTAGATCTGAATCTAAAATCCTAATTTTTCAGCCAAATATGCATAACTTGTGCTAAGTTGCACAATCTTTCTAAATCAGCTTCATCACTTGCAAAGTAGGAAAAAATAAACATACATACACTAAAATTATGGCACCATATATAAAAAACCTAGAACAAGTTCTGCTGTGTCCATGAAACTGGAGTCCTGTCAGTGACTATCCTTCCTGGATTTTCCAAAACTCTCATGAAAGCCCCTTCTTTCACTTATGTGTTTTCTGTTTAATAGAAAGTAGACATTGTCCTCAGTTCCAGGGAATCTGTGTTATTCAGAGGCTATTTATTCAAGCTCTGCTCATCATATCACTTATTCTGATTTGAGCCTAGAAATAAAATTACCATTAGATAGATTTATTGTTTTCTGAAACCATGGCATATGTGAAGTACCATAATTCTATTAGAATTGTCCATTTAATCCTGACCAGAATGCATGTTAGAAAGCTGACAAGTTCATCACTAGTTATGGGTGATCTATCAGTTGGTTAAAGAGAGACCATATAGTCCTTGGGTTTATTTTACAAACTAGTGGAAGAAATGTTTATGCAAAAAATTAAAAGCCAAATATAAGTGGTCTATAGGAAAGCAGTTTTAGATAAATTAATCTTTCATGACATGTTAACATGTAATAACATTTTCTTCTTCTTCAAGTGATACTGCTGTAGCTCTGAGGTAATGTCCTCACATAATTCATTTCTAAATGCACCACTCTTGAACTTGACAGCAAAAGTCATCAATAATTATTTCAGAAGAGGGGCAAAGCCAAGAGTCTCCCAGGCAAAACCCCGATGTATGATTTCCTGAATGTGAGGAGGTGAGTCTCTCTCAAAAGCAACTAAATCTGGATTATCACCTTAACCTCCTGAGAAAGAGGAAATCCCAGACCGTCAGGCCACAGCCTCAGTGGGAAGCCAAGGGTGGAGCATTCGCAGACATTGCACCTTTAGATTCCTGCCTTTAAACAAATCTGTGTGTTCTGGTTTTTGGTTGAAAATGTCTTTAAGGACTTTAAAAAGAGAAGCTCACAAAACAACCAAGTTAAATATCGAATGATCTTTTATCATATAATTTGCCCAAATTAATAGCTAGAGGGACAACACACTTTCCCCAACTTTAAGTTTATAAAGACAGCCCTGATGATTTGAATTATTCTCCTAGGTTTTGTGTGTGTGCGTGTGCGTGTGCGTGTGCGTGCGTGTGTGTGTGTGTGTGTGTGTGTGTTGGGGGGATTATAACATATTATCAATTGTTGACCTCAGTTTTTGCTGACACGAACCCTATATCAGCATGCAGACCACACAGAAATGTGTCAGAATGTGGGAACTCTTTGTTTCTTCTTTCCTTCCACAGACTCCATCTCAGCATTTCTAAGGTGAGACCACGATGCTCACTGTCTGAAAAACTCTTAGGCTGTGTTTTGGTCTGGACTGCATTTCAGGGCAGTAAATGACCCCGAGCTGTACATTGTGAGCTTCTGTGAACATCTCCAGATGCTAATAGGTAGGAGCCATCCACAGAGATACGGATTGAGGTGGTTTGTGATGAGACCAGCTCTAGAAAAATTTTAAAATGTCCTGCTGGGATTTAGTTCCAGTCTCTTCCTTTTCTCTCTTTCATTAATTGTGAAATCTTGCCATACTGGGTAAAGTATAGGCTCTCTTAGGACAGGCACCTTATCTGTTGGGCTTTCCTGATTTATCCCTAAGTCCTAGAATATCTGCCTTGAATTTCACTGATCAGTACCTACTTTCTACTACTGACTGATATTCTACTGCAGTACCAGACCCTATGTCATGAGAATGCCAACATCTTCACTTCCTTCTCTCATGGATGTCTTATTGATCTAGAAAATAATTTCTTTAAATATTGGCATATATTGAATCGGAATATACAAAAGTTAACTCAAGACTCAGAAACAAGACTCGTAAGACTGCAAGTCATCCAGAGGCTCTGCTAGCCTGGTGCAAGCCCACTGTTGCCTATGTGGTGGGCTGTGGCTTTGGAAGAATCTTTCATTACCTTGCCTGAGCTCTCATATACATATATATGGTCAACAATATCTAGACTAGTCCACATCAACCCTTGATGATGAAATCTTCTTCACAAGAAGGCTAGTCTGGGCTGTTTCCACATGGCTCCTGTGGCAAGTTTTAAAGGAAACTGAAGCAGCATGCAAAACCTCTTGAAGTCTGGGCTTAGAGCAAGACCAACATCAATTCTGAACATTTCTATTGACGGAAATAAGTAACAAGGCAGCTGGGAATTAGGGATGGGGAAAATAGACCTGTCTTTCCGTAGGGAGCATTTAGAAGATTTAATTCGAAGGGCTTGGCTTCAGGGAAGTCATGAAGAAGACAGAAATGTCACCAACCTGCCATAGTCTCTAACATAGCAGAGGTTCTCAGGTCATCTTATCTCCTTTTAGCTTTACAAGAATTACTAGTGAGTCTAATAGCAAAGCCAGCTGATTTTACCATAAGGGAATCAGTAAGTCAAACTTTCATGGCATTGGATTTTAAGCATTTGAAATCTGAAGAAACACAAATACATAAAGTAAGAAAGGGGGAAGGGACACAGTAATTGATAATTGTTTTCACTTAAAAGAAGGTCATAAATTCTCTTTGGGAATTTTGGATCTGTGAAATCAATAACTCTCTACCAAATGCAGCTAAGAAGACACCATACTAAAAGTGAAAATCTAGGAAATTAAAGAAAGTTTAATGTGAACACAAGCTTTTGTTAAAAAAGGGGACAATTGGTTCCCTCTTCCCTGGAACTGATTATTTCTGAAGGGAATTTCAGTAGTAGATCTGAAAGGAGTTCCCTGTTGCCCAAAGAGTTCCCAAACTAAGCGGTTGCTAAGCCACCTGGATGCTGCTGCTCTCCTCTGCTGTGTGAATGCCATCCTCCCAGGGCTGCTAAGAGTTCTTTCACTCAAGAGACACATGGATAAGAAGCTTAACATGGCTTGTCCTGAACAGTATTTGTTCTGGGACCCAGGAAAGCAAACCACACAGGTTCAAAGGTGCTTCCTTACATAATAACAAATGCTGGACCAATGATTTTACTGGGCCCATCCCAGTCTGCCCTTGGGGCTTCTCATCACTAGGATTTCTGGCTTCAAGGCACCCAGTCTCTTCTCAAATTAGGGTGTCCATCATTCTTACATATAACACAATTTGAATCTTTTCCCAATCAAGTGTGGTTAACTTTAAAAAATTTTCCCGAGTTTTGAAGCTGACATGCAGTGTAATGTAGAGATCAAAATGGGTGATTTCTGAATGATGGAGAAGAGAGTTGCTGTTTGGGGGCAGCAGTTCCCTACCACTGGAGGGAAATGGGCTCAGCAACTGGAGCTGACCAAAGTTTCTCTCCTGAGGAGGAAGCAAGCCTGTTCCTTTCCAAAGGCTTTGTTTATGTAACTCTTTAATTATAGTATCACCAAATCACAAGGATTTTGCCATGGGAAAATGTAAAGTCATTAAGCAACTTAAATACCACCCCACCCTCTTCAGGCAGACAACACAGCCATTAAGCAATTAATGCATGTTAAGACAATTCTAATTTTGTGACCTAGTGCAGGTTCAATCATTTGGGACTGGAGAGCATAGCTGGAACCTAGTCATTACCCTTCATGATGGGAAGCAGAGTGTTTTACATGCTTCTTTTAAAATTGAAATTCCAATCTTCAGCCCCCACAATGCACAGAGCATTAGCCTGGTTGCAAAACAAGATTGAATACTGTTTGACAGTGCCTGGCATTTCCAATAGGTGTGTGAGTCAGGCTTGGACTTTAATCTTTGTTAATTGGCTGTCTTCAGAGCTTGTAGATTTCAGACCTTTTAAAGCCCGCTGTCAAATTCTGCTGACATGTTGGGCTGCGGTTTGTTTTGGGTCCCATGGAATGGAAAAACTTCATCTACTTCTGTTTCCAAAACAACCACAGGGACCTGTTTGTCTACTTGTAGCTAGTGTTGGTGACAGTGAGATAATATTCTCTTGTGTAATAAGAGAAATACAGACACATTAAAAGAGAATGAATAAGTAGGGGTTTTGTATAAGATGTTCACTGAAAATGTTTGTCTTCTACAAATGTTGTTTCATTTCTGTCTATATTTGCTTAAATGCCTATCAGTCAATCATGGACATGAAGTGATTATTGTAGAAATAAACCTGCTGTCCACATGAGAAGCAAGAAATAGAGTACTTATGAAAGCATTATTCATTGATGTTTGTCATGTGCTAGAATTGGAAGTGTAAGAATATCATGATGAGTAAAGAGTCCAAATCTCTCCTGGAATAGTCTCATGGGGCAAGACTAGGAATAAGATAATACACAGAGCCAAGATATTAAGAAGAAATGAAAACACAACAGTGTCTAGCTAGCTCTCCTCAGGTTATCACAAAGCTCAATAACATCAAAGAAGAACTGATATTTTACAGAACCCAAATATTTCATGCAAACCACTGGAAAGAAGAAACACTTACTATAAAATTACAGCTAATAGCTTGGCATCATCCCATGAAAATAATAGAAAATATATTAACACTACATTTTTCTTTCCTAAGGAAGCTATCAGTATATGCTAATGTGTGTGCCCTAAGGATTTGTCTCCTGTTGAAGTCCAACCTGCAGTTTTCATGTTTCTAAACATTTAGAAAACTATTCCTAAAGTATCTAAAGATTTTTTTTGTAACATGATGTTGCCTCTTTCTATTTTCAGATTGGAGTGTGTACATAAGATATTCTGATTTTGATGAAAGCAAATAAATGAAAGACATTCCATCACAAGACTTATGGCCAAATTCCTAATGTTAATTACTTTCCACTGTATTCTGAACCACTCCCAAATGGGTTTAATCCATTCATCCTTAGGTTTACTACATTTGCACATTGAATATTCATGCTCAGCTCATTTTGGAGTCTCATTTATTCTTTTACTTTGTTGTTGTTGTTCTAAGCTTAGAACTGAGGGCTGTGCACGTTGTAGGCACACCCTTTACCTCTGGACTTCTTCTGTACCCTTCTGCTTTTGCTCACCTTCATTCATTTCCATGTAGAACAATTTTGCTTTTCGAGGTTGGTTAACCATTGCAAAGGGGAAGACTCTAATGAGCTATTTGTCTCCCATCATCCCACAGAACACCTGACATATCATAGACGAAGAACCTGGAGTCTGCACAGCTTCTTGAAGGCTCCACTCAGAATATTCATAGACTCACTTCTTTGGCACTCTTAGGATCAGAACAACTTTACAAAGCTTTATGCTTGGGAACCTGCTGTAAAGGAGATAGATTTAGGGAGGAAACGTTGCTCAAAAGGGCTGAGCACTCCAACAAATCAGCTGTGACTGAATATACCTTCTAATTCCTTCTGTCAGACAGTAACAGCCACTGGAAGGGTTGGCCTTGATTTGCCCTTCAGACCAAAGCTGACATATGGATGAGCTTTGGCCCAGAGGTTAAGGGAAAGAGCATGCCTTTGGCTTTCAATCTAATACATGTTTACTGAAACTCTTACATAAACTAGATATGTATCATTGGTGGTTGCCTGCTGCCTGGATGTAATAATCACTTGTTTCCTTTTGTTTGTTGTGGTTACTTCACTTTCAAGGAAGAAAGACAAAAATTTCTAAGTGGAACAAATGCTCAGAGGCAGGGAAAAGGGAATAGTAAAGTAATGAGAGCTCTCCTTAAGGGCAGTGATGGGACCCTATCCAGGAAGCCAGGTTCTCCAGCTGGAAGTGATCCTGAACTTCAAAACATTTGTTCTCCATCTTGGTACATATTTGACGCACCTGGGAAGGTTTGCGAGCTCCTGGTACGAAGGACACTCCCCAGGGCAGTGGAATAAGATTCACCAGGGCTGAAATCCAAACACAAGGGATCTTTTAAATCATCTGTGAGAATTTAGTATGCAGTCAAGTTTTGAAAGAGGGATCTATGATCATGGTTCCTCCTAAAGACCTTCAGTCTGGACAGTCTCAGGCAATTCACCTGAAGCCTCTTCTTTCTCCATTGGCTATAAGTCTGTCTTTCACAGGAGCTTGACAAAAATGTAATTACTTGTTAATAGTTTTGAATTCTGATAGAGCCCTGAGCCATGAAGCTCAATAACCATTGGCTTGGAAGTTGGCTCTTATCAAAATCTCATTTTATTTTTTTCAACACATAACCAAAGTGTCTATCACCTATATCCAGAGAACTTTGTTTTGGAAAATCAGTGCCGTTTTCAGGTGAAATATTCCTTCTGATCAGAGTAGCCAGATGTACCTTTAATTAGGTTTCACATAAAATTAACATTCAAGTTTTTAATGAGTAAAATCATTGTATGTTAAATGTCTCTAAAATTAAAATTTATTGATTTTCTTTTGGATTCTCTGCATCATGGCAAACATTTTTAGAAGTGGTAATGTCTGTGTCTTCCTATTCAATCAGGCAATGAGTATGAATTAAGCTAGAAGTCTTAAAAATCTAAAGGAAAACTTGAACCTTGTGTGGTCTTCTTTTAGAACCATAACTCAAAACTTAAGTGGCTGTCTAAAACTATGGTCTTTTGGCACATGGTATTGTATTCGTAAAAGACTGACTTGTATCTGACAATGTTCTTTTGAAAATTATGATGGGTGGGTACAATGCCTCTTATAACATCAAGACTTTCAGCATCATAGCATGGTGCATTACTTTTTAATTCATAGGATTCTGGTTGTTGCCAACAGTACTGCTGTACTACTAAGATCATAAAAACACATCACATGGGATCAGATATAAGCAAAGTTGATAAAAAAAAAAAAACTGCTAAATTGTGTGTTTATTTTGCTACACTGTTGTCATATTATACTTCATTCCTTTTACATATAAAGGAATGAAGTATAATATGACATACATTACAGTTTTCTGTAAATATGTGTTCTGCTTCACCATCAGCAGCTGCACACATTTCTCCATTAAGTCTCTTACTGACCCATACTATTTAGGTTTGGCTGATGGTCACTCACTCTAGTATGGCTATGAAGTGATGTCACCACCGAAGGACACAGTTCTAAAATTGTTACCCATTGTCTAGGAATGTTGGATTACAGCAAGAAAGCACATTTCTGTTAACACGCAGTGTATAGAGACAAGCAATTTGGCTTCAGGCATAAGGCTCCATGGAGCTTCCTAGGAGCATTCTGTTAACCAAGATAAGTTACTTCTTTTCGCGGTCTTCCTTTCATTATGCTCTCATCAGGGACAATGTCTCCAGAATGATAGGGCTCATTTGCAGAACTCATTCCCTTTAGACGCTGCCCAATCCTTCCTCATGAAGTGTGACTACTTTAGCTTAGTCTCCTTGTTGTCACGGTTGCCTGTTTCATTCTTGACCTGCATGTACTTGCATTGCATGAGAGAATCATTAGATCTGGGGCTTTTCCTTGGTCTCCAAGAATGGTCCATAGAGCCAGCAGGTAGTGGGACAAACAGCCAATCTCCTTACAGAGCAACACACTTTGCTACTGGACAGGGCAGCTTCATCCTATTAATCTTCATCAAGGCAAGTCTTTTTCTCTCCCATAATACTCCCCAAAGCCTGGATAGCAAAGCAAGCATCTGTTCTCAGGCACTGTACCCAGCTCCCTCCAGCTCTCTCAAGTTTCAGAACCGGCAAGGCTGAGCTCAAGATTCCTCCTGCCTTCTGCTACCAAGAATTAGGAAATTAAAGCCCTTCTAGAGTCAGCATCAAAAGACACCCTTCATAAAGGGATGGGAGAGTGTCTTCAAGTTCAAAGTTGCAGTCTCTAACACCTCAGGAGTAAAGAACTGACAGGTTGGTCTGTCCACATTCTGATTAGAGGGAGGCACCACTATCTGAGAGCTATAATATTTAGGCAAGTTGATATGTTCAAACCCAAAGTCACAATCTCATAAACAGTGGGAAAATGCACAGATTTTAGAGCCTGAAACTGTGATTTCAGTTGACAGTTGCATTAATTCTATTGTTTACTACTTACTGATCAGAATTGTAAGTGCAAATGAAAGCAGAAGGCAAGGATGGGGAGCAAACCCACAGTTACTTTAGCCCAATACATTTTAACAATGTGATACCTTTGCTTCCTCCCTTTTTCTCAAGTAGGAGAAATTTAGAAATTTAAACACTGTGATGTTCTTGTAGGCTTCTCCAATTCAAATTGCATTACTGAGAGTAAGGACTTGTTCTTACTCATTCACACAGAATCACCATAAGGGCTCTCTTTGTGTGAGCTCATGCTTCAGAACACAGTGACGTTTCTACAATTGTTCACACATATTTCTAAATGGCTCCGTGGCTCATTCAATGGCAGATTTGGCCCAGATGCAATTCCTGGATTAGGATGCAGAGCAAGCAGGTCCTCTGTTAATGTTAATTTCTGTTTTCTATATTCATTGTTCTTTCGTATTAATGATTCAGGCAATCTATAAAATGTAGTGTTGAGTACTATAGTTTGAAGAAACAGTGCACTTAAGAACCTGAAACCTACCTTCTCCAATCTCCTACCTAGGATCCCTATGAATTAGCATTCTCTTCCTTTTTTTCTGTTCACCTAGGCAATCAGCAACATTCTTAGAATTTAACTTTCTGCTTTTTGTTCTATTTGACATTTTATTTCTTGTTCCTTAGCCTTTCACACTCAACTTTCTCACTAAACAAGGTACAAGTTTCTATACTCATTCTTCCATATTTATTCTTAATCTCACATTGTCTTTCTTGCAGACGTAACATCTATAATTTTCCCTCTGGTAGCCACCAGGACTGAGCACGGTGTCTAGGAATGATTTGGATGAAGCATATATATCCACTTTTCAACAAATCAAGATAAAATCATCCCACTTTCTGGCATCCACTTCTTTTTACAAAGTCATTGATTTCTACCTTCTAGGACTTTCTCACTTCCCTTGATCTATAAATAGTTTTTTATAATTTTTATAATTTTATAATTAATTTTTTCTTAGGTTATCATGGCTCTACCCCAGATTCTTTGCACAGGCCTTTTTATATTTCTATTTCTGTTTTGTTGGTTCTTGCATCAGCCTCATTGAACTTATCAGAATATTACTAGGCATAACCATGGAGATAGCCATTAATGGGATTTAATAAAGATCATAAGAGAATAAGTCCCTAGTTAATTGTAAAGATAAGTTTCAATTCTACCGCCTATCAGAGGCTCCAGTTCCCCAACTGTCAGATTTAAATATCCCTCAGGGCTCTCCTGAGGAAGATGGACTCTACAAGATCATAGGTACAGTGGCCTTTTCAGCCTACAAACAGTACTTTATTGCCATGGTGATTACTGATTTTGTTATTTTAAATTAATGTTTTTGTGCAGGCTAAGTAGGTGCTCTTCCACTGTGGTACACCCCAGTCCCCTTCTTTGTGATCTAAGTGGATTTTTATCTTTAGATTGATATATATGGAAAAGCAGAGTTAAAGTCTAAGACACCTGCAGAATAGATGAAATCAGCGTCTCCATATTACTGAACTTGAGTGTTTTTCCTCATGCCAAATCTGTGGACTCCTAGGAGTCTTATGAATGGTTAGTTAATAGCAATCACAGCAACATGGGATTTTAGACATGCAGTGTGTGCATGCATACCCGTGTGTGTGGGAGGGGGGCAGAGAGAGACAGAGAGAGAGAGAGACAGAGAGAGAGAGAGGCAGAGAGAGAGAGAGAGAGAGAGAGAGAGAGAGAGAGAGAGAGAGAGAGCATGTGTGCATGTGTGCATACAGTATAGCTATCAAGAGTAGCTTTGGGAAGCAGCCAGCTCCTCCAGCATCTCTAAAATTGCCTCTCAGCTTCTCCTCTTTCTAATGAGGTGGCTGCAAAAAGCATGAGTATGAGAACAGGAGAAGCTGCAGTCAGGATTTCCTACAGCCTCATGCCACCCACAGTGGCTCAGCCTTTGCTTCTGGCACAAACAATAAGAAGCCAGGACAGGCTGTTCCTGTACAAGTCATTCATGTATGCCTCGGGACCATTTGAAGCTCAAGGATGAAGGGTGAATGGTTCTAAGTCCTTAAATTGGTTAGAGTCACTTTTCATACTTTTTAA
Organism: Phyllotis vaccarum; assembly: GCA_033318265.1. Classification (NCBI taxonomy): domain Eukaryota; kingdom Metazoa; phylum Chordata; class Mammalia; order Rodentia; family Cricetidae; genus Phyllotis; species Phyllotis vaccarum. The sequence goes on along the minus strand of JARWLC010000001.1, from coordinate 165,787,422 downwards.
AAAATTCATTAAAGTAATAACCCCACTGTTCTGAGTCCCTTGAGGAACTCATTTCTCCACAGGACTGTTAATGATTACTTAAAATGCAGTAACAGCAAAATCACTAGCCAAGCCAAAGGGAAAAGAAAGCTTAGCAAATGATGATAGAGTGACATACAGAGTTGTAAGACTTTCAGACATATCACACAAACTCAGAAACAGTGAAACAGAAAGCATTCTGAAGATTTTTTCTTATGGAAGCAACATGGAGATATTGATATTCAAAATGGAGATGTATAATATTCAGTAATATCACGATAAAAATATATTCCACACATCATGAGAATAAGCTAAACTTTAGCTGTTTTCTAGAGCAAAGAGGATAATCTTACATTTATTGAGCACAGAGAGCTTTGCACACAACTTCAAAAGTAATCCTTAAGAAGCATTTGATGACAGTAAATATTAGCAAGTGCAGATAACGATACTAGGGCTTATAGAAGTCAAGAACATTATACATTTTCATTCTTGGAGTGAGAATGTCTATATCAGCACACCTAAGTGCAGGCGCCATACTCAGAAGTAGTTGATAAAGACAAATATGAGCCAATGCTGTGTGTGTGTGTGTGTGTGTGTGTGTGTGTGTGTGTGTGTGTGTGTGTGTGTGTGTGTGTGTATGTGTGTGTGGTTAGATTGGGAGAGGATCTGGAAGGACTTGGGGGAAGAAAAAGAGTATAATCAAAATACATTGTATGAAATTCTTAAAGAATAAAAACATAAGAAAAATGATGTCAAATTTATATGAAAAAATAGTATAGTTCGGAACTTGTTTAGGACATGGATTCATCTCATTCCTCAGCCCTCCATTTCCTAAAATGTTTTTATTAAAGAGCAATTTTTATATCCACAATTAGGCTGGAGCTCTACCTATAAAGTGATGAATTTTTTACTTAGATAATAAAGCCTTCAGATCCAGAAAATGGAGATGACTACTACATCCAAACTCCTTTGTACCTGACCTAACTCCTGCCCTTTGTAGTTAATCAATATGTTTGTTTGTTTTTAATATCATAGTTCTGCCTGTTTATAAACACAAAAAACAGAGTAGAATACTATCAGCCAAAAGCCATAGTATTGACTTTTTGAGTCTCATTTTAGCTTTGTGAAACCCATCTTATAAATCTTTGATTTTTCACTCTTGTATAATATTCTTTAAAAATATATACCATACATCTTTTCTTTATGCTAGATAAAGATGTGAGGCATTTCTTATTTCTCACTTCTATAAATATTCCTGTTGCAGTGTGGTAAACCTCTGTAATTTTTTGCTGGGAGTGGAAGTTCTAGGTTAAGGAACATGCATAATGTCAGCTATAACGAACAGTGTCAACAGTTATCTAGAGTAGTTGTACTAACCTAGCATCCAACCAGCAGTTTATGGTGTTTAATATTACTCCTTGCCAACCCTTGACGTTGCCATTTTCATTTAGTGAATTCTAGAAGTATTATGGTATTTCATTAAAATTTTAATTTGGATGAAACTGTGGGTTTCTAAATTTCCTTCTTTTAATGTGCCAATTTTATTTAATTTTATTGCACACTTTAGGTAACCAACTAGAGCTGTTTAAATTCATGCAGAGGATCCCAAATATATCTATCTGGCAAAAACAGCTGTTTATGAATATCAACTAAAAAGAGCATCTTTTAGTGAGATCCAGTGGATACTTCAAGAAAAACCTCATATTTTTATATACAACTTATGAATACTTACACATCTATTTTTATTGCTGCTCTATTCACAAAAGCCAGGAAACAGTCATTAACTTATATGTCCATGAAAAGATGAATAGATAATAAAAATGTGTTCCTGAGCACAATTTATTTGGCCATAAATAAAATCAGAATTGTGACATTTTCAGAAAATAAGCGGAAAGAACTGGATAATATTACATGAGTGAGAAACCCATACTTTGAAAAGCAAAGATAGCATGCCTCCCCTTAATTAAGTACTGCTTCTAAATTTTATGTATTTCTATTTATGTGCAAATTGTGGGTATGTAATGAAACTAGAAAAGGAACCATAGTGCAGGATACAAATGAGGTGGGTGAGGAAGCAATGTGGAGAGGAACACCAAATGAAACAAAACACAGATATAAAGGCTACAGTCAAACCTGGGACTTTGCATGATATTTTTAAAACTACTGTTTTGTTAGGAGCTTATGAGAACAGGTCAGTTGGGGTACAGCAGACTCATCCTGTTATCCATCCTGTCTCTAGACATGCTTTCTGTAATGAGATTCGACAGTTCCTCCGATCAAGTAGGAAAGTGTGTTCCCTGGTCTGTAAATACAGTCTAGCGTTCTTATTCAACCTGGTGAGTGACACAGGACAGAAGTGACAGTGAGTCCGGTCACCTTAGGACTAGAAACTTTGTTCTTGTCCCTGATTATTTAGATGAAATCTTACGGAAACACTAAGTGACCAAGTCTGGGCTAGCCCCTGGTAGGATGAGAGAGAGATATCTGGATCATAGCAGAACTGCCCAAGCTGAAGCTTTCTTGGTGGGCTGAACAAAGTCCCAAGCAAGCCTCATTCAGTATTCTTAGCCCGAGACATCAGAAGAACCATGGAGAACGTAGTAAAAGGATTCAGAGACTGTTACTTAAATTCACTGAAAACCAGCTATGGCAGGGCCATCCTACTTTTTATGTTTTCTACAGCAGCTCCTGCTTCTCTGAGTCTGATTTCTCTGGCTTTATGATACTTTCTTTACCTACAAAAAGAAATTTTAGACTCTGTTGTCTTTCAAAAGAGCCAAGTGAGGGTCCTCTTTCCGCTCCTTCCTCTGTCTATCTCCACCAATAGAAGACTTCAGTAGAAGACATTGAACGACCCCTCAGTCACAACAGGCTCTAGATAAACAAAATGTGTTCTGTGATCCAATTGACTTCTGGAAGAGAACTGCAACCTTTTCCCAAGTACAGCCCTAGAAAGCCAGGAATTGCCTTTGTCAGCACACGTAGCTCCCCCGAACTCTGATGTGCTGCCAAACAGTCCTCCTCCCAAAGCAATCAAACTGCCTCTTTTCCAGTGATGAAAACACTGTCTTTGATGTCTCACCGGATCTGTGCTAAAGTATTTCCAATAAAGAAAATGACTGTGCAGAAATTTTGTCTTATTAAAGAGCTAATTTGTCAGAAAGGGCCATAGCAAGGCCTTAAATTCACAGCATTCAAGGAGATTTTATTGATTAAGATTCAAATCAAGCAGATAGGAGGCAGAACCTCTTTACTAGCTTGTGGATTCTACTGGTGTGGCTGGTCCATGAGCTGTATGCTAAATAGCACAGGTCTAAAACATGGCTGTTAGAGGTCCAAGGCCAGGGTATCAGCCTCAGCTTTCTCATCTGTTCCTTGGGTTGGGACAAGAATTATATGAGATTTTGTATTAAATAAATTGCTCTGGGACTTAGCATACACAGAGTTATTGTATTATATAGAGATACCAAATCTTTCACATGTATTCTCCACAGAAAGAGATCTCAATTCTTATGAGAATTTTCATGCCCAGATAATTTTCAATATTTTCAGAGATGCATTATTTTCACAGCAGCTTTGCAAGAAGAATAAGTTAAATAATTAAGATGTTGTGCATTCTATTCATGATGAGAAGAATTAAGGGTGGGAGGTCACCGAGGGACTGCCCTGAGTCAGGACTCTTAGGAAAACAAATAGTATTTTCTTATTACTCTCTACTATTCCCAGCCCTACAGACTGTTGAGTTATTTATATATGTGTGAAATGCATATGCCCTTGTATCTAAAAATAAAATTGAGATCAGAATAAATTTGTCCCAAATAAAAGTACTCAAGAAGTTTCTCAAACCAATTTTACTCACATACATCTAATTAATTGTTCCACCACAAGATTCTGGCTTTTTATCATGGTTAGTCTTGTCACTTTGATCGAATTAAAAATCATCTAGGAGATTAATGAATGATGCTTCCTAGGTTTTCAGTAATAGCATGTCTAGGAACAGTTAGATCCTGAAGGTGCTGTCATAATAAATTGATAAATATTAATTGATTTATAATATGATGGCATATTGTGAAGTCAGGAATTGTGGGAGGGTCCTCAATGGAGGAAGTGTGTACCTGGGCTTTGTCCTTGGTTTGGTGCATGCTTCTTCTTAAATCCCTTTTTCTCTCCTTCCTGTCCATCATGATGGAAACTTCTCTGCCACCTCCTCTCTGTCATGATAGGTGGAATCTTCTGAAACAGTGAGCTGAGATAAATCTTCCTTCTTTTGTTTATAGACTATAGTTTGGTGGTAGTGCTAAAAAAAAAAAAAAGTACACATTTGAAAATTGATAAAAAAAGGTCTATCCAATGGCAAAAGTCCCTTAAATCTTACACCAAGTATAGTCCAGGCACATTATGCACTAATATCTCATGGAAGTTAATTAGAAATGAGAAAATCCAGCTCTTTCAGCAGGCCTCCTGAATCAAGATATGTGGTGCAGGGTGCAGAAATCTACATTTTTAACAACTTCTCCAAGGAATGCTGAGGCATGCTCAGCATATAGATCATGGCTTCTAGGCTTCAGTTTTAATATAATTAATATGGTCCTTTCTATTTTCCGTTTTTTAGAACAACTGAACTAAAATCTGTATATCAATCCAATCCTCAGAAGATTTATATATTTGGAAAACAATGCTCACTCAACCTGGCAAAATTTTGTGATATGTCTATCACAAATAGACATGTTACATGTAATATATATGATATAAACATATATCACTATATATATTAGTGTGTATAAGTGAGTGTGTGTGTGAGTGTGTGTGTGTGTGAGTGTCAGTGTGTATTGAATACTCATGAGTAGACGGGAACGTACATGTATAAGAAACAAGAATACTACGTGTCTTCAATTACATCTCTCTATATTTTTGCCTTAAGACACTGTTTCTGTCATTGGACAGACATCTTCTCTTTGGGGTTAGGCTAGCTGGACACAGATCTCTGAGGCTTCACCAATGTTCACCTAATTTCTACCTCTTTCGGTGGTTACAGGCACTTGAAGTCATGCCATGCTTTTTACACTGGTGGCAGGGATTTGAACTTAGTTACTCATGCTTGCAAATGACACTCTCAACCACTGAGCCACCCTTCAATTACCTCAACCAGAGTAAAACTTTGCCCTACTTATCATAAAGGAAACATTAAATAAAGCAAAGCAGACACAATAAAAATAAATTCCTGGAAAAAAATTAGGAGAGCCTGCCTCATGCTGTTTTGCATTGGTGTGAAGCAAATGAGGAATGAGTCCTTCAGGCATTAATGTTTTGCTACTTATATGCTTTTTAACCACATGGGGGAGGTACACCAAGTGTTAGTGAAGCCAGTTACAGACAACACTCTACCTGTAAAAATATTAGAAATAATACTCATCTTGGCAACAAATTTTCAAAAGAAAGGCTTCATTGCTCAATTTCTGGTCAGTTCAAGTGAGATATTGATATGAAGCAGAAATAGTTTAGGAGTGAGAGAAAATTTCTTCTCAAGTTTTAACACAAGACCCCAACCTTAAAACTAACGGTCTCTGACAGTTCTGGTTTTCTGGAGGCCCTGGGTATAGAAATAAAGTCCTGTGGTGTGATGTCTTCTGGTCAAGATGCTTTAGCAGGGCACTTCAACCACTGGTTTTTCTTACTCATTCCTTGGTATGTCACAAGCCTGGCATATCAGGCAGGCATAGTCAACATCCATGTCTAAGCTTATGTTTTACCTTTTTCACATTCTCAGCATAAATATAAGTCATATAGGAGCCTGGGGATATCTCAGCTAGATATAGTACCAGAATAATAAGCAAAGGATAAATTAATTTCATACTTATTTAAAGGTATTTACATATCTAATCACTTAGCAGCTGCTAATACATATAATACATAAGACTTGTTAGATAGTCCAAAAAGTGAATACCAAATGAAATTAAACATGCAAACTTTTTATTGTGATGAAATGTCTTAAAGAAAATGGGCAGGGGTAGATGGGGAGACCAGAAGATGTCAGCCCTTGAATGATACAGACTCGAGTCTTAAAAGAGGAGAGTGAAGGGAAGAAGGCTGAATAGGAGCATCCTAGACTATTTACTCTAAAAATGGCTTTCAGCAGCATCAGAATCTCTCAGCCAAAGTGGCTGTCAGGGGGACTCACCTGTCCTGGAAATGACACTTCCCTAGTTTTCCTCCATGGTCTGACACTGGCAAAATGCAATCTCTGTGAGAAGGTAGACAATATCAGTTAATAACAACTAAGACCCCAAGGCACTGCCTTAGCAAGTGGGGGTCTATGGATTACAATATCAGGTCCATAATTATTTTTTTCTTGTTGCAAAGCATTAGGGGGTATCTAGTATTTAAAGGACTGTATGCCAATCTATCACGCATGGCATTGTTAATCTCTTCAATATGAGAGGAGCTAATCTACTTATCTCCATTCTCATTTAGAGTTTACAGGTACTTGAAACCATGCTTGTTGTGCTTTTACAAGAGTGGTGGGGATGCAAACTTGGTTCCTCAAACTGAAGAGCAAGCACTCTTACTCATAGAGCCATTCTATACCATTAGAGTAAGATGTCAACTATGTGTTTATATGCAGATCGCAGAATATTCTGAAAAGAATGGGGACAACTTGGATATTATTTTGTAGAACTTGAAAAACAAAAAAGTGATTCTTCATCAAAGTATCGAGGGTCACTAGACAACCAGAAGGAAAGAGATCGGTGTCTTCATTATGACAGAGACCTTGCCTGAACAAATCTACAACTGCTTCATTGAGTCATTCTATAATGTGCTTATGAGTTACTCTCTCACATATCCCAAAGAGGGCTATTGTAGATACTTTAAGAAGTGGATTGAAAATTACAAATAATAATGGTAAGTTTTCATGTTTTATTGAAAATATTTTTATATAATGTATTCTGATTTATATTCTGCAAACATATCCTCTCCCACAACTCTTTCCAAATCCTCCCCAAATCCTCACCCACCCACATCCACACATTTCCTTCCTTCCCTCCTTCCTTCCTTCTTTCTTTCTTTATTTCTCTCTCCCTCATTAGAATAAAAACATGCCTCTAATTATTATTGGTAGTAGCATCATAAAATAAAAACAAACTAGAATAAGACAAAACAAAACAATAAAGAAAACACACTAAAGAAAAAGCCCAAGAAATATGCTCAGTGCCAGTTTTAATTTTAAAATTCAATTGTAAATGGGAGATTGTATTTAACTTTTAATTGTGTTGACAGGTGATCATGAGCAAATCATTTCAGTTCTCCTCAAAGTTATGTGTATCTCCTTTGTGACATAGAAATAATCATAAGTGGTTACTTACTCAGTAGGGTGTATTTCTGTGTTGAATGACATCATTACAAGTTAAGTTTGAGGTGACTATGTGGGATGGCTTATGCTCCCTCCTATACTTTCATTTTGAACATTCTCAGGCAAGCTCATGTTTCAAATGCCTGATCCCTTGGGGTAGCATTATTTTGAGAAACTATAGTATCTTTAGGAGGCAGAAGGAGGACCTGGGCTGGTAAAAATAGGTCACTAGGGTACACCAATGAGACTTTCCCTCAGTAATCACCCCAAACCTGTACTCTAGTCCAGAATCATGCTATTGTTGTGATGCTAATACCCTCCAATAACTGCTTCCATTTCCATATCCATCATGATGGGCTGAAATCCTCTGAAATCATAGGTTAAAGGAAATCATTCATCTCTGAAGTTAGTCTGTCCCAGTGTCACAAAAGTAACTAATATATCTTATAGGAAAGCATTTGTGTATGCATGTGTGGTACATTCATATATATGTGGGTACTTTCACACTATACATACATGTAGAGAACATAAAATGATTTGAGGTGTCATCTATCACTCTTTACATTATTTTTTTGAGACAGAATCTGTCACTGAGTAAGAAATTCTCTGAGCAAAGTTGTATGGTCAGTGAGTTCCTAGGAATTGCTTGTCCGTGTTCCCAGATACAGGTTATAGGCACATGATGTGGTCATGCCAGGATTTGAACTTGGGTCTTCCTTCTTACAGAGCAAGAACAATTACTCATTATTGTATCTCTCCAGCTCAGGGACCCTATAAGAACACATGTAATTGAACCTGGAAGAAATAGTTTAGCCATGGATTGGAAAGTATTCTGAAAAGTTTTGTCTTTTTTTCAGACTATCAACCCCTATACTTTCTCATTCAGGTCCTCATTCATTATGGAAAAAGGAGGGTTTTACACTTGAAGTCAGCCCTCCTTGGATAGGACATCTGCCCACAAGGATACTTCCTTTGGACTTGGATATTGCAACAAAATGGGAGAAATTCACCATGTGCTTGAAAATGAGCACAGTGGGTGTTGGAGAGGTGACTCAATGCATAAGAGCACATATGACTTTAGCAAAGGACCCAGGGTCAGTTTTCAGTGGCTCAGAATCATCTATAACTTTAGTTCCAAGGGATCTGACACCTTCTTCTGGCTTCTATTAAGTATCAGACACAAATGTAGTGCTGACACCCTCCTCTGGCTTCTATGAGGATCAGACATATATGGAATGATCATACATAGTCATAGGCAAACATCCATACATATACTATCATTAAAATAGTGATCAAAGTACCATCATCAGTAGGAGTTGGAATATAAAAGAAAAATAAAAAATCCTCTAATTCTTCCAGTCCACATAACTCTTTGCAATCATATACAGGCTTTTGATTTAATACTTTTGCTTGGGATAAATATGGATTATTCATATAAGTCATAATTTATGTGAGTATATGTTAGAAACTCTGATGTATAAGATATAAAGAATGTTTACCAGAACTAAAGAAAGAAAGCAAAAAGGAAGGAAGGATGGAAGGAAGGAAGGAAGGAAGGAAAGAAGGAAGGAAGAAAGAAAGGGCTAGTTACAAGCTTACCAAAGAGAACACACCAACTAAAAACTCAGCTTTTTCTGAACAGAAAAGGCTACCATGTTCCAAGGCTTTTTATTAAACCCAAATCACTGACAGGTAACTACTAGACACAAAGCTTGATTAAACAGGTAGGGACATGATAGTAGTAAAGCTATTCATCAAACCCTTCTGAAAAACCAAAGGCAAACTAAGTTTGGTTTTTGTTTCTGACCACAGTTTTCCTGCTCTTCACTTCTCCAGGTGCCCCTGTCTCCCACCAAATCCACTCCTCCTCCATTTCCCTTCAGGAAAGACCATGCCTCTCAAGAATATGAGCTGAACATAGTATAGCAAGATACACTAAGACTAGGCACAAATCCTAGTATCAGGGCCGGGTGAGGCAACCTGGTAGGAGGAAAAGGGTACCAAGAGCAGGTAAAGGAGTCAGAGTTACTCCATCGCCCTCCTAGGAATCTCACAAAAACACCAAGCTAACAACCATGCAGAGCACCTGGTTCAAACCCATATAGGCTCTGTGCCATTTCACTACCTGTGAATCTCTATGAGCCCTACTTACTTGAAATCTGTAGGTGATGTTCTCCTGGTATCTTCAACCCTTCTATTTCCTACTCCTGGAATTCTTCATTTCTTTGTATGGGGTTCCCTGGACTTCAAGGAGAGGGACCCGATGGAGATCTCCAATTTGGGTTCTCTCTTCCATACTTTGTAAACCAAGAGAGTCATGGACTAAAGCAAATTTTTCTTTTCTTTTGAAAATTCCTTAAAGCAAACACAAGGATAGGGAAATGGCAATTTCCTTAAGGGCCAGAGAGATCCTGGCTTATTTATGTCTTTTCAAAAAGCATGATTCACTTCACATGTGGCCTAAAGGGTCTTTTTCTTTTTTTCTCAAGTTCTTAAATGACAGCTTTGATTTTTTTTTTTGGGGGGGGGGGGCAATATTTCTGTACCTAAGCAGATGTAATCTATTTCCTCACAAGTACTTCCGTACTAACCAAAGCAAAGCCCTGAAATGCCTTTTTCCATGTTAAAGTTGAACCATCACCATAATATGAAGATAGAGAATTTACTAGTCCAGGTTCCCTCTTCTAGCTCTAAAGAGCCCCAGTCCCATTTCAAACATTCACTGTGTGTAAATGCCTAGAGGATAATGCATTTATAAAAACCATCGCCAATGCAAAATGTCCTGATGGGGTGATTTAGGAAATGTCTGTAGGTGTCAGGCCAAGCCCAAGACATCAATAATCAAACTAAACATTCAGGAAAGAGAGACCAGAATGAACAACTGACTCATATAATGTGATCCTAATTGTTCTAACTATAAATTCATGTAGTGACCTTGGTAACTCACTTCATGTTTTGACAATTAGTTTATTATTCAATAAAAAAGGATTAGGGCAGTTTGGACGTCTTAGTTTTTGTGTGTACATGAGTCACCTTTGTTTGGATCCTGTGGTACAGATCTTCAGGCTGCAGGTGGCATTCCGAACTTTGTCTTCTTACACCTTGAGGTCAGTGTTTAAGGTCTATAGACTATTCTTTGAACAACAACAAATAAACAAATAGAAAAATGACAGTAGCAGGGAGTCATAAAATATTGATGTCAAAAGAACTTGTACAGAGTCTCTATCTGAACCCTATTACTAAGGTTTGATCTAACTCTTGAATCTTCGGGGTTCAGAGAGAATGCCCATTTATAATTTTAAACGGACACATGCACCCACAAGTCTGTAAGAATTTAATAGTCCTTTAAATTGTCTATGAAACAATAAATATGACTTTAGAATATCCTTAACTTTGTAAGGAAAGCTTTGATTCTTTCCGGGTGGCCTGCAGTACAGTAGTGTTCTTTTAGCTCATGCCTTTTGAAACTACACCTCAAGTTACTGTCATCATGTTTAATACTAAACACCAAAATATGGCTAATTATAATATTCACTCTTACAACCAAGCGAAATCCACACTGCATTGGAAGACTCTAGGTTTTATTTTGGGGGCAAGGGGGGAGGCAGCTTGTGAAAAAAATATACTATATCCAGGATATATACACACCACACTATACTGTGTGACTCTATATCTCATTTTCTACAGCACAGTGATTTATCGCCAGCTTCCATGGTGTCCTATGGTGCATTCAGTATGAGACTCATAGATTTTCTGCCTCTTCATCAGCCAAACTAGGAGTGCTTCAGTTAGCGCAACCACGCAGCTATGTTTGTTAAAATCAGAGCCATTCAAGTTCTCCTAAATGGGTGGGCATGGTTTTTTGCATTTGCAACTTGGATTTCAAGGCTGGGAATACTGGAGCTGAGGAAGCTGGAGTACAAAGGAAAAGAAAAAAGGGGCAAAGGAGTAAAACCAACAGAGAAAGGTGCATTAATGCATCCCGTGCAGAACTAGGGATTTATTACATGTTCAGGCTGTGTGTGTGTGTGTGTGTGTGTGTGTGTGTGTGTGTGTGTGTGGTGTTGTATGAAAGGTAGGAGGGAAAGAGCTGACATTTGTTAGCCTCAATTGAGTAAGTGCAGTTGTAAAGAATAAAAGGAGCTTTTAGAAAGTGGGCAGCTGTGGCAGAGCCCGAAGCCATGGTACTTGATACTGCAATATACTCTCTCGGTGATGTTGGGCTGCTTTTGAGAGCAGCGAGCAAGGCATTCAGGGAAGAGGACAATAGCAAATGTCAAGAGTAAAAGAAAGAATCCAGGGCTTAAAAGACTGTTGAATGACAAGTAGGCCAGATCAAAGAGAGAAACTTATCAAGTATTTATAATTATAATGCTAATGGAGATCAATAATCATAAAAGGAAACTCTAGTAAAAATACAGAAGAGTACGAAACTACCCAATGACTCAAACACTCAGCATTTACCCCATTCTAATTTGACATTGTGTATTTATTTCATTGCTCAATCATTTAAAGGACGTTTCTTGAACAAGTTTCAATGTCTTTGCTTTGAAATTATACAGTGGAAACCATTCTAGGGAAGCACAAAATGAGACTCATGTATAGCACACTGTAAAGCAAGCTACAGAGCCTGTGGCTCAAGGAGATTTTGTGATCCTTGGGAAATATTTATGGAGAGGCAAGAGTCTGAAGATATATCACCTACACCTCCAGCCCTTCCTTGGCTCTTGCACCGATTCTGCACCCTAAACAGACACGGATATGCAAAATTCTCTCCTAGCAGGCTGGGAGGTAAGGTTTGAAGGGAAAACCCTGCTTTTGAAAACTTGCTTGGGCTTGCTGAAGACCAGGCTGGTTTATAAGCCCAGGATGAAATGTCGAAATCAACATTGCAAAATCACTTTTGCAATAAGTAATGAATAAAAACTGAAGGAAAATCTCTTTCCTCCCCAAAGTAAAACTCTACCACTTAACTTGTCTAAACAGCTCCTCATAATAGAAGTTTAAAGGCTTCATAAACTGAAGTGCTTCCCACGGCCAAGGCCAGAACCTCCAGCCATCACTGATTGACTGGTTCATTCAGTAAAGATCTGTTGAGACAGGGTATGTGGCAAGCACAGCCCTGGACATCACTGTGAAGAGCAAGAACCTATGATAGCTTTCCTATAGCCCTCAGAGGTCAACAAACGAGTTTCCCTTTCAAAGAAACATTATCTTACCTTGATAGATTTCAATAAACTGTTTTTAAAACTCAGAGTCTTTTTCCACTCATTACGTTACTACAAGAAGAAGTCAAACTGTTGGCTCTGGCACCCTCAGCAGCACTACCACATGTCTAGTGATATCTCAAAAAATGTCTAAGGATACAGTGAAAGTCCTGCATTCAACAGCCCATCTGGACAGCGACAATGTCATATGTGGAACAAAAGGAATGTATATGGTGTCCTTATCTAAAAAACCTTCTATACAGTGAAGGAAACAATCATGTGAAGAAGAAATTTTTTAAAAAATGAGAGAATGTTGGAGATAAATATCTGATAGAAGATTTGTGTTTAGAATAGGCAAATAACAACAACCAAGTAATTAAGAAAAGAAATTATGCAATTAAAATGGACTATGGATCTGAGTAGAGATCTCTAGTGGGGAAAAAGAATTATCTGAAATAGGGGAAAATATGATCAAGAAGCTGGGCGGTAGTGACACACACCTTTAACTCCAGTACTCACGAGACAGAGGCAGGTGGATTTCTGTGAATTTGAGGCTAGACTGCTCTACAGAGTAAGTTCCAAGACATCCATAGCTGTTACACAGAGAAACTCTGTCTCAAAATACAAATGAAAGAATTAAAAGAATAAAAATATCAAAAATATTTTTAAATGTTCAATATTCTTAGTAACTAGGCAAATGCAAATTTCAAAAAGCACTTTGAGATTTTGTCTCACTCCACTCAGAATGGCGCTAGGGTCAAGAAAATAACTGACAAGCACAAAGGAGGTTGTAGGTAAAGAGTCATTCACTGTTTAGTGAGATGGAAAACTACCATGGGTATTATTAAGGAGATTACCAAAAAGCTAAAAAGAAAAGTAGATCTTCCATATGACCTAGCTATATTGACATATAATCTAAAGACTTGACAGCCCCATAAACAAATACTGGCTTAGCCGAGTTCTTTGCCTTTCTATTCACAATAATAGCTAGGAAATATAATAATCTATCCTTCAAATGTTAAAAGTATAATAGAAATGTAGTCCATATACTCAGTGGATTACTCTTCAGCTGTTTAAAGTGGAGCCATGAAATTTGCAGGTAACTGGATAGAATTGAAGAATATTAGACTGAGTGAGGAAACCCAGACCCACAAAGACAATACCTGTGTATTTTTTCTTAATTGGGGATATTAGCTCTGAGTATCTGGATTTGAGTATATAACCTGGAGTAATGCAGAACCTAAGAAAGTGGAAAGGGACCAGGAGGGGAGAGGCGAGATTTACATGAGAAGAAGATACGGAGGGAAATAATAAAAAATGGAAGAAGGAGAGATAAATAATATTAAGGATGTTTGAAAATTCCGTAGCAACATACTTTATAAACTTCCTTAAAATGTAGTGAGTGTGTGTGGGGGGGTGTTAATAGAGTCATACCATAAGGAATGATAATACTCTCCCAAAGAAGTATAGCCTATATAACAAAACCCTTGTGAAAGGTCCTTGCTGTATTGGTTTCTGGCCCAGCCTTGCCTCACGATGATCCAGACCTGCCTACTACTGCTTAGCCCTCCAAAAATGACTCAGATGCTTGTATTAATTACATGCTGCTTGGCCTGTACTAAGGCACATTGCTAGCTAGCTCTTGCATCTTAATTCAACCCATTTTCATTCATCTGTTCTGCCACGTGACCTGTGACTTACCTATTTCTTTACATCTTGCTTCTTGGGCTGCTGAATCTCATCTCTCCTGACTCCACCCTCATTCCCCTTTATCTATGCTCAGATTTCCTGCCTACTTTTAAGATATCCTGCCATGGGACAAAACAGTTCCTTTATTAACCAATGATATTCACAGAGTACTGAACGACAGCCCATTTCAGGTTATCCCTGCGGATTGCTGATCAAGTTTAAGAGATTCCTGAAACAATATAGAGTGTGCTTTTGATCTTGGTTCCCTGCAAGAACTTGAAGGTACTTCTTACTACTAAAGGCACTACACACTTTGAACTTTGAGGATTAGAACTGAAACTGACCTGTGAGTCTCTTCTCTGAGCACTAGCTCCCAAAGTGTGGAAATGTATTGTACAAGGTGCAAATAAAAAAATTAATCAATAGTTGTACCAAGCTCTGATGCCTATGAACCACAATTATTATCAGGGCAAAATATCAACTTTGGTGCATACCTCTAGAGGCTCTTTTGTCTTGGGCTCAATAGGCAACAGTTCATGCCTGGTGCTATAAGCTTCACAAAATATCCATGAATGCAGAGGTTGTAGACAAAGAATAAAATGCCATTTCCTATTAATGCCACTTTTCCAAACCAATATATTTTAAATGTATTGAAAGTACTTATTCTGACATCCACAGATATCACTATCATATCTTATTAAAGAAGCTTCTTACTGTAGTAGAAAGAGGCCATTGCAGAAAGCCTCAATTAATAAAAACAGAGAGAACTGATCATGGGGCACCTATTCCCAACTGAATTATCTGCTATACATCCCCTACACCAAATTCTCAAGGTAAATCACAGAAGATGGAGAATAAAATTTGTAAAGTCCAAGATATGGTAGGAAAGCTGAATTCATGAAATCTCAACAGGATGGTAGTCTATACAAGAGATTCAAAACAACTTCACATATGTAGATGAGAGAAACTTCCTAAGGCTTCACCCCTACATGGAACTCTATAGGCAATCAACAACTACTAAGGGAAGGAGTACCAGCGTGTTCTGTGGATGAGTTCTCTATAGGTTATCTAAACCTAGGTGGTCATACCTAAACACATGTAAGAGCAACATTAACTGGATTTATTACACAAATTTTACTTGATACTTTTAATAAAAACACAGAGACAGATATGGGCAAAAAGCTGAAATACCAGAGAAACAAAGAAATAAACCACACTCTGTTCTCACCTAGAAAACTCCTCAGGTCAAAAGAGTAGATCTTATTTCCACAAATCTTCAGAATGAAGGAATCTGAGGCCTCAGAGGGAAGGGAACATAGTCAAAGAGAACTAGAGCCTTCTCCTTCCTTATCATTCTTTCCTCACTTAGTTATCTCAATTCATGGTTCAACCTTCTTTGTGCTAGGATTAAAGGTGTGTGCCACCGCCTCGGGCTCTGTTTGGCCTTGAATTCACAGAGATCCAGAGGATCTCAGCCTCCTGAGTGCAGGGATTAAATGTGTGGGTCACCACTCCCTGACCTTCAAGGCTTGGCTCTGTGGATGCCTCTGCCCTCTGATAATTTATGCTATTTTTATTAAATATGTAATATATCAGTACAGTATTTATTCAATTTTATGTAGTGTGTCTATGTACTTTTATGTATGTAAATATTTATGTATTATGTATGTATAAAATAATAGCAATTGAAGAAAATAGGTCATGAATTTGAATGGGATAGGGTAGGCACAGTAATAAAGTTATAGGGGGAAGAGAATGAGGTATTGAAATGATGAAAATACAGTATTCATGTATGAAATTTCCAAAATATAAAAATATTTAAATGATAAATAAAAATTGAATTTATACATGAGCTGAATTTGAAAATGTCACTTTGGAAAACTGTCAGAGATACTTTGAATTATAAATGTTTTCTTGTGCTTTCAAGGTTCAAGGTGGCATAAAGTAATAACTGTAATAAAAACTCCTCCATTTAAATAGCATTCTGGTAATTATACATTCTGAGAAACAGAGCATAACAGAATCCAGAAATTATGTAAATATAAATAATATCAAAGGCAACATTTGAATCAGTGATGTTAGATTGTTTAACACAAGCACAGGGAGGACCACCTTGCATTTCATGAAATAATTTAAAGTTAGATCTCATTGTTATTTCCTATTACAATATTAATTATACATTGTTATTCTCTAATGTAATTTAAATTGGGCTTAAGAAGGAAATATGTGTCATTTTTACTGTTATTTACAGTGGGAAATTGACATAACTTTATGAGAAACGATTTCTTATCTAGTGAACAAAGCCAAAGGAGAAATGAAATGAGTGATGGGGGCTCGTTTGTATACATGCTGCAAAAGGACAGGTTTATAACTTGTAAGAAAAACATCCTGTGAATAATCATATGATCAAGGAAACACAAAGGACTCATATTAAAATGTATGATGTATATTTTGCATCTAATACCAAAAAATGAAAAGTAACATAATGAAATACAATGGAAGTAGTTTTAAGTGTTTTTTTTTTTTTTAATACAATGATTTGGAGGGTATAGAAAAATAATGAAATAGTTGTAAATATAAATTGCTATTTCCTGCTTGATGGACAATTTAGAAATAGCTATGCTAGATGAGACATATCTTTTATGCTACCAAATTGCTCTATATTTTTATTAGATATACTTTATACTAGTTTCCAAGGCTTCCAGTTTCAATTTCCTAATCCGGAAAATGGATACAATAATATTTTCCCACCTTCATAAGATGTGATATGTAAATTAATTCAAAGATGATAAACTTAAAAATTAAATTAAATGGCTAATTTCAAATGGGTATCTCCATATTATTATAAAACTTTCTGTAAAACTGAAAATGCCAGTAAGCATCAAAAATTTTTTTAATAATAAGAAACTTATCAAAAACCTAATATTGGAATAATTACAGAAAATCCCCTAATTCTTCTGGCAAAAAAAAACATGGCTCATTTGAGGAGCTTGCACTGTACGTAACATCACAAGTTCAAAAGAGAATAAAAATTAAATTAGTTGACAATTGTGCCAACATTCCATTCTTGTGATATAAAAATAAACAGAGAATATGTTGTGGTTACACATTATTCATGCTGTTTATAGATAGATCCCTCTTAATATCCCTGTCTCAAGCCAAGAGAGCCAATACCGATCATGTCAAAACTCACAAATTGCATATTGCTTGGTACTTGATGATTTTTCCAAATACCACTTAGCTGAAGAGATGAGCTGTCAATTTCTTTCACCCTACCATGTTTACTTGTTCGCAATGTCTCTCCTGGAGTGTCCATTACACTTTATTCTGCTCACCTATCCTACTTTGTAACTTCAGAAACATACTGTTAGTTTAGAAGTGGAGATGTGTGTCCTATAAATGCTGCAGAAATTCTGCAAAAAACCCAAGTGTGCACTATAATCAAAAGATGGCAAATCAAGTGAAGACGATTCCTATTTCTGCATGTTTTTTTTTCTCATCTGTAGTTATTGAAATGAAACTACCACTCATCATGTTGCAGAACAATAATAATATTATTGATCACCAGAGTTTTATGCAATTCAAAAAATGAGGATCCCAACAACCTTTCTCAGTGAGGAAACAGGATACAGAGCAAATTAAAGTCATCTGGTAACTTCTTGGACTGTGGGGAAAAAGCAGAGTTTCATGCCAAGGATTGTGGTACTCCAATAATCGCATGGATTCAGGGAGTACTGAGTCAGAACTAAGACAAGAATAAGATCCTTTAAAAAAAAAATCAGATCAAAATATAAAGATAGCATTGATCTCCTGGACCAAGCTGTACCTTAGTATTTATTGAGCATAAAGTATTGTTGCCTGGTGAATTCTGGTATTATGAATATGAGCAAAGCTTGAGTCTTTAGGCATGGTTATTGTGTTGTACTAGCAGACTTAAAATACCTAGAAGAATTGCTTGACTACCTCGCAGATAAAATCCGAGGGATATTCTTTGGGTGATTTTTAATGAAGTCAAGTTGATAGCAATGACTAACCACTACAAAACACACAATATAAAGGAAAATATTCACCTGGGGCCATGTTGGTGCCTGAGGGTCACCTTGTCATTGGGACCATGCCAATCTAAGTGGCCTATATCACCACCTGAAACCACAGTGTTATCTAAAACCAGACTGTTGTCCAGGATCATGTCTGGATCCATGGTCCTAACCACATTCAGATTTTGTGTTGAAGTCCATGACCCATGTTGCCACCAAGGACCTCTTATAGGTCCAGTGTCGGAGCCATTACCTGTGGCATTGTTGGTGTCCAAGGGCCAACGTGGCACCCAGGATCATACAGATCTGAGTGCCCTGCACTGCTACCTAATATCATGGTGATGTCTTAGCTGAGGACTTTACCTGAGTCCATAACCTTATTTTATCCAGGGTCCTTGTTGATGTCCAAGGCTCCTGTCATCATCAATGGGCCATAGGTCTGGTGCTTTATTAGTGTCCAAAGGCCAAGCTGCTGCCAGAGCCATCCTGATCTAATGGTCCATGCTTCCACCCAGAGCTAGGATATCATCTGCCTGTGTTGCTGTTGAGGGCCATTTCTGAGTCTGTGGTCCTACTGCAGCTGGGGTCTGTGTTGATATCTATGGTCTGTGTTACCTCAGGCAGTGATAGGTACCTTTCATGAAGTGCACACTGGTATTTTATAAACCACCATCTTCTCAAAAATTAAGGGTACATGTAACAAATATCAATATTTGTATCTTTTTCTGCAGCATGATATTTAGAAAAAAACTTACTAAACCTACAATTATTTGTTATAACATTTTATAGTGAAATATAGTATATATCATACTGTTTTCTTACTAAACAAATAAATGCTTTTCCCAAGCACATTGAACATATATCAGTCCCTTGTCTTGCTTTGTTCAAAATCTGGAATGTGGGCCTCTAAAGCTAAAGCAGAGAATAGCTGTTTTTCCAGATTTCGCCATGGTGCCCTAGAAGACTGTGGGATTTAAGCAGTATACTACTATGTGTATGGAGATAGTATAAATGTTTCTATGTCTTAAGAAAGTTACTCCTTAAAGGGCTAAGGCAGCAGATTGTGAAGTTAAAGTCTGTTTTGAGAGTCTGAGATTTCGGCTTGTTTTCACCATACATCAACACGTCTCTCCTGGTTAATGGACTCTCATTTCATGAAGATAGATAGGGCTGGGGAAAGAGATCTGTGGTTAGGAGTCCTTTTGTAAGCATGAGGACCTGAGTTCAGATGTGAACACCCACATTAAAATATGAGAGTGACACTGTTCGTGCCTGTAACTCCAGGGCTGTGAAACACGAGGACAGGAAGATCTCTGGAGCTTGTTGGAAAGCAGCCTAACTCCAGGCTCAGTGGAAAGGAATAAGACAGAGAAGAAGCAAAGAGCATCTGGATTTCTCCCCCTGTATGTATGCAAGCACAAAGGAAAATACCCTTACACATATGCGTGCGTATGTATATACCACACTCACACTTGGTCAATTGTAAGGGAATATGCCAAATGTATCTGTTCAGTCCATATGTTTCTTGTGTGTCTCTTTTTAGGACAGATCGTTGAGCACTGATGAAGCACTTGGTCAGCTCTTCCCTGGGGAGGATCACCTTTCTTGCTCCCATTTTAACTCAGTTCTGTGTGTAGGATTGAGGCCTCCTGGGCTTTTCCTCATCCACGTTGGTATCTATTGGTAGCTTCCTTGAATACTCCTTGTCTGTGTACTCATGTTGCTGAGACTTTATTATAAATATAACTTCTGATATTAGTAGGAGGCAAAATTTTACAGCAAACTCCCTAATCCTCTGTCTCTCACATTCTTCCCCACTTTTGCTGTAGTCTATAGGCATTAGGTGTGACAGTGTTTTTTAAATGGATCCATTGGGACTAGACTCCACAATTCTGCATTTTGATTCAATGTGATTTTTCCATGGTGGCCTTTTTTGCTAAGAGAAATTTCCATATACATAGATGCGGGTAATAATTATCAGTGCAAAAAGAGACCATTAATTTGAAAGACAATGGTGAGATATTCATGGGAGGATTTGGAGCAGAAAAAAATGGAAGAGAGAAATATCACAATTATACTATAATCTCAAAAATAAAATAAGGTGATATATGAGGCTAAAAAGAGAATAATCTCATAAATTTAAGACTAACATAATTCACTAAAGTATATGGGGCTGGAGAGATAACTCAGTGCTTAAGAACACTGGTTGTTCATCCAGAGACCTGGGTTACATTGCCAGCACCTGTAAGGTACTTCACAACCCTTTGTAACTCCAGTCCTACAGGATCTAATTACCCTCTCTGGCCTCCATAAGCACTGAACAGATATTGTGCTCACTAATATATATGCAGGCAAAACACTCAGGGACACAAAATAATTTCTGCAATAAATATGCACACACACATAACAAGTGGCATTTTTACAGTGGCCAAAACTGAAAATTGAGAAATAATATTATAAATGGGCTGGTTTAGAAGATTTATGTTTCAGTTTGATGTTGGATTTAGGTAGTGCCAAAGCAATCAATATTGTCTTGGGCACAATAGAAGAAGGATTTTTCCCCCAAAGTTGTCATACATTTTTTTAAATTAATGGTTATTGTGTGTGTCATCACTATTTTTTCACAGTGCAAATGAAGACATCCCTAGGTCCTGTATCACTTGTTGGCTTCCTACCACCATAAGCTGAAGCTTTCTCAGAGAACTCTGATTTATAAGACATAAAAAATCATTCTAAACCTAAAGCTTGATATGGAAGTACTTGAAGACCATAGAGCCAAGATTTATGTTTGTGGGTAGATAATAAATTCTGACTTGTGTATATAAACAATTTAGTCTTGAGAAATCTTCTGAAATTAAATAGAGACATATATCGTTTCATTGCAGAGACAATAATAGGCACTCCCAAGGTCAGGAAGATTGTATAATGCTGAGTGTGTGTCTTAAGAGTATAATTCCTTTCTTTTGCTATCAAATATCATATAGTTTATGGGATCTCTATCTAGATCCTGCAGCATCCTGGTGCCAAAGTGAGAAGAATGTGAGTCACCATGGTGAAACACAGATGCTCAGAGTACACTCTTCACCCAGGGCACTCTCACCTTCCAGATGCTTTAAAGAGAAAAGCATGGTGATTCCCAGTAAACTGCTTCTTTGGCCAATTAAGCAACTATATCCTTATTGGTAGGTATAAGTGGGGAAATCTTGCATGCCTCACTAGGTCGCTGTGTGTGTGTGTGTGTGTGTGTGTGTGTGTGTGTGTGTGTATGTGTGTATGGAAAAATAATTAGGGACAATTAGCATTTTGAAAGTTCAGTCATGAGGTTTGTTGCTCTTAAGCCCATTTTTGAAATTGAGAATGGTTAGATATATTTCACTGGGTGTAAATATAAATTTTCCAGCATTCTTGTCACTTGGCTTCTTATATATGTACTTAAAGCTAAATGAAAAGCATTATTGTCTTAACTTACAAGGCCTCCTCTGTTCTTGTATATTTGTATGTGTGTAAGTGTGTGAATGTGCATACATGCACACATACTTGTGTCCACTATGCACACACACACACACACACACACACACACACACACACACACACACACGCACACATGCAAACACACCTAAATCATGTAAAAAGCTTTGCCATATCCCTACCACTGCATATGTTAAGCTGTTAGCACCTGCGTCTCTGAGGTCATTCTCTGACTATTTACGCCTATTTCATTTGCAAAAGGACACAGGAAGTGCCAGGGAATCAGCATTTCCACTCATAACCCAGATGCAACCTCAAAATTATCAGCGTCCAGGATGATGAATGAACTCATGACTTTCCAACTTTTAGGAAAGAATTAGGCCAAGGTGCTTGCTCAACGTTATTTCCCATAAGGATACTAGGTCTCAGTGTGGGAACCTTAATATCCATCTTCACTGACCAACCCATATGTAATTTCTAAAGAAACCCCAATGAATACACAGAGAGAGAGAGAGAGTAAAAAAAGAGATTAATTGCAACCTTAGAAAAGAAGCTTCTTTTGATGACTCATAAGAAAATAATGTGTGTGCCATCTTATTCCCAAAACACTGAATGTACTTTTCTCAGTTGTTTAGTGTCCTTTTTCCTGTTCCATCTTTTCTCCTAGAGAACAGCTTCCCCAAGGCACTTTCTACACGATTTTGAATGTGTGTGATCACCAGTCTTCATTTTGGTAGTGAAATGAAAGCCAGCTGTTTTTGAAATGTGAAATAGAAACCAATCCCACAATGCCATTGCAACTCAGTTAACAGAAAAGATTGAGTCATTCAAAATGAAGAAATTCTTACTATTTCTGGAGAGGTCTTTTTAAACACAATGCATTGTGGCATCTGAAAAGCTTTTTACACGGCTACATGCAAGGTGCTAATGAACGATTTAGTGAAATCTGAACCAGAAGACTGTAGGGGGATTATGTTGTCCCATTGTAAATAATTGTCCCACCCACTGATTTAATAAAGAGTTCTGATTGGCCAAAGGCAGACAGAAAGTGTGGGTGGGGCTACCAGACTAGGAGAACTCTGGGAACAGGAAGAACAGAGCAGAATGCCAGAAAGGAGCCAGAAGAAGCAGAGGACAACCATGCGGCTCTGAGAAAAGGTACCGAGCCTCATGGCTGAACAGGATAAGAGTCATGGGTTAGTTTAAGGGTAAAGAGTTAGCAAGTTATATGCCATAGCCTTAGACCCATCTGCCTAAAACTATTGTAAGCATCTGTGTGTCTCTGCTGGTCTGTGGGTCTGCTGGCCTAAACCTTGAGGCTAGGCCTGAAACTCCAGACCAGATGATATAACAGTTTGTGGGATAATACTCTTGTACACTGTAAATATTTATTAATAAAACACTAATTAGCCAGTAGCCAGACAGGAAGTATAGGTGAGGTGACTAGTCTGGAAGAAATCTGTAAAAAGGAAAGGAGAGAGTAGTCTCTGGCCAGACACAGAGGAAGTAATATGAGAATACTAGACTGAGTAAACGGTATCAAGGCACATGGCTAAACATAGATAAGAATCATGGTTAATTTAAGTGTAAGATCTAGTTAGTAATAAGCCTGAGCTACTGGCCCAGCAGTTACTATAATCCTAAGCCAAATATTTGGGAAGCAGTTGCTGAATATTTTAGAATCTCAGGCCAGGACAGAATCTTCAGACTACAACAGTTGCATGTCTGTGTGGTGGTTTGGGTGATAACAAGTTACTGACAAGAAGCTGAATGACAACTTGAATGAAATGTCTTAAGAAAATTTCAGGTCCCTGGCACTGATCTTTGCCTATTGTAATTGGTGTGTGTTGGGGAAACATTTATTTTTTTTGTCTCACTAATCTGTGGGATAGTTAGAGTGTGGCTGAAGACCTCTTGGCTTCATTACTTTGGGCTCCAAGTGGAAGCCACTTATACATTATATCAGTAAATAGTATAGACACATGTATATTTCTCATACCTGCAAATTTTTAAAACTAAAGGAAAAGCTGAAGTTTTTCTATAGAGTTATGAGTTAAATGTCTTTCAAAAATTGAAAAAAACTGACTAAAATTAATCAAATGGCCTGTGCCCAAGCTGTGTTCTTCATTTCTATCAAGAATAAAGTGGCATAAATAACATCTTATCTAATTATTCAACTAAGTTTCCGAGTAGTTTTAAGAGCCACTATTACTAATAAGAACCAAAAAGGTTTAAATATATTGCAATTATATTCCTACAAGACATGACTAGATGTGGAATTTATCTTTCTGAGAGCTGAGTTCTTTCTCACATAGCTTTTGCCAGCTCCTCTAAGCCCCATAGGAATAGCTCTCTGTCATCAGAGGGAGTTATGAACTCAGACCAATGCACAGAGTCAATTCTTTTTCTGCTCTTTGCAATGCATCTTTACAGCCTACCAAAGACAGCAGTACGGTGGATCAAAGCCTTCTCCTGCTCTCTACCTCCCAGCCTGTAGGTCTCCAGTGCTTAGCTTAGGAAGTTTCATCAATGCTGCTATTCATCTGGCAAGAAGTACTCTGCTTGCTTTCCATTTTCGTAAAACTAATGATAGCTCCTGGAAACAAGGTAACTCTCTTGGACAGAGAAAACTGAAGCAGATACACTGCAGTAGTTTTCTGAAATAGTGACATTTGTGCTAACACTCATGGCTCGTTTCTGCTTTAGGAATTTCAGTGCTGTAAGATGGAGACTCCTGCAGCTCTGGCTAGAAAGCCTGATTTGAAGGTAAGTCTGCATAGCCAAGACTTGCCCAGTGCTTTATGATGATTCAACTACGGTGACTTTAAAGATAGTCTTTAACAGTTAATAACCTCTCCTATGGGAATTGTTTTATTTTGTATTTCAAACTTCAACTGTTTTATTTACAAAGTGAAGATGCTTAGACTTACTTCAGATGTCTAAATTCATCAGGAGGATTAATTGGAACAATATATACAAATCACCACTCATTGCACTGGCCACATGTTACCTTGTCAATGGATACTTTGTAATTATTATTGTATTTATTACTACTATATTTCCCTAAGTTATTTTCTGTATATTAACTAGAGAAGAGTCTGTTATATCTTAAGTTATCTCTGGGTAGTAACATTCAGCAGAATGTCTATATCAACCATTCAAAAGCCAGCTAGAAAATAATTAGACACTAAATAGTATTTCATACTTTCTTGTGCCAATAATAGACACAATAAGAAATTCCACAAAATTCATCTGAACTAAGTACACATGAGTACACGATATATATCATACACAACACCATTTTAGATTTCTATACAGTCTAAAGAAATTATCATTAATTTGAAAGAGAAGGTAGGAACATGATGGAAAAAATTAAAGAACTCTGACTCTTCCATGAAGTAGAACTTAACTGATCCTCAGGTTACTGTTACAAAGGTAATTTCTCTGCATCTGCTCTGCCTCTCATTTCAGGTTCCACTAAATTGCCTCAAGAGCCATTTAGGAAGACAGAATCTATGTAGCTGCAGTTAGCGCTCAAACTCTAATAACAGCTAAAATTGTCTCACAAAATAATAGCCCACGGGTTGCAATGAGACCTAGTTGATGACATTTTTTTGCAGATCAGGAAACAATGTAAGCAAGAAAAGTGGCATCTATCTTTCTGTTGGAAATATCAGACATTGAAATGGGGATGTAGTCTCTGACTCACCGCCAATCTTATCTCACTTCTTTACCAGTGGGGGCTCAAATGGTGAGGGTTGTTCTAACAGGGCTTCTCATGTTCCTTGGAGAAGGAATGAGATTTTCTCATGTTCCTTGGGGACCAGTAGAAGTTTTCTACACCCAAATGAGGTCATTGGTCAAGTATCTGGGTGTCAAACAATATCAATGTTCTTAAGGCTTAATGTTAATTTGTATCTAACACTCAATAAACAAGTAGCTTTTCTTTTTAATATATGAATCACTGAGTTAGAGTCTGTGCTAATACAAATGCAGTATTCCTAAAGTTATTTCTTCTTCATATTCCTAAGGGTTTGTTGGGTTGAATTGTGCTTTGGAACAGTCTTAAGACAATTTCTTTAGAAAAGTCTTTTTCATTCTTTATGAAATAAGAAACATATGAGATGGCCTGATTGATACTCACCTACTGCCATTAAGTTCTGTGCAAATTTTATCCTCAAGAGGATGTACTAGATGATGAAACTCACTTCTAATGAACAGAATACAGACAAAATGATGAAATCGCATCCATTATAAAATTAGGTTATGGAAATATTTGACTTATACACTTGGATTCTTTTTCTTCTTCCTTTTCTCATACACTATCAGTGATGCAGTCATCTGCCAAGTGTGTACGGATGGATTTTACTAAGAGTCTCACATGAGAAGGAACTGATATAACTAGCAACAGCTGGTTTAAGTACAACTCTGAGCATCCATGTGAGTAACCTTGAAAGCAGATCTCCTCCAGATGAGCCTTGAGATGGAAGAATCTGTCCAATATCTGCACTGGAGTCTCAGGAGAGATCCTGAGTCAGAAGCACCCCGAAAAAAAACTGTACCTGGATTCCTAACTCAATGAAAACATATGATTATAGTTTATATTTACTTGCCAGTGAGTTTCAGGTAATTCTTTATGCAGCTTTATTACTTTTATGTTGTGATAAAACACATGACTGAAATGAATTACAAAAGACAGAGTTTAGTTGGGTGTAGGGTTTCAGAGATTAAGTACATCATTGTGGTGAGACATATCAGCAAGCTGGGCATGGTAGCTGGAATAGTTCTGGATACCTGTTCCCACTGGCACACTTCCTTCAGCAAGTCCACATATCTTAAACCTCCTCCCCAAACAGCATACCAACTAGGGATCAAGTATTTGAACCATGGAGTTTATGGGGAACATTTCTCATTTAAAGGTGGGAGGCTTAAGGCTGATTGGGAGGGATTGGGAGGAGGGAAGAGAGGGGTGCAGGGGGATACCTGGATTAAAAAAAAAAGACTTTTTTGTAAATAATAATAATAATGAAGAAAATAGCAATAGATGGCTAACAGGCCTTAGTATGAACATTGCCAGGTAAAGTTGCAATCATCAACAAAAATTAGCATAAATAAGTGTATGTTTTACCTGCAGAGTCAGAATTTAGTAGAGAAAATGTGAAGCTGTGTTCATACAGGTTGGGAATAGCAGACACAATTCAGGAATACTGTGTTGCCCCAGGCAACAGGGACTGTGGGTTCAGATGGCTCAGAATTTTCTTCCTTGTTGGGATTTCCCTCAGCTTCCAGGAACTGCCTCTCCCAAGACTATGACCACAAACAGTTAAAGGAACAAGTGTTATGACACCATGATTTCATTGGGGTAATTTTGAAATCTAGTCTCAGAGTTCTCCATGGGGTGAGCTAGGCTACCCACTCCCACAACTCTGAAGTCAATCTTTCTTCCTGCATACACTGCCTCCTCACTTCCTCTCTGTACAGCATGCAGCATATATCCAAGTGATGTTCTCTTCTGGGTACCACCTCACCAGAAAATCCAATGAATTCTCCTTCCTGGACATTGTGTGAGTTAAAAGCATCACTCAGTAAGTTATTTGTCCCTTAAAATGCAAAATTGGTTTTGTTTACTTCCTGGGATAATACCTAATTAATGTTTTTCCGCTACTAATATGGATCCTCTTTTCACATTAATAGCTCAAAGCCCTCACTTATGATATAGGTTAGCGTTGCTAAGAATTGAGGAAGTATATTGATTTAAGTGGTTTGTTTATAAAAGACAGCAAGGCCCCCCAACTTGCAGAATTGTTCTTACAACTTCAGCTCTGTTAGGAAGGTGAAGCAGAGTCAGCAATGCTCATTTCAATTTTATATTTGGAAAAGGCAAACAGTACTTCATGAAGGAACTTTTAATACTTAAACTGAGGTAAAATGTTGTAGTGAAATTGTCATTTTATTTGTAAGCTTATTCTTAAAGTCAGTTGATATCTGCTCCTACCTCGGCAAGATTACCTTTTCAGATAGATTGTGTGAGAGACTGTGTGAGATAATTATCATCTTTTAATCTCAGGATAAATGAAGATTAGAAGGAATACTAACTATAAACACTTAAAATACTCAAAAGATTTCTACAAATGACCATTAATTATCATGAAAAGAAACTCAAGGAAATATAGTAATTAGAAAAAGGTCCCCCAAAATATATCTAGTCTAAGAAAATGTAGGAAACTATTATTATGGTGTGAATACAAATGTTCTCTACAGGTGCCTGATTCAATACTTTGTCTACAGCTGGTGTTGATATTTGGAGGAAATCTGGAAACTAAGTTGTAGTACTTAGAAGAAGTAGTTTACAGGG
This sequence comes from Phyllotis vaccarum, assembly GCA_033318265.1. Classification (NCBI taxonomy): domain Eukaryota; kingdom Metazoa; phylum Chordata; class Mammalia; order Rodentia; family Cricetidae; genus Phyllotis; species Phyllotis vaccarum. The sequence continues at coordinate 165,759,300 of JARWLC010000001.1, read as the reverse complement.
AACATGTTCTTGTGTGTTTCAACTTCTTGGGTTCATTACTTGGTTCCCACTCAGTCATGATGTGAACAATTGTCTTTCACCCACATACTTCACTATTGTGATGTCCTGCTTAAGTACCCAGATCCAAACAAGTAAATCCTGGGTTCGTTGATATCTGTGTTTCTTGAGTGTTTCTACTGGCACAGTGGAATAATGCTATCCAGTGCAGCTAGAGTATAATGCAAAGACCCGGTGTTTTTTTAAAGTACTACCAGAATATTGAGAAATACACCCAGGACAGTTTCATTCCATCAGATAGTGGTTGGCAAACAATGGCACACCAGACAAATGTGTACTTTTGTAAATACATTTTTATTGTAACAAAACCACATTAATATATTTACAAATTATTTATGGACCTTTCTGTGCCACAATGGTAGAGTATCTGTAACAGAGACTATGTGGCTGCCAGACTTACAAGTTAACCAGTCCCTATGGGTATCATCTATTTGGATTGCTGTTTATCACAAATTGAGCCCAGTTTAAAAAACAAGAAAGAAGTTAACTTATAACTAACAGAATTTTTCTCGGAGAGGGATGCAAATTATTCATGTGAAAAAGTCAGATAATTCAAAATATCATTGAATGTACAGCACATTAAACAATTCACAGTTTCATTCCAGCATTTTTTTTTATTATTATCCATTCAGCTTCCTCATATTCTCCGTTAATCAGGCTTATCACCTGATGATCCCTCATTGCTGAGTTAAACAAATTTTTGGCTCACACTCAATTTACTAATGATAATAGAGATTGAACTCAGGACCCTTCTTGCTCAATTTTTTTTTGTATCAGATTAGTATTCTAAGATTCATAAAATTATACTTTGATGTAGCTATCCATATCTGTGACTTGAATTTAAAAAAAATTACATAATCTTGTAAACCTGTTTTCATCCTGCTGCCTCTTGGAAATTGAAAATTAGACATGTTGACGAGCTCTTTCACTATGATGTTAATGCAGCAGAGCCAGAGATGATAAAGATTGCTCCCCCTTCTTGTGAGTATGTACTCTTTGGGCAAAAGTACTTATGTAAGTCTAAGAAACACATCTTAACAACTGGCTCCATTCAATCGTGTGAAAAAAATAGGCAAGTTTTCTTTCAAGCCTCAGCAAGTAGAAATTGATTTGAAAGACAAGTTGAATGGCTCAGCTTTTCGGTTGTTTTATTTTCTTATTACTAGGAGAATTAGAATCTAAATCCACCCCTCCCCCATCTCCAAGGTTTACCTGGATGAGGAAAAACAAACAGAAAGCGACTTCTGTGAGCTAGTTGTCGGTGTATGTCAATGTCATGAGGGAAAAAGAACACCAGAAACATAAATTTTCATGACTAAACCCTTTCGTTTTTCCTCAGCCATTATCTGAGATGTCGTTGTCCTGTTCTGTAAAATAAGTGGTGGATTCATGGGAGAATGAAGTGATATCTTTAAATTGCCTGCGGTTTATAAAGGCTTGATAAACATAAAGTCTGTATAGCCCTCCCTCTCATTTACTGACACCCCACCATGCTTACAGGAATTTACTAGCTTAGATAATCCACCAGATTTTGAAAGCACATATGCATTTGTTAGGTTTAAAATATATGTTAATAGAGGACTTGAGGGCACTTAAGGGTTTGTAACATCCATTCTGCCAGAGAAGGTCTCTGGGACTGTAACATCCTTGTTCTGGTAAGTCGAAAGAGTATTCATGTCTTAACTCATCAGTGTCTAATCTCATTGTTTCTGTACCTGAGCTTCTGGATGATTAAAGTCTTCAGGCAGATCATGAAAACTCTCCCACTCTTCCCTTTTCATTCATGGGGCTAGATTTTAGGTTATTTATTGACTAGCATAAGCCTATAAGATCTGTCATTCCTAACCATACACAGAGCAAAACATTCTCAAACCACCCACAAACTCAACACATACTCACTTGTATGTGATGAAATGGAAGAGACTATTAAAAACAGCTCTTGCTTCCCTTTCCTGCATGTGTTTTATTCTCTAATTGCTGGAAAGACTTATACCAGCTTTCTGCTTGACAAGAACCTGGAAACCAGTATAATAGCTATTTCTGTGTGGTTACAGGCATTTACTTTGCTCTCTGAAATGCATCATGTTTGTGCCTATGCAACTCAGCCCTGGAATGGGGTTATCTGTAACCTACAATGAGAAACCAACAGTCTTGGAGATCTCCTCCTAGAAAAAGCCCATAGCTTTTGTGAGAAGGGAATCAAGTATGCACAGTCTAGTATATGGATTTTTACTTCCAGTGACTCTTGACAGGACTTTCTATCCCTAAGGAATAGTAAAGTCCACACCTTTTGCAAAGTGTTTGATTTTCCTCTTATCAGTACTTCTCAAGGAATTCAGTGACAGCAATCTAGGTTTTCTTGATGACCTGTCAGCTATACAACACATGCCATTTTATTCCACACAAAGTAGTGGGGTAAATTATCACTTTCCATTTGTAGGCAAAGAAACAGAAACAGTAGAGATTTTTTTTTGCTTTTTTTATCTGTTTCATTTTGTTATAGAGATAAGGTTTCTCTGTGTGGCACAGGCTCTTTCGTAACTCTGTAGACAAGGCTGGCCTTGACCTCAGAGATTCACCTTCCCCAGCCTCCTGAGTCCTGAGATTAAAGGTGCATCCCACTATTTAAGATCCTGGCTAGTAATAGATGGCTCTGGTTATTCAAATATAGGTAAGAATTAAAAGCCTACATTTTGTGACATGTAGAACAAATTTTATGTACATAGGCATTGCATGTACAGCAGGTTTAAGTATATATTCTCTGTTCCTACCCCAGACTTTCAATCTCAGTAGGTATGGAGTGAACATAGGATATTGATGGTTCTAGTCTCTAGTCCACACTTTGAGAAAGATTGTGATGAAACATGCTTATGCAGTAAATACACTTTTTACAGTTTTATAGTAGACTTCTACAGCTCAGAATCCAATTCCTCTTGAAAGATTCATGATAATAGTTCTATTATATTACAAGCCCAGCAAGGTCAATTTCCACCAAGGGATGTATATGCTTCCCAGTCACTGAGTGTAATGTTAATAGCATTAGTCTCAATTTGAAGAGACCTTAGAGATTATTCAATTCCTTCTTCCCCATGTTACAAAAGAGCAATCGTGACTTGCTCAAATTTATTAGAGAAATAAATTTTGTGATTCAATCAAGTTGTCAAGGACAAAGATGATAGCTATTCATTATCCATTTCTAAATTCTTCCAAGCAGAGTAACTTGAACTACTTTATGATGAGAATCTATCTCCCAGAGCTTTAGAAATAGATGATCATGAATTCCATTTTTATTCATATTACAACAAATAACATGTTTGGTATGGGATATTAGTTCTCTTTAGGGACAGATCATTGATTCTTCTTGGTATGTGAGGAAAGAAGTCTGTAGGTCCATACATGAAATCTAGAGTTCTACTGTATTTTACTGGACTTGGACCAGTGATCCTGACTCAGAATTTCCCACCCCTTCTTGCTTTAAAGTAACCCTACCTAGATCTCATTTTCACTTACTCCTAATTCCTCTGTTGTTTCTTTTACTCAAACCTTCTAAGTTATATCCAGGCAGATCAAGAAAGACTTATTCATATTCTGTTTTGTGGATGAGCTCATTTTATTGGGCTTTGCTTTGTCAGGTACCTAAGTTCCCTGTTAATGTGCTGATTATTATTTCAGGAGTTAAGGGAATGAGGTTTATGCTGGAGCTGATCTGAGTTATCAGACTGGGAGCAGAGGGGGATTTAGACTGATTAAGGAGTTACCAAGGGCACTATAAAGTGATTACAAATGGAGAGATTTTCTAGGAATCAAGTCATCCTTGATAATAAGAAAGAAGTTGGAATATCTGCCTTAATAATTTTGGAAAAATAGAAAATTAAAATATAATTTTCAATGGAAAAAATAGTAGTAAAATTATGAAGTCCTTCTAGTTTTAAGCTAATAATAGCACATTGAAAATAGTTACCTAGAAAAGTGAATGATTTTGCTTAAGAAAGACATCAGTTATCAAATGACAACTTCAACCCCAGACACAGACCTTCCTTACAAGTTATTGGTCAAAGGAATTCTGGTCATAACAGGCTACTGCAATAGTTCTTGACTGCACATCATAACTAGATGACAAAACGCTATTGCTGAAGACACAGTTTGTCAGCGGAAGTCTTGAACTTAGCAGGAAATGCTTTCCTACCTAGATAGCTTTACAATGCTGGAGACTGCTATTCAGGATGTTTGGAGAAAAAAGACACCAGTATTTAACTAAGGTCTGGACCCTGCATACTAAAATGATGACCTTCCAGGAAAGATATGCCCACTTGTGTAACAGTGGAATGATTCTTTAAGAGACTAATCAACTATTCTTTTTATCTTACTTTTAATTATATTTTTATAGAAAGCCATACTATAGTTACATCATTTCCACCTCTTACCTCAATTTTGCCCTTGATTTCTCACTCCCTCTAAATTCATGACCTCGTCTTCTAAAATTGTTACTGTCTACATACATGCACATATGCATGTACACACACACACATACACACACACATACACACACACACACACACACACACAACCTTCTTAGTCTATCAATTGTTGTACATATGTGTATTTGTTTCAGGCTGATCACATGTGATTGGATAGCTCAATTAAAAAAACAATATGATCTCTTCCTCAGCAGCCATTGGCTGTCTATAGATCTACATTTAAGTGTGAGGCCTTATAAGGTTTCCTCTATTAACATTGGTTCTGTGCCTGGTATGGTCGTTATTCAGGTCTTGTTTATACATCCATATTGTAATAATTTCATTTTTCTTTACATTGTGAATATGAACCCCATTTTCAATGTTCATTCATCAGTTGAAGAATGTCTAGACTGCTACCATTTTATAGCTAGTATAATTTTATTGGCAATGAATACAGCTGAACCTCTTTAGGGCTGATATTTAAAATAAGTGGGTAATTTGTCATTTTTTTATGTCACTCATTATCATGCCAACTTCATCTATCTGGGTCAATGATAGAGCCATGCCTTGTCCTTGGTTTGTTTTTAAGACACTTCCAGAGAGCGAGAAAGAGGCTGAGAGAAATAGAACATGAAGTTAGGTAGCAAAATGAGAAGAAGCTCAGAAAGTAGAAGAAGGAAAAAGAATATGATCAAACTATATTTTACGGAAAAGGTCAAAAGCTTTTTATGAAAAAAAAACGAAAAAATATAGCATAAATTAAAGTATAAAAGAGAATGTGGTACAGTAATAGTAGATTATTATTTTGAAATATTAGTTGATGTTTTAGAAGCTAAAACACATTAATAATAATTGTTTCCCATGACCAAAAATGCCTAATAGTTTTGCATGTCAAAGGAAAGTGAGCTAACACATGATAAAAGAGGGGTCAAATCATAATTGTGAATCACCACAGAGAAGACAGAATGGAAACATGCCCTTGAAAGCTCTGATATCAGAGCATGCATATAGAGGGAAGCTGTGTTTGTAAATACGAGTTGATGGTGTAGAATTTTCAACCAAAACCATTGAAATACATGAATTAATAAGACCTAAATGATTCCCTAGGTGCTGAATTTTGAATTCTTGGGAGGAGCTTGAAAATCAATGAGGAATATGAAAGGAAATGTGGTTACTTTGGATCGTGGGAATATTGCAAGAATTACAGGTTATCTTTGTTAAAAATAACAAGGTTAAAGAAGAAGGTAGTCTTCAATACTCCCCAGAGGATTAATTACTGTTCATTTAATTCCATAGACATTGGAGAAAACAGTGGGATGAGAAAAAAGTTTCAAACCCCTAAATAAAAGCCAGCTTCAATGACAGTGGCAAAGCTTTGACGTGCATGACTTGAAATTTTACTTGACATTCATTTGAGGAAAATATTGTGCCCTTAAGTGAAGTCTTAAGTCTGTGATGCCACAGTGTGGAGCCAGAAGATTAGGAGTGAAGCTGAAGATGTGGTGGTCTAAGCAGCAGGCTTAAAAAGCAGCAAAGAAACACAAGGACTTTGCAGGAATCAATGAATGACAGAGCCTACAAAAGGGGAGAAGGAACTTAGAAATATGACACTGAAGATTTGTATCATGAACATTCGATGGTGGTTTGACATTAGAACATTTTCTACAAATGTCTTCCAGGACTTCGAGATGGTAATGTTAAGTCTGATAGAAAAATATGGGCAAAAGAAGTAAATTTAAATCTTGCATAAGAAACATTGAAAGACATGGAAAAAATGGCTTTCGTATTTGTTTTGCAAAGATAACAATAATTCCAAACATTGTGGTGCATTGAACACATGCATGCCAAGCATTACTCTTGGAAGGTTTGACTTGACTTTATACTCTTTACAGCATGTGTATTGTTATTATTCACTTCATCATTGAAAGTTGTGGCGTGAATACAAAGATAATGCCCAAGATCACGTCGTCATTAAATTATAGTTAGAATTCAAACTTTGACAGCCTGATGCCATATCCAATAATTTTTCAGAAAAAAAAAATGTTTAGGAAGACTTTTAAATGCCACAGAATAATATATTGCAAGATAACTGATGTTTCATGATCTCTAAAAGAAGCAGATGAGATCTAGACATCTGTCATATGACAACATTGTTCACTCCAGCAAGAAGTTGAGCACAACTGACCTCTCTATCTTTAAAAAAAACTTCTATAATAAAATAGGACACATAATTTTAACAGAACTCTGTGACCAGTGATAAAATGGACAAGGTATGGCTTTCTTATTGACCCAGGTAGATGACACTGGTATGATAATGAGTGAGATGAAAATGACAAATTATGTAATTATTTTAAATACCATTTGAGTCACTTATAAAGTGATTATTGAAGCAACATGAGAAGAGCTAAGATAATGATACTTAGTACATAAGATAATCGAAATTTGAATATTTTAAATTCTCATCTTTCCTATTTTTAAAATCAGTAACAATTCCCAAATACATAAAATCAACAATAAAGCTCTTTCATTTTGAAGTCAAGCATACCATTGAGACATGAATGGTGCTGAAGACTGAGAATGTATAATCATCTGAGGAAGGAAACAATCAGAAAATTAAGCTGCGATACTGAGTACATGAATACATTCTAATACCCTTTCCTACATGCAGCTGTAGACATTGGGAGTGGAGGCTATAAAAAGTTCAGAGTCTTTCATTACATAAATTGCACAGCCAAGATTTGAACTGCTCTAATGTGAGCCTTAAACTGCCAAGCTGAAAACTGTTCTATACTTAAAAGATGACCTATTTTACAGAAAGAAAAAAGAAAATCAAATCAAAATATTAGCCTCTTTGACCTCTAATCTGATCAACAAAAGTTAAAGAAAATCTGAAATAGTTGACAACTGATGCTGTTGAACACAGGGATTCAGTCATCTACTTATGGAGAATGCAATTGGAGCCATCCCAGAAAAATATAATAGTACAAGAACACTTTTAAATTCCATGTGGTTTGGCTCAAAGTTTTCTCTTCCAAGAATCTATTCTGAGAAGCCAGAAAAAAATACATGTAAGATTTTGTCTGCCAAAACACTATTTTGATGAAGAAAAATAAGAGACCCTATAAACATTTAGCAATGAAGCAAGTAAGACACAGTAAATCCAGGTCCTGAAATACTTTGCATTCAGCAAGATAACACAGTTTGAATATTTTTGTTAATAGATGATGTACCCACAGAAAAGTTGATAAAAAATAAAAGGACAAGATAGGAATTTTCATAAGAACAGCACCCAGTGCTGCCTACTCTGCAGATCAAGAGATGGACCCATATTGCAAAACCTTTAAGTGTCTCATTCTTTTATCTGCCCTAATCTCTAGATTCTTACCTTCTGAGAAGAAAAGCAAACCTGTTCAAGCTAGCTTCATTCTTCCCTACCCTTTATCTGGCAATAAGCTGAACTCCAACTTCCTGTAACTATTGAACTTTTATTGTCTTATTTAATATTAATTATTAAAAATATCTCAAGTAGACCTAAAGTAATTTCTAATTCTGAATTCTTAAATTTTTTTATTCCACCAAATAAACAGAACAAAATGGGGGAAAGAAAGCATCAAGATAGTATTGGCATCCTCTATTCTCTGTTTCCTGCACACCAACAAATAACAATTACCTGGTGCTGCATATTACCATGGCTGTGATGTCCTGGTCAAGTGCTTGGGGCATAGCCATCATGGACTTAATATTCTGAAAACATACCAAAATTTAAAAAAAAAAAAAATGTCCTCAGGACACAGTGACAAAGAATTGGACTAGTCCTGTGGACAATTACTAGTCTGTAACTTTTAGCTATTCCTTAAACAAGTATGATCAGACAGTATTGAGCCCATGCACAATAAATGGAAGCTGTCTATGACCACCACCAGACGGTGAGAGAACCAATGCCACTATTGTCTTCTTAACCCACAGCTGATGACATGAAAATTCAGAAACCCAGATGGACAATAAACTAAATCATGAGCAATCATCAGTGCGGTTCATTTCCCAGTCAGAGAACCTGAAAAAGAAAAAAAACCCAACACCACTAAAAAACAGGACCCCAAGATCTCAGCAAGCCCTTATCATTGGGGTTGGCCACTTCCCCTTCAGGAACCCAGGACCCTGGATAAGCATCTTCGGACCTTATCAGCTGACACTTGAATCCTACCACATGGGTTAGTTTAAGAATAAGAGTTAACAAGTAACATGCCTGAGCCATAGGCCAAACAGCCTGTAATTAATATAAGACTTTGTGTGATTATTTAATTCTGCTGATCTGGATCTTGGGGCTAGGCTAGGACAGAAACTATTGCTATAGCAGGCCTTATTTTCCTTAATGATACCAAATTCACTGAGAGTCCATCTGCATAAACATTTTTGGAAGGCTTCATTCCCAACTACTCTAATATTGGAGTCTGGGCAGTCAAAGAAAGTTGTTGCATTTCTGAAAATTTCTTAAATTTTCAAATTTTGTAGCCTAGCAGTATGTGGAGTAAAACCATGGCTCTCATTCACTTCTTTCTGACCATTAAGACTATCTGACCACCCATGTCACAAAATAACTACCAATAAGTTAGGTCACTATGCTATTTCATCAATCTTTGCTCTAAAGTTCTAAAGTTGAAAATCCTTTCTCAGTGTTTAAAAGCTGATAATGATTGCATCAATACAAACATTGAATAACACAATTGCAGCCTCCACCTGTCCCACATTATGATACCGCATGTGTATTTTTGAAAATTATTTCTTCTTACTAAAATAGTGAGATACTCCCATGTGTTGATTGGTATATATGCCTTTTTGTATAGAAGTAACATTTTAAAATTTGTGTTAATAAAAAAAAAACTTTCTTAAAAAAGAAATTCAGTTAAAATTTTAATGTCACTTCTAACAATTGTTTGCATTTCTTGGAAAAACTCCTAGTATAATAAATGGGGCAAATATTTCCACCATAAATACATTTATTATTTCCACATGGCTTATGTGTATAGTGTGTGCAATTGGGTTTGCTTTCAAATTAGAACTGCTTTAAATCTCACACAGAGTCACTTTTCTTTCATCAGGGGGTCCTGCCAGCCAGGATTTTCTCACGGAAACTGGAGAGACCTACACTGTTCTGTTTCTGTGCTCCTTGGAGACTTGGGGTCATGTCTTTGGAACTCTCATAGTTCCCTGTATTATTTTTTAAACAATGAAAGAATGTGTCTGTGTCTGATTTGGTGGATATCCATGTCTTTGCCCATCCATCTATTTTTTTTTTTCAAGCTGCTTTAACCTTTCTCAGATACTTATCTTGCCCTAATAATGTCTACTTGTTTGTTTGTACGTGTTTCTAATAAACTCAGTATCTATGAGTCTAAGGTAAAAGTCATTACCTCATGTTCCCCCCTCTGATAGAGCATCCTTAACTGAGGACCACCTCTTTATAGCTACTGTCTGGAACTTTGGAGCTATGACTTCCAGTCATTTGTGTCCTTACATTATGATGGTGGAGCTTCTCAAATGAATGCTTTTTTGTTTTTTTATTTATTTGTCAAAGAAGGTAATGTTCCCACATGGTAAAAAATTGTTTTAAGAATGATAGAAGGATTTTAAACTAATAATAGTTTAAGAAGTATCAATTGGTTTTAATTAGTACTAGTATTAATATTATGCTAGTATTATAAGTGTAGTACTATTTCTGGGCATATTTTTGAAATTTTATTTTATTTGAATGTGGTAAACACTAAAGCAAGAGACTAAGAAGAATGTTTTATAGAGTTGACTGGTAGCACACCTGCGAGATTCTATGCAAATCGTGCCATTTTAATAATTCCTCTTACAAGAGATGCCTGACTTCTCAACCTTTTCTTCTCACCTTTCATCTATTCTGAAGTTACATACATCCACTGACAAGCTTATGCTGTAAAGAATATGGCTGCAAATGGCTTAGGATGGCAAATATGTTTTACTTTTGTCTAAACTCTATTTGACTACTGTTACTTTTACTTGAATCATTTTAGAGATCTTTGAGCACATTGTTTTAGAATATTTACATTTCTGTTACTATAGTTACCACCAGTCAAGGTTACAGATCTTTTTATCTTACAAAACTGAGGCTCAGTGCCCATTAAACAATAGTTTACTATTTCATCTCCACCAAGACTTAGGATACTGACATTATATTTTCTATGTGTATGAATTTGATTATGTTAAGTATCTTAAACTATGATTATGTTTTACTCCTCCTCTTGAACCTTGATTAATTTACAGGATCATGTCTTCAAAGTGCATCCATGCAGTAGAATATATTAGAAATCCCTGATTTTTATAGATTAAATAGTATTTTATGAAATGCAGACACCATATTGAATAGATACGTCACTCATCAATGAAAATTTGCATTTTCTCATCTTTTAGTTACTGGGATACTGATATGAACATAGTGCTCAAATATCTCTCTCAGTCTTTAATTATAATTATAATGTTTTATGATTCTGTAGCATAATTCATAATTATTTTTATATATATTAAAAGTATGATAATCTAATTTTTTTATTCTTTGAAGTGATATCATAGTATCAGCTCAATTCCCTTTGACTCCCACCAGAAGTTCACCAAAGCAGTAATTCTCAGTAATCTCTGGTATGTATGCATGTTATATGTGTGGATGTTGGCACATGTGTACACAGAAGATTTCAACAATAAGTGTGTGTTTGGAAGTCAGAGTTATATTGTTGAGCAAATCCTAATTGGTATTATAATTAAAACACAACCCACATATTTGAGTAAATGCAGTCAGATCAGAAAGACAAAGAAATAAACCACAGTGGCTTCTCACCTTGCTAACTCCTCAGCAGAAAGCTGGAGATCCTGTTTCCACAAATCCTCAAACTGAACGCCTTGATTTTCTGTCTCCGTTAGCCTTGTATTTTTTTCTTCACCTAGCCATGTCACTTCCTGTCTCAACTTCCTAGAGCTGAGATTAAAGGTATGTGTGGCTCCCAAGTACTGGGAACAAAAGCATAAGATCCAAAATGCTGGGATTAAAGGTGTGTGTCACCACTGCCTGATCTCTATGGTTAGCTCTGTGGCTGGATCTGCCCTCTGATCTTCAGAAAAGCTTTATTTGTTTGAGCATAAACAAAATATCACTACATTTTTTCTTTTTCTGTCTAAAATAAAAAAGAAAGCTATAACTAATATATACAATAACTAATAAGTACAATAACTATGTACAATATATATATATATATATAGGCAACAAAACATTAATAATGTTTAATTCATTAGCAATAGACAAATTCAGAGAAAATGTTCCATTATTCATCCAATTTGGTTAGTCCAAAGTGTTATAACTAATTCACTTTCTATCTAATTTGTATTACCAACAAAAAACCATATTTTGATGGTTCTCAAAATTAGACACCTTATATCTCTTTAATGAGTTTCTTTTCTGAATTTGTTAATCAGAATAAAATTATAACTATAACTCTCTAGTTTTCAACTCAATCAGAGACCAGAGAAGGAAGTGATATTACTCAAGTAAGCAGGAAGCATAAGCTGGGGACTTTCAAAAAAAATGTGAAAAAGGACAGAAACAGCTATCTACCTGGGTAGTTGTCCTAGGTTCCTCTGCAATGTTGGGGCATCCATTTTTAGCCTATAGGCATATCATTTCAGATGGACTTCTCTGTGAAGCAGGATATTCTGACAAGACTTCCTATTTTGTCTTGGTAAGGTTTAGCGGTCCTTTCTTTTGTGTCCTTGTCCATTTGGACAGCATACTGTCAGCAGTCAAGGCAACAGCACTTCTTTGCCCAGTGGCTAACATTTGCCACAAAGAAAGTCAACTCTGTATGGATTTTCTTTAATGTATAACATCTTCTCTGAATGAGATTGGTGCTACCAGGCACAAAAATATCTCATTGTCATCAAAAACAACAACAAACAACTATGTTATTAAAACACCTTAAATACTGTATTCTGAGGATCTCTGAGGTGTCTGAAGACAACCTATAAATCTAAAATATAATCTCCATTTGACTTTGAAAAGATAACTAATATGACTACACATTTAATTGTAATGACTACTAACTTGCATTTCTTTGTAGCCTAATTAATTAGTAATAATGATTTTCAAGGCCTAAAAACTTATATTACATTGTTAAATGTGTTATATAGATACATTACCTGGAACAAAAGTAGAAATATATTTACTATATGTTCTAACAAAATTAATCTCAACTTTGTATCAAAATACTCAATTTGCAAACAATGTACAAAAATCCAATAAAATGTAAAATATTTAAACTAGTAGTTGGTTTTTAAAAATATATTCAATAAGATACCTTTTTATTTTATCATGTCCAAATTACCCATTTTTGTTCATAATAGATTCAATTATCTACTCTTTAGCCTTATCATATTAATATGTCCCTTTTCTTTTCAAACATGGCTTCTGAATCTAATGTTTATTCAACTTTTTCCTGATTATTATCAATAACAATTTATAACCCTATATAATGACAATTATTCATAACCCATTGAAAGACAAAATACCATCCACCGCAACTCTTAGAAATATGAGCATCATTTCCTTAAATTTACTTCCTGTTGTCGGGGGATGATGGCAATTTTAGGAGATCCTGAAAAGAAAAATTTCAATTAATTGTCAATTCCCGAGAGAAGTAGTTGTATCATTTTGTTATCCAGCCTCTACATAATGGGAAAGTGCAGAGCTTGTGAGGCTGAATCATTTCAGCTAGCCACTTTGAAATTGTCCTCAAGAGTTTGAAGTCCACAGCTGAGTGATCGATAGTATTTGTCAGCTTAATGTTGTTATCATAGACCATGTAAAATCATGATTGGGGGTCCCTATCATCCTTTTTGAGACTTCATAAGTTGCTGTTTGGCATGGACATGGTTTAATGCAGATAACTGATAGAGATTCAAACCAAAATTCATGTACAGGAATCTAGATAAACCCTTTTCCTAGAGTTAGTTAATATTCTATATAACTAGCAGTATCTTGACAAAAAGCTTAATATATATTATTATAAATTTTGATATACAATTCGTACCTTAGGAAAAGTTTTAAAAAGTCAGAATAAAGCCCAAAAATTATGAGACTGGTAATAATATAATAGTTCCTTAATTTGGGAATTTTTTTCTGTCCATATCAGGTAGCTCTTATAAGATACAGAAATTTCATATTTCTTTAACAAGCATGCTTAGGTTTAGAAAAAGAAAGAGCCACACTTCAACTCCAAAGCCAGCTTTAATTTTCAATTGAACTGGGCCCACAAAAAGACCGTTTGCTTCATATGTCTTAGAAAAATCAGAAACAAACATTTGGAAAGATTTGTGATATTTTATCCTGTTGGAGATGGAATATACCAATAGGTCACTTTCTTCTAATTTATGAGATACTTATTCTGGATGATTTGTTCTTTTTCTTCAGATGTCTCATTTGTCCAGTTGCCTTTAGATTTCTTAGATGAATGTCTTTATTTTCTAAAGAAAAATAAATGAATAAATAATAAAAATCTAAACTTCTCTCCAACCTTAAATTTGGGGAGGTTTGATTTTGGCAAGTTGTAGCTGACTAAGTCACAAACATTTTCATTTTAGTAGTATACAATAGTTTAAATTTCTGGTTGATGAACTATTACCTCATCTAGTTAGAGGATCTCATTAATATCTAATCTTTTAGTCGCTCTGGGAAGGAGTTTCCTCCATGATGACAGAAAATAACTGAACCCAATTTTATATGTGGTCTGTGAAAAGCCCCTCAGAGAGTTCTCCAATAGTCAGCAGAGGTAAAAGATTGTCTTGTATGTCCTTTGTTGATCTACATTCCTTAGTTCAATGCTTGAAACCTTCTGTATAATCAAGAAGGGAGGGGCATTCTGTTCAGAATGTTCTTAGCAAAAAAAATTGATTCTGGGAATGCCTGTAACAGTCCCTTTTTATATGACTTTGTTTGCCAGAATTTAAACATTTGACATACTGATTTTTCCTGAAACCTCTGGAAATTAGCTCTCATATCCAAATATCATTATAGTTATAAGACTCAGTATTGATTGTATCTTGTATATACTCCTACAAGGGTGCTAATCTTGCCTTTAGTAGCTTAATTATCCTTTTGCATTGCACATTATCATTTTCAAAGGCTAGAGATTTATTATTTGTATAGCTTCTGAATTTGATATAATTCTATTTACTGCTGAAGCTACTTTTTAAAAGAAATTACTGAAGGTTTCTTTTGGGCCCTGTGTAACTTTAGTAAATGACTCAATATTTTTTCTACTTTTTCAGTTCTGCCTCAAACATTCAAAGCTGCTGCATGCCATAAAACCAGGGTTTATTCATCATATAGAGATTGCCTTTCCACATTAGCATAAACTCCCTCTCCAGGAAGTTTGTCTTTGGATATTTCTATACCTTTAGCCCTACTTTATTGTTCAATGATCTTAGCCTAATCTTTCCACCAGGTCCACCATTGTAATTAAGGATCAGTGACCACAACTGCTGCAATAAAATCAATCCAGTCATGAGGAATAATTATATTTCAAGTTGACCATGAATTTAGCATCTGCTTCACAAAAGGTGAATGCATGCCAAATGAGACTATCAGTTCCTTGAATCTCCTCAAATCTAACATTTTCACAGAACTCCATTAAGCTTTTAAACAGTCTGGGAGATATATATCATTTGGCAGTTTTTGTAAGGTTAAAAGATAAATTAATTTTGGCTGTTTGAAAATTAATAGGCTTAGACTGTTCCTTCATAACCTTTTAATAAAATGTTGAGATTGATTCTCCTTTAAATTCTTTTTGTTATAGTCTGAATATATCTATGATCACTTGAAACAAATTTTTCCAAAACTTTTATCTTGGCACTCATATTATAATAGACATTAAATAAGTCCCATCTACATTAATTATCCTCTCATTTAATTGTTTAATTTCATACCATCTAGCATATTTTTAAACAGAGACCCAACTCTTTACATTGTAGTAATGTTTCTCTTTTTTTTTTTTTTTTAAACGTGGGTAAAAAAACTCTCTTCTCTTTTTAATTAGTCCCTTCTTTAAGAAATTCCAATTGGCTCATGAAATCTGCTGACAATGATGATTCAGATGATGGTTAAGTGATACAGCTATCCAGTATGACAGCAGCCTGAGGAATGGCCCAGGGAGAGCCCACAGCCCACCTGTAAAGGGCACCCACTGTCTGAAACACCACACAGGGGATCATGAAGATGAAACACTTGTGGCAGGAACAGCTTAAAAGGCAGAGTTGTCTGCTGGTGAGAGTCTAACTCAGAAAAGTAAAACCTAGCCAGTGGGGAAGTGACTCCAGCCTAGTGTAGGTCTGACCTGTGCCAGTGATCAGTGCTACCCACTGTACCAACTGCGGCTAATGCTATCCAGCCATGTAACTTTCTGTCTCAACCTCCCTAGTGCTGTAATTAAAGATGCGTGTGATTCTTAAGTACTGAGAGCAAAAGCATGATATCCCATGTGCTGGAATTAAAGGTGTGTAAGACTACTGTCTGACCTCTGTGTCTAACTTTGTGGCTGGCTCTATCCTCTGCTCTTCAGAAATGCTTTCTTTGTTAGAACGTGCACAAAATATCTCTATATTACATACTGGGTATTTTCCGTTATTCCCATCCTCTTCCTCTTCCTCCTGCTCTTCATTATTATTATTATTTGCAATAGAATCTCTTTCACTGATTTAGGAACTTGTCATTTTAGCTATATTGACTTGACAGTGAACTTCTGGAATTTACCTGTCTCTGACCCATTAGCAGTGGGCTTACAGAGAATAAAGACCACTTTCATCTTATTTCTGGGGACCTACCTAAACACAGGTCTTCATGTTTGCACAGAATTTACTTATCTATTGAGCCAACTCCATTCAATATTTTTACAATAACAACTGTTACTGATGTGCAGTAGTTTGTAGTTTTGATTCATAATTCCCTAGTCATTCATGTATATGAGTATTTCAGTATATATTTTCCATTTATATATATTCTTTACCATTAAGGTAGTTTTCCCAGCTTTATATCAGGTTATTCAATTTATTTATTTCATTAATCTTTCTTTCATTCTGTGAGTTGCCTCTTTATTCTTCTTACTTTATTGATTGACTTCTTTGATACACAAAAGTTTTAATTCTTTGGGA
Source organism: Phyllotis vaccarum (assembly GCA_033318265.1). Classification (NCBI taxonomy): domain Eukaryota; kingdom Metazoa; phylum Chordata; class Mammalia; order Rodentia; family Cricetidae; genus Phyllotis; species Phyllotis vaccarum. The sequence goes on along the minus strand of JARWLC010000001.1, from coordinate 165,742,573 downwards.
ATTATTAGGACTACTCTATTCTCAGCAATTTATACGTGTGAAGTAGAGTATTGTTAGTAATCAGACAATATTGTATAACAGATCTCTAGAATATTCCCAAATTTTAAGCTTAAAATTATATAGCAACTTTCTTCCATATCATCTTATATTTACATTTCTTTTACAATTAGATGACATTGTACAGATATGCCACATTTTCACTTTTAAAAATTGAATCATTTCTTGAAAGATTATAATTATATTTTTATGGGACACAAATGCTGTTCTTATTCCTGTTAAAAAATTAGATAAAGCAAACTAAGATATCTACTGATTCATATACTTATTTGTATGGTGTAAATAATTAAAAATTTCTTAGCAATTCTGAACTACACTGTTATTGTATATACGCACACTACAATTAATTAGAAATAAAGTAAATTTTATGCTTCCTGTGATGCTAAAATTTGTGTCCTTTAACTGTCATCTGACTTCCCCCAAGCTCTAGTCTCCATTTCTTCTGTTCCGCTACTTTTAATTTCTATTATTTTGTATTTTAAACATGTGAGCATACAAGATTTGTTTTGGTGTGACTGATAACCTAATATTTACCTACATAATGATTTTCATATTCCTTTCCTTTATAAGGTTAAATAGTATTTTATGTGTACATAGACACCGTGTTTTCCATCTCTATCATTCTTTCATGAACAAACAGGTAGATTTTCTTCAATCTGCTTACTAATGCTGAAATAAAAGTAGGAGTACAGATGTGAGACCTTGATTTCAATTATTTAAGATAATTATACAGAAGTGGGACCATTGGACCATGGGATAATTCTTATTTTAGTTTTTATTGTTTTAGAAAACTATGTTATTTTCCGTATCAGATACATCATTTACATTTCTACCAACAGGGAAAAGGGTTCCAATTGGGAAGAGGTATTAATCCTCTTTTCATATACCTATTAGCCAATAAGAGGTGGAGAGAAAAAAATGGAAAACACCCAGCGTGCAATGTGGGAGTTAATGGGTAGATGAAAAGAGAATCAACATCTCTTATCATTGGAGAAATAGAAGTTTATAAACAGAATGATATACAGGCCTGAGATGACAGCCACCATCAAGACAAAAAAAAAATAATTAAACAGAGCAGTGGTGGTTCATACCACTAATGCCTGAACTCTGCGGGCATTGACAGGAGGTGCTCTGTTAGTTTGAGACCATAGTGGTTTACAAAGCTAATTATAGAACAGCTAAGGCTATACACAAGCAAACAAAAACCTGTTTTAAAAAGCCAAAACATAAAAATAAAAATAAATATGTTTATAAGGATGAGTACAGACATAGACAGTAATGGCAGTGGCTTTGAAAACCTCTTTGAGTATTCGTCTTAATGATATTAAGTTTTTCTTTATTTACTTATTTTATTTTAGGGGGTAGTATTTGAGATTGGGTTTCTCTGTACAGCCCTGGCTGTCTAGGAACTCACTTTATAGACCAGGATGGCTTCAAACTCAGAGATCTCTGACTCCTGAATACTGATATTAAAAGTGTGTGTCAACATGAGCAGTGAAATGAAGTTTTCTATTGGTAACTTTTAAGATTTCTTTTAGCCAATACTTATTGTTTGTCAATTCAATTCTTTGCCTCTTTCAATATGTATACTCCTAAGTATTTTGATTTTGTTCCTATTTTAAGAAAAATATTGTTTTAATTTTTTTGAGATAGGTCCCTATTAGTATATAGAAACAACCAATTTTTGATTGTTGATTAACCATTCTACAGCTTTGCTAACCTCATCTAAATCTTTGACAGTGCTACATTAAATATTTAGGATTCTTATATTCAAAACTATTCCTTTGTATCCCAAGAGAATTTTCTTTCTCCTTTTCTAAACTAATGTCATTTTTTTTTTACATTAGAACTCTGGTATGTCTAACTTATCTTGAATAAGAACATAAGAATTCTTCTCATTAAGGTAAAAAATATAGTATGAAAAATACCTGTTCTGTGGTTGTATTCAATTCTACTAAATAATCTATCTTGGGTATGAGACTTGAAGATAGTCTAGAACCCTTCTTTCCTACATTGAGCATCAAGAACCTATTTTGGATATACTTTAAAAGCAAACCAAAACAGTGTTTACCATTGTTATTTCCACCAATATTTCCATCGTTCATATATAAAATTGTGATAATTTCTCTGTGATTGAGTATTTCTATTCATGTCTACTGAGCATAGTGGCCATTGTGGTACTTTTAAGATAGTGCTTACATGGTATCATTGATTAAAACCCTCTATGATTTGCTAGGAACAAAAGTAAAATATCTTAATTTGTTTTGCCCATTTTTCTATAACTGGCATTGATCAAACATTACTATTATACCTTTCACTTCTTTTTCCTTGACTTATTAACATTTCTGTTCTTTGAAAAAAGCAGTATACCCTGTGTAATAGGGCATAGGTACTGGCTACTCATTCAGGTAGTAATGTCTTTGTCCAGATGTTCATGTAAGCAATTCCTTTACTTCTTTCACGTCGCTATCTAAAGTTAGCTGTTCAAAGAGACCTACTAAAGTTTTATTCTGCACTTCTCAGGGCACTTTCTAGTAAGCCCTTAATCATTGCTTTTATTAAATATATGACTTCACATACTCATATTGTATGTCACAACCATCCAAATATACTCCTGTAACTGACATCAACAATGTTACCTGAGAGTTTTTCAATATAAAGTTGAGACTCCTTGATCTAATGAATCGGAAATAACAGGGTGGAGCACATACCTTAAAGTTTCTGATGTATGGGAACATCTGAAGAAGGGCACTTTTCTGTTTTAAACTTAGGCATTGTACTTATTATTAACTATTTCTAATGATTAAGTAGACATTTCATGAGGGCAAGGTGTCTTGTATATTGTGTTTTCTGTTCTAAATTATTTGTAATGAGGTCTGTCACATAGTAGGAAATCAATTGTTTTAGTGAACACATTCTCTATCACTTTGTTTAAGAGCTAACAACTTATTGTTAACTCTTTTAAAGCCAATTTTTGAGGTATAATGTGTTAATGAAAGGTATTTGACATGGACTAACTCCATAGATTGGATCTGCCCACTGATACTTATCTGGACCAGCAATTCCAAAGTGCCAATGAAACACACAGATGCTTATATTAATTACATTCTGTTTGACCTATGTCTCTACCACATTGGTACCTAGTTCTTTCATCTTAATTCAACCCATATCCATTAATCTGTCTGCCCACGGCTTACCTATTATTTCCTTATGTGTTGATTCTTGGGCAGCTAGATCAAATCTCTTCTGACTCTGCCTCCTTCTCCTACCTGTGCTCTGAAATCCTTGCCTACTCCTATGGTGCCAGCCATAGGCCAAAACAGTTCCACTATTGCACAGCATACACAAAGATACTCCAACATCACTTCCCCTTTTCTGTCTAATAAAAAAGGAAGGTTTCAATTTCAACATAACAAAATTAAGGACAACAAAACAGCTATCAAGCATAATTATACTTACAATATCTAGTCTGTTTGTATTTAACAAAATTAAAGAAAATATTCTATCATCTACCTTATCCTTGTGAGACTGAAGTCTCATATCTAATATACCTTTTAAAATAACTAATAAAAACTATACCTATAGCTATCTAATTTTCAACTATAACAAAGTCCATGGAAGGATATAATATTACTCAAGTAAATAGGAAATACAAGTGACTTCCAAAACCTAGAAATGACAGCAATGACACCTGATGCCTGGACAGTCACTCAAAGTTCCTTTGTAACATTGGGACATCCACCTTCAGCCTTCAAGCCCAGAGTCTCTGGCATATGTTTCAGTGAAATCTGAAGGACTGCACTGCTTGTTCTGGTATAGTTCATCAGTCACTTCTCCTTGTGTCCTGAAGAATGTCTGTCAGTTTTCTCTGCAAAGCAGGAGCCCAAAGGAGCATCTTGGCTTGTATTGACAAAGTTCAAAGATCACTTTTCTTTGGGCCCTGCATGTCCAGTTTATATAACATTCTGCCAAACAATCAATACAAGAACACTTTCTTGTCCAGTGGCTAAACGTTACCACAAAGAAAATAAATTCCACATGAAGTTTCCTCAGTGTCCATCATTCTCTTAAGGAAGATTGGTGCAGATAGGAACAGACCTGTCTCACTGTCCAGAAAAGTCTAAGTTCTTAACATATTTTAAATGCCATATTCTATAGTTCTTAGAAGTATTTGAAGATTACCTACTAATTGAAATATATCTTTGTATATCTAACTAATATGACTATTAGTTTGGTTATCACAAGTGACTATTAATCTACATTTATTAATTATATGTTACAATTTTAAATGAGTTAAATATGCATCATACCTTAAACAAGAGTAGAAAAATGCATACAGCATAATAAAATTGACCTTAAATTTGTATCAATAAACTAAAATTCATACCAATGTAAAATATTTTGAGATTAATGGCTGATTTTTGAATTAAAATAAATTCAATAATCTACCTTTTCGAAATCATTCATACATCATATCTTCTTTTTCTTCTTAGAAAGAGATTGACTATGACCATTAACCATTTACAATGAAAACAAACACTTATAAATAATATTTCTGGAATATGGGGATAGCTTTCCATTACTAGTTCCTTCTGATTAAGGGGCACTGGCAATCTTAAGAGGGTCCTGGGGATAGATCATCTTAGCCTTGAATTTAATGTGATAATCTCTTCAAATCAGAGAATTTTCAGGTTGTGTTGGTTGATGAAACCATATTTGCTTGGGAGCAATTCACAGGTCTTCATCTTCTGTGGAAATAAAAGCAAAACTTCTTTTCCAAAGCATATCCTTAGATATAAATTTGAAAATCAAGATAACTTTTTAAAATATATGTGTTTAACTTAGCAGCCTTTGCAATCAATTGTCTTTCTGCTGTTGGCTCATTAACAGTTAAAAAAAAAAAGGAAAACACAACAATAAACATAACCTAGACTCTGTGTATTTTCTGTCTTTATGTAGCTTATTCTATTTTTATTGCTCTATTTCTCTTTTTAGGGATTTCTCTATCCCTTCTCTTTTCTCTCTGAAGCCCATGTACATTTTACACATATTATAGTCCATATAGAGGTATTCTTCATCTGAATCTGTTTTATTACATACCATTAATCATTTTCTAACCAAAAGACTCTTTAAATGCTAGACTGTGAAACATTGCTTTGAATGCTGACTCTACCCCTCTCAGCATTTTTTCAACATGCCAGAGGTGCCAGAGCCATTCTTATCTTCCCAATTCTAAAAAGTCACATTAAATATTGTGAAACTTTTACCACCCCAACTCTGAGAAATCTTAGAGTCCACACTGTCATTAAATAGAACACAGACTGCTGCTTAACGAACTCCATTTAAGTATTTGCCATTAGGGTCTCTTAACGAGACACATAGTTTTTGCCAACAAAGAGGAGTCAAGAAGCCTCTCTTAAAAGGGCTGCATCTGTGCTAGTGACCAGCAAACAGGGCAGACCCCAGAAAATGTTGCTACTAAGAAGCCATCTTTGACTCTGTTCCCTTTTGTTCAATATAAACCTTAAATTATTCACATGCAGCTTGTTGCTTATACAAAGTCTTCTGTAAGACTTCGGGAACCAGCCTTGTTCTAGCTTATATTCACTGCAGCAAGTCCACTGCCATTTTGTCTGTGGTCTCAGTACCATACCATCTCTGCATCATGCCCACTTCATAGACACAATTTGGAAGCTGCTTTTTGTTCCATTTCTGTGTGCTAGAACTCTTTTAAGCTTTCTCAGGTTTCAGGTAGATGTTCAGCCCATGATGGGACACCATCTGTAACATGACAGACCTGCCCGCAGTTGCTCAGGCCCCCCAAAATGACTCAAGTGCTTATATTAATTTCATGCTGTTTGGGCTATGGCTTTGGTACATTGCTGGGTTTTTCATCTTAATTCAAGTCATTTCCATTAATCTGTCATGCCACGGGGGCTTACTACATCTTGCTTCCTGGGGGGCTGGATTGAGTCTCTTCTGACTCTGACTTCCTCTTCTTATCTATACTTCGATTTTCCTGCCTACTCCTAAGGTGCCTGATATAGGCCAAAACTGTTCCAAGACAGTTCCAAAACTGTCTGTCTGAATATAGACAGATATTCCCACATCAATAACTTATATAAATAAAATTTTATTCTTTATTGAGACCAGTTCCATAATTCTTTACAGATGTTTCTAATTAGGTAACTACCACCACAATTATGAAATAGATCTGTTGTTCTTTTCCAAATATTCCCCTGTGTCCTTTGTGGTCAAATACCCCCACCACACCCATGGTACAACAGTTAATTACAGTTCATTGTCTCCTGGAAAATGCTGAAAGAGTGGATTTTGAGTGTTTTTGTGTGGGGTGTGCATGTGTGTGTAGGTGAACATGCACACACTCACATGCAAGTACATGGGGTAGCCATACTTTGGGTGTCTTCCTTAATCACTGTCTACCTTGTTTTGTTGTGTTTGTTTTATACCAGGATCTCTCAATAAATCAGACTCACAAATTTAGCTGGCTGGCCAGTCAGCTCCAAGAATTACCTAACTTCAGGTCCCTAAACTTATGTGACAGGGATGTTATCAGACAAACTATCTCATAACTCAATGAGTGTTCATATTATAAATAGATGTTAAGGTATTAGATGAAGCAGAACAAACATCTAAAACATGTAACCTATTCCAGATAACTACTGACAGTTTCTGTTCCTATAGTTTTCTCCTATAGTTTTCATTACATTTGCCATGTAAATGAAATCATATTGTATAGAACCCTCGAGTCTGACTTGTTCACTTAGGATTTTTCATCAGAGATTTTTGTGCTGGTGAGCTCTGTGCCCTTATAGGGATAGAACATAGTTTCTCATCTATTTTAATATATTCATGCTGTTTCAAGTTTGGGGTCATTATGAAAGAGTGAAATTAAACTTCTACATACAGATATTTGTAAGTAGTAAATTTTTATTTCTCTCGGCTAAGTATTCAGAAAGCAGATAGCTGATGTGATACGTGTATGCTAAGCTTTGTAGGCAGCTGCCAACACTTTCCAGTTATACTATTTTTCATTCCCACTAACTACATAAGACCTGTGGGTTCAAGGGTCATATAGTCTGATCATCATTTGGCATTTTTAGATTGACTATAACAAGCAAGAATAATGATAATGACAGGAGTTAACAGTCTGTTGGCAGTTGGTTGTAGTTTTAATTTGTGGTTTCCAAACAGATAATGTTATTTGTAGTTTACTTGCCATTCATCTATCTCCTTTGCTGAAGCACACATTCAGAAATTTGTCATTTGTATTTGAAAAAATCAGCCTAATAACAATGAATCAAAGAGAGATCAGGGATTCCTATGCATGCCTCATGAACAATTAACTTTGGGTTGATAAAGCACTCATGGACTTCAGTTTTATACTCAATAAGGAATCGACCAGGATTCAGTGAATAATTTCAAGCCATTGGCCATTGCTAAACTCAGTGCATGTCAATATGAAAAAGAAAAGAATGAACAGATACAGATATTGCAAAGGAATTTGGAGGGAGGAGATAGAAGTAACAGGGGCAAGAGGAGATTATGAGGGATGAGGGTTATTGCAATCAAAATACACTTTATACCTATGTGCTGTTGTCAAAGAACAAATTCTATAAACGTTTTTTTTTTAAATCAAATGGTTTAATTTATTTTTATTTATTTTTAATTTTGATTTTTGGTATGAAAGTATTTTACTAGATACACATGCACTAGGCAAATATTTTCTCCTATTATGTAGTCTGTCTTTTAATTTCAGTGAAAATATCTTAGAAGATGATGTGGGAATGTCTTTCTGTATGCTGTGGATATCAATCTTTAAATAAAGGAGCTGTTTTGGCCCATGACAGGCACCATAGAAAAAGTAGGAGGGGAAATCAGAATAGGTAGGAGGGCAGAGTCAGACACAGATCGAACCAGCCGCCAAAAAAAGAAACATGTAAAGAACACAGGTGGGCCACGGGCCACGTGGCAGACAGATTAATGAAAATGGGTTGAGTTAAGACGAAGGAGCTACCTAGCAATGTGCCTAAGCTATACGCCAAACAGCATGAAGTTAATATAAGGTCTGTGTGATTCATTGGGATTTGAGGATTGCTGGTCCAGATAAGTGATGGCGATAGGGACCAAACCTTGGAGCTAACCAGGCCAAGAAGCCTCATTGTAACAAGAACAATAAATCTTTCAGCTTTGCACTAAGTGACAAATAATTTATCTATTACTTCTTCTTTGTCATTTTCTGTCTTGGGAATTTGTAAGACATAAAAGGAACCCAGGCCTAACGTAGGACCACAGGGTTCTCTGTGTCTCTTCTAAGTTTCATAGTTTGAAGCTCTAAATTTAGGTGATGATGCATTTTAATTAAGTTTTGTCATACAGATGAACATTGTTCTAGCATCATTTTCATAAAAAATTTGCTGACACTTTGAGTGCAGTTGCCTTCTGAGATTTCCGATGTTTATATGGACTTCTTTTAACAGACTTGTAATATCATACTTCTTTGCTAGGGAAAAAATGACTAAAGTTTTTAGCATGATTCTGCTCTGTTGGTGTCTTATGAAGAGCTGAATAAGAGCTTCAAGAAATAAGTTGATGTTAACAACAGATAAGAATAAATTCTGGGCAACAGTTCATGGAGAATTATAAAATAAAAATTTTAATCTTAGGAATTTTAAAATGTAAACTGTTTTGTTTGTAAACTTGCTGGTTGGACAAAAATAAATTACTTTTTAACTCCAATGCAGGAATGAACTGGGATATATTTTAAAAATTTCTGTTTCCTCAGAAAACATAGAAACCCCAGAAATGAACTTAAGCAGGTGTCAGGGAAGCAAGGGCCTGATGAGACCAGCTTCAGAAGTTTCTATTGCTATAGTGCACCTCACCTCCAGACAGTAGCCCTGGGCTGAAGCTCTGAGTGCTTGCTGTTAAGATGCTGCAAGGCACTCATTGCAACATCAGTGAGATCTCCAGTTTGCCACAGACACCACATCTGGTAGGGAACATCCCCATCCCATTGTCAGGTTTTAGAGTACCAGAAGCCTGATTGCTCATAATTCAGTAGCAAGCAAAATCACCCAAAAACATACCAGATTTTTAAAAAAATATCTTTGTTACTCATAGTAGTAGGGTCCTTCCTAGATATAAAGATCATTAAGGTAACATCTGAAACCAAAACATTTCTAACCTCATCATTTTGACAAGCGCCTCAATTTTCCAAACCAGGAAACCCCATCAAGACTCCAAGAGAAGACTTCATTGAAATAAAATATCCTAGCTAAGGTCCATTTGACCCAGTTCCCACTTCATATAACTCCATGAAGGAATAAGCTTTGTGTTTCTCACTGAAGTATTTCCAGTTGCTCAAATTGGCATTTGGACAGACCTAACTTGTGTGGCAACCTGTGAGGGAATGGATGAGAAACCAACTTCTCAAGAAGGGTTTAGTGAAACTCCTCCAGAAAAGTAGCACTTACCACATGCCTCATATAAACTGTGTCCTGCCATCAGCAGACTGGAAGCAGGCATCAATAAATGCTAATGAGCATGGCTACTCCTCTCACAAGGCTGCTGTGATCTTTGATAAAGTGAGACAAAAAAAAAAAAAAAACAAAGCAAGCAAGCAAAAAACTCTAACAGATATGAATGCTTTCTTGTCAACTGAACAAATCTAGATAAGACAAAAACAATATCTGGGATTATTACAGCTGTCACATAATTTCATTTTTCTGTAACTATTGATCAGGGTGGTGGCTCATAAATTCTAATTTTTTATCATTAGCAATGCTACTGAACAATAGAAGCTTCTCTGGTATAGAGGCAACTCTAAGCAACTTTCTTAGTTCTTGACCTTACTAGACACAAGACATCATTGGAAGAGTAATTGATCTTTTCTTGAGAAAAATTTTGAACCAAAAACATTCAGCTTCAAATATTATGACAGAAATAAACTTTGAGAAACCTAGAAATCTATACCTTCAGGAAATCAGAATTCATTCACATTTTGGATGTAAGATAACTGTGATATAGAAACATTAACCAAAGTCCTAAGCTAAATAATTGATACGAGTATTCTTTTTAATTAAAGTAAAATAGATACAAACCATCTTGTTTATCTTGAAAAAATCAAAATGAATTGAGTTGTACTGAGAAAACAAACAGCTTTAATCCTTAGAAGCTTTCTATGAAGAGTCCATTCTGCCTCCTCCAGATGGAAAGTTGTGGCCTTTTTTCATGGGTTTTATCTTAGGCTTACACTTGATTGAGACACATCACTGCTGTTTGTGTTAAATAAAATAAAAAAAAAAAAAGCATGGAAATGCCCATACTAGACTTCTGAGCATCTGATAAGAAAGAACACAAAAATGCCCAATTCCTAGCCAATGTAACATATATGAGCAATCTTAAATATCAGTGGGGTATAGAAAGTACATTCGGTCCCAGAATTGAGTAAAAATGTAGAGAATAATTTACTCTCCCATATTACTTGTCTAGTGAGACCTATAACTTCACAGATAAACATCACTAGGTGTTTCGGCAAAATGCATATTGTCTTTTTAAAACTATTTTCATATGATCGTTATTGACTATGGCTTTCTTTTTCCCCAACTCCTACCAGATCCTCACCACCTCTCTACTTATATAACTTCATGTGCTCTTCAAAAAACAAAACAAAACAAAAAATCAAGACAATAAACAACAACAACAAAAACCAAGAAGACAAAAAAATACCAAAATAAAAGGCCTACAAAATACCATGGAGATTGTCTTGTGTTTGTGAACTACTCCTCGTGGTGGGGTCTATGACACTTCGCTGGAGAAAACTGATTGTCCTTTTCCTGGCAGTTATCAGTTACAAATCCTGGTTAGGGATGAGACTTTATGTCTACTTCCCCTTTTCAGTACTGGAAGTTTATCTGTTTTGAATATGTAGGTCTTGCATGCACTGCCACAGTCTGAGTTCCTATGGATATCAGTCTTGTTGTGTCTGGAATCATCCACCACCTCTGGCTCTCACAATCTCTCTACTTCATTTTTCCACATTAATTTCTGAGGCTTGAGGAGATAGGGTTGAGGAAGACCTCCCAATTATGACTGAGTTCTCAGAACCCTCTAAATGGCACAGTCTATTACCAGGGTATTTTTTTCCTGTCCACAGCCTGAATTACAAGACTGTATTGCAGAAAAAAATACTTACATCTGCCATTGAACACAGAGAAGCTGAGATGGTGCCCAATCAGAAGCTTCATCTGGAATGACTGACATTAATGGTGCTAGACAGAACCTTGAATGTTACTAAAGGGGAAAAATATTAATCAGCTACAAAACCTGTGACCTACCACAGTGACCTGCCTCCAAGATATACTGATACAGCAGTATCACAAATATTATGGGAATAACTCACTGTCTTTTGATTGAATTTCAGTTCCAATCCCTACTTAACAGTAAGGTTGCCAAGAACCTGAGAGTAGGTATGTAATAAGCCTCGAAGAAAACCTACTACTATTATTCTGTAGAAGGCACACTACAATAAAATGACTCCTAATAACACACTGGTAGACCTGTCTCTCACTCAGCCCTTATAGAATAGGCAGGCTGCCATGTCCAGTAGATTGGAATTAACACAGAGATCCAAAGCTGTATAATGAGCAGAAATTGCAAGCTTTCAACCTTCCCTCAGATCTGCTAATCATTACAGTAGTCAGAAAATTGTTGTGTCATTAATTTGAAAATCATAATTTGAACACAATTTTTTAAATATTACCATTTAATGTATATAAGCATCATCGCTTTTGTTTACTGAGTGCTCATCTGCTCTCCGGTTAATAAAAGAAGAATGAGTTATAAAACAAGATTTCCAATTGCCTTAATTCAAAATTTAGGATAGACTATACAAGTCCCTTACTTTAGACATAAGCTTCGGATCTGATTAGTCAGATATGTTATCTGAGTGATAAAACCCAAGGTTTGCAATCTCCATTGAGTATGCTTAAGATAGTTTTTTGTAGAAAAATTTTCTTAGACCTCAGTTTGTTTCAGCAAAAATGGCATACTCCAAACTGACACTTGATTATTGATGCTTTGAAAAGTAAAACAAGAAGGTTTTCCTAAGTCACAGACTCTAAGTCTTATACTCTGTTTTGCTCCTCCTAAATCTTTAGTAAGAGGAGAGACCGGAATTACAGCACTAAAAAGTTCTCTGTAAACACACACACACACACACACACACACACACACACACACACATGATAGATAGGTAGATAAATAGATAGATAGATAGATAGATAGATAGAAGATAGATAGATAGATAGATAGATAGATAGATAGATAGATAGATAGATAGAGACAGAGAGACTTACAGACAGAGACAGAAGACAGAGGCAGAGAGAAACGGAGATGGATAGATAGATATAGAACTCTGAGAGCAAAGATTATATCAGTTTGGGCAAAAGATACATACAAAGGAAGAACTGTTATAAACATAAATTTCTAATATTTGAGTGCTTTTACTGAGAAAATCTCATAAAATCAATAGTAAAGTGGGAATGCAGGAAAATTCTTCAGTCCTTCATTATTTCTCAAATTAGGGAGTATAAGCTCCAGGCAAAGAAAAAGTTATCATCTTGTGCTTACTAGTGATCATTGTTTAAAGAGTCCTTTGTCCTTAGTCAAAACAAAAGTAGGAATGTCACCTTCCTAGGCCCAAGACTATAAAATCGCACATTCCATTGTCTTTAAAGAATTCTGCATGTGTTATTTCTATGGATTTAGTTTCTTGTAATAAGTTTCTGGTCTGGCCTTTCTTGCCTAGCCCTGAGGTTCAGGTCCACCAGTAGACCCACTTCTGCTTAGCACCAAATAATCACACAAAGGCGTATATTAACTTTATGCTGATTAGCCTATGGCTCTGGCATACTGTTATCTATCCCTTGCTCTTAAACTAACCCATGATTCTCATCTTGTTCAGCCATGCAGCTTGGTACCATTTCTCAGCAGCATTTCAACTTCTTTTCTCAGCATCCACTGGCATCATCTGATCTTGCATCTCAGGGCATATTTCTGGCACCTCTGCCCTGTTCTTCCTATTCCCAGAGTTTTCTTAGAATTGTAGCCCCACCCACACTTCCTGTCTGCCTTCAGCCAATCAGCATTTTTATTAAACCAGTAGGTGAGACAATTATTTACAGTGTAACATAATCCCACGATAGTTTCTACTTAAGACTTGCTTAGAACAGATTCTATAAGCAGACATGTTCCTCTTTTACTTTATCAGTCTGACAGTGGTTGTCCTTCATTGAAAGGACCTTGCATGGTAACAGTAGATGATATTTTCATCTACTCTACTTAATGGAAAAATGTAGAAGTCACCTGAGTAGTCCATGGTATTGTTCATCTCACTTCAAAAACTGTGTTTATCAAAAGCCGTGCAGCCTCAGCCTTTTCTTTTTCAAACATTCATTTTGTTTGCAGGATGAGTACAGCATAAATTGAATAACCTTATAAGTTACATCAGTAGTAGTAAAAACCTATGCTTCAAACTGAGTTTAAATATGCTGTTTTCTAACCAGTTACTTAATAATCTGTCACATTTTCATTTGATTTTATTTATTACATAATGCAAATGGGACAATGCTTATTTAATTAAAAAGCATAAATAGCAAGTGGAGAACTGCATACATATCATTTGACAAAGCAATATCAAAGATCATAGGCAAGATAGCAGAAGCAGAGATGAGGCAAGTAGACATCCACTACAAATTCCAGGTGGAACATGCTCCATTGATTTTAGATTCATTGCCTTCAGAATTACAAAGAATAAATTTCTGTTTCTAATTTACCATATGGTACTTCACAAGACTAGTCTTGGGAAATTCAAACATCATATATAATACTAGATTTTCCTTCAAAATGAGCTTCACATTTGCAGTTATAAGATACTCTGTTCTTCATGGCTCAGACACATGGGCTGTGAACACTTCAACAAATATTTTTACTGTGAATCTGACCTACAAAACATGTATATGGCATATATGTGATAGAGATAACATATGACATGGGATATATACATAAGGTGAAGAAAAATAAAGAAATATAATTAGATTTGAAATAATTTTCTAGACCTTGGATTTTTTTTTCATCTGTACATGGTAAATTAGTACATGAATAGCCACCAGGAGTCATAACTTCCTGTGTGCATATCTCTGGACAAGTTAACTCTTGGATTGATTGACTATGAGGATTTCTATCTCATGAGATCACAACATCCACAACACAAGCAGTACTTTACCCCTGGGATTTGCACTCTTAGAATAGTGTTGCCGGGTAGAAGGTATAGATTGACTATTGCAGGTATATGAGCCAGCTAGAAGCCAGCATCATATCAACCACTGCACATGTGAGTGAAACCATCTTTGACTCTAAAGCCTATTTGATAAGGCAGTCAACTACAGCTACATTCAGAAGCAGCAGAATGTCCAACAATTTTCAGCCCTATTGATGATCCAGAAAAATCTGAACAGTTATTATGATATTTACATTTTTTATAACAATAATCACTGATCACAGCACTTAAAACCTCTGGGAACTGTTAAGCTCATGAGTGCTTAGTGCCATTCACAGGGATAAATGAGGAAGTAAATTGTCAAATGGAAACAAATATTTCCAGAAAAACACAATATGGGCTTTCAACATCAACTTCAATGATTTTCATCCATATTTCAGATTCTTGAAACAGACTTAATATTTCTAAAATGTTTACACGCATTTAAAAATTTCACAGCCTGTGACTTTCCCATTACAAATAAAACAAAACAAACAAACAGCTCAGAAAACCAATAGAAAAAGTGGGAAGGTTTATTTTGGTTCCCAAATTTAGTGATTTCAGACCATGGTCTTCATGCTTCATTGCTTTGGCCCCATGGCAAAGCAGTACTTGACTGTAGAAGTATGTGGTGGAACTAAACCTCTCACTTCAGAGCCAGAGAGCAAGAGAATGAAGAGGATACTGTGAACCCAAAATCCTTTGAAGACACAAACCAAATGGCCTAAGAACTTCTCACTAGGCTCCACCCACTAGAGCTGCACCACCTCTCAGTGATGCCAGACTGTACAGATCATGACTTTGCCACTTGAGAATTTGGCAAACAACTATATTGGCAATAACAGGATATAACTTTCAAACATTAAATGTGCCTTAAGAAAAATTTTGCCTTAGACAGTTTAGGTAGTATTAAGGAAACAGAAGGACTAGACCATTATGATTTCTACCTGTCTTTAAGAGGCTTCTGAGCTGATAAATCAGATATATGCTAGAACTTTAAGAACTTACTTTATTTTAATAATCAAATTTCATTGTATTGGACATGAATTAGATCTTCAAGAGTTTTATAAAGTAATATTTTTATAGAAAAGTATTTCTTCTTGGTAAACTACAGCATCTGGACACATATAATATATCCTCTCTCTTTTTTTAAAAAAACAATTTAGCCACTAAGCATTGGAAATAATAATTATAATTGAATGCAGAGAATAATAACACATAACCTTTTGTCTATCACAGTGTTGTAAGATCTTGTAAGAATATAAAATATTAGATAGGCTTAGGACTGAGATCTGTATCACTGGAGACTCAAATGTGCTATTAAAGGGTGAGATTTTCCCAGCTTTAGCCATTTATAATGACATTTTTTTCCAGAACCCAGCAGGGTGGGTCCAGGATTCCCCTTCATCTACCCACAGAGGCACTGCTAACAAGCAAGACTAAACTGTATTTTATTCTCCATGCAAATAAGGCTATCTGTACACACCTCCAGTGTCTCAAAATAGACACTTACTGTGGTAGTTATCATGTGTGTGCAATATATTCCACAAGTCAGTGGGAATATTCTGCCCTCCAGGGTGTGTAGAAATATCATTTAGGGTGGAGTCTTCCCGACAATAAATGATGAGTGTGTGATTCTGGCAAAAGTCCCTTATATACAGCATTTTCTTAAACCAAATAGCCATGTGAAGGAGACTTCTAGGTGTGTCTACTAGAACAGTGAGAACATTTGTCACTATATGTACATATTAGTGAAAGTCTGCTCAAATCAGAAACAAGGATGCACACTAGCCAGCTGGTAAAATACAAAGAAGTTACCAGGGGAAACCGGGTAAACATGGAAGAGTAAATAAGGAGAAAAAAAAAAAACAAAAAAACACTGATACAAATCTAGCAAAAGCAGACAGAGCTATTCCCCTTGGAAAAATAAAGGGAAACGCCAATATTATTTTTACATAGAACTTTTCTAATTTTTAGGACAGCCCTGAAAAACTGAAATCCAGACTCTTAAGGTGTGCATGTTTCACAGATGATGCAAACTCTAAATAAATACAAACACTTAGATTAGATATTTAGAACTGTTAACATCCTGATACATATTAAGGACTGTAACAAATCACTACCAGAACTGCAAGAGAAAAGGTAATAAAACCAACTTATAGCCTTAGTGTGAATGCCAGGGCTACACTCCACACCTGGAGACTCTAAATCTTTGAATACATAGTCTTTGGATGTATATTTTACATTTTCGCAGAGTTTCTAGTTATCAACAGAGGTGGGAACATAATACACTAAAAGGCTCTTTTTCTTTAACATGTTTTTAACTCTATGAATTATCATTCAGGTATCTTGACGTTTCCAGTAATTGAAAGTCTATGTGTATGTGAGCTGTCACCACCCATAACATTTCTTAGAGGATATTTGAAAGTCAATTATAAGATCTGTCTGAGTCACTTTGCCAACTTTATACTCAGTGCTTATAACAACCTCAGGGATTAGCCAGGAGATTACAGATCAATCATGTCTATTATGAGCCAAAATTTATACTAGGAATAAACTTGAAAACCCAGAATAGCCTTGGTTCTCATGTATATTTTACATACTAAGAGAAAATAAATTAATAGATAGACATATTGATGAACATGTAGTTGTAAATCATCCAAAGAGCGAAAAGGACCATAGATTTATTGTGACAAATCAAGAATGACCCTTATTCTCTTCACTGCAATCACGTGACTTAGAACATGACCTTGGCATTTGCCTGATAAGTTGTCTATATCTCCAACCACTTTGAATCTCCGTTGACTCCCATACTGGTAATATATTTTTAAAAAGCATTAAACAATGGAAGCAATCCAAGATCCATCCTTAACAGATGGGCAAACAAAATATACATGCACATGCAATCCATGTTTTTCAGCCTTCAGAAAGAAGGCAGTTCTGACATACACGAAGCATAGGTAGATCTGGAGGACATTGTGATAAATGAAGTAGGCCTGTTTAGAAAACATAGACATTATCTAATTCCATTCACACAAGTGGAGTCAATATGATTCACACAGAAAGTAATGTGGCAGCTGTCAAGAACTTGGTGAACAAGATAACTAGAGTTACTTTGCGTTGGGGTCAACTGTCTGTTCTGCAAGGTGACTTCTAGACACCAAGGGTTGCTCAGCTGTGTGTTTGTGTGTGTGTGTGTGTGTGTGTGTGTGTGTGTGTGTGTGTGTGTGTGTGTGTGTGTGTGTGTGTGTGGTGATCTTATATGTTCCACACGATATTAGAAACTACTTTAGATAGTAAATGTACATCGCATGTATTATACAAAGCAATGAAAAAATAGGGAGCATCTAAAAGTAAATGTCTTTCTGAGGTATCTGATTTGCATTGATTGAGCAACTTGAGGTGTTTTGTTGTCACCAAATACTGTGTAAGTCAGTAGAGAGGTAGTTTACATAACGGTATGCCGCACGTAACCAGCGCAGAAGATTCCCATCTCTGGACATAAAACTAGTGTTTACATATGATGAAAAACCCTCTTTTCTGGACCACCACAATTTCATTTCACAGTTTCATTTTGGAAACAAGTCTGGTGTGATGCTCTTTTGAATCTATAGAGTGATACCATCTGACAATAGCTTTCTTATATTGAGATGACAGGGCTACCTATCCAGTTCCCTCTTTCTGTAGCATAATTAAGTATCAATGAGTTACAAAATCAACCTTTAGAACATTTTATATCAACTTAAAATTAAACCTAAACTTAGCAAATACTTCCTCTTGCCCATTGTCCCATAAGTTTACTAAATACTAAGCTAATTTCTGTCTGAACTATCTACAGCACTCTTTTCTAGACTACTCTTATAAAGGGAGTTGCATGACATATATTATTTTCAGAGTCCCAGCTTTCATTTAATGCAGTTTAGGGATTCATTCATTTGTATCATATGTTAATGATTAATTACATTTCTGGTCAAATAATAATTATGTGCACAGTAATACCATATATTCCTTGTTCTTTTGGCAAATAATAGGTATCTGGTTTTTCTGCTTCTCAGTTCTTTTGAATAAAGCTCCTATGGTCAAGTGTGCACAAGGCTTTGTGTGGACATTGTTCTGATTTTTCTTTGGCCTTTAAAATTGTTTAGGTCACAGGATAACTCTACTCTTAACATTTGAAGGCATTGCCCAAGTCTGTTCCAAAGCACCTATGTCATGTGTGGAGAAGTCAACATCCATTGCCACAATTTGCTATTGTCTGATTTTTCTGTTTTTGCTTTTTCCTATGATAGCTATCTTAACATGTAGGGAAGTACTAAGTTTTTATGGATCTGTTTTTCATTTCATTGTTGACAAATGTTCTTAATCATGCCAACCAATTGGCTCGGTGAGTAATGGTGCTTTCTGCTCAAGCCAGAGACTTGAATTTGATCCTGAAAGTACATGAAAAGGTGATGGAAAAAGTGGATATGTCTATGATGGCTCCTGATTCTATACGAATGCCATGTACACTCCCGCCCAACTCACACATGCAATAATAATACATATTTTTAATTGAAATGATATTATCATTTGATGTGGGAATGCTTTTATGTATGCTGTGAATCTCAATCTTTAAATAAAGGAGCTGTTTTGGGCCATGGCGGGTACCGTAGAATAGGTAGGAGGAGAAATCAAAGCTTAGGTGGGAGAAGCAGGGTGGAGTCAGGCAGATCGAGCCAGCCGCCCAAGGAGCAGCATGTAAGGAGGCACGGGTGAGCCACGCGGGCCACGTGGCCCGCAGATTAATAGAAATGGGTTGATTTAAGATATAAGAGCTAGCTAGCAATGTGCCTGAGCCATAGGCCAAACAGCATGAAGTTAATATAAGCGTCTGAGTCGTTTCTGGGGACCCGGGCGGCGGCGGGCGGATAAGCGGTCTCGGCGGCAGCTGTGGGTCCCGGATCTCTGGCTGCCCGGGACCCGGGAAGCCACTACTACAATCATTATTTAGTGGGTATTGTAAATCTTCTTAGAACTGTATATTCAAATGCTTTGTGTATATTCCTTAATTAAGATATTAAACTGAAAATGATTTATTTATGTTATTCTCCTAATATGGTATATTCCTTTAAAAGCTATTCCATGATAATGTGCAATGTCATTTATTTACTTGAGAATATAGTTTTAGGAAGATTTTGATGATGTCTAACTTAATTATCTTTTATTTTATTCTTGTTTTTTTTTGTTACACATAAAAATAAATTCATCACCTAATGGAAGCAGACAAAATTACAAGTGCCTTTCTAATGGCCTCATGGTGTTAATCCTAATAGTTGTACCTACACTTCACTTCAAGTTATTTTTAAGTATATCGGAAGACAGTGATCCACATTTTTTTCCTGCATATTTAAGCTGTATCCCATCACCGTAAACAAACAAAGACATATTTATTTCCTTCATACATCACTTGCTTACTTCACTGAGAATCAGTTTATCACTAATGGCTTATTCTGTTTTGTCAATCCTTATGTCTACCTCAATGTCCTAATTAGTGCAATGTTGCAGTAAGATTTAAAATTAGAAATAATAATCCTTCAAATCTCTTACTTTTTCTTCTTCTGAGCCTTTTGAACTTGTTATGTTTGTACATCAGTTTGGACATTGAACCAAGGAGTAAAACCCTTGATTCCATCATTAAACTTAATAAAATACTATAGTGCACATTTATTTTATTTATTTATGAAAATAATTATTTTAATACCTTTTGATGTTGAAAAGTCATTTCATTTCATATATTAAACCATTGGAAACATCAAGGCTTTCACCAAGCTTTTCTCACACAGCTATATTACTTGTCCCAGCAACTTCATTTAGCTTCATAGATACATCAGTGCCTAATGGATTTATTGTTTTTATATTTACAACCTCATTGTCCAGGACTCCAAACAGTTTTTTAATATCATCTGCTTATTAAAACTCTGTAGTTGTACATCTCAGAAAAGATTTCTTCTCACACAACAAAATTAAGCTTGAGTTAATTCTTCAGTCCCCTAGCATAAGCTGTCTTACGAATCAATTTCTGCGGTAGGAAAGGAGAGCATCTTCCATCAAGTTGCATGGGCCAAATGTCTGGGATTCATCCTTTTCCTCCCTTCCCTACTTTCACCCTCTTTGCCAAAAGCTCTTTCACAATATCCCACAAGCCACAAGCCAGCTTACATCTTTCTATAATTACTGATAACTCTTACCAATCCAAGATACTATTGTCTCTTCCTTGCAATATGACTATTGCAATCATATTCTAACTGGTTCCCCACTGTAGCTATCTTTGGTCTATTCCCATCACTGCAGTATGGTTTTCAATCAAGTCTAACCTTGCAAGCATGCTTGAAAATTTGGACTGGATTCTTTTAGTTTTCATGATAAAGATCCACCCCGTCTTACAGTCCACAGGACCATGCACAACTTCACTTTTGTATACATTAGGTTCCCCTTTATACCTGTCTTTTCTTCTACAAATATGTTAAACCTTATTCATATGACTATATATTTACCGGTCTCACAGTTTTTTGTTCCTCTTATCCAGACCATATTTTATCTAAAGTCTGGTTGCTTTTACAGAAAAGGGTTATGTAATTCCCTTTCAGGCACAATTTTACAATAGACTCTTGTAAGCAATATCTCTTTCTGCAGGATGCATATTAATTTTATAGCACTCACTTAGGCCTTAGACTGTTGCCTATCTCCCTAGGGGCTGTACTCCTCATGAGATTTGAGATTTACTGTATCTTATTTAAGCTTGAATACTACTAACAAGTCATCATTTTTCTCTTACAACTAAAACATGGAATGAATTTAGGGGAAAAAAAGAAAAGAGAAGAGAGAGAGAGAATTTATTTGTCTTTATGTTTTACTTATGTTTGATGCATGAAATTCCTGTTCATTTTTTTTTATTTTAAAATGATGGTTAGCCCAGCCCAGTTTTAAATTTTTTAAACTTAGTGTTCTAAATAAAAAATGCTTCTTTACTAAAAGTACCAGAGAAAGTTCCCAGCCTAGCTCTCAGTGATATGAATTGTATATCATACCCAAAACTGAACAAATACTGGGACTGGTTGTAACTGACAGATTCTAAACCGATGAGACAAAACCAGACTCACTTAAACCATGGCAATACAGATCTTAGGGAAGAAACTCCCGAAAGAGAGGGAAAAACATAAAATGAAGTCTGCATAGAAAATGCATCAGTAATTTCTCAATACTTAGCACATTGGTGTCTAACTTTAGCCCAATAACAATGATCAAATGGATAACATGTATCAGACAATGATGATGCTGTATACCAACAATAAAATAAAGGATGGGTCACCTCTCGATGAATGAATGTGACCTTAAATCTCATTGCCAGCAATTACTGATTAATCATTAGCAAAGTAGTTAAATAGTTTGAGTTTCCCAGATATTTGCATCGATTTGTGATAATGGTTCCTAACAACCAGAGATTTTGTGAGATGCCTATATTAACAGACAAAGTAGCTTGATTTCATGACACAGAACAAACACATGGGCTTCTTTCCTTTCCTCCTGTTCCCTTCTTCCAAATTTGGCCCTGTATGTTTTTTCTTTCCTCATCCTTGTTTGAGATGAGGATTGTAGTGAGTCAAACTCCAGTATCATTTTTCTAGTGAAATACAAACATCTGTACCTTCTTACCAAGCAGAGGAGAGGGAGGAGAGAGGGAGAGACAGAGAGCAGAGAGAGAAATAGAGGAGTTTAAGAAAAATGGAGAAATGTCTATTCTGAATGAGTCAAGTGAGGTTGATGGGTGTAACACATGCCCACCTTTCTACACCTCCCGGAGGAACCTTGAGCTAGTAATATCCTTTCTCTTCAGCTCACACCTGGTTCTCAGGGAACTATGCCTTAGAGTTAGCACAATGAGTGTGTTTGTATTGTTCTGTGCTATTTCTTCCTGCCCTCACCTGAAACCACATTTCAATCAATTGCTAATGTCAGCGTGGGAGTCCTAATCCTCCTCTAGCTGCAGCATGTCACCACATCTCCTCAGGTCAGGGAAGGAGTGTAAGTGTTGGAGGGAGCAAAACTGAAATCCAGACAGGGTTTTCTGTTTTCTTCCAAGCAATGAGAAGAATCAAACCAATCAATCTCAAAAAATATATATATCTTCCTTTTACCCAAAGGAGGCATCTGCTCTATAACTGATACCTACATTGGGTCCTGAAGGTCTGTGAAACTAATATTCCCTCAGTTGTTGGAGACTATTCCTCATAGACCATCATAATCTAGCCTAACACTATAGCCTACAAAGTTGTGTTTTAAAATGAGGTGGATTTTGGCACCTGAAACCTGAAGCTGAGTGCAACATGGGGAGGGGTGGGGGACAGGTTTCTAAGAATTGTTGTTAAACAAGCCACCATGAAAACAGTGGCCTGAAAAAGAGGTCCCAGCAGAAACATCAGCAATGCCTGAAGACAATGAGAAGGACCACTGTGGATTCCCAAGTGACAAGGTCTTGAAAGGTCTAGCTTAGGAGTACAGACCTAGAATGCTGCCAGTTTTCTAGGTTTATGAAACATTTTTTGTAACCTAATGTCCATGAATGGGGAAGAGTTTGGTTGACAGTTGCTTTTATAACCATCCACCAATGACATTGAGAGGATAACAAACTGTTCACTTACCTCAAGCTCTTTTGTGACTACTGTTGTCCATCTCAAAATACTTGACACAGGATGCATGTAAGTCAATACAGTTTAAAATTGTACTTTTAAATTTTCAACATTCTTTGCCAGACTTCACCTGCTATTTCTGATATTTAAATATCAATTCAATGGTATATGGCCTAGACATGATTATCATTTGATGTTAGCTAAAATATAAAAAACTTACATATATATTAAAAAGTGTTTATTCCAAAGCACTTTGTTTATATACACATTCAACAAAGAGAAATGAACTCAGTCCGTGAAGGGCACATTTATTCTCCCCACAATTTATAGCACACATGGGTGAAGGAGATAATTTTGATTGAGCAATACATGACTTCCAGAAGGCATAAGTCCAAGGATGGGCAAGGCTAAGAGTACAGTATTTTTCCAAACCCAGCTAATATCACATTTGTTAATGTCTCATTGGTCAAAGCCAATCACATGGTTGAGCTGGGTGAGTGAATGAGATAACATTTCAAGATTGTTATCTCTTTTATGGCCAGTGCAGAACAGCCTTGCAGTCATAAAAACTGGTGGGCTCAAGATGACTCAACTTGGGCCTTAAGTTACCGAGGGGAGGAGAAACACCCAAGAATGCTGCCCCCAACGCATCAGACTGTGATTCAGAAGGAAACAAGTCTTTGGAGAATCAAGACTTGGACTTCAGTTCTAGTCTTCTGTTGCAGGACTGGTTTTTACTTACTGATTGTAGCCCCAGCCTACACATGCCTATTTGTTTTGCCCTTTTTTTCTAGGCTGCAGCCTGCCATTGTGAGATATTTGGTGGTTTCTGATTTCTATGTGCCTTTATTGTTGTTATCTTGCTCAGTAAAACTATCCTTAGAGTAAAGAATTTCATACCCGGAAAATGTGTGACTATGTCTTATGTCTGCTACCTCCTAGTCTGTGTGATGCTGAAAGTTCTTTAGCTTCTTTAAGAAATGTCTTTTAGAAAATTGGGTCAGAAACAGATGTGGTGCCTCAAGGGCTATAAAAAGCACAGGACAATGTGCTTTATATTGTTATTATATGACAATGCTGTGAATCTTTTTTAGACTGTGAAGTACCATGTAAATAGTAATGATGCTATTAGTATTCATTGATTCTTGCAAAATCAAATTGAAAATAAATACCAGAGTTGTTTAAAGCTTCTGCAAACTTATTTCTTATATTATTTATATTCATGCTTCTTGCATTTGAGTAACTATTTTATACCCAAGATTCCAGATGAACTCTTGCATTAAGTTCTCCTCCCTGAAAATGTCTCCAGCTGCCTTCCTGAGGCTGTCAGGTTCTTTCATATTGAGACCGTTCGTCCACATTGTCTTCTGCAACTTCATTACCAGCTGCCTATGCATCCCATCATAACAAATCTCCTGGGCCTCTCAGACCTGCGTCTACACAGGCCTTCTCCTAGGACTGGAATCTCCCCATTTTTGTGCCAGGCCACCTGCACCTCTTCAGCCAGGAGGCAAGCTGATCCCCAGCATTAGACTGGCCTCCAACCTTGGGTATTTGGGAAAGCCTCTGCCCTCTCCCATCCTTCAGGCAAAGTTAGTCATTCTCTTCCTGGGCTGGAACAGCCTTTCACATTCTTCTTCTAATACTTCATTTATTTTGTTTACATGTCTGTCTCCCCAGCAAGATGCTGAGCTCTTGGAAACAAAATTGTGTTATCCATCCCCACCCACAGCACATAGCCCAGTGTCTGGAATGTTAACAAAGGGTTTTGTGTACAGAGATGAGTCTGTACTCAAAGGTCTCTTTGAGTGTGTTTGAGTAACAAGTAGAATTATATAATAATAACAATGTAAATGTATAATGGTATATGTGTGTGTGTGTTTTGAGTTTGGGATACAAAACCAGGACCTTGCACATGCTAAACACTTACCCCACATTCCCAGTCATAATCTGTCCTTCAAAATACAATTTTTCCCTGCAGGTTATTAGTGAGTCTTGAATTGGGCTTTTAAACTTTAGCATCACCTTTAAATTACCTGTGAGAAACTGACAGAAATGCACACCTAAGGAATGACACTCTTTGGGGTCAGTACCAAGTCTCTGTTTCCAGAAGTTCCTCCTCCCCAAGTGATTCTGATACCTATCAAAGTTTGAAAACCATTGCACTAAACCAATCTGAATTAGAAATTGTTAGTGGCAGTTGCTTCAAATAGTTCTTGCTGTCAAAGGGTGTAGGAACAAAAGCATCCATTCACAGAGCTGGGAGCCCTCTCTCCACCTGGCCTCAGATGCCTGGACTCTCCCTGGAGAGTTAGTGCTGCCTTCCTTATCGCTGGGCAGCCTTTGATCAGGAGCTTCTTCATTCTGGCTCATTCTTCACTTCAAAGCTAGGAAACTGGATCAGCCCCTCTCTTTCTCCATAAACTGAGGGTCCATCCAGTCCCACAGGTGGGCCAGCCACGGGCAAACCTGTGCAGACAGGCTTCAGCCTTCCTAGAGGCCAGAACAGCTTTTGTGGGACACTCCTGTCTGATTCTTTCTTAACACAACCGGTGCCAAAGAAAAACCAGGAGAGGAAATCTGAGCTTGTTCTAAGCCTGCCATGTGGGTGTGGAGTAACCACAGTTAGAGCACAGTTCAAGATGAACAGCTCTGTCCTGTTCCCTTCTCCTAATTCCCAAGGCAGGACTTCCAGGTTAGGCTTCAAAAGTCCTTTAAAGAAAACAATCCCCTCCAGGTTCCAGAAGAAATTGTCTTTTATCTGGCCGTTAAAATTAGCTTCCAAGTGAAACTTCATAAAGGAAGATGATAGATGATCTGGCCTGTGAATGCAAGTGGTTCCATCTACTTGTTATTTCATTTCAAAAAACTTACATATGCTCATATGAGATGATTTTCAGACCCAAGGTATTTACTCAAACAATCCTCTTGCATTTCTTCTTTCAAATGTACTGGCTTTTAAATGTACTAAGAAAGACTATGCCTTCAGGAATCCTTTGTGCAATTTGTTAAGTACACAAATTGGAAAATCATTTAAAAAATATATGGCACACACATATTTTTAGTTGCCCAGGAAAACACATATTTCTGTGCTTTTGTCTGCATAATTAATCAGTTTAAATTTAGAACACTCTCATAACCACAAAAGAAAACCTGGATTCATTACAAGCCATTCTCCATCTTTCTTCTCATTCCCAGATCTGGGAGATACTCACTTTCAAAAATGTTAGAAATCTTAAAGGAAAACATAAATATTTTGAGGGACTATATAATTGTTTCACACCATTTCTGCTCTTATAAGAATTTGATGAGCATTCTAATTTCTCTATATATTTCATTTCTACATATTTAAATATTTTGGATATTTTATATGAATATAATCATAAAATAGGTGGTCTTGAATGACTTGCTTAAGTATTCCTGTTTACTCCCTTTTCAGGACTAAATGTTCCATAGTATAGACATCTCTAATTATTTGATTATGCATTCTTTGCATAACAAACACTTTGGTTGTTTCTATTTTGATCTATAATGAAATCTACTGTGAATATTTGTTTATAAAATTGGGTATCAATATACAATTTTACTTCATTTCTACAAATGGAATTGATACTAAAAATGTGGCTTAATCATCAAAGTGCTTAAATCCAAGCATAAGAAGCTCAGTGTAGATCCAACAAACATTAGGAATGGTAGTGCATGTATAAACCCTCAGTGCTGAGAAGATGGATACTGACAATCCCCTAAGTCCTCTAGGTTCACTGGCTAGGCAGTCTAACATCCTGGATCAGCTCCAGGTTAAGGGAGAGATACTGCCTTAAAATAAATAATGAATGAATGAATGAATGAATAAATAAATAAATAAATAAATAAATAAATGAATGAATGAATGAATGAATGAATGAATACAATGAAGGAAGGCACTTGATTGTTAACTCCTGACCTCTCTACTTACACAATATTCATGTATATACACACAGTATTTGTTCAGTGTTGTGATTTAAATAAGAAATATCCTCCAAAGGCTAAGGCATTTGAATACTTTTTCTCCAATTGGTGATGTTATTTGGGGGAAGTTATGGGATGTTTAGGAGGAAGAATCTTATTGGAGAACATATTCCATGGGTTAATAGCTTGCCCCCTCCCATGTATTTCTTGTAGGCAAATGAAGTGTGATCAGTCTGCCTTCTGTCCACCAATCTTACCTCACTATCCTGGTGGTAGGCATTCTCGAGCACAAAGAGACATATCCTCTCAGAAACTGTAAGCCAAATCTACCCTTTCTTCCCAAGGTTGGTTATGTCATGATGCTATAATACAGCAAGAGAAAAGTAACCAATGTGTGGTGTTGTACTATAACTTTGTGATTAATATTTTGAGGGGCAATATAATTGTTTCGCAACATTTCTACTCTTATAAAAATTTGATGAGTATTTTAATTTCTCAATACCACACCACTGTCCTGCTAATAAAAGCCAGGTTAGCTGCCACACACTGGCAGTGAAATTTGATTTACCTTTTACTCACAACTAGTGACACTGAGGATCTCTGCATCCATTGCTGCCCATCTGTATATCTGCTTTGAACAGATGTCTACTTAAATTCTTTGCCCACTTTTAAGTTGGATAAGTTATATATTTCCATGACCAAATTCGAAAATTTATTTAGACAATTATATATACAAGTTTCTTATAAAATATATAATTGGCAAGTATTTTCTTCAAGACTGTAGACTGAACATGCCTTTACTTCACAGTGTGGTTTGCAGCATAAAGTTTAAATTTTGATAATATTCAATTTCTCTTTTTCATGAGCTTTTGATGTTATACTTGGAAAATTATGTAATAACCTGATCACTATTTCCTTCTGTTTTCCTTTAAAAGTTATGAATTATATAACCATTTTAGTTTATCTTCTGAATATACTGTGAGTTGGGGTCTACATGGATTATCTTGTGTGGTGTGCTAGCCTCACTTGATTGAAAGGCTGTGCTTTCTTCATTTTCCTCAGCTGTCACCTCATGGAAGTTTTAAAATTTGTAGCTGGACTCAGTTCTAGTCTACTAATCTGTGGACATCCTGATACACTATAACTTGCTTTTTGTTGTGGCAGATCTGATATTGATACATGTTAGTTTTTTAAATGTATCCCTATTTCAAATCATTTTTTGCTATTCTAAAATGTTTGCATCTTAATGGAAATTTTTGGATCAACATTGATTTCTGTTGGGAACTATAATTAAATCTACTGTGAATATCTGTTTATAAATATGGGATCCATACACAATTTTATTTCATTTTAAAAAAATTTAAAAATTATTTTGAATTTGTGCATAAAGCTGTGCTGTGGGGTAATGCTTTTGTATACTCTAAAGATTTGTCACTCAGATTGCTTTAATAAAATGCTGACTAGCCTGCAGCCAGGTAGAAAATGTAGGTGGGTGACTAGACTAGGAGGATTCTGGGAAGAGAAAAGACAAGAGACACAGTCACCATCAAGATGCAGAGGAAGCAAGACGAGAATGCTGAACTGAGAAAACGTACCAAGTCACATGGCTAAGAATTATGGGTTGGTTTAAGTGTAGGAGCTAGTTAGTAACAAGTTTGAACTGCAGGCTGAACTTTAACAAGTAATATTAAGCCTCTGAGTAAATTATTTGGGAAGAAGCTGCTGGTATTTGAAAGTTTCTGGTGGTACAGAAACATCTGACTACAAAGTTTGGTAGCCTTGCTATCTCAAAAAAAGCTCCTTTTTCAATACTTGAACAAACTTTTTTTATCTTTTTTTTATATAAAAAAGTTTTTTTTCCAATACCCAACTCTGCTCTGCTTCCCTCCCCTCCTCTCAGTCATTCTTCAGTCCTTCCCTCTACCCCATTTCCCTATCCATTCCCCCAGAACGGGCAAGGAATCCCAAGGAGAGTCATTTCAGTCTGTCATACCCAGCTGGGGGAGGTCCCAGTCCCTCCCCCCAGTATCAAGGCTGAGTTAAGTTCCTCTGTAGGGAATGGGCTCGGAGATGTCAGTTCATGCACCAAAAATAAACTTTGGACCTACTGTAAGCAGCTCTGTAACTGCCCAGGATGATCGACTGTTGTCTACATCTATCTACATCCAGAGGGTTTAGTTTTTTTTCCATAAAGTTTCCTCAGCTGTCACTTTAAAGTTAGTTAACTCCCAATAGCTGAGGTCAGCTGTCTCTGTGAATATCCTCCTCATGTTCCTGATCCCTTTGCTCGTATTCTCTCTCTCTCTCTCTCTCTCTCTCTCTCTCTCTCTCTCTCTCTCTCTCTCTCTCTCTCTCTCTCTGCAACTGGACCTATTTTGTTTTAGTCAGTAATATCTTGTAGTGGATAATGAAAACACATTACATTTATTTCATTAAGTTTATCCCTAATTGTTTTATATTATTTTTAATGAGACTACTTTTATTTTACAATTCTATTTTTGAATTATTTATTATATCCACAAGTAAGATGCAATAGCACAAATTATTTCTTATTGAGGAAATTCTTGTATGGTATGTCTTTCTAGAAAATGCTTCATCTGTTATCTAATTTGTATTAATTTTGTCTTTGTTCTGTTTCATTTATCTGTTTGCATTCTTTCCTGCAACAAGGTCTCACTAGCCTGGGCCTTGAATTCTTGAGATCGTCCTATGTCAGCTCAAATTATTAAATTACAGGCATGTGCTTCCAGGCCTGCTCTGTTTTATTTTGGGGTTTTTTCCTTCATATGGTTTGGGTTCTGTGTATGTTTTGAATATTATTAGGCTTTTATCAGATTATGTATGGTTTCCAAATATTGTTCATTCCATAAGCTGTCTGTCTACTCACTGAGCAGAAACTCTTTCGTTGTTATTTTTAGGATACAGTTTGTCTCTTTTATAACTCCTTCTTTTGGGTTCAATGCCATCTCCTAAAAATTAATTTCCCATACCAAACTCATAAATTTTTTTCAATAGTTTTTACAGTATTAAGCCTATCATTTAAGTCTTTTATTCCCTTAGAGTTTATTTTTATATGTAAGGAAAAGGTCTAATCTAATTTTTACACATGTGCATGCATGTTGTCCCCAAAGCATTTATTAAGCAAGCTGACCATTGTTTTCTGTATATGTTCTTGGCATCTTTATTTAAAAACATTTTAATATAAATCTGTATACTTATTTCTAGACTTTCTGTTCTTCCATTGGCTAATGTGGTTTGTTTTAAAGCAATACAATGCTGTTTAGATTATTATGGCTTTGCAATATATTCTGAAATGAGTGAGTACAATGTCTCCAATCTTGTTCTTTCTGATCAACATCACCTAGGATCTAGCCCAAATTCTAATTGGCTTTAATAATAAAAGCCTGTAGACAGATGTTGGAGTGAATGCTGAAAAATCAGAGAAGTCAAGAAGCCAGCCACTAGAGAGATGACTTACCTCTATCAAATCCTCAGGCCAAAAGGGGACTGAGCTCCTATCTCCTCCTGCATTTTATTTCTCTTTACACCCAGCCATATCACTTCTTGTCTTTACCTCCCTAGTTCTGAGATTAAAGTCATCTGCCTTCCAAGTACTGGGATCAAAGGCATTAGATCCCAAGAGCTGGGATTAAAGGTGTGTGTGACCACTGCCTGGCCTTTATGGTTAACTTGTGACCAGCTCTGTCCTCTGATCTTCAGACAAGTTTTATTTGTTAGAGCACAAACAAACAACACCACAGCTGTTTGATTGTTCCAATTGTTGCACACATATTTTGGAAATGGTGTGCATATTTATATGTATGTATGCATGCCAGTTTGATCAGCAGATAAGAACTTACCAGAAAACCTGATAACTTTATTTTAATCTCTAAGTCCCATGTGATACAGGGAAATAATTGATCTTAGCAAATTATCCACTGTCCTCCAAGTATACAATGTACAATGACAGCATGCTATTGAATGTACAAGTGTGCATGAATATATACTTACACCCCCACTCACATATATACAGAGTAAATAGATAAATGTAGTATTTTTTTAATATGCCACTCTAATTTGATGGGGATTGTATTGATGGTAAGTGGGAATTTTTATCTATATTCCTAGCTTCAGTCTTTCAACACAGGGCTACCTTTTGTGTATTCAGATCTTTTTCAGTGTCTTCTATAATTGTTTTCTGTTTTTCAGTGTTCATGTCTCCCATTCCTTGCCTAATCTTATTTCTAAATCTTTGAAAGAAGTTGGTAAGTGGGATTTTTTTCTTATTTCTTTACTATGCTCATTATTTGTGCAAAAAAATACTGCTGATTTTTAAATGTTTAAACCATATTTGAAAATTTATTTATTGCTTACAGTTGCTTTAATGAGGTCTTTATAGGTTTCTTCATATACTTCTGTCAAATGGTACTGTAGTCAGTTTAAACCTGAGGAACTAAGGTTTTATTGAAACTTGATCTATATTCATGTTGTCTAGAATATGTGTTTGAAAAAATAGATTCAGATGGAAATGAAGATCATTGTATTAAATGAAATAGCCAGACCAGCAAAGAGAAATATCACATCTTCTCTCACATGTGGAGTCTAATTTAAAAATGTTTGTATGTATATCATATGTTTGTAATATATAATATATAAGTACCATATATATTATATAAGAAAGTAGAAATAGTAATTTATGTGAAGGGAAAGGGGCTCTATAAAGAGACGGGGTAAAAGAACAATTGGGAGAAATAAAAGACAAATGTCATGTCATGAGGCTAACTTAAAGATATTTAACATATAGGACATAAAAGCAAAACGAGGATTATCTCTAAGAAACAGAGGGCAAGTTGGATGAAGGTGGGTTAAGAACATGTAATAAGCATCCAATCTCTTTACTGCAGGACAGAGACCAAATTATTCTTCCTAGTATTTAAGAACTAGAGCTTCCTTCTGTCCTTTAGCCCACCCCATCCTGTCATTTCCTTTTCCCAGAATATGACTGCTTTTGCTTAACAACTTGAAATCTCTCCTGTGCACACAAACCTGACTTTGGTATATAACCAAGTTCAGTCTATTTCTGTTTAATATTCCAGCAGGTCTCTGTCAGTACCATCTTTCTTTGTTCTGCCATGTATCCATCCCATCTGAGGAAATGAGACAGGAATTTGTGTCATGAACCAGCCAGCAAAGCTCCCACCAGATGGAGACCACAGCCATCATACTTTCCCTTCATCAGGACTCCAGAATGTTCCTGTGTCCTCATGTGTTCTTTAATTTCTTCCTTCCTGTCATCCAACCTTTTAATCATTTGGATTTTCAGTCTACTGCCTTTTTGTTGAGATGTCCTGTGTTCTACTTCACACCAGGCTCTGCTGTTAAGTCTGTCTCTGATGTGGCAGAAGAGTGGGTGGTGTGAACTAGAAGTGGATGGAACTAGAAAAAAAAATCATCCTGAGTGAGTAATCCAGACTGAGACACAAACATGGTCTTTATTCACTTATAACTGGCTATGAGCTGTAAAAGGATAACTATGCTACAACCCACAAACTCAGAGAGTCTAGGTAACAATGAAGGTTTATGTAAGTGGGGGCCACCCGGATCTCCCTGTGAAGGGGAAATAGAAAAGATTTCATGAGTGGACTGAAGGCAGGTGGGGATGGAAACATGATCAATTAGGTTGGGAAAATGGAGAAGGGAGGGTACTAAATATACTTCTCAAAGGCAGGGGGCATTTGGGGTCATGCAAAAGCCTGGCATAAGAGAATCTCCCAGAAATCTACAAGCTTAGACACTCAGCAGTAGTAGATACATAGTCTGAACTAGCTATCTCCTCTGAACAGATTGGTTCTTCGCCCAAATGTCGTCAGAGACATATCTTTCAGCAACTGATGGAAACAGATGCAGATCCAAAGCGGACATCAGGCAGTTTTGGGAAATCCTGTAGAGGATAAAAAGGAGTATAGAAGCCAGAGGGATCAAGTATATCATTAAAAAAAAATTACAAAGTCAACTAACATGGGTTCATAGGGACTCACAGAGACTGAACCTACCACCAGGGAGCTTGCAGGGGACTGACATAGTTACATAGCTTAGTCCCCTTGTGGGACTCCTAATAGTGGGAACAGGATTGTCTCCTATTCTGTTACAGGCCTTTGGGACCCTACTTCTCATACTGTTGTGAAATACAATAGTTTAAGATATGATATATTAGTCTATGTTGTGGAAAAAATTAATGATGCAATGATGTCTTGCATTCTTGTATGTTACATTTGTTAATTCTGTGAAGCTGTGTTACTTTGTCTGCCTAAGACAAGTGATTGTTCTAATAAAGAGCTGAACATCCAATAGCTGGGCAGGAGAGAGAAACAGATGGGGCTGCCAGGCAAAGGGAATAAATAGGAGGAGAAATCTAGGCTAGAGAGAGGAGGAGGTGAGAGAAAAGAAGGAGAAGAAGAAAGCAGGATTTAGCCACTCAGCCACACAGCCAACCATGGAGTAAGAAGGAAAAGAAAACACATAGAATAAAGAAAAGTAATAATCTCAGAGATAAAATATAGGAAAAAAATGGGTTCGTTTAAGTTTTTTAAAAAATCTGTTTAGAAAGAAGCCAAGCTAAGGTCAGTCATTCAAAAGTAAAAATAATTCTTATGTATTTATTTGGAAGCTGGGTGGCAGGACCCCAAAGAAACAGAGAAAAAAAACAACTACATAACTACATTTTGGCACACCAAGGTGAGGTTTGAATATCCACATAAGAGAATAGGAAAAAAAAAAATGGGAGGGGGGTGGAAGAACATGGCTCCTTTAAGAGGTTCTGTTTAGTTATCTGGTGGCACTACATAGAAAAGGCAAGCTGAGTAAAATTCTTGTTGCAGTGAAGGTATCAACTTTCTACAGCTAGGAAGGCTGAATGCAGTTCTAGTTAACCTACCTTCCACCTGGCTGTAAGCTGTAGACTTGGTTCTCAACAACCCGAGAAGCAGGCAGAGCCAGCCCCAAAGCTGCGCTGGAGATCCTAGCCATGCCCCTAAGCAATTTAAAGGCTGATGATGTCAGAAAAGGAGAGAGATGCATAAAAAAGACAGATTCAGACTAAACAAACAAACAAACGAAACAGGGTACAGTGTATTTAACAATATGAGTAGGCTTAAGAGAAGAGAAAGGGTATAAACAGCTCTAGGAGAAAAAATTAGTTCAAAACTAATAAAGTCTTTAAAGATTAAGGATTATATAAAAGAAAACAGCCATGGAATGATGGATATTATAAAGTGTTGTGTTGATTTGGAAATTTTAAATTATTGGTAAGTAAATGACAGCTGCCAAGAGACATGGGATTGTTGAAGATGGCTGTTGAATAAACCAGTCTAGATATTCTAAGATTGACTTAACTTTAAAATGGATCTCAAAAAAAAAAAAAAAAAAAAAAAAGCATTACTTTGAAGAGTTTTTGCTTTTGTTTCCACAGGAAATAAGAGGCTTTGGATTCTTTCCAAATTAATATGATTAGATTTAACTGGGGAGACCTTCTGAATTTTGACAGATAATATTATATAAGCAAAAAGTTACAGCCGGTTTACCCAGGACTTGCCCATTATGTCAGTTTTTATCAGGGACCTATAAAGATGCTGTTGGCCACAAACAATAGGAATCAGTATAGAGAAGATGATGTTCATATTCACAAGAGATAGAGTGTGTAAGTTATTGGTTATTCGGTGGGTTATAGAAGCTTATTATCATTTAGGAGAATATAAGAATACAGAATAAAAAGACAATTATTAATATCAGATATTTTGTATTGGCATGAATTTTGACATATTGATTAAAATTTAATGTTATTTTGTTATACTGTATATACATTTTAGGTATTGTGCTTATGTAGCTCATTTAAAAAATGCAATGTATAATTAAAAATGAGATTAGTAATTAGTCTATCTAATCAAACTTGTAATCATATTAGGTATGTGATTACATACATATTTATATTACTGTAATCACATACATGTGATTACAGATATATTTTAGAGGGAGGATTTTCAAATACTTCAAAGACCTACAGAATATAGCATTTAAGATGATTAATAACCTAAGATTCTTCATGACAATTAGACACAGTTGATCCTGCCAGTACCAATGTACTTCATTAAAAATATGATGGGCATCAAATAATTTTCATATGGAATTTGCTTTCAATGTGTGAAGCCTAGCCATTTGGGCAAAAAACTGACTCCTAACCATATGCCGTACAAACTTGGCAATCTGGACACAGACTATCAAACTTTACAAAGATAAGGTAGAGCAGTCCTTTGAGATTCCTATTTCACAGATATTCTACAGGACACAGAGGAAAGTGACTGACAGACTTCAACAACACAAGACAGGACAGACCTTCAAATTTCCTACTTCACTGAAAAGTCTGCCAGAAATTCTGGGCCTGCAAATCAGAGGTGGATTCTCCGACACTGCATCAGAACTTTGACTAACTACCCAGACATCTCTTTTGTTAGGTAATATTACTTCCTTCTGGGGTCTTTGATAGAGTTAAAGACTAAATAATTCTAGTTATAGTTTTCCTTAGTTGTGATAGAAAATAAATTAGGTATAAAACTTTGGAATTAATACGAAAAGATAGAAAATGGATTATTTTCTTTGAATTTGCTAAATACAAATGGACTGAATATTGTAAATGCAATTTTTACTTAATAACTGTTTTGTTGTATATATTTTCACTATGTTAACATTAAAAGCTTTCATTTATTTAGACAAGAGGAATCTTTCATGTTGAGTTTGTTTAACTCTGTAAAGCTGTGTTACTTTATCTGCCCAAGACACCTGATCGGTCGAATAAGGAGCTGAAGAGACAATAAATAGGCAGGAGAGAGAAATAGGTGGAACTTCTAGGCAAAGAAAATAAATAGGAGGAGAAATCTAGGCTAGAAAGCGGAGTGAGGAGAGAAAGGGGGGAAGCCGGGGTGAGCCACTCATCTGCACAGCCAGCCATGGAGAAAGAGAGAGAATAAGGTAAGAAGCCCAGAGACAAAACATACAAGAAGAGAAATGAATTAACTTAAGTTAGAAAATCTGGCTAGAAACAAGCCAGACTAAGGTTGGATACTCAAAAGTCTCCAAATATGTATTTGGGAGCTGTGTGATGGCCCCCATGGAGAAAAAAACCTTATTAATTAAGGTTTTATACCTAATTCTGGGTCACCTTGCCCAACCTTAATACATGGGGAGATGCTTACTTGTACTGAAACTTGATGTGTTGCTACTCATGGGAAACCTTCCCTTTCCTGAACAGAAACTAAAGAGATGATGTGGATTGGTGGGTGGGAACAGAGGAGGGATGGTGGAGGCAATGAGAGGAGCAAAGGGTGGGGAACCTGGGGCCAGTATATAAAAAAAATAAATTTATTTAAAAGATGAAAATGTAAAAGAGAAAATTTAAAACATAAGCAAAGCAGAACTTATATATTATAATCTGATAAATTTTAAAATAAACCAAATACATCTAAATATCATATAGAATCTTCACAGCATAACTGTAGAATGCTGTGGGGATATAATAAAAGACTCAAAAGTTTTGGAGATATCAGAGGGATATACCCACCATCAGTCTAGGAGGATCAGAGAGTGGTAACTCGAATCTTTAATCCCAGCACAGGGAGTATCCCAGGAATGGTGACCTATGCCCTTAATCCAAACTGAGTTCTAGGTCATCTTAGTTTATGTGGAGCCACACCTTTACTGAGCGAAGAGAGTATTTAAGGCAGAAGTAGAAAGACAGAAGATCAGAAGAAGCCAAGAGAAGCCAGGCTGAGGAAGCTGGAAGACAGCTGGGTGAGATTTGACTGTGATGTTTACTCTCTCTAATATTTCCGACTTTCTCAGAGATCTGTCCCTGAGTTTCCTTAATTCATGCAACAGAATGCAAAAGAAAAACTTATCCTTAAAACTTACCCAAATTTCAGGCAATAAATTGTTCTAGTTTTGTTTCAGTTGTTGTGATAAAACACTCTGACACAAGCAACTTGGGGAGCAATAGCTTTATTTGGCTTGCACTTCCAGTTCATAGTCTATCACTAAGGAAAGTAAAAAAAGCAACACAAAGGCAAAAACCTGAGATAGAAATTGTGGAAGAACACTGCTTGAAGGCTTGAACTCTGTTTTCCTCTTGTTTATAGCCCAAGGTTTTTCTGTCTTCCAGAAACTCTCAAATAACCAGTAGCTACTTCCCAAATAATTGACTCAGAGGCTTAGTATTATAGTAACTGCTGGGCAAGTAGTAGTTCAGGGTTATTACTATCTAGCTATTACTCTTACATTAGTCCATGATTCTATTTATGTTTAGCCATGTGGCTTGGTACCTTTACTTTAGTGCAACATTCTCATCTTCCTTCCACTGTGTCTAACTGGCATCTGTGTTCTGTCTTTCCTTTTCTCATAAATCTCCTGGTCTGGCTGCCTCACCTCTACTTACTGCTACTGGCCAATCAGCATTTTATTAAACCAATACAAGTGAAAAACTTTTACAGTGTACAAAAATAATATCCCACAGCACATGTTCAAGTAGCCTCCTTATATTAACTCAGAGCCGCCTGGCCAAGGAATGGTTCTGTCCATAGACTTTTACTTCAGTGAATAACAAAGGCAATTCTTCCCAGACATTCCCACAAACTAATCTGATAAAAAAATGTACTCAATTGCAACATGCTGTTTCAAGTTGACAGTTAATTCTAAGTAGGACACTCTACCCCTTGTTATCTTTGCACACAGATACATCAGCTTAAGAAATAACTTTGCATGCCAATATTTGTCAAGGTCTCATGTTAACATATATTATAAAGCAGTCCAATTGACATTCATATTTTGAACAGTGGACTCATAAAATATGCATTATATATGTGTATGTGTGTATTTGTGTGTACATATATATGTATAAATATATATAATTGTACACTTTTAATATAAAAGGGAAAATATTGCATTAAAAATAACCATATCAAAGCTGATTTAAAATCCAGTAGTGAAAACACAAATCTGATAGCTTGATGTCTGGTATCTGGGACTCATTTATGATGTAATTCCCTTGGTTCCAAGGGCTTTGATTGCCTAATTTCTTTATCTCTACCATCTTTAGAACACAGTTTTTCTTATAAGTTTAGACCAGCTCTACTCCACACCTGACATTGTAATTGGCAGACACCCCATAGTTATAGCTTCTCTAATACCTTAGGTTCACCATTGATCTTTCCTGGGTTTCTCATCAGATACTCTGACCTGCCCTATCATACCAAGCTTCAGCTTTTCTCAGTGACCTCTTGAATCTTACAGCTTTCATGCCTCCAAAACAAATCCCTTGTAGGAGACTTTCATGTTGTGAAATTTGCCTGTTTGTTTGATTATAGCCTTGGCCCCATTAGACCACAGCTTCTGCACATTGTCTCTGAGGGAAATATTTTCCTTTTATCCAATAAAACACAGAAAAATGTACCCCAATTAATTAATCTCTGATAATTCGTCAGCCCTAGTTGATCAGTACCCCCATTATCCTCCCCCCAAAGCACAAGAGGTTGTGTTTTGGTGGTGTTAACCCCTCTGATAATCCTGCTTCCTCAGAGTAATCAGCACACAGAAGTCCTGAATCAATGGCCTCTTATCCATTTCTTGACTGAGTCCTGGATTTCCTCTGAAATCTTATAATCAAGACTTTTGCTCTCCACATTACTCTGAGCATTGTCTTTAAATCCCAAATAACAATATCTTGTGAAGCTCTGAACAGTCAACAGCTTTTCCAGCTCAAAGTTTCAAGTCTCCCACATTCCTCCCACAAACTCAGCTGATGAAGACAATTTCTCAATTGAAATTATTTATGCAGATATAGGCTGTATCACATTGTGCTACAGAGGACACAAACCAAGATTATCTTTGTTATTATGCTTGTAGCCTGATTCTTGTATTTCTACACTTATTTCTACTATAGAATTTTATAATTGCTAGGAAATGCATAAAGTAAACTGAGAGAATGTGAATATACAAATTTTCATTATTATGTAACTATATGAATAAATATAAGAGCAATTATGAAAATCCTAAAGATATAAACTTAGCCTAACAGAATATCACATAAACAGATAGGAATGTAAAAAAGTTTTAATATAAGAAAACTCATTAGTATAATTTATATCATTATGGTACCTGCTAAAAGTAGACTTTATAAATTTGAATATATATTTTAATAACACAGCATACTATGAATCAAAATGTCTCTACTTCATCTTGATTAAAAATATGTCTCATGCTACCTGCGGCAGGGGAGAGAGCTGACTTTGCCTCCCATCAGCTACAGTACTTAGGAGAGTGGACCCTGCAGCACAGTATAGTTGATTCTGCTGATGGGAGCATGGATGAGCCAGCCTGAGGTTGTGAGTTTGAGAGATCGGGCTCCACTCCTCATCTGCCATAAGGTGTTGTGGAGATAGAGATACCCCACTCCTAGCCCTGGCTGTTTATGGTGGGTGAGAGAGCTGGTTTTGAACTTCACAGGCCCTTCTACCTAGGCACCACTTGGGGGAGAGGGTGAAAAGGTGTGAAGTCAACTATATACACCCCAGGAGTCAGGTGAGAAGCAAATAGCAGACTCATAGCCTTGCTTATTGCAAATATGGGACAAAACTATATACTCCTTCTTGATTTCCCATTGGCAGATACAGACTCCCCTAGCTGTGTTGTCCCTCTCTCATTGGCCTCCAGCCTTTTGACAATCATATGTCACCAATCATCAGATGCAGTGGCAGACTCTAAGCTTGCTCAGCAGGAAGCAGCAGCCATGCATGTCTATGCACACCACAGAACAGGGAAAGTGCAGTTTTATCAGGCTAGCTGGTTACACCTGCTCCCTCTGGCCCTGAATGAGATCATGAGAACAGGAGAGCTGGTCCTGCCCTTCACTGGCTGCAACACACAGAAGAATGGTCCCTGCACCTTAGCTGGGAAGCAGAGTAGAACTGATTCTGTTGGCAGGGACAAGGATAAGATACCCAAGATCCTGAGAGCTGAGGAGCTGACCCCATCCCACCTCTATCTGCCAAGTGGTGGTATGAGTGAGGTAAAATGCCCTCCTCTCTTGCCCCTCACCATGTACAGCAGTGCTGAAGAGCTTGCCCTGACTAAGGATGAGAGCTGGCAGGCTGACAAATCTAGCTACCACCCAGGCCCAGAACCCAGGCTATGAGTTGGCCCTTCCCAACATTCACCTCACCTATAATGAATCAAAACTACAAGATCTCCACAACACAGAGTAACTATAGGATAGGCAAGAAGAGTCCCAGTGAGGACCCCTTATCTATAGTCTAGCAGAAGCTGGATCTATGGACTAAAGGGTATACAGCTTCTACAAGGCATTTTTTCTTTTAAGTTGTTTTTATTTTGGGGGGGAGGGGCTTAGGGACTGTGGAATATAGTTTAAGATGTTTACATTTGTGTATGCTGTGAAATATTTGTTTAATGATGCAAAAATGTATTGCATTCTT
Source organism: Phyllotis vaccarum (assembly GCA_033318265.1). Taxonomy (NCBI): domain Eukaryota; kingdom Metazoa; phylum Chordata; class Mammalia; order Rodentia; family Cricetidae; genus Phyllotis; species Phyllotis vaccarum. The sequence goes on along the minus strand of JARWLC010000001.1, from coordinate 165,702,029 downwards.
TCATGTTGTATTTGTTTAACTCTGAAACTGTGTTACTTTACCTGCCTAAAACACTTGATTGGTCTAATAAGGAGCTGAATAACCAATAGCTAGGCAGGAGAGAGATAGGCTAAGCTGCCAGGCAGTAAGAATAAATAGAGGGAGAAAGAGAGAAGATGGAGGAGCAAGAAAAATGAGGAGAGAAGGACACCAGAGGCCATCCACCCAGCCACCCAGCCACCCAGCCACCCAGCCACCCAGCCACCCAGCCACCCAGCCACCTAACCATCCAAGCACCCAGCCACATAGCCACACAGCTACCCAGCCACACAGTCACACAACCACCCAATCACCTAGCAACATATACCATCCAGCCACCCAGCCACCCAACCACCTGCTACCCAAACACACAGCCACCCACCACCCAAACGCACAGCTACCCAGCCACCCAGCAACTCAGCTGCTTCCCAGCCACCAGCCAACTAATGATGGAATAAGAAGAGGAAAAATGTATAGAGAATAGAAAAAGAAGTCCAGAGGCAAAAGGTTGATAGGATAATTTGAGTTAAGAAAAGCTGGCTAGAAACAAGCCACACTAAGGTTGGCACTCATAAGTAAGAATAAGTCTTCGTATATTTATTTGGAAGATGAGTTGCAGGCCCCCCAAAAGTAAGAACAAAATAATGAACAGCATGGGAAAGTTACAAGGGGAGAGGGCAGAACAAAGGGACAGGGAGACAAATGAGATCAGGACACATGATGTGAAATCCACAAAAATAAAGGAAACGCTTTTTAAAATATGTTTTATGGTGCTAGTTCTAGCTAACTTCGTATAGCAGTGAAACACCCGATGCCTCACAAGTCAGGAGAACCAAGAGCTGAGACTGCACTCGCTGCATAAGTGCCAAGTGTTTTCGAATTACTTCTGGAGTTTCAGAAACATCTTGGTAAAATTCTCCTTTGTAGGCCAGATTTCCTTGAGTCTCAGAGTATACCTGGATATTTTTTTAATGTCTTATCTTTGGAGACTGGGAAATAGAAACTTTTTCAGTATTACTCGCAAGAAAATCACTTTTATATTATGAGTAAAAGGCTTAAAGGTCATAAATTATCATGAGTAATTTTTGGACAATAATTTGGCTGCTTTGAATTTAATGATGTTACTAAAGAAGAAAGCTGGAAAGAGAAAATGGGTCAACATGGAAAGAAAAGAGGACAGAGACATGACACAGTGGTTGAGGGACTTGCCTACAAAAGTCAAACACAGATTTCAACACAGATGCAAGCAATTTGGACTATTTTGCAATTCCACAAATTTTGATAGGAAAATATAGACTTCTGGGAACAGGTAAAGTGTTACAACAGTAACAATGACCCACATGTTAGTATTTGTGCACTGTTTTCCTGAGGTTAGTAAAAGGAAAACCTGGATCCTTAATAATCAACAAAGATTCATTTGTCATTTTACACAGAAGTTGTCTTATATTACCCTGGTGAGGATCTCCCACATTGGTTTAAAAGGTGACACTTAGATTGTCTTGCAAAGCTGGTCATTGCATAGACAACCGTAAAGGGGATGGTTCAAAAGATAGTCCAGTGTGGGCAATGACTTATTCTCAAACTTTGAAGCATCACAGGAGCCAGGAAGTTTCCAATCTCCCCCAAAACTCACATCCTTAAGGCTTGATCCCTTGGTGGTGGTGGTACTAAGAGAAGAATGGGCCACCAGAGCACTAATGTAAGGGGTCAATCTACTGATAATTGCATTTTAAATAGAAGCATGGCCTGGCTAGAGGAAGTAGGCCCTTGAAAGCTATATCTCACGTCCTCCTCCCTCTCGCCCTCCCCTTCACCCTGCAGTTCCCATCCCTACTCTCTTTGTTTGCTGTTGGCCATGAGGTAAACAGCTTTCCTCACTCATCTCACCCATGTCCTCCTTTGAAGATCTGACACAGCCTAAAAGCAGTGAGGCCACTTGAATGAGGACTGGTCCCATTGAAATTTCTTCTTTCCTCCTTTAAATTGTTTTCCCAGATATTTTGCTACAATGAAAGACTTACTAATATGGTGATTATTTATTCATTATATTCGATCATTTGTAAGTATGTTGATTTATTAAACCCCGGACTTCTATGGTTGACCTTATATCAATGAAAATGTGAATCTTATTCTTTTGGGGAGAAAGGTATTTCGAGACAGGGTGTCTCTGTATAGTCCTGGCTATTCTGGAACTTGCTCTGTTTACCAGGCAGGCCTCTAACTCATAGGGATCTACCTGTCTGCTTCCCTAGTGTTAGGATTTAAGGCATACATCACCACTATCCGGGAAACCTATCCATTTTATTCACTACTACATATAGGTATAAAAAGATAAAACTCTGAATGCGAGGCATCAGCTCCCAACAATTAAAAATATCAATCACCAATATTTTCCAAATGTGAATATATATATATGTTACACATGTACACATTTTTCCTAACACAACGCTGATCTGTATGGATGTCTCAATCCTAAGTGACTACAAAATCAACTGTGTTCACAACACACATTCACTTTAGATTCAGGTTCTTCTAAATGAGTGAGTATAATAGATTCAAAGACAATCTTTGTAGGCCAATTTCAAACATCCATTTATAGAATCTGTCTGCTGTGTCCATGTCTTCAACACTTTCACCAAGTAAAATCTAGAGCTACTTTCCTAGACTTCCCTTCTAGGAAATGCTTCCACATTGTGTACTTGACTACAGCATTAGCATTATATATTATTCATTCTACCACCCATTTTCCAGAGACAAAATAAATGCACACCTTTGAGAAATGAATCAAATAAAGAATTAATTGCTTTTTTTTTTTCTGCTTCAGAACCCTCGAGGTACTGTGGCCTGATTGGCCACTAATTAAATGAGGTAATCAAGATGGTCCATGGTGAAGGTTGCTATCAAATGTGGTATATCTGCAACATTAGCAGAAATACATTAGTAAGTAGGAGTTAGTCATTCACAACTTGCAACTGACTAGAAGACAAACTAAAGCAATAACTAGTACTAAAAACCTCACACTCACACATATAAATGTTTGTAAGTGAAAAGTATTATAGTTAATAATTCAGTACTGGGGTTTACAACTCTCACAGTGACAGCTCTTTAAGAAATATCACAGCTTTAGTATGTGAACAAAGTCTGTCTTTGCTGTTCTAAATGGTGAAAATAGTGGAGTAACATTTCAAATAGACACGTTGGTAGGCTCATTTCACAGATGAAGAAACCAAGACACCACAATGATAATTTGTCTGTCAATGACCACATAGTTAGAAAATGAAAAAAAATAAAATAAAATTTTGACACTAAATCTTGGCTTCAGAATCCTACTGTCTTAACAGTTATAAAATATAAAAGCCATGCAAATGAGTTTAAAGTTGGTTTCAAATTAACGTAATTGCTATTTGTGACATTTTCCTTTCATTGGGAAACCAGCACCATCAAAACACTTTACAGAGTAAATACTTTAAAATCTAGGAGGCGGCAGGAAACTTAAGTCTGAGTCCCATGGATTCATAACTGGCTTCCAAGACACATGATAAGCGTGAACAGTTGAATTAGTTTGTCTGGGACTGGCAATTTCCAACAGTGTAGGAGTTTTGGAGCTAAACTTACAGATTATGGGGTGGGACAGAAGAGTTGATCATTCTCTCATGGGAATCTACTATTTATTGTGTAATCCACCCAGCAACAAAATTGTGGATGGGTAACTGAGGATTCCTTTGGGTGTTGCTAGGTCACCCTTAACATTGTTCAAAACTACTCCTCAAACTCTGATATGGAGTGGAGTCACCTTACTAGAACACTCTGAGGTGGCTCCAGAGATTCCAGATAAACTTTAAGGTTTAAAATGGCCAAGACTCCATTTGTAATAAGAGGATGTGGGCAATTGAAGCTACTAAAGTTTTAGTAGCCACACACACAAAAAACCAATAGAAGGGGAAGAAGAGACAGCCATTTATCAATGTGATTTCATGTCACCTGCTGTGACTGTCACCTCCTATTTATCTTTCATAAAATCCTTTAAAATAATTGGAAACTACTAACTTCTACTCAAATCTTGTCTTCACATAAATAAGTCTATTATTTAATTTTAGTCTCTCTCTCTCTCTCTCTCTCTCTCTCTCTCTCTCTCTCGTGTGTGTGTGTGTGTGTGTTTGTGTGTGTGTGTGTGTGTGTGTGTGTGTGTGTGTGTGTGTGTGTGTGTACTAGTGTTAGTGTGGATGAGATCAGAAGACAGCTTGAGACCTAAGATTTTCTTCTTCTACTATTTTGGTTCTAGAAATCGAACTCAGGTTTTCAGACATAGTAACAAATGTCTTTATATACTGAACCGTCTCAAAGACCCCCTCATCAAATATTTTGATAATCATTATTAATTATATATTTACTTAGCTTCTCAACTATCAAAGTACTCCATCTCCAGCTGTAACAGATGTCTTTACTGGTAAAGCAAACAAAAAGAAAGCACATTGGTTTCACTGCTTATCATCATCTCCATAGTGATAAGCCTTCATAGGGTCTGCTCCATCCCAGCTCTAGCTCCACAGCTGTCTTTCCTGAAGAATTCAAGAAACACGTTTAAATCCAAGTTTAATACAATGGAATGTATTAAATGTAATGCCTCACATGACAGCAGCAACACTGAGTAGAACTGATGTCTGAATGTGGATGGCTGCTGTTACTTTTAATAAGTACTACAGTGTTATCTGCTCCACCTCCTCCTCTTCAGCCGTGACAGTAAAACTCATCTTAATGATTTCTATTGCTAACAATATATCAATTAAACTTGTGGTAAAAAAAAAATCTGTTACACTAGTGAAGCAACAATCAGCTAATTGAACAGGAAGCCCACAGAAGGGAAAAGAATGCTTAGCAGCTGTGCATCTGACTGAGAATTAATGTTCAGAATATATATAAGCTCAAAATGTGATTCAAGAAAATAAATGATCAAATTAAAAGTAAGCTCCGGATTTAAGCAGAGTTCTCAAACAAATAAATATGTCCAATACTGCTCGTCGCCATCTGCAATTAGGGAGATTCAAATTCATCAGCTTTGTGATTTCATCTTACCCCACTGAAAAGAGGATGGACAGAACAATTGACCACAGGTGCTGGTGAAGATGTGGGAAAAGAAAACCCTCACTTGCCAGGATTGCAAACTGGCATAGCCACTCTGAAAATTGGGTGCAGAGAATTCTCAAAAAGCTAACAGGCAGGAAGCTCTTCTACAACTTTCTTTCCCTAAGTCATCAATTGGAATCAGTCACCAATTTCCACAGGCACTCCCTTGAAACCCTCTGGCCGCATAGATCAGGAAATCATCTAGGCAGTCTTCACTCTCCCTCCTGACCTCCCACTCCAAACTCCTAGGTTTATCCCCAGATTTAGAACAGACTACTTGATCTGACCACTCCCTCCTATCTGACCCCAATCCCAGGGTGTATGTAATGGGTTTCATACAATTGCTGTTTTGGCCAAAGAGACACCATGGGAACCCCCGAACCATCCAGGTTATTACAAAGCCAACTGGTTGCCCCCTTTGTGAAAATCATACTTACACAACTCATTGAACATAAAGAAGTCAGTCTGATGCCTATTTAGAACCTTCTCTTTTATGAACTGCTATCTAAAAAGAAAGATAAATACCAACCCAGCCACAAACATTTCTGTCTACAGTGATGGCCTGTCTGAAAGATGTGCTAATACAATATTGGCATAAAGCTTGTATGAGTAACCAACCAATATCTAATTGGACTTAAGGCCTACTCCCACTCCATGAGATGAAACTGAACCATTCATAACACTGTTTGGGTGGCCAAGAACTTGAGACCAGATGGGCCTTGAATCTAGGAGATAAACAAAATACTGCCACTCTACCAAAGGAACATTGCAATAAATTGACTTCTAACAACATTTTGGTATACATATAGATCAGTGCCTTGCTCTACCATCATCAAGGACGCTTTCTTCTGCAGTAGGTGAAAACACATACAGAAACCCACAGCCAAACAATATGCAGAGAGTGAGGAGAGATCTTTGCATATTCCATCCTAAGTGGGTTGATTCCACTAGGTCCCTTACCTTGGGCCTCAGGAATATTGCAGGGTGATATTGCAGAAGAGAAGGAAGAAGAATTGTACGTGTCAGAGGAAATGGAGGGCACCAAAAATACAAGGGCTTCCAACCACAGCAAGACTAACGGACACATGAACTCACAGACACTGTGGTAGCATGCACAGGTCTTGCACATATCTGCACTGAATGGGTTCCCTATGCTGAGAGAAGTGAGAAGATATCCTAAACCTCTAACTAAGAAGCTATCTCCAGTTGAAGAAAATTAGTTTTTTTGTTTTTTGTTTTTTCCAATAGAGTCTCACTGGAGATGACCACTCTGAAGGGGAGGCTCTATGCCTGGCAGTAGATAGCCAATATAAAATTGGAGGCTCTTTGTTTCAAAATTATTTTGGAGGCTTAAAAAATATTAGACGTTCCTTGAGCATATACTGTGGCTTCTGGTTCTGTGTTTTTATGTGATCCTATGTGCAGAGGTCTCTAGTTCTATATATTTTTTCTATGCTTTTTCTTTGGCTCTTTTTCTTCTGGTTGTTTGATTTTTACTATCCTAATTCATTTTTTATATCTTATTATTGTTGTTTAGAAGCCTTTTTTCTCAGGAGAGACAGAGGGTTGTGGATTCAAGTGAAAGGGGAGGTTGGGAGGAACTGAGGGGAATAGAATACTCAAAATACACTGTATGAAAATATCTACTTTCCTCATTTCAGTTACTGAAAATATATTGATTTAAAGTAGTAGTTTTAGAGACAAGTAGTCATGACCCATCCACCTCCCTGAAAGTGGCCTTACAGGCATAAGTCAGCAGTTTTGGAATTAATGTATATTTAAAAATAAATAAAATAAATTCATAATAGTTTTAAATGTGTAATACACATGTAAAATTTTAACTATTTCTATTTTATAAAATTTGCAATATCTCACAATAAATGTAGTATTTAATCTCTAAACAGTATAAAAGTCATTGACAAAATCAAAGTCTGTGCTGACTGTACCTAGAATGGAGCCTGGGATTACTATCCCTAGGTCTTACTTCAATTTTTCTTAAGAACCAAATTGTCCTTGTTTATAAGTTCAGTTTGATACACATTGCAATTATTTATTGGCTTTTCTGAATAGATTCTGGTTAAACAAAAAATATAAAAACTATATTAGTTTCTACAACTAAAATATCCAGTCTGTGAGTAAATATACTGTTTAGAATTCTCCAAAACCATTAGTAGTTATTTCAACACACTACAAAATCACTGGGAAAGCCCCATCAAGACACAGTATGAAAAGCAAACTCTACATGTAAGCATGCCTGTTGATGTCATTAATCATATTACTCTGCAGTTACAACTGCACTAGACATTAAAGATTAAATTAAGAGTGCAGTGATCTTTAAAGTAAATTAATGTGGAAAAGTTCTTCAAGAAAGTGAGTTTTAAATTGGTTTGAAAAAGTGTTAGAAATAACTTCAAATGCTGATAAGTGTATTTGGATTTGAAAGACATAATATTTTTCTTATATGCTCCAGCCATTGTGGAGACTGGTATACAATGGAAACTTCTGTCCAACTTTTTCTTCTTTTTACTTCTCAACTGACCCCATTCTGACTCAATTCTGTAAAGCCAAGCCTCATCAACACATACAGTTAATCTGAAATGTTGAAGTCTTTATTGCCTCCTATTTTGGACTTATTTTGCATTCCTTTTCATTGTCCATAATTTGACATTGTTTTTTCTTTTAAATTTGGTTTCTTAAGACAGAGTTTCCCTGTATAGCCTAGGCTCTCTGAGAAGTCAGTATGTAGATCTGGCTGGCCTCAAACTCACAGAGATTTGTTTGCGTCTACCTCATAAGTGTTGGCATTAAAGGTATGTATCACCACTGGCTGGCATAATTTGATGTTTTCGTAAGTATGCATATTGAAGAATGATTTCTGTAATCACACAATTTAACATTCCTATCACCTCAATTGTCTAATTTGTGTGTGTACTTGTTGTGTAGTTATCTTTTCTATTACGTATTATTTTAGTAATTTCCAACATTATTAAAGATTGTATTATTAACTGTAGTTTGAAGCTTCCCAAGTGACCTTTAGATAATGAAAACTTTATACTGTCTAACTAACATTTGATCCCATTCAAACCTAGCAACAATTATTCTAGTTTTCAGCTCCTATAGAGTCCTCATAATAAATTAAATAAAGCAGCTTTTGTCCTTCTGTGTCTGAGTTATTTCATTAAACACAATTTCCTCCAGACCTTTGATTTATTAAAGTGACACTTTTCTGTTGTTAAATAATATTCATTCATTGAATGTAGGGGGATTATGTTGTTCCATTGTAAATAATTGTCCCACCCACTGGTTTAATAAAAAGTGCTGATTGGCCAAAGTCAGACAGGAAGTGTGGGTGGGGCTACCAGACTAAAAAAACTCTGGGAACAGGAAGAACAGAATAGAATGCCAGAGAGAAGCCGGAAGAAGCAGAGGACCACTATGCTGCTCTGAGAAAAGGTACCGAGCTCCATGGCTGAACAGGATAAGAGTCATGGGTTAGATTAAGGGTAAAGAGTTAGCAAGTTATATGCCATAGCCTTAGACCAATCAGCCTAAAACTATTGTAAGCATCTGTGTGTCTCTGCTCATCTGTGGATCTGTGAGCCTACCCCTTGAGGCTAGGCCCGAAAGTCCGAGCCAGAAACCTCCTACTACAATTGCATGGTCTCTTTACTTGTTAATGTGCACTTAGGTTGATCTCCTATATTTGTAACTATAAACAATGTATGGTGAAGGATCATAGATATCTTTTCATCACAGTTTTCTTTTTCTTTTTCTTTAAGGATATAGTATAGCTGTATGTCATGATTCTGTGAACATTATTTTATAATTTTTAAGAAATCTCAATCCTAGTTGTCATGATGACTGTGCTATTTGCATTCTCCTCACATTTGGCAAGGGTTCCTTTGCTTATCATCATTGCTAGCAGTTACTGTTTCAATAAAATGGAAAATGATGTGTCAACATTGTTTTCATTTGCATTGTTCTGTTGATTAGCAATGTTGGATATTTTCATATATAGTTAATCATTTGTATCTCTTCTCTCTCCCCCACCTCTCTCTCTTTGTTTATTTATTTGGAGAGTAGAAGTACATGCATGGAAATCAGAGGATAACTTACAAGAGTTTTTTCTTTACTTTTATTGTGTGGTTCCCAGAGACATAACTCAAGTCAATTGATTTGGAGGAAAAAATGTTGTTATGAACTTTGAGATATATGTATTGCATTTGGGATGCCCAGAAAGATCAGCAAATTATTTAAGGTCCATAGAAATTTAAAGAGAGAGGAGATTAAACATGTTTTTTTTTTCATCCTGCTTCCTTGGGTAGCTGGATTTTGTTTCCCTTGACTCCACATTCAGCCCTCTTTCTCCTTTATTTGTGCTCAGAATTCCTACATGCCTCTTAGTTGCTTTTCTATAGGCCAAAACAGTTTCTTTATTATCCAATGGTAATTCACAGGGTACAGAAAGGCATCCCATGTCAGAGAGTAGTGCCTGACATATTGTAATCTCTGTGAGGTGATAGACACTTTTATGAGTATGTGGTTCCCAAGGTCAGATGATTTTTACATGAAAGTAAAATCAACATAGCTGTTTTACTCTGCTGAGCAAAGTTTGAAAAAGTATAAGAATGGAGATGAAAAAAAGGATACTAGAAAGCAAAGCATAAATTGATGTTACAGTAGACAAAATTAAAAATAGTACCAGGGTTAAGAGATGGCTTATATTCAAGAATTACCTTGAAAGTAGATGGGAAGGACTTACTGGCATCACCTGTAATTTCGGTATAATATCAAGAAGGGATAGTGATAAAGATCCCTTCAAGCAGATGCATTTGTACTAGGGAAAGGACCAGGACAAATAGATGTTAGAGTTTTATTTGTGGAATATTAAAATTGATGTATACGTAAGGCACTCTATTAGAGAAGATACATTGGCTATATGAGACTTATGGTCAAAGAACAGTCTAGAGAATATTTACAAACTCTGGAGCTGTCCTCCTACACACAGCATTGTTAAATCATGCATAAAGTAATGCACTCAAGAAACCAAGCTACATGAAAGAGAGCAAAAGTCTGAATGACATTACAGGAAAGATAAATTAGAATGAGATAGGCCATTTGCAAGATTTAAGGGTTTACTTGTGAAAATATTACAAGTTGAAAAGCAACTCCAAGCTCAGAAATGACAAGAAGTACAACTTCATGACCTCTGCAGTTCATTTATAATGATAAGAACTGTTTGGAAATCAGTATGGCATTTCCTCAGTAAATTGGGAATCAATCTACCCAGCAATACTATTGGGCATATACCCAAAGGGTATGCATTCCTACCACAAGGGTATCAGGTCACCTATGTTTATAGCGGTATTATTCATAATAGCAAGAACCTGGAAACAACCTAGATGCCCTTTAACTGAAGAATGGATTAACAAACTGTGATACATCTACACAATGGAGTACGACTTAGCAGAAAAAAAAATGACATCTGAAAACTTTCAGGCAAATGGAGAGATTTGGAGAATATCCTCCTGAGTGAGATATCACAGCTCAGAAAGATAAGCATGGGATGTACTCAATCATAAATGTATTTTAGACAAAAAGCAAAGAATACCCAAGCTGCAAACTAAAACCTCTGAACATCTTGGGATCAGAAGGAACTTAAGAGAGACATTCAGAGATTCCCCTAGGAGGAGGAAATAGAGAAGATCACCTTAGCAAACTGGGGTCACAATGGGCTGCAAGCAAGAAGAGGTGGGGACAACTCATGAGAGAAGGAGATGGTTGAGTGAGAGGAGCAACAAAGAGGGAGAAAAAAAGAGATGGATATCTCAATAGAGGAAGCCAATGTGGAGTTGGAAAGAGACTGGGTGCTAGGGAAACCTCCAAGAACTCACAGGATGTCCCAGGCTAGGTCTCCAAACAATAGTGGAGGGGGTACCTAAATAGAACTTCCCATATAATCAAATTAATAACCACCCTAAGTATCATCACAGAACCTACATCCAACAATGAATGGAGGTGGGGGCAGAGACCCACTACTGAGCACTGGACCAAGCTCCTGGTCCAGCTGAGAGCAGGAGAGGAGACTCTGTATGAGCAAGGGGATAGGGATTATGAGGAAAAATCCCACAGTGGTGGCTGTTTGGAGCTCTGGGATGGCACTTAATCAAGAAGAGCCATTGGGGAATTATCGGGAGAAGGAGCTAGGCCCTCAGAGGGAAGGCAATTGTCAACTGGCATGAGCAGTATGAGAAGCCTTGACTTCAGACTTGGTATTCAGACTGTGTTCATGTATGTGGGCTGGTACCTTGGAGCCCATTTCCTGCAGAGGAACACCTAACCCAGTCTTGACTTTGAGATGAGGATTTGTTGTGCCATGCTGAGTGGACCCACCTTGGGACTTCTTGCCCTTTTGGGGGAGGGGACGGAAGGATGAGGACGGCGGAGGCTGAAGGCTGACTGGGGGGGGGGTTGGGAGGAGGGAAGTGAGGGGGAGCAGGGAGAAACATAGATTAAAAAAAAATATATAAAAAATATAAAAGCTAATAATAATATGAAAAAATTGTGGTACATTTACACAATGGAATACTACTCAGCAGAAAAACAAAATGACATCCTGAAATTTGCAAGCAAATGGATGGATCTAGAGAGTATTATGCTGAGTGAGGTACGACAGACCCAGAAAGATAGACCTGGTATGTACTCACTCATAAGTGAATTTTAGACATAAAGCAAAGGATAACCACCCTACAGTCAACAATCCCAAGCAGCTAGGTAACAAGAGAAACTTAAGAGAGACATTCATGAATTTCCCTGGGAAGGGGAAATAGAGAAAATCTGAGTAAATTGCAATCATATGGGGAAGCAAGCTAGGGGAGGTGGGAGGAGATAAGAGAACGAGATGGTTGAGTGGGAGGAGCAAATGAAGAGGCAGAACAAAGAAATAGTTATCTTGATAGAGGGAGCCATTGAGGGATTAAAGAGAAACCTGGCACTAGGGAAACATCCAAGAACCCACAAGATGACCCCAGCTAGGACTCTAAGCAATAGTGGAAAGATTGCTTAAATAGGACTTCCCTTATAATCAAATGAATGACCATCCTGATTGTCATTATAGAAACTTCAACCATCAACTGATTAAGGCAGAAACAGAGATCTATAGCTAAGCACTGCCTCGAGCTCCTGGTCCAGCTGAAGAGAGAGAAGAGAAAGTATTTAGCAAAGGGATCAGGATCATGAGGAGGAGACCCACAGAGACGGCTGACCCAAGCTATTGGGAGCTCACTGACTCTGAAATAACTGCTGTGCAACTTTCATGGAAAGGAACTATACCCTCAGAATGTAATGGCAGTAAAACGGCGTGGGCAATGTGTGGAGTCTCTCGGAGTAAGACCAGAGTTTCTTCCTGGTGCATAAATTGGCTTCTCAGAGCCTATTCCCTACAGAGGAACATCTTATTCAGCCTTGATACTGGAAGGAGGGATTCAGACCTACCTCAACTGGATATGCCAGACCAAACTGACCCAACTTGGGTTTCTTTGCCCTCCCTGGGAAATAGATGGGGGATTGGGTGGAGGGAGGCTGAGGGAGTACTGAGAGAAGGTTAGGAATGAAAAGCAATGGCGAATATGAGGAAAAAAAATTTTAAGTAAAAAAAAAATTACAAAAAATCCATATATAGACAAGAAAATTAATTGATTAAAATCACAAATAAGAATACAGTTCTAGATTAATAAGTGTTGATAAGGTGCACAGAAAAGACAGAAAAATTTGGAGCAATGTAAACTGAAGCTACAATTTTTTTTGGTGGCTATTACTCAGATACTTTAATGTCACTCATCCAGATAGAACCCCCTAGAATTATAGTTTTTACATTAGAAACTAGTATTTGGGGATTAAGAGATGGGATAATGCAGAAGTCTACTCTGGGGTATCAGCATTACTAGCTGCGACATCCACCATCCCAAGCATCAGTTTTAATGTTATGATTCTAATTGTAATCCAACTTCATGCATCCATTTCTTTCTATGTACTTATGTCCCTAACGGTGACCTATTAGTAAGAAACAGAGGAAATGGTGTTTCTTTGGAACTTTCAGGTTTTGTACTGCAAAGTGAATACATAATTTGTAGTTTTAAAGTGCACATACACTTTAGAACTCTTCTGTCATACATATAATTGGATGGCCAGAATCTCAGTTTTATTAAGGTCAAGGATCTGTGATTTATCCATCTTTACCTTCCCCCATGATGCAGTACCCTCCATTGGTGTAATTACATGAATGGATTCTGATTGGAAAAGCCACCCATGTTAAGCATGGCAAAGTACCTGGCAAATTTATTTTCTATCATTTCTTAGTCTTGCAACATGTAAGACACACGTCTAACCTGATCTGGCTAATATCTACTTTCCATTTCTGTCATTGTTAAAGGGACCAAGAGCATGTGCCTAGATAAGTTAAAAGTCATCAAGGAAAACCTACTACTATTATTCTGCTTAATGGACAGAGGACAAAAATGACTCCTAATGACTTACTTCCATACTCACAGAACAGTGCTACCCCTTATCAGAAAAGATTATCCTCGCATTAGGTGACAACACAGAGACCCTCAGCTGATCAGCAAGTAGAAACTAAGACATTGTGAACTGTTCAGGATGGGCATAGCACACTCTCCCTGCAAGGCTCGGGGAACTTTGTAGAAGAGAGGGTAGAAAGATTGTAAGATCCAGAGGTGGACAATCCCTACAAACTGTTTTCTATACATGGCAATATAGTTGCACATATAATAACTTACAATACCTGTAACCGTATGCACAAGACTTGCACATGTTGAAGCTAGGCAAATTCTCAGCATGGAAAGATGGAAGTGGGCATAAAATCCTACCACAATCTTCAAAACAATTGACACCTGATAGTTTCTGGGAGGAGAACTAGATTTGAAACAAAATGATGACACGTTATATCATGACACCTTATAGGTTGACTCCACTCCAGAGAAGGCTCCATATCCAAGAATATCCAGACATCACAAACTGGACTTGACAGAAAAAGAAAAGGAAGGGAAAAATGAACACAGAAAGTTTGATGGGTAGGATTAGAGGGAGAAGAAAGCAGGTATGGGAGGAGGCAGGATGATTACATAGCCAAAACACACTATTTGAAATTCACAGAGAAAAATACTAATATTATTTTTCCAAGAAAATCTCTAAATTAACATCTTGCAAACATGTTTGATGCAAGAGAAACTTTTGTTTAATTTAAAATAAATGTCTTTATTTTCAGGAACCTGGGATCAACAAGAAATTCCAAGGCATTCCTACCAAGGACCCTGTAGCCTATTCTCATCCCAACCCCAAACCTTTTATACCCCCCTAACATGTCTCCAACATTCAAAGCTCCGCAGACTCCAGATTAAATAGCCAACCAATAAAAATTCATCTTCAAAGGACTTCTCTCCGGTCTTTCTAACAGTAGAATTATATGTGTAAAATCACTTGGTAAAGCCAGAGAGCACTGAAAACTCCAAACAAAAGACAATTGAAAACTAATACAAATGAGAACAAAACTAAATCTGAACAATATCATTAGAATCTAATGGCTAACACAGAATCCAACGGGATATTAAAATCTAGCAAAAGCATTAATCTTAAATGTCTGTGTGATGTGTCATCTTTAAATAAACCCAAACTATGAGATACCTAATTTGGTAAGTGTATGTATGCACAGATTAGATGAATATATTGAATTCTCATTCTATTGAAAAATACAAAATAAAATATTAATTGATTTTTCTTTTATAGAAGTTCACAACAAGAGTCACCATAAGGATCTTTAGAATATAAGCTCCCTTGTTATAGTGATTAATTAAACTATGAATATTTAGTTTCCAAGCAACAATTCAGAAACAATGCCTTTGTTGGAACCTAGTCATGCTATACAGGTAGAATTTTAAAAATATATAGTTTAAAATTAAAGTTGCACTAAAGAACTTAGTTCTCTTATAAGACTATTTTTCAATGCAAGCAATTCTTCAAAAGATAAATGACAATTACAACCACAAACAATAAGGGAGACCTCGGAAAGAAGCTAGGCTTTGTTTTATTTGTCACGTTGCATTTCACTTTGAGGATGTCATGGAAATTATGTGATTGATTCTTTCAAGCACATCAGCGTATAGATCCTATAAGTGTATAAACCAAGACTGGGCAATTTACACGACCATGGAGAACTTTACAGAGTGTGGCTCATCTCTCTGCTGTCAGTGATATTTTCTTCTTAGAGGGCAAGAAGTCTAGACTGGAAAGGTATATAAGATTCACCTGAGTGTTGAAAATTCAAGTTTGGGGGCCTACTGCAGAGCCCAGGAATCTGCAAAGAACCCAGGTAAGTGAATTATACCAGTATAGAAGTTGGGGATAAGGAAGGTTCTGGTGGAGCCCATTCTAACTAGCCACTGAGAAACTGACAATTCTATATTTTCACATTCTTCTGCCTATACCAAGACAAGACTTGAAATTCTTAAAAAGTTTTGAATTTTTTCATATATCATACTACTTTTTCTTAAAGTCCTGAAAAACAGATTAAATTAAAGGAAAATGTTTCATTATGACCTGCTCAAATTAATACAAAGAATATGCTTCAGGCAGATTAAGTTCACTAAGACAGTTAAAGCTTTGACTTGCCTTTGTAACTTGTACATATATTTTACCCAAGCATTTAAAGCTGAATTTGAGAATGAGAGATTCTGGTTGTTCAAAGTGTAGTCTTTTCTGGGAGAATTCCAACAGCTCTTGAGGATAGTTCATGCAAACTAAGTCACTAGCTGCTGCTTTGTAAACAAGTAAGGTTAAAAGAGTCCCTATGGATCCCTGTTTGGATTCTGAAGGCAGGCTAGTTTGTCAAGTCTTTCTAATGCTCCCTTGTTTACCCTGTATGGACATATCTGGGGTGGAACCTGGCATATCTGTCTGCAATAGAAAGCATTATGCACAGGACCAGGAAATGAGGACAGCGGGGGTCATCTCTATACAGTCTCTGGAAGCCTTGGAGCTGGCTTTATTTTCCTTTGTCACTAGATGTCACTGCATACACAAGTGTGCCACCATGGCTGAAGCCATCTGAGCCTGAGAGCTGGAGAGACAAGGTAAGCCTCTGGAAACTTTCACTGTCACCCTACTTGGGAGATATCTGTTCTTAGAATCTCTTGGAGGCATTTTCACAATCAAGTTCAATTAATCTAATTTTCCCTAGTACTTTGTCATTTTCCATACTGTGTGAGATCTAATTTAAATGTGCACAAGCCTTTCACCATTCAACAGGACCTTTGGGAGAAGTTAATTGTATTCAATTAATCTTATTGTGCCATTTCTTTCTTTTAGAACTATGGAAGGATAAATTACTTATTTATCTTCTTTTCGGATTCAAGGCTGTGTTTTGTAGAAACATGGATTTGCCATCAAACAATGTAAACATTGAATCAATACTGAAAACTGATTTCATATATGTTTGCTAGCAAGTCTCGATGTACATCTGCTCCAGACAAAGAGTGTTTGCATTAAAACTTATAGTCCCACTATCCACTCCCCTCCCAAGTTTTAAGCATCTATTTACATTTATTGAGGCCACAGGTGAGCTTCTTAAACAGAGGTGCTTCTTCCCTTATTCCTTGCAAAATTTGCTGGGTTTGAATCACACACTTAAGGGATTCCTTCCAGTACATATTCTTCACTTCTCTTCCCCAAGAACTGGTGAAAATTCTGTCCCAAGATCCCACTGGCTCAGGCAGAATGTCATCTGACTCAGTTGATTCATCCATACCACCACCACCCCCCCACCCAGGGTAGGAGATTTATCTTGTAATGTTTAAAGTCTCCTTCCTTCCCCTTCAGTTGCAAAGCCAGACCTGAGTGGGCACCTGAACAAGTGGATCTCTAACCTGCATCGATATCTATTCATGGTTCCCCAGATACATAGTCACCACAGGTGTTAAAGACCCAGGTTAAAGACTCAGAAGATCCTGAGTCTTCTGTGTTGCTATGGAAAATCCAGGCCTTGACTTCTTCCTCTACAAAATGAAAAAAAAAAAAAAAAAGAAATTATGCCCTTCTATCCTACCATGTCTTAAAACAACCAATCAAGATTATAATTTCAGGGAGAGAGTGGGCAAAAGAGTGATAGAATCACCTATCTTCATTTCTCTAATAATCTTATTGCAAAGTATGCACTTAAATAGATTAAAGCATGAATGGGTTTATAACATTTTGAAAAGTTATAATTTATTTCTTAAAGGTTAGTTTTAATGTCTTACTCAATAACCAAACATGATTAGTAGATCTGTGACCAGGTATTTTCACACAGCCAACAGGTACATTGAGAGAAATTGAAATTGGAAGGAGCATGGTAAAATGTTGTGGCATATTCTGGGCACCCATCTAGGCTGAAGTCAGATGAACACAGAGCTTCTATATTGCCATGGAAACTGAGATGCTTGGGTTGAGGGCGGGATTGGCAAACTAGAATCTCAGAAGAGGCAAATCTGCTCATTGCTGGCCTGCCCATCAGCTTTATTTCTAAGAACGACAGCCCAAAAGAAAACTGTGCAAATGTTGGCATGTACGGAGTCATCCTTTGATGAGGCTAAGGTAAGCAAATCAATGATCTATGCCGATTAAATTTCCCTGAAGCCCACATGATTTTAAGAATGGGATGAAGAGGAAAGGAGTTAACAAAACTAAGACAATTTTAATTAAATCTTAAATGGAATCGGATTTTGTCCCCATTCTATTCTTTATACAGCCTTTTACCCTTAAAAAAATAAAATAAAATAAAATAAATAAACTGTGCTGATGACGCCACATTCGGTAAATGGTGGCTTCAGACCCAGGCCAGCTCCTGTCAGCCTCAGTTTAGATTTCTGTGAGCTCCGCAAGGCTGAGGCCATCCTCTAATTATGGGCAGGATTAGCGCTCAATAGCCCATGTGTTGTTCTTCGTGGCTTTCAGCCCTCGTGGTTTCTCGCTTCCTTATGGTCACTGTGGCCACCTAGAAATTCTTTTCAGGAGTATAATAACCAGATCAGCTGCTGCAGCCTGGAGCCTGGCAAGACAAAGGGAGGAGGAGGGCACTCCCGCAGGGGGCTGTCTGTTCACAGATCCCAGCGGGCACTTTGGGGTCACAGCAAACAAAACCATAGTGGAGCCCCATTTGATACTGCTCCATTCCACAAGACCCGTTGCCCCCTACATGAGGTCTGTGGGATATGCTCCAATAGGATGCACTTTTGCCAAAAGAAATACTAGCAAGAAGATGGGGGGTGGGGTTGGAAAACACCCAGGGCCAGCCAGAAGCAGAATCCTCCTCCTCATACATTTTTACTTTTTGCGTAGTTCTCCATGGAGATCGTCAAGTAGGTACAGGAATTTCTTCCTGAATCTGTTTTTAATTTTGATTTGGGGAGAGGTCACTTTAATAACCACAAATGGGAAACAAGTGGGCATTTATTTTATTCTGAAATGAGATGGGGCTGTTCCCTGCTTCTGCTTTATTCCATAGTCAGGTTTCTTTGGCCCCCACGTGCCCACAGACTGCACTGTAGGGACAGCTTTTCCCTAAGTAGCATCTGGTCCCTCTTGGGGGATTCCATAGACATTTTTTTTTCTCTTTCAAATTTTCAATGGTAGCCTCTGTGGGTAGGAAGGGACCATCTGGCTAGGCGTCACCTGGCTGGCTGAGCCTGCCTAGCTACCCGCTGCTCACTGCTGAGCATTCCTCTACATCAAAAAGCTACAGGGCCCACTAGGGACTTGGCAGAGTGATAGACAAAGGGCCAAAGAGCTAGGAAGATGGTATCAATAATAGCACTTTTTATACAACAAACTTCACCACATTATTTAAGAATGTAGGCTTAGTAGCAGCAGAGTTGGCCTTTAAACTTGATTTTATTCACCTCCTTACTATATTGAATAAATAAATAAATAAATAAATAAATAAATAAATAAATAAATAAATAAATAAATAAATAAATAAATGAATGAATGAGTTCTGTTTGCATCTATGGGAAGTGTTTACATAACTATCCAGGCAAAAAGGTAGAGCTGAAAGTAGACTGGAAATAAAAAGTATACATTTTAATTATTTAATAAAGTGACTATAAAAGAGTATGTGTGTTTGGGCGCAAGCAGGGAGCAGCTGTGGCATCTCAGAATTGTCACCATACATGGTCTAGAAGGGCAGTCAGGAAACAGCTCCTGGGAACCAGAGAAATAAAATTAAAGGAAGAAGGGCACTCTGGGCCAAAGTGTGGACATTAATGGATGGGCACAGCAAGGTGGTCTGAGGAGGGGGGTAGGTGATAACTACTCCTAAAATCTCACTCTCCTCTCACTCTGTAAATCTGCTGCTGTATTTCCCACTTCCCAAAGCAAACAGCAGCCCACCTTTTCCCCTTTACATGCTAGGTCTCCGAGAAGGCATTTTACTCCTGATACATTTAGCTCAAGGGTTTTGCTGTTGTTTTTAGTCAGGGAACTCTGATTGGCCAAAATATACCACAAAAGTGCTTATGTACTTATTCCACAGTAGCCTAAACCATAACTGATGAGAATTAGTAAATAAATACACTGCACACGCCCAGCTCCTACCTCCTCCTAGAATCCCTGCATGATCTAGCAGCAGAGTGTCCAATGAGGGGTAGCATAACACATCCATCACTGAGCTTGTACTTTTTCTGTATTTCTGTTCCATGCTCTTCTGTTGGTCTGTTCTATCAAATTCACAATTAACAGTATATTCCTTATGTAAGATCATCTCTAGGAATCCTAAATGAATGATGTAGTCCTGTGCACTTTCCAGGGCATGCACTACAAGAAGAGGTAGATATGATGGAGAAATAAAGCTCCCCTCCCCATGGTAAGCACTGAATACTGCACCTGGCTAGCCTCAGAGCATGCCATGTGTCCCTGTCAGCTTGCAAGCAAACCTGGTATAACTCTCTCCATTCTGCTTCACTCTTTTTCTGAGGTTTTCTACCTGTATATTTAGCCTTATGTATCTGTGGGTTCTGTGCCCATAGATTTAGCCATTGGGAATTTTTTTCTATAACTGACTATGCAGAATTGATTTTCTTGTCATTATTCTATAAATAATATCATGATGACTACTTATAAACCACGTTTGTTTTATTAGGAATTGTATGAATAAGGGACTGGAGTAGCCTAAGATGTTGCTGTCCACAGGATTCCCTAGACACCAAGGGATGATTGAATTTAACTTAGGTGATTACTGGTGTATTGCATCATTCCTAATTCATCTTATAATAAAAACCTGGGGCAAGATATTTGGGTAAATGTTGAAAGATCAGAGAGAAACAAGCCACAGTTAAAAGGGGCAGATCCTGTCTTCACAAATTCTCAGATGGAATGTTCCAAGTCCTCTGTCAAAAGGGAAGGGGAAGCCAAACTCCTGCCTCCTCTTGTCTTATACTCCTTTCTCTGCCCAGCCATATCACTTTCTGTTTCAACCTTCCTAATACTGGGATTAAAGGTGTATGTGCTCCCCAAGTACTGGGAGTAGAGGCTTGGGATCCCAAGTAGTGGGTGTGTGTCACCACTGCCTGGCTCTGTCTCTCTTTTGGACTAGATTAATCTCTTGTAGCCTAGTGTCATCTTGAACTCAGAGGTCCATTTGCCTCTGCCTCCTGAGTACTAAGATTAAAAGTATGTGAAACCACTACCTGATTTTCATGGCTAACTCTGTTGCTGACTCTGTCCTTTAATCCTCAGGCAATTTTATTTGTTTAGAGTACAAACACTATATCAACAAATTTTCCCTTTTTTCAAAAATTAAAAAGAATATAACTAATATAAGATAAACTATATACAATAAGTTCAATAACTATATACATATATATAGGCAATAATTACATCAATAATGTCTAGCCATTAAAAATGACAAAATATTCAAAGAAAATAGTTTTTTATCCTTCTTCTGTCAGTCCAAAGTGTTGTGCCTAATTCACTTTCTATCCCAACCTATTACCAACCAAAAACTATCTTATTGATACCTTTCACACTTATACACTTTATGCCTCTTAGTGAGTTTCTTTTCTGTATCTGTAGCTAGGAAAATTATAACATCTAGCCTTCAACTTTATCAGAGAACTGAAAAGGAAATAATATTACTTGAATAAGCAGGAAGTACAAGCAAGCAACTTCCAAAAAAATGTGAGAAATAACAGAAAGAATTGGCTGCCTGGACAGTCACTCAAGGTTCCTCTGCAACATTGGGGAATCCATCTTCAAGCTACCAACCTAGCATATCTGACAGACTTATCTGTAAAGCAAGATTTTCTGAAGAGTTGCCCTGCCTTGTCTTGGTTTGGCAGGCCTTCCTTTTGTGTCCTTGTCTCACTTTGGCAACATCTTCTCTGGAATACATTGGTGCTGCCAGGAGCAGATATGTCTCATTATCATAAATAAAAGAACATATGTCATTAAAACATCTTAGATGCCATGGTCTGTAGGTCTCTGAAGTGTTTGAAGGCAACCTGCCTATTAAAATATATCTGTGTTTGAACTTGAATGCATATCTAATATTCTTATAAGTTTGATTTTAATGACTAACTACTAACTCGCATTTCTTTATATTCTAATTAATTTGTGACAATAACTTTCAAAGCCTAGAAATTTATATTTATAGATACAATACCTTGAATAAGAATAGAAGTATATGTACAGTATGTTCTAATAAAATTAATCTTAACAAAATATACACAATATACAAATATCCAATTCAATGTAAAATATTTTAACTAGTAGTTTCTTTTTAAAACTAGATTCAGTAATCTACCTTTTATCTTTTCATTGATGTCTTGCATTCTAGCTCAGTTTGTGTGTGTGTATGTGTGCGTGCATATGTGTGTGTATTGTAAGGAACAAGAACATATTATAGGTGGCATAAGGGGTAGATGAAAGTGATAGGTACTTGAAAAAAATGTTAAGTATTAATGGCAGTAAAACAAAGCACATAAATTGGTATAGTATCACCAGTTAGAAACTGATAGCGGACAGAGAGGTTGAGGTCATAAGAAAAAGGAAGCCTGGCTAGTGTTCATTAACCTGAAGTATGACAGCATTAAATCCTTCTCCTAAAAGTCTACATCTTTTTATAAAACCTCTTAATGCTTAACATCCCATGGATGAGAAGGACTTCAACCAAATCACTTACTAAAACAACACTAATTCAAGGGCCTGCTACATACACTGTCATGAAGCCAGACCCAATAATTAGTTAAGTATGGATGAGTAGATAGCTTATTGTTTGAATGGTCAAGCTGACCCAATACCACAGAACCAAAGTAACTCAACATAAAATCAAAATACTAAGAGATGAAAATATGTCTTCACCAGCAACAAGCTCTTAAGGGATAGTCCAATCCCAATTGATCATATCTTAACACATAGACATATGAGCAACACTAAAGGAACTCAGCAGGTGGCATTTCTAAGTGTGTGTGAATGTGTGTGTATATGTGTGTGTGTCTGTGTGTGTGACACAATAAAGAATAAGAAACTATAAGTTTTAAAGGTAGTAGTGAGGCCCTGAAAAATCGGAGGGAGTAGAGGGAGAGGAGAATGTTACAAATGCAGTAATCATTTATAAAATTCTAAAATAAAAATAACAAATAAAATTTAAAAATCACTAATGTTCTGCCAGTCTCTTTTTATAATACATTTTTCTTTTATAAAATGTTTTCTTTGCTGGTATCATGAACTGAACCTTGCACATGCAAGACAATGAATTATACTCTTAACCCCTAAATTTTATGAGTACATTTGTGAATAAGTGCATATGTAAACACACAGATGCATATTATGCATATTATAGTTTACATGATACACATAATATTTGCTGTTATTTATACCTATATGTTATGATTATAATATATTAGTATAAAGTTTCATTTACCAAAGTGAATCCCATAGGGAGAATTGTCTCAAAACAGGACTATGCTATAAAGAATATTGATTGAAGGAAGCATTCATGAACTAAGACTGATTCCACAATCAATTCTTCATGTCATCTTCCCCTTCTGTTAGAAAGGAAGGGTTCCTTTTTTTTTTTTTTTTTTTTTTTTTTTTTTTTTTTTTTTTTTTGAGCACCAACTTTTTCTAATCTTCAAGCCTGCCACCATATCTCCTAGAAGCCCTTGAAATGTATGAATGCTAAGTAAATTTCTAGGAACCAATGCAGATTCACGGAAGCTGTGTTTCCAGTGAAGAGCTTTTTATCTTCTATTTTTTTTTTTAAAAAAAAAAACATATTTAGGTAAAGGAGTGGATATTTGTGCTTCCCACATTTCCTTTTTAATATGTCAATTAGGCCCAAAGAACTAGATTGATAATGAGAGCTCATTTTCTACTTAACTTGTTTTAATTATCTTTCTCTTATCAGAGAACTTGGGGACCAGAGAAGCCAGAAATCATAAAATGCTCCAATGGTGGGATGAAGATCCAAGCTCTCATCTGTCCCTTGACAGATTTTCCATGCATAGCTCCAGGAAGGCAGCAATAAGTGCCAGAGAGTCAACTGGGGCAGCAAGATGGAAAGGCAAGGCTCTTTACACAAAAGCATCATCTATGCAAAATGTTTTTGGGTAAATCCAGGAAGTAGCTCCCATAAAGGAACTAAAAATAAATGCAGTAAAGTGGATTCCATGATATTTCTGCAGAGTTAGGACTGACATGTGCAAAAGACAGGAGAGAAAACTACAAACCTCCAGAGGATCAAAGAAAATCATGGCAAATCTGACAATCAAAAACTGAGGAGGCAATTTGCCTCTGCGCTTTTCTGAAGAGAAGCAGCATGCTTTGCACTCTCTGCTAGGTCCTCACATAATAATTCTTACTATTTGAGCTTATTTGCTTTCAGACTGGGTATGTGAGGCAGGAGTTTTGAGTCCTTTTACAGGTGTTAAATGGGCCACACAGCTTACCTTGACTAAGAAACTATACTCTGGGTTGGTGAGACAGTGGAAAGTTTTTGTTTGGTTGGTTGGTTTTATCAGAATCTTAAATCATAAAATGTCCAACTGAGGAAGGATGACTCATATAAGAGTCTTGAAGAATGAACCTAGAGTTGTAGAGGTGTTGCTCCTTACAAGGATGCTGTAGGGAAATACTGACAGAGATAAAGAAATATCCTAGCTTCCTGTTCCTTCTCATCTGCCAATTTCAGCTATTTCTGTCATTGTCTGAACCAATTCAGAGTCTAGAAGGAAAATGAATCACACAGTGTATCACAGAATAGGAAAACGTTAATAGATGCATCTCAAAGTGAACAGGAGCTGACTACTATAACCATAGAGAGAAGATTTACAATGCATTAATTTTGTCCAAATTCTATCAGCCAAAATTCAGTCACACATCCTGCCTTATCATCAAAGGAAGCTGTGTATCCAGTAACAGGGTATACTTGAAGGAAAAAGAAGGTGATCATTTTGATTGCCACTACAAACAGATGCCACTGTAGGAGCAACTAGAGGAAATACAGAAATAATTATGGTAAATCCAGCTCACAGGGACAAAATACCTGAACAATAAAACAGACAATAAAGTACAGTAGTTGGGTACAGTATAATGTCAAAACAATTAGAAGTGATTTTCTTTGTGTGGAATACTAAATCTGTGGTTATAGATTTGTGAAGACCACGTTGTGGTGGCACAAGCCTTTAATCCCAGCAGTTCAGAGGCAAAGGCAGGCAGATCTCTGTGAGTTTGAGGACAGCCTGGTCTACAGAGTGAGTTTCAGGACAGTCAGAACTGTTACACAGACAAATTCTGTCTTGAAAAACAAAACAAAACAAAAATAAACCAAAAAGATTTGTAAATAATTTTGACAAGCAATACTCTAGAATAAAAAACAGATACTGGGGGAATTTGTATTTTATTAAGGCAATTATATATAAAGACAAAAGGAAACAATAAACTAAGTTTTATTTGAATACTGGGTTAAAACAATGATGGAATTAGTGGTTGGTGCAGAAGAAGTAATGAGACTTTATTTATTCTGATTATTATAGGTATTATTTTGATTTTTTAAAGACAGGGTTTCTCTGTGTATCTTTGGCTGTCTTAGAATTCACTCTGTAGACTTGGCTTGACTCGAAGTGACAGGGATCTGCCTGCCTCTGCCTCCCTGAGTACTGGAATTAAAGGCCTGTGTCATCAAGGCCCCAGCAAGACTTTATTTTAATTACATTTTATAGCCTCAGAATGGTTTTGAGCAAGGATACTATAATCAGTTCTATACTTTGGATATACAACAGGAAGCATCACATCAGTGGTTTTGGTGGCCTGAATTATGTTAATCAAAAATTTATATATCAAAGTCTGAGGCCTTGTCACTTCAAAGTATGACTTTATTTGCTGCATTAAAGAGGTATTTTTATAAAATTATTGTCATTAAGGTGATACTATTAGGTTGGGCCCTCATGTACCACAAGAACTGTCCTTATTTAAAGAAGAAGAGTAGGAAGAGGAGGAGGAGAAGGAGGAGGAGAAGGAGGAGGAGATAGCACGGTGGACAAAGGGCTGCTGTGAAAACATGAGTGCCTTGGTTTAGATATCTAGAACTCATGCAAAAAAGGCAGACACATCTGCAGATGTCTGTAGTGGCAGAATTGGACAGGAGTGGAATTGGGGAGTGGAGATGGGCCAATGTCAGCAACTCATTGACCAGTAAGCCAGGCAAGACAGTAAGCTTAAGACTCTGTAATAAGGTGGAGCAAAAGAGGAAGACAATCAAGGTTGACAGCCGGTTTCTATGGGTATGCTTAAGAAACGCACGTAAACGCACTTGTGCAAGTATATACACCACACACAAAAAAAAAGAAAGAAAGAAAAAAAAAGAAAAAAAAGAAAAAAGAAAGGAAGAAAGGAAGAAAGAAAGAGAAAGAAAGAAAGAAAGAAAGAAAGAAAGAAAGAAAGAAAGAAAGAAAGAAAGAAAGAAAGAAAGAAAGAAAGAAAGAAAGAAAGAAAGAAAGAAAGAAAGAAAAAGACACACAGAAGAAAGCTCTTGTGAGGACCTAGGGGAGGACAACCAGCTATAAGAAAGAAGAGAGGCCCCACAAGAATCTAGCATATTAACATTTGAACTCAGACTTAGCAAATTAACACATTGGATCTGGACTTCCCTCTACGTTTGATTCCATATGTGAGATAATACACATTCTACTAATGAATTTGTGTAACACATATTAAAATTACAAACATTTCCCACTTTGGAGTCTTTGGGATACACCATTGTGAAAACAAACACAACATGATAATATTATGAAGTAAGATCTCTTCAAACACTGTAAGAATCTCTGGATCTGTCTTACCAATCCACCCATATGAGCTAAAGGCACAGGCAGATGTGTCTGCTATCTACTACCACAATGGCAAGTTACCAGTAAATCACATCCTGTTATTGTTTGCTTGTTTTTCTTGTGAAACAAGAGATAAAGAGATTAGTTCTTTTGTTTTAAATAAACTTTGGCTTGTTCTTCTGACTTATTTCTCTGTAGTTTAAAGGTAAGTCAGCGGCAGTCTGGCTGGGCAAGGCAGGCTTCTACCTTGGCTGTACTCTAACAGACCCACAATCTTATCTGAAACACATGCAGACCAAAGGAAAGCAAACCCAGACTTCAGAAATGGAGAGAATCTACAGCTTCATGGGAGAGCTGTTAAGTCACATTGCAAAGGTTACAGACACAGGGACTAACTAAATAAACCACGATTGGGATCTCATTTGCAATCAAGTAAAAGTAGATCTCTCCCCAAAGTAGTAACTTGAATCACAGTGCCATTTTTAAAAAAAGAAAGAAAAAAAGAAAAGAAAAGAAAGCACCCACCCAAATGCTCCACTCAGAATAAGAACTCCCTCAAATTAAAGACACAAAAGGGACAGAGGCTGGTATAAGGAAGATGCTCAAGACATTATCATTTGATCTAAGTTTTCTGACAAGTTGAAGGGAGGGAAGGAGAGAAGGAGGGAAAGAGAAAGGGAGTAGTATGGAGGAAGGGAAGGAAGGAGAGAAGAGAGAAAGAAAGAAAGAAAGAAAGAAAGAAAGAAAGAAAGAAAGAAAGAAAGAAAGAAAGAAAGAAAGAAAGAAAGAAAGAAGGAAGGGAGGGAGGGAGGGAGGGAGGGAGGGAGAGGGAGGAGGAAGGAGGAAAGAAAGAAAGAAAGAAAGAAAGGAGGGAGGGAGGGAGGGAGGAAGGAAAGAAAAGAAAGAAAGAAAGAAAGAAAGAAAGAAAGAAAGAAAGAAAGAAAGAAAGAAAGAAAGAAAGAAAGAAAGAAAGAAAGAAAGAAAGAAAGAAAGAAAGAAAGAAAGAAAGAAAGAAAGAAAAAGAAAGACTATCCATCACTTCATCACTGTCCTGCCTGTTTGGGTTTAGCTGGTCTCTGCTATGAGTCACAGGTGACTGAGGGGTGGGGGTGGGATATGAGTCAGGGCCTAAAACAAAGATAGAACTTGATGGGGGTGCACCAGGAGGTAGGAGCAAAGGCTCAGCAAGTTCAGGCATTATCTCAGCAATTTGGGTGATTTCCTTCTGTCCTGCAGCTGGAGGTGTTGGGCAGAGTTTCCTTCCGACACCCATAGGAAGAGATGCCACTCAGATGGGCCTTGGGCCTATGGCTCAGGACATGTCAAAGGAGGAGTGGTTGATCTCAGAGGTGTTTGTCATTCTGCTTGAAATGAGCTTCGTTTCCCCTCCCATCATCTGTGGGTCAGCTAACAGACCATATCACCCTGCAGTTGTGTAGCACCCCAGGAGCCAGTTACCCAGTCAGTTTGAAAAGTTAATATTTAGAAAGCCAAATGGCTCCATACGGCTTCCTGTAGGAAAGAAATAATAAACCAATTGACCCACTCTCGCATATATTTGTATATAGCAGCAGGATATTTTGTTTTGTTTTGGTTTTCGTTTTGTATTCTTTTTAATTCCCTTGCTCAGTTGTAACAGTTCAAATCACTGCTAAGGGTTTTTTGGTTTGTTTTATCTGTTTTTTGGCATTCCTTTATCTTTGATTGCATAGTAAGCTGCCAAAAACATGTAAGAAGGCTCCAATAATCAGTACATCTCCAAATGAGGTAAAGAATGAGTGAAAATTCTATTACCCTAAAATAAATTAGGAAACAGAACTGAATCTTTGCCAAATAAGGTACCTATTGACCTCAAGAGACTGAACTAGAAAAGGACTGTCTTAGAAACAAAGGCAAAACATGGTTGGCTCTCACTCAACCTGGCCACTAACATCCTTAATTACAGGACATGGCATCATTTTGATTCACAGCAGAATAAAAGCATCTATTTGTGTATTTGGAAGTTTGACTGAGGATTTCCTGATTAAGTCATTTCTGCTTTACAGCAGTCCCGCTTGTACACTAGAGTTAAAACTAGGTCACCATTTCCATGCAAGTGTGTATGCATGCTCACATATTTAGCAGTCAAATTGAGATTCATACATACATAATTTTCTCTTAGATCAGTGCTGGCAAAAAAATTAGAATTTTATCTGAAAATGAAAATACTTTAAGTCAGTCATATCACATCTGGATAGTGAAGAAGAGAAAACATTTTGGTTAAATATTTTGCAATGCATGTCTCCTTGGTATGGTATTTGATGGAGACAGACAAACAAGTGGAAGATTTCTTATTATTATACAAGAAGGATGTCCCTGGTCTCTTATGATTCTTTACTTATGATAGCTATGAACGTAATATAACCTGATTTTAATTAATAATCTTCTGCTTTCCTGTATTGAGTTCTCCTAAATAACTTCTCATGGTCCTGTTGCTGACCTGTGATAAACTCACCCTGAGTTCTGGCTGTTCTTCTCTTGTCTGTTCTGTACAGACTATGCACGCTATTGGAGAGTATTCATATTCTTCAGCATTGCCTATATCTCATAAATGGGCTTTAGCAGACAGGGAAAAGGCATGTCATGAGGTATTCCTTGTGTGGAAGTTTAAATGAGTGGTATTAGTAGCAGGTCCTTCCTCAAGTAATCTTTGGCATCTTTCCTTCAGAACATAGCCCAAAAAAAGCCTTCCTCTTTGAGGACAGGCAACAAAACCAGAAGTGATTGGAAATTAATACACCTGGGAACAGCCCCAGACATGTGACCCTTAGGAGCTGCTGTGAACATACCCAAGTCCTCTTACTCTTCCTGCTGCCCTGAGCCTCAGCCACTTTCCAAAAGCAAACCCTAAAAGTTTAGCACAGTCATTCCCATAGGAGCTGCTTTGGTATCTCCTCACAAATAACACTCTAAAAAGTGTTTTAGACTTTGCCTATCCCACACGTGTATTTCTCATACGAGAATACCCTAGGACAGGAGCCATTTTATTGCACTTGTGGTCTGATCTTTCTAAGGTAAAGCAGTACCAACTTTGACCTTGGGACACATGGCTGCCTTCAAGATTAAGCATAGCCTGATGCTGTCTTCCGGATTTCATAGGCCGTTTATCCTGTTGCTTTCAATATTTCTTAGGCCTGGCATTAAGAGCCTTTTTTGAAATATTCATCAGAGCTTGTCACTCATCATATTCAGAGATGGTCATGTCACTGTGACCACGGCTTCCCTTAGCCTAAGAGGAAAGCTGTGACTTCTGATCACATTCTGCAAAGCCCCAGAGTGACTAGGTTCCCCGAGGCTGCTCAACCTTACTTCCTCTCACTTTCTTTTCGTTTCCTCTATTTTCTCCAAACTGAGTGACATACAGAATTGCTCTTCCCTCTTACTATTTCCTGTTCCTGTGGGTGAGGACAGTTCCTTACCTATCTAACCATGTGGGAAAAGTTACTAAGTCAGATCTTTTATTTTTCATTTTATTATTTTTTATTAAAAAATGTCATTTTTATCTACCTATCCCCCTGCTCCCCCTCACTTCCCTCCTACCAATATTTCCCAATCAGCCTTCAGCCTTGTCTGTCCCTCCCCATCTACCCATCCCCTCCCCCCCAAAGGGCATTAAGTCCCAAGGTGGACCAACTCAGCATGGCACATCCACTCCAGGCAAGTGAATCCAACCCATCCCAAAGTGAAGAATGGGTTAGGTGTTCCTCTGCAGGGAATGAGCTCCAAGGTGCCAGCTGATGCACAGGAACACAGTCTGATCGCACATAGTACTCATGCCAGTGGACAATTGCCTACCCTTGGAGGGCCTATCTCCTTTTTCTGATGTATCTCCAGTGGCTATTCTTGATTCAGTGAGCTCCCCAGAGCTCCAGCTAGCCATCACTGCGGGAATTTTCCTCATAATCCCCTTGATCATATAGACTCTCCTCCCCTGCTCTAAACTGGACCAGGACCTCTGCCCAGTGCTCAACCATGGATCTCTGCCTCCACCTCTATTCATTGTTGGATGTAGGTTCTGTAGTTATTCATCTGATTCTAGGGGAGGTCATGTTTAGGCACCCCCTCCACTATTAGATGGATCTTCTCTATCCACCCACGCAAGCATTTAACTCTTTGCCCTTTTCCTTGGTGGTTTCTCTTTGTAGCTGTCAGCATCTGTGATCTTTGGGCTTTTTTTTTTTTTTTTAACCTGTTCTTGGTTTTCCCATGACAATGTAAGCTCTAATGTTCTATTGTTAGCACCAGGTTCCCAGCATACAAAACAAAAGGTGAGTATTTGATGTTAATTTGATTAGCTGAAAGAAGATAGACATCAATAATAACAACAAAGTATAAGCAAGCAAAATTTTAAAAAACTTATGAAATAAACTTTTTAAACTAGTCATTTAGACATAGTCCAGATTAAAGGCATAGTCTGCACTTCTTAGAGGATGATTTATGTTTAAAGAACTAACTCTTAACTTTTCATAAATAATTTTCCTAATTGTTTTTCCTTTTTGTTTATCTAATCTCAGAATGTCCAAAATATGAGTTAGAATAATTGAGAAGTTAATTAATAAATAACAAAATGTGTGTCTTGAACTGGATTATGAACATCTATAACCATGCATTCATGTAAATGATATGAATTGAGCACTTACTGTGTGAGAGGCATCATAGTCCATGCCACGGATATAGTTGAAAATATTCATGATTACATAGGGCTTGTATTTTGTCAGTGCACACATAAAATGAAATGTGAACATAACAATTAAGTATATCGTTCAATATATTTGCTGGATACACTACAGATTCAGGAAAAATTTCATTGAGGACTTAATTTCAGAGCAGTGCTGAATTTGTGAGTACAAAGTTACAAATCCATTCAAAGTGTACCTTTTAGAGAATTTTCACATCTTCACAGTGATGTAAGCATTACTATACTCAAATAAATCCCTGTATCTTTCTTTTTCTCCCACCTCCCAGGCAGTCACTAATCTGCATCTGTCTCTGTGAATTTGACTATTCTGTACTATGGTGACCTAGAAGTTTTTTCTTTACATTTTTTTTTTTAAAAAATGTGTATGATTGTTTTGCCTGCATGTATGTATGTATGCACTAGGCACCTCAAGGTACCTGGTGACTGAAGGAGTCAGAAGAGGAGATTTGATCTGTTTGTGAGCTGTTATGTGGATGATGAGAATCAAACTCTTGCTCTGGAAGACTGATAAGCATTCTTACCCACTAAGCCACCTCTCCAGTCCTAACTATGGAGACTAGATTTGTCATATATTTTCAAGATTGATCCTTGCTGTAATATTGCCAATATTGCATTTACTAGAACTACTACATTACTTCCTTTAGATAAAGAGCAATTTATTTAAGCGTGCACTATAGTTTAGTTCTTCAGTTACCAATTAGGAGATATTTTTACTTACCATGAAATATACTGCTATGTACTATTATGGGCTAGTTTTGCTGTGGGTTTATGCTTGTATTTCTATTGAATATATATCTAGAAGTAGACTATATCAACTCCTAAATTATAAGGGAACACTAATATTCCTGAGATTAAATGTTAAATATTAATTATCCTCTTGGATTTAGTGAATGGTAACTATGAAACCAAGTGTAAGAATTACTTAGGAAGCTGTTTCTCAAAGCTAATTAATTAGACAATTATGCTTTGGAGACTAGATAAATTTTGGGCAAAACTTCAATAATGTTGAAAAGGTCATGTTTTAGTATACAGAAATGATGTGTGTCTGTGTGTGTGTGTTCTCACTATAAAACTTAAGCAAATAAAGGAAATGAGAATGGAGACACACAGTAATCTTGACCACTGAAGCATGTTATTTCGTCAAGTGATTTACAAAGAATCAGGCTTCGTTTCCACTGTGGCTCCAAGTGACAGCACTAACTGATGTGTCATGGCCACGTGGATAGACAGACTAAGGCCACCTTTTGAAACAGCAAGGCCCCAATGGGCAAACATTTATCAAGTCATAAATCCTAATAAATCCCTTCAGTTCCTGTAAGAAGTAGAGCTATAAGACTTTGGGGACTTACAATGAAGCAGAGACACAAAATTGCAAAAGGTGAAGAAAGCCAAGGACTTTAGACCTTGTTCCCAGTGTTTGAATTAATCTTCGTTTGAGGGCCAAAAGAACTCCCACCTAAATATACAACTCTCTCTACCAAAAACAGCCTTATTTTCTTTCCTTCTCTCTTAGGTCCTCCTGGGCCCTGGGATTTCCCACAAGATGGAGTGCTCACAGAGAGGATGGATGGACCCAGAGTGTTGGGAACATTGGCCACAGAAGTCTGACTATGCTGTTTTGTGGGCTTGAGTCAACTGTAGTATGCATTCAGTGAGAGCTCTCTGTGGTTGGCAAGCTCTCCTACCATCCCCGTGGGTCTGACTCAGGCTGAGGAGTGGCCGGCCCAGCGCTGCTCAGACACAGTCTCTGCTCAGCCAAGTGGAAGCTGAGAGAGAGGGTAGTTGCTGGTCTCAGAGCAGGAAGGAGGGGCCCTGGGGGAGGCCTGTGACCTGCCTGTGCTGACTAGCCACAGAGGACCTGTTTACCCAACAAAACCTGGGGCCCTTTACTCTCTCATCCCTGCCTCTCATACCCCCTGCTGGGATGCATTTCCAGAGACACTCAGTCTGTGAGAACACACAGGAAAGCTTCTCACAGCCCACCTGCAGAAGCATAGCTTATGCAGTTTTCACACTGCATGGAGACTTTAGGTTCCAACATTTTCTCTTCAGCCTGATGTATAACAAAAGCCAAAGAAACAAAGGTGTGGGTCCCATACTCTCCATATGGACAAGCATTCCCTTACCATTATATTCCTTCCTATTAAAGCAGGATAAAGTGGGATACTGTAAAGTGGGATATTGCAGCTCATACCCGCAATCCCAGCATTTGGGAGGTAGGGGAAGGATTTCAGGAGTTTAAGGTTATCCTTGGCTACATCTTGAGTTCAAAGCCAGCCTGGGCTACAGAAGCTCCTGCCTCAAAAATAAATAAATAGTGAGTATCCTCAGATTACATCTCCATTGAAATTGTCTTTCTCACCAGCAATAACGAAGGAGCAGAAATGGGAAATTTTCACAAATTTTTTTTTCTTCCTTTTCTTTGCTGTTTGAACTAAATGTCGTCATGGTATTCATATGCTAAATAAGATCATACATGTGGTTCAAATGGTCATCTCATTTTCTAAAATGAATGAATGTGACATGAATCAGGTCACAGAGGTAATGAATAGGCAACTAAGCTTCTCTTGGAAATCTGGTCTCCCAAGTTAATGTTCCCTTCCCCACACCACAGTCAGCCAAGACTCAGGTCAAAGGCTCCTCAGAAAATATTTGCACCAGGTTTCTAAGGTTGCCTCATCCTTGCTGCAGTGTTCTCACCCTACATCTTGCCAGATCATGAGGTAGCTAAGAACTACAATGACCACATTCTGTAGTTAAATCTGAGTATTTTCTCCTTAGGTTTGTTTGAGTCATTAGTATAACACTGGAGAAGAAAAGCCTTCCACGCTGGGGTGTGCATAGTGACAGACAACATCTCAATATCCCAAGAGCAGGCATAGAGGACCAAGGACAGTGGTTCTTAGTTAGGCAGTCACCAAAGGCGTGGTTATGCATATAAAACCCAGAGTTGTAAAGTTGGCTGATTTTTTTGATGCCTCTCTTTCTTCTGTGGCTATATTCAGCATCAGAATATGGCATCAGTATCTACTAACTTGGGAAACTATGGTCAGCAATGTGTTACGTGGCATCCCCTCTTCCCAGGTGTGACCAAAATAAGTAATTTCAAGAGGGGGCTGGAGAAATAGCTCAGAGTTTAAGTGCAATGGCTGTTCTTCTAAGGGTCCTGAGTTCAATTTCCAACAATTATATTGTAACTTAAAACCATCTATAATGGGATCCGAAGTCCTTTTCTGTCGTGCATGCATGAATGCTGGCAGAACACTGTATACGTAATAAATAAATAAAATTTAAAAAACGCTTTTAAGAGTGTGGGTTACAATAATATGTCATGTAATAATTAAGAAACGAGGAGTGTTGAATACTTTCTGTCATTTTAATGTAATTTATCTCAGGTTAAATTTATAAGTTTGAGTTTAATAACAGCTACATATAAACTAGCCTCCAAAAGGAAAACTTGAAAATGTTAACAGTTGGCTTTCACAAGCAGCTACAGGTGCTTTCTGCATTCCTCTAGGTGCAATTACCTGTCCTAAAGCTTGCTGACTTAATTAACTGGACCGTGATGCTGCTCTCATGGGGATATGTAAACAGTAACCACAGATACACTCAGGACCTTTGGCCTCTTTGTTTTTATTCCCAACATTCCCGGTCCCCATTAAAACTACTCTTCCCTGAAAATGATGTGAGGACCAATAACTAGAAGCCCAAATTGTGCTTCTGAGCTCCACCCACCTCGTGCCTTCCACTCAGGCTGGTGATTTATGCATTCGTGCCTCAGCCCCAAGGATGGTAGCAAGCAGGCCATCTAAGCTCATCTCTTTTGACTGATCTGTCTGTAGAAGCTTACGTGATGTATTCCTGGAGGCTTCATTCACATCTAAGTTCAGTGCCACCTGCTCCCATTTTCTTCCAGAGAAGTTTGAGACATAGCTTGTTTAATTATTCTAAGGGTTGTAGCTGTGAATGATGTAAGTCCATGATTGACTGTCTGTAGAGGTTAAATTTAAGTAAAATTAGAGAGTGACTAAGGAGGCTCAGTATGAATAAGACTAACATCTCTAACAGGGAATGAAATAAAAGGCACTGTAAAGGTGCTACTCAAAACAGCAAGCCCAGAAGCCATTTTGTAGCCAGAGCTACCATCAAAAGAGTCTTATGAAAATGCAATTTAGTGGGTTATGGAATAGGAGAGGGTGTATCAGTGATCCATCATTTCAGTTTTGCTACATAACAAAAGTGATGGGATCCTACGTGGGATATGACAGTATTAAGTAGATTTTCACACTTGAAGCGATGAAGGCAGGTTAGACATACCCAATCTGGCCTGGGATCGTCCTATACCTAGTGTACAGCTAGCTAATCCTGTGCTAACCAGTGGAAAGATGAGAGTGACAGGGATCTGCTTAGGCACTCCACATCTTCCAGAAAGTTAACTAAGCCTTTTCCTTTCTCTCTCTCTCTCTCTTTCTCTCTCTCTCTCTTTCTTTTTTTGCTTCCTCTATTCCTTCTTTTCTTTCTTTATCTCTTTTTTTTTTTTTTGCTAGATTTACTCTGCATAGAACTGTCATACTACCTGATTTACCTCTTTCTAGATGGCCAAATCAATTTTGAAGAGCAGCCTACATTAAGGGAAAGTCATTAACACTTTAGAGAATGTAGCTGCAAAGCCATAGAGAGGAGTAGAGCTACAGTGAAGGGCAAGAATTGATAACACCAACACAATAAATTAATCAAGAGGTAAGAAAAGCAGTTAGTGCTGCACATAGTGTAATAGCTTTCTGGAGGTTGTACAGTCAGCTCCACACTGACCATGCCTATTTCTCACTTTAACTGGAAGTCCCTGGGTCAACAGCTTGGTACCTAGAAAGGGACTAGGAATTTGAAATCTGATGTAGACTATACAGGCCACTAATGCTCATTTGTTGCTTTTTTTATGTCTCACCGATCTGCAGCAATTAGAAGTGGTCTTTTTAGTTTACATGTATTTTTTTTCTCCACCTCAAACTCCAAACTGTGAATACATAGAGGAGAGTATGAGCAAGACTGCATTACTCAATTCTTTGCTGTGGTTAGTGAGTAGCCGTCCCCTCCCTTTGCTCCCATGCCATGTGTCTTTTCTTTGTCATCTTATTCCTTATTTGGCTCTCTTCCCATTGATGCTGATACGGACTTCATTAGAAGGACTTGGTGTCCACTAACCTACAGCTGGACTACCAACAGAAAGACCTGGGAGACTTAAGAGGAATGGAGAATGAGCCTTGGCATTCATTCCCACGCTTCTTTCCCTGTAAGATCACTGTGGCACTCTGAGACTCTTAACTTCACCCAAATGACTTGGTCTTGCTCCCCTTCCAGGGTCTGGCAATCAGTCTCTTTTTATTCCTTCAAACGTGTGGCTGACAATGGCCTGAGATTTCTACAGAATCCTTTTATTCCTGCCTCCCTTTGCTACATTTTCCCTTTATCTATAAATATTCCTTAATTTATGCTCCTTAGAGAACCTCATTTCCTATATATATATATATATATATATATATATATACATATTCTACCTAAGAGACTTCAGTGCTTATAAAGAATACCCATATTCTTCCTGTAAGAAATGACTTAAGATGTTGTCCCATCCTTGTGTTCTGCCCAATATCCAGAATATTCATGTGGTTATACTTCTGCCATGTCCAAATATAGCTTCTTTTAGATTTCAGATGTATTAACTATTAGCATGTGTTCTGTTTTCTTCCTATTGCATGATGTCAGAAAACTAAAGAAATAATGAAAAGCATGAAGCACATAGCAACCATGTGTCCCTCTCAGCCCAGACTCATGAGGACTTGAAAACTCAAGAATATTACATGATTAGATATGACTCTATTCTCTAGGAGGAAACCATTTATCCAACATTCCCCAGTACACTTTAAACTCTTTCTTACATATTCTTTTACAGTCTTTGATCACACACAAAAGCTATTGGGGGATATATTCTTCTTGAGACCACACAATTTTCTCAGTCTATTTTCTGACCATACCTGGTTGAGAGTGTTTAAAACTTCAACAGTCATAGAGGCTTACAGAAGGTTTGTCCTATGAGTTCACT
The DNA here is from genome assembly GCA_033318265.1 of Phyllotis vaccarum. Taxonomy (NCBI): domain Eukaryota; kingdom Metazoa; phylum Chordata; class Mammalia; order Rodentia; family Cricetidae; genus Phyllotis; species Phyllotis vaccarum. The sequence goes on along the minus strand of JARWLC010000001.1, from coordinate 165,664,684 downwards.
CGCAGTCAGTCAGACATATCAAAAATAATTGATTGTTCTTTTATATGTAACCCAAAAATGCTTATTTTATCATTTTCCCAACATAGTCACCTAATTTTAATTTTAAAGATTATTGAATCTAGTGAAAAAAAGATGCAGCAAATATATTTCCCCTAAAATATTTTAATGATAAACTGAATTAAAACCTGTTTTAATTCCCAGTATCTATGGTAGAAGGCTCACATTCCTGTTCTTTTGCAGATCTTCTAGGTATATGTCATTCTCTATGAAATTATCAGTTTCGAAATGTTGATCCTTTATAAAGATGATCTGAAAGCAAAGCAAAAGCAAAGCTAAGATTCACTTTTCCCATTTCTTTCCTGAGACATACTAACTTAGAAACTCTGTTTTCTGGTCCAGAGTAAACTTCCTTACACAGTATCTCTCAAATATACTCTTCCAGATAAACAAAACAACAACAGCAACAAAACAACTTACCATGTTCTTAACCTTTGAAGCAAATTTGGTTCAAGTCTACTAGAAGCCAAATAAGCCAAAGATACAGATTTTTGGTTTCGTTGGGCCACATATCTCCATCTCCCTCAACGTTATTTTGAGGTTGTCTTCAAGGCAACAAAGAGAGGCTACATATACATCCCTTTTCTAGAATTAACTTTGGTATACTGCAGGAAAATTCCCAGAAACAAGATACCTGTTTTAATTTCAGAAAGAAACAAAAATGTTGAGAATGGATATACAATTAAGGATTAGACCCATTGTATCAGAAGCAAATGGTTTTAATAACAGTTGTTTTAAAACTATAAATGTCTTTTTTCCTTCCTAAAGTTATAGATTTAAATGACTCTCAGAACCATGGTATGTTGCTATCTGGTACCCATTGTAACAATTCTGACTACAAATTAATCCCGCACATGCATATAATTAATACTACAAATTTTCATTCATCACCCATGCTTACATAGTCAACAAATATGTGTCTTAACACAGTAATTTATAGTGGCATATCACAGTGAAGAGAGGGCATGGGAGCCTCCCAGCTTGTATTTCTTCCCATATGACTAGAAGTAATGCTCATTGTTTCCATTCATATACCAAATACTAGCTTTCTTTGTTTAGTCTTTGTACAAGTTGCTGCAGTCAGTCTGAAATGCTGTTCTTCAAGTGTAGAGAGCCCTCTCCGAGTAAAAGTTACGAGTGAATATAGGTTCTTTGAGGAGAAATTCCCTAATGCCTGTCCAACCTTAGATTCCCTCCTGTGTTGTCGAGTGTTACCAACATTGGTATGATATAAATTATTTTAATATGCTATTGTTAACATCTTTGCACGATCATACTCCCACTAGATTTTGAGGTTCTCTACACATAAAAATAACAAAAATGATAGTCCTGGCTTGCTGAGTGTGTGCTATGTATTAGACACTGTTGTAATTGTTTTTCACACATTGACACATTCAATAGAACTCCATTATTACTTTGAGGTGAGGAATTGTTTTCAGATGAGAAAACTCAGTGCCACTAAGGTACTTTCCCAAAGTGAGTTTTGAATATCAAAGCACTTACATAGCTCTCTACATTCAAGCCTGCTTAATAAGCAAAGGACTTCCATTATCTTTACATTACTTTGTCACAATTTGCTGTTTGTAAGCTCTATATCACCAGACCATCTCTTTTCTACGGAGGACTGCTGGTGTATCCGTGATCTATTAGAAATTCTCATTTTGGGTAACATATATGAACCTCCTCCAGAGTCATATTGAGGATGTGTCTGCAAACCTAACATCAAGGGAAAACATATATACCACTCTATTATAAATTTTCAATGTTTAGTTTACTTCAGAAAGATTTCCAGATACCCCATAGTCATTTTAAGTTCAAAACGTACTTTTGAGTATAGACATACAATATAACCATGGGTGCATTGTATAAGCAAATAAATTGCCTTAATAACAGCTACTTCAAATAAATATCTATTTATAAATATCTATTTTCACTGTTAGTTTAAAGCTATGGGATTAAGTAAGTCTTAGACCTCTAGCATGTCACTATCTGATGTTAAGACCCAAGTTTTCTCTGTTTTATTGTTCTGTTACATAAAGAATACATTTAGGACATAATCCAATCCAGGATGACTGAGAGGAGTATGGGAATCTTTACTGATTCTGTCTCATTCCAGCTCACATTCAAATGAGGGATTCTTCCAGAAATTGGATCACACTTCCTTTAATTACATCTGCTAGACAGCCGTTCATCACATGGTCATTAAGAACAAAAAAGACTAGAAAGCATCACATTTATCTAGGAAGTTTCTTAGCTGGTGAGTTAAGGGCTTAATTTCTGAGAGATTAGGTATAGTAGACAGTTTAAAAAATTAATAACATTTTCATTTAGCAGGAAAATCATGTTTCCTCAAGGCTAGCTGTCAATTCTGTGTCTCAGACAGCAATCAGTGATCAAAGTACAACAGAGGCTGTGTCACAGCTTTTCTTATTGTTAACTCACCATTCACATTATCATAAGCATCGTATCAGTTTGCACTTCGCTTTATGGGAAGATAATTTGAAAGTGTGCTACTTTAGCAGACAACTAAAATTTAATTTTTTAAAGAAGACCAATGATTAGCTCATGATCATACACATTTGTCATGGAAGATACTAAGCCTAGTTCAGTTTAGCACCCTGTTCTTAAACCATCAACATGCATCCTTCCATGACATACTCTCTAATGATATAGATTTTTTAAAGTTATTTTTAAAAGTGGAATTCTTGCATTTTTTGAGTTCCAGTGATAACACTATTATACTAACCTATGAGTATTGTTATTTATTTTTATAAGGTCCATACCTATCCTGTTTAAATCATGTTTCTAATACAAATCTCCTTTTATTTCTAAAGCAAAAATTAACACGAAAATGCCACTGTATATGTCAACTCAATGCTATAGGGGTAATGCATCCTGACACAGCCAGATACAAGTCATTGACTTACAAAGAGCATGTACAAAACTTTTATCAATAACTCTTCCATCCTAGTAATACAAATGGTTTTCTAACTATTTCTCAATGTCCCTTAAAGCTGAACTGGGACAGATTCCTCAGGCTTTGTACACAAGAGTGGCAAATATATCTTCATAATGAAAAAGGATAATCCAGTTCCCTCCCAGGCCGTGTAAAAACTTAAACTCTATTAACACTCTTCTAGAGGTAAGAGAATAAATCACAGAGAAGAAGTCCAGAAGGTTTTGCCAGTCTCTTTCATAAGCTTTACTCATACACAAATTCTTCCCTGTTTACTATCACTATGAATAATGTCTCAGACATGAGACCGTAAGTCATTATAAGAATTTTAGAGGACAAAACATTGCTATCCATCTTTGAAGCTAAAAAATAAATAATGACTTGGGCAGGACATCCACCCAGACAGAGCTAGAACCAGAAAGCATATATTTTTTTATTTTATTTGTGTCTATTTTTGAAACAAACTTAATAAATTTCAATACACAGAATATATAAAAAGAACATACAAATCTGCCATTATTTATGGGACTATTATTATTTGCCCTTTTCCATAGAACTTCATGAGTATAAATTACCAGCTATGTAAACAGATCTCCTTAGACCCATATCTCCTTATAATACTACAAAACAATTGTTTCTAAAAACAAATAATTAGTGTGTCAATAGAAAACAGTACATAGCCAGCCCTGAAGTTTCTTATTGTTGTATTTGGAAAACTGGCAGGATCCACACAATAAATAATGCATTAAAGAAGATCAAACAGCAAGCTGGAAATGATCAGGAATAAAATATGTGTTCTTAACTGCCACATTTTCTATAATGGTTATATACTACAGTAATAATTGAAAAAATACCACATTAACAGTTAAGATTCATAAATAAAAATAACTAGAGATGCTGAAGTATTACAAGCACAGAAAGGTGGTGGTGCATGCCTTTAATCCTACTACTTTTAGGGGGAGGAGGCAGGTAGATCTCTGTGAGTTCAAGACCAGCCAGGATGACAGGGAAAGTTTCAGGATGGCCAAGCCTACACAAAGAATCCCTGTCTTAAAAAAACAAAAGCAAAATCCAAGCCCAGAAGGGTGTATATGCTTTCACAGGGTCAAAATCATAAGGTTGAATGGAATTTCAGCTGTTATCCAGTAACTTTTCCCACCAGGTTAGTAGTCTTTCTTACCACCTCATTCAGGTCTCTGCTTCACTGAACGGAGGGCTGCAGAATTCAAAAAGTCAGAATTGTAAGCTCTACTTAAATGGATAGCTAACCAGAAGCTGATGACATAAGAGTCACTGGTTGGAATTAGAGAATTAGGGGGACTAACATATATATATATATATATAACATATATATATATATATATATATATGTTATATATATATATATATATATATATGTTAGTTGTGTACCTAGAACCAACAACCTGAGTGGGGAGAAACAAAGGTCTAGGAACTACCAGTGATCTTTGTAAACAATGTTTCATTTTACGATGAAACTGATTGAGTATTTAGAAAATAAATATGGTAAGCCAACCTAAATGTTTTACTGGAAAAAAAAATAAAAAGAGATAAAGAAAAAAGCTCCTGCCTTTTCCAAGCCATTAGCTTCAGATAAATTTCCTTCACAGACCTGCCTTGTAACTTGGAACAAATTTCTTCGATTTCCAGGCTCTTCATATATCTTAAAGATAAATCAGTCTGCCATCACTATTCATCTTCAGGGTCTTATGAAACATATACCACAAGCCCTTTATTTTAATCACAGAAATTGTTTTCTCCACGTATCACATTAGGGAATGCCTTCTAGGATGGGAAAGCATTCATTTTTTTTTTCCAGAGACACTCTTTGTATAGCATTGCAACTATGCTAAATAATCTCTCAATTTGGTTGAAAAAAAAAAAAAGCACTACCAGCTAAACCTACAGAGGGCAAAGCATTTGCTTCTACAATATTCGAACTCTAAGGAAATTAAAATGACCTGATTCTTCAACTTTCCTAAACATCATCCCTGCCCAGAGGGCGTTCTCTGTGAAGGCTCTATTGGTGCCAGCAGCTGGCTGTTGCAGACAGAAGGTGGCTGGATTCTGCAATGCAAAAGAGAGTATCTGAGAATCCAGTGGGTGGGTGACCAAATGCTCTTGGGACAATGGCTTATGGCTTTTCTCAGTGGCTCACACACTGAAAGGAAACCTCTAGCATTTCATAGGATAAGAGCGGATCATAATTAGAGCGACTAAAATAGCACAGGGCTGAGGTGACGATTTGGAAGATGGTGCCCATTCATAGTGAAAGGGAAGTAAAAGACACTAGGGGGAGAGGGGATGGAGGCAGTTTCCTTGAAAGACCTGAAAGTGAGCAGCAGGGAAGATGAAGGGATAGGGGTTACACACAATAGCATATTCTTCTCCACAGCACCTAATTCTCCTGCTCAGTATTCATCACTGTCGGGCCTCTGTAGAGTGCTCAATGGAGGCTTTATGTTGAGCCTCATTATCCACTCAAAGATAGGGGGCACACCATGCAAATGAAGCCAAGCTTACAGATAGGCTGTTAAAATACTGCAATTTGTCAGCATTTAGATAAACAAATGAAGGGCATACTGTGTGTGGGAGGTGGACCCCCGGGAGCTTTCAGGGTATTTTGACACTTATTGTGAGAAATATCTTAAATGTCCCCAAAGTGGCTCCCTCCTTATCATTTAAAGAGAGGATAAAGAGTTGCTAATTTACTTATAACTAAGATAAGTGGGAGACTAGAAGAATCTCTGCTTTCATCCATTGGTCTTATTCTGTTGATTAATGTCCTCATTAGGCTCAGGCTTTCTAACTGTTGCTCACACAGCCTCTAAAGCAGACACCTTTTAAACCTCTGTACACCATTTGTAGGAGAAAGCATGCACAAGCACGTGCGCACAGGAACACACACACACAGAGGCGACAGCGGCAGCAACAGCAGCAGCAGCAGTAGCAGCAGGTAATGAACATTTTAGTAAGGTGTGAGCTTTGTGTCTATCCATAAGAATATGAAAGCATTCTTCTCAGGCCATAAAGAAACAAAACTCGAAAACCCCCATCTTTGAAAATATTGTTTTCATTCTTGAAATAACTTTGGGGTGTTGATTCAAGGGAAAAATAAAATTATACATGTTAATTGTTCTGCTGTTGCAGGCCTTATCCCTTCTGTCTGAGGGGGATGGGGAAACATGATAAATAAAGCCGGGGAAGAGGCCGACAAAGCCGCCTTTGATGATCTAGTCTATTCTCTGGTTCTTAAAAGACTTTTAATGATGCTCTGGTGACAGCACCTTAGAAATCAGATTGAATCAATTGTAGCACAATTTCAAAAGCGAGATTATGGGACAATGGGGTCCCCTTCCACTCCCAGAGCAAGCCTGGCCACAAGGCTGCCGGTCTAAGCTTATCCACAGCTGTTGCCCAACCTAAAGCTTTTGGGCACATCCCCACCATGCCCCAACCAGGAGCCAACCCCTGGTGGCATGAGCTCCCATCAATCTCCATTGCTTCCACAAAGCAAGTATCACTAAAGTGTCATTTGTGATTCTTTGCCACTCAGGCCTCCATACAAACGTTTCTGTTCTTTAGAAGAGAATGATGTGGACTTAATTAAGTGTGGTAACTTGTATGTAAGGCTGCATTGAAAGAGGAAATGTGGTGCAGATGTGGTGTGAAATGATGGCGAATTACTCTTGTGAAGAACACAAATCAGGGTGAGTGACCATTACTTAGAACCAAAAGAAGTTACTGGGCACTCAATTATCACCCCCTTTGTTAGCACAACACACCAGATGGTTACAGCACTGAAGAGTTTTCTATTATCCTAACATTTTCCTAGGCTGACCTTTCTTCTTCTCCAATTCACCATAAGATGATTACCTTCTTATGGGGAGTTGATTGTTGGAGATGGATGCTGGGGGGTCAGGTCATGCACAGACTCAGTGGCGAGTTGCAGAGAAGGGTGTGCCTTGAGCAGGAGAGCTATTGATAGACTTTGCTATAACTCTTGCTCCCCTCTTTCGGCCCAGATCTGCCACTCCCTATTTGTCCTCAAATCCAGAGGACACAGTATTCGAAAGTGGCAGGCTGCTGTGCCTTCTGTCAAAGTACTTCCAGCCAAGGGAGCAGTTGTTGTCTTTAAGGAACCAAGGGGTCCTCCTCAATAAAATGAAATCCCACTTGTTGGCAGCACAGAGGCCTCAGGTGAGGACAAAAGCAGATGAGCTTGTGAATATAGAGCTAGTCATTAACTCAGGGCACCCAACTCTATCATCTACTCATCCCTCCCTGGCTCCAGAGACTGAAGGAAAAATAACAAACCTGTGTAAATAAATAAATAGAACTTCCCACCGTGGAAGCCTGTGAAGCAGCAAATCCAGACTGGGGCTTATAGAACTGGAGGTGACTGGAGTGAACTAAGGTTACCCCTCTATCAAGCCTCCTTATTAAAGAAAGAGATGCTGGTGATATGGAAAAAAACAAAACAAACAAACAAATGTGTTTCTGCCTTGTTTATTGATGAATCACTGTTTGGGAAAAAAATTAGAAAGATTTACTAGAGAAGACCAAGCAGTTTTTCTAAACAGATTTCAGATTAGTAGACTCCACAACTCGTAGGATAATGAAGAGATACCTTCTTCCAACTAGTATTCTGCCCTGGGTCAGATCTCTCCTCCATTCATTTAAAGATGTCTTTTCCCTCAGCAGGGTAATATGCAGCAATCTCAGACTCTATGCTCAGCCATACAAAGACCCTTTACCCTTTCCACACGGTTGTTATGGTGCCTCTGTTTGCTAAACACAGTGATGAGCTGCCAGCAGTGATGCCTCTGTGACTTCCGACTTCCCTTCTTAAGACAAAGCCCAGCTCTGGTGGTGTCTGCTGGAAACCTTATCGTGTGTGGCTTTCAAGACTGGCACCCACATCCTACTTTGGGGTTAGCCAAATAAAATTATATTTTGGTTTAGTACTGCTGGCAGTGAGGAAATGATGGGTATGATCTCTGGTTCAGAGTTTATGTTTATTTAAACTGTGGACACCATGAGACACACGTCCATTTTCCATAACTGAACAAATGCTCCCCCTTCCTACCCACTCCCAACAGCTTTCAAAAGGGAACTTTGGCCCTTTAGGCCTCCTGAGTGATTTCTTCTTTAAAGCTACAGGCACCAAATTCTATTGGGCTATGCAAAGGCAAATGTAAATGACGCCAAATTATAACCTAGAAAGTAGACTCTAAACACCGAAGGCTATTTGTTTATATGCACAAACACATAAAGCCACAGACATGCTTTGCTGAGATCCAGTTTCAACCTTGAATTTCCTGTAATAAATGAAACAGGCTATACTGCCAAAATGAATAATCAAATGATGATATTGCCTGGTTGGCTAACATTGCAGCAAAAACAGACATTTCTCGATATTAACAATAACAGGAAAAAAAAAAAAAGAAACCTCATCAGAAATCCCCAACCCTGATTTTGGCTGCAAATTTAAAAAGTCACATGCCTTAGGCCCAGCTACTATATTGTCCTAATCAAATTCTGTGTTTACTTATTTCCAAAATGGACTCCAAATGTCTCATAAATATCTCTTTATATGGCACAGTAATCAAGTTGAATAATCTATTGAAAAATGAAAAAAAGAGAATTTAAGCTCACAAAATATAAGAAACAACTAAGTATTGCATTACTTACTTATGCTAGATAAATTCATGAGGTTGAAGTGAAGCTTGAAATCCATGTCACCCTGACCGCTACTGTACTGTAGGCAAGAGATTGTCAAACCTCCTCAATATTCTGTGTCACTGGCAAGCCAATCCTTTCAACTTTTCAACAAGGGGTTATTGTCTTTAATATTTCTTCCTTCCATTTTTCTACGTTCAGTCAGAAGAGAGCTATCAGATGGTTACACACATTTAGAAGGTGATCTGTTTTAGCAACATCAATAAGTCAATGGTGGGAACTGAACCATCTCGAAATGTTTGATAAGATAAATGACAGGAACCTATACAAGTCTTATCATAAGAAAAATTATTTAAGAAAGTCTGGGACTTAGACTAGAATGTAAAATCCTAATTTAAATGGAGACACCACTTTAGAAATATTGGGATAAATTGGGACTATGAGCCAGGAGTTCATGATGATATTTTATAATACCAGCTGTTTTAGCCAAAGCCTCTTATTTCAAGATGAAGTAGATAAGAAACTAAAATAGCTAAATGAAGGGGCAATCATAGAGTTGAGTGCTAAGCTTGAATGAGTCTGTGCCCTGCTGGAGCCTCTAAAAGTCCTTGAAAGTATGTGGGCCTAATGGAGAGAACTCTTATATCTTGCATTTAGCCCTAACATGGGCTTCACTTTTCTTTTGAAAAATGTCTTCAGTATATTGATATTCTTCCATTTAAAATACTGAGCTTTGTTCTATTTGCTTCTACTAAGAACAGCAGAATATCAGAAAATGATTAAAACCCAAAGCAAAAGTTCTACTAAATGTACAGCCATTTTTAGCAACATCTTAAAAATTAAAAAAAAAAAAAAAGTTAGTTAATTGAGGATGAGCTGTCAAAGTTCTTATTCCTGATTTTGAAGTCTGGAGTTTGCTTCCCTCAGTGTCTTTTACTTTTTTGTTCTGTTTTGTGTTTCTTGTCTTTTGTTCTTAAAATAATAGCACTTCCTTCTTTAAAAACATTTTAGTGATAGTTTGTGGATTTCATATCATGCATCCCAAAAACATCCCTGTCCCTTTGCTTTTGCCCTCTGCCCTTCAACCCCCCCCCACTACAACAAAGTAAATCAAAATTAAATAAACAAATAAAATAAAATTTCGGATGGAAGCTGTAGTGTGACACGTGAGTCACACATATACTTTTTAGTCCATAAATCTTTACTTGTAAGTGTTCATTACAATGAGTCATTGGTCTGGTTTGAGGTCTCTGGCTTCTATTATAGCCTTCATACTGGGCCCTCACTAGGACTCGATATCCTGTGTTATAGAGACCCTGTAACTATAATTCTTGCTTGATAACTGATTTGTTATATGTAATTTTGCTATGTTGAAATTGAAATTTTCCTTTTTTATTAGACAGCAAAGAGGAAGTGATGTGGGAATGTCTTTCTGTATGCTGCTAATAAAGGAACTGTCTTGACCTATAGCAGGCATCTTAGAATTAGGAAGGGAAATTGGAGCATAGATAGGGGAAGGAGGACAGAGTCAGGAAAGGTGCCACCCAGCTGCCCAAGAATCAGCATGTAAAAGTAACACAAGGTAGCCACAGGTTGCGTAGCAAGACAGATTAATTGAAATGAGTTTAATTAATATACAGGCGTTAGCTATCAATAAGCCCGAGCCATAGGCTGAAGAGCATGAAATTAATATAAGTGTCTGAGTCATGGGGGGGACGACTAAGCAGCAACAGGCAGGTCCAGACTTTGGGACTAGGCCAGGCCAGAAAATTCCTACTACAGATGTAGCCTAAAGAACTATGCCCACATTCCCCCAAAATGGATTATAGATGTTTGACTTTGTTTACAGTGTTGGTTACAAATTGTTATAGATAATGGTGGCAAATACATATATATATATATATATATATATATATATATATATATATATATATATAAATTAAATTTAGGGATCTTGTTTTAAAAAAGAAATGGGGAAATTTAGTGGGATTACGTTCTGTTACATTGTAAATAATTGTTCCACCTACTGGCTTAATAAAAACTCTGATTGGCCAAAGGCAGACAGGAAGTGTCAGTGGAGCTACCAGACTAAGAAAACTCTGGGAACAGGAAGAACAAGAAGAGATACCAGCAGAGACTCCAAGAGAGTCGCCAGTGGATGCGACTGAAAGAAGAGATGCTGCTCTAATAAAAGGTATCAAACCACATGACTAAACAAGATAAGAATCATGGGTTAGTTTAAGAATTAAGAGTTAGCAAGTTATATAGCTGAGTCATAGACCAATTAACATAAAATTAATATAAGTGTCTGTGTGTTTCTGTGGGACTGTGGGTCAGGACCACAGGCCAGATAGGCCAGATAGGCCTATAACTACATTATAGCTTTGAATCTGGAGGTTCATTCTCTGTAGATGCTTCTGTAGTTCATAGATAAGATGGGTGTTGGGGTGGGCTACCTCATATTCCTGGCTCTGGGCCTGGGTGGCAGCTGAGATGGTCAGCCTTCCAGCTTTCCCTCACCATCACCACCCAGGTGAGCTTCCCAACACTTCCTCTGCCTGCTCACTCAGGTAGCATGGGTCAGGGCCAATCTCCTGCTCTCTCACCCTTGGGTCCATCTCTCCCACACTACTGTTTTTGCCCAGGCAAGTTGCAGGGCCTTTTTATTTCTATTTTAAGATTATTTCTTTTAATTTTTAAAATTATAACTACATTATTTTCCCTTCCCAACTGTCCCATATACGCCTTCCTGCTCTCTGTTAATTTCATGGCCTCTCTTGTTAATTGCTATTATATGCATATTTGTATATATATATACATATATTATATATATTCCTAAATATGAATACAATTTCCTCAGTCTGTATAATATATCTTGCATGTGTCTTTACATAGCTGATTGCTTGGTACTAGATAGTCAATAGGTGTGTTTTACCCTAGGGAAGACTATTTCTCCTACTCACAACATTCCTTAGTTGCCTGTAATTTTTCAAGACTTCCATGTGACTTTTGATGCTCTTCTTGTTCAGCTCATGCCTAGGCAGCTGTGTTGGGGACACTTTATAAGTGTTGCCTCTGGCATTTCTAGGAGACACAGTCTCATAGCAAATGCTCTGACCCTGTACCCCTCTTCCAGAATGACCCCTGAGCCTTAAATTTGTTTTATAGTCGTTGGGACTGAACTCCACAATTCTACATTTTGACTGGTTGTTGTTTTCTACAACGTTCTTTGTTGCAAAGAGAAGTTTCCTTGACTGTGAATGAGAACTACACTCATCTCTTGGCACAGGAATAATATTTAGAGTGAGTTAGAAATTATGTGAGTTTAATAAAGTTTCAGTCATGAGTTCTCCTCCATGATCCATGACGTCACTGGCCCTGGGCAGTAGGTTACATTTCTAGTATCAAGTATGATTTTCCTCTTGTTGAGCAGGTCCTAAGTCTAGTTAGAGAGCTGTTCATTACCATCAGGCCACATGTTCCACTACTACACCGTTAGGATTATTAGCCATGCTGGTCATTGTTGAAGTTTATAAGCACATAGTTGAGTGGGACTATCACCTGCCCCTCTCCTTTGGAAGTTTATGTGGTTCCTTCTTGTATTTACCATAAAGTCCAGTCCTCATAGATGAGACATTAGGGTCAGTTTCAGCTTAGGGGCCCTGTGCCATGTGTCTAAGTACATGGTGCCTTCAGTAATAGAAAGGTTAATCTCATGTCTTTCAGCAAAACAAAGTTTCATTTTAAACCTAATTCATCAGCTTCATTGAGATAAATGTGTATACCTAATATTTGCCTTCTTAAGCATATAATTTAATAATATTTAATATTTATAAAACTTTGCATCTATTATCACAATTCAGTTCTAGAATGTTTGCATCAACCTCTAAAATTCTGTTTTTTTCACTTTTAGTCAATCCCTAATCTTATCTTTGTGCCAAACAAATATACTTTCTATTTTTATAGTTTTTGCCTTTTCTAGAAATGCTATATAAATTTGTGAATATGCAATCCTTAGTCTTTTTTCCCTTGGTTTTGTTTCTAGTTACAAGATAGTTTAATTTTCATAAAGATATATATATATATATATATATGTATTTCTTTATGTGTGTGTATGTATACATATTTGTGTGTGTGTGTGTGTGTGTGTGTGTGTGTGTGTGTGTGTGTGTGTGTGTGAGTGTGTGTGTGTATAAGACAGAGATCAACATCTGGTGTCATGGTTCTCATATCTCCAAGTTGAATTTTTTGAGGTTAACCAGTTGATTCTTAACCTTTCTGATTCAGCTAGATTAACTGCCAGGCAAGCGCCAGAGATCTTCATAGCTTCACATTCCCAGGATTGGCGTTATGGGCACGTGTTACCACTTCTAGATTTTATGTGGGTATGAGGGATCTGAACTTATGTAGCTACCACTTTACTGTTTCCTCCAACCTTGTGTTTCTCTCTATATTAACTGGTATACATTTTATGAATATAAGGCATTCTGATTGTATACTCATCAGTTTATGGGTTATTTCTAGTTTGGGCTACTAGGAATAATATTGATATGCTTTCTAGTTTGGGCTACTATGAGTGATATTGATATGCATATCCATGTCTAAGAACTAAAGTAATGGAAGGGCTCAAACAACAATGTATATATTATAACCTTATACTGTGAACCAAAACTGATGTAGATGGAGAGTTGGAAGCTTGTATTGTTTCTGAATACAAAACTAATGCTGGAGAACACATGTGGCTACCAATAATTTGGGGATTTTGAGGTTTTATAAGAAAGGCAGACATTTGACATTCAGGGCCATGGTGTCCATGTGTGCTCACAGGGAATTTACACATGTGTTAATAAGATTTAAAGGAATGTTTTCCCACATCTCTTTGAGAATGTCTTTTGTATTCCAGTTTTTAGAAATCTTAATATTTTATCTATAAAATTTACTTTCTTCTTCTTTTTTTTTTCTCTTTCTTATTTCCAAAATGATCACCAATCTGCATGTTTCCTGCTTTTAACGTATAATCACTAAGGGAACAGAGACCTTTATAGAAATGCTTTTCCTTGTCGGGTGGAGAGGTAGAAAGTCAAAACACCTGGATTCCTATGTTTCCTTATGTTTTATTTCTTCATCCTGAGTCTACTGAATGAAATTCCATAGCATCTTCAAGTTTAGAGGGCAAGAACACTATTCCAGGCTACAAACAATGCAATTGGTTTGTTTATTGTTTTGTAAGGATTCAAAGATATGTATGTTCCAAATATAACCTTTGGCAAGAAGTTTAAATGTAAATATTATTCTGCAATTCCTTTTATTTCTTCATTTTTCAGTATTAATGAACTGTCGACATAATAGTAAACATATTATAGATATAAAACTAGACAAGATTTCTGTCTTTTTAAACTTATAACCCAGGAGGAAAACTGATATTATTGCGTCTTTGATAATATATAAATAATATAAAAATAATGAATAATGTCACAAACCAAAATAAAATTGTACTCGAGTTCAATATTTAAAAAATTTTTTCTAAGCTCTTTCATTTAATTAGAAAAGAACAGAATATTTAACTGTGGGAAGTATCCATTGAGCTATAATCTGGGGTATAAGTAAGTTTCTTTCAATTTACATTTTATTTTATTTTTATATATGTGGGTGTTTTGTCTACATGTAGGTCTGTGCTCCCTCACATGTCTGGTATTCTAAAAGGCCAGAAGTAGGTGATGAACTCCCTGGAACTGGAGTTACAGACAGTTGTGAGCCAACATGTGGGTTCTAAAAATTAAAATTGGTCCTCTGAAAACGTACTAAGTACTATTAACTGCCAAACCACCTATGCAGTTCCAATAAATAAGAATTAATTAAGTATAGAGAAAACCCTGAGAGGGTGGGAAAATATATGTATTGGTTAGTTTTATGTCAACTTGACATAAGCTGTAGTCATTTGGGAAGAGGAACTCACAATCACAAAAATACTTCCATGATATTGGTCTATAGGCAAATCTGCTGGGCAGTTTGTGATTCATGATTGACGTGGGAGCTACTGAGAGCTGGGGTAACCCTAGGCAGATGGTCCTGAGTTGTATCAGAAGCCAGACCAAGTAAGTCATGAGGAGTAAGCCAGAAAGCAGCACTCTTCCATAGTGTTGGCTTCAGTTCCTGTCCGGATTTTCCTGCTCGCATCACCATCCTGAATTTTCTCATCCATGGAGTGTGACTTGGGAATTATAAATGAAATAAAGCATTTCCTCCTCAAATTGTGTTTTCTCATGGTGTTTTCTCAGAGCATCAGAAACTCTAGGACACTGTACAACCTGGAAAAGTCCTCATGAGAAAAAAAGAAACTAAGAAACTGAAAAGTGAAAGGGTAGGGGTAAGGGAAAGAAGAAAGAAAGAGAGCATGAGAGAGAGAGAGAGAGAGAGAGAGAGAGAGAGAGAGAGAGAGAGAGAGAGAGAGAGAGAGAGAGACCAAGTAGCATATGATGACTTCACCGCCAACTTTTGGATCAGCTAAGAGGCTTATGAGGCCCACCTGTTCTATCTGCGAGGGTTTCTCCAGGGAATATTACCTGAGAATGAGGATTTGGTTCGAATATGGGTAGTGGATTCTCTTTCCTTCTCTCAACTTCCTGCCCAACAATTATGAGCTGATAGACTAAATAAAACCTTAGGAAACAGGAGCCAGAATCAATCTTTTCTCTCTTAATGTGTTTCTGCCAAGAATTCTGTTAGAACAAAGTGAAAAATGAACTAATGCATATCATTCATACAAAAGAAAAAAACATTACTGGATTATTATGATGTCTATGAAGTTAGTGGAGATCAGGTAGATAAAGGTTGAGATAGGCAAAATGTTTGCTATTGACTTAAAATACAAGAGGAAACCACATGAGAATTTGAAGCTTTGGGGGAAATGAACCTACTCTGACTTATTTTGAAGGAGCAGATTGGAGATACATAATTAGAAAAGAGCTAAAATAGATGGAGTTAGACCTACTTGTAAAGAGGACCAGTTTTCCAGAAAGAGTAAAATAATAGATTAAGTTGAAACATAGATTACAAATTTGGAAATATACAATATTGAGATTTTGTTGTGGTTACATAAATGAGCATAGAAATGATGATTTTCATAATGAGGTAAATGCCATTATTTGGGACATAGGTCAGATGAAGGCCAGGCTGTAACTCAGCTTTGGAAAAGCTGGATTTATTGGGTCTGTAAGACATTTCCTTGAAGTTAACATGTATAATATAGATACCCCAAAGTTTAAACTAAAATCTTCTGGAGAGATTATGAATTAAGTAAAGAAATCTAAAATCTTGACAACAGGTAGAGAAATCTATATCTACTCTTAAAGGTAGAAAGTTTCAGAAGTGTGAAGACATTGATGCAGAGGGCAATAGGGAACTACACTTCATGGAAAGAACTAGTATGCAAGAAGGGAACACATTCTTTGCATGTGGCTGTGAAGAATGATCACAATGAGGAAATAGTCTTTGAATTTAATGGTGAGGCCTTTGCTCTTAATGATAGCAGATTATTCTAATGGAGCGCTGGGCCATACACTTACTGGAATAAATTGTCTATTATCTCTGCACAGTTCCAGTCATTATACCCAGGGAAAGAAATAATTTGAAGATAATGTACTAGTTGGTTTTTAGCAATTGGAGTATGGACCCAGTCATTAATATCACTTGGTAGAATAACCATAAAGACAGATTTTTAAATATTTTCCCAACTCTACTTCACATTTACTTCTTCCCTTCATGTCAGAACTCTATGAACTTTATTGGAATGCATTATAGACTTTCAAAAACATTTATTTTTGAATTAAACTAAAGGACTTATACTTGATTTTCTTTTAAAAGAGTGTTTTTCCTCCTCAAGCAATTGATACTTAGAATCCCACCTTTAAAAGCATAACAAGAAATAAGTATTTCTTCTGGATTTACTAATGTTTCATAAAGTATATCTTAACTATCAAAGAGAAACATAGTAGTGAGTTTATATTAAAGACAGTCTAGTAAACAAAATAATGATATGAATATATGGAATGTCACTATTAAAAGTTGCACATTTGTAAAAATAGAAAGCTTAAAATTCAAACCTTATTTACCAAATGTTTCCTTCAAATTCTAGATCTAGATGTTTTTGAAAGAGAAATATTATTCAATTCATACAAAATTAAACTCTCAAATTAATCCAAAGAAAGCCTTCTCATGGCACAAACACATTCTGAGCAATGTACGGAAAAATGATTTAACTATTTTGCATATTATAAGCATAATTTTGCCAAAGATATCAAACCCAAACAATAAAATTTGATATGTGTAAAAGTGTTCAAATTTAACATCTAATATGATACCTAGAAACAGATGCTTGAGGAGACCTAGCCAGGATCTCTTCACCTATGTGCATACTTCATTTAATGACTCATAGTCAATGAAAGATTCACTCAATGGGCAGTTATCTTAAGTACCTACCACACACTGTCCTAGTAATTGGACAAAAGTAGTAAGTTTATCTCTGTTCTCAAGTGTACATTCTCCAAGAAGACAATACACCAAAAATGTTTAACTTCAACAGAAGTCAGTGAGCATGAGTCTTTCCATGATGATGAAAACTTCCTCCAGGTGGGGAAAAAAGTTGTAAGATTGAGACCACTGCAGATAAATTGATGGTGGAAGCTCCTTAGGAGTTGGTTGTAAAGAAATCTGAAAACTTCAAAGGAACAAATCTAGATATCTATGGAGGAAATTGGCATTTTAAGACACAATTCATTGTAGCAAATATGAGTATATGAGCTCTCAAGCACCTAGAATATGTGTTTGGGAAAGCAAAGTCCTGCCATTGACTTCATTCCCAAACATTGAAGACACAGAGACTGGAACTCTAGGTATTTTCCTCAGCCACAACATTCAAAGAAGAAAAATATGCTATCTATTAGCATCTCATCTTAGTGAGTTTAGTTTGCAAATTTTCTGTGGTTTCATTAAACTGAACCAGAAAGGCCTCACTGAAGAGATCTATTGCTTTGGGAAAACAAGTTAGAAACCAGACTGAAATTTGGCTCTTCCACATAACCAATATTTCCAGCTCACCTCTGGTGAATCTGGTTTAGAGACCTACCATTTCCAGGAGCATAATAACATGGCTCAATCCAAGATACAAAAGTAATTTATTCAGACAGAGTAAGGTTCATATACAACCTCTCAAAAGCTTTCTCTAAGTTTTTAGTTTTAGAGAGAGATCTTAAGTTTCACATTTTACCCAACTGGTTACATTCTCATTCTTAACAAAGATGTGATGCATTCCCTTAGTGCAATATCATGGCCCTTATTCTGGTGGCCCACTGCCATATCCAACCCAATGAAATGTTTTATGTAATCTAAAGTGTTCCTCTAAAAAAAACAGTAACTATTCAAGCTTGAAAAATTGAGGATGTTCTTATTAAGTATGAATTGTTTCATGTTCCAGAAAAATATGAGGATGTTTTGGCAATAGTATGGCTACTATACCAGTAGTAATACTTGACTGGAATGTAACAGTTTATTTTCTTATGTATAATACACATCTTCTACCTTAGCTCTGTGCTGATTCCAAATTCTATTTCATCTCAGCTTGTTTCAATCCTTCATTTTTTTTTTCTGTAAATGTTAGCGGTTATGCCTCTTTCTTTAATACACAAACGTAATTTTGTCCCCCAACTCTTTAACTCCAAATACTGAAAATGACAATGAATTGACATCATTTTGCTAGATCCATCCTATGATGAGCACTATCATATAAATTCCACAGAATTATGGTAGACTTAAAGATAAATAGTCTGTCGTCAGAAAAAAAGAAGTTAAGCTTATGTGAGCCATACAGGGGGAGAGAAACTGTATTCTGGATGAATTGTTCAATGTTTGAGAGCCTTGGATTCATGTCTATCCTATTGTAATAAGCTTTCAAGCTATTTTAGCAAAGATAGCTTCAAGCCAATTGTTCAACCATCTGTCTTGGTCTTTCCCTAGACTATAAGTGCTTGAGGGCAACAGCCAGATGGCTTTTCTCACTAGTGTTTACCTAGTGGCAAGTCCCTGACACATGGGAGACTCTGAGAAGGCAAGTTTCTAGAAGCTTGAGAGTTACAGTCTCACCACACATGGTCTCTTACCCTAGCATATGTTTCTAGCCAGGTCTGCCTCACAGATTTCCAGACAATTGAGTCAGAACCACACGTTACAACTTCTTGAGAGGCTACAGAAATTCCACTTCCATTGAAGTTGCTGAAAATGGTTGTGGTACACAGAGAGGAAGAAAGATTTTATGATAAGACAGGCAAGTCTTTGCATCAAAATACTATCCTCCTCTTGTTCAGCCCTGAAACATCTTCATCTAATTAGTTATTCTTCAGCTTATTTCCTGAGGGTGATGAACAGCTGGCTCATACTTAAAGCCAGACAAAGGACTGGGTTTAGGCAGACATTTCATTTTGTATCTACTACTTCATCTAACAGCTCTGGGGTATATTTCAAAAATCTTGTTATGAGCCTCCCTATATTATTACCACCTGTGACCTTCTCTTTGATAGCTTTCTATGTTGAGTGAGACCATTCTATTTCATTCTGAGCACTAATTTGGCAGGAGAAAGTCAGTGACCTATGATCAAGATCTAGACTTGGTACACACCAAAACCATAAGCAATGGAAGACAATTTGAGATAGAACTTTTGACATTTTCTTTTCTTTCTTTACTTTCTCCTTCCCATTATTTTAAGCAGGTATGTTAGCTATATAGTAGTATATCTCAAGAATTTGGGGCAGGCTATATATAAGCAGAATCTACAGGAAGGTGATAGCTCTTTGCTCATTTTAGTTTAGTCCTCTTCTGTGAGTTAAAATAGGGGTTTGAGCCTTAGTGGACAAGGGAAAATGGAAACAATAAATACCCCCAGTAGTGTGCAATATGTATCTGCTATTTTCCTAATCACTAAGATACATTACCTGAAAGAAGTAAAGTAAGCAGAGACCTTCTTTACTTCTTTGGTTTCAGTGTGTGAGTGAGTACTGTCCTCCATTCTGGAGATATCATAGCTACAGCAACAATACAGAGGAAAGAGAGGACCGAAGGTAAGGCAGAGCTATAGACTGCAAGGCTATGTTCCCGTGAGCCATGTCTTTTACTTAGTCTTGACCCCCTAAAGTTTCTACAGCCTTACAACTCAGCACTTGCTACTAGAAATCTAAGGTCCAATCAAATGAGCTTCCATAAAAATGACAGCAGCAAAATGCAGTACGAAGTTTCTGGCTTTACCTTTCCGGCATAGCTCTGAGGTTCTGACCTGCAGTCTAGCAGTCCCACAGAAACATACAGATGCTTGTATTAATTTTATGCTGATGGCTTTGGCATAATGCTAGCTAGCTCTTGCTCTTAAACCAAGCCATCTTGTTCAGCCATGTGGCTCGGTACCTTTTCTCAGAGCATCATTTCAATTTCTTTCCTCTGCATCTGCTGGCATCTCTGACATCTCGTTATGCTGTCTCTGTAGTGTTTCTCTGGCTTCTCTGCTCTGCTCTTCCTGTTCCCAGAGTTTTCTTAGCCTGGTAGCCACACCCACACTTCTTTTCTGCCTTCGGCCAGTCAGCATTTTTATTAAAACAGTAGGTGGGACAATTATTTACAGTGTAACAACATAATCTCACTACAGAAAAATATGGAGATAATATACTTACTGAAGAAGAAAAGAGTTTCTTCTGCTTCATGATTTCAGATTTTTTCAGTCCATAGTGACTTGGTTCCGTTTAAGTCTGTGGCTGGCTATTACATGGAACAAGAGTATCAGTGGTACGATATATCATAGAATAGGAACAGGTGACAGAAGAGACATGTTTACAGCATGACATCTGAGAGGGAAGCTGAGAGTGAGGAGAGAGAGAGAGGAGAGGAGAGAGAGAGGAGCCTTAATATTACAATCACATTCCCAGTGACCTACCTTCCTCCTACTATGTAGAACCTCTTAACATTTTGCCATGTCCCAGAAATACAAAACTCAATAACATAACCAAAATCTATGATCCTTTGAGAGACAGTAAGGATCCCAGCTATCACAAATGGATAAATATCCACAGACTAGACTGCCAGAAATAGAAGCATTTTCCTGGGCTTCAAGGCAATGCCTCATAAGAGCTGATACTTCAGAGAGATAGAGCTAGTGGTACCTTAGGAAGGAATCCACTTTCCTTATTTGACTCTGAAGATGATCTCTAGTCAATTTGGAAATATGACATGAACATGAATTATGATAAATCACATCCAGAAGACCTTTTCTGTACTTTTGTAGATAGTTAAATTTCTGAAAGAGAATACCAAATCCCAGTAACATGAATTTCAATAGTTTAACAGGATAGAAACACAGGGCTTGAGACCTAAAATCTAGACTGGTTTTATGTTGAAATGAAAGTGATGTTGATAAGTGCTATATAAGGTATTTATGTAAACAAAATATCCAAGTTTTTCAAATAGTTTGTAAACAAAAGATATTCTAAAGAATATGATTCGTGTGTTGTTAGACCTTATTAAATTTGTCTTCATGGCAGAACTGATTCCTTGAAGACATGGTTCCCTCATTCACAATCTCTGGCAAAGGTCAAAGCAAGGGCAGTCTGAAGCAGAAGTTCACATGCCAACAAATCCAGGAAGGGTGAATGCAATAGCCTGATTGCAAAAGTGACTCAATTTGCAATCTCCTTGGACTCTACATTTTGCAATGTGACTCTGTCACTGCTCCTATCAAAAGGCATGCTCTTAGTCAATGCCTGATGAACCTCATTTGCCTTTGTGAGCAGTAATAGAAAGTAATAATGTGCTTTTTCGGAACTTGTTATACAAACATTGGCACTTGGACCTCTAGACCACCATGAAAACAAGCTGTGGATAATATCCTATAGGAGTAGAATGTGAAATAGAAATGAGACCCTTTCAAAAATAGCAATCTAGATCAAGATCATACCGCCCTTGCCGATTTTCCTCATGTCACAAATACAAATACATGGCTCAAAATCAGCAGAACTCCCCAGGCCACCCATAGACTTAGGGGAAATCATAAATTGTGTCTCTGTTAAACCACCACAATTTGTTACGAAACAGTGAGTTATGCAGACCTACTCTCTCTGTAGATAACAGATATACTTGATAAGTAAACTAGAGAGATAAATAACTGTAGAATGGGAAGTTTCAAAAATTTAGACAAGAAGGAGATCTCTGCTTGTCATTCCAGGGAAGAATTGATAGAGTTTTTGTTGTTTGTGTTCCCTTTAAATTTTGATTTGGATTCTGCCATTCCAGTTTACCCATTTCACCTTGCCTTAGATGTCTCCCTAATTCTCTTTTAGAGCCATTTTTCTCATTTTGTTCAAGTTCCCATTATATATCAGAGAAAGTGAGAGCAGTAAGGTTGTGGCCCAGACCTTTGGGAGAATCCTCAAGTCATCATTTTTCTCTACTCCAGGTCTATCAAGGCAACCTTGAAAGCATGGGCTTCTTCCTTCATTTGAACTATGGTGATCTGTATTCTTGGATCTTTTCTGACAACACAGTGGTTCCTAGGCTTGCGGATAAACCTTGATTCCCAATAAAATAAGACAATTTTTGTGTCATGTTAGTCCTGGACGCTGTTTTATAACAGAATGAAATTCAGAAGTGAAAGTAAGCATCTTCATTCCTAGGCTTCCATTCTCTGTCTGCAAATGCTCTTTCTTTTCTGGTTCTCAGGCTCCTGGACACAGGGCCTAGGGATTCCTAACTTCCTGTCTCTCTTCCAAAGCTAATGCCACTTTCCCAGGGGCTGGGGAGTCAAGTTTGAAAGGGTCAGTCCCTGGAATTCCTTGTGCTAACACTAGGGAGACAACCACTCTTGTCTGTTAATTGGCGCAGGAAATGAGCAAAGTTGAATATGTGAGTCTCCTGTGATTAGAAACCTTTTAAAACAACAAGCTTAGTTGAATTTGTCTTAAAAGGGCTGTGGGAGTAGATCTAGAAACCTGAGAGCTAGCTAGATAATTTAATGAAAAACTTAGGGGTCTTTTGATTTTTATAAATAAGAAAAGTAAAACCAAACATGGGTAAATCATCCCTAAATATTAGAGACACTAAAGTCTCTCTCAGATTTTAATCTAGTTTTGTATTCTGGCGCAATAAAGGCTTCAGAATGCAGCCATGTACTTTACTTTCCCACCCGTGGCTCCTGTGTCTTCCTAACAGTACTTTAGAAGATCCCATAGCCTCAGGGTCCTGTTCCTCCATTCCCCTTCCGACACTCTTTCTTTTTATCTTTCTCCGCATCCTTTGCTTCCTACTATTCCTTCACCTCCCCCTCCCCTCTCCTTCCCCCTCTTTCTCTTCTCCTTCCTCTTCCTCCCTTTACCACTTCTTCTGCCTTTGACAGATACTGATTTTGAAGGACTCTTCCTTAGGATTCAAAACCATCAGAGTATGTTGTCCTTAAAACTAAAATAATAAGAACAAGTGAGCATTTTGGTTTGTTTCAGAGGGAGCCAGAGAGTGACTGGAAAGATTCACTTTTGTGATATATAATCATTTTACTGTATTATTGATACAAAAATAAATTAATACAAATAATAATAATAAATACAAATAATTATTTTTTTTCAAAAAAGAGGTAAGAAATTACTCCTTATACTCATTTTCTCCACAACAGTAACTTTATGTATTTTTATGGATGATATAAAATATTTTCGCCATAATTTATTACTTCTTTGGATGTTTCATATGTGCTCATCATATTTTCCTCCTCCCACACTTCTCTCTAATCTACTCCTCTTTTCTGCCTTCCTGATTTTGGGTCCTCTCTCTAAAATACATATAGAGAGAATATAATCTGTGCTGCCCATATACACTGCTTACCATCTTGATTTCTCATTTTCCATGATTCAGGTACTTTGTATCTTCAGTAGTAGAGTCTGATTGTCCACCAAAGTGTGAATGACCTATATCAGAGGCCACATACTATGTTAAAGCTGCTGTTGGTTGAAGATATAAACTCACAGCAATTGTGACAATGGTCAGATAACTTATACAGGTTCAAGCCAGGCAAAATCCCAGCATGGAAAGGGAAGATGGGCACAAAGTCCCACCCCAGCTAAGAAGTTACTGGCAGTTGATATCTGCTGGAAGAAGAGAGTCCATTTTCTTTAACAATAAAAGACTCTAATGGTACACAATGAAAAGAAAAGAACACACACAGATGCATACCACCCACTCTCCAACACTTTCTGTAGAATCTTCTGAAACTTTTGCTTATATAGAAATTCATTTACATTTTGTTGTGAGAGTGCTTGACTCAGATCTAGGCACAGAGTAAGCACTTAATATATATTTGCTGATGTGAGTTGAAGGCATGAGCTGTTTCCTACAGATTAAGCAATTTTGACACCATAATCCTTAAATAATTCCCAGGAAGTACCTTAAACAATGGTTTCTATTGCAGTCACATTAGAGCTTCTGACTCCCGTGTTTTACTGTTTGTTTCTGGTTCATATGTCAAGCCATTGGCTGCCTCTTGGTTCACACAAGGGGGCATAAACTCCAGGGCAGGCTAGTTTGTACTTCAGATCTCAGAAACTCAACTCCAAAGCAGAGAGCCTTTTCCCACTGAGACATTTTTATAATGATTATGGCTTGCAAACATTTAGAAAGAGATGACACAATGTAATAAGAAGTGATGAAGGCGTGTTAATTAGAAATTAAGCATCTCCTCTACTTTTGCAGCCTACTCTGAGCATGGGTAAATTGGAGTGGAATATTATAGGAGCAATGGGAATGGTTATTGAACTGTGAAAAGCATTTGCTACAAAGAGAAGGCCTTAATTCCCCTTGATGTTATCAGAGAGGGGCGCATTAGGTTCTGCAAAGCAAGTGGCAGTGATCAGCAAATGCATTTTAAAATGTTCTTCCCCTTAATATCAGATGACCATAACTGCATCTCCAATTTGTGGACGAATACCTTTACTCCTGAAATAAAAAGCATAATTGGGAGAATTAAAAAGATCAGTTAAAGAAAGCTGAGGGTGTGACTCAATGGTAGAGTAAGTAGCCCAGCACTGGGGGGGGGGGGGCAGGAGGAAGGAGTCAATTATTAAAAAAAGTAAAAACAATCAAGAGAGTTATTTAAATTCTGGAATGAATTACTTACATACCTCCAATTTTCTGTTGTTTCTTTGTTTATTGGCTGCATATATTAACACCTTGAGTTCTTTGAAATAATAAAAATTATGCATAAATCAGGACACATTACTAGGAATATAAGACTGACAAACCTGAAGTATTAATAGTGATATATGTAGGCATACCCGTTGATTTCCCATACCTTTCTAAAGAAATGATTTAATAGAACTTAAATTATTTCAGGCTGGGCATAATGGTTTATCCTTGTAATTCAGTCTTCAGAAAACAAAGTCAGAAGGCCAGCAGCAAGGCCAGCCAGTTCATACAGTAAGTTCCAGATCAACAGGGCTACACAGCCAGATAATTGCCTCAAGTCAAGACGGGGCATCAGCAACAACACATAAGCCAAAAAACAAATGATTGGAACAATAAATAAAATTATCTTCTTTACCAGAAGCATAGGTAAATCAAAATCACTATATTTGATTTTAAAGCCAGAACACCTTTTGTAAAATGTATAAGATAAAACTTACTCAAAGGTCAGTACTTCAACCGGGGTTAATGTGTCAAAAGTTTCTTCCCAACGGCTTCATTTGATAAGGTGAAAAAGCAAAAAACAAAAACAACAACAACAAAAAACCTTGCTTAGCATGGAAACTAAAATGCAAACTGAGGTTAAATTTTAATTTGCTCTGAGAACTTGCAACATGAGCGATCCAGAAAGATCACAGTGGCGTTAGGACCAGAAAGAGATGTGTTACACCTGGCATTACAGCAATGCTGAGAATGTGCTCTCCTGGATGCTAAGGGGTCTGGAGGATTCTGTTCCAGTTTCCATTCCTTTATTTTGCTACTATTGACCAACAACAGGGAGCTGGGATATGTGCTTTTGGTTGTGGCTATAATGCTGAAAGTCAGAGCCCCACTGCACTGCATTCCACGCCAGCATTGCTGATCACTCGGACTGACATAAAGAATATCCTAAACACAGGCATCTGCCTGCAATCTCTTAATATCACAAAGAGTGTGCTTACATTGGGGGTTTAACATCTTGGACCTGGTTCCAGGACAGCACTGCCTTACCCAACTATAGCTCATGCAGCACCCCCCTTCTCTAAAGCCTGGGAGAAGGAAAGAGGTGAACTGATAAGAGTCATTGGCATTCAGGAGAGAGGAAAAAGAGAGAGAAAAGAGCCGGAGCCACTCTATACTGCGCCCACAGTTGGGTCTAGAATTTCACATTGGCCTCTATCTTATTAGACATGCTAAGCTGGCATCCAGGGGCTATCGACTGTCAACATAGCGGCCAGTCAAACAATTGACAAAGCCATCCCTTGAGAACGTTGAGTGAACTGACGGAAAGTGCCGTCAAAGGAGTTAATGTGCGAGCTGGCACCCAGTGCCAGGCCCCGGCGTGAGAACCACTTACGCGGTAATTGTCCCTCCTGGTGTCCCTGGCTCTGTCAAACACTGCCCCAGGCTTGCCTTTCAGCACAGGAACTGATCTCTTTTCGGTGTCTGAAATGTACACGCACCCTAAGGCCCGCCAGCCTAGGGTGGGGAGTCCGGGTGGGAAAGCCTGTCCTCTCTAGCACCCCCCCCACCACGGGCTCAGTTTCTAAGGCTCTAGGGTTGAGTCGCCCCTGAGGTTTCTAGGGAACACAGGGAGATGTTTATGACAGCCGTGACCCAGACAGAGTTTGAGGCTGGCAGCCTCCTTCTGCTGGATCCATCTGGAGCAGGCCTAGTCTCTCTCAAAGGACCACACCCTCTTGAACAGAACAAGCAAAGCCCAAAAGGAAGAATATGATGCAGCGCAGCACCCAGTACAGGAGAGAAAATGGGGTCCAGGTTAGCATACGGATAATGGCTGAGGGCAAGTGTAAACCGTTTTTCTAAAGGTCGTCAGTACAATTACACAGGTCAGAAAGATGCAATTTGAAATAACAGAATCGAATGTGAAAAAAAAAAAACCCACTGAGACAAGTGTTTTTATTTACTTTAGAAGCAAACAAACAATAAACAAAAGGCACTTAGTATGTGAACTGAGACTTGGACTGAAGAACCACTTCATACTAGGAAAGTCTTTATCAGTTTACCACTGTCCTAATTCTCCCATCACCTAGAAGAATAAACAAATCGGCGGTGACAGTGTAAGTGAATATACTTGGGCAAGGCAACTGGGAGTAATTTTAGAACATGAATCCAATTAAGTCTTTCAAAATACAAGCAGAGGACATAAATAGGCAAGTGAAAATATGCAGGTTTCAAGGGTGTATTGTGGGGGTTGGGGGGCTCACATTGGGGAGATGGCTCAGCAACAGCTCTTCCAGAAGACTTGAGTTTGGTTTTGATAAATCACTCATATCAGCCAGTCAGCTCACAACTTCCTGCCAATCCAGCTCCAGGGGCTCTGACGCCTGAGTTCTGCACTCATACATGCTACATATACACATTGGATAAAATGAGAGTGAAGCTTTAAAATACGCAAGTACATTTCAAATGAATATTTAACATTAACTAAATACAGTAATAATAATAATAGTAATAATAATAATAACCTTTCAGTGCATGAAATATCATGATTTGTGCCTCGTGTCAAGCCATTTGCCTACTAGATGAGGAAAATCAACTGGATGTGCTTTCAATACAACAGTGTTTTCAATCCAGCATTCTTTATAAAGGACAGCATTGTCATCCCGCAGTCTTTTCTTCTAACCACTAACGTTTTCACACATGTGTTAGTATGAGTTGGCTGCCCTTAAATCAGTTTTGTTAGAGATGATCACAAAGAAGTTGTTGGATTTTGTTTGAGTACACAAGAACTAAGGTAACCTCTGGCATGCACTAAGCAATACCAGCTCCTCCTCTTTTATCTGGGACTTTCCAGGTTTGAGCACTTACTTATACCCAGGGAATCCCCACAGTCTGGAGTAGCTATGGGTCCCCAGGGCTTGTCTTTTGCTAAGTTACTCTGCTTATCAATGAATGTGTAAAGGACTATGAAAAAAATGACTCTGAACAATAGACATTTTACAATATCTAGTGACTGTATTCAGTAATTCCAGAGGTCTATGTGACACTGCCTGGGGTCATTCATATATTAGTAGACAGCTAAACTGGCTAGGAAGGTCCATAACAGTTTACTCCCCTGCTTGGGACATCAGAAGAGAAGTCTGAAGGCTGAGCTTAGCTTGGATCCTCTCTATTTTTGGGTGTTTCCAGGTCCTGTATTAGCAGGGCTATTGGTGTCTTGATGTGCTAGGTAAAAGCACCGAAATTGAGAGACCCAGTAAAGCAGCAATGGGATCCTGAAGTCAGCACAGAAGCTGCCAGTTTCCTAATACATGGGGTTGGCATAGTGTCATTTCACCACAGTCTGTTGATGACATCAGAGTCTGCCCAGATACAAAAGAGCAGTGACACATTCTACATTTCTCAGAGAAAGAAAGGTTAAAATTTCGAGATCAAGTTTACACATAGATACCCTACTTTGATAGAATAACCTCAGCTGCAGTTTAATTTGGCCAAGTAGGTATTATTTTTCACATTTTTCTGATGGAAAAATAGAACAAGGCTCTAATGAGATTTAAGCTGTTTTCATCAGGATCCCACAACTAATGATGTAAGTAAACACTATGTTGTTGTGATTTGGAACTATGATAATTTGCTCCTGCTACATTGACCATAGAGACACATAGCATGGCATATGGATTTGCACTGAAGAATAGCTATGTATTCAATGTGTGGATGTAGTACGCTTAGGCAAAGAGGGCAGTGAGTCAAGATTCTCTGACCTGTACTATGGCAAATGTGGCAGAATTTCCTGGCAAAGGTTTCATTAACACATCTGCCAAAACACAGCAATATAGATATAGCGGTAGAAGGTTATCTGGATCTTATAAGGGGTCAGATGACTTGTGGTTGAGTAGTTCTTGTAGCCCCAGCAAGCTTGGCTGGTTTTGGTGGCAGTCACTCTTATGCCTACTTGGACTTTCTGGTTTAGCTAGACAATGTTGGTTCTAAAATGCTACTCACCAGCAGCTAGCTGACGCTTATGGTAAATTATGCATCTCTTCCACTTGATCTCTTATCTTCTACAAAGAAAATCAAATTTGGTTGTTACATTACTCCAATGACAATAGTGAAAGCCTTTTAGGTCCATAGGCTTAGAACTTACATTCTTTGCATTGCATCCATTGTATTTTCCAGGATAAAAACAATTCACAAGGTCATGTAAGACTTGGAAGCTTGGGTCAAATTTGGGCTCTGCTGATTGGTCTCCAGAAATATACTAAGAGACAACAAATCCCCCAAAAGGAGGAACTGTAGACATTTTGAGTTCTCATACCAGAATGCTGTATTGATAGCTTCTTTCTGAGATAGAACTCAACCAGATGAAAGCCGTTTCAATTTTGTTAAGCTGATAAATGAAATGTAGGCTATGCTGACTAGTTTTATGTCCACTTGACACAAAGTGGAGTCATTTTGGAAGAAGGAACCTAAATCAAGGAATGACTCCCACAAGACTAGCCTGAGGGCAAGACTGGCATGTTTACTTGACTGATGATTAATATGGAATGGTACAGCTCTCTCTGGGCAGTGTCATTTCTGGCCAGGTGGTTCCAAGTGCTATAAGAAAGCAGTCTGAGTAATCCACCAAGAACAAGCCCATAATCAGTGCTCCTCCATGGTCTTTGCTTCAGTTCTCACCCTGACTGATTTCCTGTTATGACTTCCTTTGGTGACAGGATGTTGCCTGAAAATGTAATATAAAATAAATCCTTTTTTTTTTCCTCCACAGGTTGCTTTTGATGACAGCATTAAAATTATAACTAAAGGTGGGCCTTGTGAGTATGCTCTAAAATTCTATCCAGATAGTTCACATTAAACCAATAATCCAGAAGCCCACTCTAAAGTACTCATCAAAACCCCAATGGTGCTTTTTTAAAGCTATTGTGGTACAGTCCATTGTAATTTTGGCGTAGTGATTTAGATGAGAACTGACACTATAGGGTCATAAAATTGAGTGCTTGGTTCATGCAACTACTGGGGAAGGATTAGGAGGTGTCCTCCTCTCTCTCTCTCTCTCTCTCTCTCTCTCTCTCTCTCTCTCTCTCTCTCTCTCTCTCTCTCTCTTTCTCTCTCTCCACCCCCCCCATCAGATGCAAGCTATCAGCTACTATTGCAGTGTTATGCCTGCCTTTTTACTACCATGATCTCGATCATGACAGTCATGGACTACCCCTCTAAACTATGATGTCCAAATTAAGAGCTTTTCATCTTTTATTTTATAAATTGCTTTAATAGTGGTGTTTTGTTGTGGCAATTGAAAAATAACGAAGTCTGCCTACATAAAAGCTATACCTCCACTTTGTTTAAAACTAGTACCTGATAAAAATGAACAAAATCTTTTGAACTTATACAATGGCAACAACCAAGAAGAAGAAAATAGTCAGATGAATCAAGTCTTAGAGTAAAAATAAATCGACAATTTAGATTTCTCAAAAAGTTAAAGCATAGCCTCTAGATTTAATTGCTAAGGTATTTATATTTATACTTTCACAGATGTAAATTGAATATAAATATCATATACTATACTAGATACTTTACATATCTCATATCATTTAATATTTACCTGAGAACCTATGGCTCATTTACAAATGTTAGTATCTCCATCACTCATACAGAAAATTTGAATATGTGGTAGGTTGCGCAATGTACCTCTTTGTCAACTAAACTATAAAATAAGTTTTTATCTTGGATCGCCTATGTCATTTAATTGAATCCCTGGGGTATTATCATGAAACACATATAGGGTCAAAACAGATCTGTGAAGAAGGACTTGCTCTGTTATATTCTTCAGACCCTACAACTACCATGTACAAAGTCAAAGTTGTATTTTGAAAAATTGGGAGGCCACATAGTAGAAACTCAAGGTAGATCAGCTAAGAAGCAGACAACCTTCGAATATTTATTTATCAATTAATAGTCACCATAGACAAGTGGTTCTCAACCTTTCTAATGCTATGACCCTGTAATATAGCTCATCATATTGTGGGGACCCATAACCATAAAATTATTTTCATTGCTATTTCATAACTGTAATTTGCGACTATTATATAATATCTGCGAATTAAACATCTAATACGAATGATATCTGATATGCAACTCTCTAAGGTGTAATGACACATAAGTTGAGAACTACTAGTCTAGACCATAATGTCTCTAACTCACCTTCTAGATTTTTCAATCTAGTAAGGTGTCAAACCTGATTTTTACATTTTAAAATTAGTATCCTCAAAAATGACATCATACTGACTTCTTTAAAGCATATACCATCACTTTAAAGTCTGGCACACAGAGGAATGAAGGATGAAATTTGCCTTGACTATGCCTCTACACACCAAAGACCTTCGTAGTAACAGAAACCCATAAAGATTTTGAACAAAGAGTGCTTGATAGTGTTTCTAAGATTAAACTTTAAGCAAGAATACATTGATTCATCCAGCAAAATTAGATGTAGGTAAAATTTGAGCTAGCAGTCTAGGAACAAATTCATGAAAATCTTAAGATAGTAAATGTGACATTGAGATACATTGATATGTTGTAGAACAGTATTTTAGGATGTATTACATTTTGTTGCATTGCTGAACACTTGTTTTAATGATGTAAAGATGAATTGCATTCTTTTATGTCGTATTTGTTTAACTCTGTGAAGCTGTGTTACTTTGCCTGTCTACAATACCTGATTGGTCTAAAAAAAAAAAAAAAAAAAAAAAAAAAAAAAGCTGAACATCAAATAGGTAGGCAGAAAAAAGGATAGGTAGGCAGGGAAACAGGATAAAACAGAAGGAGACATGGGGGACAGTAGAGGAAAGATCAAGAAAAGAAGGGCCCAGCCACACAACCAGACACAGAATAAGAAGGAAAGAAAAGATATACAAAAATAGAAAAAGGTAAAATCCCAGAGGAAAAAGGTAGATGGAATATTTTAAGTTAAGAAAAGCTGACTAGAAACAAGCCAAGCTAAGATCAGGCACTTATAAGTAAGAATAAGACTCCATGTATGATTTATCTGGGAGCTGGATAATGGGACCCACAAAGATCAAAGAGCTAAAGACTAGCAACAAAAGAAGTTATGTGGGAGGAATTAGGAAAAGAATCTATGGGATATGTATGTTCAATCCCTGGCAGTGTCTTCAGCTATGCATCACAACTTTATGGTGACCCTAAATTATAAAGATGCTCAGGATTGACCTTAAAGCAGGAATATAAAAAGAGCCAGAGATAGCACCAGCAATAATAGCAACAAAGCAAAGAAAGATGAAAATATAAAACCAAGTAATGTCATGTGAAACCCTTATTCTAGAATTCAGAGAAATAAGAGATTAGTCTTTCTCTAAGATCTTTCACTTTGGAGTTTAGTGGGTCACTTTACTATAAACCCCTGTTCTCAGTTTCCATCTCTTCCTAAAGGAAAATCTTTGAAGAACAGCTCTTGTTAAGGTTAAAAGCAGGACTAAATGTAGGATATTGATTTCTAAAAATAGCTTGGGCTGTGCATACTTCCCATCTCAATTCATTTACAAGATTAGAAAATCTGAAATGGAGTTTACCAGAATTCTTTTCATTAATTTACCACATAGTGCCAACTCTTAGATTAATTAGAAACTGGGTTTTCTCTAGTGTCTTTTGGGAATCTAACATAATGACTCAATAGCCCCACCATAAAAGAACTGATATCAAAGATAAATTTTTCTTGGTACCTATATTTTTGTACCAAGATAGTTAAAAGTCTTAATGCAGTTTTTAAAGTTGCATAATGTGGAGATATTTTCAAATATAATAAAAACAGTCAGAGATATCAGAGGACAGATCCACCTCTTCCAGTATTTGTTTGTTGTTTTCAGACAGAGTTTTTTTGTTTGTTTGTTTTGTTTTTTGTTTTATGTAACAGTTATGGCTATCCCGGAACTTGCTTTGAAGACCAGGCTAGATTTGAACTCACAGAGATGCTCTTGTCTCTGATTCCCAAGTGCTGGGACTAACAGTGTGAACCATGGCTTCTTCTGCCTTCTCTGTCTTTCTATTCCTGCCTTAAATACTTTCTTCTTTCTGCCTGAGAGTCTGGAACTCCTTCTGTAAACTAAAATAACCTCAAACTCAGATTGGATTAAGGTCGCAGGTTACCACTCTGGGGATATTCCCTGTGCTGGGATTAAATGTGTGAGTTACCACTGTCTGATCCTCCTAGACTGACTGTGGATAGATCCCTCTGATATCTCCGACTATTTTTATTGTATATGAAAATATCCCCACAGCATAATGTTAGTAAACCCACTTAGCTAGTTCAGTTCCCTGCTCTAGGGTTATAGTATATGTTTTATAGCATGTATATAGGATTTAAATTATGTCTTAAGTGCCTTGTGCTTAAAATAATGCTCATAACAAAAGAAGTATTGTACATAAAAGATAAGCAGTAATGATTGTAGCTATGTGAACTACAACCTCTCCTTCCCTTACAAACCTTCAATTCTTCTTTCCTTGGGCAGTATCACCATCCCTGTGCCAGCTTATGTTGATGCTATCAAGTACTGCATACAGCATATTGAGGCATGTGATTCATATAGAAGTGAGATTGCCAACCAGAAAAAAAAAAATAGCAAGAACAGAGTCCCTAGTCAAACCAAAAACTATTTGTAACACTTAAGGGCACATCAAGGCTACTCCAAAATTTTGTTTTCAATAGTTGTATGACATAAACAATGTACACTTTACACTAAAACACACTTAAGTTTTCTTCAAATATTAATCTATGATCATTTGTAAGTTAGCTGAGGCCCAAATTAAATATCCATGGGAGCCAAACAGTTGCTTTGTGGCAAAACAAGGAAGGTGCTCATATGTTGCATCATTAGGAGTTACCTTAGAATGTTAAGAGTTCTGAAGGAAAAGCCTGAGAGATTTCTTTACATCAGGAACCACTGCTTTAGAAGATGGGCAAAGGTTCACCAGAGGCTAGAAAACAATGACTGATAAAGAGAATTGTTTGCTGAAGCTTTTTGGTGGGGAGCCCTGGCCTGTCCCTGGGTATGCCTCATCTCAGGTGGCTGCTTCTTGCTTTCTATATGCGTTCCTCATTCTCAGACCATTGTCACAGGGGAAAGAGCATAGAGGTAAGCTCTTCATTCTATTTGCTCATTTTCATGCAGTATTCTCAGCAGCCTTTACAACTGTGGCTAAACAAATGTTTTACTATCTTGACGATTATTATAGGTATATACTCTTTCTACAAACTTTGACAGTTTCTCCTAGTTAAAAACATTTTTTAACCCTACTAAGAAACTGTGTTATATTTCCTTTGATGTAACGTAATAGATGACAACCCTAAATTAATTTTTTTTTAGCAGTACTTACTACTTTTTTTCCACATACAAAATCCTTTACAAGGTAGTGCTTCATATATTTTATAGGTCACATGCCTAAGAGTATCAATTCTTATGGATTTCAAAGTCTGTAGTTGTATCACTAACTTAAAACTGGCACCTATTTCTGTTATTGATTATGTGTACAGTTAGAGGTCCTTTTATCCTATTTGAAAAAAA
Source organism: Phyllotis vaccarum (assembly GCA_033318265.1). NCBI lineage: Eukaryota > Metazoa > Chordata > Mammalia > Rodentia > Cricetidae > Phyllotis > Phyllotis vaccarum. The sequence continues at coordinate 165,630,201 of JARWLC010000001.1, read as the reverse complement.
AAAAAGAGATAGTCCTTTATTCTCACAGCAATATAGGATAAAATAGAAGACATTTAAGTAAACAGAGAAAAAAAGCCAAGGTGAACATCCTTAATGGTTAAATGAAATTTGTCGCCTAAGACTAAAGAAACTACTATACACTGATATTTGATCACACATTCTATTAACTTGATCCCAATGAGGATAGACGCCTCAGACCCAGCTATCTCTAATGCAGGTGCACTTAGGAGATGCCTTCTCTATATATGTTATCATTATTGTCTTGGAGTTCTATATCAAAGTTTCCGTCAATATACAATCTGAATGTTTCAACCAGATGGGATCTAGGGCACTGAATTGATTAGTCACTGGCTTTTAAGAAAGAGCTGCATTCACATTTGAGATTCATTCTATCTCATGTAGCAAGCAAGCTATTACGTGATTTGGTTAGCTGTAGAAATAAAGTTAGGAACAGACAACAGATAGAAGATGATTTTAACCCAAACTCTCCATTTACTTCTCTAGGAAGTCATTCTGGGCTACTGCTCTCAACAATGTCCTGTTCTCAGCAAAAGAGATGATTGGAGAGACTTGCAAAGGCATGGAGATTGAATGTCAGGTAAAAGCATTGAGAGTGATAGTAACCAAATGGCATGGATATATGTAGCTGCAGAAATGGGTATAGATCTATATGCTCAAAAGTTAAAATGTGGCCTTATCTTACGGTTAAGTCTCTGATCTATACATTTCTATTTAATGTCAACACATAGTAACACTTACCTTGATTTTCCTGTATTGATCCAAAGTACTCTCTTTTGCCCATCTATTGTAGTAGATGCTGCTATTTAAAGACAAATTCCAAAGAGAATCCCCCACACTCACAACACGGGAAGTGATGAATTAATCTCAGTATCTGGACTTTTATTTTTCTGCATGTTTTGGGTTGTCAAGTAGGTTTTCAAACCTTCACTGTTAGGGCTTGAGTATACATTTCAAGTTCCACTTCCTCCAACATGCTAGATCTTCAATATTGATGTTTATGGCTGGTAGGGGAGCTGTGATAATAAACCAGTGATAAATTTCATGCTGTGGTCCTATGCATTGCAATACAGAATTGACTAATAGATATTACACACATATATGGTATGCATGCATATATGCATATTTAACACATGAAAGCATATGTATGGTATGACACATTTGTAACATTAGACACACATATACAAACACTTTTCCTAAAAGAAACAAAAACAAAAAACCCCTCTGAGAACAAACATTTTTTGTCTCCAGCTTGTACACAATCTCAGCACCAAGGTGATCAAGTTTATATTTAATTCATTTTAATAATTGTGTGAGTTCCTTTAACACATTTTTATGTTGCTTAATTGTTCATGGTTCTGTGTGGTATGTAACCATGAACAAATACAAACTCCACATGACCCTTACAAGCTTTCAGCAATGTGTAAATGATAAGATTATAAATTGTGACCCTTCTGGAAAGTGGAGGGGAATGAATTTAATGAGAATGAAATCAACAATATATTTTAAATGTAAAATAGTTGAGAACATATTTATATTCCATCTCATATATGCCTAGTACAGAACTAGCATCTGTCAGGTAGATGGTACACGGAAAACAAAATAAAACTTCATTTTAGAAAAAAATCTGAAACTTTCTAATCACAATATATTATCAATGTATTTTTTTCTACCATTCACATTAGTATAAGAATCAACTGTCATGCATTCTCTTTGCAGGGGGCACTTGGTTATCAAGCCCTGTATCTGAGCTTTAAAGAAATTAGTTGAACACTTTAGTTAGTCAAGAGCTCATTGCTCCCAAATGTAATATATCTCATTCTTGAAATATATGTCATTTATTATACTAGTATAATATCCTCAAGTTGATTTCTCATTACTCCCATCTATTCATTCTGAAAGAACAATGGATAAAATAAATCATCTCCTCTAGTGATGCTTCTCACGGTACTATCCCAGTTCCCCTCCATTTTGCCTAACTCAGAATCAACAGCATCTCTTTCCTTCAGTGCAGGTACCCATATTATCCTCCTCAATGGAAATATTAGAGCCATCACAGGCATAGTAGGGCTTTTCTTCCTGTGATCTGGCCACTTTTCTTACTCCCAGGGCCAGGGCCTGGAGACAAAGGACCACAACACCCTATGTTCTTCTTTTTCAACGTGTCTATCTGAAATTATTATCCAGAATGAAGGAATGTACAACTGGAATCCCAGAACCATGCAGTGGAGGCAGAAAGTCCATGAGATGGAAGCTATCTTAATCTAATAGTGAGACTCTATCTAAGAAAGAATGCGTTTGATCATCTTATTGCTCATGTATGTATAATGGATTTTACTCATTTGACTATAAGCTTGAAATATGGTCCTGCCAAAGAGTTTGGCACATAGCATATGTAGTAAATTCTTTTCTCAGAAGACATTTTTGAACTAGAGAAAGCCTCTCTATTTACATCAAGGTATTCTCTGAATCCACTCCTAAAAATAGGCAGATAAAATTCATGAGATTATATCCTGAATATGAAGTCCCATTAGGATTGTTGAAAGAATCCAGCTAATGAGGGACTCAAGGATTTTTTTGCTTGTTTGTTTATTTGCTTGTTTTCCTGAAGGTGATACAGTCAAGTATAAAATTTAAATTCGCTTATATTTAAATTAAATTAAAATTTTATTTCTTTCATTGTATTATTCCCTTTGTCCTCTGGTCAGTTCCTCTATATTATTTTAAGAAAACAAAAACTAGAACCAAGGTTTTACGTGTTAACTTTGTCCTCCAGAAGCAAGTGCTGACCGCTTGCTCATTTACATCTTTATTTTGCCTCTTCAAAAACCACAGTCTACATGGGCTTTGCTGGTGATCAAGCTGGAGGTCTTTCTCTCGAAACTTGTAGAGAGGTACATTATTTTGTGTGTCATGTAAATCTAAACCCAACATAATATAGTGAGAAGGAATCATATTGTACCTGTCTGTCTAAGACAAATGTCAATCTAATAGCTGACACTCATGCTCAGGGAGCATAAATGCTTTGCTTTTACCCACTCATCTTCATAATCCACAAGAGAAGCCTGAATAGTACTATAATTTTGCACAAATAGCAGTAAGGTGGGAAGCAGTGTCCTAGTGGTTCCAATGACAGTAGCTGTGTTTTCTTCCTTTTTAAAAATAGAAACACACACACTCTCTCTCTCCCCCTTTCTCTCCCTCTCATTCTCTCACACACATATATAATATTAATATATCAATATAGGTAGACTCCTGTGGTGATGTATTGTATAATATTTAATAAAATATATTTAATAAAAATAGCCTGAAATGTCAGAGGACAGAGCCGTGCCCTGAAGGTCAGAGAGTGGAGACCCATGCCTTTAGTTCCGTCACTCTGGATCTCTGTGTGCCTGACCTGGCCGTGGTGGCACTCTTTAATACTAGCACTAGGAAATTAAACCAGGAGGTGAGAGAGCTGGGTGGAGAAAGCAAGAGGAGGAAGCAAGAGCTCATCTCTTTACCTGGGATCCAAATACCCTTTCAGATGAGGACTCAGAGTTATTCAGTCTGAGGACTCCTAGAGATAAGATCTACCCTATTTGGCATGAGGAGTAGGCTAGGTGAGAAGTGGCTATGGCCTGTTTCTCTGTCTCTTTGATATTTCAGCTTTTACCCAATCTCTGGCTTTTTTTTTTTTTTAATAATACCAAATAAAATTGCTCTGTAACCCAAGATATCCAAGATATCAAAATTTGACTGGAACTTGTGATCCCGTGTCTGGATTCCAAGAATGTGCCACTACTCCCATCTGTGCGTCTTAATTAGGTTACTCGAATTCCACCTGCTAGAGTACTTCCCATCATTCTCAGAAACTATCTTGTCCTACAGCTAAATGTAACCTTATTCAATAACCCCAGAAGGAAACCTCCATAGGAGGGAAACAAAAACCTTCCTAGGACTTCTAAGGAAAAGGCATACAAGTTGACCATGTTGACTCAACACAGAGTTTAACAGTCCTGAGTTTCAATTATGTCACCCACCTGCTCACCTGAGTCTGTTGTTCAAAGTCTTCAGTTAGAAGTTCTCATCTCTGAAATGTTATTTTTTTTTACAAAAACAAGAGCAAGAACACTGGTGTCTAAAAGGATGTTAGCAACCATCTCCAACTCTATATTTTACAAGAGGGAGAAGGCTTGTGGTGTCAGATATTAAGCCAGTGAGAATCTGCCTCACTCTTTGTTCTTGACCAATCAAGCACCCAAGCACTACTTCAGAAAAGCCTCACCATGGTGCTAGAAGACCTTCAACAACTCTTTATCACTTGCTAATCTGTTTTTGTAAGAATAAAAGAACAGATTTCATACAGAGAACCTTTGGCAGACAGACATATTCACTGTAATAGAAAAGGCTCAGGCAGGCCCCAAACTAAGATTTACCAAGGTAAGTCTACTTGGAAAAAATAAAATAAAAGTGAGCAACTGTGAAGATAGCCCAGTTAATATGTACTTGTCCTACAAGCATGGAGACCTGAGTTCAACCCCTGGTCCCTATGAGAAAACCAGGTGTGGTTTTCTTCTGACTCCCAGCACCACAAAGATAGATTCATGAGGCTCAGTGTCCAGCCAGTCTCAGGGTTACAAGCGCTCTCTCTCTCTCTCTCTCTCTCTCTCTCTCTCTCTCTCTCTCTCTCTCTCTCTCTCTCTCTCTCTCACACACACACACACACACACACACACACACACACACACAGAGAGAGAGAGAGAGAGAGAGAGAGAGAGAGAGAGAGAGAGAGAGAGAGAGAAATTGAGTCCCACAAAGGTACAATTTTTAGCTGTGTGCATTTACTGAGTAGGCAAGTATGCATGCGTCAATGAAAGTATCCTGGATAGGTAGAAAAGAACAGGGGAAAAGTACATCAAAACAAGGAAAATTATGTTCCTTAAAAATACCTAATAAATACATAATAGGAGGGTCATCCTAACTAAATACCTTTAGCAGTAGGGCCCCACTTTTACTTTCAATGGGTAGGAAAGTATGGTTTTCTATAAAGCAGTGACTTTCTGTTTCTTCATTTGCAAATAGGTGCTTGGGAAAATGTCTGCATTAACAACATTAAAGAACATTTACTCCCTATCTGTGTCTTTCTATATGTCCTCTTATGACAACCATAAGCAAACTGCATCTCTAATTATAAGTATACCATAATGGTTCTTATCAAATTTATTAACTACAGTAAACTAAATGACATGGTCTCCACTGTCATTAGAATCACCATCAAAGGGCACAACTAGGCATTATTGATCTTTATTAAATAAAGATACAAGAGTTTTCTTTCTGGTCAAAACATAATCCCTCAAAGGTCTATTTGATTGCCATGTGAGAAATTAACCAGTTTTCTAGCTAATCAAGAAATTTCCTATAGAAGTCTTTATCACGTGTCCACGCAGCAATCTTCCAATTCTCTATTTCTTGTTGGAATTCATTGTCTATAGCACTGGCTCCCTCGTTTTGGAGTTGAAGAAATCTTTGTTATATGGCCATTCTATGTTTTTAGGCAAGCCATGTTTTGAATTTTTGAACTTATTTCTTGGCAACATTAAACCAGTAACTCAGAAAATGTTTTTTTTTTTTTTTTTTTTTTTTTTTTTTTTATCACATCCAGTGCAGTAGGCACATAAATAAACAAGAGTTAGAAGGATTTTTGCTTTTGGGTTTTTTTTTTTTTTTTTTTAAAGTCAAAGCAACAGGGTTACTTTTATATTAGAGCCAAGAGAATGAAAGAAAAGAGGTGACTATGTGAGTGTAGATGCTTCGGAACTATGACAGTTGAAGGGTTAATGACCTAAGAGCCTCAGGTGAACTGGAGTTCTAGACAGCAAAATTGGCTCTACTGATAACACCTGTGAAAGTTTCTGATAAGGAGACCCACACAGCAGACATAGTGGCATCTCTCACTTCCGAATGTAAGGGAACTGCTGCAGATGGCTTTTCCCTCCCAAAGCTCCCCCATTCTGTCCTATAAAACCCCAAGTGTTAGGATTCTGCTCTGGTTTCTGAAACCACGCCCTCCTCTGAATTCTGACATCAAGCCCCATTTAAAAAGAATTCCCACCTCCACACTCTTGTGTCTGTTCTGTTGGGATCTCTTCTCTTCCTCTCTCTCTCTCTCTCTCTCTCTCTCTCTCTCTCTCTCTCTCTCTCTCTCTCTCTCTCTCTCTCTCTCTCTCTCTCTCTCTCTCTCTCTCTCTCTCGTGTGTACTAGTGTTAGTGTTAATGAGATCTCTCTCCCCCTCCCTCCTTCTTTCTCATTTCCTCCACCTCTCTGTTATTATAACAATATCTCTCTGTTATTATAATAATAAAGTCCTTCTACATAGAAACAGCCTCTAAGTGTCTCCTGCTACCGGCCACTGCCACCGATGGCATCCCCTGCATAGGGCATGAGGCCTCTCCATTCATAGACACCTGCCGCCAGCTAATGTGGTAAATGCCTTATTGTTTCATGCCAAATCCCAGCAAGTCCCCAAAGTCACATGCATACAGGCTCCTCTCCTGTGGAGAGATTGTGGCCCTTAGGTTGGCTCTGTAAAAAACAAATTCTGCTTCTAATGATGTTTGTCTGCTTTCTTTTCTTTCCAAGCTGCCTCCATCATCTGAATTTAACAAAGGTGACAAAGGAATGGCTGAATTCTGAGGTAGATGGAAATCTTCCATTACAGATGGATTCCTACATACCAAAGTAGGTAATAGCACTTTACCCTAAGCCCATGGTTCCTCTATCCTCATAATATGATTTTTCTACCACACAGATAGAACTTCCCTTTTCTGAGACAAAACCATGCTTCAATAATGTCCACTAGCAGCTGAGCTGTCTCAGTCATGGTACCACATGTTTCCTAGTAGAAAGGGACAGGTAGGATGGAGAAAACAAGAAGTTGCTAACCAAAGGAAAAGAACACCCTGAGAAATGGCTACTGTAATGTTCCTTGTAGTGGATTTATGATGTTATGATGTTATAATTGTCCCGCCTATGAGTTTAGTAAAAAGTCCTGATTGGCCAAAGGCAGACAGGAAGTGTGGGCGGGGCTACCAGACTAAGAAAACTCTGGGAACAGGAAGAACAGAGCAGAAATGCCACAGAGACTCCAGAGTAGCCAGACAAGCCAGAAAATGCAGAGGACAAGTATACTGCTCTGAGAAAAGGTACTGAGCCCCATGGCTGAACAGGATAAGAGTCATAGGTTAGTTTAAGGGTAAAGATGTAGCAAGTTATATGCCTGGGCCTTGGGCTGATCACCCTAGAATTAATGTAAGCGTCTGTGTGTCTCTGAGGGTTTGTAGGTCTAAACCACTAGGCCCGAAAGTCCAGGCCAGAAACCTCTTACTAAAGTTCCTTTGTTTCTTTTTAAAGACAAAGGGCAGGTCTAGAGAGTACTTCGCCCAGTCTTCAAAAGTAGCCACCAGGGCTCAAACTTGGATGAAGAAGTCATTTTACTTGTTCACATGGATGAAAACAAAACACAAAAAGAAGCCAAAAAACCTTTCTCACAATCATAGTCTTAGTAATAGAGGTCGATTTTTAAAATTCTCAGCTGAAGAGAAAGCAAAGAAGGCTGCCCTATCTCAGACAAGAACTTGCAGGGAGTGAAGAAGGCCAGTGAGCGTAGGCTGCTGTTGATTTTTGTCTTTAACACCTTCCTACCTTGCTGTCAGGGCTTCCCCCTGCTATCTCGACACCCTTCCTTCTTGGAAATCAGTGGCTTCACAAGAAAAACACATCTCAGTTAGTTATCACATTTGATTAAACACCTCACCCCGAAGTGTAAATAGCTCATGGTTCCTCCTTTTGCACCCCTTAGCTCTACAGCAGCCCTCTCAAATAGTGGAATTTCAGCTATCAGGAAAACCCAGATAAGGTGGGTATTTCGGGAGAAAGGACTTCCCTCAAAGTCTGTTTCTCAAGCCACATTGCCTTGGGACAATTATGACAGTGATTTATTGATGTCAAAAAGGCAACTGTACTGTTTTTGCATATAAAATGTCTGTGTTTGCTTAGCTTAGGTGATTTCCTGGTGTATCTTCAGTAGACTGACAGAACTCCATAGAGGAATGTTTATTTATTTTTCCTTCTTGTGCTATATTGCATATATGAATTTTTTGCCCTTTTGGAAGACCTTTTAAAAATATTAACAAAAATGTTTCATAGCTGTACTGAAAAACAGCTGTGTAAATTTAAGGAACGTAATGGAAAAAGCCAAAACATGCACCAGGACAAAGTAAGAGCAAAGTTTTGAACCCATAACCTGTAGAGATTAAAGTAAAATGCTCATACATGCAGAGTTCAGAACACTTGTGAGTAACTAAGAACCTCACTGAGTGAAAAAAAAAAAATGTAAGCGCAGCACTTAAAAAAAAAAAATCACAGACTTCTTATTCACTGACATAACATACACAGGCACATATACATTAGAACCTTGAGTTAAAGCTGTCTGAATCTGAAAACAGAAACACATCTTTGGTGCACAAAAGTAGTAAGTTCAATAGAACATTTTTATTCTTTTCTAAGAGGCCTTCCTGTTGGCTCATTTATATCATATGTCATTAGTTCATAGCCATCAAAATGCATTGTCTTGAACAGCCTACACTACTTGACTTTCAGTATTATCGTCGCAAACAATGTACAGATAACACCAGAAATCCCCCTGACTGACAACAATATCCATTTGTTTTCTATTTATCCCTGAGACAGAAGAATTACAAAGTCCTGTGTAGCAAATGCAACATGTGTCCTACACAAACTTCTTTATCTCTATTTGCCCAAATTTTGGCTATCATTTTTTTTTAAGATTACTCACAGCCAAGGGTCATATTTCCATGAAGATAAATTTTCAACTTGGATCTGCTGTGAGCTGATGTCAGTGTAAATTGGTGCCAGGACAGTTTCAAAATGCTGGCAAAGAGGAAGTTTCTGTACTTTATTTCTGTATTATATTGTCCTGTTTTCCTGTAAGGAGAGCCAGGGGAGACTTGAAAGTGGGGCTCATTTCCCACCTCGCTCATCTCCTGACAATGGATAAATATCTTCAACAATCCCCTACCTGCTCCTGGACTTCAGATATGTGAGCTGACCTCCACTTTTCAAGCTCTGGATCCTACTACCATCTGAAACCTAGTTTTGCTGGTGCTGGGGTGACCTGACCTTTGGGTAATAGTGCTGCACACAGAATTGTACCTCCAGAGAAGCCTACTCTGACTACAGGGATGCTTCCTGTTCACTATCATCCTGTTTGGCATTGAATGTGTGTCCTCTCTGTGTGTCCACTGAAAGCCAAGTGTCATAGCTCAAAGATAACATTTTGCCCTGTCTTTCTTCCATTTCAGAGTGGATTTTAACTTTCTGTATGAGTTAGCTCCATTTGGAGTCTGAGGGGAATTCCAATGCCAAGAATGTTCTGTTTGTAAAGTAATCCTAATAACGTGTGGAATTTTCATCACTGAGATTTTTTCCCCTTGCAAAATCTAAATGTTGAAAATGCAGGAAACTGGCAATTAGAATCAATTCCCCTCGAAACAGCAGCAGGATATCAGTGAGAAAATATGTTCTTCAACTGGTGTAAGAAGTGTTGGCAATAAAATCTTAGGAGTGCTCATGGAATACTCAATTTGACCTAGAGATGCTGTTCTATCACATAAAGAGGTCATATTTCAGGGGGTGGTTTAGATGGTGTTTTGAATTCAGAGCCTGAGTCTGATTAGATGTATGGGATAAACAAAGATTCTAGGTTAATCCTCACAACCCCTAATATGTAATGTCTTTTACCTGCAGCAGTTACATAACAAACATTGAAAACATGACACGTTAAGATAAACTACGTTCTTTAGCCTTTTGTAAACAGTAAGTTTATTATACAAACTGAGTCTTCATAACTGCAGATACATTGGCTCCAGGTTCCCTCTCCAATATTCAAAAAGTGTACCTGGTGTTGGTAAGCACTTGTGATGATCTGCCAGCACCAGTCTAGACCTATGAGTGCTGGAACCAAAAATGATATATCACAAGGAAAAAAACAGATATACAGGAAGAAGAAAGAGAAAACAAAGTACAACTTGTAAATGCTAAGAAGAAAATTTAAAGCCAAGAAAGTGATTAGGAAATGCCAAGGAAGGTCCTGCAGCACTTGTTGATATTAGCTCCGAGAAAGTGTAGTAGTCAGGAGCTGAGGAAGGAAATGAAGCCAGCTACCCAGGTTTGCACTGGAGCCAAATCCCAAGCAGAGACCATGGCTAGTGTTAATGCCCTGAGCCATGCCAGGCTTGCTTCAAATTAAATGAGAAATGATCTGTCTCCTATACAATAATCAGGGAACAGACTCAAAACTTCTTCAAGATGCAACATCTTTTAATTAAGCTCTCCCCACTCCCTGAGTGACTATTCAACTTCTCGGCTTCTAGAGACAATGAGCAGCTCAGAATACTGGGGTAAGCAATGTTTGTTCATCTGTTTCTGGTATGTTCTAATTTATGCACAAACCTGGATCTAGGAATGCTTGTAATGTATAATCTCTTAGTTAATGTGTAAGCATGTGTTTTTATATGTATATTTTATGGTGTCTTTTGTGGTACAGAAGTTTGCAAACCTTTTATTGTGTAATGGAGCCAACAATATCCAGAGAACATTGGGATATATATATGCCAATGATTTGTCACAAAGTGAGCAACCATGGAGTCACACTTGGTGGAAATTAGAAATCTGTTAGCTCCTATAGTGAAACCTCTGGAGACCACTGATCCCTTTGGTGGAAAGGAAAAGCAGTTTTTCTGAGTTCAAGTGGTAACCCCAGTCAAGCATGGTGGTGTCACTTGTAATCCTAGCTCTTGGAAGTCCAAGGCAAGAGGCCTGCTATCCAGGCCAAGCTGGGTAGAGTGAGACTCAGTCACAAACAAGCAAACAAAGTAAACAGCATTTCTGTGCCCTTTTGTGTGACCAAAAGGTGATAAATAGGCTTCCATGCCCATAGCACCTGTCAATAGCAAAACAGCTCATGTCCCACGTAGGCCTCTTTCTCCCCTCACCTCCCCTGCCCAGCGAAGTTATTTAAGTGATATATACATTCTTCTTGAGGCATATTTATATACAGGGAAATGCTTGTATCTAGAACACAGTTCACAAGTTTCACACTACACATGTTGTTATTGCTAGAATCACTGGGTGTGTTCATAATCTGTCTAAGGTTTCTATAGGGATTTATTCTTGAGAAGCATAAGGCATGGTTCCAGTACCTCTCTTGGAACCAGGAACAATCTGGAAGCATGCAGCTAACAATCCAGTGATGTCCCTAAAGTTACTGTTTAAACTCTTTCTAAATGTAGACTAGTACCAGATTCCTACTTTTCCCCACCCCTTCCTCCTGTGGATGAAAAAGACTGTACGGATTGGTCCACTAAAAGACTTCAAGGCTACTACCATTGAAGCCTTCAAAGCACATTACCCTGCGGTGGGAGGCGACAACTACCTGTCAGAAAGGCCCAGCTCATGCCTATCAGCTCTCCTCTATTTTCTATAAATAGAAGGGGTTTGTTTCCAATCTCACTGAATGCTGCTGTCCTTCCTCCTGAATAACTGGGAACATGGAGAATTTATAAACTGTGGATTTAAAAGTCTGGGCAGCAGGCTAATGGGCTACATCTCTGGTTAATAACTCCATTTTTTGATTCAGTAGGTGACTTGAAACAGAATTTAGCTCTCCCGAATCCTTCTTTTCAAACAGCCAATTAACTGATTAAAGTAATTAATCAAGTGGTATTACTCTATAAGTTTCTCTGGTCGGTGACAGGTAATATCGAGATATAAACACAATTGTCCCTTCTAGTCACAAGAAACCTTAGCACAAATGTTTGTATTTCCTAATTCTTTCAGGCATTCTAACTAAATCTGTATTTATATATGCTAATGTTCAATATTTGTTTGCTAATAAAGATGTTTATAAGTGAGTCAGAAATTCATGACATGGTATAATTAAACTTCATGTTATAATTATACTTGGATATTAACTGCATACTTTGAATACCCATCAGTATATTATTAATCCACACTTTTGCCTTCAACAACAAAACATCAAATGACTTACCAAATCAAACAGCATGAGGCCTTTTCTAAAGTATCACTAAGGTCTGTGCTTCCATTTGATCCTTTGGGTTCACCCTTGAATTTCTTTGCTGTGTTGGAGATCAGTTGTGAAGGTCTGTAGACCACTGCAGTTACAGGAAAACAAAGCCGCACACAATCTGCAGAGCTTGTTTGTATTACAGTATGTATGATATAATCCTTATTAGATAATGACATTAAAAAGCTTTAATCACCATGACATGTACATGCAAGCTCTTGGTGGTCTAAACAGGATGCAAAACCTGTGACATAGAACACTTTCGAAACACTGAAAAGACGATTTCATGTGAGAGCATTCAGCGTTGGGTCTTTATAACAAATGTCCTTTTTTAAAACAATGGGAGAAGGAAGTAAAAGACACATAGTAAGCAGAGCTAGCCAGATAAAGAGATGCTTTCTTCCAGGGTTCATGTGAATCCTGGGTGATCTTATGAAGATACATGTTGGTTCTGTAATGTGGTGTGGTTCCCAAGTTAGAAGTTTTTAGGTTTCTGCCTCATGTAGAAAAAAAAAAGTGGGCTGAAGAGTTTGAAAGGGGGGCTGGTAATCGAAGGTAAATTGCTCTTTGTTTCCTGTAGCCTTTCATGGGAAAGTGAATTCAAGGTATGAGATTCCTGTCTTTTAAGCACCCGTCTCTCTGACATAACGTGTCCCAAGTGGATTTCAAAGACTGGCCTGTGCTTTTCCTCTCTTGACTCTCATGGAAATTAACTGTGGTCTTGCCAGTCTGTGCTTTGAGAAAAGCACCTCTCTTTGTTTTTGTGAGAACCTGCATCCCATAATAACAGTGGATCTCAGTGGGAGCAACATGAAAGCAAATTAACCCTTTAAATTACAGGGAAGAGACAGTAGTAAATTCAGTGAGGTTGAAGTGGTGTCCCTTTCTCCTTTTCATAAGGCAAAGAACTCTTAAGACAATAAAACATTTGTGGGAAGGTGAAGCCCAGGAAGATTGTACTACCCGAGACTCACTTTCTCCTTAGAGCTGTGACTAGGTAAAATAAGGTTGGGATATGGGAAAGACTTCTAACAATCGTGGGTTAAAAAAATATTAACCATGTGAAAAGAAAAGGAATTCAGTTCTGCAGAGTCCTTTGCTTGCTTCAGAACTTCCTTACATGCTCAACAGAGTTTGGGAATGTGAACTCAGGTTTCTTTGATTCCTGAAATCATAGAACTGTTTCCCAGGCTGAAGGCACTATGTTAATTTGCAAGCAGGTCAGTTCTTTAAAACTGTGCCTGACATGAATTGTTACATGAATGAAAGAAACTATCCATACCACCAAAAAACCATAGGTTCCAGCAAAAAGCCAAAAATATTTTTTAACAATAGTGTGCTGTGTTCAGATGCATACATACTGCAAATTTGGTGTGCATGTCAATCTCTGGTCAAGTCACCGATCTTAGACTTTCTCCTCTTCTTTGAGAACTCTCTTGATCATGTATATCTTTCAAAATTCAGAAAACTTGGTTTCTTCAAAAGTAACCAAAGCAGCTAAAAGGAAGTTTTAATGATTCCAGTTCTCTGATGTAATGTTTTATAAGAGTTTTAAGTACATCTCCTTACAACGCAGTGGAGAAAGGAGACTGTGGGTGGAAGGTGGCTTCTCTAGGAATAAAACCTAAATATGAGTCAAGACAATGTTAGGTGCTACAACACAAGACACCACACACACACATACACTCACACACACAATCACACACACATACTCACAGGCACAGTGATTCTATGGCTCAGACATGTTTAGAAAGCTTGATGTAGAATGTGTCCTGCAACTCATGAAGCCGTCATCATTTGAAGCTGGTGTTGTTCTGTCTCTCTGGAATCTCTGCTGACAGTTGATATCCCTGCCCTAGGTGAATAATGGAGATAAAACTGCTAAGCAAGTAAGCACAGAAAATATGCATCCATGAGCATACATGTCTGTAACCACATATAAACAAGTACATGAAAGCAACAGGAAACATGCAGAGAGATGAGCTAGAATTTTCAGACAGTAGTTTACTTAGCATGCCATATCCTTCCGTATCCTCTGGCACTTGGTGACACTTTTCCTACTTTCAACAAAACCAGCTCCAAATATTTATGTAGAAAAACTGTCTTAAAAACTCTTGGCATTCTTTTATCAATAATTAGTGTGAACATCTTAAAACTAAATGGCTATGTATATGAAATGCGTGGAATAAAAAATTGTCTTTGGGACTGAAGAGATGTCTCAGCAGTTAAGAGCACTGGCTGCTCTTCCAAAAAGACCTAGGTTCAAGCACCCACATAACAGCTAACAGCTGTCTGTAACCTCAGGTTTAGGGGATCTGACACCTTCACAAAGACATTCATGCAGGCAAAACACCAATGCTTATAAAATAAAAATTTTACAAGAAGGAAAAAAAATAACATTTGTAGAAAAGAAATTCAAAAATCATGAATTTGCCTTTTCCTGTACAGCCTGGGACTTAGAACACTCTTAGTTTCTACTTGTGATAAAAATAAAACAATCTGAAAAAGCCCCAAAAAAGTTCTCTTTGGAAATCAAAAGACTGGAAGTAAAAAGGGAAGAGATAGTTCTCAAAATAAGAAAGCCTTGAAGCGTTAAAGATGGCTCCTGTTGTCCAAGCAATAACCTATATAAACAACCAGGCTGGGTTGCCTATTGGAGTAGCACAAATACTTCTTAGAAGTTCATTTACTACTGTCTTCTCAGGGTGGGACATTTCAATGTTTTTTTTTTTTTTTTTTCTGTCTTCCTGTACTTTATATTCTTCCTCAAGAGAATAGATTATAGTGAGCTTTCATTTGTTTATTTTATTTATGTATTACTTTTTAGCTTGGGGTTAGGAATGGAAGAATCTAAGAAGCTGTTACAGACTGCTTTAGCGATCCACATCTGCTGGCCCACATGCCTAGTGGATATCCTTGATTGCTCACACAGAACTCAAGACCAATATGGCCTGTCTGTTGGTTACTGTAGAGACCTGGTGACTATACAGTTTGATACTCTCTCAGAAAGGCAAAGACTCGAACTTTCTGTACATGGATAGAGATGTCATCCTTTCTTTCCTACCCTTGATGGACAGGTCATTGTCCCTTCTCTCCTATCTCCTCCTGATTTGAGTGACTCTTCTAAATGTTTTTCTGCCATGGTCACTTTCCCAGGAGCTCAAAAGAGCATGGTGGTCTATTTATTTTGATAAATCTGTCAGTAGGGCAATAAAGAGATTGTCAGTGCTGGGGGCTTTCTTCTCAGTAAGGACCCAGCTCTTTTTTAAAAAAAATTCTAGTTCTTTGGTTTTCAGAACAAGCTTTTCCCGGCTTAAAAAAAAAATCTCACAGAACAATTTCCCATGGAAATAAAGAATTTTAAAGATGAGTATAAGCATGAGGATAGATGAATAATTTTTTTTTTTGGTCTGAGTGTTAGACTTCTGTAGGAAAGACTATTTTAAGCTCTTCCCACAATCTTTCCTAATCTCTTACAGCAAAGCTGATTAAATACAACCTAGGTTAGATGTTCTGAATGTAATTGCGGCTTCAAATCCCTGGGAACAAGAATGCTTTTAACAGTGTTGAGAAAATCACTTGCAATGGATTTCAGGTAAACTACTTTGAGCAGGTAGTGGTGGGCTCTAGTCTTTGTCTTATTCATGAGGGGGATGAAAGACACAGCTTTAGTACATGAGCCATAGTGTAATGAGGGGAAGCTAAACAGGACGAGATAAGTAAGGGCCAGAGTGACTATATGTAATGCACACATAAGCAACCATCTTCCAGGCATAAAAACTACATTCTAGAAATAACCAGGGGAAGAGCTGACAAAAAAAATAGCAAGAAAAAATATTGTGAACATGATGATGAACTTTTTATATTAAAGCATTCAGGAAAGCAGATTGATTAAATATGATAGAATCTGTACTGTTTTGATTGTGCACATCTAAGGTGAAATTTTTAATTTTAAATACATAATAAACATGTTCTCTGTGTATTTTACACACACATAAATATAAATATAAACATTTAGTTTCCAAGCAAGGTCAAATAAACTGCTTTGAATAGAGCATATGCCTAGCATTCAGATGGCTGAATGTTCAGTCCTCAGCACAGGAAGCAGAATTATACAACACATAATTGAACCCAAACTCCTGCTCCCATTTAAAAACATTAATACTGATGTTTTCTGAGAAAAAACAGCCAGAGAGTTAGTTGCATTACTGTCTCACAGGAGTTAGGATCTTATTATATTTCATCGTAAAACCTTGTGTTATTAGGAAGGAGAAATCACCCTTTGATTTTAGGCCAACTTTCAAAACTTAAATGTTTGGCATTATTTACTTCTAATCGATGAATAATGTAAAAATAGATTAGATTGTAAACTGGACTTGGACTTTTAAAAATAAAACAACAACATGGTGATTCTTTGGCTTCTAGAATATGCTCCCCTTATATTAATATATATGGTCTTAATAACTGTTCACGTGTATGTGTGTGTGTATGTGCATGCGTTTGTGTGTATATGTGCATGCATGTGTGTGTGTAGCAGCAAAGCTTTACTCTAGAAATATTGGTTAATTTTATTCTGATGTATTCAAATTATTTTCCCTATAATAGACAAGATTTTCTGTATGTTGTGTGATATAAAAAGAAATCTCCTGATCCAATGGTTCCTAAAACTTGGCTATGTATCAAAATCACTTGAGACATTTCAGAGCATTTAGTATTATTACCTATGCCTAAAGATTATGATTTATTGGATTAAATGTGACTTGGTCTTGGGAATGTTAAAGAGACTATGGTAACTATGGCAACCCAGTACATACAAAGGCTTGGAGCAATCCACCAAGAGTCTTTGGATCTCATTTTCTTTACCTGTACATATGTGGCTGGGGCTGAAAGCCCTTAAAGGTGTGAGATAGTGACCAGCTTTTTGCAACAGGCTCTGGAGAACTCTGGCTTTCAGTGACCCTTGTGAGGCATCAGGTGGGGTTCTCTGAAAACATTCCTTTGGGAATAAACATGTCAACTACATTGGTTGAGTGAACAGTGAAGGTCTTAATGAATGAATCTATCAATCTATCAACCTAGATTCAAGAGTGCTGGTTCAGATCCACTTCTACCACCCACTGATTATGAATCAGTGTTCATCACTTACCTCACCATGGCTTGGTTTTCCCCTCAGTGAAAACTGGTTCACCAGATCTCCAGTGAGATGCCTTATATGCTCAAATTCTAGGACCCCATGACCAGAAAAATCTCTGAGATCCCATCTAATTTTAGGATCTCATGAGTCAAAGGGAACATAAGATCTTATCTCGCTCATTCAAGACTACACTATGGGGGGGTATGTTTAATTGGTCTAATTTTACAATGAATCATCATTAAGCCTCTAGGCATTGTAGCTGTAGACTGTGATTCTTCTTTCTAGTGGTTAGGACTGATTTTACTCTGAAAAGCTTTGTAAAATATTATCTTCCTTACTGTTGTGAGTATAGTTAGCAGAATCTCAGACAGACTGATTCATAGCTACTGTTTCTCAGACTCATAACTTCAGACGACAATCAACACAGGCCTTCCCTGCCTTCAGCTTTCTTTCTGCCAGCAGACTGTCTGGACCTTGCCCGGACAGTCTCTGGGCATTAATGAATGCTGCATTCACTTCTCTGGATACCAGAATGATGAATCCAGAGAATACTTGGGTAGCCTGCAGCCAGTGTCCTCTTATGCCACCCATCCTGTTTCTCTCCTGTTTACTTGGACATAAGAACAGCAATAAAATGCAGCATAATCACAAAGAATTCGCTCTCAAGGAAAGTGTGAATGTGCAGAGGCTTTTGAGCACTGTCCATGGAGTCAAAGCTGCCAAATGAAGTAATTTAAAGAGTTGTAATCTTGCAAATCTCTAAAATACCTGTGTGCTAAATGGTTCTTTAGAGAAAAAGCAATCACTTCAGATGTTTTAGATTATCTCTCTGTAAGTCAGGAGATAATTTTATTCTGCAGACTAATTTTTGTTAATAAAGTTTTATTGGCTACAGCTGCACCATTTATTCACGGAAGTCTTTTTAGTAAAATAGTAGTGTTGAGGAGATATAACAGACTGTTTGAAATGAGGAGTCCAATGTATTTTTGATCAAACACATTGACATAAGCACCTTTCAAACACTTGATTTCTTCTCTCTCTTTCTTTCTCTTCTTCCCTACTCCTCATATTGTCCTTAATCCATTTATACTCAACTATCAAAGCAAAAAAATGAAAACTGTGAGAAGTAAAACAATAATAATCTCCTTTCAAAATATTCCTGAGCATCAGCATGATCTTGTGGCAGTCATTTATCTTTAGGACCATTTAGAAGCTCTCCTCCTACACATACTTTGCACATAGACTTACAGAAGGAAATAGAAACGTGTTGAGGACTTTCTCACGGACTTCATCTTAGTAAACCATTCAGATATACATAAATTACAGATCTATCCAACCTCAAACCAACAGGACCATTATTTCTAGTCCACATTCTCCAGTGAATACTGTAAAACTGCAGCTGCTGATAAACCAAATTCCATAGTATGCCTGTCGAGCTATCTTTAAGAAATATATAAAAACATGAATGCTATATATATATTTGTAGCTATATATTTAAATACAAGAGATATTTTTATAGTGCATATACATATTAAATACTCACATTTAAACAATAAGGTATACATATTTGTGATGAGTTATGGGGGGGGTGCATTTTTTTCCCTTTAAAGCAACTATTAACCAAACATGCTGTCAATGTCTATGTCCTTAGTAGGGACAAAATAAATAAAATATAATCAAAGTTTTGCCTGCAATTTCTTTCTGTAAGTACAAGGAGAAATATTTCATAACAATGTAGTTTGTAAAATTTTCAAATACAATCTTATTCAGTGACTTTAATCCCAGCTGCATATCTTAAAGCTGTTATTTGAAATGTGACTAATTTTGATATACATCTTATCCCACATAGTAGCAAATCTGAAACCTACAAGTTTAGAAAGCAGAAATCAGATTTTATTATGCACACTAATAGTCAGAGACCACCTTAAGCAGTACTTTTCAAACAATTCATTCCCAGGGAATGTAGTCATGGAACATGTTTGTTATGCACCAAACAGCTAACACAATGGATGATTAAGCTCAGTTCAAAACACCATAATAATTATTATTAACAAGTAACAATAATTATATCTCTGGAGAACTGCTTCTCTACTGTTTGTGAGTAAAGAAATTTAAGAATGTGTACTTTTCCTCATCAGTTGAGAACTAATTTGTTGCTTTTCTAAATTATTCTATATTAGGTCTTTACACTCTAGAAGCAAATCAAATACCATTGTTTATAAAACGTGTATGGAAAATGCAAACCCCAGTCTGTAAATTTTATTGCCATATTTCAGTAGAATGAACACACGATAGAAGATTAATTAGATTTGAGATAGGCGAGTCCAACTTAATTTTGCCACATTACTCAACATGCCTGGAAATTATACTTGGTGTGTGGGATTCTTCCCTAAGGGAAATGGCCACAGAGTCGTCTCTTCCCCATTCAGGTGAGGATCTGGAGAGAGAAGTGTTGGTCTCTTTGTACTCATCCTGTTCTGTACAAGCAGAGACCTATTTGTGCCAGAACAGCTCTTTGTTGCCAGCAGGCGTTCTTTCCTGGCATGAGGTTGGCAAGATGTGGATTAGCTCTCTCTATATTTAAGATATGTTGGCATCAAGCTCCAACTTTGATTGGAAAAGTCTGAATGAATTCCACACCAATTGTACTGGGAAGAGCGAGGACTATTACAAACAACTATAAGCAAGTATATTTCTTTAAATTTTTAATCAATTTTAAAAAAGGAGGGAAGGGGTTCCCGAGCTGAGTCTGCAAGCATTCCAGAGGTGGCTTCAAGTTCTTCTTTGATGAGTGCTTTCTATCTCCTAAAAATCCTTCTTTTTTCTTTATTAAAATGCTTTAATCATAAGTACTCACAGGCCTTTTCATAGAACATAGTATCTAGGCCACAGATTTTGATATTGAAACTCTAGAATTTCTAGTTTTCCAGCGTGCAAACTTTGAAAGATATACATCAAACTGTGGGGAGTTAAACTATTTACTATGTACCCTACCATCATTGTATAATTTCAAAAATATTAAGGCTTAAAAATGGTCAGTGTAATCTGATAGAAAACTCATACCCACAGCAGCAGAACAAAAGCCAAAGGAGCTTAGAACTGAGTCTATGTACAGGACTATCTGATACTACACAGGCTTTACCCAAAGATCCCATTGAACCTGTGTGGGCTATGAACATAGCCCCAGGGTCTCAGTGTCCCAGGGTCCCTGAAAACACTAATTCTGCCTTTTGAAATATGGATCACACTCTTCCAACCCCTCTTTCTGTGTGATTGCATAGATATCTATACATGTCTGTACATAGTATAGATATGTAATATAGTACTGTATCCATTACCTTCCTTGTAGCCTTGACAGAATATCTGAGAAGCAGATTAAGGGAGGAAGAAATCATCTGGGCTCATGAGTTGAGTGTGCAGTCAAGGGCAGAGTAGGTAACACAAGTGTGAGGCAGCTGGTCATACCGCATCCACAGTCAGGATAGAGAGAGAGATGAGTGCTGAGAGGTCTGCTCACTTTCTCCTCTTTTACTCTTCAATCAGTCTTAGATTCCATCCCATGAGATAGTGCAACCCATTGGTCTGGAGATCCATCTTCTAAATGAGTCTAAAATCAATCAAGTGAAAGGTCACCACTATGCATGCACACACACAAACCTACATGCGGTGAGTGTTCATGAGTTAAACAATACTAGTTCTTATAAAAGTAGACATGGCTGGTTTTCTTTTTATTCATGGAGTAAGTTGTATATTCTAAGAACCATTTTGTGGTGGTGTTTTTATCTTCTTCACTTATTTATTTTTTCAATATTTATTTATTTTTAGTTTATTGCTTGAATGTGTGTGTGTGTGTGTGTGTGTGTGTGTGTGTGTGTGTGTGTGTGTGTGTGTACATACATCAGTGTAGGTGAGATGCAGCTTCTGTTATAGGCACTTTTGAGCCACCTGATGTAGGTGCTGGGGTGAACTTGGCTCCTGTCCTAAAGCAGTATACACATTTCAGAAGAACCCCTTCAGCTCTCAAGCATCATCAACAAGAGCCCTAGCCACTATGCTTTCTCCATAACAATGGACTTTCTTCCTTGAAACCACTAGCCAAAATAAATCATCCATCCTATGTTACTCCTATCATAAAATTTGTTAACAAAGACAAGAGGAACCAATGTTCTGGATAAGGAATATCATAGGTATATAAAAAAAACAATGAATATAATAAAGAGAGCATGATGGAGTCAGTATATAATAACAATAACTTCAACTCAAGAGCAATTAATAGCAACACAGGGAGATATAAATATTAAGAGACTGTAATAAAGAGTAGACAGAAGACACAGGCAAAGATACACCAGAGTAAGAGAGTTATGTCAGAACACTAGTGCAGGAAAGTCAGCACTGATCACTAGTGCAGGAAAGTGAGCACAGATCACTAGTGCAGGAAAAAGTTAAAACCCTTATCTCAAAACCTTTGAAATACGTTAACCAAAATTATTTAGATGTTTAGCTTATGCCTTTGACAGTTGGTGGACTTTCAGAAAAAAAGGTAGTAAAGACAAGAATAGAAGCTGTAAATACAGTAGCCATCTATTACAATGCTTTAATAATATTTCACAAAGTATAACCTAACCAAAAAGGACAAGAAGATAGAGCATATTAAGGTTAACACAATTGGAGTCCTTGCATAGATAGATAAGATTTATAAAAATCTAGCTAATGAATTGGAAAAAGTGCAGGAGCAAAAAGAAGCATATGTAAATAACACTAGGAAAGAAAGGCCATCACACACTAATAGACATTGTTTAGTGTTTAGTGAACAAAACCAAGGTTTTAGATCTAGTTTTAAAACTCTTAAGAGACAATGGCACATGCTTGTCATCCCAGTACCCGTGAAACATGTGAAGCTGAAGGCAGAAGTTACCCTGAGAGTTCAAGATTAGTTAGTGCCAAAGAGTGTGGTTGAGGGAGACTTTGGCAATTTATTACAATCCCACTTCAAAATAAAGAAATGTTAAAACAGTTCCTGTCCTTCTTACCCATACTTTCCACATCTTTGGACTACTTCTTGTCATTTGAAAAATTACTATACAACAGAAATTTACCACAGAAATCTATCCGCATTTGTCCAGTGGACTTTCTCTTCAACTCTCTGGCTTATGAGAAATATCTGCTGTGCCTAACTTTTTGAACAATTCAACAATTTCATCTTCTTTATTTTTTCCTCATGTAATATTAAGGATCTGATGCAATTGATTTGAGTTTAAAGCATCCATAAGAAGTAATGAAGACATTGATTCAATTTTGACAATCATACTACATAATCTTTGTAACACCATGTGAACTCTACACTGTCATTTTTTATTTTTACATATATAATAAACCTGGTGCTTGTAGAACAAGTCCACATGAAAATTAGAAACTGGTAGAGCTATCTCTGGATGTTGAAGAGATGGCTCAGATGTTAACAGCACTGGGCTCTTCCAGATGGCCCAGGTTTGATTCCCAGCATCTACATGGCCACTCACAATCATCTGTAAATCCAGTTACAGAGCATCCAATGTCCTCTTCTGTTCTCAATGAGCCCTGCATGGGATATATGGATATACTGGCAAGCAAAACACACGTACACATAAAATAAAAATCAATAAATTTTTTAAAATAATAAAATAACATTCAGCTCCTGAGCCCCCATTCTGAAGCATAATGCTATAAAAAATATGTCAATCAAAAGTTGTCAAGAAACTCCTTAAAATATGTTTAGGAACGCAAAAGGGGAATGGAAAAGAACTGATCAGTTATCAGCCAGTAAATAAGTCCTGTATGCTATAGCAAGAGAGCAGAATACTGGCTTCTCTCTCTCTCTCTCTCTCTCTCTCTCTCTCTCTCTCTCTCTCTCTCTCTCTCTCTCTCTCTCTCTCTGCCTATGCTTGCCACACTGTGCATGACACTTACTATGTAGGCATTCTTTTCCAATCCTGGTCTCAAACCACCAGGTCAAGCAGCCCTCCATTTCTATATGCCATTTGACTGCATCATTAAATTTGCAATGGCTCTTGTTTGATGAATGATCATGATCTATGTGAAGTTTGAATGACTGGGAAGGCTGTAAGATGGAATTCTTACTATTTTCCACCAACTTCATAAATTCATCATTCTGTTGCAGGTTCCAAGGTTTGCAGTGAGTTTTTCTGAGGCCATAATTGAGTATAGAATAAATGAATCATTGTCACCTCATTTAATCTAGTTGCTGCAAGGGACATTTCAGAATCTTTAAGTGGGGATGTGTCTAATTCCTATGCCATCCTTTCATATTGGAGTGTGGAAAACACATAGAGAAATAATAACTTCTTTATTCTAGGTACCCTCTACTAATACATATTAGGCCTCCTAGGTGGAAGGTAGGATTTCTTAAGAAGCCCGAAGGATCATTGCTTTCTAACAGCCTGTAAGATGCTCAATTTCTCGCTCTTCTTTATTAAGAAGCTACTAAGAGGCCATAGGGGGCACAATATTGTCATCACATCTTTCTTTCCTTTCCTGTGTGGCCCAGAACAGGACAGTTCTACAATCTCATGCAACCACTGAAACCATACCTGGCAGTTCCGTAGACGTGAATCCAACTAAGCCTTTGTGTGACAGTAACATTCAACACATAGGTCATGTCTTCTATATTCCAGTAGAGACATAAGAATCTAGCTCCCTAGACTCTAGGTCAAGTGGGTATTTGTAAGAAGTCAGATAATAAAAGGATTAAGCATTTAAAGTGTTACAGGTCCTGAAATGCCTGTCCAGAGTTACAGTGAGGAAATGTAGTTCATTGGGTAAGTCATGTTGATTCTTCATAAATCTCCCTAGTGGGTTTTCAGTGAGTTAGGTAAATGATCTAGGTTGTCATGATTAGGTGCCCCTCCCCCATTTCAATATTCTTCAGAAAGATGGTGCTAATCTTACATACAATGAATGGGCTCAAAAGTTTCCCTCTATTCATTTTTTAACATAATTTCCAAATTGCTCACTATTTTTCTCCAAACAGCAAGCACTCCATAATGTACTGTATATATGTGCATATTTTTATTTATTTTCTTTTTCTGATAGTATTAGAAAGAACCGAGAGTGGCAATCATTCTCAAAATCATGTTAATGCTAAGTTTGTCCCGTGTTAACTTGAGAATTGCAATTCAAGAAGCCCTGAGGAGGAAGGATTAGTGTGAAAACGGAGATAAAATGGAGACAAATCAAGATGGGAGGGAGCTGAAAATTCATGTGGAAGACATTAGTCCTGGCTTACAATAAAAAAAAATGCAGCATGATCCCAAAGAACAGAGACCTGGAAAGAGAACATTAGGCAAAGTCAACAGTTTTGATTTGTTACAATTATGTCACATAGCAAACATTACCAGACTCTGTCTCAGAGCAGGATGCTTTACTGTGCTCCTTTATTTTTGGGTTAGGGAATTGGACATATTCATACTCTCAAGGCACAGTAAGCGGATGTAAGATGGCCCTTTCTAAGACAGCTAGAGAGACATGACATTATTTCCCCTCTTGTATTATCAAGAAGGCTTTTCAGGGTATGTTGTCACGGTTGTGAAAATCAAGCAGGAAAGCAGAATGCGCTGAAGAATTTAAGCAGAATGATCTATTATCCTTCCAATGACTGCACATGTCACTCCAAGAACCATGAAGCTTCAAGGACCCTATATCTTGCTTGGCGGGGAGTAGGGGGGACTTCAATCCCAGAGATGCTGCAGGAAATAGCAGAAGGATCATTGGCAAGTTCTCCAGTGTTCTAGAATGAAGATAATATTCCCTTGCAGGGCTGGGGTTTTGAAGTTCTATATCCATATGTACACATTTACCTCTCCTTTTGTCATATAATGCCTTTCAGCACTGTCCTAGAAACATCTCATCAGACTCCAGATGATGACTGAGGTGGGCTTCAAGCCCAGTAAAACGAGATTGCAAATAATAATAATAATAATAATAATAATAATAATAATAATAATAATAATAAATAGGTAAATAAATAAAATGTAACTTGGCTTCATTTAGAATCATCACCAGGAAGACATGATGGAACTGTTGTGCACAGGAGAGAAGACCATCTCACCTTCTTCTCTCAATTCCTAGACTTTCTCTGTGGTATTAGATACTGCTTTACTTTATCCCAATCGAGCCTCTGCCAGTGCAAAGAAGCCCCTTTGTTTGTTAAAGAGACAGACTACATGGGTCCAGAAGCAAACATGGCAAGGAAAAGTCAGTCATTCACTTCCCCAAAGTGACTGGCATCATGACATAGACTGTGGTTCCAAATGTCTCTCTGGCCACTTTGAAATGCAGCCAAAACCTAATTGGCCCCATCATTCAGTGGTCACCATGCAGTGGTAATCCTATGCAGAGCTGTTCGTCACTCAGAGAGAGCAAAACCTCATGTGGGCACCTCTGCCTGCTTTCTCCGTGCCTATTGGTTTAGGTGCAAAATAAAACATAAAAAAAGGGAAGCCAAAGGTTTGCTCATCTCCTGTGACTCTACAGGGGATTTCCAATCTCACAGAGAACACCCTGTCCGTGCCTCCCACCTTTTCCACCCCACATAGGAGGAACAAGCCCAGGGGAAGGACTCATTTTCCTGTTCCTCTACTTGTAAGCACATTTTCCAGATCAGTCTTGACTTTTCAATTTCATAAGGCTTCCGCATCCCAGTGAGGACTAGGATGGGTCTATGCCCACAACAGACTCACTCCTCAAAGGTAAAATGTTTTTCTACCTGAAGACAAACAGAAAATGCATGGGTGAATGAGAGAACTTCTGCACTGTGTGCAGAAAAACAGGGTTCCATGCTGATGGCAACATTGGGGTAGGGGGTGGGAGTTATTTTCCACAGGCTGTTATCAACAGGAAATCTAACTACAGCTAATGCAGCAGGACAGTTTGGCTAGGCTCTGGAAACAAATGTTTGAGAGCCCTTAAGATAACTGTCGCTCACCTTCCAGACTCATTAATCACTTGGTAGCTGAATCCATCCAGTAAGGAGGAAGTGAAGAGGGGGATGTGGGACACATGTCAAACAAATCACGCTGTCGTGCAAGCACCGAACACAGAAAAATTCAGTGAGAGGCAAACTGTTAAATCCTCCTTGTTCTGAGTGTGTGTGTGTGTGTGTGTGTGTGTGTGTGAGAGAGAGAGAGAGAGAGAGAGAGAGAGAGAGAGAGAGAGAGAGAGAGAGAGAGAGAGAGAGAGAGGACAGAGACAAGCAGGAACATAGAGAAAGGGCAGGAAAAGACAGGAAGATAACGGTGCAGGTTTGTAATCCTAGCACTCAGCACTAGAGAAAGTGAGGCAGGCTCACGTCTACCGTGGTGCTTTGGGAACAGTGTGAGACACTGTCTCAAAACAACAACAGACAAACAAAAAAACAAAGAGGACCAAGCCTGAGTCCTAAAAAAAGGAAAAAAAAGAAAGAAAATAGCTAGCTCTGTGATCACAAACTGTAAACCATGTCTCTTGATCTGTTTCCTTTCACTCCCCTCTCTCATGGGGATTTATTACCCTGTCTGGAGGAAATCAGAGTGGGAAGGCAGGAAAGACACCCAGCGATATAAAACCACATATATACCCCTGTATTCCTGCCATCTGCAGAGAGCAAAGCAAATACTGGTAGGCTCCATCCTTTCTATTCACTTTTATGAAACCTCATGTGGTTGTAACGTTTTCTAAACTGGTTTCCAGCCAGGATTTCCCAAATGCATTTAATTGCCCACTTTGTCACAGGCACTATCAGGTAAATGGTGTCCCACCTCTGCTCAGCCTGCTGAAGGTTGACACCCAGGACTTGTCAGGCAATGGATCACAGAGCTGTCATGGGGGCCTCTTGTTCTGCATTCCTGCAAGAGGGTGACAGTAAATTATGACATCTGCCAGGAAGTTCTGAATAGGGTTGTGTGACCGGATGCACCTACCCTACACATGAGGAAGGTTTTTAGGATGTGACTAGAGATGTGACTGAAAACCTTTTAAAGAGACAAAGAGCCCCTGTCCTCAGCAATTGCAGAGGAAGATGATCCCTGAACATGTACTTTATTCTTTAATGATATTCAATGACCTATTTTTATGTTGTAGTGAATAATGTTGCCTTGCAGTTGGAAAGTGTTCCAGATTTTAGATTTTGCTTATTCACCCTTTTAGAGCTGTTAAGAGAGTAGCCAGTATCCTGCTTTCTGTCTAGGATAAAGAAACCGATGTTGAACCAAGTTAAGGGATGCCTTGTCTGGCCAAAGGGAAGTAGAAGGAAATGCTATACTTAATTTCCAAAACCTTCAAACATCCAATATTCACTTTACTAAAGTCTTTACCTTCTTCCTCTCCAGCAGTGTTTCTGTTCATTGTAATTTAGGAAGTTTATGTTTCTTGAAAAGCCTGGCGTTTAGCTTTCCTTTACAGAATTTACATTGAAACTTAGCATTAAAACCAAACAGGCAACAAAATCTCATGGAACACACATGAATAAGGCAAGTGAGTGAGAGACTAGGTATATTTTCAGTGAGTTTTCCCAAAGGGCATGGTCTACATTTAATGAAAAACAAAGCACCACAACAAAATAGAGATGGGGCTGGCTAGAGACAACTCAGCCGTTAGGAGCTCTTGCTGCTCTAGGGGAGGGTTCTTTTTGGGTTCTAAACATTCACAGTAGCTCACAGCTTCTGTTCTGCCACATCGAGGGTTCCCAGGGCCCTCTTCTGTGATCCTCAAAGCACTGCTTTCAGGTGGTGCACTTATATGCACACTGGCAAAGCACTCAGGTGCATAAAGTAAAAACAAGAAACTTTTTTTAATGGGGAAAATACAGAGGGAACTTCATAAGAATAGCATGGCACTATGATTGCATTTGGGAGCAAGACACATTGTTCACTGAGGGCCTTATGTTTTATACGCACATCTATATTCATTGTACCAGCACAGGTGAAGGGTGAATATTGGAATTATCCATCTTCCACATGAAATGCACAAGGCAAAAAAGTAAGATTTAGGTTTGCTCCCATCTTATAATTATTAATAATGCTGGAGGAGGTTCTGATTTCTCTCAAGTTGTTTTATTGTGCCCCCTCCCATCTTAGCATGTATATAAAACCAGTTTGTGAGGCTACAGTAGAGAATAAATGAAAAAGATGGCCTGGATATTAATGTATGTTTTGAACAATAAAACGCTATTATTTTTCACCATATTAACCCATTGCTTACTGAAATCATGTCATACAATTAAGGATTAAAAGAAAATATTAGTATTGATTTTATTAATGAAAGACTGGGTAAAGAAGATGTGGCATAGATATGCAATGAAGTGTTATTATCTCATAAAAGAAATTAAATCCAGTCCTACAAAACACATAAATGAAACTGGAACACAGTCAGCGAAATAAGGCAGACACATAAAGACAATTACTTAATGCTCTGTTTCTAAGTAGAAGCTCAGGTTAGAGCTCACAAAGGCCAGAAGAGTGGTCATTACAGACTGTGGAGCGGAGCCCAAGGAGAACAGGGAGAGAAGTCAGGTACCAAGTACTCTCCTTGTCTCTGTCTCTCTGTCTCTCTGTCTCTCTGTCTCTCTCTGTCTCTGTCTCTGTCTCTGTCTCTGTCTCTCTCTCTCTCTCTCTCTGTGTGTGTGTGTGTGTGTTGTACATTTGTATGTGTTTTAAATGAAGCTATGGCACTGGAAATGGTAATACATGTCCTAAGAACCATAAATTATCTTAAAAAAAAAAACCCCCAGTATCAGGGGAGTCCAAGAGACTCCAATAACAATGTGAGTACAGCCATTGTCCCCTTATGCATTCTAGAACTTGAAGATAAGACCTTATTGCTGAAGACTGCACACACTTCAGACACATGTCTTGGAAGAGTTGAGCTCAAATGTATCTGGAAGCTTTCTCCCTGAGGAGCAGATCTCTTTTTCATAATAACTGAAGGTGCCATGCAAGCTGCCAAGGGAGAAAAATAAACAATAGTTCTATGTAGCTTCAATGCTTATGAATCACTAAAATAACCAGTGTGGTAAGATATCCTATGGGTGTGATAGTGGCACTTATAACATGGGGAAACCACAGCTTCCTAATTGGACTAATGTCCTAATCAATAAGAATGAATTCTTGCTTGTTATTGTCAACCAGCTGATTACCTGTGGATGATGAGGTAGAGGGCCCTAAAAGAAAACCTTCTATCACATTCATAAACTTTTATTATTGCTAACTGCACTCCAAATACTTATCCTATAATCATATATAAGTGGCTATACCCTGTAGTGGGGTTATGTTGTTACATTGTAAATAATTGTCCCACCTAGTGTAGTAAAAATCCTGGTTGTTTGAAGGCAGACAGGAAGTGTGGGCAGAGCTACCAGACTGGGAAAACTCTTGGAACAGGAAGAACAAAGAAGAGATGATACAGAAATACCAGACCATCCAGAAGATGCAAAGGACAACTATGCTATTCTGAGAAAATGTACTGAGCCGCATGGCTGAACAGGATAAGAATCATGGGTTATTTTAAGAGTAAAAAGTTAGCAAGTTATATGTCTAAGCCCCAGGTCAATCAGCATACAATTAATATGTGCCTGTGTTTTTTCAGTTGGACTATGGGACTGTGGGTCAGCTGGTCTGGGCTACAGGGATAGGCCAGAAAGTCCAGGCCAGAAACACAATACAATACCCATTACCAGTGAACTTTCTATTTCCAGTAGACTAGGACCATTATAGAAAACAACAACTTGTAAAAAGGCAGAGAGCAATTGATCAGAGAGTCCTCAAACCACTGATACATTTACAACACAGCCCTTACCTCTAAGGCTCATGGACCATTAAGAAGTGAGAGGCAGAAAGACCATAAGTGCCAAAGGATCAGGACATTTTCTCTGCAGTAACATCTTTTATAAATGAAAAAGAAGCTGCACCCATGAGATTTCAATCACACAGTCCTCCAAGTCGACACACCATTGTAAATGGGGAAATTTTTAATGCCCCAATCCTCTATGAAGAGGAAGAGGCAATTAACAGATGCTGAGAGGGGGAGAAACAGTTTTATCCATGGAAAAGACCCTTGATATCCAATCACCAAAGTCCAACCTTAAATACAGAAATATATAGAAACACTAAATGGACTCAGCAGAATGCATTTATATAAACACACACATATGTAATAATAATAACTAAAATAAGTCATGATTTTGAGAGTGAGCAAAGGGTACGTGGGAGGAGTTTAGTAGAGAAAGAAAGGAATGAAAATGATATAAATGCCATGTGCATGTATGAAATTCTCAAAATGTATTTGTAAATATATGCATGAATCATGCAAAGTAATGACCAATATGTGCATGCGACATAATATATATATACACATATATACATATACATATATATCAAAATACAAGTAAGCCAAAGCATTTTACATTGTGATACATTTTGACAAAATTATTTTATGAGCCAATTTAACAAATGATGAAATTTTGTGGAGGAAAGATTTCAGAAACTTTAATATATGTACTAGCTTTACACCTGGAACTATTTATCCCCAAATGCCAACAAATTTTTGTAATAATAGTTCAATGTAGAATGTCTCAGAAATTCTCTTTCCACACTGTAGTTTTTGGCAACATTGGAGATAAGTAAATAGTCACCAAAGTGACCAGGAAATGGAAAAGGTGACCAGTCAGCATAAGTATACATGACAAGCAGAATGACTCTGCTTCACCACAATTAGAATCCTTAACAGTCCTAAGAAAAAGTATGAATGGATGTGGTACCTTCTGGCGTTCTTTGTGTCAAGACCAATATTTCAAAACACCAAATAAAATGCCACCTATGTGCTCAAACACCTCATGGACAACTCAAAATCAATATTTTTTAAAATTAAAAAAAATAGTGGTTGTCTTACAGTCCTGAATTATGTAAATAAAAGTTCTGCATTCTCCCTCTGTTAGTTAAATCATTGGAAAAAGAACTATTTCCATGGCTTCCTCAGCACTAAGTACTTGTATAGATTGAGTGGATGTGTAAATAGAATTAATATGCAGTATTTGGCGCTCTATTGAAAACATTCATCCTTTTGAAGTTCTGTTAGGAAATTAGTTTTCTGGGTTCTTAGCCTAGATAGCTCCTGGGCACTGTCTTCATTCTAAAGCACAGACCTCATTCACTAATAGATTCCGTGAATCCTTCTTTTAGGAGCATGAAATTCATTAGAAACATCCCTCCAGAGTCCACACTATCCATGTCCTTCATTACAGTTGTTAACACATCACGAAAAACACAATAACATGACCAGAATGGACTCTTCAGTTTTTCAAGTGGTTTGAAAAACATTGTCCTTTCATTGTTTTATGAGGGTTCCATAATTTCTTGGGGTTTTCCAGCTGCTTTTTGATGGCTGGCCCTGCCAGCCACTCTTCCCAGACAGAAAATGGGATACTCAGTGGTGGCTGTGGTAAATTAATATGGGGAAAATAAACAGAAGGTCTTTTCCCATGTGCTTTTTTAAAGTTTGCAAGTCTGTTCACTGTACAGTTAATTTGGAGTTTGCAATGCAGGAGCCCCGTGTGGCTTTGCTAATCCATCATTCTCTTCTGATGTTATTCCTTCCTTGGAGAATCCACAAGTGGGGCTCACAGCAGGCAAGTGAATGGATAGCCCTCTTTCCAGGTTCCCACATTCTTCTAGGACATCTGGGCAGCTAGATGCAGGCAAAGCTCTACCATCTAGTCCCATAGGTTCAATATCATCTAAATTAGTGGTAGGCAAACATTTTTCTATAAATAGCCGTGTAGTAAATAGTTTTGACTTTGCAGGCCATATGGTCTCTATCACAGTTATTCAGCTTTGCATTCGCTTCAAGAGAGTAGCCATACAAAGCACATAAATGAGTGACTGTGGCTAAGTTCCAATAAAGCTTTATTTATGAACACTAAAACTTGAGTTTCGTATAATTTTCATATGTCATGAAATATTCCCTTTGTTTTGATTTTCCTCAACCATTTAAACATGAAAAAGCACTCATAGCTTTTAGACACATAAAAAACAGACAGTGACTACATTTGGTCTGCATGGCAGAGTTTACTAACTTTGAGGCTCAATGCTCACTTCTTTAAATTTATGTCTCCAGCAAATACTTAAGTTTTGCAGATCATAATTGGCTGTTGATTTTTCTACTAAAACCTTCAAATATGATGTGGAAGTTACACTTCTCCCATAGCCTCCCCATCTGAGAAACTAAAGCCATGATTTTCCATAGCAACACTGGGGACTGTAATTAGGAAGCAGCCAACCATTCTTAAGTGTTCATTTTATAATGTACTTTAAGACAGTCCATTGCCAAATGTTTGTATCAATATATTTCACTCTCTTATGGTTGTGGTTTGGATTCCTTTGGTAGTTTGAGCCTCACTTATAATACGGAGAGGTAGAAACTAATGGCAGGTAACCAGGCTAGATGAGGTTATGATGGAGGGAGCCCAGCTTAGTGTCTTTATGAGAAGGGAAAAAGAGATATGTTTTCCACACCTTTGTTTGTTCTTGATATCCACACACCCTGATATTAGGACAATAAAACCTTCACCAGGCCCTAGCACCTTGACATTTGGGCATCTTGGTGCCCAGACAAACTAACTGAACATAACTTAGAAACACTAATTGATTGTAAGTTACCTCAGGTGTGAGACTATATACAGCAACATGAAACAAAGTCAAATTCTCACGGTCACACCCTTTCACCTCAGATGCTCTCAGCCCTGGTTATTCTATAGACAACTATCTTGCTTTCTGCTCCAGCATGAGCTACTGTTCCAAGCATAATCCTTTGGCTGTTCTCTCTGAGAAAGATCTTTCTCCAGTTCCTTGCATGGCCGACTTATCTTTAACTCAGTTGTTACCTCTCTGACTGACCACTCTTTTCACGCTGATGACCTCGTTTATAGACTTTATCCCAGCTTCTAGCAGTTACCGCTGTCATTTTAAAAAGCTGGGTTTTTATTTTTTTCACAGAAAATATAAGAGATGTTAAGGATAGAAAATTGTCTTTTGGACTCACACTACTCAGAAGTAAGTCTAGCTCGGAATTGGTGTGTAAAATACATGAACTAAGATGCCAAGCCACCAATAAAAATTTGAAGCCAACCCTTGAACTGCAAATGGCACCAGATGAACACGTGAGTCACAGCATAGTATTTATTGTATGCTTAAAACATTGTTTTTCTCAACTTTCCTATGAGCAAAAGAACCCACAACTACTATGATTACTAGAAAAACAACAGAAAGTAAAATATTAATGAAAATAAATCTAGCCTGATAAAGTTTTTCTATGGTTTTCTAAACTGTGCCCTTGAATTCTGCACACACTGGAAGTGGAAATTCTTCAACATCTAAGGTAAACAAAGACAGGGTGATATACCACCAGGCTGCTGGCACCATGAAAAGCTGTCATAGACTCATTTTTCCCTCAAATGGAGCTGTGGGGGAAGGCCTGGGGCTTCGGCTGGGAAAGTACATCTTCTCTATTGAGTCTTCTGACCCTATTCTTTTTGAATTTCTAAAATCAAATTTAATTTGAAGGATAATTAAGCATTTGAACTGACACTTTTCCATATGTGGATAGGGGCTGTGTGATGGACTGAGTGTTATCTGGGTCTGTGTAGTCAGTTTAATAGTCACTTCAGACTATTCCCTTCTATTTGAATTAGATTTCCCCAAATAATTTCTCTTTAGATTATTGTATTATAAACAAAACACTGTGAAGGCTTATAAGGGTATGTTATAGTATATAATCAAACAACATGTATAAAACACAAGAAAAATACATAGTATTTCTTATGCCATATAATTCTTATTATTTTTAGTGGGATAAGTTTCAGTATTTGATTGCATGAAAGAGAAAAAAAGAAAAGATAAATGAAATCTAACTTGAGAAAATTCTTGACTATCATAATTATTTTGATATTTTTCCTCATTTTGTTCAGATGTCTTCTAAATATGCTAGTTAATATTTACCAGATTTTACTGCAATGGTGAACAGATTCTGTGAAGAGAGACTTAATAGCTGTAAAGGTTTATGAAAATTTCTTTCTTCTTTGTCTTGTATGTGGCTGTGATCCCTCCACTGAACGGTTTGACAATTGTTATTCAACCAAGAATCCAAGAAGATGGAGCAATGTTTTTTTGAAAATTATCTTCTCCTGGAAAGAAGAAAAAGGGCAATGGTAGGCATACACAACTCAAAACTTCAACATGGTGTGAGTGACTTTGCTCACTTGGATTGGTGAAATCAACTCATATGGTTAGAGTGGGAACTCACAGCACAGTGATTCTTCCAGGGAAAAAAGAGAGACATAGAAACCCATAAAACAACCTTGAGACTTAGAATTTTCTTAAAATCAAAGGGCTTAAGCTGGGCTTAATATCATACACCTGTCACTCTTATTTGGGAAGGTGAGGAAGAAGATCTTCAATTTCAGAGCAGCATGGATTAAAAACCAAAATCTTCTCTGTCTGAAAGATGATGAGCGAAGAAGAAGAGGAGGATGGGTAAAGAAGAGCCACATGGTTGAGTATAATAAAAGAGCAAACCACGACACTAAACAAAGATTAATAAGAAAAAGTTGTTATTCTTTTATTTTTGAGACATTATTTTTCCCTCAAGGTACTCCTATATGTCTCTCTTATCTCTCAAATTCATTGCCCTTATTATTAATTGCTGTTACGTGCATATATGTATATTATAGTTTTTTGAATAGTTTAAAAAGATTGAAATTCTGGTAGAATTCTGCTGCAAATCTGTCTGGTCCTGAATTTTTTTTTAATTTTTAAATTTTAATTAATTAATTTATTTGTCTGAAAGGCATTTTATTACTTCAGTAGTCTCAACATTTGTTATGGGTCTTGTTTGGCTGTTGATTTCTTTGTTTAATTTTGGTGGTTTGACTGAATCTAGAAATTCATCCTATTTTTAATTCATCCTATTTAACATTAATCACTTACAGGTTTCTTAAAAATCCCCTTGCAATAGCCTGGGTTTCTTGGTTGTCTGTTGTGTTTTCTTATTCACTTCTTATTCTGTTACCTTGGGACCATAATTTTGGTTAGCTCTCCCAATAGCCTGTTTATCTTGTTATATTCTCTAAGAATATAACATTTATTGACTAACTCTGTTATTTATTGATTGAATCATTTCAATTGAATCATTATTTATTGAATCATTTATTGATTCTTTGTTGTATTGGGTTTTTGTTTTAATGTCATTTATTTCTTCTCTGACTTTTATTATTTCTTGCTATCAACTGGGTTTGAATTAAATTTGTTTTTGTTTTTCCCAATGTTTGAGCTGCATTATTAAGTTATTTATTTGTATACTTTTTGATGTAGGCACTTGGAGCTTCACCTTGCAAGACTGCTTTCAGTTGAATCCTGTGGTGATATTTTGTGTATCCTTTAAGAAATAAAGATTTCCTGGAGATCAGAGAACAGAGCCAGCAACAGAGTTAGTCAAAAAGGTCAAGCAGTAGTGGCACACACATTTAATCCTAGCATTCAGGAGGCAGAGGTCCATTTGGATCTCTGTGAATTCAAGGCCACATAAGATTAAGTCAGTCCAAAAGAGAAACAGAGCCAGACAGTGGTGGCACATGCACTAGGAAGGTCGAGACAAGAAGTGATATGGCTGCTCAGAGAAAGGAATCTATGGCGGGAGGAAACAGTTTATTGCTATGTACTCTACCCTTTCTGCTGAGGACTCAGAGGCATTCAGCCTGAGGATTTTTGGTGACAAGAGCTACCATTTTGTCCTAAGGATTCAGTAGTGGTAAGTTTCTCTAATGGCTTGTTCCAACCTTTCTCTGGTCTTTTTAGCATTTACCCCAATATCTGGGTCCAGGTTGCTTTTTTGTTTATTATAATACCAATTATGATTCTTGTAACAGTGTTTTGGATATTTTGTTGTGGGTTCCCCTCCCAAAGATATTATTAACATCTTTCTTGACTTTTTTTGAAGTCATTTATTATTCAGTAATGAGTTGTTTATTTACTACCAATTTTCTTGCTGTCAATTTTAAGTTTTGTTTCATTGTGGTCAGGATAAAAGGTGTTATTTCAATGTTTTTGAATTTGTAAAGATTGTTTGTGTACCAGAATGTAGTTTATTTTAGAAAAACTATGTGCTACTGAATAGAATGTGTATTCTTTGGTATTCGGTTGGAATATTCTGTAGGTAATTGTTAAATTGATTTGATATATGATGACAATTAATTTTGATGTATCTGTTCATTTGTGTGTGTGTGTGTGTGTGTGTGTGTGTGTGTGTGTGTGTGTGTGTGTGAGAGAGAGAGAGAGAGAGAGAGAGAGAGAGAGAGAGAGAGAGAGAGAGAGCAGATAAACTGTCTATTGGAAAACATGGGTTATTGAAATTATGTACTATTAATGGATTGATGTTACCTGTGTCTTTAAATCTGTGAGTACATTTGTTTAAATGAAATTGGTGGCCCAGAGCTTGGTGCATATATGTTTAGAAATAGTAATGTCTTCTCAATTAAAGTCTGTAGAATTGAACGAAGTGCCCTTCTGTTTTTTTCTTTTGATTAGTTGTGGTCTGAAGTCTGTTTTGTCCTACATTAGGATAGCAGTGCTACTTCCTTCCTGGTCCCTTCCTGGTACTTTTTGTTCCTTTTTTACTCTAAGGTGGTGCCTATCAGGGTGACTCTCATAGTCTTTTAGGAATTGGAATGCTTTGATCAAGGTTTTTCTGGCATTTAAGTTTCCATAGAGAAAATGGACTTTATTCTGATGGCTTCTCCAATGAATATAACTTGAGGTGGCTGTTTTCTTCTGCATCTTTTGCTTTCTTTGTTTAGCTTTACGTAGTGTTTTAAGAATGACAATGTTATGGGGACTTTCTTTCCTTAATGTGTTTAACTAATGTTCTATGTAGTAAGTGAGGTTCAAGCATCTCCCTGACCTTAGGATGTGGGCTGTGGGCCAGAGCAGGTTCGGAGTTCACCTATGACCTTCAAAGCTGTAGTTTTGGGGTGTGGCTAAGAACAGCTAAAAGATTAAGGTCTGGACCACAGTGCTTTCTCGGCCTCTCCTACTTCTGGAAGGAAGTTCCTTTCCATCTGAACAAGTGGATCATTTCAGCATTCCTTCTATTACATGTTCTAAGCTACTTTAAATAAATATTGATGTGTTCCACTTCTCTGTGATTATTATTCAGGCTACAGTTCTGTTTTGGGTTTTTTTTTTTTTTTTGTATATTTATAGGTGTGTCTTTCCTTACCTGGGGAAGTTTTCTTTTATGATCTTGTGTTGTATCCCAGTCAAGGGAGCCAAAGACCACCGGGGAGCTGGATTTCATTGTAAACACAGGAGGGTCAGTTTATTCTTTTGGATAGGTTCAAATGAACTAGGGTTGAAGCCCTCTCTTCTGGCACAACAGAGTAATTTGGCCCCAAACTCAGTGGTGAGAAGGTTTTTAAAGCAAAACATACATAATGGCGGTGTTACACATCTTGGCATTTCAGGATTGGGGTATGGAGTACAATAACTATTGGCTAAACTTTCAGTGAGAACCCAAGCTTTGAATCTACTGGCTGAACTTTCAGTGCAAAACCAAGTTTTGAACCCATCGCCAGTCAAGGTCATTTCTGAGACTTGGGCCCTGCCCTCAGGCACTAAACTGTCCTTCCCTGAAGCAAAGCTCTGAAATGGTAAATCTATTTCTTCAAAGTTGAAGATCTGGTCCTATTGACATGGGATTCTTCTCCCTTGTCTATTACTATAATTTGAAGATTTGTTTCTTTCTTGTGATGGTCCACATTTCCTCCCTTTTATTTGTTTTGTTTTGACTTTTTTTTTTTTCATTCCCTGTACTTATTTGATCTAGAGCCTCTACTTTGTCTCGGAGTTCTGAAAATTTATCTTTTGTTGGGTCCATTCTACTTGTAAGGATTTCCTTTGAGTTTTCTAATGGAATTATTGGATTTTTAATTCCATCTTCATGTCAGCTTGTGGCTTCTTCAGTGTTTCTATCCTCTTATGAGATCTATTCTATAATTGTGCTTTGTTCACGTCATTTCCACTAGTCACACATTTGTGTTTTCTTGAGCATCACTAGGGTGTTCATTCTTAAGTTCTCTCTTGTTAATTTCATTGATCTTTTTCTTTGTGTTTTCTTTAATTCCTTGAATTCTGTGGTGAAGTTATGTAGCTGTTTTATCAAATTCTGCTTCGTGGAGTTCTTGTTAAAAATTCTCATTGAAAACATTTCTACAGAACTTGAGGATTTTGAAGAGATGATATTGGCTTAATCTTTCTTATAGTTGGTATTTGCAGGGATGAAATCTGGACGTATGAATTACTTTTGCTATTTCTAGATCTCATATGAAAAAGTTGGATGAAGAGAGACAGATTGGACCTGGGGGCTGGAAATTGTTTGCGTAGAATGAATTCAAATAACCACAGAGGACTGGGATGTTATGCAGGATGTTTTCAGGTCCAAGCCAGGAACATGAGGATAGATTTGGTTGGTTGGAAAGGTTATATGTGGCATATGAGGTATCTATGGATTTGCTAGTAGGTAGGGAATTTCCTGGCAGAAGAATAGAGATCACTAGTGGCACATTCAGGGAGGCCAGGCTAGGCCAGGATACTGCGTGTAAGACCTGGGCTAGATCTGGCTGGCTAAGTAGATAGCTGGAGAGGTCAGGGAAGCTAACAGGGGTAGATCTTGAAGAAGAAACTGGGTGGTCTGACTGGGGGTGGAAAAATTTGATGTGGTTCTTAACAGACTTGTCTGTTGTGGCAGGTAAGGTGGAGGCCTAGAGACTGGTTGTCGTGCATGTGGGAGTGGCCCCATCAGGTCTGGCATTGGATGTGGAACCAAGGCTAGATCTGGTGGGTTAGGAAAAGGAGCTGTGGATATGGAGGTTAGGAGCATTCACTAGGATAGGCTTTGGAATAAGAAAATGTGGTTCAGAGATACAGGACCTAATACTTGCTATACAATAACCAATATTTAAAGACAAAACATTGCTTTATAGAACTAGTAGCTTCAGATACTTAGATGAATGGAAAATGATGCTTTTTTAAAGTAGTAAATTAAACAGCATGATTTGGGAATAGAGTTTCAATGACTGTTATGGCTTTAATAGACTGATCAGAAAGATAGAGTTGGTTAGTGTTAGACTGATGGGTGTGGGAAACAACCACCAATATTCTTCCTAAACAGCAAGCCAACCACTCTGTGATCAACATGATTACACTGAGCCCCAGGCTAAGATCTTCTCAGTCTCCTTTAATGAAACCACAATATAGTGATTGGGTATTTGCCTATAGTATATTAGGATTGGTGATCCATAACTCTCTGCCTTAATAACTGTGAAACTGAATGTATCTTTGAATGCACTCAGTCATCAGAACCATAAGAAATCTTCTTGCTTCACATATTACTGATTTTACCACAATAAAATTTGAATACTATACTTTAGCTCTACAAGTGTCCCTGTTTCATCGGTCAACACTCAAGTATGATTGCATTACACTGAGAAACTCATAAAAATCATCAAAGGACACAGAAAGTTTGAATTAGAGAAGCTCTGGAGATATGATATATGATCAAAGCATGGTGACTAGGGTAGATAATAACATATTTTAAAATTGGAAATGTGGAGAGACCTTAAATACTAGCACCATAAAATGCTCATAATTATATGAAACATTAAACATGTTAATTAGGCTGACTGAATTATTATACAATAGTAAATCAACTACAATATTGTATGACACAAATTAGTACAATTTCTATTTGATTATACTTTTGTAAAGCTGAGGCTCAGGAGAAATGAAATGGATATTCTTCTTTTCATTTTTTAAATAAATATGTCGAAAATGAGAGAGGAAGGTCTTGTCTTCTATCCCTGAGTAGGTAAGTGACCAAGGTATGGTGACCAAGATTCTTGGTGAGAACAAGACCATTGGTTGGTTAGATGAACTCTTAGTGTCTATGGCATTTCTCGGTGATGGAAACCTGAATATTTTTTTATTGAAATGTAACATATTGTCACAATAGGAGTATTAATCAAAGTATTTTCTTCCAGTAAACTGAACATTGTTTTCCCATTGTTAATAATGTTTGTCTTGTTTTTATTTTAAAGTTCTTCTATTAGTATGTATAATGTAAGTGAAAGAGGACAAATGAGTTCAATCTCTATGTGATATAAGCCATTATTGAAGGAGAAGATTGAGATGTGACTGGTTTTTTAAATAAAATTTAATAGTTCACTGGGGAAATTAAAGATTTATTTCAATGAAAATGTTTAAAACAATCGTGCATATCTGATGAAAACATGCTAAAAAGTGGTAAGATAAATTTCACACAGAATCATACACTTTCCAATCTGAACAACTTGAAAAGCATGAAAGCACATGAGAGTATTCATGTCTCTGAATAAATTTACCTCATATTCAATTCATAGATTCTATACAAAGAATAAACATGGTAACAAATAATTACATGAAAACCAAAGATTTCTTTGTCTCCTGTTCACTCTGTTTTCTGCCTGAAATTACGCACATCTCATGGAGAGTTCCATATATATGCCTATATATCAATGTAATCTAGTTGTTATAGCAGCAAAGGTGCTGGAATGGGGCAGGCAACATATACACCTGCAAGAGTTGATATAAAAGGCTGTGAAATGGGGGACAGAAATGGGAAGGAGGAACATTAGAAACAGAAATGTCACCAAGTATTTTAAGGTCATCTGGGTGTTTTGACAGAACTGATGAATCATAATTTTTTTCCAAATATTCTTCCATCACTTCAGATAGGATAGCCTGTTGGTACCCATGGATCAAGATCACTTTTCAGTTGAAAATTCAGTATAAGTTAAAAAAAAAGAAAAGCTTTCAGGTTCAAAGGGCTTATCTCTGCGGTGACTAAAGAGGAATCTAAGCTTGTCTATTCACTCACTTAAGGAAACTAATTGGGAACCTAGAATGTATCTAATATAGAAGATATGAAAGTAACAACAGACATACGTTCCCTAACACACAGTGAATAAACCATTTTATGTAAACAATATTGAAAAATTATCTATAGAAAAGCCATTCATATAAAATTCTTCAAAAGTACTTATCATAAATATTAAATGCATTAGACTGATTATATAGTGACCTAGTGACCACTGGAGAAATAAAAGTGCAAATGATGAGACACACGAAACATTTACTTTAATGACTAGAAATCATTTATTTCTAAATTTGATAATGAGCCAGGCTGAAAGACTTGCTACCAAGCCCTCTGACATGAGTTTGATTTCTGGAACCCATGTAATGGAAGTAAAGAACCAATTTCCTCAAGTTGTTCTCAGACCACAATATATATATATGCATATACCCACATTAATTAATTGACTGATGATATCAATTTTTCTGGAGCAACAGAATCATTGGTTCACTGGCAATGTTAATGAAAACTATCACGACTAGTTTTGGGAGAGACAGTTGGACAGTTTCACACTGGTATTTTTCCTTGTGGATATCTATTTAATTGAATTAAAAATATACCCTTATGAATCTGGCAAGTAAGTGTATATAGAGTCTTTTTAAAAAAAATATCTCACATGGAAATCAGCTAACATGTCCTTCAGCAGCTGAGTAAGTGAATAACTATTGTACACCTTAGGCAATATGAAGGGATAGATTAGCAAATCGCTAAGTAGAAGAAGCCCATCTAGGGATGACAAGATAGGGCAACAGGTAAGGGGGCTGGTTGCTTTTGTAGAAAACCCAGATCACAACTTCTGTCTGTACTATCCACTTCCAGGGGTTCCAATGTCTTTTTCTCACCTCCACAGGCTCTGCACAGACACGCATGCCGACAAAACACACATTCTCACAAAATAAAAATAAATAAATAAATTCTTTAAAAAAGTTTATATTGGATACAGTTTATGTGACCATTTGTAGGATAACACGGAGATGAAAAAAATAATAGATTCAGGAGAGAGATCAGTGATTACCAAGGGTGTGAATGAGGGAAGGGACAAACAGGTGGATTGTAAATTTACAACCTAAGCAAATTTTATAACCAGCCCTAGTACCTGATTCTTCCAATCATCTAAAAGGTAAATGACAGAGCTCACAGCCTCAGATGGACAGCCTACCACCCCACACAGTATGAGTTACAGTAAGTCCTCTCTCTCGGGTCACTTTGTATCAAGCATTTAGTCAACTGATGAGAAAGTAACTACCTCAGGAATTGTTACTTAGTAAAAATAATGATCAATGGCAGAGGACATGCCTACCATGTAAAAGTCTTTGAACTCAATACTCAGCACTACAGTAACGGATAAATATAATTAAATTGCTTTGATATGGTGGATGCTCATAGATGGCGCACTTAAGATCCCCAGATACTTTCTGGCTGATCAACACTCATAACGCAAGTGGCAACCAAATTGGCTTTCAGTAAATTGATTTCTTGGTGATTTGTTTCATCTAGTGATATAAATTTTTTAGAATAGATATTCTGACTAGTCTTTTTTTTTTTTTTTTTTTTTTTTTTTTTTTTTTTTTTTTTTTTTTTTTTTTTACAGACAGAAATGGCATAGGTTCGGGAGATAGTTCAGGAAATTTCATGAAATAAGCTGTGTAATGTGGCCGGGTATGTTCATTTATGGCATCTTTAGACATTAAAGAGCAACTAACCTATATCACCAAAGGGTATTGGAGAAAATTTAGTTTCCCGTCAGTGGTCACACTATAAAGAGTGCACTAAAGCAAGCCATTTTACTTTTTGTCAGGAACCCAATAAATAAGATTATACACTCATTCTTAAGGGTGAAGAAATCTGAGAGGTTGAGGAACCTGTGAACAGATCAAGTGTCATAATTGGGAAATGGATGGAAGGCAGCTCAGACATCTTTGTTAGCTGTACAATGTCAGTGTGAGGAACACCATGAGCAAGGCTCATGTCCTTGGTGTTTCTTGCTGAGGTCTAAGACAGAATCTCACATTCCTCTTGGGACTTGTAGGTTGATGGTCAGCCTCCATTCTCAGTTTCAGGGCAGGAGAAACTTGAGATGTGGTATAACTTATTACAAACAATGTCTTTTGTAAATTGGTATGAATTCTAGATATTATCTGATAACAGCACACTTCCTAGAATTCAGAATCAGACCAGTAGCCCAGAATAAGCCCACATTAAAAGCTGAGAGAGAGAGAGAGAGAGAGAGAGAGAGAGAGAGAGAGAGAGAGAGAGAGAGAGATATGACTTTAACAGAACATGAAGTTTTCTTCCATTGATGGTAAGGTTTTAGACTCTGTTATGTGGGGAGAGATTCAAGACATAATGCCTAAGAGAAGGTCTTAGAAAAGTACAATGTGTCAAAATATTTAAAAATTTTATAAAAAGTGGGACTTGGGGAGTTGCCTGAAAATTGTGAAAGGCTGTGATAAATGGGTTACTTCATAACACCTCTGTATTTAATGGAATGTTTCAGCTACATTAGAAATTTCACCAGCTTCAGCACCTGTCTGGGAATGGAGTATATAGCAACATGCTTTTGCTGAATTAAAATAATTTGAACATTTTGATATGTGCTACCAACCTGATGATTATAAGGACAATCCAGATGAGAATAGTGAAATTATGCTTAGAATAACTGGGCATGCTATCATGTGTATTATGTTTAAGTCACTTTACAAATTATACTCAGTGGCTACAAAATTCATGAACACAAGACAGGATTAAATCAAGACTATGTGAAAGGCATGAATTATAAATTAATCTTCTTCCTATCAATAGTTCTATTTTATATGCCCAAATAAAGATAAGTAAGTGCAAGGAGATGCATGACATTCTTAGGCTCTACAAAGTTATTTTTTCTTGGAAATTACAAATATTAGATTCATCCTACATTATGGGGATTATGTTTACTTTGCTACTGCACTGACTGTAACATTGGTCCTCCTATGTGACTGTCTAGCTGTGAGATTACTCATTAATCTTAACTAATAATGGCATTTTCTGTGATGTCTTTTATTTTATTTCCCCAAATTAGTGAGCTTTTGTCTCCTAAACACAAGATTAAGCTGAATCTAATCAATTTCACAATGTTTCAGAGAAGCAGGAGAGAACCTGTGATATTTATAGCCAAAGGGCTTCTGTAGCAACCTGAATAAATAGCTAAACCAGAGAGAAAAGGTGCACAGATGGCTACCTGGGAAAAAG
The DNA here is from genome assembly GCA_033318265.1 of Phyllotis vaccarum. NCBI lineage: Eukaryota > Metazoa > Chordata > Mammalia > Rodentia > Cricetidae > Phyllotis > Phyllotis vaccarum. Next base: position 165,585,648 of record JARWLC010000001.1, on the reverse strand, counting down.
AAGCAGTGTAAGCCAGATTTACAATGACTTAGAGATGGGAAGAGGTCAGTCCAATCACATAATACTTGCTATTGTACTCGGCTTTAGTTAGAAGCCAAATTCAGGAAGCACATTCCATTAGACTAAATAAAGCTTCGATCATGTGTAAAATTTCCAACTTGAATAGGCATCCAACCTATCACTCATCAGGCCTGATGGCTTGATGCATTTAGTGGGTGTAATTTCTTCCTCATATTTCTATGCTTTTATTGTTTCATTTTTATTATAGGAATTCGGGCATCTTATTAGGCTTATTATTTTCTGCTAAGTGTGGGCTTAAGTAAATAGAGTTCAAAAGGGTGTACATGCAAATATGTTTCCTTTAGATTGTCAAAAGAATGGGACAATCTGATTTGTCTTAACTCTGAGATTAGAAGAAAGGAAAAGTGAAAAAAAAATCAGCGAGGAACCAAGTAAAAGAGGGTATTTTTAAAAAGCTCATTTGAGAAACTGATTTATCAGTCTCAAAATGAAGTTCATAAAACTGTATTTTTAAAAAGGTATCAACATGGAGAAAAACACTGTTACAGTTCTTGGCGAAGTAAATTAGATGTTCCCTTAAATTATTTATGAAGAAAGGCAAAAAGATAAAAGACGAATATTCTTATGAGAGCAAATTAGCCCAAAATGCTCAATCTCAGAAGTTGTTCTTGTAACATTTTAGGAGTGAACTGCATTCTTCTGAGCTGCTCTGTGATCCAGATTTTGGCTGGCTGTGCATAGCTAGCATGGGACCTAAGCAAGTATTTATTAATTATGACAGAAGGGGGGTGCATATAATTCTATAGACTCTGGGAGATTTTCCATGGCAATGATACTCCAGAAACAAATATACATAAGCCCTAGAAATATACCCCAAAGTGATGACTTGCCCCATGGGAGGGAGAGGGAATTTATTAGCTCTTCTTAGAGATAGCATCAATTTCCAAAGTGTTTCTCTCCCAAATTCTTTGCAATTTCCCCAGATACATATTTGAAAGTAGAACCTAAAATTAAGATGTAAGAGTAGATATTTCTAGGGGGTAGTAGGAACCAGCTACAGAGAACAAGAATGGCCTTCAGGAACCCTCCCCGCCAAAACAGCATGGTTGTTTTTAATCGAGTAGAGGACTTTGAGTGGAGGCTCAGTCCTGAGAAGGAGTTGTGGAAAGCTTCAGAGCACATTCTCCAAGATCTGGCATGAGCTCAGCAGGGCTGTTTGCACACTCTCTCACTTGGTCACTGATTAAAGATTGTTACAATGGAAATGAATCTCCTGAGTATTCCATCCTACAGCTTCGATGAGAAAATCAGGTTTCTGTGGTCCCAGTGAGGCCTCAGATAATGGTACAGGAAGAACAGGGACAGAAACAACCAGCTAAAGAGATCTGATAAACCATCTTGGAGTCAGCCACTCCGCACGTCATAGAGAGGAGACAGACCATGGTGCAGCCGCAGTCTGGCTAGGCAATAACTATGTCTTTTTATGTCAAAAAGCCTCTTCCTCGAGCAAAACAAGGCAAGTAGAAAGGTATAAAAGTATCTTGCCTGAATAATAACCCATAAGAAAAAACTTCAGTTACTCCAGTAATCAGTTTATTTAGTACGAGTTTACTTGGATATTTATTTGAAAATCTTTCTGTAACATTAAAATGTAAATTTTCTTAGTTCCTAAAACTTTCTCTGTGGAAATGTTATTGGCCCTTTTTGATTATGTGCCTGAGATGTGTTGAAAGACTGTTGGAAACATTTGCATTAATTAAAATTAACCTCCTGCTAATGCAGGAGGCTGAGGTAGCAACTAATTGATAGTGTTATCATAAAGTATCAGAGGGCATGGGGGGGAGATAGTACGGTGAGGTTTGTAGTGGCTCAGGGTTTGGCAAAGTGAGAAGCAGGGGGATTCTGAGAATGCTAGCAAGGAAAGAGTGTTACTCAGCTTCTCTGATCTGGCAGGTTTTCATCCCAGACTTTGAATCTCAGGTCTTATTCATAAACAGAATGATAGAGATTTAGTTAAAGTTACCTTTAGCTGCAGGGAGAGCGCCAGCATCTGTGGGATCAAAATTCCCACCATGTTGCTAGAGAAGTAGGTCAGTGACCTCAGAGCTGAAATTGTTGACTGAAATAGTAGAGGAGTAAGGAGCAGCCACTATGCTGAAGTTAAAACAATAAAGGACTTTGTTACAAGTGTAGCTGAGTGCCACCAGCAACACTCCAGAATGGAAGCCCTAAAACTGAGAGACATGGAGCAATAGTTCTCACTAAACCTTTATTTTCTTCTTATAAATGGTTTGATATACCTCCTGTTTGTTCACTTCTGAAAAGTATTAGTAAGAAATTATTATTTTTTATCATTAACATCTTTAAAAAGATTATTTTACATGTATGCATGTGGGTGAGTATGTAGGGAACTACATGTGTGAAAGTTCCTGAGGAGGTCAGAAGAGGGTGCTGCATCTTCCTAACTGGAGTCAAACCCAGGTCCACTACCAGAGATTCAAAAGTTCTTAATGACCAAATCATCAATCCAGCCTTCTCACTCTTAAAACTTATAAATTCTCATCGAAACATTTCTCGTTCCTTCATAAAATAAGAAGTGATAAACAACTAAGAAGCCTCATACAAATGCCAATCATTTTAGCACCGCAAGGGACATTTCAACACACCTCATTTAACACTTGGGGAAGCGGTCACATTTGTTTGACCAAGTGAGTAGAAACTTGATGTTATTTTTAATATGCTTGGTTCCTTTTCTTAAAATCTTGAAGGAGTGTCCACAGCTGCACAAACTACAGCTTTGGAAAGAATTGAAACCACCCCTTCACTCATGTAGGTCAAGCCATTTGCTGCTTGTGGATTTGATGCCCCAAAGCTATAGAAACAGGATCACACGCTGATCTTTTTACGGGATATTTGCAAACTCATCAGATGGAGACATCATAAAAGAGTAGACAGCCAGATTCAGATTTCATTTCACCTAAAATCAGTTAAAAATGCAGGAGACTTCCGCTGTGTGCTTTGCGGACCAGATACCTGACACACAGACACACATTCAAGGCAATATCGTACTGTGTTTTAATTGTACATTTAAATTAAATTTACTTCTATTTCCATTTTTTACATCCAGAATATTTATGAATTGTAGAAGGTAGTCATGTCTACGGTCTTGCCTGGGAACATTTTTAAAAGTTACTTATTGCCACTAGTTTAGCAATGAAGTAATATTAAAAGATATTCTAAATTGAGTGTCAATTTCTTAAAGTTTATCGATGCTGTGGTCTCTGTTACTCTGGATGAAATATGTTGCCAGTAAAATCTATTGTTAAAACATATAAGATAAACGGAGTATTATTGCAATATTGCCATTTGAAAATGAGAATAATTTTGCAGCTCAGACTTTTTCATCTTAATTGGGAACTTTCTGGATTTTCTTTTTTTTAGACTGAAAAAACCAAAACACTAACTACAGAAACATGTATTTCTTAAAGTCAAAACCATGTTAAGTGTCCAAGTTAAAAATATGAGATGATAAACAAAGTGAGGACGGAATGAATTAAGAGAAATTCTGACTTAAAATATGGCTGAGAAACATTTGTGTCTTCTTTCCATATTCAACTTGTTCACTTTCTTTGAATCTTTGGCTACACAGATTGGGAGCAACAAAAGGTATACAGAGAACAAGACAGAAATACTGAGCATGTAAAACTAGAAGATAAATATTTGGGGAGATGGAGATGTAATTTTACCATTTTGATTATAACACATTGCAAAAATGTGTCCAATTGTCTGACCTGTGCCACATAAATGTCAAGGAACAACAAAAAAAATACAATGAGTTAAATGTAGATGAAAAAAGAGTGATAGAGAGTAAAGGAAAGGGATGGAGAGAAGAGAGTGAGAGAAGGGGAAGGAAAGGGAGGGAGGGAGGCAGGGAGGGAGGGAGGGAGGGAGGGAAGGAAGGAGGGAGGGAAGAAAAATCACTCAGTTTTTATTGTATTATCTATATAACTATGGTATTAGGAAAATGGTCTCTAATGATTCACAGAATCCTAAAGTTTGCTTTTACTTTTTAGAGAAGAATTTAGTTTTAGCCACAATTCATTGAAGAATGTCTTTCATATCTTTGAATTAAAATTTCTCTTTGTAAAAATCACTTGTGAGAACAAATTGCTTTTCAGTTTCTTAGAATTTATTTTTTCTGACATACACATCAACTTATCAGACAAGTTAATATTTAGAGGACAATCCTAAGTGAAATAGTTTTAGGTGCCCATGTTACCTAAGAGTAAGAAGTAAGTTTTAGAAGATTCATGGACCACAACATCAGTAGACTCTTCACACGACTCAGAACTAGCGATACTGTCAAGCTTCAGGTGGAATTTGCAAAGGAACTTCCTGGGAGCTTAAAGGATAATTGTGTCTCATGGTGCAGTGCTAAACATATATAGCAATAAGGACAATAGAGAAGTAGATGTAGCTTTACCATTGATGCCAATAGAGATGTAGAAGCATCTGAGTTCGGCTTCTACCTCTGAGCTCGGCTGGAATGCAGTGCTAGGACTGAGGAGCAGCATGATGCCTTCATTCATTTTTATTTGGAGGTAGCAGACATCCATTTATCCAAAACTTTATCCTTCTGTAAAGCATGGCCCTGAGGCAGGACTCAGCTTAGCTTACTTGTCCCACCTAAGTAGTAGAAGATTTATATCTCTTTTGGCATCTTCACATAGAACACTTGTTTATCACAGGGAACAAGAAAGAACATAAACTATCTTTCTTGGGAGGAGCAGGTATGCTAGAACTTGAACATAGGCCTCCTAGCATGCTGGACAAGCACTCTAACAGTAAGCTATATTTATAGCTCCTTTTTTTTCCCCACTTTTTATTTTGCAATTGGGTCAGTTTAGGATGTTTGAGCAGGACCTCCCATTCTCCTGTTTCAGCCTTTTGAGAAGGTAGGGTTATGGGGCAATTCGATACCCTCGTCGGTGATTGTTGTACAGTCCTTTTCTGGTGCAGACGCCATAAGCAGCCAGCTGTATTGCCCTTAGGCCAGTACCAACTGTTTTCATCACACCAGAGACACCTTGAGAAAACTGTATGATAATTATAGCTGATTCCTTTAGCTCCTGAAAGGTTCGGCCTTAGGCAGTGCTATTCAGAACAGTTTGCATTAGACACTTTGCTGTCAGAAGTCCTTTCCACCTAGGCCAGTAGGGAGCATGCTCTCTAGAGTCTAGCAGGCTGGAAAGGCAGTGCTGAGAGGAGTGTATGACAAATCTTTGTTTACCTACCAGGTACTCTACTATTGATGCAAATACCCCTTCTCTTGATATATAAGTAGACGATTCAGGCTCATTTAGAGACAACCTACCATGATGCCTCCCCTGGTGTTGTAGACCTAAAGGACTTTTCTTGTCCATCTTTAATACCGTAGTTTCAGAAGATAACAGGCAGAAAGAAGCAACAGAGTAACAGTAAAGGAAGAGGCAACAGTATGACATTTGTAATGACAGCCAAGTAGTTAACAAGCTAAACTAAAAAAAAAAAAAAAAAAAAAAAAAAAAAAGGCAGCCACCTAGGACACAGATAAAGGAAAGGCACAGCTGAGTGCTTAGTGGGCTGAGCTGCAAAAGCAGCAAGGTGGTCATCTTCTTAGTGGATAAAGAAAATGCAGCTGAGCAGTTCAAGAGAATCACCAGGAAAGAAAAAAGGGGGCTATAGTTGCAGGAGACCAGAGATTAAAAAACAAAGGATGTAATGAGCCAGGGAAATGGGGGTCCTGACCACCAGAGGAGTTCCAGAGAGCTTCCATATCTACAGAGCCAAGGGTCTCAGAAACCAGGCCTGTGAACTCTAACACTGGCTTCTGTAACATAGCTGTAACAAGGGCTATGACATCTCAATACCAAAATCTGACTGGAAGCACCAAAGCAACTTCTAATAAAGGAAAAGAACCTTGACTTCTTGGTTGGCATGAGAGGTGACACTTATAAAAGATTGTATCACCTGCCAATACTCAGTGCCATCAAACACAAAGGCATGCTAAACCTGTTCAAGGTCAGAGCTCAGAGAGCATCCTCTCTGATAGAGTAGGTGGACCCAGTCAGCTCTTTGGTAACACCATCTTTGCATAGCTTTATGCTATACAAATGTGTCAAAACTCATTTTTCCATAAAATTCTTAAAAGCTATAGCACAGTCTCAGCTTCAGCCATTGCGAATAAAGATACACTCTTGCATAATGTATGTATATATCTATTTTTGAGAACATATTTAATCTTAGTAGAATAACTAGTTGCGAAGGAATCATTATATTTTATCTGCATTTTTTTCCATTTCCAGGGTATTTGCATCAATTTATACTCAACTAGCAAAATCCAAAAGTCCATGGGGCTCAACGTTCCCAACAAGATTAGATATTGTTCATCTTCTTCACTTAATCCTGCTTTTTTTTTTTAAATGCCATCAAACTACATATTTGATAGACAGGGTGAACAAATGCATACAAAACCATAAATTAAAATAACAGAAAGGGCATTTTTAATCAGTGCGTGAGAATCATTCACTAAATCATTCAGTCACTACATAAGTGAAATCCAAGAAACTTCAAGATATATTTTTTTAAAAGAATAACTAAGAAATCAAGATTCCTTAGAAAAATCTAAAGAGATGCTTCTCCACAGTCCTAATTATTAAGTAATTCAATTAATCAACATGATTTCATTCATTTCTTTAGCTTTATTCTGACACTTATGGAATAAAAATAGATTGTACTCTCATAGGTGAGCAGGGAAGAAGACATTTGTGAAATGTTAATTGCAAGCAATGCAATGGATCTCAGTATGAACCAAGCAGTTGGCTACTCAAGCATCAAGCTTGTCTTCACCCTCTGCATAGCTCTCTTAATAAGGGCATGTTATACTCTGTAGACCCTTTGTGCAAAAACACATATTAATTTTCATTTTGTTTAGTTATCATGTTAGAAATAGAATCAAGCTGTTTTTCTCATTTTACACATAAAGGATGGCAATCTATGGGAGAAATGAAGAATTTACTATTTTTTTTTTTTTTACAATTATTAGTTTACCAGCAGGAGAATCACAGAGAAACTTTATCATCCTAAATTATTTAATGTTCTAAATTTTGTCTACTAAAATACTCATGTCTAGGAAGAAAGAGGCAGGCATAAGCACACAAAGTTTGACATGTTTTCTAGAGTAATAATTGCGACTATATTGGCTATAATCTTAGAATTTCAGATTTTTTGGTATTTAATTTTTTCAGTGTAGGCCAAGAAGAAGCTGCATAAGTGTTTTGGGGGGACTCAGACACAGGTGATAATTCTAGGAGGTTTTCTAATTTTTAAAATTAAACACAGTTTAGTCACTAGTATAGTACATTCCCTAGCCTATATAAATTAGTACACAAAATATAACTATAATAGTTATTCATGGACATGTGACAAGTCAGGGCTTTCAGAACAAAAACAAAACTGTACATTTTGATGTAACAATAATAATGTTGACTTTGGATAGTTTCAGTCTGTGTACAGGCCTTTCATAGTTCCTTTCGAATTTTGTTGTTTCATGGAAGGAAAAGAGTATGCTAAATGTATGCATTGGCTCTTCCTGTGAAAAAGAAACAGAGGAGAAAAAATCCTCAGCGTTTTCTGATTCTAAAGCCAAACACAAGTTAAAAAGCTTTAATGTTTCTCCTGTTAATCCTTCCAACTACTGTGGACTACTCTGGGAAAAGTCAACTGGAAAAAAATGGTATATCTAATACATCACCAAACCCATCATTCTGTTAACAGAAACGAATATCCAGTGATGTTTTTCTAGTGATGTCCATTGTCCATGTGGCTTGAGCCTCCTCAGTGGCCAAACTCCCCCATTTCCTTCTGGTGAAAACTGAAACCCATCAAGTCAGATTTTGGTATTCACAAGAAAACGAGAAGTTGACAATCACAAGAGTTTTTTCATAGTTACACACTGTGATCAATTGATTGTATAAATTAAGTATAATGCTTTAAAATATGCCAAATAATTTTAATTGTTTTTGTTAATCTGATCTCTTTATTGGGTATCTGGCTTGATTTTAAACTAAAAGATGTCCAATTTTAAAACGTGGCATTACAGAAGTTGGACATTGTATTTTTTAAAAAAATAATTATTTCTAGAGAAGCTAAATTTCCTGTGATCTGAACCATTATTATATATTGCATATAGGATTTGACTCATACAATTCTGATTTACATGCACATTTTTGTTACAATAAGGTTTCTCTGGTCCCAGGCAGCCAGAGGTCCCGGACCCACAACCTGCAGCCCTAGACCCCTTAGCCACCTGCCACTGCCAGGCCCCCAAAATGACTCAGACGCTTATATTATGTTCATGCTGTTTGGCCTATGGCTTAGGCACATTGCTAGCCTCCTCCTTCATCTTAACTCAACCCATTTCCATTTATCTGTCTGCCACGTGGCCCGTGGCTCACCTGTGTTCCTCACATGTTTCTTATTTGGGCATCCAGCGTGATCTCTCTCTGACTCCACCCTACTTCTCCTACTTTTTCTATGGTGCCTGTCATGGGCCAAAACAGTTCCTTTATTTAAAGATTGACATCCATAGCATACAGAAAAAACATTCCCACATCACATTTTCAACAAAATCCTATCTCTAACAAAGTTCTTACAGTCCAAATAGAAGTAACTTACATTTAACTTAAGTCATAAAAGTGCACTCTAAGAAATTACAACTGCAATAAAACTTGCTCCTAGTTCTAAATATGTCTGAAAACTTGAAAACAAAAGACCTTATGAATACAATAACTCATGCTGTCTGTTGATAGAATAATCTTCTGTTTTTGCTTATTTCTTGAATAATAAATTTCTTATGGTTTAGCAAAGGACAGCCTGTTAAAGAAAAGACCAGGTAAATATAAGAATGACTAAATCAATAGTCTGGACAGAGATCCCACAAGAAGAGACTGAGATCTGCAGTATCTCATCAAAGGGAGAGAACATGATTGTCAGGAGAAGGCATTCCACGTTTCGGATTCTGGAGAAAGGAAACCTTAACCTTTGCATTGCACAGGATCCGTAGAATCCACCCTCCCCAATAAAAATGGAAACAAACTGTGATCAAATTTCAGAAATGTTTCCTTGAACAGACTGTAAAGAAGTTGAAAGTGGCCTTTGGATCTTTGTTCCTATGTGCATTGAAGCATATAGAATCAGATAAATAAGGATGTAAAATGTTGGGTGACAACACAAGGGAAGAGAAAATGAAAAGAAAGAAAATTCTGCTCCGAAAAGGAAGCAGTACAAATCCAGATGAACATCCCATGCACCATATCACACAGAAACAGTCAAGAAGTAATAATAATAATAACACACAAAATAAGTGCTCCCTTAATTTACTGCATTAATTTCTTGTTTGTTTCATTTATTAAATGAAATAATTACCCTAGATGAACTAGAAGCTAACAAGGAGTGATACGTGTTCAAATATTTGTTGTGAGCCAATCTAGAACTGTGCCTGAAATGTAGACATTAAAGACATTTATTAAATGCAGGAAAAATGGAAGATAATATTCAAAGAGTAAAGTTCACATCCTGAAATTAAGCTGTGCTCTCTCCCTATTGCAAAATAACACATTTAACAATTACTATAGTTAGAAAAGAAGCCCCAAATTACTCCACTTTAGGACATCAATGTATTTTATAGGAAATTGTTTGACATTAGACAAAGAACCAGAAAATCCAGTAGTTAGAAAGAAGTGTATGAGGACTGAGAGACTCTATGGCAACTGGAGATGAATGTATATATTTAGGAAAGAAGTCGAAAATTACTCCTCTTTGGACATCAACCTATTTTTATAACAATTATTTAACGTTAGACAAAGAACTAGAAATTTTCATTTGATAGAAAGAAGTGTATGAGGATTGTGAGTCTCTATGACAACTGGAGGGTGAATAAAGAATATTTCTTTGTGGTGGGTTTTCTACACTATAGAGAATCATCAAAACTACCAAATATAGTATGCTTGAGTATTTAACTCACGGCATGGACTCATCAAACTAATGAAACTTCAAATACACACAGCAGGTTTTTATCAATAGGTGCAGCACAAAGGCAGTGTCAAATGTTTCAGATACCCATTTATATCACTTCTCCGTCAACAGCAACCAATAGACCATTGAAACATGTATAGGTGTTAAGCCTGCTCACTATGATCTATAATAGAAAACCTATGGCTTTGTGGTCTGGGGAGCATTGTCCATAAACCCATTGGCAAGCAGAAGAGTCCAGCATACATTATCTTCTGTTATTTACTGACTGGTTGATAAATGATCCTTCTACCCCTACCTTTACAATAAATCAATGAATGTAACCAGAACTGCTATTCCCACCTGGCCAGAGCATCTAAAAGGAAATACCCATTGCCATTTATTTTACTGGCCAGGGCATCCACTGCCTCCTCTCCCTCCTACCTGCAACCATTGGCTCTTAGGTCCTGTTTTCCTGTATAAGTGCACTGATCTAAATGACAGCTTTCCCCTTGAAGATTGTTCAGACAGCCTACAATGAGTGACTAATTGACATGAACAATGAGTGGGTACAAAATGCAAAGTTTCTCAAGAATATTCCAACTTCTACTCCAGAACTTGCATAGAGCCAAGCAACTTTGGTCTCATCTACAAGCTTACCTTTTTCCCTTCATTTTCTCAGGAAGATACATACCCTTAAGTCATAGATCAGAGACCTTGTATGTATAATGAGAGCAGAATAATTTTATAAGTCTCCAGAAAAGGCTGATGACATCCTCCCACCACTTCTACTCAGACCATAATTAGCTCTATGGATATCAAGTAAAGATTTTTTTTTTTTTTTTTTTTTTTTTTTACTTTTTTCCAGAAGCCCACTCACTTTCCACCAGACTTTGTCAGTTTCTTCTATTAGTCTAAGTCAAATGTAAGCCTAAAGTGGCTTTATTCACTTAAGAGCTGGCAAGCCACTGGCTAATAAGGTGGACGTGACCTCTTGCAGAAACAAACCTCCAATAATAGTAGCACAAAGGCATTGAAATTGGCCTCTGGGCCAAACTTCCCCACCCAACTGTGGTGGAAATAATTAGCAGGTGACTTTCTGAGAAGCCTAAAAATGGATCCTCAGGAAGGCCTGGGAAGAAAAGAAGCATAAAGTTGTTTATATTCTGAGTCTCAGGATTAATGGCAGTGATTAATATCTGAGAGGTTCTTGTTCTAGGTTCTGAGTACTCGTTTGCGTCCTCTGCTAAAACTCCAAACAAAGCACACTCTCACAGTACTAAGCACCAGATAACTTCACATGCAACCAATACAGAACAGGATGTTGTTTTATTTTACTTTTACTTTCTATGAAACATTCCATTTCAAACTCCTGGTGACATTTGAGATCCTGTTGTTTCTACTAAGGATTCCACCCCCCCTCTTGTGTGTTTACCAAAGAATTAGAGGTCAGTAAACAACAAAAAAAAATGTTTCAACACCATCTGAAGTCAACATGAGCAGAAATGCAACTGTAGTTCAGGCATATATGCATGAATCCTTAATACAATTTGAATCTAAGAAGCGATGTTGTGTCCCCTTGAGAACCCCAGTCCTAAAAGAGTCAGATTTTGAAGTATGCAGAATGTTGTGCTGTACCTCATGACCCTACAAATACATGCCCAAAATACAAGTCAGCAAAAGGCATGGCTCAGTGTGTTCATACAGTGTTATTTGTAGGAGCCCAAAACTGGCAGCTCTAGCCTCATGGTAATTAGCACTAAATTGTTCTAATGTACAGTGTATTACTCTATAGAGCTAAGATCGAACAGTTTCCACTAATATTGCCATATGAATGGATTTCCAGCACAATGTTGTTTAAATGAAGAGAAACAAAAAGCAACAAATAGTCTGTAGCATTACTATTGTGGATAGGCATTTATCACTGAGGGAGTGGAAGACACAACTGAAGTAAATGGGCTGAGGTTGATAGATCTCAAACTCATAATATTCTAGTTGATGTGGGTCCTAGTTCCATGGATGTGTTCACTTTGAAAATGTATGTAAATACATGTAAAATTTCTGTGCCCCTCCATATATTATTCTTTAAATAGTAATGAAAAGAATAGCTTATGCAACTGAATAAGCCATTATTTCAAATACTTTGAAAGTATCTTTTTTTATCTGAATGCTGATAATCAAGTACTAAGTACTTGATGTTAGTACTGAGTAGTACTTGATGTTAGCAGGAAGTTTTTTTTAGAGATGACAACTGTGAACCTGTGCAGAACATCTATTTTGATCCATGAGATTTAGCAGGAAATTCAACAGCAGAGTATTTGTTCTGGTTCATTTCAGCTTCTGGGGAAACACTGCCTCCTTAGATATTTTAAGTTTTAAAGAAATCTTATATATGTTATATTAAAGTATAAAGTTTTAAGTTAAGAGTGGACTTTGAGAATAATTAACATAGCCATGCATTTGCAGATAAGAAAACTAACCTCCGAAGGTTACACGATTGGCCCAAGGTCACACATGTGGTTAGTAGAAATTCTGGGAGGAGATCCAAGGTCTTGATCCCTCCTTTTCTAGACCACACAGCCTCCTTGTTTTCCAGACCTTCTGAGAGACTACATAAATACATCGGCCTGTTACAAAACTTTTAGTGGTAACTCATTTATTCCTTGTTGGTCCAAAATATAGTAAATGAGCTATCTCATATGCCTTTACCTCAATCTGTCTACAATCAATAAATAGATTGTTGGCATTTCTACTTCAATTTAATGATTAATTTTAATTAACACATTGTTTCTGTGTTCACTAAAATCTATTAGCTTACACAAACAGGCCTAAAATAAAGAAATATTCTTAAGAGCTGAGACATTGGAGGCTTGAGGGTAAATATTCAAAAGCAGTAACCCCCTAAGACAATCACAAAGTCTTTGGGATAAAATGTTTCCTGTCATATGTCAGCTAACAGATATTTCCAAGTCTGGTTTCTTTTCAAGTCATTCTGAGGAATATTGTTAAGTACTACACTAAGCTCGACCCCACACCTTCTCAAGTCAGAAAAACTGGCCATAATACCTTGGTATCTGTGTGGTTTTTAAAGTTTACAGATGATTCTGACAGAAGCCTGCTTACAAAAGACTGATCCACTGTAGTTCTATGGATGACTCTCTCCATTCTTTCTCTCCATGATCTTTCCCACAAAAATACTTAACAAATAAAAAAAAAAATAAGTGGCAAATGACTGTATCCACCAAATCTGATTGTCCAGGCTTACCCAAAGTATCAAACACAATTGCACCGTGTCACCTGCACATTTGAATAGTTAAAATCAGCCAGCAAACAGTTTCTTGTTTGTGGGGTTTTTTTTCTCTCTTTCTAATAAAGTCATTGAACTATATACTTTTAAGATACCATGCACTGCTGCAGTAGGGTTTCTTGGTCTCGGGCCGCCGGAGACCCAGACCCACAGACCTGCCCTGCCAGACCCCTTAGCAGCCTGCCGCTGCTGCTCAGACGCCCAGAAATGACTCAGACACTTATATTAACTTCATGTTGTTTGGCCTATAGCTCAGGCACATTGCTAGCTAGCTCTTACATCTTAAATCAACCCATTTCTATTAATCTGTCTGCCACGTGGCCTGTGGCTCACCTGTGGTCTTTACATGTTGCTCCTTGGGTGGCTTCAGCTCGATCTGCCTCTGACTCTGCCCTTCCTTCCCTACCTATTCTGATTTCTCTGCCTACCTTTTCTATGGTGCCTGTCATGGCCCAAAACAGCTCCTTTATTTAAAGATTGATATTCACAGCATACAGAAAGGCATTCCCACATCAATGCACCACCATTTGGTAATATCCTTAAACACAGTAAAAGGAAAGAAAATCAAAATGGTATACATATATATATATAATATTTTATAAATATTATATATATATAAAAGGTTACATAAGAGTCAACTATATTTAGTCAATGCTCCAGATAAAAATTTAGAGGATGTAGAGAGAGACAAGGAAATTTATAACTATGATTTAAAGACTGGATTATCAAGTCAAAGCTCTTCTTATTTGAGTTGTGCTTACAATGTAGAGATGTAACGATTCTATTGTTACATACCACTCTGTGCCCAAGAAACATAAAGCTTTATGACCAACAAAGAAACACACACAATCTTGCCTCAAACATTTTACCTAGTGAACTTGTACATAGACAAATAGGCATGATATAGGATGCTAAGAAAAAAATTCAAGGGCATGGTTTATAAATACTATGCCAAGTCAGAATTCATGATGTGAAGTATGTTCTGAGGTTAAGATAAACAAGGAAAAAAAATTAGAGGAGTAAGAAAGATAAAGAGGAAGGAGGGACTGGAAGCAAGAGTGAAATCTAGCAAGAGACAGGGTAGTGAGGTTCATTAGTTATATAATGAGAAAAATGTTTCTGAGGTGACAGAACTTCCCAAGTTTGACATGATATGAACAAGGAGTACATAGACTTAGCTCATAAGGTACCCTTCCATGTTATCTCGCATACACACACAAATCATGAGTGCCTGTATCTTTATAGATACACACAAACATAAAAGGATCCTTTAAGAATTATTTGACATATAATATTTATGATACAAAATCTACATGTATTTTGTAAAAGCAATATCTCAAATGTGAATTTTCACTTTTCCTGGCCTAGTATTATGTAATCCAATACTCACATGATAGTAGGACCAGGCAACAAGCCATTCTTCCCAACTCATTAAAAAATCACAAGAATGTACCACCAGCACTCCACAGCACATAAAGTTCTAGAATGTTGGGTATATTCAATACATTTTCAACTCATCATATTTTCAATTTAAGATGGGCTTATCAGGTCATGATGACATCGTAAGTTAGGCAGTATGTATTCATCTCATTTTCTTCTGCAAAGTAGGTTCTCATATATGTTTCTAGTAGAACATTTTCTTCCAGTTGTATCATATCATGGCTGAGAAAGCTGACATCCAGAAAGATAAAATGAACAGTCAAGATCACACAGTAGTTATGGAAAAAAGATTTTAGGAGCCACTATTTACTTTCCCACAAAAGTCCGTAGCCCCATATGCCAAACACTGAATTATTATAACGCTGTAGCTTCCCATGATTTCCAACTAAGATGGTAAGGAAAAATTTATTTAATTCTTGATTCCATAATCTAGATACTGACTACTGTCATTATGAATTCACCACAAGGAATGATTATGAACCAGTGACTCGATGATTGAGAATCATTAATATAATTAGTAGGCCCAATGAAAATAACTAACGATTTAATACAATTCTGAGTTTCAATTTTTATCAATACAATTAAGTCAATAATTTACTCTGATCATAGTGCACATATTAATTCTAAGGACTCATCAAAGGTAAAGGTAAAGAATTCAAAACTCTTGTGTAAATCACCACAGAGCCATAAAGTTATCCCCCTCAAGTGTTCCATCAGCCTTCAGGTACCAACTCTTAGATGTTATAGTTTAATATTCCTAGATTCATTCTATGAGCACAGAGGACCTGAGGACTTCACAGAAACAATTTGATGCAATATTGCCTTCAAATAAAAAAGACTAACAATAGTTCTTAAATTGTTTCTTACATATTAAAGGTCAATACTGAAGCTGAATCCTGTTTTCTCTCGATTTTGAATCCAAGTTGATAGTCCAATAATTTATATCTACCTCCCTTACCCCACCCTCCAATGGGCTACAGATTTTTCTCATGCCTATCAACCACTGGATTAGACACCAAAGCAATGTCCCAAACAGGTCGTATGTTCTTGAATTCAGTGAGAATTGGCAATAAATAACCCTAGGTTCTATGCTCAGGCTAGACTATGGGGTTATATTCATTAGAGTAGGGGATACACAAATACCAATCACTGATGAAATCAAAGGGATGAAGGGTGGCCAGAGGCATAATCTGGTACTCTACATAAAGAGGAGTAGTTAATGCTGAAAAGAAGTTCAAGAAAGTTTGGGAAAATATCTAGTAGGATTTTAAATAAAGTGCCTTTAATACTGGGTACACATGTTTGGAGTTTTTCTAAAAGCTATGGGGAGCCATTAATGATAAACAAGGAGAGTTGTTTCTAGGAACACCTATGAAAGTAGGTGTAGCTTGAAGAATGAAGAAAAGGGCAGAAAGAAGAACCGAGAGGCATCTTCAGACATCTGCAGGCTTTGTCAAAGCAGCACCAGCAATGCCTGCTTGTTGAAACTACAGAATTCCAGGATCCTTCCAGACCTAGAATATCTTATTTATTGAGGTCCCAAGCAGATTAAAGCACAGACCTTAGGTTGAAAATGTTGCATGCCTCCACCTGTTAGAGAGGTGGAACCACGGATCTAAAGGAGGCTAGATCTCAAAGAGGTTAGACTGGCCTAGGTCTCTGGGTAAAAGCAAAGGAAATATAAAATTAACATAAGACATAGAGAGAAACTCTGATAACAGGGACTGTTCAAATGTTTCCTTATAGGACTGGAAAACATCTTCTCAGTACTATGCAAGTACATCTGGATTGTAGCCGAGTTATAGGATCTGGGCTCTCGCAAAGACTTGGAGCGAAAATGAAGCTATAGTATAGCTGTAGTAAGGCTGTGAGTGACAAGTGGATCTGCACAGGACAGATGATATGGGCTTTGGAGGAAACATTTGTAGTGGGTGCCAAGTAGTTCCAACTTGTGGTATAAAAAGAGGGAAATTCATGTCCCACGATGGAAGGTGGTAAGTTCTGTATACTGAGACAAAAAGGAAGATGTTAAAAAAACTATATTTCATTTTAAATCACAAACACCTGTAAGATGGTTTCATCTGTGTAAAAGTCTAAAACTTACATTGCTAATGAATCAATCGCTGGAATACTTTATTCAGAAAGTGTGCCAAAGCTAAAGCTGGTGAATTAATTACCTTTTGAGTGTCATGCCTTTACGAATAACAAAAACAAAAACAAAAAAATACTTGAAGAAAAAAAGATTTGTCTTGTACCTTTTTTGAGTGCTGTCTTTTGCTGTGTTAAAAATAAACATCTTAGGGAGGGATGCATGGTTGATTGCACCTCACAACTTGCACATCCATTGACAAAGAAGTCAGGATAGGAACTCAAATAGGATACCCACCTGGAAGAAGAGCCTATACAGACACCATGGAGGAGTGCCACTTACTGGATTATCCCTCATGACTTGTTCAACCTGCTTTCTTATACACCAAGGACACCAGTTCTGGGATGGCACCGCTCACAGTGAGCTGGGTCCTCTCACACCGAACATTGCTCAAGAAAATGCACCACAGGCTTGCCCAAAATCCAGTCTGGTGAGAATGTTTTCTCAACTGAACTTCTCTCTTCCCAAATGATTCTGACTCATGTCATTTATGAAACTATCCAACACAATGCTACACTCTATCTTGACAGAGAAAGCATGGCAGCAAGAGTATGAGACAGCTAGTCATATCTATGCAAGAGGCAGAAAAGCAAATGCTGATGCTCAGTTCACTTTGTTCTTTTTACCTAGTGTGAGACTTCAGTGTGTGGAATGGTGCACCCTACATTAAGGATAAGTCTTTCTCCTCAAGCAACCTGTCCGGTAACATCTTCACAGAAACACACAAATATGTGCTCCCTGTGTGATTCCCAATGCAGTCAGGATACTAAGCTACCATCCCTACTATACGTCAGTTTTCCCATCTATAAACCAATATCAGGAATAGCTGGTACCTATGTATTTCATCGGGGGGTGGGTGGGTGAAGTAATGTCATTCCATGAGGAACACATATAGCAAACACCAAGTGATATGGCAAAAAATCAGATAAGTAAATTGAGACCAACAAGTGAAATTCAAAATGGCAATCCCCTCCTTTGTAAACCGTCTACCAGACTGAAGCACATCTGACTCTGTCTCCATTGCTCTCAATTGTGGGATCAAAGATGAAGCCCAGTTTGGCAAGAAAAATCTCTCCTTTCAGTTTTCTTTAAATGAGCTCCAGAGAACTTTTTTCCCTAACCATGATTATTTACTCTGGCACTCAAAGAGTTTGCAGCAAGAGCTATGAGCAAAAGCCTCCAAATCACATGGATATCAATAAAACGAAGCCTTCCAAAATTCCATATCCTGCTTATGCTTCAAATCCAGAAACATCCCCTGACCTTCTTTTAACACTGACTGATGACGATGCATATATTCCAGGCTGCAGTTCCCTGCTCACTACAGCCTGTCTGAGTTTGTTTTGCCCCAGGACTATTTTTGCTCACATGGTTGTTCTCAGCCGCAGACATTCAGTGGAAACCAGAGAGATCCAAATACTTGGGAGGAACCCATAAACAAATGTAGGAAGAAGTATCCAGTCTGACCATGGCGCCCACAAATGCTTCTCAGACAGAATAGAAGGGGCTGGGAATTTGATCCTTACTAGTTGAGAACTTGTCTAAATCTTTCTTTTAAACTGTTGTGCTATATCCTGCTGGGAGAGAAGGATGGACACCTAGATCAGGAGGTTTCAGAGAAGCTTATTAATTGTGTTTGCATAAATACGTACATGTCCAAAGAGTTTTTTTTCTGGAGTCTATGCAAATCATTATGTCCCATTATGCTTAGAGAAACAACAAATTATCATTTCTTTCTTTCTTTCTTTTACTTTAAAGGTCAAACAAAAATGAAATAGTCTCTTAGTTTAGAAGTTTCAGGAAACTATCAACCCAAGTTCAAGTGTATTTTAATCTTGAAAGGAAGTGTTTTCATGCCTCTCTCTCTCTCTCTCTCTCTCTCTCTCTCTCTCTCTCTCTCTCTCTCTCTCTGTGTGTGTGTGTGTGTGTGTGTGTGTGTGTGTGTGTGGTGTGTGTGTGTGTGTGTGTGTGTGTGTGTGTGTGTGTGTGTGTGTGGTATGTGTGTGTGTATTCATGTATATACATGTGTATCTATGTGTAAGATACATGTGCATGTGCCCAAGGAGGCTAGGTATCAGTGCTAAATGTCTCCCTCAATCTCTTTCTATTTTAATGTTTTAAAAAGGGTTATATTCACTGACCTGGAGCTCACCAGTTCATCTAGACTAGCTTGCCAGACAACCCCAAGGACTCTCCTGCTTCCACAGCGTTAAAGCGAAAGCTGCTGTCTACTACGCCCTGCTTTTTATGTGCATACTGGGGATCCAAAAAAAATCCTCATGTTTGTGAGGTGGATACTTTATGAACTGAGGTGTCAGGCCAGGTCAGAGCTTTAAATAATCTTTAAACTTTATGTGGTGGTTAAGGCCTGTAACTTCACCACTGGGAGACTGAGGCAGGGGATTATCCAGATTAATACCAAAATGGGTAGCATAGTCATGCACTGTATAAACAAATTAAGCTAAAATTCTATACATTACATTACTAGTATCTATTTGAAGACTGAGGAATACTCCAGACTAGCTGTCAGATATCCAAATATCAATTACAGAACTAAATAAATATGTGGGTTTCAATAACATGGGAACGACATGGTGCAAAGCCCCACAACAGTTTCTCCTATCCCACAGAATTGATTTCTCTCTTCTTTCTTCCCCACTCTGTAGCTCACTGGGAAAGAGCTGATAAAAACAAATGGTAATATCAAATAAATAAGGGAGTGAATTCATATACTGAGGATGTTAAAAGTCTATTTTGAACTATAAAGTGAATTTTCTACCAGCTTCATTCATCTCAACACTTGTTTGTCATCTTTGAAGGATGTCCAGCCAGAACTCTCCAATTCTTGCAGCTTAGAATAATCCAGTGGTAAAACTGGCTTCCTCCCTTACTTAATGAGAAAGCAGAGCCATAAAATCTAAATAAGCAAGTTTATATTAAAGGTGAAAAAACTTAAAGGAAGCCTCACTTTAGCAAATACCCAACTATTTAGATATGTGTCTATTAACTACACCTTGTAAGATGATGAGAAAATAGTATTCAGCCTGCCCAAACAAAATCAAGTTATAGGACATTTTTACCTTTCAACTTGGACAAAGTACTTGTTTTCCCATCTGAACAATGACTTCATTGTTTGCACCAAAGCACAGAACATGACTAGTCATGTCAGGAATTGTATGGATTGTTATGCTGTCAACATAATTTTTTCCCACATACCTATCAGATCGAGGAATTCCTCCCAAAGTTAAAATCTAAAGAAAATTCACATCAGTCTTATATGCTTTCATTACAAAGTTCTGGTGACATTGAGACTATGGATGCTTAGTAATGTGAAACTGTTATATTTCTTTTATTGGTACAAGTTTCTGAACTTTTGTCAAAGGTTGATAAAATTTCTGACCTGACATAATTTGTATGTTTTATTTGAGGACAGGGACAGCCTTAAATAACAGTTGAGTGTATATGAGAGTATAAAAAAAATCAGAAATCTTTAGATCTGAAATAAACCACCTGTAACTCTTTTTCCTTCTTCTGTTTCTCACAGTCGTCAGCTGTTCAGAAGCACAGGAGCCATTAGCCACCAGCTGCATGTGATCTAGAAGACTCTACTTTTCTGCTAGTTAATCTGAAATAAACAAATCAGATAATTTAATTATAAATCATTGTCAATTAAAGTTCAGGTTGTAGCATAGAATCTGAAATGATGGTTCCATATTTTGTCAAGGATGGCACAGAGACACACCTGTATTCTGTTTATTCGTTACCACATAGAGCAAATCACAGTGAGGGAATTTAGGAGCGTAGAACTCCATGCCTTGGCTAAGACCATGCTCACCTGGCCAACACCTCAACACTCTTACAAGGCAAGATTAGTTGGCACAGATCTCTTGCCATGTGGACCAGGTTTGCTTCAGTACATGCTCTTCATCTTTGTTTCTGCTTTTTGTATCACTGCTTCTTTTTAATTTTTCTTAATTTTAAAGGGATGAGGCAACATAAAATAAAGTTTACCTATATGTCTTTGGTATGTTCAGATTCTAGAGCCAGATCAGACTTTTGTTAAGACTGACACATACGTGCATAAATACGTTTTCTTGAACCTTTGCCAATATCTATACATAAATAATGAGTAAGGATTCCTGGGAGGAAATAAAAACCTGTCAATCTCATTATTTCTTCTCCTACATGAGAGAGAGGAATGCACAGAGGTTAAATGTTCTTCTCTACCTCATTCTTCCATTCCGTGCTAGCCAGGGCACGTCCTCATCACAGAGGCAAAACTGTGTCATTAGAAATGGAAACACACAAGCAGAATTGATTTTCAACATCTTATTGGCTAATTCTAGTCAAAATGACTATAGTCAGAATCAAGAAGGAAGCAATCAACCCCATCACCTCATGTGTCAAAGGGTATAAATGCAGGGAAGGAAAAGATTTGGGGTCATCAATGTGCTATCAATCATCTTGCTGGAGGCTTTTTACTTGTTCTATCTGGAGAGAAATCATAAGTAGGAAAGAAATCTGTCAAATGGTGAACTCTGGTAGTTCTTGTCTCTTCAGTATTTGGCAGCTGCTAGTAGTAGCAGGCATATGGAGACAATAGTAGGTACATGCCTCTAAGTGTTAGAGTCTTCATCTAGGCCTAGGACCTTTTGCTATATTGGGGTTGCATAGGACTTATGTAATGAGATCTTTGTCCTTTGGCATCCTGCTTTGGCTTCTTATACTTTAAATTACCCCTCTGCTTTCTAATTGTCTTATTCCTGTCTAGAGATGATTGTCTGCTTCACAAACTGGGCAGTGTTAGATCAGTATCAATCAGTCATTGGTGTTAGCTGCAAGTGGGATGCCAGGCAGACCGAATTTGTAGAAATTGAGCAACTCATAATCTGTCAATTATTAATGAATGGTTGATAACTGCTTAGGAATGCAGGATCAGAAGCCAAGTAGCATTGGATACACACACAGTGCTGGACAATATTTGACCTAGGTAATACCTTCAGCATCTTCATTCTGATTCAAAGCTTTCATTGCCAATCTCTTTATCTTTGACATCTTTTTGTTACTTGCTAAATCCCAAGTGCTGAAAATAAGTGATGAAAGTCACCCTTGAGAGTAGTTTTTCTTTGACCAAATGTTACATTAGCGCTGTGGGCTCGTCCTTCTGTACTCTGTGAATATGTGTTGCTACCATTGGCTAATAAAGAACCAGCTTTGGCCTATGTCAAGATAGGATATAGCCATGTGGGAAATCCCAAAAAATTATAAGAAAAAAAAAGCAGAGTTTGAGGGAGAGATGCTGAGAGCTTCCAGATGAGCAAGTTGTAATAGAATACAGGAAAAGCAAGGAGACACATAGCAATACATAGATTATTAAATATTGGTCAATTTAAGATGAAAGAGCTAACTAATATTGGCCTGAGCCATAGGTCAAACAGTTTGCAATAATTATTAAGCTTCTGAGTGATTATTTTATAAGTGGCTGTGGGATCATGGGTCTGGGTAAGACAGAAAGGCTTCAGACTATACACTAGTATAGAAAAAGCAGGAGCGAATTCCCTACCTGACTCCAGTAAATATAAGAAGCCTGTGTGTATAGGAGTAGAAGGCCTTGAAATTTTCTACCATTTATCTGAACCAATCACAATAATTAGGTTTGTCCTAACCACTCACATCCTTTGCTCTTAGCACCAATCACAGTTGTTAAATGTTGTGATTTGGATCAATCACATACCTGAGCTTTAGAACCAATCATAGTAGTTCCTTGATCATGAAAAAAAAAATTTCCTCATTTCCTATCCAGTAAAGTTAGACACTAGGAACTCAGGCTTGTGATGACAAATTAATCGATCAATCAATAAATCAGCTATAAATTGCTTCAAAGAGCCTAGTCTGGGATTGTCCCTCCTGGAGCCAAGGCAATCATCTGTAGTTTACATGTTGTACCCCAAGAGGTCCTTGGTGTATTCAAGATGACTTCTACTGACATAAGAGTGGTCCAGCAGGCTGTTAGAGTTATAAATTTTGTCTCAATTGAAGTTCAGGCAGTGAGATATAGTCCAACAGCTAAATAAAGAGTCAAATTGTTCTATTCTCAATATTTTTATTTATTTGTAGGAAAAAAATAAATGATATACTAACTTATTGGGCACATCCTAAACACAAATACTGACTTTAACAGTGCTTTTGCACTGCTACATGAGGGTCCAGCACCGAGAGAGTTCCTATGGTCTACAATGGGTGTACTGAATGCTAGTCACAGATTAAATCCCAGTAACTAGTGATAACACTGAAAATCAGAGATAGAATTGAAGGTAAAACTAGATCACAGGTCTCCCGACATACAGCTTGATTCTTTTGTACAACAACCATGATATTTATTTGACTAAAGACCAATGAAATGACTGATAAGGTAATCAATGGCAAACATCAGTATTGCAAAGTATAACCTGTACTCTACAAAATAGGGTCCAAGAATACTATATAAAATATATTTGAACAGCTTTGAACCTGACATGAAAAACTTTATTCTCTTCTGATGTTTTAGGAGTTTAGATTTTATGGTATTAAAGAGCCTAATACAGGCCAGGCAACAGCTGGAAGGCAAGCAGCATAAACTGTGATATCTAGGCACTTAAAGTTGCCAGATTTAGCAAATAAAAGCACAAAATACCCAAATAAAGCTGAATTTTAAAACCGAAGACTGAAGTTTTAATGTAAGTATGCCCTGTGCCTTTGGGAAAATACATTCATACAAAAAGTCATAACTTATTAAAATGCAACTATATCCTCTATTTTATGTGGCAACCCTAATCTGCTAGGAGATTTAAGATGCACACAAATCATTAATAATAAGTATTTACTGACCTGTAAATACATCTAAAAATAATAATGAAAAGAACCCATCATCAATTCCAGAGAATTGCTGTATTAAGAATAAAGTTATTAATTTTGTAATGAAGAGTTTGATAGTAAATGTATCAACAGCTTCAAAACCAACTTTTCCACAGAATTCTTTGATGTGCACATAAGGCAATTATTTACCCCCTAGGGCCTAAGTTGTTAGGACTTGAATTTGTAAATGTCAGTGGAATGACTCAAATTCTCTAACTATTGTGAGCATCTGTACAATTGGAAAGTATATGTGGAGCAAGAACTCAGTTTGTCACAGATCTCTGGAAAGGGCTGCCTTACATCAGGTAAGTGAGAGAAATATATAGACTTGTGGTCCCAGCCATTTCTTCTCAAGTCTTTCAGAATGTTCTACTGGCAAGAAGATGATACTGAGTGGATTTAGTTGTATGCACTCTTTAGAATCTTCATCCATGAAGCTGAGGACTCCTTTATCGGAGCACATTGTTTGAAAGCAAAATAAATGAATGATTCGTGAGGACAATTAAAAGTTATATGAAAATAATTAACAAAAACCATCAATATAACAATTTTTGTAGGTTGAATTATACACAAGATGAAGAGTGAATGTTTGTCTGGTTTTATCAACAGCTACCAGTAAGAATGAATTTTTTAAAAAGCCAAGCACTACCAAAAATAAAAGCTTCCTCTTAAATCTGTACAAGCTATTTGTTAAGCTGGTTCATATTAAATGTTTGTTAATTCAATTTTTAAAAGTCAAAGACCAATGGCCACTGTCTGCTGCACACAATGCCGTCTGTATGTATATAGGTGGGCACCGAGCCAGCTTGCAGTGTCGTATACACTGGTATCTTGTATATAAATATTGTTTGAATCTCTAATAATCAAAATTTTTAAACTCTTTATGTCTCTAATATCCTCAAATTGCAAAACGAATATTGAATTTCCTGTGTTCAGTTCCTGTGTTCAGGCTGTGTGCTGTCTTGTTGGCAACCAGCTGGATATGAGCAGGGTTTGTTTTAACATTTTCTTTAGGTCAAAGTTTTGAATTTATCTAGGAACAAAAAAAAAAGAAGTTGCCTATAAAGGAGAATAAGTTCCATGCTGTAATTTTTTCTAAATGACTAGGAAGTTGTATTTCATACATTTCTCATTAGCTCTTTATTTGTAATTACATAATGAATACATATAATTGAAACAAGTACCTCACGAATATTTTAGGAATTATTTATTATTCTAATATAGGTTATGGAAAATGGTAAGAAATTAAAATTATGTTAAAATAGTCAGGGGAAAATTATTTCTCAGGAAAAAATTTACTTATCATACCTATTAATTTGCACTATAAGAAAAGCTATTGAGGGGAAGAAAAAGAAAACATCTTTACTTTGTTCTCATGGTTTCTGTTTACTCTTGAATTCTTACCACACAACCATGTTATCTTTCCCTACACACAAGACTTAAGAAAAATAAAAGAAGTTTATATTAGCTCTCTTATACACACTTATGCCAGAGAGTCTTTCTGTGTATCTTCCAGGGATCCTATGCTACGATACATAAAGTTTATAAGAAAGAACATTTGCAAAGTCTCCAGCAGATATCAGCCCATGTCTTATGGACACATAGCTTTCCCATAGGTTTCACCATTTGAAAAAAGGAAGGGGGCTCCTACTACACAGTGATCTGCCAGTAGTCAGTGTGTGCCATTATGACTACAGTGAACGAATCTAGATGAAGGGCCACACCTCCAGTTCTTCAAAAGAACTATTTAATAAGTCCTTATTGCTTACTCCACGACCATGCCTATAGCAATTTTTGTTCCTGATTCTGTACATGTGTGTGTGTGGGGGGGGGAGACAGACAGACAGACTACAGACCGACCGACAGACAGACAGACAGAGACAGAGTCAGAAAGATACAGAGATGGAGGCAGATAGACGGTAGGTGACACAGTCGGTTTAACTTAAATAGCTCATGTTGGAATGTCACTCTAAACAGTCCATGGCTTAGCATTTATTCAACAAAGGAAAGGGACAATTGAGAGATTAAAAATCAAAGTAGATGTCTGATATAATGTGATACAACGAGCAGGTTAATGGACTATTTGCTGTTGGTGGTGGTTCCACCATTTGGTTTTCCATTGCTAACTGAGTTGTCATAATATTCTGTGAATGTCATTTAGTATTCAGTCCAGGACATCACATAGGCATGAGGAAAATGTGTTCTGTTTATGAGAACGTTATCTGTATGCAATACTCATGTGGATGTTGTTCCTATTAAAATGACATTCTGTATTTAGCCAACAAATTGCAATTTTATAAAAGATTCCTTTGTACTAAAGTCATCCCCATATCTCATCTTAAGACAAACCCAAATATCTTAGAACAAAAAAGAAGCATTCAATCAACACTTTGGCAAACTCTGACATGTTTTCTTAAAACAAACGTGTTTTCCTTTGCTCTCTTATGCCCACCTTTCATCTAGCATTAGTTGAACAAGTACTTTTCCATTTGAACAGATGGAAGAACCACAACCTATGGCAAATGAGGCCATTCTTATCTCTTTTACTATGAGGATGAGATTACAAGGGTATCCATTCTGGAACTGATCACCTGAAGACCAAATTTCAGAGTTAGCTTTACTTCCCCCTTGATTAAAATTGGACAAGTTATTAGATATCTTAAATCTCAGTTTTCAGTCTTTAAGGTACCAATGGTTTGGGTCTAACACTATCCTGGAGAACCACAGAGGTGGAACTGCAGAGGATGTGTGGAAAGATAACCACTATGTATAAATGCCAGAATGCTCCTGTTAAGACTTCTCACATTTCAAAAAGTGAGTAGAATTATGCCAGAGTCTTGAGATGGTAAATCTCAAAGAGAGTTAATAAACCACGGCACAGCAATGTTAAAGAATACTTATTTGAAAAAAAAAAAATCCAAAAGGTAACAATGCTCAAAAGAATTTAGAATTTAGTGGTAGAACACGAATTTATACTCTATTAATTTTAAAAATGTTTCTTTGAATCAAATATATAATGTGATTAACTTAACAATGGAAATTATATGTGTGTGTGGAAATTTTAGAATTTGTACTAAACAACTAAAAGAAATAGCTATATTTCAGTGTTCTATTTTGTTCTACTCTCAACAATCATGTTAAAATTTTAATAGTAAAAATAACATAATTCTCATTATAAAATATCTCAATATAAAATTTACTGTAAGAAATATTTTTGTTTCTTAAGAAAAGGCATAAAGAGAGTCTGATTTTTTGTGAAAGATTTTAATCAAGATATAATGCTATGTTTCTCAAACTATAATATAAATACCCTCCCAGGGAAATGATAATAAGCCAACATGTACATAAGCCAAGAATGACTTAGAAGATCAAGTTAACAATTTTTGGAAATTTTTACCAAAGTTTACATGTTTATAGTGATGGCAATACATGTTTTATTAAATATCAAATGTGTATTTACTCTTATAGTGAAACATATTAAGAAATGTTTTATTAAATATCAAATGTGTATTTACTCTTATAGTGAAACATATTAAGAAATGTCCTATTCTGAGAAGCCTATTCCATCCATTATAGGAGCAAGGTTGAACTTCTCTGCTAATAAGCCCTTATAGAATATTTTTGTTTGTTTTTAATAATGATAATATTTTTAATAATGATGGAAAAGAAAATGCTGGCTTTCTCATGCAACCATATATATCTTTTATTTAAGACCAGAATGGAATATGAAATAGGACTCACAAGATCACATTTAGAAAGCCATGTTGTTGATTGTTCCATTACATTAAAACAAAATTCAATTTCAAATATGGACCTCAGAGCACTTGCTTTGATATGCCCTGAGAAGTCTTATTAAAATGAAGATGCTTGTCTACAACTTGAAGAGTGATCACTTCTGACATGGAATCTTCATGAGAACTTGTTAAAGAATTGTTACATAGACACATTAGCATAGTAAGTGTGATAAATAATTTAGGATGTTTGAAAAACCTGCATTCCTACATAGAACTTTTATAAAAAGTAATTTTATTAATTCTTTGAGAATTCCACACAAGGTTTGAATCGTGTTCACCTGAAATCCTTCCACAGTTCTTGTACTAACTGGATTTTTAACAGAAGCCTAGTGGTAGCTAAACTGCTAGAAAATTCTTTAGTCAATTGGTGTTCATCATGTTTGGAATACAAAAGCTCCAATTATTGGTCTATGAGGAATGTTGACCATTCCAATTAGAACCTAGATCATTTGGAGAAAGTGTTACATTCATCAGAGACGGGTTGTAAGAATCACTATAAAAAGGGTTGAACATTTTTCTAAAATCCCTTTTGTAACTGTGTAAATATATGAATAGTTGTTTGAATGGACACCACAGATTTCTCAGGATGTTGAGATGGTATATTATTGGACCAGATAATTTGCACCCAGTCTTTATCAGTACAGATTCCCCCAGGATTGTCAAATTGTTCACACATAGAACTTTGAATGGGAAAATAAGATGCAGATGTTTTAAATTATGTTTTTCTCAAGCTTAAAGGACCAGAGAATCACTGTTATAGGTAGTATTTTCTAAGACTTTTCTCTGTATTTCCAAATCCAAAGTATTCTGTGATCAAGACTGATCAGAATCTAAAACCTCCTGGGAGCAAAACAAACAAACAAAACTCCCATCTCTAGTTCAGCTCCAAACTACTGAAGAGGAGTCTGCAGTTTAACAAAGCCTTTGGGTGATTTGTATGCATATTAAGAAATTACAAGCAATGGTGTAGAATATATTTTGAAACCAGAGCCAAAAACAATAACAGCAACATTTTTAACCTGGAAAATATTAAGTATCAGTTTTTCATTTCAATTACCTTGGGTCATGAAAGACTTGAGCCTTGTTTGCCATGTCCCCCAAGAACATGTGCTCTGGACAAGAGATTTTTCTCAAGGAAATTTTACATCTAAATTCAGTATATAAAACAGCATTTATTTTATTTTTTATTTTATGTATCTATTTATTTTGTAACCAAGAATAGCATAGATCAGTGCGATAGTTTGTAGCTTTCTTGGCCTAAGGACAAATTTTATTTGCATTAAACCTGTCCCACAGAATCAAAACTTTGTTTTCCATTTTAATCTACTCCCCTGCAGAGTACTTGCCCATTTCCCAGCTACACCAGAGAATACATCATTACTTCTTAGCTGGCAATTAATCAGAGACTTTCCAAATTATTATTCCCAAACCACTCAGTGTCCCAAGCACAGATCCTGAATCAGGTGCACGTAAACCATGAGCAGGGCTTGTGTTGTGAAGGAAAAGATGAATCCCAAGCATTAACAAGCAAAGTCCTCATGTTAATAAAAGCCATGCACAGTCTCAAGTCCATGTAAGGTAGGGATCAGCCTGCAAGAAGAAGGTTCCCATCGGAACCTTCCCAGCATACAGCCGT
Source organism: Phyllotis vaccarum (assembly GCA_033318265.1). Classification (NCBI taxonomy): domain Eukaryota; kingdom Metazoa; phylum Chordata; class Mammalia; order Rodentia; family Cricetidae; genus Phyllotis; species Phyllotis vaccarum. The sequence continues at coordinate 165,556,357 of JARWLC010000001.1, read as the reverse complement.
GACTCATGCCCAGAGCCATCTTGTCCCTGCAAGAAAACCATAAATCATCACCCATTCTGAAAAATGATGCCAAAAGCACATTTTATTCAAATGCATTCCTTAAAATAATTGCTGAGAAAAGAGTACAGTGTATTGGACTGACAACTGACTCTTCAGCCTGGACATCTGGAGGGAAACTATGTCATGCAGTGAGTAAGTGAGTAAGTGAATTCTAGAGATGTTGGGAATTCCGCTGCATATAAAGGTCCAAGACCTATGGAGCCCGCTTTTTTCTTTCTGAGATAAAACTTTTGTTACTTATCTAATATCAAATAAGTGGCTTTTGGGCTTTCTAATGTAAACTGTACTATATTTCTTTCCTTTTTATTATTTTTTCTCCTTTTAACCAACATTATCGGGAAAAATTGCATATATTTATGCACAGGGATGTGGTGATATATTACTTGTGATCTAACAAATAAAAATTGCCTGAAGACCAGAAAGCAGAACCAGCCACAAAATTAACCATAGAGGTCAGACAGTTGTGACACAACCTTTAATCCTAGCACTCAGGAGGCAGAGATCAGTCTAGATCTCTGTGAGTTCAAGGCCACCCTGGGACTATATGAGGTTAATCCAGTCTAAAAGAAAAACAGTGGTGCTGTTGTGCAGTGGTAGCACATACCTTTAATCCCAGCACCTGGAAGGCTGAGACAGGAAGTGATGAGGCTGGGAGAGAAGGGTTATAAGGGTGGAGGACATGGGGTTTGGCTTTCTCTTCCCTTTTCAGCTGAGGACCTAGAGCATTCAGTATGAGAATTCATGGAGACAGGAGACCTCTTTCGTCTGGTGAGTTTGCTAGGTGAATGTGGCTGTGTCTTGTGTTTCTCTGATCTTTCAGCATTTACTCCAATATCTGGCTCTGGGTTTTTATTATAAGGCCAATTAGGATTTGTGCGACACAGAGATTCCTATAACATATTTTCTTTTCATTCCCTCATATCCTTCAATAGCCTTTACACAAACTCGGGACATTTCATCATTTTATAATATTGTTCTTCTCTTGAGACACCTGTTCAGCTATCCTCTTTAATATGCACATATTGTCCCCCTTTGCCTCATCTTTTATAAATTTCCTGTTTCCTAAAAGCAGACTCTGAAGAAATGATAACAAAGGTGACTAATTGGGTTTTAGGTGATTAGGCAAAATGCTAAGGAAGCAGTGGGGTTATGCTTGGGAAGAGCAGAAGGTTTATGAAAATACTATTACCAAGCCAGCCAATCACTCTAAGGGATGATTTTGAGATCTTTACTTTCTATACTGTCAGCTGAGAGACAGACGAAGGTCTGGGGTATTCAGTTAACAAATTCCTGACGGTCATTGTTTGAGACCTAGTTCTGAGTACATTTCCTCTTACAGTGGCTTGACCTGTAGTTAGACTAAGAATAGTAAAAACATTAGAAAAAAGAACAATAAATCCCTTTTATGTATAGTTCTTCTTAATAAGCATCCTCTGGACTATGGACATAGGAGTCAAAGGATAGGGCAAGATGTCCACAGTATCTTCTCCATCTCATTTTCAATTCTTCAGTCCAACTCCCAGAGGAGTTCTTACTGAGCACCAATACAGCCAACACAGAGTCTTCTGCAGAAACTGCCCCATTTCAGCTGTTTCAAGGCTATTAGCCAGGTCTGCTCTCTTCCTGAACTCTTCCATCTCTGGCTTTCATGACATCACATCCTCAGAGCACTCTCTTTTCTGCTGCCGCTCCTCAGTGGGCTGGGTCAAACTTGGAAGGTTAGAATCCTCGGTTGTTCAGAAACCTGCTAGATGAGCTCATCTGTTACTATAGCTCAAGTTACTCTCTAACCATATCAAACCATGTACAAACTTGTACCTCTGATGGTCCAGAACTCTTGATAACTGAGGTTAATGGCTCATGTGATGCCAATTGTCTCATGATTGCTTCAAATTCAACAAGCAGAACTAAATACCAGGTTTTTTCCCACATAGAATTAAAAAAAATAGTCTTAACATTTCCTGTGTCTATGAATAATATCACATTCCATCCAGTTAGTCTGACTTGAAAACTATAGTCAACCTTGACATAACATCTCGATCTCCTGCCTCCATAATTATACTGGACTTTATCAATTTTGTCCAAATAGCAGGTTTTTATATAAGCTATTGATTCCTTTACATAATTCATATTTTACAAAGTGATTTACTCACGTGAGGTTTAAACTATCATTCAGGATGGATTTGCAACTCTGAAGATATCAATACCTGCAACACTTGGCTCTTCTTGGCTTTTGCTCCATCACGGTACTTCATACTTCACTTTTCCTGCTCTACCTAAACTTCTGTATTCCTGGTTCATGAAAGCAGCATAATCTTTCTGGCCTTAGGATCTCAATATCTTTTACCCATTTTATATTGCAGCTACTTCTTTTAGTACTTGCTTCCCTCTACTCACTTGTACTTATCACTTAGAAGGAAGTTGACTCTGATTTCCGCAAGGAAAACCTCACTGGTTTTTTTGACACCTGAACTAAAGGAGTTAGTTGTCCATACTTTCTACGTTTTAAAGACATCAACTCATACTCTTAGCTTTTCCTATAATTAACTGCTTGGGTAATTAGTTGCCTGCTTCAGTGTAAGCTCCCTGAGAACAGGTACTATATCAATTTAGTTCCGGTCTGAATACTCAGCAATTCCTGGCACTTGGTAGAATTCCTTCCTGTATTGTGCAAATAGAACAATTCCTGACATGCAAGATTACAATAGTTACTCAACAGATTTTTTTTAAGCTCCTTCACAAATTTTCAAAAATTTAATTGTTCATAGATTAGGTTATATTTTTCTTTGTTTTAGATTCTACTCCTTTTCCAGAATACAGAATGTTGAGCACCTAATAATAAAGAATCTGTATTACTTTGTTAGTTGGTTATAATAAAGGCCCACAGATTTGAGTAGCTGTTTTATAATTATAGAGATAGAAGTCTGAAATCAAGATTCCTAGTAAGAATCATTTCTTCTAAGAGACAAGAGAGAAAGGCATATGACTCTCCCAGTTTGTCATGTTTACATCCACACAACATTTTTCTTATATGCATCACAGGGTTTGAAACTTTTTTTAAATAAGAAAATCAGTCATATTGGATTAGGGCTTATACTAATGAACTCCTTTCATTAAACATGTCTACAATGACCGAATTGCAAATAAAGTTACTGAACATAATATCTTTTGACATAGACTTGGGGAACACAGTTCATTTATAAACCATAGTCAATGGTTTTAAACAGATAAAAGACAAGAATTAACCGTTGACTACAGATAGCATCTGTTGGCTGAAGGGTGGAGAAAATACTGGAGGAATAAAGACTGAAAGTCTGAAAAGCTATTGGCTCTTCCAATGGCTAGGTCAGTACCTATGCACGCAGTATCTCATATGCATTGTCAAGAATCAAAGCCCTGTTCTGCTGAATGCCAGTGCTACAAACTTCAATCCATGGGAGACAATTTTTGCATTAGTAGCATAGGTAGTTTTAGAATCAAATAATATAGAACACTGGAGGAAAGAACCGAAATAAGGTTTAGCTATGGTTTGACTTAGAAACGTCTATCTCCAGTATCTCATCATAACATTCAGAGTAGAGAGCAAGAAGAGAGAATTGTTCAAGTGTTGAGAGTAATTCATCTACAAATTGAATTACTATAAATATTGTTTCTATTAATATATTTTGCAGCAAAATTAAATTAGGTATTATTTAATATTTACTTCTTATTATGGTATAGGTATCTTATACATTTTATAGTAAATGTTACAAAAGGAGATACTATATCTTTATAAAGGTGGGGAATGTAAATTTCATGGCCCACCAAAGTCATCATATTTAGCTTATTATCTTCTCCATGTCTGTTATACTTGAATCCATCTTCTCACCCCCCTTTTAATTATATGCCCACCCAGTTCTCATCACTACAGACCACGTAACTCTGGGCTTTATCCCAAGAGCAGAGCAGTCCAACTTAATTTTCCCTCCCTCCCAGCCCTTGGCAAGTCTGTTGGGTGACCCACTCAGACACCTCAGAGGGCGGCACCTCCCACCCCCTCAAGCCACAAGCAACAAAGCCTTAGTCATTTCATGCTCTTGGCTTTGTCATCATTTGAATTTCTTGAACATTACTTTAGTGTTAACTCATTGCACTTATGTAAGGATAAGGTAGAGATAGTTAGGAGTGTGTTTTTTGTTCAGGAATAACAGCAATGTAAAAGCTAGTGTTGCAATTGTCCAATGTCCAGAAGACAATAGCCATTTTGCCAAAGTAATTATGAATCAAAAGACTATTTAATTGGTTATTAAAATACATTTTTGTTAATAGGTGTATGTATTAAGCCAAATTAGATCATTCTTTAACTTAACATTTTAATAATTTTAAGAGTCAACACCTATAATCAAGAAAAAAGTAGATTACTTACAACTCAAAATCAATGAATTACAATCTCAATATTAAGTGTTAACCATCCACACAATCACCTTCATTTTCTATAGTGTGAAAAAAAATACTATGTCTCTCAAGACTTTGCATATTTTTTATTTTTTGCCAATTTATTTTTGAGATTACATTTTAATCATGACACTTTGCTCTTCCTTTTCCTCCCTTCAATGCCTCCCACCTACCCCTTCCTACTCCAAATTCATGACATTTAAAACACACACACACATATACATACATATATACTCTCAATTATAATCTGCTCAGTCCATACAATGCTGTGGCAGACCAACTGGCACCATACCAACTAACTGGTGTGTTTTTCCCCTTTGGAAGCCCTCCTTCACTGTTCCCAGGTTTTGTCAGCCATCTGTGTAGTGTTGAGGCCTTGTGGCTTTTTTCTGATTCACTTTTTCATGTCTTTAATGTCCTTCTTGTTCAGTTCACATTTGGGCAGTCATACTGGTGAGATTTTGGGCGTGTCCTTACATTACCAAGACACACAGTCTTATAGCAAACTCCTTGACCCCTGGCTCTTAAAATCTTTCTGCCCCTTCTCCCACCACATTCTTTAAGTCTTAGAGGTGGGACTGTTTTGTTGATTATCTACTAGTACTGGCCTACCCAACTCAGCATTTTGATCTGTTGTGAATTTCTATAATGGTCTCCATCTGTTTCAAAAGAAAGTTTCCTTGATGAGAGGCAAAGACTACATTTATTTGTGGGCATAGGGATAAGTGTTTAAGTGTTCACAGATTGTTATTAGTTATTAAACTTGTTTAAAAAATTAATGGTTGTAGATTCTCCTCCAATAGCCATGATTTCTCTAGTATTAAATAATTATCTTGGTTTCTAGTACCAGGAACAGTCTACCTCTTGTTGAGTGGCTTTTAAGTCTAATTAGCAAGCTGTTCATTACACCAAGGTATGTGTCCTGCTACTGTACCCACACAGTTATTGTGCATGTTGGTAGTTGATATGGTTCATAGGCGCCATAACTAAGTAGGGCTGTTTCTTCCCTCCTCTGGAAACTTAGATGACAGTTTAGTCCTCAGGGATAAAAGCTCCGTGATATATTTTTATGAGAGTTAACTTGCATTTTACTTATTCTAATTTGAATGGCAGCATGAAAAATAAGATGGCAGCATCACTGGTATGCTAAGGAAAATAAGATAATCTTGCAATTCCTTCGGAGTAAGGTAAGATTCGTCTGCCATTCGAAGAAGCAGAAAAGAATACTTCACACTACTTCCTTCTCCAGAGACCTTTATTTGGTCCAATGAGGGATATGTGCCTAGTAGGTCATAATCCCACTCTACTCCAGGGCAGATTATTGCAGAGTAGTAATTTATAGGAAGATTATAAAGCAGCAACCACCTCAAGGCACCTTATACTCTAGATCTCTTCATGGGATAATGAAAATTTCTATCTCCAGAAAGGCAACATCTGAGCCTCCCCCTTTGCCCTTCTATATGTTTCCATCACTCCTATTTCTTCTGAAATAATCACACTCATCTGAATCCCTTTCTCAGGCACCACTCCAAGAGTCAAGTGCTATGTACAGAAGCATATGCTCCAAATCCACACTTATATGGAACGTATGTATATACTAAACATATGTATATGTGGCTATATACTATTAATGGTGAGAACTACCCCATTTGGGAAAGCCAAAAAATTACAAATAGCAAACTGTGGGACTGATGCTAGGTTTTTCAATACTTTTACCTATAGTCTACTCCCCTGAACTGCTCCCTTACAATGAGATGCTTGATTCACTCTTTGCGTTTTTCCTATGAGTCAGTCCATCACAATAATCTGCCCTGGAGTGGAGTGAAAATATGACCCACCAGTCAAATATCCCCCACTGGGCCAATGAAAGTTCTCTGGAGAAAAAAATAAATAGGCATTTATATAATACCTTGAACACATGTCACTGATCATGATAATAAATTTGTTACAAATAAGATTTTGTACAGTGTGTTCTTAATGTAAAGTGTTAGTTTTCTATTGGGAATAAAGAAAGAGGGATTTAAAAAATGGGGGGAGAAAGAGTAAACAAATCACAGAAATAGAAGGAAAAGAGTAAGAATGGAGAGAAGAAAGGGAAGTCAGAAAGAAAAGGTCGTGACAGATTTTTGTTTTACTAGAACTTAGCCTTCTAGGTGAACTCTAGTCCTGCATTCCGGCTGGCCATTTTGTCTTTCTAATTGTTTTTAGTGTAGAACAGTTGGGAATGTTTTAATCATGAGCTGAGCTTCACTGCAGGCGTTGGCTGAAAAAAAATCACTTTTCTGCTAAGAACTCAAAGCAGTTTCCAGGGAGGGCTTGTAAACTAGTTATCTCTGGTGATGACCACATCTGTGTCCACATCTGGGGTACAGAAACAAGCCATGTAATAAAGCATATCTTGTGTTCCAGTACTTCCAGCCATGTGGGCTGGCCTTTCTCACCATTTTCAAGACGCCCTTCTTTTATGAAAAAAAAAAATTAGAATATAGAGGACCAACACCCCACCCAGGGGTGAGAAGAAATCTCTTCTGTTTTTCATTTTGTGTTCACACAAGGCAAACATCACAGAATTTATTTAAGATTTCTAAAAGGAGCCTTCCCTGAAGAGATGTAGCTTGCCTACTGTGTGCCAGTCCTGACTGAATGTTTGTATTACTCCAATGGATTCCTATAGAAAACACTGGACTAGGCTTACTAATGCCCATTTCACAGATGGGAAATTGAGTTAGTAAGGTAAAATAATTTTCCAAAATCAGAGACTCAAGTTCAAAGCTATGTCTAAAGAACTTCCAATCCAGGTCTGCTTTAGTAGAGAGATACATAGTTTCTCAAAATCTTAACCTTATCTGAGTAAGAAAACTCATCAAAGAAATAATATTCATATAGTAGACCATTGCCATTGGAATAGCCCTCTGTCCCTCTAACCCAAGCCTGAAAATATTGAGTGTTTGTGGGTCTTGGAAAATATACAAACAATGAGGCTGGGGAGCAGAGTTTTATCTCAAATAATTTTACATATTGAAAATAAAGTAAAAAAGGAAAATCAAAACATGAAAACTGGCTTGCTATATGGATATCAATGATAACTATATGTAAGAGATGTGTTTGTTTATGAAGCAAAGGAATTGGAAATTAATGTGATCACTCCAGAGGAATTTGTTTTCCAAAGCTATTACTTGGTATTGTAGTAACCTGATACCTTCAAGTGCCTATCCTGAGTGATCCTTGACTTTACCATTGTTTTTAGTAAATATGGAAGATGAATTAAAATAATTCTTTAAAATTCCCTTTAAACAAAGAAGATCAGAAATCATATCCATCAGCCAAGTAAATATTCATCTATTTTGAATCTTATCAGCAAACACAAGGATTAACCAACAGAACTTTAGCCCATGCAGACTAATAAATATATCAAATAGATGGCAGTTAATTATATGAGACTGCAAACACTGGCAAAGAAATTGACAGTCTTCTAATTTTGGAATGCTGGCTACTGCTTTTATGCTACTATTTGTGCAGAAAGTGTTTCTATTCCCTGATTAAACAAAATTTAATTATCACAAGTTTCCATATTCTCACCATCCATGACAAAATGAGATGCATACTTCACAGGCCAAAGTACCCTAGAAAATATTCTAATGAAAATAAAATGTAGTGAGCAGAAACATCTAAATATGTTTAAAATTAGTGCTATTGCTCTTGCAAAAATGAGAAATGGCCATTTTGGTATTGTTGGTTCAAAAGCTTCTACTTTGTGCAATTAGTAATGTCATAGGCTGGACATGTATGCGGCATGTGTCCCCTGCTAGTTGCAGATATACTACTGTAATGCCAATATACCATGCCCATTATTAAAAAATAATGTTGACAATTGCAATATCTTGTAATTCTTGGCTTCTTAGCTCTGGATGTAATTTAAGTAGTGAAGAAAGCCTTATACTTGTTAAATGGCAGAAACTTCTCCCCTCAATCAGAATGACAGACAAGTTAACATGAAAAACTTTATCAGTTACTTTTGAGTTCTAGCTTAATCTGATGACTAATATCCATAAACAGTCACCAATCCCATTTGGGTGTAGAAAGTCACTAAAAAAAACTATATGTAAGAAACTTAGGGACAATAAAAGGTATCTTCAAGAGGAATGTCTAAGAAAGATTTGCTTACCTTTTTCTGAGACCATCCTAAATACTGAAAATACAGCAGTGGACTTTCAAGGATGTAGTAGAACTGAACTTTTGACAATTTTGCCAAGAATTAACTAGTATTTTCTTAGTTTGGCTGAGAGAGAACTAAGACACAAAAGTGCTTTGTGTTTACCCTTTCTAACAGCATAGCATGATGACGTAACAATGTTCTGAACCAACCTGTACAGCTTTGTAGCTTAGAATGCATAGAGTTGAACATTCCCAAGATATTTCACACAACTTATTTGGACCGTCAGGCAATGAAGCATCTTCCCACTGAATGACAGCATTTGCTCACTAGAGGAAAGAGTTGCTGCATCTCCCGAAACAGAGAAGTTTAGGATTCCAGCCAGGCCAAGCTGAAGCAAAGAAATGAATACTCGAAGGAGGATTTGAAGCTTCTTCTCTTTCAATACTTCCAACTGGGAAAGGCTTGATACCTTAATCATGGCACAGTTTTTACAGCATCTGAAGGACAAACATAAGGATGCCAGCTGTCAATCCTCTGGCACTAAGGAACAACTTAACTCTGCTGATAACTGGGACGTAGGTGTCATGTTCCACAATAAAAGTTTCCCATTTTCTCTATGAAAATTAAGCCATAGGCTTAAAATATTGTAGCAGATCTAGTATGCCTCTTCTTTATTAATTAATTTATGCATTTATTTATATAACCTAAGTAAAATAATTTTTAGGGAAATATATAGTGATATTTTCTAATACTCTCACTTCCTTTACTTACACTGTCTACTCCTGAATATTAAGGAAGAAATCAGACCCTAACAAAGAATGTGAAATTCTGAAATTGCTATAAGGAAAGGTAGGAAGTATGCTGCATTATAGAAACACAGGTAAGCACTTTATGAGTTGGATTCTAGCATCTCAGGAAATACAATAGGTAACTGATAAATGTGCACTCATGAAACGAAAACATTTCTGTCCAGAAAAGCAAACATTGAATGTGTAAAGAAGCAGTCTAAGTAATAGAAAAGTTATGCAATAATATACAAGAAGAAAAAAATTTCTCTTAAACATTAAAAAAACAAACAGCTTAATCCAAAACATGGGTTACAGATATAAAGAGATAATTTTTAAAACAAGAAATATAAATGGCTAATAAGCATTATTTTAAAAATGGACAACACTATGTTATCAGGGAAGTAAAAGTTTAAACTACTTTTATATTCAGTTCAGTTTCACCCCAATCTGAATGGCCATCATCAAGAAATCAAATGACAACAAATGTGAGGAGAGATGTAGGGAGGTGGAGCCTTTGTTCACTGCTGACAGAACTGAAAAAATCGAATAGTCACTGTGGAAATCAGTGTGAAGTTTCCTCAAAAAACTAGAACTAGGAATACTGTGTGTTTAAGCTCTCCTGCTCTCTGGGAATTACTCAAAAGACTCACTGTTACTGCAGAGTTCTTTGCCTTTCTATGTTCCTTTCTGCTATATTCACAATAGCAAGGAAATAATGTCAGCATAAATGTTCATCAACAATGGAATGTTATTCAGTGCTAAAAAAAAAAAGATATAATTTGTAAATAAATGAAGGAAACTGACAAACATTATACTGAGTGAAGTAATTCAAGCACACACACACACACACACACAAAACTAGCACCAAATGTTCTCCTTCATCTATGTATTTTAATATGTGTTCAACTTAGAGTTCTCAAAGAGTTCAGAAATCTAGAATCTTTCCATTGGGAGGGTAAAGAGTTTTTAAATAATATGAAAATAGAAATAGTAATACCAGAGGAGGAGATTTAAATGGAGTTTAATAGGAGGAAAAGAGAGCAAAGGGTCAGGGAGGGTTAACCAAAATGAAAAGAGTATGAAGAAGCCATATGTAAACCACCAATCATGTAACAAGTTTGTTTTAAATTGAGAAAGAATAGCTCATATGACTCGAAAAGTTCCTTCATAAAACTATAAATTATTAAACTAAAAATCTAGGGTCTAATGTGGAATACCCCCTAATGAGCTGTTGGTCAGGAGGGTTCTAAAGACCTTCTTCATAATGAAGACTCTTGGCATTCTTTTGGTATCAGAACTAAATGATAGGGCTCTGTTATTAAAGACACCACAAACTATCATTGCTTGATATAGAGAAATAAAGGTGAATCTGAAGAGGAACCTCCTCCTTGTCTGCTAGATTTCATAGCACTAGAAGCTATTATATGGTCTACTGAAGGAAAAAATGGTATCAGTGCTTTTATTCAGCTATGAACTTTATAAATTGTGATACTAATCTGCCTAACAGGATGAGCCCATGTCAGCTACAGTGGTGGGTCTGTAATGAGAGTATCCAACCATTCTATGACTAGATTTGAGGTCCACTTCGCAGGGAGGGAACCTGTATCTGGTACTATTAACCCACTCGAGATCTCATAACGAGGTAAGTAAAAGGCTTGTGGTATAATGCTCTTATACACTGTAAATATTTGCTACTTGTATTGGTTTAATAAAATGCTGATTGGCCAGTAGAGGCAGGAAGCAGAAGTGAGGCAACCAGTCTAGGAGAATTCTGAGAAGAGGAAAGGCAGAGCAGGAGATACAAGCCAGACACCGAAGAAGCAAGATAGGAATGCTGCACTGGGAAAAGATACCAAGCAAGACACATGGCTAAACAGAACTATGGGTTAATTTCATTGTAAGAGCTAATTAATAGTATGCTTAAGCTATGTGTCTAGCAGGTCCTATAAGTAACTCTAAGTCAATTATTTTGATAGCAGCTTTTGGGTATTTGAGTTTCTGGCCGGGACAGAAACATCTGACTGATGACGCTGAGAACAGATGGCAGCAGAGTGTTCAACCCTAAACCAAACATTTTATACAGTATCCTACAAAGTTCAAGGAATATTGTAAGAGGTGGAGCAGAAAGAGTATAAGAGCAGGGAAATACAAACTATTTACTATTTTTAGAGTAGTTCCCCAAACACACACACACACACACACACACACACACACATCCACACAGAGAGAGAGAGAGAGAAAGAGAGAGAGAATTTTCAATGTTCCTATGCTTAACTGAGTTTTCAGTCTCATTTTATAATCCTGAAAGAACTACACTAATATTCCTCAAATTAATCTGCAGATATAAACTAAAAGAAATTTCCAGATTTCTTTTTTGAACCTAGTATTATCTTGATACTCATTCAGACAAATATATAAGAAGAAAGTTATAGGACAATATCTTTGATGAACATGAGCTCAAAATTATCAATAAAATACCTGCAAACAGAATTCAAGAACATAGCAAAAATGTTATTTACCTTGATCAAGATGGCTTCATTGCAGAAATGCAGAGATGGTTCAACATAGAAAAATCATTAAATGTAACCTACCTCACACAGAGATTCAAGAACAGAATAATCATGAGTATATTGTTGTAAAAATATCAGAGAATATAGAAATATGGAGGATATATATTCCAACATAAGAAATACAACATACTGTAACCCCTTAGACAACAGCTTAGGAAATTGAGTAAAATTAAAAATAATTCCTTTAAGATGAGTAACAAAGTAAAGATTCCTGTCGAGTATCAAACTTGAAGTTTTTGTGGAGGAGTAAGACAAATGAAGGAGCTAAAGAGGACTTTAAAAAGGAAAATAAGAAGCTAACAAATTATCTTAATTTTAAGATAAGTGATTCTATAAATAGAAGACTACACCAGAAGATGTCAATAGTTAATAAGATGCATTCTTCAGCTTGACCATTCTGTTCCTTCATGAGTTGGGGGAGGGACAGGGTAGGAGAGCAATGAAAGAGATATCTTCATAGAAGGAAACATTATGGGGTTAGGGAGAAGCCTGGTTCTAGGAATCCATGAAGATGACCCAGCTTAGACTACTAGCAATAGTTGAGAGAGTGCCTGAACTGGCCTATCCTGGTAATCATATTTGTGAATACCATACCTGTCATCACAGAGCCTTCATCTAGTAAGTGATAGAAGCAGACACAGAGACCCATAGCCAAGCACCAAGTCCAGTTAAAGAGAGAGGAGTTATATAAGCAAGGGTGGTCAAGATCATGATGGAAAAATCTACAGAGATAACTGAACCAAGTTTGCAGGAACTTATGAACTGAGTTAGGCTGACAGCTGTGGAGCCTGCATAGGTCCAGACTAGGCCCTCTGCATAAGGGAGACAACAAAGTAGCTTGAATTGCTTGAGAAGCCACTAGCAGTGGGATCAGGATCTATTCCTGGTGCACGGCCTCCCTTTTTGGGAGCCTATTGCCTATGGTGAGACACTTTGCTCAGTGCAGTGGGGAGGAACTTGATTCTGCTTCAAGTGAACGTATCAGACTTTGCTGACTCCCCGTGGGAGACCTAGCCCATTCATAGGAGGAGATGAGTGACAAGAAGGAGGGGAGGGGCAGAAGGAGGAATAAAAGAGAGATCTGTGCTTGGAATGTAAAATTAACTTAAAATTTTAACTAAAAAAACAAAAATGCATTCTTCAAAGTCATAGGCTACAAAATTAAGACTCAAAAATCAGTAGACTTTTTATATATACACTATACACATACTGAGAAATAAATCATGGTAATGGTTCTATTCACAATAGACTGAAAAAATAATATATTGGAATAAATCTAAGTGAGGAAGTAAAAGGCTAATATAATAGAAACTTTAAGACACTGAAAAAAGAAATTGAAGAACACACCATAAGATGGAAAGACTTCCACACTCATGAACTGGTAGAATAAGTATTCTGAAAATGGCCATTATACTAAAAGTAATCTACAGATCTAATGCAATCTACAGCAAAACTCCAACTCATTTTTTTCACACAAATGAAAGAATAATCTTAAAATTCAAATGAAAATACAAAAGACTTAGGATAGCAAGAAACAATCTGAACAATAAAATCCATTGGAGTATTGCCATGCTAGAGTTAAATTACACCATAGTGATGTGGGATATTTTTCTGTATACGATGAATGTCTTTGGCTAATAAAGCGACTGTTTTGGCCTATGGCAGGGCATCTTTGAAGCAGGTGGGAAATTCAAGCATAGATATAGGGGAAGAAGGGCAGAATCAGAAGAGATGTGATCCAGCCTCCCAAGAATCAAGATGTAAAGAAATAGGTAAGCTAAGGGCTGCATGGCAGGACAGATTAAAGGAAATGGATTGAATTAAGATGCAAAAGCTAGCTAGCAATAAGCCCTAGCCATAGGTCAAACAACATGTAATTAATATAAATGTCTGAGTCATTGGGGGGGGGGCTAATCAGCAGTGGGCAAGTCTGGACCTTAAGGCTAGGACAGGCCAGAAATTTATATTACATTGTAGAGCTATAATAATAACAATAATGTAGCACAATAGCAGAAAAGCCAGAATGATGCCCAGCTGGGTAGAATGGAAAACCCATATATAAGCTCCTATAGTCACCTGATTTTTAACAAAGAGGTCAAAACCACATTGGGTAAAGGACAGCATCTTCAATAAAAGATGCTAGTCAAATTGGATAAATATATGAAGAAAATTAAAATTGATCTGAACAAAATTCAACTCCAAATGAATTATACACTTTAGCATAAGACCTGGTGGTTGAATGTGACAGATTAATAAAAATAGAAAATACATCTGAATTCATTGGCATAGGAGATAATTTTCTGAATAGTGCTCTGATAGCACAGGTATTAAGACCAGCAGTAGACAAATGAAACAAAATGTTTCTGTACAGCACAGGAAAGCACAATTCACATAAAGAGGCATCCTAAAGAATGCAGTAAAGATTGACTAGGTATACATTTGATATAAGATCAGTATCTAGAGTATACATATAATTCAAAAAAAAAATCTCAAACATCAAGAAAATCTTTATGGCAATGGGGTATGGAACTAAATAGAGATTTCCCAAAAGATAAAATACAAATGGCTGAGAAATGCTTAGAAAAATGTTAAACATCTTAAGCCATTGAGGAAATGAAAATGAAAATTCCTCTAAAAGTTTATCTTCTATCTGTCAGAGTGGCTATTTTCTTTTTAAATGATAGCATATATTGATGGAATAGATCTGGGTGAAAGGGAAGAATTATTTATTTCTAGTAGGAGTGTAACTACTATGGGAATCAGTATAGACGGATGTTTCTCAAAAATCTAGATAGAGATCATTTATGTGATCTAGCTACACCATTTTTAGGCATATACCCAAAGGATCCTATAGCCTATGGTAGAGGAACATGCTTACTTATGCTCATCTTCCTACTGTTCTATTTACAATATTCGGAAAAGAACTGCCTAAATGTCCATCAACTGATACATGAATAATTAAAATGTGATATATTTCTACAACTGTATATTATTGTATCATAACAACAGTATTTTAAAATTTATTAAGTAAATAGATGGAACTGGAAAAAGAAATAATTCTAGTGAAGTAACATAGACCCAAAAATCTTCAGATATGTATTTTGATTGGATTATCTATAAAGATTGAAAAATTAGTACAGACTCATGTGTGGCAGTGGTAAAGGGGCTTGAAAGAGAGGAGAGATAGAACCCAATGTTGTAAAGAGTTAAATGGAAATAAGGGACTGGGAGGATTAAACTGGGTAGGAAGGGAGGATGAAGATGGAAATAGTACTCAAGCTTCTTTTGAAAATGCTATATGAAAATCTACAACTATAGAATCATCCATATCTTTGGCCATATATACTTATCTGTATATAGAGAGTATATTAGTAAAATTGAGTTACCTTATAATGAGTCGTTATGTTGTTACTAAACACCAGAGTGCTAGGGATACATTGCCTCACTTTGTTAGCCATGGAGGTCTGAGAGAGATCCAAACATTGCAGGCTATGTTGCTAATGCTATTGGTTACCCCCACAGATCAGACAGTAAGATATTAATGCCGAGTATACAACATACTAGAGTCATAGAACATAGACAAGTCAAGAAATTGCTTACCTGAACACTTCAGCCCTACTGGCTAGCTTTCATAATGCTAGAACATGCTTTGTACACTGTGGGGAAAAGTAATTGTCCAACTTACCCAGCTGTTAACCCTATGAGCTATATAGTAAGTACTAGCCTGAATAGACAGACATGTTCCCTGGTGCAGGAATGGCAAAAAGTCATGGGAATAACAACTTTTTCATTAGATTTGAGGCCCATTCTACAAGATAAATCCCAAACCTGGCATTATTGTTAAATGAAGAACTTATGTGTATATATGTCACTGATCCTAGCAGAGAATCTACTGTAATTCTGATAAATGGACATAGTAATAAATGGATTCCAAATAAACTGTTTTTAAACTCAATAGATACGTGAATTTCTCAGTCTCTGTCAGTGAAGTTTACATCTGCAGTGCATGTTGATTAACATGGAGATCCAGAACTGGTGAGAGTGAGGGAAGAAGGGATTAAAGAATTCCCAGTCCTAAATGGCATCTTTATCATATACTCTATTCCCAAAGACCAGGTTCCATGGCTGGAGCTGAGGCTGAATGACTGTGAGAGCTAAAGGTGGTGGGTGACTATAAAGAAAGTGTTTTATGCACAAAGCAGGGCAATTCCACATAAGAACTCATAATGGCTGTAACAGCATGTATAAGACCCATGTAATATCAAGCTATACAAAATTACATGAAGGGGTAGAGACACAAAATATCTTTTGTAATTGAGGAGCTGTTGGCAATTGATAACTACTAGTAAAATGATCTGGAGAGGGAGAGGTCATTATTGTTAAGGGTGTAGCCCTTGGTCAGTTATCTACACTCAAAACTGATAATGGATGTATGGGAAGCACAATTATATTTGATCGTGTGTGTGTGTGTGTGTGTGTGTGTGTGTGTGTGTGTGTGTGTTTAATGACACAGTTTGGTAGCTAAGGAAGTATGGGTATGTCTGAGATATGGAGGAGAGGGTAATGATCAAAACACATTGTTAGAAATTATCAAAAGTTAACAAATACAGAGAGAGAAAAAAAGATTGATTAGCAGTTTTGTCTTGCTACCCAGTGCTGGGGTCAGTTGGTCTATCCCAGGCTAATGAGAAACTGTTTCAAAAGCTAAGATGAAAAGTGTCACAAGGAACAATATTGGCAGATGTCCTTTCCAGTTCTCAGAAGTATAAAGCACATGCAAGCTCCTACCCAACATAACACAAAATGTCTTCATACATAAACTACCTAGAATGGGTCAGCAAGAGAATCTGCACCTTGGCAGCAAAATGGCAGCATGGACTCAGAGAACCCAGGTAAAATAACTGTAGTGATGGTAATAATAATAATAATAATAATAATAATAATAATAATAATAATAATAAATCAAAAAGAAGCAGTTGGGAACAACCCTAGATCCAGGCAAAGAAAAGATCAAAGGAGAGAAAAAAGCATGTTGGTGAAAATCAACAGGCCTTCACAACTTCAAAGTCTTGATCTACGAAGGAACATCTTCATTTTTTTCATAAACACTCATGTGGGAAAGTTCTGTCTATAGACAGGGCTCTTCATAGCATGAGTACTTCTTATAACAAGCAAAGAATATTTCTTTAGATCATTTAGGTTAAGTAATCTTGTCCAAACACAATTTACTGTTGTCCCATTCTGCTAGTTTTTCAAGGAAAGAAGTATCTTCCAGCTGCCTGGAAATGAGCTTGCACTTGGGAACAGCAGTGGCAAAATTGTCCAAAGCACTAAGAATGGGATTCCTGGAAGTGAACAATGGAGTAAAGAAAAGGTTATCTTTCTGGTTGTAGCTAAAAGGCCCTGGATTCACAGACACACCAAGCTCATCACCTGATGGGAGATCTGGAACACCAATGTAAACTCAACCAACATAAGTTGAAACACACTTTTTTTTCTCAAGTTGGATGTGCCTCCTTCTAGATCTTACCTCTGCGCAGTTTCTCGGTTATTTGATTTGTCCCATTCATTTAAAACCTAGAGGACTAAAAGGAAGCGAAATATACTCTGACTAAGCTCCTCCTCTCTCAAGGGACCTCCCTACTATAGCCTCCCATTACCAGCATGCAATTTTCTGATGCCCTGAGTAGAAGCAGGCCATGTGTCTTACTTTCAGCTACTCTCAGGAAACACATTGACAGTCACTTGGCTCACCCCAAGTCTTGCTGGAAATCTCCAGGTATGCCTTTTGCAAAATTAAAAATATAAAGAAGAAATCAAGATGGTTTTATTTTATGATAAACAACACGCCATTATTCAGCTTTGTTGTCACAGGTAATGGTAAACTCCCACACATATGGCTAAACCCCCCCCCCAAAAAAAACCCATTTATGATCAGAGTTAATCACTTCTGCTTTCTTGCATGTATCTCCTACCAATCTCTGACATTCCACAGTCTTACTATGAAGGTATCAGGTTTTTATCCAGTAACAACAGTCATGTAAACAGACTATTGTCTTTTCTCCAGCATGTCTTTATCCATGTTCTTTTCCTATAAAGCTTGTAGATTTTTTAAATGTTTAATACACATCAGTCTTTTCTCTGAAGAGTATACGGCTCCCTCATTTTGCAGTACTGGGAATTGAAACTAGGACTTTCTGTCCACTAGACAATCTTTGCACCACTGAGATATACCCGGGTTTGGTTTGGTTTGTTAATTTTGAGACAAGGTATCATCATCAAGTCTCCCAGGCTTTCATGAACTTCTGTTTCTCTTGCCTTGGTCTCAAAGGTACCTGAGAATCACAGGTTTGTAATTACCAAGCCAAGCTTCCCCAAGTTTGTAAGGTAATAGAACTCTGAGAATATTGCGAAAAATAATCTCAATCATCATCTTATTCCAGGAAGTTTTGAGAAGCAGTTTGTCTTATGTCTGACCAATTAGCATCTTTCACACAAACCACTTTTACCTGCTCAAGAAAGGGTGAGTGAGGCCAGTCCCACTACAGAGGGTCTCATTAGTTTTGTTGAGAATTTTTGAAATAAACACTCTACTGAAACTGATTAAAGTATGAGATAGTTAGTGCACACAGAGGTACAAGAATCCATCTGCCACCATAGGAGAACAGTCTCTCAGAGAATGGAGTCAGAGGTGACAGCAGAGTCAGAGTCCTGCTGCCTTTGTTTCAGACTTCAGCTCCTGCCATGCCCAGAGCCAAACTTCCTCAGACCTTCTAAGTCCTAAGCTGGGATATCCTCTTCCTTGACTTAATGCTTTGACTAATACAATTTCAGCTACTCAAGATATTCCACCACTTGCCACCTATTTGACTCTGTTAAAAAAAAAATCTTGCATTGTGTGCCCAGACATCACTCCAACCAGTCCTTATCAGTAATGTTCTCACTTTGTCACTTAAAAGTTTGCGTGGAAACCAGGTGATAGTAATGAGAACGGCTTAAGGATCCATTGATATTTGAACTTTCGCTTCCAACAAGTACAGAGAGTTGGCTCACAATCAAAGCACTGGGAAACTCATTTCCAATGTGAATAATAATCTCTGGGACAGCTCCATTCCTCTTCGCTCTGAAGACAAATGAGAGTCTCTTCTCATTTGCTCTGATAGGTTGGCCAAAACATTACAAAAAAAGATGACGTGGTTGAGACCTACTACAGAAAACAATTCCAATTAATGGGTAGAATGATAAATTAATATTTTCTGGATCTTTGCAAATCACTCTTTGAGTGTTTATTAAGTGTTGGAGTTTAGTTTGATTATAATGTGCAAAGAATTTCCATGTGGTAAAAGTGAGTCTAGGGTAGCCAAGGAGCAGTTGGAAATCACACAGAGCTGTTCTTGGCTTTCCAATGGGTGTGGAAAGAATGGATTGAACTAAAAACACAACTGAAACTCTGGCCCAGTTCCTTAATATTAGCATAGAGGAGTTTGTATGCAGTATAAAGGGGTGTCACCAAGTAACAAAAAATTATAATAACAAAAAAATAAATAACAAACTTGGGAAAAGACAGGAAGACAGAAAAGAAGCCCCTTTGACTGTAGTCTACTCCAGTATGAAGGCTGGCTGGGGACCAACAACGATCCTCTAAGATCCTCTAAGAATGCTCCAATTTCTTGGATGTGAGCCATTTATTCAGAGCAGATGTGAAACGTTTACTATGATTAGGAAATATTTTACATGTGAGAATGTGGATGCTACAGTACTCAGCACAGCCAAGAAGATTTAATAAATGGGGAGATTTTACATCTTTAGGGAGGAGCAACATATTTTTTTTTTTGAAAAGTGTTGGTTAAAATAAACACAGAATTCCCAAAGAAAGACCAAACTCTGATGATGTGCAGCCCTGATCATTTTATTACTGTGGAAAAAATGTACTCAGAAAGCACAGCCCACGTCACCCCTTTGTTAATGTTCTCATTCTCCCATTTAAATGGCAGATGAGCCCCCCTTGCTAGCTCACTCTTCTGATGAGTCAAAAGGAGACGAGCAGGATGTGCTTTTGTTAGCTGTAGAAGACAGAGAAATTACTTTATGTCAAACGAAAATTGAAAAGTCTTTTATTTTACAAATGAAACCAAGTACAAATTGATTATATTGTGCTTTTATAACTAGCTAGAACATATGGCAATCTACTTCTCTCTGGTTCTCCATGATAGCCCTCAATAACTATTTCTCTGGCCTCCATTTGCTTGTGAAAAGCAAAGAACTGAACTGGAACAACATTGCTAAGATGTGCAGTACAGATAGTACCTTTGTTAAATGTTAGTGAATTATCAAAGCAAAGATGGGAATTCGTTGAGTAACCAAAAAAACTAAAGGCCTTATTCAAGATGTTTTTTCTTCTAGATGCATCCATTTCCCTGAAAATTTCATGTCATTTTTTAACAGTTGAGTAGTACTCCATATGTAAATGTAGCAGATTTTCTCCATCCATTCTTTAGTTGAGGAACATCAGACTGTTTTCAGTTTCTGACTATTATGAATAAAATCACAACCAACTTAGTGAGTAAGTATCCTTCAGGATATCAGAAGAACACGGTGCACTCAGCCACTCATGGGCTCATAGGGAGTGAAGAAGCAAACAGGGGGGGGCTGAATGGGTCTGCACCATGTCCTCTGCATAGATGTTATAGCTGTTTGCTTGGTGTTTTTGTGGGATTCCTAAGAGTGGAAGCTGGTGTATCTCTGACTATCTCTTGGGACTCTTCTTCCCATGGGGTGCCTTGTTCAGCCTTAGGAAAAAGGCTTTTGCTTTGTCCTATCATGTCTTCTTATGTCTGGTTCGGCTTCATTTCTTGGAGGCCTGCTCTTTTCTGAAGAGGAAACAGAGATGCGTTAATCTGGGGAGGGGAGAGGGAAAGTAGGCAGAGATAGAAAGAGAGGAAACTGGAGCTGGTAGAAATTGTATAAGAGAGGAATCTATTTCCAATAAAAAAAAGAAATTCAAAAAGAGATAAACACAAATTGAATAAAAATTTAAAATCAGAAAAAAAGAACAGTAAGAGCATTTTAAAATTTAGAAGGAATACTAGGTGTGAAAATAGAGAAACTAAAACCCTTTTAACTAATTAGTTCAACAAATATTTCTTGCCTACTTTCCATAAGCACAGGTTATAGCTATTCTGAGTTGAGAATTTGAGAAGACAATAAACATTCCTCCTATAAGACTTATTATCTCTTTTCATGGTAGATCGATGGTAGGACTATGATTAAATAAGAAGTTAAAATAAAAATAAAATAATGTATTGTATTATAGAAATACTAAAGGTTCCCCATAGTAAGAGGATAAGAGGCAAGTACAACCTTGGGGAAGAAGTTATATTTAAACCAAAGCTCAGGACTAAATAGACGTGATGCAAACAAACAATGAACAATGAACAGTCCAGAAAAAATGGTAAGTATACACAGAAGCATGAAGGCAGTAAAAATATACAGCGAGAATGAAGATATTCACCTTGAAATCAGTATAACTGAATACAATGGCCAAGAGTAAAGGAGGAGGAGCATGGGCTTCAAGGAGCCCATGATGTACCATGATTATCAGTGGTGCTGAATGATGTACGATCCTCCAACTTCATCCTCAAAGCAGCAGAGCATATTCACAGTTTTAAGTAGGTAAGCAAAATGGACATCTTTATATTTTTCAGGGTGGCAGAGGCAGAAATATTTTGTTAGATAAGATTACAATCTAAGGGATCATAGTAATTGGGGAATTTTTGCTTTCCTGAAGTAAAGAAAACAGGCAGAATGAGAAATTATCTGAGGCAGATGCGGGCTATGAACAGAAGGAAGAGTCTTGGCTGACATCATGTGTCCAAGCTTGGGTCGTCTTGTAAATGATAGTACCATTAGTCACAGAAGGTCTAAGGGACACAGAGGAGTAAGAGCTAAGAGAAAGTGAGAAATGAAGTTACATTCTCTTTGGGGAATAATTATCTTTAATTATATTAACCATTTAAATTAAATAATTTGGACACATAATTTAAATCTGGGCAGAAGAGTATTCAATTTGTGGAAAATAAAATATAAACATGAAGCTAAAACCAATACTGAAGGAGGTGGAAGAAATTATAAAGACTAGAAAGAAATAATGCCTAGAGAGGTGATAATCTTAATCTATTGGTAATATTATAGAGCTTCTCAAACGAAATAGACAAACTACACATTAATGAAAGTGATTTACAATTCTTATGCAGCATTTTGGCCCTGGTAGGAAACTGATATATAAATTTCATCTCTGAGATATAGACAATATTTCCTACCTCTTAGGATTTTCCTGAGGTGTGTTTGTCTTAAATAATCATAATGTCTTTAAAGGAGGAGGAGAAAGAACATTAACCTTTTTTAAGTGTTGTTTCCATAAATTTAGCCTTAAAAGTAGAATTATATGCTGGGTGCAATGGTACACACATTTTTTTTTAAATTTTTTGGTGTTTTGTGTTGATTATAATACAATTACATCATTTCTCCCTTCCCTAATATCCCTCCCTACTCTTTTTAAAATTTACACAGATTTGTGAATAATGTTGATTGCATGTATGTTTTCAAGACTGATTTGGTATTGAATAGCCAATTAGTGTGTTCTGCCTGGAAAAGACAATTTCACTCTCAGAATTCCCTAGTTGCTAATAGTTCTTTGAGTACAGTTGAGACTTCTGTCCATTTTAGCATATCTATTCCTATTGTACTTGTTCAGCTCAGGCCTTGACAGCCGTGTTGGTAAAATGCTGTGTGAGTAGCTTCTGTCATTACTGGAGACAACAGTCTCACATCGAGCTCCCTGATCCTCTGGCTCTTAGAATCTTTCTGCCCTCCCTTCCAAAGTCCTTTCCTAAGCCTTAGATGTGGAAGCATCTTAAGATATATCCATTGGGACTGAGCTCTACAACTTGGCGAATTTTTAGTTGTAGTTTTCTGTATGGTCTTTATGTGACTTACTTATGGGCATAAGGATAATTTCTTGTATTGTTGTTAAGGATTATACTGCTTTAGTAAAGTGGTGGTTGTAGGTTCTCCTCCATTATCCATGACTTCACTAGCTTGGAGTACTACATTAATTTTCCAACATCAGGCATGGTTTTGCTCTTATTATGCCAGTTTTATGTCCAATTAGAGAGATGTTGGTTACTACCAAGGTAAGTGTGCTATTACTCCACCCTTAAAGTTATTGTGCAATTGTGGTTATAGTTGTGGTTCATAGGTATTATATTTGAATAGGACACTTGGTTTTCTACCTCCTTGCATGGTGTCTCTTGGGGGCATTGTGCACTGTGTCTGAAGGCAAAGAGTCTTCAGTAATAAGTTCTTACTTTCCATCTCTCCAAGGCAATAGCAATGGGCTATATATAGATTTGAGGAGTCTCTTGGGCAACCATGACCAGCAACTCAAAAGAGCCTCTCAAGTCTTATATTGGTGTTTTTATTGGGTGGTTTTTGGCACATGGAGGAAGCGTTGTCATCTCAGATAAGAAGATTTTCTTTAAGCTATATTTGCATATTTAGACACAGAATTATGTGTATCTATATACAATTATGTATTTTATAGATTTTTTTAGATAAATATTTAATAATATGATTCCTTGTGGCTTTCAGCAACTTTAATATTATATTACCTTCCTGCAACAATGTCTTTTTAAAGGATTATTTTGTTTATAATTCTTGATTGCAATGGACAAAACACTTTTATATTTATGACATGTATACATATTTTATTTATATCTTTATAGACCAAGAAGGTAGATATACAGACAACATTAAAACTCCCATAGCCCATTTTACAGAGTTATGATTACACATGCCTCTTGTCCATGGACACTCATCCTCCTCTGCCACAGCCTAGGCTCCTCCTCACCACGTATTTCTATGAGAACCCTGGAAGGTAACTGAACAACTAAATAGCTAAGTAAGGAAATGACAGTTAAATGTAGTGGGATTTAGGTGTCAGCTGATAAGGTCAGAAGACACTTATCCAGAGTCCTGGGCTCCTGAAGGGGGAGTGGGCAGCCCCTTTCAAGAGAGGCTTCTGGGATCTGGAGAACCCCATTTTGTTCCTGTCTTCTTGAGACACTGGATCAAAGTCCATTGCTTGGACCATCCCATTTCCTTAAGGTGTAACCTGGTGAGTGCTAAATTACATTCGAATAAATATTAATCCTGTATTTAACATATCACATGTGAGATTTGTTGCAATAGAATATCAAACCAATGCATCCGAAAAACAAATGCCACACACCAGAAAACTTAAATGGCTTACTTTCATGGACATGAGAACATTTGGTTTGAAAAGAGCTACAACGGTGAGGTCCTGACTTTGGAACCCTTGGTGCCCTTAGTCTGTCTGAGTTTCTGACTAAGCTAAAGTCTTCTGGAGTTGATTTCATCAGTGGCTGCTGAAGCATGACTCTGTTTTTATTATAAGCTTTTCTTCTTAAAACAACATTTTGATGAGCTAAGCATAAATTAATCAGAAACATATGGGTTAAATTGACTTCAAAATGCATATGGCTTAAAAAACAAGAGAAGTACTTGGGGAAAAACACACTTAGGGCTTTATAAGCCCAATATGTTTAAGAGGAGAAAAACTGCAGCAAGCAAATTCTAAAATGTGACCTCTCTTTATCTCCCTCCTAGTCAGAAAATCTTGTACTATCTTCTCACAGAAAAAGGAAGTCAAGAAATAGACAAGCAAAATGAACCTGCTGGCCTTCATGGTGCACATTCTAAGGCTAGATGTGGTTTGGGTCTGTCTCCATGCTGACTTGGGAAGGAATGAGACTCTCTGAAGACATCTCTTGGGATAGTAGCACCAATCACCACCTTTCAAGCCTTTTCTTCTTTCAAGATAAAATTGTCCCATTTTCTACTTTTTCCAGGGCAATTCTATTCTGATGCAAGTTACCTCATCTCAAAAACCAACGGTAAGTGTGATAAATACATGGCCTCTCTTTCTTCTCCACTTACCAGCCTTCTAGGCACAATGCTTCTGCGACATCTTTGACTCATTTGTCATCTTAATCCTTTCTATTCTGTCAGTCACCAATTCCCGACATGCTGTCTTTGAAATCCATACCCCTTCTATTCTAGCTGTCATCAGCCTCGCCTAGCCCAGGTCACCTCATACCTGGATCCCAGAGCAGGCTCTGCGATGACCTTACTAAGCCAAGCATTCATCCTAAACTTGAGGCCAAGCCCCAATACTATGAGCCTAATCTCTTCTAACCTGTGCTTTTGACACATTGTTCTGCCTTCCCTCATCTATAGGTCAAATTCAAACACATGCCTCCTGTCCAGTTGCTTAAGAACTTAGCTATACCATCTCTCTCTCCAGTTTATTTGCCTCGTTGTTGAGTCTTAGCATCCCCCACAGATAGAATTAGCACTATACTCAAGGGTTGCTCTTACTCCAGTTCATACCTTTCCAAAGCATGACCTTACTATTGCTTTCCTCTATTTTCTTTTGTATTACTCTACCATGATAGTTATAGTACACAATGTGAGAAAGTCACATAACATCTTTAGGTAACTCCCTGGGGGATGAAAATGACTCAGCTCAGGAAAAAAAAAAAAAAAAGAATGGCTTCTGATGCATGGTATGTGAGAAGGATCCACTTTAAAAGAAAAACAAAACAAAACAAAACACACGTTTAAGAAAATGTGAGGGGTAAGGCTATTTCTCTCACTCTCATGACCCTTGGCCAGCTTTCTCATCTGCCACAGGTAACAAGGTGTGGGGAGTGAGGGGAGGCATCTTTCTCTCACTTATGCCACTGCGTAACAGCTGGAAGGAGGCAGGGTAGTCTCTATTGCTCTCAAGTCCTCCGGGCTGATTCACCTGTGTTCCCAAAACTCAGATTAGCTCTAGTGTGCAGCCCAGATGGGAAGAAGAGGCTGCTTTCCTGTGCAGTGCACCTGGTGATGGTCAGAAATAGCTCTTCATTCTTCTGACCCCAGGACCAGCTCTCTTACCTGCTGCAAAGGATACGGATGAGGGGAGGGAAATCTTTCCTTCACTCATGCCACCTCATGGTAGATGAGATGGGCTGGTGTCAGCTCTCCTACTTTTATGCCCTCAGGATTGGCTCACTTGTGTCCCTGACCCCAGAGTCGACTCTAGTGATGTGCTTCCCAGGTAAGGTGCATGCCTATGGTGAGGGGTGAGACTTTCTTTCCTAAGTGTGGGAGTTGGAGGTAGGAGAGGGAAGCAAGCTCTCCCCTGAGAGGTAGAGCCAGTTTGCCTGCTGTAGTATCCAGAGAGGGGTAGAGGGCCAGTGGTAGCAGGGCCAGTGAAGGGCAGGGCAGGCTCAATACAACATGGTTCCGATGACTTCAGTGGTAGTATGGGCCAAAGAATGGGTCCTATGCCTGGCCTGGAAAGCATATAAGCGCGGACCCTGTTGTCAGGGGTACAGGTGAGGCAGCCCTGAGGATGGGGGAGCAAGAGAGCTGACCCTTCCTCCCCTGCATAGCCCATACAGAAATAAGGAGAAGGGGCCTTGCATCTTGCTTGGGTGAAAGAATAGAGCTAGTCTTGGCTGTATGAGTGAGGGAGACCTGAATTAGAGGAGTCCAGAGCAGGAAACTTGGTCCTGCTTCTTGCCAGAGGCTGCATTTGGTGAGCTAGCTGAGGCAGTTTTGAAATGCTTGCCCAGTAATTAGAATGAGAGAGGAAAAACTAGGGAGCCAACAAACCCAGCTATGATTAAGGCTTAAAGCCAGAGCCATGAGCTGGCCCACCCTGACACCCACCCCATCTATGAACTAGTGGAGCCTTTTAAGAGGACAAGCCTATAGATTCAAAACAACAGGATCTACATGGCACAGGACAACAGAATAACCAAGAGAAGCATCAGGGAAAGCCCATTATTGGTGGTACAGCAGAAACCAGAACTCTAGAGACAGACCAATGATTCATGGCAATGAACACTTGTAAGTAAAAATTAATGGGCTAAAAGGTTAACTGTGTGTCTCAATGAGCTCTACAGCTTCCACGACAAGATTCTTCTTGTTTTTGTTTGCTTCTTTGTTTGTGTTTTGTTTTCGGTTTTATTTAGTTTTAGGGTTTTTTTTTTTTTTTTTTAAATTTGACAGAAGGGTTGCCAGGGCCAATGACAGATGTGAGGAAATGGTAGACAAATGGGATCAGAATGCACGATGGAAAATCTACAAAGAATCAGTAAAAGTAAAAGGAAGATGGGAAGGAAGGAAGGAAGGAAGGAAGGAAGGAAGGAAGGAAGGAAGGAAAGAAGGAAGGAAGGAAGGAAAGAAGAAAGGAAGGAAGAAGGAGGAAAGAAGAAAGGAAGGAAGAAGGAGGAGGAAGAGAAGAAGATGTAAATGACCATGGCATGGCAGCTTACATTGGAGCAAACATTTGATTTATTGCTACCTGCAATCCCAGCACAAAGGAGGCTACAGTCATAACACGGAAGATTTAAATTTAGGCTTAGTTAGTGCGTATGATCTCATCTCAAAAACAAAACAAGCAAAGAAAGAAATAACAACTAAAGGTCAGACATGGTGGCACAAGCCTAGAATCTCATCTACTCTAGAGGTTAAGGGGGTATGATAACAACAATGAGACCTACCTAGGAAATTAGAAAGATCCCACCCCCAAAGACAAGTTTAAAGCTAGAGTTTAGCCAACTGGCAGAGTTCCTGCTTGGCACAAGACCCAATCTTTAGCTCTGGAAGAAATAAAACAAAACAAGTAAAAAGAAGAAAACTTAAAAAGAAACAAATGATCTGGGTGTGAGATAAGGCTGAATAACAGGGATAGCATAAGTCAAAGGAGATCTTGGCAGCCAGGATGAGGAGCACATTTCCTTGTGAATGCAAATTACAATTATTTCCTGAAAATAATAGACGGCAAATAATATCACATCATCATGTCTCCTAGAAGATTAGTAAACTTTAAGATAAATTTATATTACCAAGACCTGGTAAAGGGTCTAACACATAGTAGGTCTTGATTTCTTGCTGGGTAAACTTCACATATCAGTGAGCAAATAATGTAAGTTGAGGAGCCTTGAAGACAGCCAATATGAACTCAGAACAATAATACTAAAATAAGATTATATTTGGATATATAATGTCATTACCAAGTTTACTAAATCTTGCACAAAATAAAACTAATCACATTTTCACTGCCAGGAGTAATAAGTATATTGTTCCACAAAGAGCTAACTTGTCTTGAAGTTCATGGTCTGCCAATTTGTGAGCTAGGTTACTATAGTTTTGCCTAAACTATTGAATATACTCCAAAGAGCTGAGAATTCTTTCAAGCCTCAAATTTTTTTCAGAGCCAGCATGCATTTTAAACTCAAGATTGACTTCCATCATTTCTTTCTCCACCCAGATTCATGAGCCAAGTCTTTCCATAGTAACCAAAAAGAAATGGAAAGAAGTGAAATAGTCCATAAAAGTTAACACAATTAAATACATGAACATGAAGAAAATTGGCAATAGAGGGATTAGCATAAATTTCGATACCATGTCTTTTGGATGGCTTGCAATACCCTATCATAGTCTCACCACTTGTGAATGATGTAGTCAGTGCTGGTCTGCGGCTTTGAATAGGCTTCATAGCACCCAAGCAGCATCAGAGGTTCTATATTTACCTTACATCTGCCAACTACCCATGTTCTCGAATTTTCTGTGCAAAAGATCTCTATGTGGGCCAGATTTAATTTAATGCAGAAATACTACATGTCACTTCCAATAGAGGAAACATAGAAATAGAGATTCACACACTAGCCTATCAAGGATGGCAGCATATTCTGTCATTTGGAGTAGTTTGGAGGCATTGTTTTGTTTTCAAGGCTGTCAAGTTCAAAGCCAGGTGAAGCAGCCTGATTTAAATGGTGCCCTTCTAGATGTGCTTTTCAAACAGAAAGCATCTGCTGCAGTAGTGTAAGCTCTTCATTTACAACCACAAGTGAATGTGACAACGGCTTGACTTTGGGGGAGGAACAGCAATATGCACATTACTGTTCTGCAGTGTGATGTGGGAATGTCTTTCTGTATGCTGTGCATATCGATCTTTAAATAAAGGACTGTTTTGGCCATGGAAGACACCATAGGAGAAGTAGGTGGGGAATCAGAATAGTTAGGAGAAGGAGGGCAGAGTTAGATCAGATCCACCCAGGTGCCCAAGAAGAAACGTGTAAGGAACATAGGTGAGCCGCGGGCCACGTGGCAGGACAGATTAATAGAAATTGGTTGAGTTAACTATCAATGTGCCTAAGCCGTACGCCTAACAGCATGAACTTAATATAAGTGTCTGAGTCATTTTGGGGAGAGCCTAAGCATTGGCAGGTGGCTAAGGGATGTGGGGCAGCAGGTCTGTAGGCCTGGACCTCTGGACAGAAGGGCCAAGAAACCATATTGTAACAGCAGTGGATCCCACAGAAACTTCTGACAGCCAATGTAAAATGCATGTCAACAGGGACTAAAGGTGCCAAGTAGAGCCTTACACATCACTGTATTCAATCCCCTGTAGATTCCTTTAGGTGCTGATCCTGACGCCTATGAAGATTATGTGATTAAAATGAAAACCACAAATCCATGGCCAAACTGAAGCAGTAAGACCAGCCTCCAGATTTATGCTTCAACCCTCCACATTATATTAAAGTGGACATTAGAATACATTTTAAAACTTCATTTGGAAAAGAAGGAAAAATAAACTCTCAGACTCGGGGTAACAAGACTGAGACAGTATATAGAGAAGTAATTTTCCACTCAATACAGAGGAAATCCTTATAAATGAGTCAAATTAATATTTTTTCTATGATTCACACAAGACTCCAGGTGCAAGTAACATCTTGCCTCTTGTATCCCATTAGACTTTCATTCTTGTCCATGTAAACATGTGGGAAGTAATTCAAAATGAACTAAATCATTTTGGTTTTAACAAACTGTGGGGCTATCAACTTATATAAGCATGTACTGCAATACAAAAAATAATGAGATAAAACAACTTGTCATTGGCTGTGTTTTGTACACAATAAACTTACACAGATTGACAGTGATATTTTATGAGATGTAATTTTTGAATAACAAACAATAACTTGAAGGTGTTTAAAGGCTTTAGTTCTGAAAAGAAAGATCAAAGTCTAGGCATCAGAAAGTTAGGCAACTAACTCTTCGTTCCTTTGCTTCTGTGAGGCTACTTCTACCCTATGTCCTTCTGTAGAAACAGGGAAGCCCCAAATCTCTCTGAATCTATAAAGCATGTGCAGTATGCCTATGGATAGTCTAAGATTTTTTTTATATTATTATTTAAAAACCGAGAGCAAAGCAGATATTTGAAATTAAGCCTTGTTGCTAGAAGACAGTCTTCTGCCTCATTTGAGTAGTGTGTGTTTCTCTTTAGTCCAACAACCCACAGAAGAGTACACAAAGACACACTGGATAAAAATTATCACACTCTGAAACTATACCCAATGAAGACCCTGAAAAAGTTTAAGCCAAAATTTATAAAGATAGAAAATTATGTTATTTTACCACTTTTTTCTTCTCAAATTAAATGTTGTATAAAAATCCCTCTATTCAATAATGATTTTAAGCTAATCAATACTCCATTTGTTTAGCCTTGGCATAGAGACATTCTGGGCTTTCCCCAGTTCAGATCCTGTACAGATTAGAGCTGACTCAAAAGCCAACTTTCCTTGGCACTTTCTGAACTGGCTTCAGTCTTTGTCTTTGCCAGTCCCCCCTGGCCCACACTGATGATCTCATCCTGAATCATGCCTCGGCTGTACCTACATGGCTCAGACACAATAATGATGCTGCTGATGACAGCAACTTGTTAATAATAGGAAGCATTACCTGCCTGCCTCTGCACCTTAATCATAAAAGGTATTTGGTTCTTTCTCGGAACAGACTATCTAGAACTAGATCCCAGGGGGTTTTGCTTTCTTTGTTCTATCTCTTTCTGTACATTCCTTTCCAGTGTAAGATGAGAAGCCCCACGAGCATCTTAAAACTGTTGACTGCCTTCTTTTGACTAAATGAACAGGTCTAGGGAAGAAATAGCTTCAGTTTGCTTCATACTGCTTTCCCTCTATGTAGCAAGAATGGCAAAAGATAAGCAAAGCCTCTCTTGAACAAGTCTTCTGTTAAAGAGGTACTAAATTCATGTTTAACTTTTTCTGATCATTATGCTAAAAGGCTTTGCTGACAAACCTCAAAAAATATTCATGTCTACATATTATTTGTATGTCTATCTATTCTAAATAGACGATAGCACTGATATTTTCTAGAGCACTGCTGCCGGACAAATGGAAGCAAATATAGGATTATATGTGATGCTTGCCAAAGCTCTAATGTAAGTTTATTGCACTCAGTAAATGCAATAACAAGAAATTAATCCCAAGCCATTGTTTACAAAAAGACACTAACTGAAAGCTTTGTAGGAAAGCAGAGCATATTCAAGTATATTCTATGGACTGTAAGATTCAGTTTGATCCATGCCTGTGCCTGCTAAGAACTCAGGGATCTCAGAGGAATCAAGTCAGTGGCTAACACAAAGCAAGTTACATACCTTGAGAATCAGCTGACGTTAACAAAGCTCTGTGGCTTGCCCTCAGTTCACAGTCCTCACCATTCAAAAAGAATCGAAAATTACTATAACACAGATAATTGCAATTCAACAAAATATATAAAGTGCATAAAGTCATGCATTTTCACATATACAATAGTTACTATATTTATGTGTAATTTAAAATGTAACGTTTGAAAAGTATAATCTGTTTGAAGACTTGAAAATGATAATTTCCCTAAGGGGCATAAAAATAAACATTGATCTCTATTGATCTTTTTTTTTTTAAAAAAAAAAAATGTGTTCACCTGTATACATGTCACTCTAATAAACATATCCAATACAACTAATCACACATTAAAATTTTATGTTTGCTCCTGTGGGCTGAAGTAAGAAAACTAAATAGTATAAATTCATTATTAATTATTTACCATAATTATTTAAGAGAAACCTTTCATTTTTTAATGTTTAGAAGAAGCCATTGCCACATGGGAATATGTAAGTGATATGAAGGGCAAGTATGGACTTCAGGTAAAATATGCAGATGAGCTGAAAAAAAAGATAAGTAAACAGCTAAATGTAACGTAAAACTTTAAGCTTTTTAATGGTATTTGTTAGCAAAATCAAATATGAAAAATTGCTTATTATTATCCATAGGGATATCAGGGCAAAGTTGTGAAGAAACTGGGTATTTGATCTTAGCCTTTAACAGCAATAATGACAATGGGGTTATGTTGTCATGTATCACACCTGATACATAAGGTTGGAATTAGCAGAGTGATATAGAGGAAGAATTTTAAACTATGCCCAAGCAAAAAATAGCAGGAAAATACTTGGAAGTTCATAACTGTGTGTTTGGGAATCTGGGGTCTGGGACAAATGTGAGGCAGATAAAGGAAAAGCAAAGTGATTTAATAGCCATCAAATGGCTTTTTGTTGTTGTTGTAATCAACTTTAAAAAAAGAACATAAAGAAATGGAACTTACTAAGGTCGACTCTGGAGACTGTTTGAAGGGCATGAGTGAGAAGCAAGAGGTACCAGCAGGAAAGCACGGAGCACATGGACAAGAAGCAAAACCTTAGCAGTTGGAACGGATGGAAGAGATGTAAATTATCAGTGTGTGACCATGAAAAGATCAATTAAATTTCAAGTAGCCAATTAAATATGGGAGGTAAATAATAACGAATCAAATTCAGAAGGTTTTTGATTTAGACATGAATTAATATTATTGTCAGTAACTAGGGCAGAAAATATAGCAAGAGAAATGGAATCATGACGAAAATATAATTAATTCCATTCAGAACATCTGGTCTTCAGATGCTATCAAAACAAGAAACATGAAGGCTGACATTGACATGTAGTAAATATTCCTATTTACACAGAACAAAAACTTGGATAACAAATGTTTAAAAAAAGAAACCCTCCTGTTATGTGTAAAGTATTAGAAAAAGCTTTGTGGGGTGAACAAGGGAGGTTAGAGTCTCCTGACATAGCATAATCTAGATAAAACTACAACATAAAACGTGATATAACTACAGCTGTTTAGTGTTATAGGAGGAAAATTGTGAAACTAGGGCTTTAGAGAGAAGCAGAACCAAAGAGGAGAGCAGAGAAGGGCTTCTCAGGAAAGACATGAAGAGTCATCGAAAAAGATGCTTCATGTATCAGGACTGCTGCTGAGAGAGGATCCACGGGGGCTGCTGAGGTAATATCTGAGGTTGGACTGCGTTGAATAAAGTTGTTTGAATTTTGAATGAAGCAACAGAAAGGACCGTTGGAAGATTTCCTAACAACCAGTAAAGGAGTGAGCTCAGCCCACTGAAGTCTGCCTCTCTAAAATATATGAAGAGAATTCAACATACTCTTCCAAGACTTGGCATGGGAATAAGAAATCATGTAACATCGGAGAAATAAAGACAGTTTGGAAATTAAAAAAAAAATGTCTTTGCACTCCAACTCTGTCATTTTTTTTTAGCAACACAGCCTTGACCATTCATCCGTTAGACTATGAATATTTTGTCATTTTATTACTTTATTTTACTTTTGTTTTCTATGCTGTCCACCTTTCTAAAGTGGGTACTTTGTCTTTTGTATATGTATGTTCATTCTTCCTCCTCAAATATACAAAAGCTACAATCCTCATTAATCTTTTACAAAAATGAATCACTGTAACAGATTTCTGTGTATCTTGGTTGTTTTATTTTTCCAGAGAAAATAATTATTAAATTTTTCCTTATGAAAACTGACATTTTCTTCCCTAATATTAAATAAATTCTTTTAACAATTTTGTTATACTTTTATTTGTTTGGGCTTTTTGTATTTATGACAGAGTGGCACTTTGTCCACTTACCTTTATTTTGTAATTTTCCGTCCTGTGTGTGAGTTTCATAAGCCAGAAGTCTTAGCGAATTCTTCTGCTATTTTAAATGAAATAATTCTTTTCATTTGGTTTGTCAGCTCACTTTCCAAAACTCTGAAATAACTCCCAGGCCTCTCAGAGAACAGAGGTCCTCATTTTGAAGGTGTCAAAGTGACCTGGAGAGGTTGTTAAAACACATCTCTGGAGCTCTAAATGTACCTATCTCCATTCAGGGATAGTCCCGTCTTCATTATAGGAAATGGAAGAAGCCATCTTAATGCTTTCATTTGAATGGTGTTAACTACTAATAACTATGGCAGCTCTTACATTTGTGGAACTCTTCAAGTTTCACACATTCTTTTTCTACTTTACTTTACCACAAAGTTCTTATTTTCTTTGAGACTTATTTCCCACAAAACATCAATGGCTTCTCTGGACTACTCATATGTGCAAACAGGAGACAGTTAGTCAACTTTCCTACCTAAAGGGAACTTCCCCAAAATCATCACTTCAGACTATGAGTAGTTAGAGAAAAGCCAAACGAAACATCTAGAAACAAGCTTTAAACCTTGAAAATGGTTCAGGTTTATTTTGTTTCTGGTAACATACAGGCATAGAGTTACAGATTTGCATTGTCTGGCTCACCAACCCCAACCCCCTGTCCTCATGCTGACCACCATTGTATAGAAGGGCTGTTATATAACAAGAGCATCACTCAAGCTCAGAAGCTTCCAGCAGCTTATTGCACAACAATCTAGTCACTTGGGGCAGAAGTCTCCAAAAGTCTGGAGAGTTGTGGTTAGTGTGATGTTCACTTGCCAGTGTGATTACATTTTGAGACAAATTGTTGAGCAGCATAGTCATGCCTCTGGTATAGAAGGGTCCATTTGTTTATTCTGTGTAGGCATGTCTAACTTCCCTTTCAAAAAGTTGGGATTAAATATAAGTTCACTTAGGACAATACTTCAAAAATAAGTGTTTACAGACAGAAGGAAGTAGATTGAAAAAAAATGAAAATAATATTCCAGAGCTAGAGTCTGTTTCCACACTTTGGCTCTCCATTTCTATTTGTCCCTTACCTTGAGTGACAGAATATAACAGTAGCGCTACTTAATTGTCACAGTAGTAGAACAAAGACCCAGGGGCTGTAAAAAGAAAATTTCCTGGAGGATGAGTTTCAGAAATATTGATTTTCCTAGGAGACAGATACCCAGGGCTAGAAATACAGTTATCATACTAAATGACAGTTGACCACAGATAAGCAGGCAAGATCAACAGGTTTATATGACTATGTTCACCAAATTACTGACCCTGACACATTGAACTAAACTAAGAGTCACTAAACCTATATTTAAGTCTATTAGAAATAAATTTTAAGATTGTTTTTCATGTGACAAGAAATGACTGATATAGAAGTACACACACACACACACACACACACACACACACACACACACAATCAGAGAAAAACTGGGTGCCAAAGACTATAGAAAACTGAGAAATTTTGAATAAGTCAAATACAAATTTTAAGAAATTCCACATGCCATCTGAAATATCACTGGACATTGCCTGTCAGGTGACAGTTTGTCTTCTGAACGATCCAATATTGTTATGCCTACAATGAGAAGGCTAATCCAGAACGTGATAGCTCACTCACGTTGATATGGTTATTGCATGCCAGAACAAATGGAGCTAGGTCTTCTGATGGTCTATGTAAGAAATTTTTCTTCAACAAGAGGCTTAGATTTTCTACCTGCAGCATATGGAAGAGCCTGGAGACCAGGAAGGAATAAAAGGTAAGAAAGTAAATGGTTTTATTGGGGAGTCTTTAAAAATTCTTAAAAAAAAATTGCTCTGGTGGACAAGAGTGGATCTTATGATTCAATTTTGACAAAAAAAATATTCTTTGAAATGTTTTCTTTTCAGCTTTAAATTCTTTCTGTCCAGTGAACACATTACCCGTGCTCATTAATTATATTTTCTGTACATTCTGGAACCCAGAGAGAATAACAAAGTTCCAAAAGTCTTAAAACAGAGGGGAAACAGTCATGTTTCATGACTCTTTGAGAAACTAACTCCTGTTGAGTTATGTGAGAGGATAATGAAACCCATATTGTAGGCCCTCTGAACATATAATGCCACCTTTGTAGATGTGCAAATTACTACCTTTAAAAATGAATTTTATCACTGATGATATCCATCATTTTATATAAGACAAACAGATGTCTTGACACATATCAGGGACTCATTCAAACACATAAGAAAAAAAGTGTGTTACAGAGTCAATTTTCATTCAGGCCTCTTTCTGTAAAGTTAACATAAACCAAATGATTTCTCACGCCTTGTGTTTACTTGGCTTCTCTGCATGGAAGATTACCCTTTACCTAGAATAAAAGCCTGTATATAAAAGCCCATCAAATAAGGTTAGGAAAGTGGATGTGTTTAATTTAAATGTCCCTATTCCTGTCTAGCATTTTCCCTTCCTGATAAGGTGATATGTTCAATACACACCAAATCTAAAATTAAAATAAAAATTTAAAATATTGTAATGCTGGTATCCCAGGTACCTCGCCTCCAGACATGGCTAAGATATTTACAAATGCCTTTTGGAATGTAAATGTAAGCAGCAAGCAGCACACCTCTGCACCTACTGGTGACATGGGCTGAGCTGTGGAGGAATGGAGTGGCAGGCACGCAGCAGAGAAAAGGAGCACAGTCCCATTCCCATTACTTAATAGAACATTGTCAGGCCAGAGCCTCTCGTGGGAGCCAATCGCCAGCTGATAAAATTAGATTCTGAATCATGCTTTGTAATTCTTTCTAATGCCAGCCAGAGATGAGAGGCCTGCCTGGGAACAAGTCACTCCCAGGATCTGCCCCACCTCCATCCCCCCACCCAGCATTCCTTATCAGTCCCTAGCCAGCTGCCAACTCTTAAGGTTGCTGGTCAGAGCTTTTCATTCTCAAGGTTGTGCATTAATATTCAAATTCCTCCTTATCCATAGACTGAGAGTTAAGCCTAAACTTTTATTTTCCATCCCCACCCTCTTTCCTGCATGAATTTCCTTCCATAGATTTTTACCCAGAACCCTTTGAATTGAGTAGAAATTAAAAAAGGAGAGTCATTTATCAAAAATGTCCTTAGTCCGTTTTTCTGCAACATAGGCAAAATTTCAGATCAATGCTCCTGATTCTCAACTACAAAACACATCTCTTTTTACATTCTTAAAAAGACGTTTGCACCCAGTAAGTCCCCCCCCCCCCTTTGGGCTGATGTTTCCAGTTGTTGGCACATCAAATGGAATTTCTCACAGTTGAAACAGTTATCAGAAAGCGGCTAGATGTCTCATATTGCTTGGAATGGCCCTATGTTTCACATGGCTGCCTTGAAGAATACAAAGAATAAGAGATTTACCAAGAGAATTTTCTCAAAAGGTGTCTTCAACAAAAGCGTACCTGCATGCTTCTTTAGAACCACACAGCTGACAAAATGTGCATTGTTAGAGATAGGAAATGAGTTTGTGTTATTTCATGGCAAACAGCATTTTAGCCTCTCAACCATCAGACTAACTGAATGGAAACGATGAAAGTTTACTTTGTTTGTGATTAACACTAGTGTTTCTTCAGTGTGAGGAACATCTTAATGGTCCATTTCCATTTGCAATCACCAGACAAATCACAAAATTCCAACAACGCAGTTCCTTGAATTGATAGCAGTAAATGCATTCCTGCAATAAACCATACAAGATACTTGAAAGAACACAACGCTATCAGGAAAATGAATGCTTTCATGGATAGTGTGTGTGTGTGTGTGTGTGTGTGTGTGTGTGTGTGTGTGTGTGTGTGTGGTAGTCAGGGGGATAATTTCCTGAATTTATGTCTAGATGATTCAGAAGTTTAATGTCTTTTGCTAAATTATTTAACCTTTCTACAGCCCATCTTGTTCAACTAGAAAACCTTTACTTCAAATGGTATTGTTAGACTTAAAAAAAATTGTATGTGCAAAAGCCCCACCACATTGTCCCCAACCTAAGAAGTAAAAAAAAATAATAATAATAATAAACTTTATCTCATTAGTTATTTTCATATGAAATATAAATTAGGCCAGATACTAGGGCTGTAGCAGCTCATATACATATTATAAAACCAATATGCTGCATCATCTGTTTACCCACATATGTCATTAAATGGAGCCTTTTGCTTGTTTAAGAGCTGAAACCAATACAGCCATGTCTATTGGAAAACAGGAATACAAGGATATACCTCACCATGGCCTTCTGTTGAAACAATTTCATTCTTGGTTTTCAATTTTTTTTTCTATCAAAACTCACATGACATATGTGCCAGAGATTCAATATATGTGCTTTTCAGGCCAATTTAAAATAATCCAGGAAAGGGTAATGAGAAAGACCAAAGCGAGTATATTATCCCTCATGCGTAGCAGATGATGCATTCAATATTTTCTAGGAGGGTCTGCCTCAATTCTCCATACTGAGGAATGACTAGAGACTTACATAGTTGGATGAACTCTTGGAATGAGTACTGAATTTTCAACTCCTAAAAGTAAACTATGGGAAATAGAAATCTTTTCATCCATTCCATTTGCTTGACACAAAACTGAAACCTTCCATTTTGAAGGATTAAACAAAAAAACAAAAAAAACAACAAAAAAAGTGAAGAAACCATGCGAACCATATGGCCTAAAACAGAAGGAACAGAATTGTCTCATTTTTATTATATGTAATCCTTCCATAACTTGATGAGAACAACAACTTAAAATTATCCTACAATTATTACAGAATTGAAGCAAATAAAATTCCTTGTCTTTCCCATTCTACCAGTATATGACACAATAAGCATGGATATATTCTTTTGGGGTTTTTTGGTGTGTGCTATGTGTACGCCCTTTCTGTAGTGCTGCTAAGCTATGCTTTTCTCGGTTCAGCTATCTCAATAAAATTTTTTCTTTCTGGGTTTTGGAAAACCTCACTCTCTGTTCCTCTGACCTAGAGAATGAATCTGCTGATTTTAACAATAAGTTATGGAAACTGCCATTTAGAGTTCCCTTGTGCCTCACAATACTTTTGTAAATAGTTGCTTTGGAAATGGCTGTTTCCTTAATTGACCTGCTCTGAATGTGTCACTTGTTTGTTTATTGATAACCCAAATGACAGTAACTACCACTAAAAATTGTAAAGATTTAATATGAAGTGAGAACATGGGACAAGGGGCATCCAGAGCTTTCTAATCACTTCTTTTGAAATAGACTGCAGAGCATGTGTAAGGCAAGGCATTGAGAAAGAAGCCTTACATTGTTTACCACAGAGCCAACATTAGTGAGTATAACAGCTGGAAAGTCTCTTCTCTTCTGATGTTCCCACATAATAAACACATGGGAATAAAATATAAATTATGTGCATAGAATTAAGGACACATAAGTTACCCAAAAATTCTTATTGCACATGTGAAGAGGTCCTTTATCTTATTTGGTCACAAAGCACATATGGCTAGGGGTTATAAGTACTGAAGTGCTTCTTTGCTTTTTAAATATCTAACCCAAGAAAGTTATCTGTGCTGAAACAAGGACAACATTGAATTAAAATCCCGAGGCATGATGAGAGAACATTTTGTTAGGTGTAGATAATGTATGACTTTTTATATTGCCAATTCCATAGAATTTCCGTACCACAAAAATACAAAAACAAATAAAATACTGGCAAATGAATAAAAAATATCTACCATTTGTATTATCTACTATATCACAGTGATATTCAACTACCAAATCATCTGAAATGCAGAGATAAGACCTTCTAAAAAAAATGGTTAATTTATATATTGCTTGTCCTAACAACACCAAATAGTTATTATTAAAAAATGACAAACCATCAAATACAAGGTTGGAATAAGCATAAATAATCAAACAGTGAATATCCAGTGTAGTAATATGACATGAAGTCCAATACCTAGTATGTAGTTTTGACCTGGTAAGTATCTTCTTCCCCCTCTTACCAAGAAAGAAATCCCTTGTTCCAAGACTAAGAAAACCCTCAAATTCTTTAAAATGAGGGTCACAATTCTTCAACTGGTGTCTACTCATATCAATGAGACAAACAATATTTGGAAAATTTCTTTGGCTTTTAAAGGCAAAATACAGAATATTTAAATGTCATGTGTAGTATGAGGTTTCTGGCCTGGACTTTCCGGGCCTAACCTCAAAGTTTAGGTCCACAGACCTGCAGACCCGAAGACCCACAGACCCGCAGACCTACAGAGACACACAGACGCTTTCATTAGTTTTTGGCTGATCAGCCTCAGGCCCAGGCATATCACTTGCTAGCTCTCTGCCCTTCATCTAACCCATGTCTCTTGTTCAGCCATGTGGCTCAGTACCTTTCTTTAGAGCTGCATGGTTGTCCTCTGCTTCCTGTGGCTTCTCTCTGGTGCTCTGTCTGGCATTCTTCCCTCAGAGATTTTCTTAGTCTGGTAGTCCTGCCTACACTTCCTGCCTGCCTTTGGCCAATCAGCTCTTTTTATTAAACCAGTGGTTGGGACAATTATTTAAAATGAAACAACACAACCTCCCACAGCCATGTATTGAATCGTTTACTCATATAGCCCATTCTGAA
This sequence comes from Phyllotis vaccarum, assembly GCA_033318265.1. Classification (NCBI taxonomy): domain Eukaryota; kingdom Metazoa; phylum Chordata; class Mammalia; order Rodentia; family Cricetidae; genus Phyllotis; species Phyllotis vaccarum. The sequence continues at coordinate 165,515,772 of JARWLC010000001.1, read as the reverse complement.
TATACTCAAACTACAATGAAAAAAATATGCAAGTAATTAAGGCTTTAGATAAGCCTCCTTCTTACTTGTTCCTATTCCCCAGCAGATAGTTGATTAACCCAAAGAGTTGCCAAATCTAAAAAGGTACTGGAGTGAGGATATGCCTTATTTTTTTGATAATCAGATTCTACTTAAATGTTGTTGTTATATCACAGGAAGGAACAAACAGAAAACCAGCACAAAGGCAATGATTTTTTTCACCTATATACTGCCATGCTAGGTATGGTCAACATCAAAACAGATGCAAATAATAATACAGCCTACTATTTCCCTTAAAAACCCAGCCTGAAGCCTTTGGCACCTTATTCAAGAAATGCAACCTCAAATGAAGAAACATAAATTCAGGATGCTGACTTCCTTTGACTGTCTTCTAGAACTGCACATATCAGTATTTGTGGAACTGCTATGTGACGTATCTATTGCCATGACATTGTGAAAAACACTGTCTTCAAGGAGAACATTTATCTTGCAGCAACAATCATACAACAATGTGTTCACTCCCAGGAAATTACCATATGACCAGCCACACAGAAGTTACTGGCTTTATGAAAGCAGGAGCTGGCCAGCTAAAAGAATAATTTTTGAAGAAAACAGTTGAAATCAATACCCTGAATATTTAATGCTATATCATAGATCAAGTATGTTTTTAGCATCTGGCCAACACATTTTGTATTTTATTTAAACTGTTTCAATATCCAAAATCTCAGCTGAAAAGTTTTCTTCACATCCCCACAACCTAAGGCTCAGTATCCTTAGTAGTCTTGCTGTTTAGAGAATATATCTGAGAAACAAAATCAAGGATGTGATTAATTGTAAACTGAAATTCACCCTGGTCAGTTGATTCTTTTGCATCGATAAACCAGCAAGCAGGGAATGGAGTCCCTAAAGTATCCAGGGTGATTTACCATACCTGATCATTCAAAATAAAATAAAATGTTACTCTATAATGGGTGCATTAGGCTTGCTTTAAGAACATATGCATCTACTGGAGTACATGTTAGTATCTCTCTGACCTCAACATCATTAACCAATGAAAACTGTGACAACCTTCAAAAGACAAAACCACTGCAGGCCTACACTCCCACAAGTAAAGTTTGCGATCAACCTATGTGACAAAAAACACTAATATGATGTTAGCCAAGTGTAAGAGAAATAAGCAGAGATCTGTAGAAGGCAATTATGATTACAAATTTTAGTATATGGCTGGAAACAGAAACAAAGATTGTCATATTTGTACTATATGATATAGGTCTATTTCTATCCATTTTTTTGCTACATTTAAGTTTTTTTCATACAGTATATTTTGACCATGATTTCATCTCTTCTAACTCCTTTAGATCCTTTCTATCTCCCTACTCATCAGACTTCATGTTCTCTCTCTCTCTTAAAAAAAAAATCTACCAGGTCAGATAGGCAGAGGTACCACATGAATTCTATTTAGTATATAATAAAACCTGGAGCCAGGTATTGGGAAAAAGCTGAACTACCAGAGATTCAGGGAACAAACCACAGCCAATTCTCCTTCAGCCAACTCCTCAGGCTAAACAGGCTAACAGGATATGTCCTACCTCCAGGAGTCCTCAGACTGACTGGTCTCCAGACTGACTGGTCCAGCAGACAGAGGGGAAAATCTTTGGCCTCCCCTCCTTTAATCTTTCTTTCCCTGCTCAGCTATTTCTATCCCTGGATCAATTTTCCTATTGTTAGGATTAAAAGTGTATGGCTCTGCTTGGCCTTGAACTTACAATGAACCAGAGTGCTGGGATTAAAGGCATGGATCACCACTCCCTAACCTTCGAGGCTTGGCTGTGTGGGTGACTCTGTCCTCTAATATTCCAGACTATTTAGACTATTTTTTTTTATTAAATATACAATATATCAATACACAGAGGTAAATGATCTCTGTGAGCTCACATTCAACTTGGTCTTCAGGGAGAGTTTAAGATATCCAGGGCTACCTAGAAAAACCCTGTCTCTTAACAAAAGAAGAAGGAGGAGGAAAAAGAGGAAGAAAGGAAAGAAATTAAAACAAAGGACCAGTAATTCAAAAGGTGCCAGAACCAAAACAAAATTAATAAAAAAAAATTCGAAGAAACAAAAAAGAGCAAAAATCACAAAGCCTGTTTGAGTACGGAGTCTGTCCTAAGGTCTGGTTGGTATGTTTGTGTGGAAGTCACATGCTTTTCCCTCAGATGAAGGAAGAGGGGAGAGAAAAGAGAAAGCTGAGCTCCAGCAGAATGGCCTGGTCCTCTTGCTTCTGGCGCCTGCTTGGGTCTGGCGGAGGGGGCCTGACTGTGGTAAGAGTCAGGGTGGAAGGAAGAAATTGTTGAAGTCATGGTGTCAGGAGTTTGTGCTCACTCTATGAGCTCCTCTGAGGTGGCTGTGTCCCTGTTCATCTCCAGGGAATGTCTCTACAGAGCTTTGCCCTTCTTTCAAGTTCTGGAACTTCTCTAACCCTTTGAATATAAGGAGAGTAAGAGTGACTCATCCAGGATTACTACAATATCCCTTGTGGTTCCTCTATATTCCACCCACACTTCATAATTAACTTTGTATTTAAAAAAAAAAAAAAAAAAACACCTCTAGTTCTCAAAATTTTTAATGTTCCACATGCTTGCTGCTGGGGTCTTGACCGATACTAATTAATAGTCCCTGCTAGTCTCATTCACTATTCTTCCTGTCAGAATTATTGCAATTGCTTCATAACTGTGTTCATTTCTTTTGTTCTATCAACTTGCAGTCCAATTTCAACATTGCAATTGTAGGAATTTCTGTAAACCATCAATAATAAAATAAGTTTTCTATTAAAATGCTTCCAAAAGCTGCTTCATACTTTCAGATTAAAAGTCAAAGTCGTCTTAATGCTGGACATGACCTCCTCTCCACCACTGCCTGCTCTTGTTGCATTTTTTCTGCTTTGCCAGTAGTTCTGCATTGTGCCAGTTGCTTCTATGTTAATGATTTCCTTTCTTACCTTCCTCAAGCCCTTACTCCAAACTCTTCCCTGAGCATAATGTCTAAAACTGTATTTCTCCTCCTATAGAATCTTCTTTCTACATGCCGGGATTTTGTCTGACTTGAGTTACACATGTCTTGTGCATGCTATGAATTCATATTTATAGCTGTCTTCTATGTACAGAAAACATTGTTTCCTAGTAGTTATTCACACCCTCCAGCCCTCAAACTTTTTCTGAACCCTCTTATACAATAATCTCTGAGCCTCGAGAGAAGCACATATGAAATAGATGTCTCCATTCTCTTACTCTCTGCACCAATGACTAATTTGTTAATCACCATCTACTGCTAATAGAAGCTTCTAGAATTTTTTTTAACTAGAAAAATTACTTATCTTTATACTCAGAGGAAAACTATGAAGTAAATGTGTTAGTCCATCCAACATTTTCTGGATTATAATACATCAGCAATAGTGGCTGATTTACAAGTTAGAATCAGCATTAACCCTGTCGTCTAAATATATCATTTTATTGTTTACTGTTTATCTAATAATGAGATATAATTAATAATGATAAGACAGTGATGCATATCTTAATGGTCTTTTTCACCTAGTATATTTTATTCACAAAATAACATTTAGAATAAGAAAATGACTACAATGCATATTGAAGTACTCACCTGTCACACTAAACTCTGGAGAGTTGGCCATGATTAGAGCTCTAAGAAAACATTTTAGTCCAGAAAATGAAAATATAGTCTTCCTTCCTAGAAGTCCACCAACAGCAAAAATCAGAAATTTTTTAATTATAATAGAAATCACGAATTTCTGAGATGTACTATAATAGCAAATCTCCAGTTTAAAACCAAAAACTATTGGCAAAAAAAAAATCAATGAAATTATTTCTGATGATTCTGCTGTACTCATTTATCAGTATGTTGTTCAGTTGTCATCAAAGAGGTTTCCTCTAACAGCAGATTGGAGTGGTTTCAGAGAACCATAGCCAGATACTGTGCAAAATCGAAAATCTAAATTGGAGGTCACCATTGGGTACCTCCTCTTGGAGTCCAGGATACTATGCAGAAGAGAGGTTTAAAAGATTTTAGGAGACAGAGGGTTTGGAGGATACCAGGAGAAATTGGTCCACCAAATTAACAAAGCACAGTTCACATGGGCTTACAGAGAGTGGAGAAGAAAACGTGAGTCCAGCATAGGTCCTCTGTGTATGTTACAGCTATTAGCTTGACGTTTTTGTATAATTTCTAACAGTGGGAGCAGGTGTTTCTCTGTTGCCAACCCTTGAACCTCGCTTTATTCTATTGTGTTACCTTGTCCAGCCTCGATATGAAGGCTTTTTCCATGTCTATTGTATCTTGTTTTGTCTTGTTTGTTGTTTCTTGGGGGTCTAGCTCTTTCCTGAAGGGATGTGGGAGACCAGAGGATTGGAGAGTGGAAACTGTGGCTTGGATGTTATTATGTGAGATAAAAATCTATTTTCAATGAAAATTAAAAATAAAATATAAAGGTGGTACAGGTGATGGTGGTGGCAGTAGTTGTGGTGGTAGAGGTGGTGGTGGAGGTGGTTGTGGTGATGATGAAGGTGATTGTGGTGGTGGTGGTGGAAGTGGAGGTGGAGGTGGTTGTGGTAGTAGAGGTGGTGGCAGTGGTGGTGGTGGTGATGGTGGTGGTGGTGGACTTGGTGGTGAAGGTGGTAATGGTGGAGGTGGTGGTGGAGGTGATGGTGGTGGTGGAGTGGTGGTAGTGGTGGAGGTAGAGGTGGTTGTGGTATTAGAGGTGGTGGAGGTGGTGGAGGTAGTGGTGGAGGTGGTGGTGGAGGTGGTAGAGGTGATGTTGAAGGTAGAGGTAGTGGTGGAGGTAGAGGTGGAGGTGGTGGTGGTGGAGGTGGTGATGGTGGAGGTGGTGATGGAGGTGGAGGTAGTAGTGGAGGTGGTAGAGGTGGTGGTGAAGGTGGAGGTAGTGGTGGAGGTAGTGGTGGAGGTAGAGGTGGTGGTGGTGGTGGTGGAGGTGGTGGAGGTGGTGGTGGAGGTAGTGGTGGAGGTGGAGATGGTGGTGGAGGTGGTGGTAGAGGTGGTGGTGGAGGTGGAGATGGTGGTGGAGGTGGTGGTAGAGGTGGTGGTGGAGGTGTTGGTGATGGTAGAGGTGGTGGTGGTAGCACACACCTTTAATTGCAGCACTTGAGAGGCAGATACAAGTAGATCTCTGTAAGTTTGAGATCAGCCTGATCTACAAAGCAAGTTTCAAGACTGTTACACAGAGAAACCCTTTTAAGAAAAATCAAAATAAATAAACAAAGAAAATAAAATTGTATTCATAATTCTTGAAATTCCCTTTCAGTTGAATAAAATCTGATTTTATGATTAAAAATATGATGGTTTTGTGTAGAATGGTTTACTTAAATCCAGAACCCATTAATTCCGTTCTTTCAGCCCAACATCACCATGAAACTTCACAGATTTCTGAAATGCTTCATCAAAGGCAAACAAAATCTAAGAGAGATGTGCTGTTGAAGGCACCCGGGATGTGTGTTCACTTTGCTATAGCAATAATGAAAGGCTTCAGCATTGCTCAGGCAGCTCGAACATGTAATGCCGTGATGACAAGCTAAGGAATAGAGTATTCTCCAGCGATCAGTTTAGCACTCTCCCACTTAAATCACATCACTACTTATCGCCACAGTCATCATTCTTGTTACAAAAACCATCTGCAGCACTTCAGAAATACAGGTATCAGTCTGCATTTTATTCATGTTCTCAATAAGATTGTAAATTTATGAATTTTAGATTTGTTTTTTTATATACTTGTAACCCAATCCTTTTATGTTCCTTTCAAAATCAAATACAGAGGGAAGTGTGTGTGTGTGTGTGTTATGTTTGGTGACTTTGCAGAAGATTTTATTGTCAATTTTATCCAGAAAATGTAAAGAAGAAGCAATGATTCCATTAAGAACTGAAGATGAGCTTAATAATAGTGTCATGAAAAGGAACTCTGTTTGAAAATAACTCCTGTGGATACCATAGACAATGATGAGGCAGTGCCTAGTCATCCTTCAGAGACTAGATAAAGGGGTTTCCTACCTCCAGCCCCTAAAAAATTCCTGCCTTGTGTTTAGATGCTACTTATACCCTGGTTTCTAAGATCCAAAGTACAGAACCTGTTATTTAGGTTTTATTTACTATCAATATCTGGTTCAAAGGTCCTTTCCACTTTCTCATTTAGAAATTCTCAAAGGATTTCAGAGGTTATTAAATGGGACTTTAAAATGGTAGTGTTATTAGGTTCATGGAAAGAAATCAGAAACAGATGGGATAATTTTTCCCTTCAAATATATATGGATTAAAAGTACTCTGCAGAGCTAGGTATGTAAAACAGCTATGTAGTATGTTGGGTTTGCTCTCCCACACAAATGCATATGCACACTCATAAACCCAAAACACAAATATATACACATATCCACAGACATATATTCACATACACAAACATATATATCCAATACATACATGCACACATACAGTCACATGTATACACAAACCCAAACATACATACACCTATATTAACATTCAAACCTGCGTGCACACACACACACACACAAAGCAAAATCAATGCCTGCTTACAACAGTTAATTTTAATTTTTTCCATAGAATAGCTTCTGAAGGAAGCAAAGAAACTGCTAGTCATTAGCAAATAAATATAAATTTAAGTCAAACATCTTTGTACACTGTATAGTAATTATTGAAAATAAACATCAATTTGATAGAAACCTGCTAAGCTGTAGGATCAATGTAAACAGAATTTCAACCCTGCCTTTAAGACTATTTTAATTTTACAAATTTTTAAGACATAAGCTCATGTTCAAACTGTATCCATCTTTGAACACATAAGCACCAGAAGCAACTAAAAGCTACTTAATACAAATCTTTAGTATGAGATTGCTTGTTAACTCAAAATGAGAAAGCCACTAGCCTAACTCAGTGAAGTTACTATTATAATGAGACAAAAATCGATGCACACAGTAGATAGTTCGGTGCAAGAATCATCATGTCTATTATTATTCCCCCAACAACTAAGGTAAACAGGGTGTTTCTGGGTGTCTAGGTCCCAAATCATCTGAATGATGCTCTCATCAATTCAACTACATGGAGGAGTTCATATGAACTAAAATAAATTAAAATCTGTAAGCACTATTGGGAAAAATAAATAAATGGAGGCTAGTTAAATTTAACACAGGTTATTTGAGCAGGAACAGTTCTCAAATGGTACAGCATTTCAAAATGGAGATTCCCTCACCATACCTGCCTCCAACATGATGTTCTTTCTGTATTTATAACCAGAAAACAGGAAATGGCTTGTCAATATTATCTGTTGATACAGTTGCATGTACAGGTTATGTGAGTCTCTCTGGCAGGCATCAGTCCAGTATTAGATGGGGGTTCACAGTTATAATTAGCTGGGTTTCAGTTACTTGATTACAAGGCTATATGCTCTTAGCTAGTTTACAGTGTGTTTATATATCCAGTTAGGATACAATTCAGTATACATGGCAGTCACCTGGGGCCAAACTTTATTACCAAGTTACAATATAAAGTTAGACTAAATTAACTCAGTTTCACAGCATTTCCAGCAATAGTCCCAAACTTTGGTGAGTAATAAAATAACCCAAAGATCTAGCAGTCCACACCCCTCACATTATGATGAAGTTTGGACGATTGTCTGAGAATCACTGACTTGAAGTGGGTGTATATTGAATTCTATCATAAAATTGAGCTTCTATATTTTATCTATTGTATGCTCTATCTAGACATTTATCCATTTCTTTTACAACTCAAGTTTAGTAATTTGGAAAATTTTTGAAATATTTTCCTATGATTATTTTTTTCTGGATTTCTTTGGCACCTGCTGTAATGTCTACATTTTCATTCTAATTGTATTTGTTTGGATCTTTTCCCTTGGTTTAGTCAGCTAAGGGTTTGTCAATCTTTTTATCTTTTCTAAGAACCAACTTTTTGTCTCCCCCCGGTTCTTTGGTTTATTCATTGTTTATATTTCATGAATTTCTGCCTTGAAGTTGGTGATTTCTTCCCCTCTACTGCTTTGGGTTTCAGTGCTTCTCAGTTTGCCAGGGCCTTTAGGTCTATCACTAAGTTCTTAATGTGAGATTTTTCAGATCTTTTTGGTGTAATAACACAATTGAATAAACATTGCTCTTAGGACTGCCTTTGTTGGTTTTGTAAGATTTTGGTGTTCTATGTTTTCATTTTCATTCAGTTCTAAGATATTTTTTAAAATACCGTTTTTATTTATTTAGTGACCCAACTATCTTTCAATGGTATGTTGTGTAGCTTGTAGGAGTTTGTGTGCATTTTCTGATGTTTCTACTGTTCCACCCCACCATGGTCAGATAGAATAAAGGGCATTATTTCAGCTTTTCTGTATTTGGGGGAACTTGCTTTGTGTTCTAATTCATGATCTATTTTGGAGAAAGTTCCATGAACTGCTGAAAATATCATAAATTAATTTTTCATTTGAATTTTTTTTTAACTTTAAAAAATGTATCCTGTGTATTTTTCTCATCATGTATCTTGATCCCTCCCACTTACTCCCTGTCGCTTTTCATCTGCCCTCTACCCCTACAGCCAATCACCCAATAAAAAAAATCAAGAGACAAAAAGGGAAGGAAAAATGAAAAAAATGTGTATATATATATATACACATATATATATATATAAAAGGAAAGCAATTAAAAAATCTCACTATGGAAGCTGCAGTGTAACTCAACAAGTTACATAATTACCCCATACATCTCTACTTGGAAATGTTCATTGCAAATGTCATTGGTCTTGTTTGGTATCCAGATGTCCACTACATGTTTGGATGCTGAGCCCCCACTAGGACTCTTCCTGGACATTCTGTGTTGCGTATATACTACAGCTTGGTGTTTGTGAGTCAGGTCCCTTCAAATGCTCTAGCAGATCATAGATGAGGTGGATGTTCAGGCAGGCTACGTAATAAGCCTAGTCTGGGCCTGAGCAGCAGTAGCACTGGTCTTCCAGATGGGAAATAGGAGCAGCTCTCCCGTGGTCATGGTTTTTATGCTGGCTTATTGATACCTGCAATAACAGTGTTGGCTCAGTGGTGCTGCTCTGGTGATGTGCAGGGCCTGATCTTCAGTGCTGCAGCTGGTGGGGATCAGGAGTAGCTTTCCCATTCTTATGGCCACAGCACCATCTCTTTGTGTTTGAAATGTTATGTAACTATTCTGTACTGATGTTTCCCTATTTAGTCTCTGTCCAGATGACTTGTATGGTAGTGAGAAGAGGGTATTGAAGTTCAACACTAGCTATGTTGGATTAATCTGTGGTTTTATGTATTTATCTGTATTTTAAAAATAAAATTGGGTGCACCTTGCTTGGTGTATATGGATTTAGGATTGGAATATTCTCTAAGTGGACAAGCTTTTTTAATGTATATGACATGACCATGATTATTTCTTCTAATGAGTTTTGATTTGTAGTCTTATTTGTCAAATACTAAATTAACTATTCCTTCTTGGTTTTTAGTTCTATTTGCTTAGAATACTTTTTCCCTACCCATTTGTTCTAAAGTATTGTCAACCACAAATGGTGGGATACACTTCTTGGGGTCAACAAAAAGATGGTTCTTATTTTTGTAATAAAACCTGCTACTCTGTGTTTGTTACTTCATTTGGAAATTAAAACCGCTGTTGGTCAGTTATTATTGAAAGTAATATCACTATTCCTGTTATTTTGTCAGCTGTTCTTATCTCTTTTGAACTGTTCTGCTGCTATGTATTTAGCACCCCTGTCCCCTTGGAGATATTTAAGCTTCTCTTCCGTCTTAATTCATCCTTCCAGCATCCTCCGTGAGCCAGATTAGCATTCATAAGTTCTTTCAATCATTTTGTCATAGAAAGTTTTATTTCGTTTTCAATTTTAATAGGGAACTTTACTGGGTATAGTAGTCCAGGTTTTCAGAAATATATTTTTTCAACCCCTTCTGCATTTGAATTTTCTATGAAATAATCAGAAGTTATTTCGATGGAGCTGAACTTGTAATTGAATTGAATTTCTTTCTCATAGCTTTCAATACTGTTCCTTTCATCTGTGTTTTCTGAGCTTTAACTGCAGTATGTTGTGGGGACTTTCTATTTTAGTATTGTCTCTTTGGACTGTTACGTAGGCTTCTTGTGCCGGGATGGACATCCTCTTCAGTTTGGGATGTTTTCTTATATGAAATTAAGGCAAGTATTTTCTATGCTTTTAGAATGGAGTTTTCCTGTTACTGTGCCTATAATTTAAAGGTTAGGCTTTTTTTTTAAATGAGTCACTCAGTTCTCTTATGTTCCATTCGTTGAAAACTTACTATTGACTGTTTTTTAAGGTATTGACTTCCCTACTTTGTCTTCTAGGCCTGGCACACTATTTTCTTCCTAATCCATTATATTGATGAGGATTCTGTTTAGTTTGCATTCTTTATTTTTTGTTTGCTTATTTATAGTTTTTGAGACAGGGGTTCTCTGTGTAGCACTGGTTCTCTTGGAACTCGTTCTGTAGACCAAGCGGCCCTCAGACTCAGAGATGTTCATGCCTCTGCCTCCCATGTACATTATACACATGTCCTTCCACTATCTGACAAAACTTGGCTTTTAATTTGCTTTATTGAGTGTTTTGACTTCTGGCATAATTTCAGTTTTAGTTTTGTTCCACAAATTTTTTTCTTTATTGAATTCTATTTCCATATCTTAGGTTAATTTTCTCTTCATTTGGCTCTGTTTCTGTTCCCTTTAAGTATATTCATATCTACTTTGAGTCATTTGAACATAGTTATTATCATTTTTTTTGGAGTTTTTATCTGTATGGTTTTCTAGACCATTCTCATTCATTATGAGTTATTGCTATAGGATTATCCATTTGTCATGGAGGAAGCATATTGTCATGGATTTTTGTTACTTTTTCTCTGTGTTATGACTTGCACATTTGAAGAGTTTCACTGGCTGAGTTTTTGTTTCTTTCTGTTTGTTAAAACCACCCTTCTTTTCTCCGTAAAGTTATGTTCAGTGTTCAGGAGACGACTAAGTTGTAAGAGTTTTGAAATGATATTTTCTTCTGTATGATTGGTATTGAAAGCTATAGTTTTTATCCTTAAACTTATGCTAACAGTCACTATTGAAATGTCAGCATACATATCATTGGCCATTTTCTTCATAATTTTTTTAAAATCTGAAGTGAATTGGCCTATGTTACTGTAAACTTCATTGAAAGTCTTTAACTTGGGACATCAAAGACCCTATGAGAGGACCTAGTCTTGTTTTGCTAAATGTTCATGCTTTCAAACTTCCTTTATATATCCCTGTTTGAACTCACAGATTTTCTTGCTGTCTATTTTGGTCAGAGAAAACTTATTTTACAGTGATTAATGCAGAGACATCCAAATGGTCAAAATTTCAAGAATAAGAAATTGTGGATGTTCTGTAGTGATTGAATTAACCAAATTAACCATCCATTATCCAAGCCTCTAAGAATATCAGGAAAAAGGCATGTAAAGACCATAGGATCTGACAGATGAGAAGCAAAAGCATAAAATGTTGACTGCAGAACACGGCATGTCTCTTGAGTACATCAACTCAAGTCAATCAAAATTTCATCCTGCACAAGTGAGAGGCCCTTGAAGCCTCACTCTTACAGCTAGAGATATTGGTAGTTGAAAGCTTGTGAGAAAAGAGAATCCCACCCTTTTGTGATCATGGCCTTTGGTAGTTTGCTGATGCCCTTGCAGATGGCCCACCTAAGAATGCCTGTATGAACTCAGATCTTATTAACAAAGAAAAGGAAAGAAACAGCTGAAGTTACATGGGAGGGGAATAGGGCCTGCTGCAGGGAGTAGGAAAGATGTAGTGGTGCATGAATACAATCAAAATATCAATGAAATCATTACTTAAAAATACAGAATGAAAACATATTTAAGTATTTAAAACACTGCTGGGAAACTGTGAGTGCTGATCAACAGAATATAGGGAAATGGTTGGTAAGATGGCTTGTAGCTAAGTACTTTCACTTCAGTGCTTGGGATCTGTTCATTCTGGAGCATATCCATACTTATTGTAGAACTCAGCTTTAATCGCGTTCCCTCCTCCGTTATGCTGCTGCCACATTGTCTTGCCTCCACACTCTGACAATTGACAACTTCCTTAGCCTCTGTTCTTTTCCACAGATTATTCCACCTCTTCTCTGCTTGATGCATTTGCTGTTTACCCTTCAAGGCTCAGCTACAATACTAGTCTTTATCAAAAAAAAAAAAAAAAAAAATCTGCCGATGGACTTAGGATACTCGGACCTTCCCAGAATTTTTTAGATGACATATTAAAGTACCCAGGATATTAAAGCCTAATTATTTGTTTACATATCAATCCCATTAAAGATTAATTCAGCCCAAGACTATTTCATATTTAAGGTCCAAGAAAAGGCTTGTCAATGTTTAATGAAGGAATCAATGGGTCAAAAATACCAAACAGAACTAGTGAGACTCTATTGCTTATAATCAAAGATTGGGGCAGATCTCTTCAGAACCATCTTCTCTCTGCATTAGAGAACCCATATCAGTAAGATGATTACAGGATCTGATCAAGCCATAACTGATTAAATCATTTTTCAATGACTTGAAACAGAAATGCACATGAGAAGGCATTAAAACAAATTCATATTGGATAAGTCATATATTTTCACATTAATATAAACTATTACTTTTATTTGTATTGTTCAATATTGTTTTAGAGCTGGCCAAATGAGAAATTAGAAGAGTAAAATTTAAAAATATTTAAAGTTTAAATATTATATATACTTTTTAAAATACATTATTTTGATGGAATTTTCAAGAAAAATAATTTAAGTGTATATATTTTTTCTGTAACTTTTATTTATTTATTTTTATGTGTATGGGATGTTTTTTTGCTTACATGTATGTGAATGCCTGAAGCCTCAGATCACCTGAGAGTTGAATTACAGACAGTTGTGAGCTTCCATGCAGATATAAAGAATCAAACCCAGGTCCTCTGGAAGAGCAGTCAGTGGTCTTAACCACCAAGCCATTTCACCAGTTCTTTACATAAATTTTAAGAGTCTCAAGAAGTCTCAGCTTTAGAGGAATTTTAGAAGTAATTCACAGGTCAATGAAAGTGAATAAAATCAAATTTTCCTAAAATTTATTCATCATTGCTTTTTGTATATTAAAAATAAAGTTTCATATAAATGTCTATTTAATAGGAGACATTTGCAAAAATAGTAATACTGGAAATAAATTTGTACCCCCAAAATTTATGTTTATCCTAACAAAAACTAAATAATGAACGTCAAGTGTAAAGAAAAAGTGTTTACAAAATTTGTAAGACTTCAGTTACAGAGTGAGAAAACACTGTTTTATTGCAAGGCTTGAAGGAGCTTATTCAATTGGAGGAGGTCTAACTATTTATATATTCAGAAAAGCATATTCCTTCATACAAAATAAGGGTTTGAATGGAATTCACCAAATTGCTAGTGCAATATTCTACCAAATGGTTATAAATATTTGCTAACTCTAAGTTATTGTAAAATTAATTTTAAGTCATATCTTCTGATGCTGTAGATCCACTGAATCTTTTCCTTTCATTATCAGAAAGAAGACCAGAGATGTACGATGGACCCCTGTTTTATCATGGTCAGATTTTACTGATCTGTGGCAGCTAAACCAGAAACAAGAGATGACAGATAGGCTGTACTCTATGCACTATCTTAGAAAAAAAAATTATTTAGTTATCAGGCTGGAGAGGTGGATCAGAGGTTAAGAGCATTAGCAGCTCTTTCAGAGGTTCTGAGTTCAGTTCCCAGCAACCACAGGTGGCTCACAACCATCTACAATGGGATCTGATGCCATCTTCTGGTATGCAGGTGTACAGGCAGTTAAAGCATCATACATATGAATAAATCCCTTTTTTCAAAATCTGTTCAATTACTAAGAATTATCTTCATCACTAGCCTGCATCTACATTTAGCTGCACACATATTTCCCTATATATATTCCAAAACCATCTTAATGACTAATCCCAGAGAAGAACTTCTTAAACTATGCTCCAAACCAATACTTATTCCAAGTGTTTATTTAAAATGCATAGATAAGCTACTACTGTTTGTCTTTGCTAATGAGCATTGTTACAATACCCTTTAACATTTACATTTATCCACACAGATAAGTGTTGTCCTCAAGAACTCTCAACTTCATAGAAACTGAGGTGTTCCTGTTCTTTATATTTCTACTAGGCATATGAATGTCTACTTTATATTTCAACTTTGTATACACCTTTAATATTTTACTCACACAGGCTGATGTAGTAATTGCTGAATCATATACTCTCTGTCTACTTCCCAGCTATCTGCAAAACCCACCAAGTTGGAATTCCATGGAGCTCACATATATTTATATCTTTGTTACCTCTGTGGCTCATTTGATGTGGCATTCTGAGCTCTTTGATGTCACTGTGATGTTTCATGAGCACAGTGATGAACTCTGACAATGGCAGTGATATAAGCCTCCTCTTCAAAGCTTGGCTATCCCCTGGCTCAGCTTGCCAGGCAGAGCAGTTTATGGTGCTAGAAGCATGTTGGTCAAGCCCTGAGCCTCTAGCCAGCTCCAGTACCAAGGTGTTTATGGGCTCTGCTTAATATCCATAGCTTCCCCATTGAGTAAGACACTGGCTACATTTTAACTGCTCTAAGGCATTTTGCAGACCAAGGTTTAGACAAAGGATAGATACAGCCAATAGCTACCCTTTTCTGTGTAAAAATCACTGCTCTCCTCATGTCCTGAGATGATTAATGCTTTATTCTCAATGTAAATTCAACATTGTGACCCTATCTGTGCCCTCAGAAACCTATAAAGCTCAAACAAGTCACTTAACTTCTCCAAGATTTGGGGTTTTTATTTGCAAGAGGGGACTTATCACCCTTCTAAAACTAGTGGACACAAATTACTTCTTAGCAGTTTGGGTAGGACAAATATTTATTACAGCTAGCTGCATGACTTCAAGTTATTATTCTAGCTTTATATTAAAAACAATCCCCCACTTACACACAAGTACACATATAATGTCCTCTGCTATCACATGCCATCAACCTTTGAAAGAAATTTCAGTCATGTTCCTGTGATAGATCATACATATAACTGCTGACATTGATTCGCCTCCTTCCCCCAAAGCCCATGTTGTAAGAGCATGCCTCCTAATATGGGATATGACAATCACAGATATAGATTCAGGCTTTGGCTTGCAGGGGTTACAGTAACCTCATATTTAGACATCAAACAAGACTTCCAACAGAACAGGAAAACCTAGCACACTCAGCATGAGTGCTCTGGCTCCAGTGGGTCAAGAGGCTGCTGTTTCTGAGGATGAAAATACTCCGTACTTCCTGCGTTACAGGAAGAACCTGGGTCCACTTGGCAACATAAAGTTCCATGTTAAAAAAACAAGAAGGGAAGAGAAAGATAAGAAAAAAACAAAGAAAATAAATGTATCAAGGTTAGAAAACAGGAGTCAGTGTGGCTTTAATTCACCCATTCTGACTCCTCTACTCAGTTTCATCCATAGATTCATTTTGGTTCATTCGCTAGTAACCAAATTGGATTTTGGTGTGTTTATGTGTTTGTTTTTGAAATGTATTTTATGCTTCTCTGGAATTTAAAGAATAACTCTTTAAGTATGTCTTTATATATATATAGTTTACACAATTTATTGTAACAAAGGCTATATATAGGCTACATGTTATTAAAAAGCACACATGAAATAAAATGAAAGCAGAATTAAACAATGTAGAATGATCATTAGTCATTTATAAAAAACATTTTGCAATGAAAATTTCAACTTTAAAACAAAATTCTACAGATTAAAGTTACTACTACTATATACCTTTAACAACCACCATCCAATGTCAGCTCACTGTGAACATTTTTGGTGTTTTGGATTAAGCCATGCAAAATTTAGCTGATCCTGACAGCATTGTGCTTGCCATTTTTGAGCTCTTGATGCCTTTTTCTCTCTGTTTTTTCTAGCTGCTATAAACTTACCAAAGGGAAAATTGGGCAAAAATATGTGAGTGTGTGGGTGTTTTCCCATGCCCTCTATTTGTTTATTCACATAGTCTAGTCCCTAGGGAAATTAAAAGGAATAAAAATCAGTTTCACTATAGAAGATCCAAAGAACTTGACATTTTACAAGGTCTGGGTCATTAATTCTTATAGGAACTCCCTATGACGTCAGCAAGTGAGAAGTGTTATTATCCCCACTTCAGAGATGAAGAAACTGAGGACTTTCATGATCAAACAGAGTCAAACAGCGCTGGCAAGAGAATGAAGTACTTCTAGTAAAACGATCCCCTTTAACTCCCAGACCCATGTTGTTCAATAGGGGTATGATGGGAATGACCTGTGGCTTTTCAGTCATCTGTTTAAAAAGAAAGTAATCCCAAGCAGATGGATTACTTTTTAAATAATAGATTGTACTTGTGTTGATGTATAGAAAATACTGTTCCCACAAGTAGTATCTTTTAAGAAAATTAATAATGAGCTACTTTGCATTCTGAACTTACACTAAGTCTTCAAGACCAGTGTACTTTAATTGAACTGACTATATTCCATGTAGCATGTATCCACATATGGCTGGTGCTTTCTGTAAGGCCCAGAGATTCTGGACCTCGAGATCGTGAGTTTTCTTCTCATCATGCTATCATCACTCTCTGCTTCTCCCATTGGATGTCCGAGCTAAGACATGCCCTGTTTCTTATTGTCTGCATCACATACCTTCAATTGACTTATTGTTATGTTGGTCATGGTTACTGAAACTAAGCCTAATTCACATTCTGAATTTAGACCTTTGAGGTGTCAAATGAGTACCTAAAATACAAGGCATAGGCAAACCAGATACCCTGCCTATTTACAAAAATATAAAGTACATTAAATTAAAGTTACTATAACTGAAATGGTTTAATAAAATTTTGAATGAACATGTAGTGGTAAACATAAATATTTGATTGTAGTAGAGGAACTGTAGAACTATGGTTTTCAATACCGGTAACAGGCAAATACTTAAAATTATCTCTTTTTTTTTTGACAATTTGATAAATTCTACATATAGAGATTTTAATACAATTGCAAGAGGAAAATATGTTGCATTTAACACAACTCTTTATGAATCTAAGTACAAACCTAATTAGAATATACTTGAATTCCATCACGGGAAGGGGCACACATTGGCCTTTATGAACCATGCAACATAAGATCAGAGTCATTTGAAGCTCTAGTTTATTTGACTGGAAATTAATTCCTGAAGCTGTACTGACATTAAAGAAAAGAAGTCAATCCCAAAGAATTTCTCAAATTCCCAAACGATGTTCATCTCAAAATTAAGCTTAACATCCAGGCCAAAAGTCCACACCCAGCACTGGTCAGAGACTATGGCTCTAATCCATATTCCACCAGGGTATGTTACTGTGATGAGCCCAAAGTGAGATGTACAAAGCTGTGATAGACAGCAGAAGTTCTACCATGAATGACTATGGTTGGTAAAGAGATTCCAGACCAATAAATTACATACAAATGAACGACAACCACTAACTGTGGACGATTGAAAATAGTTAACAGTTAGAAGAGCTAAATGCTAGCAATGTATGGAATCCTCAGGTGTTTGAGAGAACTCTCTGATAATCATTCCTAAGTTTAAAAGTGTAACCCACGAATAACTGGTAAATGTCATATATGAAGAAAATAGCCAGTTTGTAACAGATAGCTTTGTAAATATACTGTGATAAAACTTAAGAAAGGCTTTAAATTATATTTGTATGTCTGTCCATCTATTCACCTTCCTACCTAGAGGAAAATCAGAAATTATCAAAAGAAAGCATAGCAATGCATAGAAAAATATTTATATATATATATATATATATATATATATTATTAAAACAGAAAAAAACCCATTGCTAAATAAAAACTCATTTGAGAGAAAAAATTTAAAAACATCCTTAGTTGAGGAAGAGAGCAGTTTTAAAATTTATCAAATATTCATTTTATTCACATAGATATAGTTTCAAAAATGCACATTCATATAGAAAGCCTGCAATGAACTAAGTACTTGACATTCACAATTGAAGCTTTGAATGAAGAAGTTCACCTTTTACTTCCATGACTCAGTCTGATATCATGCTTTAGTTGTAATTCCCCAGAATGCCTCCAGGCTTTTTGGAGACCTTCTCATTATAAACAAAATTATTTGACTTTACAAGAAGATTAAAAAACACATCCCACAAGAAGGATGAAGACCCACACTTGTATATCAGGATCCATGGAGCTACATAGGAAGCTAAGTGATGAATGTCAGCAAAAAACCATGGCTCTGTCATTAGGACGTGGGCCAGTGATACTTGGTGAATGACCCAAACCCATTTTATTCCTGATCCCTAATGTATCTGATTGTTCCATCTTTAAAACAGGTTCTTCCAAAACTTCTCTGTCTCTTCCCTGGAAATACTGTGACAATTCATAGAGTATCTCAGATGGTATCTGTGATTCTTTGAATGCGAAATGTCTCCCATGGTTGCAGGCATTCAAACACTTGGTTTCCATTTGGCAGCATTGTCTCAGGTGGTTTCGGAGGTATGGCCTTATTGAAGGTCTTACATCACTAGAGGCAGGCTTTGTGAGCTTCAGACACACAAAGTTCACTTCATGCTCTCTGCTTTGTGCTAGTGATTGAAGTTTGCTGTTGTAGCTGCCATGCTTGCTGCTTACTCCTGCCACCATAGACTCTAACCCAAATAGGTACTTTCTTTCACAAGGTACTTTGGTCATGGGATTTCAGCACAGCAACAGAAAAGTCACTTATATATCACTGAATAAATGGATAAGCAAAAACTGTTCCTTTCTATATTTAATAAAAAGACCCATATGGCAACTCACAACCATCTAAGTATCTTGTTCCAAGGGATCCAATGCCCACTACTGACCTTCATGAACACCAGGCACACGGAAGGCACAAAGCATACATATGACAGCAAGCACTCATACATAAAATAAAAAAATAACTAAATCTTTAAAAATCTTTGCTTCCTTTTCTTTCGCAGGTATTTTATAATGTGAGAATAGGCTATGAAGAGCCGTCCACTGAGGTTAGTATATTAGACAGTTTGCTTGGTGGCCCAACATTGCTTCTGGGTTACAAATCTAACTCTAGAAAACCTTTACACTCAGACAGTAAGTACTCATAGAGACCACCAAACTACTGTCTTAAAAGATTCCTAAACTCTCATGTAGTTGCTGAGAGCTACATAATTCAGTGGAATCATCTGTGGTGGCATCATCACTGCAGTTAAGTGTCCCTAACGATTACTGTGCAATTATGTGGAGAGGACCAAAAAATAATTGCTTGTAACTTACACTGTGGTTGAGAAGCCATAAATAATCATGTGTGGACAATGTAATGATGGGTGATTGGGGGGGCACCACTGGGTCATAGATATGCATGCTTATAAGACCATCGGCAACCACAGAAGATAAAAGCCCTTGTAAGTTTTCTTTGCAAACCAAATGTTAGAGAGCTGAAGCCCTGGCAGTTACACCTTACCTTATCAGAAGAAGGACACAGGGAAATTTGTGTGGGACTCCAACCTCTACTCACAACCAGGAGCTGGAAGTGAGTAGTGTTCTGGATGTGAGTGGTGATTGGCTTGACTCTTTTATTTGGGTTTGTACCATCTGATATGTTTCCCAGCCCATGACATTTGTTCTCCATATGTCTAGATAAACCGTTACAAGATGAAAAAAGTGTAAATCAATGCAAATCTCGTGATTGAGAATGTGTTCTTCATTTGTAAGTCTTTATTTTAAATTCATAACATAATGCCTATTATTGACTAAGACTAAATCATAATTCATCTCAACAATCTCATTACCTTCCTTATTATGTTTTAAATTAAGAATAAAAACAAATTCTGAATCCAAATAACATCTTTAGCTATGCTATATTAAGATGTTTAACCATCTATGGTTAATATAGGCATAACTCATCAGCAGTCATAAATTTCATATTCTATTTAAATACAAAATATAAAATAATGTATTTTCACATTTAAGCTTCATATTGTGCAATCTATTTGCTTCATCAGGACCTCATCAATAATCAAGAAAGTTAGAAAAAATTTCTGTAGTAAATTCATAGCTTTTAAAGCACCCTTGGAAACCCATTTGTATGTTTTATTATTTACAAATAATGATTACCTTGGTGGGGAAGCCAACCTGATATTCCTATCAGAAGTAGTAGTTACAAAATTTGCTACAAGAAATTCAAGCTTGATCTGTTTATAAAGAAAACTGAAGTAGACACCAATGCTTCTAAGAAGCATAACATTAATTAAGAAGATAGCTCTGTTAACTAGTTTCAAAGGTACATAGCTGGATACAAATAAAAATTAACCAGAAATGAAACCTAAATTTAAAAGGTTTTATTAACTGGGGTTTCCAAGTCTTTTTATATTTTGAGACTTTTGTGATCTATTGAAGCTTATGGAACATATCAGAATATTATCAATGGCTTGAGATAAATTAATTAGAAATGTAAAGGAATAGATTTTGAGGAGTAAAATTTTAAAATCAGATTCATGATATTATATATTTTTATCAATGAATTATCATGCAGTTATTAAGTTTAGATCAGCTGTTGAAATATTGTAAGATTATGAAAATATCTGTCATTCATTATGAAAATATATGTCTCTTCCATGATTTCATGCCCATATATTTTACTAAAACAAATATTTTGTTTGCAGTGAGAACAAAGATATAGTATCTTACTGTTTCAGCTCACCGGTTGGAAGAACTCTATCCAGGTATACGTGAAGAGTGGGTGGCCTGTGGTTATTTAATGTAAGTATCCTGATTCTGTGCTGGCTTCTAACCTATCAAATGCATGACTATTCCTGATACTGTTTCCTTTTTAACATTTTATCCATCTAGAAACATAGAAGATCTATTTATCTTTATAAAAATATGAGGGCTGAACAAACACGTTACCGCACAACCCACTGGTAGAATCCTTCCATTGCTGAAGGGTAGGTGATATGTGATATTTAAAGTCTCTGTTACACAAATATACATTGTACAATGAGTAATATAAACAGTTCTGAGAATGGTTTTTTTCCTTCATAATTCTGTCATTCTTTTTGTATCTACAAAATAAGAAAATATACTTAATAATCCTTGACTTCCTCTAATCTGAATGAAGACTATTAAGAAATCATTTGCCCATCCTTATCATTCACATGGTACCTATTTGCTTACTTCAACAGCTTTACATTTCATTCACCATTCAATATAATTTGACAGCTTACAAAATAGAGACAGATATCCGTGACCATATGTAACTGCAGCACAAATGTTTGAATTTTCTAATACTCTGAAAGATGTAAATTACTGTCTGTTCACATAACTAAGATTGGTTGGAATTCCTGCTCCCAAGTATAGATAGCCCTTCCCCTGGGACCTTTTCTCATGAAACTTCTAAGTGCCCATCTCTCGATGATTATGCCATTATTATTTATTGGGCTGTGAGAAATAGTTCTCAGCACACATGGCAGAGAGAAACAGGCTTACAGTTTTAATAAGGCCCACAAGATAATTAAGACATACAATTTCTTCTTCTAATGCCAGGCCAGAGGACCTCTTTCAGCCTTTAATATGAGTGAGTAACTGCTTTCATGTTTGAATTTATACATGGCTATAAAATATATTTTGACTTTTTTCCCCTCAACCCTTTCATTTGTCTTCATTTCCTCAGGCAAAAATGAAGCATCCCACATCATGTCCCTTTAAAACACAGGGAGCTTCTGAAGGCAGTGTATCCACATATTTCTTCTCCAGTGGATCCCAAACACTGCATGTATATTCACAGATAAGTCCATAAGAAAAAAAAATTTCAATAACTTCATATATCTATTCAATAATTCTCTAGGCAATGCAGACCCATGTCCCTGTGCAGTAAGCCTGAGTGAGAGGACCTAGCTTCCTTTTACAGATCAGTCTCTTAGGGAATATAATAACAGATTTTCCACAGTGTACTCTTTTTGAAGCAAAAAAATAAGCATAGAAAACTTATTTTTCTCAAAGAAGATTCAGTGGTGTTACAATGGGCATGAAACAGCCCAAAGGTGGTGAGGAGGGGTGGGGCAAGACCATGAAGAAAGTTGCTTCTGTAAAAGGTTGCAGAGATGACAGAAAGAAAGTCGAAGAGACCCAGAATATATCATACCCTGTGTAAATCCCCATCAAGCACCCTATATTGGACTCCACACCACATGCCTTTTGGAACTCTAATAAGGAATTGGATCAGCTTTCCCTCTCTCAACTGCTGTGTTAGCTCAAGGTCTTAGAGGATATTATACAGTAGAAATCTAGCCATATTTTCTGGGGCATGTCTTCTGTGTACTCCGAGTCAGTGGTGGCTACTGCCTGGGTCTCCAGGAGTCCTTGCTCTAAAGCAACTAAAACTTCATCATACTGTAATACATATGGCCCTTTCCCAGCTCTACCCATGACTCAAGAACCTCCATAGATTTTTCAGGCTCAGCTATTGACCCACCAACTCATGACACCAACATTGGCAGATGTGACAAAGGTCCAGTTGCACAAAACCAAACACTCTCTCCATCCACAAGTAGAGCCTGTGTAAAAGCATGTTTTACCAGTGAAACAAGGATACGAGCATCCCTTTCAACTGAAAACCAGTCTTGGCAGCAGGATCTGGAATGGAAAGACACTCTGGGCTCTAATGTCCAAAAACATCAGGCAGCCATTAACCAGCCCACACACAACTTGCTCAGGGCTACCCCACCCACTGAAGCCATCAGGCCAGCCTCCACCTATCTGAGCATTCTAAGTTCCCCCAGCACCAGGAGGAGCCACAGAGTGAATACAAAGTGAGAGAACAAGGCTCCTCCTTCCTCTCTTGGGTCCTTCCATCCTGGGAACTGACACAGCTGCAGGGACATTTTCCAGCAAGCAGTCCTTGCCAGTCCAAGAACCAGCCTGAATGGCCCTTCATCCTTGACACCAAAAGCTACAAGCTGAGCCATATAAAAGGGTCTGTGCCATCAGATACACCTTAAAAGAAGGGTCCAGCAAAACAAAACATGCATGACCCCACTAAAGAAGGCCTAGGTTTTAGGGCCAAGGACTTGCTTTGCACTTTAAGCAGCAACCCTGGGAAGGGCCTGGAACATAGAAACCCTGCAGTGAGGACAGATCGTCTGCCCTATGTGAACATCACCCAGAAGCTTTACTTCCTTGTCTCAAAAACCCAAGGAAGTTGGACTCAAATATCACACAACTTCCTCTCTGAAACACAGATAGAGACCACATCTACAAACTCTTCTTGAGTCAGGGGATCTCACCCCACTAGGGATTCTAGTCTCATCCTTTCCCAATCTGTATATCCACCTTGATTACCTGTGTTTCTAAGTCAGAGTACTATCCCAAGGCTTCCATGATTCTGGAAAAAATTGCATCACCATGTAGTAAGAGGTTTCTGGCCCAGACTTTCGGGCCTAACGTCAAGGTCTAGGCCCACAGACGCACAGACCTGCAGACCCGCAGACCCACAGTCCCACAGTCCCACAGAGACACACAGATGCTTTCAATAGTTTTAGGCTGATCAGTCTAAGGCCCAGACATATAACTTGCTAGCTCTCGACCCTTCATCTAACCCATGACTCATCCTGCTCAGCAATCAGTCTCGGTACCTTTTCTCACAGCAGCATGGTTGTCCTCTGCTTCTTCCGCCTTCTCTCTGGCATTCTGCTCAGTGCTTTCTGTTCTCAGAGTTTTTCTTAGTCTGGTAGCCCCGCCCACACTTCCTGCCTGCCTTTGGCCAATCAGCACTTTTTATTAAACCAGTGGGTGGGACAATTATTTACAATGTAACAACATAATCTCCCACATATCCTCCTTTCTCTTTTAAAACAAAAAGAACTTTTTTTTTCTCTTTTAAAACAAAAAGAACTCCACATCTAATATTCTTTTCCCCCCTTATCTATAACAACTTATAAACAACACTGTAAATAAACACAAACATCCATAATCCATGTTTTGGGAATGTGGGTGTCGTTCTCTAGCCTACTTCCTGCTATATATTATATATTACAAAATATATAGGTTGAATTAATCCAACAGCATTTATAATCAACTGTCTTTTAGTAGCTTTTACTAAGTCATTTTCAGTCAAGGAGTTTAAAGAAAAGACAATAACATACAGTATCCAGACATTCTTTGTATTTTCCATCTTTACGTGGCTTATTTTTTACTTATTTTATTTTTCTCTATTTCTTTTTAAGGGCTTTCTCTACCTTTTCTTTTCTTTTTCTAAGCCTATGTATATATATTTTCAACACGCTCTTTGTCTTTACTGTATATTTATTTCTTAACTTTTTCTGTCTCTGACCACACCTTTGCTTGGCTAAAGTGATTTGACTCCACCCAGATTCTTCTATTTCTTTCTGTTTCGGAACATACCTTTAATCTGCCAGGATTCAAGGTTGGTAGGATGGGTGGATGGCTCCACCCAGCTCCTAGTCTAATTTCATAGAATTTGGCTTTTTAGCCCAGGTACTCTGGGAATTTTAGGGTCCATATAATTACCAAGTAAAGCTTTGCCATCTGCTGTCCATTAACCTCATTTTAAGTATTAGGCAGCAGGGTCTCTTAAAAAATTCACAAGTGTTTTGCCTCTAAGGTTGAATCAGGAAGCTTCTCTTCAAAAAGCAAAGCCTCACTTTGCCTCCAGAAAACAGAGCTGATCCAAGAAAAAAACATCACCACTAAGAAGCCATCTTTAACTCTATTCTCTTTTTGTTCTTATTAACAGAAACATTAAATCCATCATTTACAATGTTTTGCTTACATCTAGACTGCTGTGAGACTTCAGGAACAAGCCATTTTACACCTTAAGCTACTCTCCAAAAGCCCGCAATTGTAGCTCAAGCCCTTGTGCCTCACCAGGGTGTCTCTGTACCATGGCTCATGTGAGAGACACAACTTAAAAGCTGCTTTGGGCTCTAGACCATTTTTTAAGCTTTCTATGGCTTTATGTGGACATTTTTTGCCCCACGCTGGGCTGCCATTTGTAGTACAAGGTTTCTGGCCCGGACTTTCTGGCCTAGTCTCAAGGTTTAGGCCCACAGACCCACAGACCCGCAGAGACACACAGACGCTTATAATAGTTTTAGGTTGATCAGCCTAAGGCCCAGGCATATAACTTGCTAACTCTTATCTAACCCATTACTCTTAACCTGTTCAGCCATGGGGCTCAGTACCTTTTCTCACAGCAGCATGGTTGTCCTCTGCTTCTTCCGGCTTCTCTCTGGTGTTCTCTCTGGCATTCTGCTCAGTGCTTCCTGTTCTCAGAGTTTTTCTTAGTCTGGTAAACCTGCCCACACTTCCTGCCTGCCTTTGGCCAATCAGCACTTTTTATTAAACCAGTGGGTGGAACAATTATTTACAACGTAACAACATAATCTCCCACATCACCAAGATTCAGGAGAGACAAAGGTAGAAATTGTATTAGCTGCCAGGGCACGGTGTCCTCTGTTTGCACACCCACTTTCAGTGGTTCAGGTGATGCAAACAGCCATTCCAGCTGCTGTCAGCCACAGGTCCTCCAAGGCCCATTGAGATATATAGCAGAGCAACCTAAGCACTCAAACCAAGGATTACTGCCTTCTGGCAAGAGGTCAGCAGAGCAGGACTGTTTGAGGGACTGGAAGAGCCAGCCCAAGAATTGTCAGGCCTGATCCATGGGAGATATTTGAGAATGTGGCCCCAAGACATCACTGTTGGAATGGTACAATTCTTGAGCCTGAAGTAAGGATCCCATCCTCAGTGGCCAAAGAGACCAACAGAATAGAGGAGGTGAAAAAAAGAGACACCTCCTCAATGGAAAGTGACCCTTGAGTCCAGCAGCATTCCCATTGGCCAAAACATTAATAATAATCTCAGAAACTTTGAATTTGTAGAGGCCAATAGAAACCCAGGTCATTTCAAACATGTCTGGAGCACTCAAGAGGCCCAACTCTAAAACCATAGGTGATTAGTGAGGTTGACTTCATATCAAAGAAGCAGCCACAGGCCTGGCCTGCTGGGATCTTTCCAGACCATCACTGTACTATGTGAACCACGATGGTCACAGTGTGTGCCCCTTCACAGCACTCACTGCCCAGATTTGAGAGTATATCCCCAAACCCTAAGACTTTCCAAGGCTTAGGTGATATGTTTCATGAGGAAAGGTCACATACAGGAGATTCAGAAGCTTGGGATCCCCAAGGATAAGATTCCATCAAGTAATCACAAAATACTTCCTCCCAGTGAAGAGAGGATGGATTTTATAAGATCCAGATCCAAAAGTCAGGAAGAAAATCTTGGGAGAATGGCACTGTCCCAAGCCTGGGGTCTCAATAGCTCTACCCAACTCAATGATACAGTCATTATTAAGTGTCAACCCTCCCTTGATAAGCCAGAGAACAAATAGGCTCCTGAAAGAGACTTTCTGAAGAAAATATTAAGGAATATTTTGCAATATTTCAATCTCAACACCAAAGACAAGGATCAAGGTAGTTCTCTGAAGAATGAAAGCTCTCCACAATCTTCTATGCAGACTCAGAAGATAGTCACAAAACAGAATCTCATCTGCAATATGGGAGCCGTTCAATCTCTCATAAAAGTTTTGGTACAGATCCTGATGGACGACTGGGCCTTGATACAGAGGATGCATCAAAGATACAATGGTATAAAGTGGACACTAATGTCCCACTCTTATGATGGCCTCTGTGACACAAAGAAACACATGAGTTCTGGTCTTCAAACTGCTATCAACAGACTCAACCATCTATTCCCATATAGGGAAACTGGGGACAAAGAGCAGTTGGGTGCTGATGCCCAGAAAGCATCAGAACCCAACATCAGAATAGAGTGAAGAGAGGAAAGGGCTTTGACCAACTCCCTACCCTCAAGGGGAAGAACCATCCACTTCTGAACAAGGGAACTGGAGACAAGCAGAAGTCAGTCAAACTTCCAAAATAGCCTGTGACCCAGAACAAATAAAAGTGAAGAGTGGAATGGGCTATTGTCCACATAGCAACTCCAAGGGCAAAACCTTCCATTCTTATACAGAGAAATTAGAAACAAACAACTACCGGGCATTGTCTGAAGAGCCTATAACCAACATCAAAGTACAAAGAAAGAAATGGGCTATGGTCATCTTAACAGCCTCAAGGAGAGCAACCATCCTGTCATGAACAGGGGAACTGGAGACGAGGAGCAGTCTATGCTGCTGCCTGGAGAAGTGGTCACCTCAAATGTACCTTACCATCATAGGCCAAGGAGCAGATACCTCAGCTCACCTTGGCTTTTGCTCACCAGCAAGTCTTCCAAAAGCTACCTCATTACTCAGATACTGTTCTCCCTGTGCTTTCCTGGTAATAAACATTATCTTTCTTCCTTAAAAAAAAGACATTTTAATTTTAGTGATAAAAATATAATTTAAAAATATTTTGTGTGTATGAGTGTGTTTTGTTTTTTAAGGTTTTTGTATGTATGTATGCATACATAAATGTATGTATTATTATGTGTGTTTTATACCCTTAGAGGTCAGAAAACAAAGCTAGAGTTACAAATGGTTTGGGGACACCATATTGATGCTCGTAACTGAACCCAGGTCCTATAGAATAGCAGCAAGTATTCCTAGCCACTCAGTCATCTCTCTAGTTCCATAATGTAATTTTATTCATGATAAAATTCAAAAGGCCCCACTATGAGGTGTTACAATAAGGTATCTTTGTTGCAGGCATCCAGAGGTCCAGAACCACAGACCTGCAGTGCCAGACCGCTTAGCCGGCTGCTGCTGCTTAGTCATCCCCCCCCCCCCCCCAATAACTCAGACGCTTATATTAACTTCATGCTATTTGGCCTATGGCTCAAGAACATTGCTAGCTACCTCTTTTATCTTAATTCAACCCATTCTCATTAATCTGTCCTGCCACGTGGTCCATGGCCCACCTGTTATAGTGGTGGTTTCTTTGGTCCCGTGGCGGCCAGGGGCCTGGATCCACAGACCTGCCATGCCAGACCCCTTAGCTGCCCAGCCGCTCGCTGCTCAGACCCCCAGAAATGACTCAGACACTTATATTAACTTCATGATGTTTGGCCTATGGCTCAGGCACATTGCTAGTTAGCTCTTACATCTTAACTCAACCCATTTCTATTAATCTGTCTGCCACGTGGCCCATGGCTCACCTGTGTTTCTTACATGTTGCTCCTTTGGCGGCTTGCTTGATCTGTCTCTGACTCCGCCCTTCCTTTCCTACCTATTCTGATTCCTCTCTTTCTACTTCTTCTATGGTGCCTGTGATGGCCAAAAACAGTTCCTTTATTTAAAGATTGAGATTCACATCATACAGAAAGGCATTCCCACACCACCCACCTGTCTTCCTTACATGTTTCTTCTTTGGTAGCCTGGCTAGGTCTGTTTCTGTAGCCACCCTTCCTTTCCTACCTATTCTGATTCCCCACCTACTTCTTCTATGGTGCCTGTCATGGGCCAAAACAGCTCCTTTATTTAAATATTGATATTCACAACATACAGAAAGATATTCCCCACAATAAGGAGGTAAACTACAAGAGAAAAAATATTTATGTAAATGTGAAAGCAAGCCCAAATAGTAAATATAAAAACAAGCCAAAATATTTTCACAGAGGGGTGCAGAATGAAACACTAAATTTCACACAAAGGAGGGTAAATATTACTTATTGTTGCTAATCATATTCTCCAAAGAAAAATTCTGAATGAGTGTAAGACCCTTGTCATTACAACCCTTTATTTAGATCTACAATGATCATAATTACACTGTAAACATGCACACTTGGGTTTCCAACTCACCAGAAAGCCAAGAACTATTGGTTAAAGATAAAAAACAAAACACGAATATTGTCTGCTATTTCTAAAGTAACAGAAAGCACAATTAAGGAAATTAGTGTCAGAAAAAGTCAAGACATACTTCTAATAAACTCAATAGTCCAGCAATGGAAGAAGGCCCTCTTGACCTGAACAGGTAAATTCTCTTGGTCCAGAGTCACCATCATACTTACCACAAAACTTATAGAGACGTATTCTAAAACAGCTTGCAGGGAAACATTCTAAAGAAATAAATCAATATTTTTCTCAAGGAATTTATTATTTATTTTTACACTCATTTTTATAATGCTTGCTTAAAATCAAAAGGGAAATCAAGAAACACTGCTGACATTCAAATGGAAGAGATATAAACCAAAAATAAAACACAGTTCTTGAACACAACGTTTCCTGTTTTCAGGAAAACTTTCTCATATCTTTCTAGTAAAATCCTAAGAGTCTGTAGTTTGAAAACCCTTTCAGGATGAAATTCATATGACAGTATTAGTAATTACTCTCATTTATTAAACAGTTTCTTTACAACAAGATCCTATATTACTAAAGGATCTATATATGTTTCTACATAAAATTCTTACAGCATTCAATGTAAATGCCAAGAAACTGTTATTTTCACTTTGCCGACAAGATCCACAGAGCTCTGGAGAATAAATAAACCCTCTGTCCAAGGTCATAAAACTGACACATGGCAGAGCCTGGTTTCTGAACTGGTCTCAATCTCTGATAGAACACTTGTGTTCCTTCCCCAGTAAGAAAGTATTATTATAAACACTCATGATGGTGATAGTAATAATACTTCTCGATCTTACTAAATTAACAATAAAAACTGAGGAAGTTATATAGTTTATTTGTTTAGAGTCTCTTATTTGCATAGTCCTAGAACAATTTAAACACCATCCAGTAGAGAAGAGAAATATAAGAAAAGAAATATAATCTGTTTTT
The DNA here is from genome assembly GCA_033318265.1 of Phyllotis vaccarum. Classification (NCBI taxonomy): domain Eukaryota; kingdom Metazoa; phylum Chordata; class Mammalia; order Rodentia; family Cricetidae; genus Phyllotis; species Phyllotis vaccarum. The sequence goes on along the minus strand of JARWLC010000001.1, from coordinate 165,485,782 downwards.
TTTATTATAAAAGAGTTACACATCTTGTCAATAACACGTTAGATATAGCTTAAATCAAAGGAGCCTTCAGATTGGAACACAAATTATCTTTCCAAGTAAATGTTCTTTGCTAGGTTGGAAATGATCACTCATTTTTATCTTTTCCTATGGATAATTGTTCTGGATTGGAGCTGAAATATGCACAGCATTTACCAACGATGTTTATAGGTAGTGTACTTAATATGTAATAATATTTGATTTGATTTTTATTCTCTTTGGCTTTTTTAACCTCTAAACTGTAATGACTTCCATATGGCTGGTCAAACCAGTTTTTATGTTGTTTAATTCCTGTCTCTATTTTTAGCCTTTTTCTTTCTTTCGATTGCCAATTATGGTAAGATCTAGCACACCTTTTCAGATTTTATTAATGTTTTCTGTCAGATGAGCAAGCCATTCAATCATCAAGTGTTAGAACTTCCTCTCAATACCAATCCCTTCAACCTCTCTTTTTCTCATCACATCACATCAGAACCATACATAAGACCCAATGTATTTTCCAGGGATCTTTGAGGTACAAGATGCTTTAGATAATTTACATGTGAGATGCACAGTTTTAAAGGGATTTTTAACCATGTGGCTATCATTAGCAGCAAAACAATAAATTTGCCCATTAAAATGCTTTGAGAAACTTGGGTTAAAATTCAACTTTTGCACATGTAAAAACACCTATTGAAGATTTGCATGCTTTGCCTAAGAAGATTTTTCTTATTTTAAAATAAAAATACACAATAGATCAATGCAATTCTCCAAATACATTCTTTAGAGACTTTGATTCTTGCTTTTGAAAAAGCTCTGGGCATAATAACATCCCAAAGTGGCAAGCGTTAATCTGTTCCTCATCATAAGAAGTTTTCATGTTGTTCTCTCTCTCTCTCTCTCTCTCTCTCTCTCTCTCTCTCTCTCTCTCTCTCTCTCTCTCTCACCCCCCACCCCATGTATGTGGGCATGTAAGAATGACTTTATTTTTGCAAACAATATGAGCTGCAATGATATTTTTCTGATATGTGTTTTTGTACATAATAAATTAAAAGCTGCTAAAATTTTGTTTTAAGAGTTAAGCTGTGTCATAATTATTTGTGAGAGAATTTAAAAAAAAATAGAAAGTTTCAGGGAAGGTTCCTGCCTTAAAGTCACTTTGTGTTGCTTAAATTAAATTCCCTTTGTCAAAGGCAATCTCAGCTCTCTATCCAGAGTAAACTTTGTTCTGTTTGCAAGGAAAGAATAAGAGGGGAAGGGTATGTTTTGGCAATATCTGTGAAAAGGTGGAATTAGGCACCACTATCATTTGTTTATACAACACTTGAATTAAATGCTTTCTTCTTCTTCATAGCTCTTGATGTTTTTAGGTAAACACTTTATTCTCTGACATGTGAATACAATCCTACATAAAAATATATAAAGATAATGTGAAAAAAATGTTTTATTCCCTTAAGGTCATAATAATTAAAATAACAATATGCGTACAAAACACATTTAACCAGAGGATCATTTCACTGTCAGATTTTCAATACAAATGTTTCTATTTATGCATATGACCAATTAATCCTGGGGACCTTAGAAGAATGCGAGTCTGTAGAACAAAATAAGTATACATCTCTGTGTCTTTTTTTCCTTCTTCACTCTCAAAACAGGGGCTGACTGTGTAGTTGAAACTAGCTTTAACTCTTACTTTGAAACTCAGGTTGTCCAGAACTCATGGTTATCCTCCGGCCTCAGCATTCTAAGTGCTAGAATCCTAGCACTAATGAACTAATGCATCTGGCTTTCTGTATCTTCTTATACAATATTCACCACTAGGACAGTTAGTGTTTTTAGAGAGTCAGTCAATGCCATGGATCTTATTCAACAAAACTTTGTTTGTCACACTTGGGATTCCGATGGGTTATAATGTTGAAAACCCTCTCCATGTAAGTCTTCTAGAAAAATAAAAATAAAAAACATAAAACACAGTCAATAAGACCATGGCTTCTGTTTTGTCATGCAAAAACATTTTTTGTTGTGGTTCAGGATAAACCTGAAACTAGATAAGGCACTGGTGGAAAATATGGAGAATTGATATGCTAACTTTGCTGCTTGACATTGATATGAACAGTCTACATTATGAAGTCCTAAAATTTGCAGTAAGAAATGTCTTAACATGGTATCTTAATATAGTGTATAAAATGAAAATTTAAATTTTTCTCTTATCAAAATCTCTAGGCTCTCACATATATATCAAATGTAAGGTTTAGGGCTAGAAACATGGCTCAGTCAGTAAGAGTGCTTGTTCTGAAATCATGAAGTCCTGGGTTTCATGTGAAATAACAAGTAGGACTATATGTGAGAAATAGAAATATTCAGATTCCCAGAACTCATTAGCCAGCCAACCTAACTAAAATGGTGAGCTTCCGGTTCTGTGAAAGTTCTTATCTCAAGGCAATAAGGGAGAGAGCAGCAGAGAAACATACCCAATGTCTTCTTTCTCTGCCCTCTGTCTTAATTCACTTGCATTCACACACACATACCCATGTGCATATAACACGCACATGTGCACACACACAAGCACACAACACACACACACACATACACACACAATCAGAAAGTTTACAAAAGCAGAAGGCAAGAGGATTATGCCAAGGCCAGTCTGAGCTGCACGGCAAGACCCTATCTCCAATGATAACTATAATAATAATGATGATTATAAAATACAGTAGTAGAAAGACCTTGGGTGAGAAATATCTTCCCTCTATCCCAGGGGCGCAAGCATGTCATGGGTATGCTCAAAGGCTCTTATGCATAGGCTGCTGCCTCACACACTCAGGTTTCCATGGTGACATGAGCAATTCATCCTCCATCTCCCTGCTAGTCCTCCTCCATCAACTCTTCTGTTCTCAGAATTAACCTCTGTTAAAGCCTTTCAGCCAGGCTTGCCTGTGAATGCTCCATGCATTTACTCACTGGACCCCCAAAGGGTTTCTTAAAATAGGTTGCACCTGTTTGTTACTTTTTTATTATTTTGCATGTATGTATATATATATATAATTGTAAAAAATATCATATATTGTCATTCATATTCATAAAATATTCTGAAATTATTTTTTCTATTTCACAAAATATACAATAGTAGATTCACATTCTATATATATAGTCTGTTTATTAATTGCACACAATGACCATAGGACTGGATTTAATTAGTCAGAAATCACATACACATGGCAACTAACTTTCCTGTACTTTCAGCGCTTTATTTAACAAGGTTAAAATATACTAATTTTCACCTCTATAGAGTAATTTGTTCTGCTCATGAGCCTCACTGTCACTTCCATCATCTGTTAACATCACACTGTCTAAAACCTGTTATGAGAATATTAACACATAGATATATTATTTAAAGCGAATATAGCAGAGTTCCACACCTCATTACTCTTCAAAAGTGTCCCCATTGGCCTATAGCCACTTAACAGAAAGCAAAAGCATCCCATCCAGTGGTGTATCCCTGAATTCCAAAAAATGGGTCACTATCAAACAGAAAATAGGCGAACATTTTTTAAGAGTTATTACATTTCACTTTTATGTGCTTGGATGTTTCACCTGCATGTATGTCTCTGCACCACATACATAAAGGAGCCCCTGAAAGCCAGAAGAGGGCATCAGATTTCCTGAACTGGAGTTACAGATGGTTGTTAGCCATTTGTGAGTGCTGGGAATTTAACCTTAGTCATCTGTGTTGTGATCATGTTTGATCGGATGTGATACAATAACACGTCTATCCATCCAGCATAGCTGGCATTTGTCTATGAATAGAGAGGTCTCATGCCCCAGGGCCCCAGGAGAAGCTGTGGGAGGCACAGCAGGAAACACTTAGACTGCTTATACATAGGAGGACTTTATTATTATACTAACAAAATATAGAAAGAAGAAAAGGAGAGAAAGAGAGAGAGAGGGAATTATTCTTAAATGGGACTTGACATCAGAATTCAAGGCAGGCTGTGGCTTCAGAAGCTAGAACAGAATCCTAACACTCTCCTTAACATCCAGTGCTTCTAACTGCTGATCCATCTCTTCAGCCCTAGATCTAAAAACATATTTTCAGTATAGAAGACCAACAATTCTATCTAGGACAAAAAGGTGACTACACCTAAGCAGCCACGGTAGTATTCATTAAATTGTATAAGAAGAAAGATCTCTTAGCGTTTTGTTTGGTGGTACTTTAATCCAGAATGCAGATTCCAAATCAATAGCCTGTATGCAAATTGTTTGTTTGAGGAAACCATACTAAGAAGAAGACTAAAACTGTACATTTGAACCACCACACTGGCCCAGGTCCAAACCCATTAAGTAATGTTGAAGAGCCTTATATGAGCTTTAGCATTGTCTACTTAGAGAGTACAAATTTCTTTTCACTTGGTGATGAAGGGACATCCATAGGTATACTCCTTTGATACATACAAGCTATAATGTTTGAGTAACCTGAGGTTATTCCTGTAAGGGAAAAAGCATGAAACTCAGAACATACCTGAAATAGTCACCATCAGACTGAATCTGGATAATGGCTAGAGCCCTCAGAAATGACCAAAGACAAGGGCAAACAGAGAACATAAAAGCCTCAAGATGAGTCTCATTGCTTCTGTTTCACTTGCATTTAACATGGTATTGCCTCTTTACAAGCCCTCTCTCCAAAATATAAAGAGAAAGAATTTTAGAAAGATATTTGACAAACGATTTTAGCAGATGACAGTTGCAAATTGCAATCCTATATCACTTCACCCATTCAATGAGATAGTTGACTCGCCTTTATGAAGAATGGTAACCCTCAGGCATGTGTGCATAAGATTATTCATCAAATAATTCACAAATTAGTCTTAAAAATAAGGCTATATTTCAAAGGACCCAAGCCAATGCAGAAATTACTATTAGCTTGTGGCACAGAGCAGATGCTGGTAGCTTCCTTAAACAAATAAGTAAATAAATAAATAAACTAAACAAAAAAAAACCAAACAAAAAAAATACACTCTTTATACTTTCTGATTATGCAAAGTATCTAGCAAAGCAAAAAGTCCCCATCTGGATGGCAAAATTTGCTCAATAAATTTTTGTTAGTTTGAGTGGAGAAGGTGCTAAATTGCCTAGTAGTCCCTGTGTCCAAGTAGGAAAAGATGAGGGGGATCACAAATATTTTTCCTATAAAAAAGGCCAAGTAAAAGGAGAGGGGGAAATGCCCAGAAAAGAAACACCAAAGTCATAGATGTGAGCTCAGGACCTAAGGTACTAGAGAAAGAAATCTTGCCACTCACCTTAATCACAAGTGACTTATTTAAATAGACAAAATGACAAGCTGACCTCCATCTATTTTAACTGCCAAATCCTATCAACAGGGTGTGATTACAGCCCAGGACCACCTTCTGGGTGAGGGACTTCCAAGCCTGCCCTGAGCATCCCTGACATTCTTTCCTGCACCCAAAAATCCGGAATTGTCTAAGGAAACATTTGAGGCCATTAAAGCAATTGGAGTTGAACCTGTGTCCTAATGCTTGACAGGACAATTTGTTAATGTGTTCTACAACCACATCCATCGGGATGTATTGAAAAAAATCTTGTACATTTCGTTCCTTTCTCTTCCATTTTTGTCTTCAAAGCTTTAACCATGTTACTATCCTTGACCTCACTATCATGGAATTAGAAACAGTTTCTGGTTAAGAAAGATTTTTTCTTAATATAAAGAAATTTATCTTTAATTCCAAAAACAAAATTCAAAGGAATTAATCTGTATAGAATGTTCAATAAAACTGTGTGTCATTTTAAAAAATGTAAAGCCATATAAAATTTTAGATATATTATGTATGTCTGTAACTATATAACCAAAGCTATCTAAATGAAGAAGGCTAAGTACTTGTAGTCAGAATGTATTGTATCTATGCTTGAAATTCTCAAAGAATAAATAAGGATATTTTAATGACACAAGCTTGTGTGTCAAACTCTTATAAAAAGGTGATTAAATAGTTAAACTTCTAAATGTGTCTGATTTGCTAATTTATTTTATCTCAGCCTGCTATAGTCCTAGACCTCTAGTATAAAATGCAAACTAAGACAAATTGTTTTTAAAGATTAATACAAAAAAATCTCTCAAGTTAAATTTCCAGTCATTTTCTCTAAAAATCAGAACTTTGCATTGTCTTCATAATCTAAATTTGAGTAGCTAATGTTTTTATTCAATCTTACCATTTCCAGGTACTAACTACACAACTGAAGTCTTGAGTCAGTGTCAGTGGCTAGACTCCCTTGTATGTTTACAACTGTCCTCCAGATCAGGCTACACTCAGCTTCAGTCTTCTCTAAAATATATTACTCACAGATCATCATGATTTTTTCCCAAAGCCCACAGCTGAACATTCTAGCCATTAATCTCTGTTGGATTAACAAAGAAAACACTCATGAAAAGTTGTTTTTGTTCAAAATAATGAAAAGGAAATTCTTCAATATTTTAACTTTTCACATCCCTGGTTGGAAAACAAAACATCCTAAGATAAAATGACATTTCAATTACCCTAAGTTAAAAGGAAAGAGGGGAACACACACACACACACACACACACACACACACACACACACACACACACACACACACACCGCCGGAAAGTACCATGTATCCCATGTAGCCTTGTGGTGATTTCTTTGTTCTTTTAAGTTCAAGATGAAACAGCTGTTCATTGTTTAAAATAGTATCTCACGTTTAGATCTTTTCGCGTCAAAAGGAAGACATCTAATCCTTCCAGTTTGCTAACATTAGAGAGGCGTAAACACTCATTTCCTACACATATTATTTATAATGCAGACTTGTGAACTTTTACATCCACTGTCAGACTGACCTTTGTTCTACTAGGTTTTGAACCTTCCTTCCCCTGACCTCATTGACAGACCCAAGTAACCTAAGGTCAATTTTTCCTTTAATTCATTTTTTAAACTCATGTTTCCTTATGACAACCCAGTAGTTCTGAATGCTCCAAGAACTAATCCTGTCAAAGATAATAGTGACTGTTTTATCACATCTTGCCAGTAGGATGAAACCAGTATCTAAGAGTTGCTTTTCACTGCCACCATTATAAGAATTTCAGGTTTCCACTGCTTTTGTTCAGAGTTCCTGGTCCTGTACCTGCCAGTTTGATTTCAACACCCCATCTTGGTTTTGTAAAACAAGCAACTTTTATTACTAGATGTTTCAATGCTGTTTGACCTAAGTAACTTGAAACATACTCATGGAGCCTCAGGAAAGGCAGAGATGGATATCTTTCAAAGGGTCTATCAAAAGAACTCTTCTGTCTTCAATTTGTGAGATTTTGCAATATAAAATTGAATGAACCATTTAGGCTTCATACTGCCTAACTGATTTACAGATTTAAGACAACCAAAAAAAAATAGATTTTGATGAATTAAGATTATTGTTTTAGACCTGAATATAAATCACAATTACTAAGGTAAAACTCATGTTCTCCCCTATATATTTAGATGATATTACAAGAGCCCTTTACTGAACTTTTGGAGATGGAAAACAGCATACAGTGTAAAGAACAAAATTCAGCCATCAGTTTGTCATGTCATGACATCAATCTTCAATAATAAAAAAAAAAAATGGAGGCTCAAAGAGGCTAAATGGATCTATCTAAAATCATTAAGATTTCTCTAGTGTTTTTTTTAAATGAATTAAACAATTGCCCCATCACTGTCATGAATGTGAGAGAGCTTTGGGCAATGGAAAAAGACAGCCTGACCACAAACATCAAAGCAAGTTCTAGAATGTTAACATTGATTTTGAACTAATCACTTATGCTAACTCATGCAACCAAAGCAACCAAATGATAAGTTGTTCTGTTCGTTTGTCAGTTAGTCTCCAGAGGAGTGTGTCTTCAAGCTCCATGCAACATTCTCAATATGCTAAGGGGAGAGGAATTTTACCTATTATTCAATTTTTTTTTGCATACCTTTGAGTAGTCACTTACCACATACAGATTTCACATCCTTTGAACTCCTTGAAAAACTCATTTTTCCCACAACAGATGCTGTGGCTTTAGCTCTGGACACACTGGCAGCTTGTGAAAGATGAATATGACAATAGTAAAAGGGAATGGGAAACTCATTTCAAGGCCAGTCAATAACCTTCCCCTCCTCCCCATCTCTAAATACCACGGTTCTTCCCTTTCTACTAAGGCTGGGAAGTTAGCCTTTGTTTCTCATTTTGACCACTAAAAAAATGAGGAAGAAGCTAAAAGAATGGGCCATGTCTGGATCTGCCTAGTTCCCACCCTATGGAGACCTCGTCTCGCCCACGCATGTGGCACTCTGTAACCTTTTTCCACTGACATTTTTTTGTATATCTTAGAAAAACTGGACACTAAGAGGTATGTACACCACCAAGATCATGAATTTATCCAATCAAGCTTTACTCAGCTTCTCAGTGTCTTAACTACCCTGGCAACATGACATGGGTCATATTTTCACATCGATGGACTGTTCTTGAACAATTTCTCCAGTGTGTGAGACACAAACAGGCTTTTCTTCAACATCAGGCATGCATATCGTCCCCGCCTCTTGCTTTTTAACAAACATGTGTATTGTGACCAGTGCTAGAGAAATTCTACTCCCAGTCACTTCGAGTTTCCCCATCCGTTTGGTACTTCTCTCAGAATCCCGCCTTACTCTTCTGCTCTCTTTCTCAGGATTTTAAATTCTCTAAAATGTGAAGAATCACTATCCATAATTAATATTCACATTGTCTGTAAAGACAAATAAATTTGATGGGTGATCCATTTTTCCCTCAAATAATTTTCACATGAGAGTTTAAAGCAAGAAGAAATATCAGTTTTCATATACATATTGGCACTAAATACTTGTCGCCACCACCACACCACGCCCCACACACCCTAAAAAACATGATTACTGGTTAGGGTCATTTTATTTCATACAATTTCAAATTTGGAACTAGAAAAGTAGTTCAATGCAAATCAAACTTCTAATTATAATTGTTTAATCCACTTATTCTGCTACAGCAAATTGCTGGACACTAAGAAATTTATGAATTAGAAAGTCTTCACAGTTCAGAAGCCCCAGGTCTATACACTAGTAGCTTTAGTGTCTAGTGAAGATCTGGAGGCTTCTTTCAATGTGGTTCCTTGTTCGATTGTACCATGGAGAGGATGAATGGCGATCTCACAGGATAGTAGGCAGAACAAAGGAGCTCAGAAGGGTGATCCGTTCCTTCCCTATTTTCTGTGGATATAATCCCATTCATGAGAGTAGCTCCTCCATTCAAATTTTAGGAACATATTTGGACTAAAGCATTGCCTATATCACAACTGTTACTTGTTCTTAAAAAAAAAAAAAAAAAGAGAAAGAATCTCCAAATATTTTTGTTCCCACCTCTTATATCTAATAAAATACTTTATAGTACACAATGACACAGAGTAGGCAATTAATAAACATTGATAATAAATTAATAAATAAAGAATAATCAAACCAGTGGAAACGTCAAGCTCTTTATTTTAGTTATATTCATGAATCATTTTCAAATATTTATGTGACTCAAATACAGTCCTTGATAGAATAAAAACTGTCTTTTCTTTTCTTTGTATTTATTTATTTATCTATCTATCTATCTATCTATCTATCTATTTATTTATTTATTTATGTATTTATTTATTTATTTATTTATTTATTTCACTTGTTACCTTGTTTCACCAGGGCCTTACAGGTGCTAAGGAAGTGCTCTAACCACTGAGAAACATCCATAGTCACTTTTCCTTCTTTTTGCTTGATAGGTGACTTCATTTAGTTGCCCAGGGTCTCCTTGAACTTGATTCTATTGCCTGAGTTTCACAAGAACCTGAATTACAGGCTTGCACTGCCATGCATGGCTAAAAGTGTGTTTCTTTATAGAAAATAATAGATAAAGACACCCCAAGAAGTCACACTGTTCACCTGTAGAAGCAAATCCCATAATGTCATTCTGATACTGTGCTTCAAAGCATTGTCAATGAGCCCTTGGGCAACCATGCACACTTCATGTCATGAGTTGGCTGCCATCCAGCAACTCTTCTTAAAACCCTTTCCTTCATTCTGAGATGCTGCCTCATAACAACATGATCAGTAAGAGATAACTGGCCATTGTGTCATTGATCTAACTGGAAGGGAAAAGGAAGTTGTAAGTTACATACGAGAAATTATCAATTTGCCACAAGTACCTTTTTGAAACAATTCAAAAATTTCATGTGCTTGTCTCTTGGAAGAAAATTACTAAGTTTGATATCTTACTGTTAATACTGGAAACTGAGACTTAAAAAACCAGAGTTCCTTCTCTATAAAAAATCATACTCTCCAGTACATTCTGTTTGAACTTTGTCTGAGCTCTGTCTTTAATATTGACCTCTTCCTCTGTATTCAAACTATCATAAGCTTCTTAGCATTTAAATGGTGTGAATCTTGGGGAGACTGAATGTTAGAGCTGCTTTCATAACACTTGTGAAAAAAAAAATCAACAAATAACATCTTTTCTTTTAAAAAAAATCTCAAACAAAGAAAGCCCTTCAGAGCACATCCTGTTTTCTTGATACCAGACCTACCAATGGAACTCTCTGGTTTTTCCAAAAAAGTGTGAGTGTGATCATGGCCTAATTCTCCATGATAAAAGCAAAGTGAAGGTTGGCTGCCAAGATAATGGCCAGATCACTCAAGAACCCAATGTTCTTTATCACACTTTTCAAAAGAGGGGTGAGTCAGTCATCAGGAAAGTACTTCCAAAAAGTCAGTCCTGGATTTTGAAGATAAGGAGAAAGCCAATGGCTGTGTTGATTTTAGTTTTTCTATTTTGGAGCTTTGATTTATTAAAACATGAATTTGGGGTTCGATTTCACCCTACCAAATAACTGTAGTTTGTCACAGGAGCTCAGAGGCAGGGTTAATAAAAAGAAATCTGATTTTTCTGTATCTCAGGTCTGAGTATATTTTAGTCAGGATAGCAAGGTTGGCTTTGAGTCAAGGAAAGAGCGAAGCAGTTATTTTGTAAGAGCAATGAGGCCCAAATGATAGTTGCATAGGTGTCTTGTCTTCATGCCAACCTCCTTATATTCATTAATCTGAAAATGTCCCCAAAAACTCTTTTTTCACTAAAAGGAATCTGTTTACTCTCTAAATTTACTGCAGCCACTTTATCCATCCCTCCACATGAATCATAATACTAATTTTTTATAGTTTTGCATAGGGGTTGTCACAATGGACAGTCTTTATAAGTTTTTTTGTGAAAAAAAAAAGAGTGTGTGACTGAAACAAAAAAGTGTGTATAGAAGCCTTCTGGAATAGGGCCTTCAGGTAGATATCAACTGGGTTTAGGTGATGGGGACACCTGGACAACGGAAAAGCTGATCTTGAGAAAGTTCTTACTGTAGTCCTATCTCCTATTGTATACTATGGTGACTAGACTCTCTGGTTATAAATACAGTAGCTTAGGCATAAAGTCACCAGTAAAAGGATTTTATGAATAGTACAGCTTCATTTCCCTCGCTAAAGTCATAAATGAGGATATGTCATTCAAGTCTTGAAAAAAATAGAATAGGCTTAATATTATAAAATGCTAATGATCCTAGGAAATTTTGCAAAAATTACTTTAAGTTATTAATCTAGGTCTCAAGAACATTTTTCATTAATGGAAAAAATTGACAATTATTTTCAATAAGCAATACTCTTTCCAACATTTTACATACTAGTAAGCCTTATCATATGACTTTAAAAAATAAAGGACATTATATATCAAATGTATAGAGTGGTTGATTAAAGGGGACAGTGTAAATTTAGATAAAAAATGACATATGTCTATAAATATAGCAGTACTGCTTTATATGCACTGTTCACAAAAGCCTGAGACCAGCTCCAAGGGGTAAGATTCGGATGGGAGGTTGACCTGATGGGACAGCTGTCATCCGTCATCCCATTGACCTTGAGGTTAATTCACCTGATCTGGCTGGCTGAGTAAAGGTCATCTCCACCTGACCTTGCTACCCCATGGGCATCCCCTTTGAAACCCTTGAATGATCATCAGAAAGGGAGAGAGTCTGTCCTTTCGTCAGTAAATATTCACTCTTTCAACAAATGTTTAGCAAACATTGTTTATAATATGCTAAAAACAAAACAAAAACAATAAAAAACAAAAGCAGAGTCCTACACTGAGGGGACACAGAGAATTTTTTAAAAATCAAAAATTATCATAATTAACAAATATCAAAAAAATCACAATTAAATGAAATGGAGGGAAAATGGGAGAGTTCAATAAAAAAAAATGCTATTGTGTCAGAAAGCTAAGAAAGATCATTGCCATTAAGAATGAATGACCCACAAGTACAAAACAACAGGGAATAGATTTTTGTGCTAAAGAGTAAGCTTCAACATTCTAAGAGAAGATGAGCCAAGTGACCACAGCACTTGGTTGGGTCAAGTACCTTGAACCTGAAGAGAAAGGGAACAGCACCTATTATATACCTAAATATCTTTTTTATTCTTCTTTCTCAACCATCAAATCCTTGAGACCAAAATATTTTGGCCAGAAAGAGAATCTGAGCAATGAGAAACAGTTATACTATGTGGTCACTTGTAGGGACACAGAGCGGTCCTCTGATGTTCAGGTGTTAGACTGATAAGACACTATCCTTACAGTTGTAACAAAGGAGCTTACCTCTCTTTTAGATGCTGAAGGCCAGCATTTAATTTGAGATTTTTTTTTTTCTGTGCCTACATTTGCTTCCTGCTCAGGCAAGCTTGAGAAGATGAGATCAAGGGAGTTTTGTGGTCCAGTGAGCAAAGGATGGGAAAATCAGAAAGATTTTGAGTTATAATCCCTGTTGAGCTACCAGGTGACCTTTAGGCAAGTCATTCGACCTCCCTGTGCCTCATGCTCCCAGCTGGAAAATTGGATAAGACCAGCAGGATATCACTGAAAACCAGATGCTACACAGAACCCAAGCTTTCCCAGCTAAATAAATTACCACCAAAGTGGGGGTCAGACTGTCGGCCTTGGAGAAACACCCAATTAATGACATTAGGTCACTTTATACTGAAAAGCTATTAATTTCTCCTATATTTATCAAAACTCTGTAAGAAGACCAGTGGTTCAGACACGAGTCCTATTTCCTGTGCTGCTTAGGAGTGTCACTCTGTGTGGCACAGGCGTTGCTATAGCATATTTGTAGGTTAATAATTGTTACAGTCCTGGTCTTGCCTCATTACACCTTCCCATGGCCAGTCATACCAGCGTCAATGACACACAGCTGGAACAACAAAAAGAAGGTCAAAACAGAAGTTTATTTTTCCATTTTTCAAACCAAATAAACTTGTCATTTCTATATACAGCAAGAAAATGATGTTTTGTCTGTAGATATTACCAAGACATGCAACTATAGAAGAAATTCCATCTCTCATTTAAGTTATCAATATTAGGCAGTGTTTTATTAACAAAGACTAATTTAGGACAAACAGAAATAACTATAAGTATTCTTTTTCAGTCTAAACTAAAATATCTAAAGTCTAATATGAGCAAGACTTTTGTTCAAGTTAAATTACCTGATTTACTGAGGAGGAAAAATTCTGGTGAAAAATGTGATACTATTTATACAATGACAGTTAATAATTGAACACTATTAAAATATATCCACTTTATAACTCTTTTACTTGAACTTGGACCCCAGGTGGTATCATGAGTATCTTCTATGTGGAGACAGGCTCAAGCCAGGTACACACCACTCTAACAGTTAACATCTGCACACGCAGCATACCCCACTGTTGGTCTTGCAATTTTGTGTTTAATTTCCAAATAAATACTTTTAATGTTGTATAGACATGTATAAAAAGAAAATCATTTAAGAAAGTTGAAGGCATTAAAATATGTTGGTGTGTGTGACTATATATACCTAATATTCCTAATAACTATGTGTATATTTTACACATAGAGAGAGTATGCATGGAATGAACAACCACCTCTGGAAACCCTGCTTCCTGTCTTCTGTGCCCTAAACTGTAGCATACATAGCCTCTCCCCAAAACTAAATGAAAGTGGTGGTGTTTTCTTGGACTGAAAAACTTACCTTTTAGCTAAGTCTTCTTCAGACAAATAGGAAGGATTTTGTCTTGTTTTGTAATTACATTTTGCTGATTATCCTTTGACTTTAACTTTGCTAAAACTATGTTCTTTCTAATAGCAAAATTTTATTTCCTTCAAAGTCCTTTGACTATGTGTTTGTGTGTGTGAGAGAGAGAGGGAGGGAGAGAGAGAGAGAGACAGAGAGAGAGACAGAGAGAGAGAGAAGACAGGATGAATAGCTAACGTATACATAACTGCTCTCATGGTCTCATTCTAACTCGTTTACATAATGAAGAAGGTGATGAGTCCGATCTTTGAAGATCATCTTGATAAGGGATTGACAAAGCAAAACTGTTTGGTAAATAATACTATGCTCCAGGAATGTAACTTGGTGTTTACTCTCAAAAGGTTTTCTCAACTCTACAGGCAACTCCGGGATGTTGAAGGTGGGAGGCATAGGCTTCCCAGGGAAGAACACACCAATTCTTTGTCTAATAACAAATGATCAACCCTGAAAACAGCATGTAAATAACATCATACACACTGTGCAAACTGGCTACATTTAGTGATGGTATTTTCAAAAAACAGCAAAGTCGACATGATGGTGGCCCTTCATATGAAGAACAGTTTTCTAATGAAAGCTCTAAAGATAAATGTACCTCTGACTTGAATTGTCAGAAATTCAGTTAAGACCCAGAGAAAAATAAGCCAGAGTTTTCTACTGTATCATTTAATTATATGAACTTTAATGCCATTTCTTTCCTTATTGCAGTGGTTGGGTGATTTTGTTTGTTTATTTGTTTGTTTCTTCCTTTATTACATTTTAGTTTGTCACAGCTTGACCTTCTTGGCGCTAAAGTCCAGCACAGCAATTATCTTGACTAGGTAGAAAACCTGACCTTATCATTCATTTTCAATGAATAATAGGAAAGATAAGTGCAATATGGACATATAATGGGAAGGTGTATGGCTTTCAAAATGTTATTCCAGTATATTCGACAGAACAGAGAATCTATTGAGCCAAGACATGAGAATTTCTTTTGAACATGTGAGCATTATATTAAATTGTTAAACAATATATTTTTAGGCCTTATGTTTGTATCATACTTAAATAATTAGCTTAACACCTCATCAAATTACTTATGGAAAGTACTTTGTGAATGAAAATCAGTCTTTTTTTTTTTTTTTAAGAGTGGATTTTCAGCTCAACTCACAGAATCACCACTGAGAACAAATGATAGAACTGAATAATTTCCCATCCTACTTTTTATTTAGTATCCAAGCTTAGGCCTTTCCTCCGCCTAAGAATCCTATACAGTGATGACAAAGGATGTTTCCTAGTTGGCATGGCTAAAGATTTTAGGTATTCAGCTGAGAGGGGCTCTTCGGTGCCCATTACAACATCCCATGTATAACATCAACGGAGGCTTGCCAAATAATAAACACTTATGCAGCAGGCTATGATTGCTCTTAAAGTCTACAAAATGGGTTAATATGAAGGATGTCTGCAGAGAGAAAGCAGCTGACTTTCTTAGTAACAATGCATATAAGGTGGTTTATAAATGTAAGCCTATGATGCCAGTTGATTAGTCACTAACCCACAATAAGATTAGAGAAAGTCAAGTAGAGTTCATAAGTACAGAGCACTTAGAATTCATATGCATGATAGAAATACATGGCCATAACTCAGTTTTGACCTGTCAGACTTTAGTGCCTTGATGGCCAAGTTTCTAAGATTATTTTATTTCACAGCCAAGGTAGTAACTAAGTAACTAGAATCAGCAGGGGATAATCATTTATATAAAAGGACAACTCAACTTGACCTTGAGCATTGGACATCCCATATTATTGCATCTTGGATTTCTAAAGTGTTTAGATGCTTGCCAAGTTCTCTAAATTCTACTTGGTACTTGAATATGAATTTCAACTTACATTCCAACATACATACTCCAAATTAATTAATAAATTATTTATTTATTTATGTAATTTCTGTCTTCTAACGAGTGAGCCTTTGTGATGATTTATATTCAATATTTAGTCCCCAAAGGCTAATATTATTTTCTCAATGGTAATCATCTATTGATTTAAAATTATGCAGCACATTCTCTATTGCCAATTAAGACTTTTGAATTGTTTTTTATTTCCTGAAACAATGTCTTATACTATAGCCCAGGCTAGCCTCTAACTCACAATAGTTCTCTTGCTTCAGCTTCTATCATGCTGGGATGTGTGGGAGTCATGACACCTTGCTTCAACTTCTGAACTTAGTTTATTCATCTCTTGTATATTTTCACTTCAATATCATTTCTGATCTTATTTGCCAAAACAATGAAATGTGCCCTTTTGCCCTCCACATGCTTTGCCTCCCTTCATTGCCTTGTAAAAGTGTAAGTGTGTCAGAAGACTTTGTACTTTTGCTGAAGGCAAATTAAAATATGAAACGTTGCAATGTACCCGAATCTTGCTACTGCCAAGTTTGTTACATATCTCATAATATATATATTACTGTGATAGCAGTCATTCAAGCATAGTCATGAAAACGGAAGTCCAAACTGTCATCCATAATTCTCGTCTTATATACATAATATCTAATACCCTGGACATCTCCCTCTAGATGTCAAATGACATCTGACACCCATCCATATCTTCTGTAAAAAGCCTAACACATCTTAATAGGACAAAACATAGAGAAGGAAAGGAGTCTAAGAAAAGGAAAAAAACCAAAACATATATAGACAGCAGAGACCCACTCAAGGTCTCACCAAGGTACTCCATAGTACAAAACTGGAAGCCATAATATATACACAAAGGACATGTAGGAGAGAGGGAGGGGAGAGGAGGAAATATAAATAAATATCAAAAAAGATAAAATTTTCAAAAGAGAGAGAGAAAGCTCTAACACTATTTTATGAGACAAGGAACCTGCAAAGATGCTATTCAGTTCATTTTCAGCTGGCCATCTACTGCTGGGCATGTGCCCTATGCTTAGAATAGTTTGTTCCTCAATGAGACTCTCTTAGAAAAATAAATAAATCTGCATAAAAATGATGATCAACTGGAGGTTGTTTCTGAGTTTGGGATGGCCCCATGTGTCCACATTTTCCCCTCAGCTCTAGGATCTCATCTGGTCCAAGCAGTATAGACTTTGTACTTTTTGCCTTAGTTTCTGTGACTTCGTATGTGTGTTCTTCCTGCTGTGTTTAGAAGGCCTCGTTTTCTTAGTGTCATTCGTCCCCTCTGACTCTTGGTCAACCAACCAGCGCTGGGTATGGATTCTATCCCATAGAATAAGCCTCAAATAAAATCAGATATTGGTCGTTTGCTCTCACAAGCTTTGGGCCATCATTGCGCTAGGATATCTTTATCACAGAGCAGTATTGTAGATCAAAGGCTTTGTAGCTGAGTCGGTGTTTACTTTTTCCCTTTGGTAGTTTGAAGAGTACTTTCCTGTACTGAAGACACTAGCACCTAAGGGTGAAGGCTCTAGTTAGGCACCAGCTCAATTTCTCCCTGAGTTGTGTAGGTTTCCATTTTTACTTTTGTCAGCAATGAGGCCTTGCCATTAGTTCATGGATAGAAGTCTATAGTTTTCAATAGCCTGTCATGTTTGGGAATTTCCATGGGATTCCTTTGGCTAACAATGAGATGTAACCTATTGTAACCCGTGTTCTAGAAGCTTCGTTCCAAAAGATTATGGATTTGGATCTCTGTGTCCTGTGTTATTTGGTGATTTCATTTAGATCGCCTTCAAATATATATATACATATATATATATATATATATGCATACATGTATATACATATATATGAAGCTTCTATTATATCAGGTTTCCATACTGTCTTAGTTTTAGCTGTCTCTCCAGTATCCCCTCTCCCATTACCCTCTTCCTACCCCTTTACTACTTGATCTTCCCATTCCAGTGCTGGTCTCCCTCCCCATAATATCAATCCATAACTAAATATACTATTTCTTTTTCCTAGGGGCATCTATCTTAACACCGTAACCTTAAGAATCATGTTTCCAAGCTATGAATTTCCAGGATCACACCCCAGTGTTAGCAAACACTGACCATCCAGTCTTTATATGTCGCATAACATATATTATGATGTCTTGGGCCACGATAGTGTTCTTCGTACTCAAGAAGCTGGTAGAGAAAGAACCCCCCTCCATGAGGTGTCCTCAAAGGGTCAGGCCCAATATTATTTCTTTGAAGACACTTGGTTGGTTTTCATTTGACTCACGAGTTTCTATAGAATTTTCATCCTCTCTTCTATTTTTGAACATAATCCAAAGTCTATTCTGTGGACTCAAAAGGAAGCTCTATGTAGCACAAATCAATCTTCAGATGTCCTTGTATTCTTCTCGGTGTGCCTTTTAGCTAATCTTAAAGCAGTTTAACTAAATGAATTTTGATTCTGTGAGTTTAAGGGTTTAAAACTTTACATACTTTCTAATTTATAAAATTTTTTTCTTTCTTCTTTCTGTCACGGTGTGTGTGTGTGTGTGTGTGGTGTGTGTGTGTGTGTGCTTATATGTGTGTATAAGTATATGCTAATGCATGGCTATGTCAGTTAAGGTGTCTGGATCTTCATTGCTATCTGTGTCATCCATTTTAGACAGGGTCTCTCACTGAACCTGAAGCTGATTCAGTTAGGCCTGGCTGGGTATCAAGCTCCTAGGATCTACCTGACTCCATCACCCAGTACTGGGGTTACAGACAAGATTGACTATACCAGATTTCACACGGATAATAAGATTAGAACTCAGATTCTTTTCCTTGCATAGCTAATGCTCTTACTCACTGAGCTGTTACTCCAACTCCCCTACTCCAAAACCCCTTTATAAAGCAGACACTATGTAGTGCAAATAGACCCTTGATTCCCCTAACTGGCTTCCCAAGTCATAGTTACAGGCATTCAATACCATTTCTGGCTGTGTTGTTTATTCTAATTTGGCAATGAAGTTAAAAGAATGGATAAGAACATGAAAACATGCATACAGAAAAAAAAATACAATGTATGAGTCCCTAGTTTAGTTTCTTAGTGCTGTGTTGTTACTCAAATGTGCTTACACTCTTCACTTACAAAAATCAAATAAGGGGCTGGCAAGATTGCCCAGTGGTTAAAGACTTTTGGTGTGGAGCCTGTTGACCTGCGTCCAGTCCCTTGAACATACATAATAGAAAGAATGAAGCAACTCTGAAAAGTTGTCATCTGACATCTGTACTAGCACAGTGACATGCAGTGGGACATTTGTACACTGTGTGAAGATGTATTGCTGTGATTGGTGTAATAAAAAGCCAAATGACAAATAGCTAGGCAGGAGGTATACAAAGTATTTCCAGTGAGAGAAAGGAAGAAGAAGAATCTAGGCATGAAGAAGAAACCAGGCGACACAGAGAGAGAACAGAGGTAGAAGGTAGGAGAAAGGTAAATTTAGTTACACTAAATTTATGCTGACAGTGAAGAGAAATCGTGATTTCTTCTTGTCTAGGATCTTAGAGTTGTACAAAAAGGAAATTTTCCTTAGTGAGAACAGGAGTCATACCATATGTGTCAGCAGCCTCTCTGAGATACTACCAACAGGGGTAAAACTGTACTGCAAGGTTTGTAAGTTGGCCTCTGATCAACTAAGTTCTTCACTCAAAGCACCAACTAATTTCACATAATTGACTACATGTCCCTTAGTCGTACAACAGCTTTCTAGACCTTAGATTACAGATAGAGGCATATTTCGAGTCAATGTCTTGAGAACAACAGACTTCAAGGTGCATCTTGGGTGACCTCTGCTTTCTATCCACACTAGATAACACCTGTGGGCTGGAGAAGAACCTGCAGGTTCCATTAGTTGATGTTGGTACTTGTATATTCCAAGAAAATACAAGCCAGGACAACTGACCCTAAGCCACGGATGTATCTTGGGGTGGGGGGAATAGGTGGTAGTTTCACACAGGAAAAAGCAACAAATATCTCAGAAATGGTCAGAGTGAAACAGCATGTATCCATGAATTAAAAAGTTTTGCATTGTATTCAGAGCTGGGCACAATGTCCAATCAAATGCAATTTATGGTAAATAGACTGAAATGCTACCCTTTACTAAAAAGCAGTCTAATCAAATTGCTTCTTTTATTTTCATAGTTGGAACAAAAAGGTCATTGTATATTTCTTACCAGGTTGGACATGTTTTATTTATACTGTATAAGAATTAGTCGGGCAAAGTCAGAGGTCTGCTGCCATGGATAGGAATGATCACTATTATTTTGGTATGGAGTCCTTGAGGAACCTGCAGCAATTAAATGGCAAGATCAGATGTTTATCACTAAGCAGTTTCTATTGAATTTATATTTCTATTGAATTAAACGAACTGTTTGCTTTCTTATTTTAATATACCTGACCAAGAGACCTTCTCAGCTCTGATTCAGCTGTCCCCTTAATGAGTCCTGGGACCATCACCAAAACAAATTTAATTTCATTTTCAGCTCTACAATACATAAGCACAGAAGGCCAAAAAAGTATTTTGTAAGTCTCAGGAGTTTCCCCCCTGCCCCCAATTTTTTCAGTATAAAACTTATAATTCAAACATTTTGTTCTATTGTGGTGACCATTATATTCCCATAGCTGCATATGAATTATGACAGCTCATGGCTTTCCATTTCCTAGTCACCCTGAATTTATTTGGGAAAAAAAGTTCTTAAGTGTCTCATAATAAGTAAAAATAAAATGCCAAAAATGTAACCGAATGTTCAATTATTTTTCGAAATATATTTTAATAATTTGTTTTCCTATCCCTCTTTTCTAGTCGGGTTTGAAGATATTACCCATTCTATATTGTCCACAGTGCCCTGATTTTTAATCTGATGCTTTTAGCTTCACAAATTTCAGTCTGGATAATCTATCTATGTCCTCTAGTTCTGGAACATTTGATTGGTGACATTCCTATAAAATGTTGCATTGGTGAGGGAAAATAGTCAGGCTTTGTTTCTTCTCCTTGTTTGTTAAAAAACACTCCACTTACAAATTTCAGTGCATTTGAATCATTAACTGATTTTATGATATCAGACTGAACTGTTATTAGTTGCATAATGAAGTGCTTGAGTTGAGATTTGTCATTAGTCTAATCGAGCTGTGATGCCTTAAGATTGGGTTAGGGAAATGTCAGCACATATTAATTTATTTAATTTGAAAATTATATATTAGAGACCAAAGCAATTTGCGGGGTTAAATTGTCTCTCTGTGGATCAGATTCAGGATCTCAGTTCACAGATCAAGTTCCCTTCTTCCCATGCACCATGTGGAAACCACCAAACACTGTTTAGCTTACACAATGTATTCTCCACAGCAAAGCTTGTCCCTTCAGTGGGTACAAAGAAGGTAATTCAATCTTAAAGTTCTACTGCTGTCATAAGTGTCTATGACATCACCAAGACCTAGCAGCTGAATCGTCGCTTTGTCCTCCTTTTGCAAACATGCACTATTAGAGATGGACTGTCAATGTCTAAGAAGTCATTTTAACCCCTCCTTTACAAAGATCACTACTTATAAAAATTCCCTGAATTGTCAGGATGGAAGCACAAAATGACTGCTAGACTTCTAACCACTCCACCAATGGAAGAAAGGACAACTCTTATTGTGAATTCTCAGTGTTCACATACAATTGTGCTTTTCATTTGCAGTTCTCAAAAGCTCCCATAACTTAAAGCATTTTAAGATCACCTCTTTTAGCCCAACCCTAGAAGGCCCAGCAGAAGTCTGACTTCCTTCGTAAAAGCAGTGAAGGCATGAGAAGAATGTAGTTTGGAGCTGAAGGAAAAAAAAATGGTTCAACTAGGGTTTGTACCACCTACCAGCCACCTAATGGCTTCTGCCCTTACTCTGTGTAACTGTGTTTGCTAAAGGCTTTGGGTGGGAGTGCTCTTTCTGTTGTACAAGGGATGATTCTTGATAGTTTAAGAATCAGTTCAAAAGCATTGCTATTGTATCTTTTTGGCATGACATGTCCCAGGGCTAAGCTGTAAGTTTATAATTTTCTTATAGCAACAGTGATGGATTCAGAAGCAGAAAAATAACCTAGGCTTATTCTTAATGAAGTGCAAGCCCTTCATACACTATTTTCTTCTCCTAAGGATGTATATAATTCAGAGGGTAGACTCTGTTCCAGGTACCAAAAGACAAGCTACTAAAATGCATAGCAAAAGAAGAAAAGCTAGCCTTAAAGGATCCCAGGAAAAATGAACAGAAGTCCTGATGAAGTCAGAACTCATATCATCTCTATTCAATTGCATAAGCTAATAGTGTATATTGAATGAACTGATATCTTTTATTATTTAAGATAGTAGGGAAATGGGATCTTATTGCAGATGATTAAAATATATAAACTCACTAACTCATAATATACAGCCTCATGTCCTTATCTGAAAAGTAAAGATACTTTCTCGTAAAGCATTTTTTAAGATAACATTTAAAAATGAGAATATGTGGCACATGATGCTGAGAAATGACACTTCATTTGCTACATGTGACTTAAGGGCAATAGTCAATTCCTAAATCATTTATTCACTTGTTTGTACTTTTACATACTTATTTTTCATAAGTACATTGAATTTTATTGCTAATATTTTACTATTTCTGAACTTATAACTTTTAATGATCTCCAGAGAAACAAAAAGTGGTTTTAGATCATCTCCATCAGAAAAAAAACCAAAATGTAAATATGCCATACTGGCGACAATGAGAAAACATTGTCACGGCACACAGGGAGGCATGCTCTTTGGGTAAAGAAGAGGTTGAAGAACTGATACTGGTAATTCTGTGTCACTTATATTCAGCTCCATTAGATATCAAGACCCTAATCAGTTCCTTCTAACTAGCTAGATAGCCCTGTGGTGTACACTAAGCTGTGCCTGCGATTCTATGAGTCTGTCTGATGTGGGGACAAGGGATGCAAAGATGTCAGTGTAGGGATCAAATCTCAGGAGTCATTCTCACAAAGCTATTAATTCCACGAACATTTTTGTCCTGATCAACTCCACAAGTTTTCCAGAAGAAGCTAGGTATTTCCTGTTTCTTGTGAATTATAAGACTTTCTTTTCCTTGCAGGTAAAAACATTTTGTATTAAAATAATCTTACTGGATAACATGTATTGTAAAGCTTTTGGTTTTGACTTTTACACTATCAGCATCACTAATGGTGTCTGAGTTCAGGCACAGTCTTCTTCCTGAACCCCACTATTAGACACCACTAAGTTAGCTATCTTCCAGATAGGTCAAAGGCACCTACATTAGTCAATAACAGTTAGGCTTGATTCCCATATGAAATACCTAAAATGTAGGGACTTGAAACAATTGCTGCTTATTTGGCTCTTTGTTCAGCCAGTCAGAAATGTCCAACTGCTTCTGTTAATTTCTAGTAGATCTCAGCTGTTGATCTGGTAAGGAGTTGCTAATCTTCCTCACTCTTCAGAATGGAGCTTTTTTCTCATAATCCCAATAGCATTCCAAGTGAGCATCCATGAAGCCTTGTTGGGAATTGGAACAATGTCACCTATGCTAAATGTTCTCAATAAAATCAAGGAATATGGTCTGCTCACACTGAAAGTCAGGAAATACATGTGGTGTCTTTATGACAAAGGAGCATGGATCCAAAGAGAAAGGAGACCATTCATGTACTCAGTCAATCAGATCATTGTCTCTTTCTACACCATAACTCATCAGACTCTCTGTCATGTTCCAGTAGATGCAGCTACCTTCAGTGTTTACCACTACACACTTCAATTACTTCTAAGAAGTTACATGTCTCAGTGATGCTAACAGCAACAGGCATGCCCATTTATAACATTTCTGCTCAGCCAGAAGGTCTGTTCATCCATGTGGAAATTGAGCCTAGGGCCATTGTAAGTGGTTGGGTTAATTGGTTTCAAAATATTTGTCTCCAAACATTTTGCAATGCTAGATACACAATAAAACCAACTACAGTGCTTTGAAAACTATAGGTGCCCACTCAGGACAATTTAATCTGAGTATCTGAGGTTGTGGACTTTTATAAATTTAAAAGCTCCCTAGTAAACATACTTCACAGCTTTAAGACTGGCTATGTAACTATCAGTCCCTATTTGCCTTTTCCAAACACCATGACAGGATACAGAACCAAAGGATGATAAGGATTGGAAGGATTATTTCGGATCCTGGTCTCAGTTCATCCCAGGGGGTGGGGATGTCGGAAGTCATATTCAAGGTCAAGGCAGCATATGGTGAGGCTCCTAACATCTTCAAGGATAAGGAAACCAAAATCAGAGCAGAGATGCAAGCTTCAAAAATCTATCTACCTCCTCTGGCGAGGCCTCACAGCCCAGAGGTCCCACAGCTTTGCCAAACAAAGCTATCATCTGGAAATACAGTGTTCAAACTTGCAAATTTGAGTAGGTCATTTCCGACACAGACCACATTATCCAATGGAGTCATGGTTATGAAAACCAAGTGGACCTCAAAATCACCTAAAGAGCTTGTTCAACACAGAGGGCTGGACTAAAAAACCCATGCCTAAGATTCTGTGGGTCTGTCTGATGTGGGGCCAAGTGATGCCAAAGGTACTAGTTTGGGTTACATTTCAGGAATCATTCTCATAAAGCTATACAGTCTCCAAACATTATAAAAATAGGCTGTCTTGGAATTTGGTTGTCTACAGTACAGGAAGTAAGGGATGCATACTTGTTTTATAGGGTTCTGCTAATTCTATGGGAGTAAAATGGAGCCTTCTTTGTTGTCTAACAATACTCTATCTCTCTATCCAGTGATTAAAGTATTCTGAAAGGGAAGCAAAATTGTCTTATATTAAAGGTTCTTTCAGGTCCAATGTTCTGTCAGGATTGAACACTACCTGTCCAGTGGTTTTTCAAAGCCCCAGGATTAGCGTTACCAGCATTGCCAGAACATGAAAAATGCAAAGTTGTAGCCTTTGCCCTATATTCACTGAATTGGGCACCAGGGAGCAAGAAGTATCCATCCATTACAAAAAGCCATCCAGGTATTTCTTGCAAATGGATAGATTCTGAAAAGCTACAAATTATGTATTCAAACAATGCAAGCAAGTTACAAACACAGAATAGGTAATACAGATTCCAACTGTGAGAGATGCACTGAGAAAATCATCAGTTAGTTCCCTGAATGTAGGCCATTGCAAAGGGGAAAGCCTGAGTGAGCAGAAAGAAGATGGACATGTAATTCTAGCAAAAGGAAGTGTATAATCTAGTGTGTATAGGGGTGAGAATCCATGGGAAACTCTGGGTGCTTTGGTGTCAATGCAGCTGGCTTATAGTGCTGTACGTACTCAAGTAGAAACCATAATTTCACAGTGGATCACAGTCAGTAACAGAATATTTAAAAAGCGTAAGAAGTGACCGAAGAGTCACTGATGGGACTTTTCCAATTCAGACCAAAGCAACAATGATGTCAGCTCAAGAAAGATAAAAAAAAAAATATAAAAGGTAAATTCTTTTGGAATGTAAAAAGGAGGAAGTGGTAGCTTATTGTGAGAACATGATATCAGCCTCCTTTCAAAACAAATGGATAACGCCATGGGCACTATTTCTGATTCTCATTCAGTAAGCCTTGCTGAATGTTTCCCATGTTACAAGGGTCATGTTAGTCACTGGGAATACTTCCGTGAACAAAGCACCACCCCTGCCTCAGGGGAACTAGTCTAGTCAGGTAGGAAGAGTCAAAGACATTTACTAAATACACATTATTTTAGTCATTTCATTATATTTGGGAATCTACACATTTGTAAGCAGGGCTACTTTTAGTCTTTTCCTTATTTTTTCTTAATTTTTTAAGTGTGAAGATCAAACAAGGGCCTTACTCATACAAGGCCAACTCTCTACCACTGAGCTCCCTACCACACCCACAGGCAGTGTTTTTATAGAGAAATCTGTTTCCACATATGCCTAACTCTCCTCTGCTTGCGACTCCCCTCACAGTGAAATGGCAGCTAAGATGTGAGAAGCATGACAAATAATCTGTGATGTCCAGAACACAATTATACTTGGATAATCCATTGGAAGCCTTAGATTCTTAGCTGACATGTTTCTAAACTCCTTTGTTAAATACAGAAAATAGTCATTTTGAGAAGAAAGCACAAAGACCAAACCACCTGAAGGATAAAAGAGGAGACCATCTCCACTAAACAGGACTGAATGAAGAAAAATGAAAAATGAATTCTCACTGGACTAGTCCAGACCACCATTCCGAAGGCTGAATCAGTGTCTTTAGGCAAGGTTCTACCTGGAAGGAAAAACACAGAGGAAATAAGTACATCAATCCAAAAGGGGCTGTTTTCTATATAGAAGAGCATTGGTAGACTAGACACTAAAATTATCAATGTGTGCTTGTCAAGCCGCAGTGACCCTGATTCCCATATTCTGTGACAAGAACTTCAATCAACCTCCTGGGCATAAAAAACCAAAATTTTTTGTACCCATTTTTTTCATTACAAAGAAGCAATAAAGGGCAAGGGTATAATGTCTTAGACACTGAAAGATGACAGCAACCTTGTTGATATTTTAAAGCATTTATCCCATGAAATCAAACTATTTTAATCCATCCCTTGGCTCTTATCAAGGACTGACTGTTGCCTCCTCTATGTAATTGCATGATTGCTTAATTGATTGTATCCAATATCTTGGCTGTAGTTGGTATTTTCAGAGTGGCAACTCACAAATGTATATTTCCAGCTACATTTCGTCTAAACTACACAAACTTACAGAATAATCACTGCATTTCCATATCTCCATTGGAAATAGAACGAATACCTGAAGCTTAACCAGTACAACTCTGAACTTGGGAGTCCCCCCTCTTTAGGCTGATGCTTAGATGGTGGCAGTTCTAGTCACTCAGTGATTCCAGTGACTTCCCAGGATACTTGGCATATAATTCCATAAAGCTCCACATAAGATGGACTCTATGACCTTATGGACCCTAATCTCTGCCATCTTCTTGCTTTATCCAGTCCATTCATTGAAGAATTCATGGTTTCCCTGCCATGCTGCTTTGGGTCTTTGGATCCCCTTCCTTCTTGTCCTACATACTCACAAGCCTTCCTCTTTCACTGTATCAGGTCTCAGTCCAAAGGCACTAAACCAAATCTTTCCCAACCACACTATTTAAAATAGCCTTTACCTTGGGCTCCGATACATTGTCTTGATTTAGAGGGGTTTTTTTGTTTTGGTTTTTGTTTTGTTTTGTTTTGTTTTTATAAACCAGTCAGCACATGACAGATTTCATTTTGTTTACAACTACTTATAAAAACCCTTCTTTGGTTATCTGATGCAATTGCTTATACACATACAAGTTATACTAAATAAACAGGACAGACTTTTTTCACATATTTATACTTAGATATAATAATAACTAAAGAAAAAGCAGCTTTGAATCTGAGACACAGCAAGGGAGTTATGGGAGAAGTGGGGTCAGAGAAAAGAAAATGGTATGATTATATTTTAATTAAAAAACAAAAAAAGATCATACAACATAAATATTTTCTAAGTTATTCAGTTAGCAGTCCACTGCTCTGTGATATATGAAAATAGGTCTTGGGTCAGAGTAGTTCTGTGTGAGTACAACTTTCTATGGTACAGAACACATGACACTCAACTCTTAACCTCTTTATTTTCTTACAGATTTTGAGTTTAGTCCACCATTGTATTTTTTTAGTATTATATTGTCACACCTGTTCTGTCTTGACAGCAACATGGTATTAGAATGGCACCCATGCCTTTTTAATTTTTTTTAAATAAAAAAAGGCTTTTTTTAAATCCATGTATCCTCTGCTCTCCCTCCCTTCCCTCCTCCCAATCCCTCCTAGTCAGCCTTCAGGCTCCTCCCCCCATCCACCCATCCCTTTCCCCTAAAGGGAAAGAAGTCCCAAAATAGGCCATCTCAGCATGGCACATCCACTCCAGGCAAGTCCGATTTCCTCATCCCAAAGTCAGGACTGGGTTAGGTGTTCCTCTGCAGGGAACTGGCTCCAAGTTACCAACCCATGCACAGGAACACAGTGGGATCCCACCCCTCAAGGCTCCACATACTGCCCATGTCAATGGACAGTTGGCCACCATTGGAGGGCCTAGCTCCTTTTCCTGATGGATATTCAGTGGCTGTTCATGATTCAGTGAGGTCCCCAGCACTCCAGCCAGCCATCTCTGTAGAAATTTTCTTCATAATCCCTATCCCCTTGCTCATACAGACTCTCTTCCCCTGCTCTCAGCTGAAGCAGGAGCTCTGCCCAGTGCTTAGCCAAGGATCTCTGCCTCCACCTCTGTTCCCGGTTGGATGTAGGTTCTGTGATGACATTTAGGGTGGTTATTTATTTGATTATAGGGGAAGTCCTGTTTAGGCACCTTCTCCACTATTGTCTGGAGACCTAACCAGGGACATCCTGTGAGTTCTTGGAGGTCTCCCTAGCACCCAGTCTCTTTCCAACCCCACATCGAATTCCTCTATCAAGATATCCATCTCTTTCTATCTCTCTCTTTGCTCCTCTCACTCAACCATCTCCTTCTTTCAAGAATTGTTCCCAACTCTTCTTGGTTGCAACCCATTATGACCCCAATTTGCTGAAGTGGTCTTCTTTAAGATCACCCATACCTTTAATCTCCTTACCTCCTAATGAAATCTGTGATCTAAGGACCTTCAGCCATGCTGCTCCAGATGTGAGATGAAGACCCTTCCACATGTGTGAGTCAGCGTGAATGAAAAAATATTAGGTTATCTAGGACAATTTTATGGTCAGTAGGAAAACCAAAACATAATAGCTAAATGTAGAACTGCCAAGGGAAGACAGTTTGAATAATTATCATAATTTGAAAGAGTAAATGTTTATTGCTACTTAAAGTAATTGAATAAATATTAAGCAATACCTCTCCAGACAGCTAATAAACTTGAGAAACTGTAGACTTGAGTAAGATTGTCCAATAATGATTTACTGAAGAACAGAGTTTCAGTACATGTGCTATTTATTTGAGCTCTCTTTCACTTCTATTGAACTAGTTGACAACATTTTGATCCACCTAATCAAAACACTTGACAAAGTTGACTTTCTCCTTATTAGAAAGTTATTTGAAACCCACTGGAAATAAGTAGCTGTGGGTCACCAATGAGAATGGATCTCCTAGGGACAAGCAAAGAGAGAAAAAGCATTTGATTTTGCCCAGCTCTTGCAGTGCTTATCCTATGAGCTTCTGTGAGACGACACCAATCCCACTCTTCAGATACATTTGCTCAATCTTCCATACATAAAGAACAAGTGCCACTGACACTAATCTGTGTGGGGAAGGAAAGAATAATCTTAAAGGCCTTCATTAGGTCCCATTCCCTTTAGACTGTCACGTCTCATCGTTTCTTCCCTCCTCACTGCCTGTCACATGGTCCGTGATAATAAGTTTGATTCTGAACAAATAGAAATTTAGAAGCAAGACTCTGAGCAAAGGGTGACGTTTTATAAAATCATGAGGTTTTATACTTATGAAATGTACATGTTCTGCTGATTTTTCTTTGAAATGGAGACACTCTGGCCTCTCATTTTAATTTCTTATAGCAGAACCATCAACACGAAAGTTATTTTACCTGAGTCTCGCTCCATATTTCATGTCTTTTCTTTTCTCCATCATGTCTTTGCTTCCAACTCTAAAATCTAAAAAGAATTTGCTTGTAGATTTTATTTTTCAGTGCTGCAATGATCTTCTCTTAAATAATAGCTACCTTTTAAATATATTTGTATTTATTTACTAGGGAATATAAAACATCATAAAATATGTTGAAAACCATGGAACAATAATTATCGTATTTTTAATTTGTGACAACCAAGCAATGCTTACTGAGCATTTGCAGGATCCTCAGAAAGGGGTACCCTGGGTTAGACCCCCCAAAGAGTTATAAAGCCAGTGTTCTCTCACAACGTTCACTACAGACTGCCACACACAGGAATCACTTCTGAGCTGTGATTTGAATATGTGGGGAGAAAAACTCACAGGATTCAAGACTGTTTTCCTCACCTATGTAGCAGAGATTTGGAAACTTAAGGGACTACTCACGACTTCAACTTAAATCTATATTTCCCACTCAAAGCCCCAGCATCCCATTGTGTTGAAGGTAGAACTAGATGCTTCTAATGCATTTGTCATTCATAAACATATATTTCCCTGATAACAGATGACCAGGGAGGTCCTGGGACCTTGCAAACAAGTAGCCTCCCTGCCCATCAAGGAGAGAAGGAAAGACAGACAAGCACTAGCATAAGAATTTGGGCTATCCGAATACAACTGTGTTTACATCAAACTATTGTCTCTACCCACTTCCTATGCAGCAGCACCCTGCAAGTGTGCAGCACAGAAGCCTCAAACCCGTTCCTGTGCAAGGCCTCTGCTCCCTCCTTCAATCTCTATGTCCTCTCCTTTCTCACTTGATTTTTCTTTATTCCACTCTCCTTCCTTCTTCCCCATCCTTTCTTCCATTCCTTTTCTTCCCTCCCTCTCTTCCTTCAGCCCTTTATTCCAATGCTCCCTAGTTTTCTTGCCATTCCCTGCATCTTTTTTCCTTCCTTCTTCTCTTCCTTCCTCCTTCCTTCCTTCCTCCCTTCCTTCCAGTTTTCCTTCTTATCCTTCTTACCTTTCCTTCCTTCTTCCCTTTTCTGTTAACCTACTTTTGCGATAAACAGGACAGCTAACATCTGTCTCAAGTAGCACCCTCCCTATATCCACTATCTAAGATGCTATTTTTCAATGAATATGAAACCTAGTTCTCAGTTGGCTCTTCTTTATCATGATTTTCACAGACTTTGATGTTCTCTTATCTGAAACATAGCTCCACCTTTTCCTGTTCTCACAATCGTATTGAGGTCAGTCGACTTCAAAGTACTTCTCTGAGGCTCAAAAGCAACAGCTCTTCTGAGAGTGTCTTGGGTATGCCCATGGGATAAGGGCAGTGCTCTTCTGTAAAGTGATCCATTCTAGAGACAATGCTGCTCTCTCCGTGTTATCAATACCACGGGTGGTTTGGGCACTGCAGAAAGGCCTGCTGGTGTCTCTAAAAGGCATCACTGTTCTCTGAGATGCTTCCCTGGGATCCTATTGCAAGATCTAAAGGATCTCTGTCTCAAATCAGTTGCTTAGTTTGTCACAGGTGGTGCCAGAAATGTTAATTAATAATAGATACATTCCTCAGGTAGTAGTGGAAATTTTCTGTATCAAATCCATCCAACCAAAAGTTAGATCACAGAAATGCCCTGTGTTCCTCACCAAACTTCCCTTTCATTCCTTTGCAAGTAGTTAGAACACGTGATTACCTGCCTTGTGTACAGATACCCCTTTATCCTGATAAATAAGTCAGTGCATATAATATCCTAAGCGGAGGATCTGGGCAACAATTTTACTATAGATATAGCCAACTGACACCTTTAATGTGATTGAAGAAGCTCACTTGTTCAATAGTCTCCCAAGTAGATACACCATATTAGGTATGTAAGAGAGACAGAAAGAATGCTTCATGAAAACAGATAATAGGTGCTTAAAGCAGGAGTTGAGGAAGCTGAATCATGTAACCAACAGGTATAGTATGAAATCAGAGAGGAAAGTCGTCTGGACTGCCTGTGGGACCAAAGTTGTGACAGTGCCAAGAAAGGTTTTTCATAAGCATTTTAAGGATGAAAACAGAATACTCTTTGAGAAGTTCTCAAAAATGGGTTCCTTGGCTCAAAAGTCTAAATGATCTCTCTCCATTTACATAGTCAAAGCTTCACCTGTAATCTGTGTTTTCATTAATCCAAGAAAGGTCTAGTGTGACAGTGAAGTATACTCATGTCCTAAGTCCATCACTTATTAGCTGTGTGATCTTGAGAAAAAAACCATCACTTTATGCCTTAGTTCATCATCTATAAAACATAAGGAAGAGCAACACCTACCTCATCCATGATTTGAATGCAAAACATAATGATCTGGACAAGTCATTCATCACAGCCCTGGCATGTGGTGATTATTCAATGACTCTGAAATGAGGTGATTATTCTCAAGGGAAAAAGGGAAATGTTCAAAGCATGGAAGAAACATTGTCTCAGGCACTATGAATGTATAGAGCTGCTACTCTCATTGGTCCAAAGGGCTTCAGTCTGTCTCCTCAAAAAGCCAAACATAGTTGTGTAGGAGGCTCTGAGGTAGAGGATACCCACAAGAGGGCTTGAGGACAGCGTGTTTGCCTTGGCAGGCTGCTAACTAGCCAAAACCTCGGAATAGTCATGACACTCGCTTGGCAAAGCAGATGCTGTCTGCTTTATTGAAAACATCTTAAGAGTATAATAAATACTACGTATTTTGTGTCCATCGTTTGAACTTGTGATTCCATTGGCCAGGAGACTGTCAGAGCAAAAGATTAGTGAGCACAATAAACATTCACTTAACAAAGCTGAGCTGATGAAAGCAATGTTTCAGCAAGTAGCGGACCCTGAGCAATAAAACACTTTTAATTGGATCAAAGTAGGCACTTCCCAAAAGATCCCATCCTGGCAGGGGACATTTTCCACTGTTTGGTACCAGAAATGTTTTCCAAAGTCACCCACACACTTTAGAGACCCCAGAGGTCTCAGTCAGCTTTGTGGCTATGGAAGATGGATCAAAAAGGGTGGAAATTTTCATATCTGCCAAAGTGAAAGGCAAGCAGAAACATCAGACCTATAAGAATTCCCAGGAAGCCTGACTGATCCCTAGGATTGCTGCTAGCTTGCACTTATGGGCTGTGGGGCCATGGCCTTCTGAACTACCGTAAAAGAGGGGTGCATCTCATGCCAGTGGCATGGCCCTTGGCAGAACAACCTGGTCCATGAAGTGATGTTTTGAAAGTAGTGGAAGAAATAATACATGGGTCTTAATTGGGTGGAATTTGTCACTGCCCAACAAATCAGAGCCTTAGGCAGCCAAGGAAGCAAGACTGTCAAGAACATAATAAAACATCTGAATACAAAGGGCAAAGGCCAGGGCTCAGACCCAGAGGCTGGGCTTCTCACATGCTTATACCCAGGAAGAACCATGTCGGATGCAACTGAACAGTCATCTTTACATGATGAAGCTGGGCCATCAGAATTATAATAGATGGAAGGTTTAGTGAAGGACCATGTTTCTACAGTTTCATCATTTTATCACAGTAATCATGGATCCAGGATCCAGATATGGAGACAAGTGACCACAAGTGAGCTTTGATTCTATCATGACTTCCAAGCAAAAGTATACACACACACACACACACACACACACACACACACACACACACACACACACACACACACACACGCACCCAATAAACAGTGTGTTTGAAGGAAGTAAAGTTAAACAGAAGGCATAGAAATAGGCCAAGATGTTAAAGGAACATAGGAATTTAGACTTGACTGAGCTATCAGTATTTACAGTTGAAAGTGAAAGAATACCATTTTATCACCCACTGACTACCTTAAAACTATTTTCATAATCAATACTTTCTTTCTCCCTCTTTCATTCTCTTCCTCCTACCTTCTATTTTTTCTTAATAGAATCGTACTATGCAGCTCAGGATAGCCTCAGACTCACCATCTTTAAAGTTTCTCGGATTTCATGCATGTACCACTGTATTAAATTTCTATTCTTTATATGTGTGTATTGATTTTATGTGTCTTATTTTGATCTCATTTATTTCCCAATCCCCTCCTGCATCCACCCTCCACCCTTGCACACCCTTCAGATAAAACAAAACTTAAGAGAAAAAAGGAAAACCAAATAATTTAACTAAAAAGGGAAAAACTTAAGAAATCTCATCATGAAAGCTGCAGCGTGACAAAGTGAGCCATGTTGTCAATTCCTTTGTCTATCCATCTTTACTTGCAAGTGTTCATAACAAAGATTCATTGGTTTGGTTTGAGGTTTCTGGTTTCTACTACCCTATTGATGCTGGTCCCTTGCTAAGGATTCATTCTCCTGGATATCTTGTTGATGCCCTGTATTGCAGACATCCTGAAGCTTTGGGTCTGCAAGTCAGGTCCCTTCATGTGCTTCAGCAGGTCAAAAATGGGGTACGTGATAGAGACAGGCCAAGTCATATTCTTGGGACTGGGCCTGGGCAGTTTTAGAGTTTGTCCTCAATATGGGAAACAGGGACAGCTCTTCCATGCTTACAACTTTGGGGCTGGTTCACCCACACCTGCACTAATAGGTTGGTTCTATTGTGTTGCCCTGCAGCGCTGCTGGTGTTGGGGGTCAGGGATAGCTTCCCTCTTTTATGACCACAGGGTCAGCTCTCCTACCTGCCCCAGACATTGATGGGAATAGGGGAAGAAGGCAACTCTTCCTGTGGCACCACAAGACAGATAGGTAATGGGGACAGCTCTCCCATGCTCACAGTTTTGGGGCTGGCTCACCCATACCTGCACTAATGAGTTGGTTCTTATTGCTGCCCTGGAAAGGTAGAGGGCCTACTTTCCCCAGTGTTTCTGTTGATGGGGGTCATGGAGAGCTCTTCTGCTCTTATGATTATAGGACCAACTCTTTCACCTGCCCCAGAGATTTCTGGGAGAACTCTCCCATGCCATGCCACCACCAGTAAGATGGGTAATATGGATAGCTCTCCCATGCTCAGAGTTTCAGAGCTGGCTCACCTCATTTTCATAGTTTCTTAATGTAAATGATTAACCATTGTTCCAGATCTGTTCTCTATAGACTTTGTCAAGTTTCTTTGATATCTCTACCAACTCCTCCCAACATGTCCTCTACCACCAACACTCACCATCATGCCTGCCCTGACCTCCGGGATCTAAAAC
Organism: Phyllotis vaccarum; assembly: GCA_033318265.1. NCBI lineage: Eukaryota > Metazoa > Chordata > Mammalia > Rodentia > Cricetidae > Phyllotis > Phyllotis vaccarum. The sequence continues at coordinate 165,450,832 of JARWLC010000001.1, read as the reverse complement.
CATGGACCTAAAGAGGGGGCAGACAAAAGAAGGAACAAGATACATGAAGAACAAGAGCAAGACAGTATTCTGATCAAGTTCTAAAACTTTATTCTTCTCATCAGTACATATAGTCCTTTAAGGGAAGGGTAAGTCAAAGATTAAACAAATGAGGAATTCACACAGCTGCAGGCTACTCTGCCAACAGGTTGTTGTCATGGAGACCTATCTAATCTTAACTATTGTTCAACTCAAGGAAGATTACCTAATGCCTAAGAAGGGACTCAACTAATTAGGTTAACAGCTGGGGATGCTACCTGACTTCTGGGGAGGGATTCTTCTAGGAAAAATGAAGCTTAATACGCTAGTCCCAAAATGGCATCACCACTGCCAAGGTTTTTCTGGCTCCTGACACATACCATCACAACTTGTTATCATTAGCTTTTCTATGGTGTCTTCATCTCTGCTCTACCTCCAAAATACTTTCATGTTTATTCCATTGCCTCCATTCTACCTTTACTAATACTAGCACCAGCTTTCACACCTCAGTTCCCATTTCTATCATGACCCCTGTTGCCATCAGCACCACTTTCTAGCACTGTCACCACCACCATTGTCACCAGGTCCTCCCCATCTCCATAAGTACCACTCAATGCAGCTTTTCGAATTCTTTAAACCCTACTGTTGCCATCTCTGCCATTCTTCCAAACCAACTCCTCTATCTCAAACATCATCATGCCTGTCTTCTTCTCTACTACTGCTGTCCCCACCTTCTCCATCACAGCCTCAGCCAATTTCAGCAATAGTCCAGTTCTACTGATATACAAATAAAGCCTGTTTACACTTTGCCCTCTACCATCATCTCCTTTACCAAACCACCTACTCCATCATCATTACCACTACTAACTCAGTCACGCAAACGTTATCATAAGCACCTTCAATCCCCTCACAATGTCACCACCCCTTCTTTACCACCAACATCTCTATGACAATATTACCACTTGTACTGCATGGTTGTATCTATAAGGCCAGTAAATATTCTCAATGTGTTTGTAATAAGCATGGCTGTCCCAATACTGAGTCTAGAAGAGACTAGTGAATCTGATGTGGATTAATATGATTTAGCTCTGAGGATAAGACAAATGACTACATATGGATCTGGAGGTGTCAAAAAACCAGTTCTGGATTGGTAGTAAAGTAAGTATCATTATTTAAAACCAAACTGTGCTCATTACAATTAACCTTAAAAGTCTGGCATTGTGGCACATACCTTTAATCCCAGCACTCTGGAGGAACAGGCAGGTGGATTTCTAAAGTTGAGTCCTGCCTGGTCCATAAAGTAAGTTCTAGGAGAGCCATGTCTACTAGGACTACATAGAGAAACCCTGTCTCAAAAACCAAAACAAAACCACAATTAATCTGAGACCATTTTTCAGTGGAAAACATATTTTATAATTGTAAAGAATATTAAAGTAGCTATGTTATTTTAATATATCTGTGAGACTATGAAATAGAGAATAAAAAATCAATAGTTAAGTTACTCAATATTCTGTTGTCTAATATCATAATATCTGAAAACTATATATTAGAAAGAAAAGGAAAAGTAAAAAGTTCCATTAGTTTTGGGTCTTGAAATATTGTATTGGCCTTATAATTACAAAAGCAAAAGGTATCATTAATCAGTAAGATTCAAATGACAAACCTACTCTACACTATAAAACTAAGTACCACTTGAAACAGTTGGGAAAAATCAGAATCAAGAACTGAATTCTTAATACAGTTTGACTATTATCTTATCTTCTGGGAAATTTATTTAATACACACTTTTTAAACTTACAAGCTGAAGCTGAATGTGACTTTACTAGTCAGGGGTCTCCTAAGACACTGACAGTCTTAGCTATAAAAAGAGATTACTGAATCTTGGGATCCACAGCTTCTGAACAGTCGTAGCCTCTAAGGCAGCACCATATTCAGTGGCCTGAAATATCTTCAGAGGAAAGATGATTTCCAAACGTCAGAGTGTTCATCTGTGATGCGGAAGAAGAAAGAATATTTAGCTCATGAAGTGATTGTTGCCATTCATGAGCTAATAGAGAAAAGTACTTTGTTCAGAAACTCTCACAAAGAGACTTGGTAAAGAGAATCATTTTTCATTATTAACTTCTACTCCTAGTTCATTTCCATTAGAATTTCTTGTATGACATCAATTTACCAAAAATGAAATCTGCTGGTCCTGAGTATAGAAAGTAGACTGAACATTGTTTTCTTATTGTCTATACAATTCTCAGTTTGGCTCTTACTACATAAAAAGCATGACTCAATGGGGGTCTGAGGAACATGCTTTACCTACACCACATGCTCTCCCATGCTTACAGTATATGAATGACACACAAATTTACCTTGATTTCATTACTTTGTTCCAGATACAAATTTCAAATTTCCTCCTAAACACAGATACATAGGAGATCATTATCATGTCAATTCTTCTTTCCTTAGCGGATTCCAACCAATTCTCCTTCATTCCTTCATCCCAATTAATCATCTCACTGGTTGGTTAGACGCATAATCCTTGTGACTTATCCTTTCACAAGATCATGAGTGCTGAGTCTTGGAGTTCTCTTTTCACAACACTTCAGGTATCATTTTTGCTCAGTACATAGTAATGAACCCCATATTATGTCCCCTGGCCTGTTATGTTAGCTTTCTTGATGGTCTACATGCTTTAACTATCATTTGATCCCAATTACTTCTACAGTGTCAAACTTGATTTGACTTTAATTAAGTCTATAGTCTGTTTACTATTGCTTAGCTTGTAATGAATGAATCACTCTAAAGCCTCCAACTAATTATGTTTTACTTTGAAAACAATCATTCAACCTTCGTTATATCCACATCTTTAAAAAGGTGACTTTGTAATTCCTCTTTCTAATAAAGATTGTTTGCTATATTTAAATATTTACTCTTGACTGGCTAAAGAGTAGGAATAACAGAAGTCTATTGTGAAAGTTCTAGAGCTAAGCACCAAAGGGATTTGCTTGCTTTTAAAAACAGTCCAGTCTATAGATGAATAACATCAATACCCTAGTAGATGAGAAACTATGGCTATATGGTGTAAGGAATGGAGATGAGATTCTTGAATCATTGCTGTCCTAGTTAATGAACTTCCCTAGGCAAGGTAGCACCAGGTCACAGTTGATAAGTAGGCCAGAAAACAATTCAGTCAAGCCCAGCCCAAATCACTGGCCCTTAGAATTATGAAACAAAAAAATACTTGTTAGAAGCCACTGGGCTCTTTGATAATCCATAAAAACTCAGACGATACATGTATCACATTCGGCTATAAGGTTTATTTTCCTCCACTAAGAAGGAAAAAAGATTAAATCAGTCTAATACAAGAATCACACCACAATTTTCTTTGAATATTTATCTCCCGTTTTTATTTTGGTCTTTCTTCGTACCTATTATCAGTACAAACACCAACCCTCAATCATTTTTTTCCATCAACAGCCCCATTTTTGCATGTTTCTTTTTTATTTTATTATTAATTTACTACTTTTTAAATTGGTTTATATTTAATCTGATTTCTTAACTTTATTTTCTATGCTAACTCAGCAGTCACAAATTTGGCAGCCTAGTACTATATTAAACGTTGTTCTGATTGGTTTTTATTGTTAAATTAACATATTCTAGTAACTCATGGGAAAAGGAAAATTAGCTAAAGAATTGATTTCATAAGATTGGCCTATGAAAGCTTATTTGAACGGATGATTAATGTGTAAGGGGCCGATCCACTATAGGTGGAATTATCCTCAGGCAAGTGAGCTAAGATGCACAAGAAAGTCAGATGAGCAAGCCAGAGAGCTAGCCAGTAGACAGCATATTCCCATTGTTTTGCTTTGGGTTTTTACCTTGAGTCTTTGCCTTTATTTCCCTCTGTGATGAATCATGGCCTGTAGGTTTAAGCTACAATAAGCCCTTTCCTCTACGTATTCTCTGTACAACAGCAACAAACATATTAAATAAAAACTTAATTTAATTTTAATAACTTAAAATGAAAACACAGATATTAAAAAGATCCATCTATATCTTATCAAATATATTCACAAAAACTAATAAATGCTCTATTTCAGGCTTTCTTTTTCAGTTGTTATTTTTGTCTGGCTCCCTGTTTAGATTCAATGCCCAAGAAGTTATTAACGGTTCTGAACTTCAAAGGGAGCCAACGTTTTCAGAACCTTGATATAAAAATCTAGAAGCACCGTTTCTATGATTTGAATCATGAATATTGCAAATGAACATCGGGAAAGACTGGAAACAAAACAGCAATGAGAAAATAGAATCCAGCTATGAAAGACACTAAATTGGGAAGCAATGAGGCGGAATGTAAGAACTGAGCTGTGATCCGTTTGAAACAAGTAAGGAGATGACCCGTTTGTCGAAAGCTGTGTAGGTAATTCCAGACACAAATAAACATCAAAGATTCCAGAATCATTGGAAGATTTTGGTTGTGACATAAAGTACTAAAGTGAAAAGTAACAAACTATTTTCTTAGATATTGAGAGGTCAAGGAGGTAAGCAATTGAAAGCATTGGCTAGGCAACTCCAAAGAAACAAATATAAGTTGGTGTGGTGGTGCGTGCCTATACTCCAAGCACTTTGGAGGCCTGAGCAAAAGGGGAACACAAGCTTATATTATTGTGGGCTGATCATGAGACCCTTTTATATGAAGAATACACAGAGGAAGAGAGAAACGGTCAGGCATGGTAGCTCACATCTGTAGTTTCAACACTTAGAAGGCTGAAGTCAGAGATTACTACAAGCTTGTGGATAGTCTCAACCACACATTAAGTTTCAAGCCAGCCTTAATGTCAGAATAAAACACCATTAAGACAGAAAAGGAGAAAAACAGAGGAGGAGGGAAAGGAGGAGGGGGAGGAGAAACAGAAGTACAATGCAGCAGGTCAGTCAGCGTACCAATGAATCTGAGCTGAGTTTGTTTTCTTAAGCACCATTTTGTATTTCCACTAAACAATATGAACATTTCAACCAGTTTTGTTTGGCAGCTCATTTGTGTTTATCCCAGATGAATGAGCAAACAATTATGTATTTAGTCATGCTTATAATTATAAGCCACTGAGAAACACTGGGGTTGTTTGTTACATGACATTACCGCAAGATCTGACTAATACACTATTAACATAAAGGTTATTTAACACCACATGTAAGAAAGAGGTCAGTTTATTCTGAAAGTTAGACACTAGATGACCAGACAAGGAGCATCACTTATATCATATATCTATGGATTACCCACTCACTTATATCCCTCATTATTTTTACTCTTTACTCTTTGTACATAAATTTGGGTTGCTTTGCAGACTTGGGAGGATCCTGAAATTTTGTGTGTCGTATACCACGTTGAGAATATGAGAACCACAAATTTCCCTGTTTAATTCAAAGGAAAACATTTCATAAATTGCCCTTACAGAAATCAGAGCTGAGGAGAAAATGAGAGGAAAATATTCAGAAGGATTTTGTTAAAATTCTCCCTTCTCGACATAACAGCTTTGCTGTTCTTCCCATGCTTTGTGTGTAGCACTTAGATGATAATGGGAGGGGCAGCAGTCGCTGGTCTGAACGGGTTTGCTAACTGCACCCATTGCTTGGAATATGATTCAAGACATATGAAACCTTTATATAAAACTAGGAGTCTGTACAAAATTTTGTGGATTTATTTTAATGTACTTTTGAAAAGTTATCAGTATAAAAGAAACTTAAGAGTTAACCATTGCCTAAGTTGTTTCCTCTAAATAAAAGTCAAGAAAATAATACTTAATAGAAAAATTCTATCTAACAAAAATTATAAAAATGTAAATTCCAGATTAGTAATTTTCTCTCCAAAGCTATTTATATAAAGGACCAGTTATAGTAATAAATACAGTTATTATTTTCTTTGACTACTACAATGCTAAGAGATTCTCCTGAAAACCTCCTCATAGCCTCTTGTTCACTCTTCCAGAATATGATTAATATACCACATATCCGTATTGGAAATAAAGAAGGTGATCATCCATATAAATATGCCCTGAATCCCTTCTAGGCTGACCCCATCCACAAGACTCTACTTTTTCAGACCCTGTGAATGCACATGTAGTAATTCTTACAAGGCAGGAGTTTTATTTAAAACAATACGAGAAAAATTCTCAAAGCTGAAAAATTTTAAATTGTTCTTTGCCTTGGCCTACCATAATTACTTCATTGCTTTGACATATGACATCATAGTCCTCAGACTCGGGGGTGTTTCTAATGAGCTGGAGTTGGATGGGTCCCAGTGGAATGCTGCAGAGCAAAGGCCCACTGTTCTTTCACATTCCAGCATATCAGGAGGAAAAACAAAGAGCTCTTCACCACCCAGAGGTCAACCTACTCTGTGGTGTATCTATCCAAAGGTGGCAGAAATAGAATGGAGAGACAGACTCAGGGCACAGAAACAACTTGTGTCTACACCTTGCTACCATATTAGTACTTCTAATTCATCAATATTGGTACAAAGCTGGTGCTTTAAAAATATTATACTTCCTATGTTATTGCATGGAAACCTTGCCGAAAGAAAAATATTACAAAATCTCTTGTGTATGTAAATATTTTTTCAATAGTCCTTATAGTCTCTTCTTGAGAACTCCGTCTACAAGCACTGCATCTATATAGTTCCACCCTTCCTTTCCCTCAACTCCTATCAAATTCATGACTTCTTCATTACTGATACATATGTATGCTATGTAGCGGTACATCATATTGTTACACATACGTTTGTGTTTCCATACATGTTTATACAACCCACTTAGTCCACTTAGCATTGCTTATTAGTACACGTGCCTGGGGCTTGCCACTTGTGATTGGACAACTAATGTGTGAGGTCCACCCAGAAGAAAACTGATTCTCCCTCTCTCAGCAGCGATTGGCCACATGTAGCTCTTTCTTAAGGGGTGAGGTCCTGTGGAAACCCTCCTAATCATATCAACTGGTGTCATTATGTAGATATTGTTCAGGCAACCATATTCTTGACAGTTCACGGGTTCAGCTTTCCTATCAATTTTAGTGGATACTGCCGAGGTTCAGGCTGCCTGGTCCTGTGGCTCTTACAACTTTCCCACCCTTTCTTAGTTGTAGGGGTTGGCTAACAGATCTATTAATTGGGGTTGAGCACCCTGCAGGCATTGATGCTCTGTGTTTTATGCAATGGTAGATTTCTTTAATAGTTCTATGCATTGCAAAAAGAAGTTTCTTTGATGAGTAGTGAGAATTGCTCTCATCTGTGATTATATGGATGAAGGTTTAAAGAGCAGATAGAAATAATGTTAGTAGGAAACTTGAAATGATAAGTTCACTTCTAGAGTTAATAACGGCTCAATTCATTAGGTTTACAGTACCAGGCATGAATTCCTTCCTCATAAGTGGGTCTTAAATCAAATTATAGAACTGTTGATTGATCAAGATAAAAATAACACTACTCAATCATTAGCTATATCGTGCTGTTATAGTCCCTGCTGTCATCTGTTGGCTGTATAGATGGGTAAGACTACTACAACAGATTGCTTTCTTATTTGGCACTTTGCATAGTTCTTTCCAATACTATGGGAGCCAATCCTGAGGGAAAAAGCTTCCAGGTAAATTCTAGATAGATTCCTCCAAGTGTTGTGTCCAAAATGTTTGGTGTCTTCAGTCATGGGCTATTATCTTCAAGTTCTGAAAAGCAATCAAGTGTAATAGCAACAGCTCATATTATCTTGAGCACCTCTTGTACTCTCCCGATCAAGAACCAAGGGGAGAGAGGCTTCCCTTGCCTGGTGCTCGGTGTTGTTAGATAAAACAAGGCTATAGGGAAAAGCACAATCAAACAATGTAGTGTAACATCATGTATATATGCTGACATATATGTTATATATGCATTTTTAAATATGTAAATATTTTAAAATTCAAAAATGTGCAGAATAGATGGGAGAAAAGACAAAAGCATATATCAGATATGTGAGCTGACAATTTTCTGTCCCTTGGCAAAATTTAGAGCCTGCATGGGGCATTCATCAAACGTTCAATTCGACAGATATAGCTAAGCATTTGGCCAAGTTACCATTGATTCAGCCCCAAGATAACCCCAATACCAACATATCAGAGATTAGCAGGACTTAAAGGAGCTGGTTCACAAGCTGAAAATCATTCCTAGTCTGGCTGTGGCACTCCATGCTCAGTTTGTTGATGGTTCACAAGCAAACTTCTGGTCCTATAAAATCTCCATACCAATAACTTTTCATATATAATTTTCAGAAACACATTTTAAAGCCAATTCAATTCAACTTATAATCTTATCTGAGTAGGTTGTGGCAAAGAGATCTTAATTTACCCCCAGGCTATCTATGATACTCTATAAATATATTCCTGAAGAAGTCAGCCAGTGATAAAGTGACAGTATATTGAAGGATGTTAGCATTAATATGGAAATAACTACTGAACAAGAAGAAAAAATGTAACAAAATATTTGAGTAAAACAAAAGCTTTAGTAGACATGGGTAAATTTTTAAAATCAGACAGTTAACAAGAGTTTAGTGTCTGTACCATAAAAAACTTAGATATTTTGATACTATTCTGTAGTTATGAAATATATTATTCAAAAAAACAAAAATATTCAGAGTAAGGAGTTGCAAATTCTTTTAATGCACCAATAAGCCAACCGAATTTTTTAAAAAGGCAATACCCTTGATGGGTGTTTGCCCACAGAAGATAGAGAAGTGCTGTAAGTGCATGAAAGCAGGCTTAGCATTGTCAGCCATATGGAAATGCAAATCAAAAACACAAGGTCACTTTACAATTAGTGAGAAAGCCATAGTAAAGAAAAAATAAGATAGAGTATGAGAAGTATCATCTATGATGTTGACAAATTGGGATCTTCATCCATCACTGTTGAGAATGTACAATGATACACCTACTTTAGAAAATTGACAATTTCTCAAAAAATTAAAACATTGATTTACAATGAAACTCAGAAATTCTATTTCTAGATGAGAATTTCTACTTAGAGAATTAAAAACATATGCTCACACAAAACCTTTAATGTAAATGATTAAGGCAGTGGCATCACTGATCATAGCCCCAAAGTACAAACAACTCAAATTCCCATCAACCAATGAATGAACAAATAAAATGAAGTCTATCAGATCAACAAAATACTACTCTCAGATATAAATAAAGAAATGGCTTATATTACAACTTGGATGGACATTGGGCAACTCCATAAACACAAGAAGTAATTGATTAGTTGCCAGGGCTTGGGGCAATGAGGAATGAGTACAGACAGCTAATGATACATAATTTTCTTTTCTGGTAATGAAAATGTTCTTGAATTAGATAATAGTTACTGTTAAAAAGCATCTTGAATATAATAAAACTTACTTTATTTAAAGCACTGTTCAAAAACACTTATGCTATGTTTTTATGAGGGTGCATTATATTTCAATAGTAACAACAACAATATTAAAGATTTGTGGGTAATAGATTAAGAAACTTCACAACATCTTACAAGAGCTTCAGAAGAATAGTGTAGGAAAAAAAAGTCATCAGTTTTCCAACAGGTTGTAAGAGAGCATGCTTATTATTAAAGTTCTGTGAGAATTCACAGAGAGAATACACTAGCTGTGGAACAGGATTAACAAAATAGACTCCTCTATGAGCATATCAGATAAAATTTCAAATTTATGTGATAGTCATGGCTGTAAGATAAAATCGTTAGAAAAGTATAAAAACTAGCTTAAAAACAATAAAAAGGAGATAAAAATTAGTAGTGACTTTTCACCAATGTAAAAAGATAAGTAGAAAACAACAAAGAACTATTACCAAATTATTTAAGAAAAAATACTGTCCAATTAGAATCGAATATCTAGCTAAGCCATGATTCAAGACTGGGTGTGCACTGGGCATTTCTATTAAAGCAAGACTGCTGTAGCAACATGGACTTATTTCTGGACTAACTATCCTAATCCATTGAGGAGTAAGTGTGTGTGTGTGTGTGTGTGTGTGTGTGTGTGTGTGTGTGTGTGTGTGTGTGTGTGCGCGCGCGCAAGCGCGTGCCAATATCAAAAATGATTATCTACATAAATATTAATAGAACTTAATCTTTTCTTATGTTCTGGACATGAATCAATTTAAAAGTATTCCAATTTCTTAATATGACTGAAACCTCTATATGAGTTTTAGGGGAAAACATTCCAACACATATGCCTAAGCAAGGGCTTTCTGCAAACACCCTCAGTACTTGGGGAGAAAAGAACAAAGCCATGACCAATTACAATATGTAAAATCCAAATGCATCTGCACAGAAAGAGAAATGATGAAGTCAAAGGCAGCCTAGAGAACAGAAGAAAATATTTGCTAGCAATAAATAAAATAAATAACATCTAAACTACATCAAGAACACACAAGACTGAAAGCTAAGAATTCAAACAAGCCAATCAGTAAGTAGACTAATGAGATGAATAGACAATTCTCAAATAATGAAGTAAAAGTGGTTATTAAAGACATGAATAAAATCTTCAGCATCCTTAACCATCGAGGAAATACACCTTAATACTACACGGTAATTCCATCCCCCCCCCCCCAGTCAAAATGGCTAGCATTAAGAAAGCAAATAACAGCAGATGTTAGGTAAGGGTCTGTGAGAAAAAGAAACCCTTATACACTGATGGTAAGAATGCAAATTATCCTACTCATTATAGAAATCAATATGCAGATTCTTCAAACAACTAAAAATAGAATGTACTACCTACCTATACTCCTTCTGGATCTACATTAGGAGACCCTACATCATCAACATACCACACATGGACACATTCGTATTTACTGTGGAGACATTCATAATTATCAGATATAAAATAATCCTATGCATCTGTCACCATGTAAATGAATAGAAATATATATATATATATATATATATATATATATATAAAAAATTTGCTGGACCATGAATGTACCTGGAGACCATCATATTAGTGAGCTAAGGACAAATGCATAAATGCAAATATCGCACATTCTTTTACTTGTGGATGCTTATAGAGACACAAAATTATAAACTCCAATATGACATATGGTGATATATTGTATATTTAATAAAATCAGTATGGAATATTAGAGGACTTTATCACCCACAGTCAAACGATGAAGGTCAGAGTGTGGTTACAAAGATCTTTCTGGGTTTCTGTGAGTTCAAAGCCTAACAGCCAAGCAGTGGTAGCTTATACCTTTAATCCTAAATCTAGGATTATTTCTAGTCTATTTTTTAAATTAAAAATACATAAGTTTTTCAATCACGCTTACTTAGTGGGAGGTGCTTATTCAGGATACACAGGGGCTTGAGAGTGACTTGTGGGAAGTCATTCTCTGCTCCCAGCACACGGCTTCAGATATTGAACTCAGGTCACCAGGTTGCCATGCTCAGACATCTCACTGGTCATCAAGATTTTTACTCAAACACACTTTGAAATATAGCTGTTAGATTTTCTTTTTTGTTGTTTTGAAGAATGAAAGCATTATAGAAAATAATACTTCTAATAAAATAACAACAGATATTTAATGTGTTAGTGGCAAAAATATTTATAGATCTTAACTATTGTGTTCTATTCTGCATTCCTAAATATAGAAATAACTACCTATATTTAAAGTCATTTCTATTTTCTGCATTAGATTTGCATGCCTTGTGCCAACGACTATATACACATGGAAATTTGATTTAGATATAATATCTCATTGTCAGTTTTTCCCCTTCTGGTGTCTGAGATCTGTGGTGTTTCTGGTCACCTTCTCATTCAGTGTCCTTAAATTCCCCTACTTTGATCTTTTCAGAGTTCTCATGTATCTCTAGAATCTCTGTCTATTCCAAAAAAAATCACACTTCCAGTCATGCCTAGACATAGCTAGTTGATTTATTGCACTCATGTCACCATCTCACTTCGAATGTGGATGTGCCGTGGCAAGACCTCAGTAAGCATCTCCCACTGATAATCTGAGGTCTCCACATATCCACAGCTACTCCCAAGTCTTTCCTGGTTCACTGTCCAGAGGCTTTCATCACTGTTGCCTTTGGGAGCAACCATTGCTGTTCCTCAAATACCCATACTTAGTTTCCTTGTCATTCTCCTTGAAGACTGTATTGTCTTGATAAGCTGGCTGCATTAAGGTTCCATGCTGCCTTGGCCGCTGAGACTGTTTTGCTCATGCTAGAGGGACAAAGTGTCCATACTGTATAACTAAGGTATTACTCCTACAGAACAGGACACGTTTGATTTTTTTTTAAACAGTAAAAAGTTGTAATTAGCACAGATAATGATTGAATATCAATTTATAAAAACACACTCAGATCTATTTATATTTTGCATATATGTGTGTGCATTTTTTAAATTGTGTTAAAATGATAATTTTTAAAGTTAGAAATAGTAATACAGGTTTCTCTCTAATACCACAATAGCTCCCTCTATCAAGATGTCTCCCTCTCTGTCTCTCCTCCGTTCAACCATCTCATTCCCTCATGTTCTCGTCCCTACTCCCCTTATACCCTTCCAACTGTGGTCCTAATTTACTCAGAGATCTTCTCTGTTTCCCCTTCCTAGGAGGGTCCATGAATGCCTCTTCTATGTTGTTACCTAGTTCTTAGGGGTTGTTCTGTTCTATAACATGATTATCTTTGCTTTTCTTCTAAAATCCATTCATGAGTGAGTACACATCATGTCTGTCTTTCTGGGCCTGACTTACTTCACTCGGGATTATTTTTTTTTTCTAGATCCATCCATTTGCCTGCAAAATTCAGCACATCATTAAGATGACTCCAGTTAAGACTCTAATCAATAGTGGAAAGGGTGCCTAAACTGACCTTCCCCTATAATCATATTAATGACCACCCTAATTGTCGTTATATAATCCTCATCCAACAACTGATGGAATAAAATGCAAAGATCCACAGCTAAGCACTGGGTCTAGCTCCCAGTCCAGGCAAAGAGAGGGAGGAGAGAGTATATGAGCATAGGGGTTAAGATCATGATGAAGAAATGCACAGAAACAACTGACCCAATCTATTGGGAGCTCAACGATTCTGATCTGACAGCTGGGGAACCTCCCCACTGAATGTGGATGACAGCTACGTGGCATGGGCATTTTATGGAGCCTATGGCAGTGGGACCAGAATTTATATTCCTAGTACATGAACTGGTTTCTTGAGCCTATTCCATACAGAAGAACACCTTACCTTGCTCAGCCTTGATACCAGGGGAAGAACTTGGTCCTACCTCAATTTGATATAACAGACTGCATTAACTCACACTGGGAGTTCTTTCCCTCTCTGAAGAATGCATGTGGGACGGGGTGAAGGGAAGCAGGGGGATGACTGGGAAGAGGGGAGGGAGGGGAAACAGTGGTGGATATGTTAAAAAAAAAAAAAAACTTTTAAATAAAAAATGAGAAAAAAAATAGCAGAATAGAGATAAAAAGCTTAGAAATGTAAATGAAAACATTAACTCACCTATAAGCAAAAGATAAAAACAGGATCTCTGATCAGAAAACAGCTGTTATGTCTCTACTGCCTTTCTGGATTTTCTAAATCGCCTAGCCTGGGCAGACACTAATTTTTGTGTTTTGTGTAAGTGGGCGTGTCAATGTCTTCTCCTGAGCATTAAGCCTTCATCTCCTCTTTATTTCTCAGCAGAAATCTTAGAAGTAACAGCAAAAAAAGAGATGAAAAGTCTCCTGGGTACACAAACCACAAGTATACGTTGACTCATGCCCCAATGGTTATCTTATTCTCTTAATCATTATTTAATCACCTTTATTAATAGCTTCAGCTCCATTCACCACTTCACTTACATGAAGTTTATAATTCAATAGCCTGTGCTGCTTTAAAATTTCCTGGTTTTAGGTACTCAGTAGATTGTCCATACAAAAGATGCTGAATTTCTTATTAATATCATTTTAATATAATTTTAATGCCAACTGAATAAAAATATGAAGAACGTCTTTAAGTTTACTGTGACAATGAATTGAAAGTATTGGGCAGGAAAAAGTCTCAAAACACTTTTTGTTTTGTTTCAGTTTTAATGTTTTGCTTTTTATCAGATCTCATTGCAGAGACAAACCTTTTAGAAGTCCCTCCATCGCTCATAACAAATGTAGAATGGTTTTAAACAGTTCTACTTTATCTGATGGAGAGAAAATTGTCTGAGATGGTCTCCAGCTGGGGCCCAAGTATGAGTAATTAAGAAGCAAAAAGCATGAGTAGTCTTCTCAAGCTGTTTATTTAATAGATGATTAAGCAGAATTATTGGTATAGGATGTGCTGTCTGTCCAGAAACAGAGGAGAAGACATTAATAAAGTCCTATAGGTAGCTGATGTAAAGCTTAGCATCCTAAGAAAGAAGACTGGGTCATAAAACAAGCAAGAGAAGAAAAGCTGAGAGATAATATAATCCTATATTTTATGGAGAAAATTAAGCTATTGCCAAATAAGGAAGTGGTTCATAAAATTATCATAAATTATCCCTCTGAGACTGAAAGAAATAGAAAAAAAATGAGAAAGGGATGCAAGTTACAATAGACAACATAATATTAACTAATTTTTTGAGAGAAACTTATTAACACTAATTATATTTGGGAAAAGAAAAATCTTTTTCAATAAAATGAGCTTAAATGTTAGGGACTTAAAGCACTTTCCTTTCCTGAGTATATCAAGCTATGAATTTTAGAATGAGTTTTAGAAAAGACTTTAAAAGCCCCGATATCACTTGGTACTTTATATCCTCAGTATATACACCCTCAGTATGAATACAATATTTGATAAGAAAATGTTTGGGCATTGAAATTTCACAATTATGTATCTGGGTTCATTTCAAAACACTTCCTACAAATATAATCAATTGTTAATGAGGCTTGTTCCATTCAGAATAAAAGTTCTCTCTTTTTTCAGCATTTTTTCAGCCCTTGTAAAGAGCAGAGCACGTTTGTAATTCCAGGACTCTGGTGGCAGATTCAGTACAATTGTGAATTCATTGCCAGCCTGGGCTATGTAGTAAAACACTGTCTCAAATGAAACAGTGATAATAAAAACCAAACAAACCAAAAAGAGGAAGAAATTCTGTAAAGCCTATCAAGTAACTTCCGTATGAATTCCATTTTCTACACCATTGGTAAATGGAATCAGTCATGTTGATTTTATTAAATTGTACTTGGTTAATGCCACATTACATGGACTAAACTAAACCAATTTGTCTTTGCAGTGCTGTTACTGACAAGAAAGAGAAATTGACCCAAATAGGCTAAGGAAACAACTCATTATTAATCTGTACAGGAGTAATCCAAATTCTTCTCTAATGAAACGATAAGGTACTTAAAATATACAGAAAATTACAAAGTATCTAGATATTTATCAGCTCTGCCTGAAACATCCTGAAGAGATGACTATAATACCTGTTTTCCTTTTGGCTATCTCAAGTTACAAAGCTTTCACAATGAAGCCATATTTATAATGGAAATAAACATAACATTACACAGATTGCCCAATATCCTTCCTTCCCTATCTCCCCTTTCCCAAATATAAGGCACACATTATTTCCAGTTCAGATCCTTACAAAGGTTCCCAGCATAGTGTTTTTAAAGCCAGCTCATTCCACTCTTTTGTTGTGACATCAATTAACTCCCTGATTAAATAATGAGAATTTGGCTCATTTACAGTGACACCTACCTCCCCTTCTCTTCCAAATTATTTATATTTCTAAGATTGTTATATCTATTATTTCTGCTAGTGTTGCTTCATTTTGGAAGAAGACTCAAAGGTCACAGGAAATAAGAAGAAGCTGATACAAGATGAACAAAGTAATGATTGCTATCAGGAAAATGATGAAAATGTTCTTAAATCCTGTCTTCTTAAATTAGGATCTTAAATAGAGAAGAACATGATGCCAGTGTCAAAAGTCTAAAAAGAGTTTATCAAGCATTTATTGAGCTCCTCCTTGGGACCAAGCATTGTGAGAGATGCTCCTAACCTTAACTAAGGATTCAGAAAGCTTGGTGTAATAGATAACTCATGAATGAGTTATTTTGTAAATATAATTTTATTTATTTATTTCATACAGTGTATTTTAATCATCTTTCTTTTTCCCCAACTCAGATCCTCCATACCCATACAACTTCATAAATGGAGTCTTGAAATATAGCAGTGACTTAGGAGGGAAGGATGAAGGCCTTCCCTAACAAGGAAAAAAACTGAAGAGAAGTTTACAGTGTTTAAATACTGCATCGAATTGAGAAAGCTGTCGGTGGCAAATGCTTTATGCTGTTAGAAAGGTGGTCTGGACTGGATCAGGAAATACCTCTTAGAGTGTGCTATGCTACATAAAGTGCACAGAGGGGAAACTGCCAAATAATAATAATAATAATAATAATAATAATAATAATAATAATAATAATTAATAATAATAATAATAATAACAAAGACAGTAAGAGATGTTTCTTACATTTTATCTTTTGGGTAGTTTCTCCAGGACAGATGTAAGTTACTGAATGGGGAAATGAAGGCAGGGAGATCATCTCAATACATCTTTAGAACATATATGTATAAACAGTACAAGACAGCACAGAAGCAAGGGAATCAGGTATTATCTGGAGACAGACTAGTAAGAACTAGGATACCGAGTTAACAGGGTGAGACAGGAGTGACTTGATTAGAAGGAGCAAGATTTGTGAGAATTTCATTGGAGCTTGGTTCATATAGGCAGACAAACAGTGACACTGTTTGCTCAAAGAGGGCTTACAGAAGGAAAAGAAGGTCTGGAAGCTGGCAAAAAAAAAAAAAACAAAAAAAAACAAAAAAAAAACAAAAAACAAATAAAACAAAACCAAAGAGGTTAAAGGAACACCAAGAAAACAGAATGCTGAGCTCAGAAAAGGAGACTTACAATATTGTGCTGGTGTCAGACAAAGAGCATGAGTTTTATTGTGGACAGAGCGTCACCTGAAAAGCACTAAGTGTTTGGGCAGCTAACTATGAGGCTGTTAAATGCCTGAGCAGGAAGAAGCAAGTGATTTAAATATCATGGAATCCTAGAAATTAGTAAAGTCATAATGACACCAGTAACATTAGGTGTTACAGATGGATTGATAAAGGGAGCCCTGTACAGGCTGGAGTAATCTTTATCATGGCAGATTTGATAGCATCAAAGAGACAGGGTCAGGTAACACCATGGGTGGATGGTGGTAAGGAGTATCCATGGGGTGATGAAGAGTAAGGGAGTCTCTTTGAAAGGCTGTCTGATGGGGAAAGAAAGAAAACAGTAATAAACATGACCAGATAAAGATAGGTATATTTGCCAAAGGGAAAATATGTATGCATGATCTTTTGCTGAGAATCAGAATAATAATAATGCATAGCATCATTTTAGTCAGCAGAGTATTTCATCGGTTGGGAGAGAAAGGAATGGGTTGGGGAGAGGATTAGAAGAGTTTTAAGGTATTGGATTTTTCTAATGAACATTAGGAAAGAATCTCTATGTTCTGAGTTGTCGCTTTGGCTTTGTTGAAGTTGGGAGGAAATTAGAAATCTGACCCTTCTCTTTTCAACTTCTCTGGCTGACTTCAGTGGCTCCAATTATACCTTCCCACTTTGCTGCTGTCCAAATACTTGTGCAAAAATGGAAATTCTGCAGTCACTAACACAATGGCAAACAAGACATTATACATCTTGAATCCCACCAGACACGAATGGTGAAGTAGCATTAGTTATTGGTGATTCATATGCAGTGAAGAATCTACACAAGCTACATTATAGCACCTTGGCTTTGCCCTCAGGAGACAAATATTACTTATCTGAAGAAAACCTATATGAACTAAGCAGATACATATAAAGTCTCAAAGCATGACTTGGCTTGTAGAAGACTATTAATGGATGAAATTCCATAAAGAAGCCAAAAAAATGATCAATATGTCAAAATTTGAGGAAAAAAATCATATTAGATGATAAATTATTAAGAAAGGTACTTGCTAAGTATATTCCTGCTGCAGGAGGGAAAAAAATGAGAAAAAAAAAGACATAGATGGAGATGGATGGTTCTAGAGAAAGATGCTCAAAAAACAAAAGTGTGGAGGAGGGCAAGGGAAATACTCAACTGTGATTAATCAGCTCTTGATGTCAATCCCTCTGGGATTGGGAAAAAGAAACAGGCCAAAAAGACATGCATAGTCCTGTATATCATTCAAAAAAGCAGCTGCTACTCAAATCTGGAAAGTCGGGGCTCTTAAAAAGAATGCTGGAGCCAAACAAGGTCCCAGAAATAGCATGCCTGTAGAAAACCACTCACTGTTTCTGGGAAAATAGATTTAGGGTTGAATTGAGGATAACATTGCACAATGCAGACTCAAAGCAAAGGGAAGTGGGATCTGATTGGGTTTATCTGGAAGGTTTCTGTCCTCAATGCATTCATTCAACATGTAATATTTGAATGTCTACTGTTTTAAACTCTATATGATTCTTAGGAAAATAAGTATTTTCAGTTTATCAAAGAAGTTGTTGAGTTTAAGAACACAGAAAATCTTACAAGCTCTTAGGAAAAAAAAAATCCCAATCTGCTGTGAAATAGTATTGAACTACAAATCCTGGTGAAATAGGAAACTCGTTTCATCCCTGTCATGTATAAGCCGAATCCTTTCAGTTAAGCCTCTGTTGCTTTATATTTTTAGAACACAGCTTCTCTTCAGTACCATAAATTCAGCCAGGTGTCTCCTAACATGTGTGACATATATTACAAATAAATAAAGAGACTTTTCATTGGACAACATTATTGATGAAGAGTATCTCATTTTGTAAAATGAAATTTATTTGAGGTGAGTACACATAGTAAGGGGAAATTCTGATCATTGATTAAACTTTGTATTTTTATAGGGAGATGAAATATTTGGTATAGTATGGCTTTCACTTAAAAGTAGGGATAATGCTATGTGGTCAAAATTCTGACCAACTTTACACAGTGCTTAGAATCCTCTGTTCCTTGAATCATCTCAATGTGAGTGTTGCATATGTCCCTCCACATTCTGATGGTAGAGTCAAGTGTCTAAGGCAGCATTTTTCAACCTGTGGGTCATGACCCCATTGGCAAACCTCTGTCTCGCAAGGGTATTATAATATGTCTCCCAAAGAATATTATAATTCATAACAGTAGCAACATTACAGTTATGAATAGCAATAAAATAATTTTATGGTTGATGGTCACCACAACATGAAAAACTGTAATATAAGGTACAGATTGGGGTATACTGAGTAAGACCAGGAAATATAAATAAACTCTGTGGACATAGCTGATCTCTAGACAGTATTCCAACTTGCTGGTGGGAGAAGAAAGAAAACTTGTTAAGTAAGAATGATTTCAAAGGATATTAGCTATCAAGACACTTGGCTCCAGTTCAGATGAGCCTGTGAGATCAACTAAGGTTGTAGCCAAAGTTTTTTTGACCTGTCCAAGGCTGGGTTCTGCAGCTGCTTATAGAATAATTATTCAGAGGCTTATATTAGTTATAAACTGATTGGCCTGTGGCTCAAGCTTATTACCAACTAGCTCTCACAACTTAACTCAACCCTTTTTTGTTAATTTGTGTATTTCCATGTGTCTCTGTGGCATTTACTGTGTTCTATTACATCTTGCTTCCTGGGCAGCAGCGTGCAGCATTTCCCTGACTCTACCATTCTTCATCTTTATCTCTGTTTGGATTTCCTGCCTGCCTCTAAGCTGCCTTGCCATAGGCCAAGATAATTTCTTTATTAACAAACAAATGGTAATAAAGGATATTCACAGCATACAGAGAGACATCCCACATGAAAGGTGCTCAGAAGTACAAGGGTCTAGAAAGGAGGATCTTAAGAACTCTAAAGCTAGATTTTAGTTCTAGCTCTGTCATTCATTTGTTTAAAGATTCTTGACAAAATGCTAAGCTATCAAATCTCAGCTTTTATACTCTTTAAATAAAGATGTGATCGTGATAATGGTTGTGTCAGGAGAAGCCCAATCTGCAATAGGAACCAAATTTTAAATGTACAATGGATGGTTTTATATGGAACTCTGGCCGAGAGAAGCAGAGAGTCAACTAAAAATACTAAGAATCTAATCAAAGATTAGCAATTATTAGACAGCAGGTCTACTTATGAAGTCAGAATGAAAAATTGTCCCTAAGAAAGCTAGAAACCTATCAGATTCAGAAACAGCTATTTGCCAACTTTTCGTTTCTCTCTTCCTTAGCGACATCTCAGACTGTATCCATGAGCTGAGCCTGTATGTATGAAACATTAATTGTGTCATCTTTTATTGTGATCAATTTGACTAATTGATATATTAATAAAAAATTTGATTTTAAAAGATCATAACTTCATAGGTAATATTTTAATACATATCAACTATGTGAATGATAATAAAAATATTAGTCCTAATTTGAAGAAGAATTAGATCATTTGATTATTTGATCTTTATTTTAAGTATGCATTCACTAGTAAGAAACTGCCTTTATTTGTCTGTTTGCTTATCTGGTTATGATCAGTGACAATGTATGAAGCTGGTAAAAGTGTGGAATCTGGCTCCACTATAAATAATAAGTAGGGTCTAAGCATGCCAAATGTTGGTACTAGGCATTTAAGAGATTTAAGCATAAGGCATTATGAGAGAAAAAAAAACTCAAATGGATATTAAGACAAAGATTTATGCACCTCTCAAAAGCAACTGAGAAAACTAATTTTATAGGAAGTGGAAACAGAGGTCAAGAGGTCAAGAATGTTCAGTGTTTTTTCCATAGTGCTGAGCCCCTAAGACCAGGATTGTTTCTGGCTGCCCAGGAAAACTTAAGCTGCAGGTGCGGTCCAGAAGACTAATCAACAAGGGAAAAGATATGCAGCCCGAGAATGAAGAAGAGGCTAATGCTCATTCTAGTGGAAAATAACTGTGAAGAAATATGATGCTGGCTGTTTTGTAATGTAGACTGTGAAGAGAGACAAAACTTGATGAAACCCGGTTAAGAAGTGGGTCTCCATCACCAGAGTTGCCTAGATTTGACTTCACAGATCTTCAACTGCCTGTGTGAGATATGAACACACATGAATGTTCTCTGGGAAGTCCATGTCTTAGGCTTGTTCTTCAAGTATGTGTTGAGCAGAAAAGAAGTGAGATCTGGGATCCCACTGACAGCCTTTACCAAGCATTTCTTTTGCCATTGACTAGATAATATACATCTAGCAGTGTGTACATGCTTTATATAGAACTGTTAAGTTCCTGAAGTTAGTTCCTAACATCTTGAATAAAAAGCAATGCTGACGAGTCATTATCACTTTAAATGAAACAAACTTCTAGCTTCTTTTATTAAGAGAGAGAAAGACAAATAATATTTTTGAAGAAAATAAAAGTAATGCAATCCTAAGGATTTGAGCTCTCCTGTGAGACAAAAACCTGTGAGGAAGTCAAATGACTTTCAGATTCTGTCTACTATGGAGGAAAAAAAAAGTTCAAAATTGCATGGAATGAAAAGTGCTGTTCCCATGGAGACTCAGAACCTAATTTATCTTGTTTCAGTACAGCAGGAAGTGCACTACAGTGTTCAGGACAGGGGAAATGACAATTTAGCGATTGGGAGTATCTTTCATGGTCCATGGTAATTGAACAATCTCAACATCAAAGGCAGAGTTGGTAGCCCTTTGGAAAGAGGAATGTCATCCTGCCTTCCCTTTCCCTGTTACTATATCAGTGAACGTCAGCATCTCTCCTGCCTGTATTTTTTCACTTTCATTCAGCATTAACACAAAACAGGCCTGACTTTAAGTTTTCCATAGAAAGTAATAATTCATGTTGGAAACCTTAAATGAATGGGACATAACCACTTCTATATCTGTTAAACTTTAAGGACCTTAAATATATCCAGATGAACAAAGTTCAGACCTTCGCCATGATAGGTAAGAGTGGCTCAGCATAGTCACCCTGTTCTGCCAAGCACCTCATAAAGGAGAGATACCGAGATAAAAGAGAGATCTCTGAGGCCTCCAGTCTCCCAACTCTGTGGTTTTCTGTTGATAAGGCTATCACTGCCATTTCAATTTTAAAGCTGTATTTTCATTACCAGGTTTTTTTTAAAATTTCCCTTACACATTTATTTTTACATCAGGGAGGAACTCTAATACAGGATTCAGAAGGTATTTATTTAAGACAATTACAAACTACAAATACTTTTTCTTTTTCAATATCCTATCAAAATAATCTCATTTGAAGAAAAATCCACATCAAGTGGTACTTTAAGGGTAATACACATTTCAGTAGATATAGACCCTGAATACTCGTTACCACTAATTCTAATAAGTGGAAGATGTTTGTTAAAAAAGGACACAATTAGCTAGAGTTTATGGAGAGTCATACTGAGTTTTTATTTGATATTTGTTTTTTGATTTTTACCATGATTAACTTCTGTCTAACACAGATTTCCACAAACACATTGAATAGCAAGGAAGCCCTGCCAATAGTATCCAGTTCCAGAGAGTAGCATTACTGTTGCTTTACAGATTTTGGACCTGGGGGTTGAAGTAGCAGCTTCTTTCATTTTTTACTCTACAGGGTTTTGGTAAGTTCCTGACATCAGCAACAACCAAAATATTAGAAGAGAAAGTTTCTCCAGATTCCTGGAGTGACCAGGCATCTCTCATTTCTTCTGTCCCTGGAACCTGTTTTGTTTAAGCTATTTTCTTTTTTGAATTTATAAGCAATTTGATGTTGGGCACTGTCTAGCTAATTATTATTTTTAGTTTTTTAGGGACTAGGGAAACTTTGGCTAGAGATCCCTGTAGAACACTAAAAACAGGAGAGAGAGAGAGAGAGAGAGAGAGAGAGAGAGAGAGAGAGAGAGAGAGAGAGAGAGAGAGAGAGAGAGAGGAAGGGAGGGAGGGAGGGAGGGAGGGAGGGAGGGAGGGAGGGAGGGAGGGAGGTAAACTGGCATATTCCCTGGTGGTCTAGAATTTTAGGAAAAACAATGGACAATCTTGTAGACTTACCTGTATATTGTCCAGTATAACTTTCCAGAGTTGCAAAAATGCCAAGATGCAAATACAGTCATTTGTCACCTTGTATCACTGCTACCTGATAAACATCTCCCAAATCTCACTGAATCATAACTATCAACCTTCACATACATTTGCTTTAGGAGGCATTGTCTAGATTTTCTTGATCCCTAGCCTTGGGAGAAACTCTGGTTTGTTCCACAGACTTCCGTCCAGGCTAAAGATAAAGGGAGTTGATAAGAACCTGAAAAAAAAAAAAAAAAAAGTCTTTCCATGATAAAGACCAGAGCTTCAAGAGAACCAGTACAAGCTTGTCAAGCTAGGAAAGCCTCAGCATCAAATTTAAATGATGTCACTTCTGCCTTTTGTCGATTGGCCAATACAAGTCATGTGACCATACAAATGGAGTAGAAGGAAAACATGCTGTCAGGATACCTTGAGAAGGGGAGAGGAAATGGAGACACATGAGCAAATCATGTGATTTAATGCTCCCAAGTTGGGGCGTTATTTCCTGTATTGGGGTGTTTGATTCATCATATTTACAGATGGATTACAGAGGATGATAGGGACCTGCAGAAACTGCTGTTGAAATCTGAGCATTTACTTCTTTTGTTTTTTCCTTGTAGTCTCAGTACCCTCCACCTGCTTTCACAGAAGAGGTCAAAAATCTTGATTTAGTAACAAACAGCTTTAAGCTAAATTCCTGAGGTAAGCTGAAAAATCCCCACTCTGATCCACCACCAAGATATGAGGGCTTAATCCCTGGGAACCTGAAATGTTACTGTATTTGAAGTATTTGAAATAAGTCTTTTGGATGTAATATAATTGTTTTTGAGATAAGAAGATGATCCCAGATTACCCAGATAAGACCATGTTTTACAAGACAATCCTCTAAGCCAAACTGTCACCATCTTCTGGTGTTCTACTGGGCTTTATCTCAAAAGAACATCACAGCTAAGCCCCTTGATGGTTTTCCCCTAGAAGGAGAGGGCAGGAAGGATCATGGGATCCTCACCTGAGTATTCAGCTAATCCTTCCGACTAGATATAGGCCATTCTCTCTAGTTACCTATGGTCTAGAGGAAAGGACTAGAGAATAGATGTGGGGAAGGATAAGGAAAGAATTGTCTACGAAGCTGTCCAGAAGCCATGATCCCTATACTGGGTGCAGCCCCCGCCCCCCAGTATGGTAACTTTAAAGTCACCTATGCTGCCGCCTATAACTTCTCACCAATGCTCTGTAAATAAATTCCCTGGTTTCTTCAGTAAACTTTGTTGTAATCATATTTCAGTGTCTTGTTAGAAGTTGGGGGGGGGGGGGGGGATAGATGTCATTTATGTCTCTCCCTGGGCAGAAAAACTAGCAACAGACATAAATGCAAATATAGGAGTGTGATGTAAGAGAGGCAAAGGTGAATTACGGAGAATGTGAACATGTAAAAATAGGAGAGATATGGCCATAAGCCAGGAAATACCAGCGTCACTAAGACTGAACATGCTTAATGGAGCATTACTAACAGACAAGAGAAGAGCTAGTATCTAGAAAGGGCAAAACACATAAATAAGAAGCATAGCTGCCTACAGACATAAAACAGTGTATTTCAACTTTTAAAACAAGGGAAATGTTACTGAAGAAAATATGAGTGGAATAATACCTAAAATTATATTCTGACAAGTTTCACTTACCTAAAAGTTGAAATAAAAGTTATTTTCATTTACATAATTATTCATGCTGTTAAAAAAGAAAGTAGTAGCTTTTCCAGTGGTGCCTTCTGGGGTAGCATGGCCATAAGAAACCTTGACCTTCGTCCAGGGAACTGATTTTGGACCCTTTAGCCTCCAGAACTCTGATAGAATATAAAGCTGCCAAGTTAGTGATAATCTATCATACAGCCACCATAAGAAACTTCTATGTCTTCTATCAGTTTGTGCCTTTTAAATAGACACTTAAATGTTGAAGGAGATAAAAATTAGAAGCCAGAAAGAGACAGAGTAACCCCTAATTTCACAACTGCATCACAGGCCAGTAATGGATGGGCCCTATGAATGAACTTGTCTTTACTGTACATAACATACTGAATATATTCCTACAACTCGACTTCACATGCTACATGATCAATCCATGTTAGAATTACTGGCAAACCAACCCCATGGACATTGGAGTACACGATGAGTTGCTATGGAAACCTACTAGAACAGCAAACTTAAATTCACAACGGCTGGAGAGATGGCTTAGCAATTAAGAACACTTGCTGCTATTAAAAAACCAACAAACTGAGGCATGAAATCATGAACTTTGTAGGCAAATGGATAGAACCAGAAAAGAAAATCACCCTGAGTGAGATATCTCAGACTTCCAAATAGATACATTGTACTTATTAGCTTATATGTAGACATTAGTTGTTAAGTCCATAATAACCAAACTATAATCCATAGAACCACATAAGTTAGGTATAAAGTAAGGGACCTTGGGGAAAAGATAAATTACACTTGAAGGGGGAATATAATAGATTATATGCATAGAGGGAGGGAGCTAGAATATGAGAATAAAGTGGGAAGGGAGGAAGAGGGAGATAAGAAAGGGAATACAATGAAAATAAGGAACATTCAAGGTGTAGTATGGAAAACTCCTACAGTAGAAGTTTCCTGAAATATATACATATATGAAGGCAATCTAAACGAAATCACCAGATAATGGGAGAGACAGCGCCCCAAGTGGCCATCTCTTGCTACTAAATGAAGTTTTCTCTACTGGGCATGGGTTACTTCTAATTGATTTTCTGGCCAAAGGGGTGCCATGGACACCCCCCAAACAACCCAGATTGTTGCCAAGACTTTCGGTTGTTCTTCACAAAATGATGGTAAAGTGGCATTGCTGAAGACAATACATATATAACTCATTAAATATGGAGAAGCTGAGCTAGTGCATGCACAAAACCTTCATCCTTACATTCTAATGTCTTTCTATACTACCAAAGAGGAAATGTAAACATCAACCCAGGTACAAACACTTTGATCTACATTGGTGTTCTGCTTGCTAGGAGTGCTAATTCAGTGGTGGTACAAAGCTTGTGAGAGTAACCAACCAATATCTGATTGGGCTTAAGGTCCACCCCATAAGATGGAACTCATATCCAATACTGCTTGGATGACCAAGAACTTGAGACTAAATAGCCCAGAGACACGAAGTAAAACTAAATACTACTGTTCTAAAAAGAGAAGAAAAAGCCGTAGCAATCAGATGACTCCTGATGATACTCTGTTGTGCTCATAGATCAGCACCTGTTCGGCTATCAGTGGGGAAGCTTCTTACTATAGGAGATGGGAATAAATACAGAGACACACAAGTGAGCGACTTCAGAATATTCAGCCCTAGATGGGATGTCTCCATCAAATCTCTCCTTCAGGACTCGGGGAACCCCACAGAAGAGGAGGCAGAAAGATCATAAGAACCCGAAAAGATGGAAAACAAAGTCTTCTGAATCAACAAAATCAATATACATATGAACTCACAGACACTGAGGTGACATGCGGTGTTTGCATGAGTCTGCATCAGGTCTTCTGCAAATATCTATGGTTTCTGTTTTTTATGGGATTTATGTGCAAATGAATGTATCTCTGCTTTTTTCTACCTTATTTTTTTCCTTTTGTTTGTTGTTTCCAACTCCAATGTGATAGTTCTTGTTTTATATTTTATTTTATAGTATCTCTCAGAGCCTGTCTGTTTTCTAATAAATGACAGAAAGAAGTATGGATATCCGTCCATACGAGAGGGGAAATGGGAAGAGCCTAGGAAGAGTACTGGGAGGTGAGACCATAATTAAGATTTTTTTTTTCAAAAAAGGAAAAAGAAACAAGAACAGGGCATGGCTTTAATTCCAAGTACCCATGTGGTAGTGCACAGCCATCTGTAGCTCTAGTTCCAGTGGACTGGATTCTATCTTCTGGCTTCTTGGGGCATCAGGCACACACATGGTTCGCAGATCTACAAGCAGATAAAATACCCAGACATAAAACTCTTTAACTTACATTATATTTCTTTGTGAGATCTCTTTCCTTATAATAATGCTGTGCAGCTAGAACCTTCATACAGGTTTGTGAACACCGCCCTTAGAAACAATTTAACTTTGGTTTCAAAGAAAATGTGACTAAGTAATTCTACCCTTAGGTATTAATTTACTCAAAATCAAAACATTTGTGCATGTAAACAAACAAGATAAATGCAAATTTTCATGAAACCTTCATTTATAATAGCTGTAAATTATAAATAACCCGATTATGTATCAACAGGGTATTAGGGATACTAATACGGTAGAATACTACATAGTGGTATAAAAGATAAATGCATTGCTAGAAGTCACAAAGTTTGGCTCTTCTTTCTCTCCATAAAGGGACTCCAAATTTTCCCATAGTTTCTGCTTTCAAAGAAAACCTTAGCTCAGGGCATATGCTTGGATGTTTATATTATGTTGAGTGAAAGAAGCCAGACAAAATGTATGTGCTGGAAAATTGCATTTTGTGAATGTTTAAGACAGACCAAGTTAACCTGTACTGATGGAGATCAGATCTGTGGTTTCCTGGGATAGAGAAGTGGGGGAGAAGTCAGGGAACTTTCTAGACTGATAAAAGTCTGAATTGGTGAGAAAGAAAACACATCATCTAATTCATCAAACTCACCACTCAGTTTTGGGTACTGTGTGTGTGATATTTTAATATGAGGATCTTAAAAATAAAGAGACTTCAGTGGAAGATAAATAACTAAAATGATAACAGTCCAGTGAATTTGCAAGCAGAGCTCGGAGCCTTCCAGTTGGATCTGATGCAAGATCTTGTACTTCATCCTAATAAAAGGCTCAATCTGGCTGGCAGGATGAAAAGGAATAATTAAATGCAATGGCTGGAGACTCGTCCCCTGGGTAACTACCGGTTTCTGACACTATGCATTTACTTTGCCTAACTAAGGATGGTCTCCTGTACAGACATCTGGATGTGGAAAATGAGTAGTGACTAAAAGCAGAGGGTCCTAACACTCTAGCCCTAAACACAGGACAGCTTCAGCCAGCAAATGCAATTTCTAAGTCTGGAGAGAAGTTTTGAGAGGGAACCAGAACCTGTTTGTCTTATCCTGGAGGATGTTCAAAGTCTTACATAGTTTCTTCTTTCGGACATAATGAAGATTGAGATTTAAGTTTGGATATTTACGTTTGTTATTGCATCACAGAGTGGCTATTTCATATAAACTAACCACTTTTATCCTAAAATACCTGAGAATTTGATTAAAACATGTAAAAAGCTAGATATCAGACCAGCTCCCCACTCAGTGTTTATTAAGTTTCCAGGGTTTCAACTTATCTGAGCATGCTTTGAGCATTTTCAACATTGGCTTCCAGTAGATCAACTATTCTTATGTATAACTAACGTTTTAGAATACTAAGTGTCCTCTCTGTGCCTCCTTTAGGGAAAAAGTCATCAGCCAACATGATAACCCATTTGGGAATAACAACATATTCGAAAATCTCTACAATACATCTCAAGTGGAGGTAATCTATTGTACATTCATTATAACCTGGATAGACACAGGCATTTGATCAACCAATAATTAAATGAGTAGTTGGCAAAGCTTTCCATAAACATCATGGAGATTAACAGAGCATGGTTTGTTATCTGTTTCCCTGGACTCCCTCAAGCTCACACATCATTGGGCCTATCAGGAAGTGAGACCTTCCAGGTTGCACTTGTTTGGCAGTAGACAAGCTGTAGAAAAGCTACCATTGTTGACATAGCAACAAAAGATAGTTTCCTCCGAAACTAAAACTTATAACCTAGAACTTAGTGTTTTTACAAATGATAGGCCAATAATTAAGATAATTAAGGGTGCCCTGGAAGAAATTTACCCAAAAAAATGTAAGGGAGAGAGGCAAACACTGTAGCCCAAACAGGTGGGAATAAAAAGAAACAAATAGAAAATACACACACAGGGAGAAAAATTTACAGGAACTTTATTTAGGTAATCAACAGCAAAAAACAGTGGAGAAGTCACAGGCCTATTAAATACTTATATATACATGATGAAGGGAGATTTCAGAGTTTCTGGTTTTAATATTTAAATCTGGGAAAATTAATAAAAACTGAAGCCTTTTCTAAAGCCTGTTTTATCCTTACCTGCAAGCCTTTTTAAAATATAAATTTCTGGGACCATTTCCACAATAGATTTGAGTCTGAAGGAAGCTTTTGTTTTGTTTTGTGTTTTTTGTTTGTTTGCTTAGTTGATTGGTTTGTTTTGTTTTCTAATAACTCTGTGTGTGATATACATGTCCATGTGAGTTGAGCATGTATAGGGAGGTACTATATTTGTGACATGTGTGGATGTGTGCACATATGAGATTACAAAGAAGGTAAAACAGGTCACTCTTGTTCTCTATAGCTTTCAGCCTTATTGAGAAGTGTCTCATTGAGACAGAAGCTCACTGTTTCAACTTTGCTGGCTGACGAGCAAACTCTTGGGATCTACCTCTCTTATTTCCCAGTTTCTGGGGTTGCAGGCACATGTATCCATGTCCTTCTTTGTATGTGGTCACTGGAGATTCAATTTAAAGCCCTAATGTTTGCAATGTAAATACCCTTACCCACTTAGCCATCTGCCCAGCCTGAGAGAAGGTCTTCACCATGCTAATGTGCTGTTCTAGGGCTATACTTCACAAGCCACTGCAAATGAAGTAAATGATATGTGTTTCCTTAACACTAAATCTTTCATCCTTTCTCATAGATGGTGAAGAGCCCATATAATACTTGAAGTTTATGATGGGCTTCTCACTTAACTATAACTACATCATGTATCAGGAAGACCCATTCTCAATATAGGGATGGAGTATTCCATCATTGGAGCCTCTAGTTCTATAGGTAGCAACTGTGACCTCTGGAGACAGCTCTGTAAGAAAGACTATACACACACACACACACACACACACACACACACACACACACACACACACCCAATACACCAGTCACCACACTAAATGATGTCAAGGAAGAGAAAAGAAATGTCCCACTTTAATATTTTGAATACTACTTAGAAAACCATTAATGTGGTTGGAGATTATCTGGGACATGTACACAGATAAAAATTCTAGATGGCTTTATGCCAGGAAAAATAACCATTTACAATTAAAAACAAGTTAAATCAAACTGTCTGGGCTTAATTGAGTTCATTCTGAAAGTTTCTCTACAACAAACATGGTGCTTTCAGTAGGTGAGAATGAGATGGTCCAGACCCTTGCAACTGGCTTATGCTTCTGTCTCCTCTTTCCTTTGAGCAAATCATGAAATCTGAAGGACATTTCAAAGGGAAAAGCAAATTCTGGGAACTTAAAATGTCATGCAGTGCACACAAAGTAAATACCTACTTAGAGCTGAAATTATCAGATACATTCTTTGCAGCATGAAGAGTCTATTGCCTCAACAATGCTATGGAACCAATGGCAGGAACATATGTAGTGTTGGCATACATGTACATGATTCTCAATAACTGTCATAGGGAATGGCTCAGGGTGCCTCAAGAGTCATTCCCAAAGAAGGATAAGGTAAAAAGAAACATTTATTTGGGTATCATCAGTATCTAACACCTGAAAAATCACACTGCCTCTCCTTATATTTCAGTTGTTGAACATGACCAAGTTCTCTGTCATTTTAATCATCTGAACAGAGAAGTGGGAGGAGTCAGGCAATAGTGAAAGACAGGAAGAAGGTCGTGCTGTGTGACTTCTGGGATTAGCTTGGGGCTCACAGTTTTCTTGAGGTTCAGTCTATTCTCACACTACCTAGATCCTGAGCATACTCAATCACAGGCAGACAAACACTGAAGGCCATAAATGAACTAATAAGCTTTAGTAGAGGAAAGAGAGATGGAGCGAGAGATACGGCTTGTTTCCCAAATCAGCAAATCAAATAAACACAACTGTTCTGCCAATGCTCATTTTCTCTTCCAGCTCAGAGGTGCAGCTCAAGCCTGAACTTGCCGAGATGAGATGGCTCTTGGTGTCTCATCGGGTGTCCAGAGGATTTACCGATTAGTCACAAACTTGGTCTTCCTGTGTGTCTGAAAAGGAGTCATGATTCATCTTGACAACTGTCAGTTTATTACCTCAAATGGGCACAGGGGCAGATGAGCAACCTGGGCTGGAAGAGAACACAAAAGGAGCTGAGGCCACTTCCCATAACACTCTCAAGGCTTAGACTAGAAAACCTAATGTGGCAAGAACTCTGGGAGAGCAGCGTGGTAGAATATGACCCTGTCAGCACACTTTCAACATCCTGCCATTCAGTCCTAGGAACTAGCCATGTGAACTCTCAGAACCTAGGGTGTTTCTCATGACAATATTCACATTCCCCCAATAGCATTCAGGTGTCACAAAAGTAATCTGAGTTTATACTTTAGTCCATCCTGCCCTTTCACTCTAATACTACTCATTTTAAAAATGATACCCATGACTTGGCAATTCCACACACTGACATATCTCCGAGGGAAGTCTATGGTGTACGTGTATTCACTAGTAGGCATGTATTAGAATGTTCCCAGTAGTATTATTCATGATATCCCAAAGCAGCAGTTTTCCAGGTGCACTTCCAGAGGGAAATAGACAAATGGGTGCAGATGTATAATACCGAGGACTCCACAGTACTGAAGAGGATAAACCATCAATTCTGATGATACTAATGAACTCCACAATGTGAGCAAAGGATGCCAGACAAAAATAACAATACTTTAGGACCAAAAAGTAAAACTTTGTCATGATATAAAAAGTCTATAGTGATGTTAATTGTTGTTAGAAAGGGTACAAGGGAGTTTCAAGGGCTAAGAAAAGGGGTCATAGGATCTAGGTGCTGAACATGAGGCTGTTTAGCTTGTAAAATGCATGAAGCTGATCTCTTGTTCACTTTTCTATATGTATATCATAGATCAAATATAAGGTCTGAAGAAGTACAGAATGCTGTTTAGGTTGTCTTTGTCGAGATTTGTGAACTTTAGATTATGAATGCCATAAGCCATGTGAATTATTTTATAATATTTTACTGTAAAGCATTGTATCAACATAACAGAGGTAAACATCACATAGCAGTAGTTAGGTCCCTGGGTATAACTGTTAGTTACTGTCACTCTAAGTATCTCAAACCAGAAAATGTCCATCTGATCACATGAACTTCAGAAGGTCACTCACCCTTTGTGAAAGCTGAATGACAGAAAGACCATGTGGCAGGAAAATTTCTATTCTTGAGCCTTCTCCGGGGAGGGAAAGATCATTTCTCATCACTTCTATTTTCCTTACATTCTACTCCAAAGATTAATTCAATCAGGGGAAATATCTAATCAATAGAAAACTCATTTTGTTTAAACAGATTTTCAATGGGTCAATAGAAACCCATAAATCATTGCTGAAGCCTTCCCAAAGTTAATCAGAAATTCTCCCCAAGAAGGAAAGTATTCTTTCCTTAAAAGGAAACGTTACTCTGAATAATCATGCAATTCTTTCATTGAATCTTTATGGAATTGATACATTGTTAAGTTCATATGAGTCATACTCTTTTTCCAAATCAAAACCTATAGAATTAGACATGCTAAATGGAAATACCTCTATGTTATTTGACAACTAATATTCAATTGAAAAGTTATCTCTTTGTAATCTGTGACATTAAGGACTACCATACTGTAATGATAACAGTCAGATAAGGGCAGAGACATAGAGAGGGAAAAACAATATCAATGCTCCTTTTCCTGGTATTTTAGCTTTTGAAATGGAAATAATAATACATGAAGTGGCAGTGTCTTCCATCACCACCTGGTTACTCCTGTGATAAATAGCTACAGAGGAGCATTAAAGACTACCACCTGTAACAAGAGGTTTCTGGGCCATCAGGCTGGTGGTCCGGACCCACAGACCTGCAGTCCCAGACCACCTAGCCCCCCAATTCAGGTCCTGCTGCTTAGCCCCCAAACTCTTATACTAATTGCATGCTGTTTGGCCTATGTCTCAGGCATATTGCTAGCTAGCTCTTGTATCTCAATTCAACCCATTTCCATTAATCTGTCTTGCCTCATGGCCTGTGGCTTACCTAACCTGCCTTACTTTTACCTGTTGATTCTTGGGCAGCTGGATGGTGTCTCTTTTGACTCTGCCCTCCTTCCCCTCTCTATCCTCAATTTCCACTCCTACTTCTAAGATGCCTGCCATAGGCCAAGACAGTTCCTTTATTCACAGCAAACAGACATTCCGCATCAGTCACCTCTAAATTTCTTGTTCTCTATAGGAGACAGGCTTTAATTGGCTTACTTAAAAGAATGAGAGTAAGTTCTCCCAACCTTCATCCAGCTTCAATTCTACCAAAGGACATTGGCTCTTTCATGGGCTTGGGAACTATGCCCACGGACTAGTTTATGGTCCACAGCCAGTGGCCTCCTCTGTTTCTTCTGCTGAGAGAATGAAGAATAAAGCTGGAAAGAATGGACAGAGAGTGAAGCATTATACTTCAGTTGGCAAAACAATATAATTCTCATTAAAGACCTCTTTATTTACAGAAATTAGGAGTTTCTAAAACTTAACATCTTGATTAACTTAACATTTGATTTTAAAATCAAAAATATGTTAAGAGTATTTTTATTTTGTTTTGCTTCTAAATTTCCATTTTACAAGCTTGAGATTTCAGTGTGGTATGGGTACCACATGCTAGCCCAATTATGTCACTGCAGCTCCTGGTATAAATGCAAATTCCTTTGAAGATAGCTGTATATTCTAATTTAGTTACTATACAGTTTACCTCTGTCCCATCAGCTAACTACAGCTGTGAGAACATTATCATCCTTCGCATTTATTCGCAACACATACCCAACAGGTTGCTCAGCTTCCTTACTCAGAGAGAAAGGCTCATGAGCAAGAAACACTGCAACCTGGAACTCTGGGAGAAAACTGCAACTAGAAGGTGTGTTAAAGACAATTCAGGAAAGGGTTCGTGTGGTTTACCAAAGCTTTTCTTCCCTAGTGCTTAGAAAAATTTGTAATAAAGAAAGTGCATTATATCACACACACAGAGAGACACACATATATATGTACACACATATATGCACATATACACACGAGAGACAAAGGAAAGGGGTAAGAATTACTCTATCTGCCCTGTCTAATACACCTTAATTAAATTACCTGTGGCTTTGGATTATGAAAACATTATTCTATGGATATGTTGTAATAGAACAAAAACATATTTCGGAGGCTCTTACTGAAAACAATGCTTCTTCTAATTTTAAAAAAAAAAAAAAGCCTTTTTTAATGTTCTCACCTCTACTAATATAGATAACTTTCAATACCCAGAAGCCTTCCAGTCTTGAGTTTTAACCAAGGAAAGTTAGTAATTATAATTTAATAAAGGAAAAGAAGAGGGGTTAACTGTTGGGACAGACAAGGTATAAATTATTTTTAGTTATTATTCTCACAGGCCTTTTGTTCAGAAGGAATCTCATAGCTCACAATTGTATTAGATAAAATAATTTTAAAGATTTCTAAATCACATTGTGTCAGTTAGCTATCTCTAGTTAACAAAGCACCCCAAAGTCCATTGGTTTAAAACAATGATTGTTTTTTAGGCTGGACCCAGCTGTGTTTCTCTTGACCCAGGCTAAGCTCCATCACAGGTCTGCAGTACTTTCAGTCAGCAGTGTAACTCAGAGGCTAGACCCCAGCTGGAGGATGGCTGAAACAACAGGAAAAATTGGGCTCAAGGTGCCTCTCATCTTCCACTGGGCTAAACATGAAGGCACAGAGTCAAATGAGTCATACAAAGAATTTGAAATCCAGACAGTACCAGCATCCCATGGGGTCCTCAGCATTCTATGTTGCTAAAGGTCATGGAGAGTATACAACAGATGGCAATTAATAATTTGGATGTTGATCCACCAGATGAATAACTCTCTGATAGAAGAATCTCGTTTAGCAAGGCTAATTGGCACACAGACTCTTAAAACTGGTTGCTTCTTTATAGTATGAGTTGTGAGCCACCATACGGTTGCTGGGAACTGAACTCAGAACCTCTGTGAGAACAGTCAGTGCTCTTAACCTCTGAATCATCTCTCTAGCCCACCCATTTCTATTAATCAGTCTTGCCACGTGGCTCGAGATTTACCTATACTCCATTACATCTTGCTTCTTGGATTGCTAGTTCTTGTCTTTCCATGACTCTGCCCTCCTTCCCCTTTTTCTATGCTTGGATCTCACACTTGACTATAAGCTGACCTGCCAGAGGCCAAAACAATTTCTTTTTTATCCAATGATAATTCATACCTTACAAAATCAGAGATGTGTGTAGGAGAGAAAATGAGTAGCTATGTAGAAGAGAGAGCTATAAAGAGGGAGCTATTTAAAGAGCTGAGTAGAGCTGTATAGAGAAGACTTATGTAGAGAAAATTGTGTAAAGAGCTGTGTGAAGACAGAGATTTTCAGAAGAGAGATTTTTTTCAAGACCAAGTTACCATCAGAATGCATGTAGTTTTCTTTATTATCCCTCAGATAGAAAAGTCTAGCTCTCTCATAGAATTTGTAGATTTTTTATTTATTTATTTATTTTTGCACTCTGATGCTGCTGGAGGCTGGTCCTCCAGCCAGAGGTCCTATACTGAGACAATCTCAAAACCAGGCCAAAGTTGAGAAAACTAGATTATTCATTTTCATGCTAGCCCCTGAGATTCTCATTATGGAGAATATGAGCATGAGGAAGACTGTAAGTAAGAACCCAAAATGCAACCCATACTTTACATTCCTATTCTCAGACAATACTAATTTTTAATTGCTTTGAAAATGAAAATAAGATATCAAACAAAATCAGTTCAGTTTTCAGTACATGCTTTCATACTCTTTTCCTACTCTGAAGCCTTCCTGTTCTGACATTAACTCTGTGTTCAGAAGTCGGCATTTTCTTTGCGCCACCAACAAACTCCTAAATAAAGACACAGAGAAGACTTATTATTAATTATGAATGTTTGGCCTTATCTTAGGCTTACCCCACTAGATACTTTAACTTAATTAAACTTTTTTTATTCATCTGCATTTTGCCTTAAGACTTTTTACCTTTCATTCAGTAGGTCCTACTTTCCTGTTTCCTCTATGTCTGACTGGCTGGCCCTTACTGTTTCCTTTTCTTTCTCCTTTTTGAACATAAATTCCTCCACCTACTTACTCTTTCTCTATCTCCTTCCTCACTATTGGCTGTTCGGCTTTTTTATTAGACCAATCAGATGCCTTAGGCAGGCAAGGCTAA
This sequence comes from Phyllotis vaccarum, assembly GCA_033318265.1. Classification (NCBI taxonomy): domain Eukaryota; kingdom Metazoa; phylum Chordata; class Mammalia; order Rodentia; family Cricetidae; genus Phyllotis; species Phyllotis vaccarum. The sequence continues at coordinate 165,414,463 of JARWLC010000001.1, read as the reverse complement.
ACAGCAACACATCTTTGCATAGTTAAACAAATATCCTGCAACAGTGCTCTCCATTCCTTCTATCTTGACTAAATAGCTCCTATTTAGCCTTCAGTTCCAAAACTTTCAGACTACGGAATGACCTGAGAGCTAAGAGTGAGGGGAGGTATGGCTACAATTCACTCCTGACTCTTGATGTCATTTATCTCAGAGATGACTTAAAGTTAAGCATCTTGAGGCCTCTTAAATATAGTGTGCAAAGCTTAGATCCATCAGCTTTGCCCATTGCTTAATCATCACCAAATCTCCTCCCTTTATACCTGATCCTTCTTGTATATTCTGCTATCAAACTTCTCTCTTGCTGCAAATAAAGAGAGCTTACGGTTGGCATCTTGTATATATTGTGTCTTATTTAATAGTTTCCCAAAAAAATGATGCCATTTTTGCTCTGTATAGCAACACTTGCACAAACTTAGCACATAGTATACATTCAAAAATCACTAGTAGATGTGCATATCAAGAAATACCAACCTGACTTCATCTATCTGCATCCAATCACAAAACCACAAACTACATGAATTACCAAAACAGTATGCATCCTCTAGAAATTACCCCATTGTACTGTACCTTGGGAAAAAACAACTAAGCTGGTATATAAAATACTAATTTCTAAATAGCAATTAATTATGAATATATTCAATGAATTTTAAGGTGTAAGAATATGAATAAATTTTGTGATTCTTTCTTCTAAGCAGTCCATGAAATATTCTCTAAAATTGAACAAATGTTAGGTATAAAGAAAATCTCAACAAATAATAGGAAAACTGAAATAATGTCCTTTTTTTCTGATCACAAATGCATAAAGCTGGATATCAAGAACATGAATGGCAAAAAGTACATTAGGCTCTTGGACACTAAACAAAATGCTATTGAATGAAAATTGTGCCATGAGAGCAGACAAGAAAAAAGTTTAAATATATCGATCATCACCATAATTGTCATCATAGAACTGATGGAAGCAGATGCAAAGATTCACAGCTAAGCTGAGCTCTAGTGCAGTCAAAGAGACAGAGAATTGATTACATGAGCAAAGGGGTCAAATCATGATGAGGAAACTCACAGAGACAGCTGACCTGAGCTACTGGGAGCTCACTGACTCTGGTCTGACAGCTGAGGAACCTGAAAGGGACTGATCAAGGCCCTCTGAATATAGATGACAGTTGTGTAGCTTGGGCAGTTTATGGAGCATCTGGCAGTGAGACCAGTATTTATTCTTAGTGCATGAAGTGACTTTTGAGATTCCCACTCCCTATAGAGGGACACCTTGCTAGCCTTGATGGTGTGGGGGTTGGTCCTGTCTCAATTTGATATGCCAGACTTTGTTGACTCCTCATGGGAAGCCTTACTCTCTCCAAAGAGTGGATGCAGGTTGGGGTAGGGAGATACTAGAGGTGAGTAGGAGGAGGGGAGAGAGAGAGAACTGTGGCTCATATGCAAAATGAAAAAGAAAACTTTAAATAAAAATATTAAAACTAAAATAAAATTTCAACTGAATTAAAATGAAGCCTAACATCAAAATCTGTGAAGCAAATAGCACTAAACATTCACTTCAAAAACTGTGGAGATATCACATTAATAACTTAACAATGTATCTGAAAACCTTTGGAGGGGTTCAAAAACTTTGAGTAAAAAGACTCAAAGTTGGGGCTGAAATTATTTAGAAAACAACACAAACAATCAAAGAAATTGAAAACATATTCTAAAATTTTATATGGAAATATATTTTATTAAAAGGGAGAAGCTCTCTAGATGTAAGAAAATAAACAAGAGAGCTAGATTGTGAATAATTGAGAATTTTTCTAGTTACAAGTAACATTAAACCCAAATTAAGTTGGATTAAGGAATAATTATTAGCTCATGTGTCTAAATGTTTCAGGGTATTCTGTTACAAATACAGCTAGATCCAGTATCTCAAACTCACATTCTCTGCCCTAATTCTCTCATGCTGTCACTCTTATGTCTTTTCTCTCTCATTTTTCTCCCTCTTTATACAAGACTTTTTTTTTTTTTTAACTAAGTCTATCCCCAACTTGGGGACTTACAGAGGATCATAGTTCATACCCTCTTTATGACTAACAATTTCACAGACCCTTCTTCAGAGTTCCAGTTAAATGTCTGGAATTGCATTTCACTGAAGCAAACTGGTTTTCATGCCTGTCACTCACCAAACAATACAGACAGGTAGAATATGCTGACTCGCACGCCCACACTTGAGGGTAGTGAATGATCCCTTCCCTGCTGCTGCACTAGAAGGACTGAGAGCTAAAGAAGTGTGATGCCTTGAAGGAACACCAAGAACTGGCAGCATAGGGCCATCAGATGCCATTTTCTGAGTCAACTATTCCTTACCAAGTCTACTGTGATCTTAGAAGGCCACAAAACTGGAAAGCAGACAATCTGGACCTCTTTTCCTCTGTATTGCCAAGTTGTGTTGACTTTGTCAAGCCTATCATTTTCTCTTGGCTTAATTTCTCTCATCTATTAAATGAAGAAGTTGGCTTCATATTTTAGGCTTTGTCTTATCAGCAAAGTTCAGCAATCTCTATGTGTTCATGCTTTGTCAGCCCAACCTGAACATGACTACCCAAATGTGATGCTTTCTAAACAAAATCATTTTCTTTGGGGGACAGGGAAAAGCCTATAATGATTCCAGAAATCACACACTTAAAGTAAACTAGAATAAAAGTTGAAGTGAATCAGAATAATGGCAGTTCTGAAGGTGGTGGATGCCAGGGGGAAAGTCAAGACATCCGATAGCAGAGTAAATAAAGGCTGCTTGGAATTGAGAAGGAGACACATAAGCTGAGGGGAAAGGTAAAGGCAAGTGATGATTTGGTTGTGCCTTAGTGCAATAGCAGGAGATTTAGAGGAGACAGGAGGTCACTTCTGGCAAAGGGAGAAGTAGGTGCCATGAAGCATGCCAATGAATAGCATGGCTAGAAACTAGCCATTGGATTTCTGTGTGGGTGGAGAGGCTGCAGAAAGACTCAGCTGAAAGTGTGAGCTAGAACAGGTCATGAAAATCATGGCACCACTATGCGGTGTTAAGGAGTTTTTGTAATGTGTTCTAGAAAAGACGGTGGGAGTCAGGATGAGGGAGGAGAGCTAGGAGGTCATGTCAAGCACTAGGAATTATTTGTCCAAACTCAGCCTTCAAACAATCCATCGATAAAATACGATCTCATTCCCTCATCTTACAGAAGTAGAAACAGAAGTCACATCACAGCTCAGTGACATGCTCAGCCCCCAGCAGAGTGCACAAATGTAGAAGTTGGAGCTCCCAATTATCTGTAACATGCTAACCTGTATTTCCTCTATTGTGCTGCTGACTTCTCACTTCATTCACCTTCTACCTCAAAGGAGTCTAGTAGGCACTAGGGCACTAAATTTCGTTCTCAACTCCTAGGAAATTATGTGGTGACTGACAACCTCAGTTCTCTTTGTGATCACTAATAATGTTCCTAATTTTCTGAGAGGTTAACAGTCATTTTTTTCTCTCAATCATCAGGAGAATTTTTTATGATACTATGGTGGGATAAGACTTGGTTAGTAACAGGAACCACTGGTAATGTCACCAACTGTAACTCTAATAAGTCACCAAGCAGGATTTCAAAAGAACAAGCAGCTTTAGAAAGTATCCATAAGTACAATTATAGACATATAGTATTTAACCTGAATATAGGTCAAATCACTTTAGAACTGAACCAATGGGCAGAGACCACCATGAAGTCGGCCACAAAGTATTATTAGGGCAAAAATTTTCCAACTCTTTGTCAATCTCACAATTGCTTGAATTGTTTAAGAGCTATGAGACAAATCCAGATTTATAAATTAAAGATGAAAATCCTGTCATTGTTAATGACATGATACCAATTAAATAGGTTTGAAAACTTTAGCAGATTTTTTTCTTATTTTCCTTCAAGAAAAAAAAAAAAAAACCCTGGGGGAAAAGTTAGCTCAATTTTTCTAACGTAATGGCACCTGGCATTTGCATTGTCAGCCTGAGAAAATACAGAAGAAATGCACTCAGTAGACAGTAAATAAGAGGCTGCCTGCATCCACACTTTAGGAAAAAGAAATTCATTTGGGATGTTGATTCTGCATTTCTCAAAAGAATGAAAATGATCCTGACAGTAAAGTTTGATGCTCTACCTACAACCATGCCATTTAGTAATTGTTTTCTAATTTGAGGCTTTTTATGACACCAAGGCAGTTTGCAACACAGTGAAAGTTATCAGAATCCGTGAAAGATTATGTAATCATTGTGCCCTGTCTAAGTGCTGGTTTTGGATTGTTAACAAATGTTGAAACTCCCTCAGGAAAAAAAAAAAAAGAAAGGAATGAAGGAAAGAAGAAAGAGAGAGAAAGAAAGAAAGAAGAAAGAAAGGAAGGAAGGAAGGAAGAGAGAGAGAGAGAAAGAGAGAGAGAGAGAGAGAGAGAGAGAGAGAGAGAGAGAGAGAGAGAGAGAGAAACAACAAATCGTAGGGCCAAAAAGGACGGTTGGCTCGAGTGTCAACGTTTATGTTTGAGAGCATGGCCTGGCTCCAGCCTGAGGTTAACTTAGAATTAAAATGGAACTAGTGGTCTTTCCCTGGCAGACGAGAGGTTTTAACAAATCTATGACCACATACATACAGACACCACGGTCGCCAGCTAAACCACACACATGTGGCATACTCCGAGAGCTTCAGTGAAGCAGTTACCGACAACTCAGATCTGTTTTCTCCCCTTTCTAGGAGACAGAACCGTCTTTACACTGCAGTTAAAGGAATCTACACCATAGTTAACAGATTAGCTTGCCTTCTGCCGGAATTTAAGTTAGTGTAATTAATGGCTGAAGAAAGTTCATCATCAGTAGAAAGCAGCCTATCTGTCATCCCCCAATCATTTATCTGCTTACTAAAGTGAGAATGAGCTTCAAAAAGATGTGTTATCTTCTTGAATGTCTACATAAAGACCTCTTTGCATTCCTTAAATTTAATGAGTGAGCATCTTTCACACCCACTGGGTATATGTTTTGGAAAGTCAAACTCGTTGGCTACTCCTGAAGTACTCAAGATTCAAGACGCTACTAATTAAGGCTTCTAAAAGACGAACCACAAGTAGACATTGGTAGATTTCCAAGTACCCATGAGTAGACAGACAGAAAGGGAGAAAGCTCCAGTGTGAAGGGAAAGCCAGGAGAAGTAGAGACAAGATCTATAACAACAGTCTGTTCATAAGTTCCCACAGTGGTTCACAGGGTAAGCAGGTACTTAGCAAACCTCTATAACAGGAAAAAAAAGGTAGACCCCACATTCTTGACAAAGCTAAATAGGAACCCAAAGTGACTATGATAGCAGACTTGTGAAATCTTAGGATGGTAGTTTCACCTGAGCTGTTTGTCAGAATGCTGAGAAGTTTAACTAGATTTCCTGGGATCACTTAATGTATCCGTTACCTGGTGCTACTTAAGAAACCACCTGCTTCAGTCAGATCCTAGTAGCTATGGCAACTCAACTCTTCTGGGCTCTCCTTGTCTCCCTTTCCTTTCTGCAAACTTGGCCTCTGATGTGGCTGCCTCTGATGGTGGCATCAGTGTTCAATGGCATGAAGGCTCAATAGTCATCAATAGCACAGGAGGTGAAGAAATGAAAGAAGGCATTGTTCATCTGCCTGAATGGGGATAAGAACACAATCACATTGAGATCCTGAGAGGTGACATAGGACAAGCTGTAGATGATGCCTATGCTACTTTTGTCAAGATATTAGCAGACAGGGCTGGAAAGATGGTTCAGCAGTTAACGGCACTGGCTGTTCTTTCAAAGGACTTGTATTATATTCTCGGCACTCACCAAGTGGCTCAAAAACTATCTGTACCAGTTGCAGGATATCTAGCATCCTCTTCTGGCCTCTTCAGACACCAGGTACACAAGCAGTACATTCATTCCTACAAACAAAACACCCATACACATTAAAAGAAATCATTTGTAATTAGGAAAAAAGATATTGTGTACTGGGTCTGCTGCTACACTTTCTATGATGCAAGCTAATAGACTAAAGACAACAAGCAGGAAGACCTGGTGCTCATTATGTTGGTTCTGGAAGAATGCACTCCTTAAGAATGAAATGATCTATGCTGGCACCGAGGGTACAATCAAGAAGAAACCAAGAGCAACCAAACATGACTTTAAGAAACTGTTATAAGGAGATCAAGAACTGCAGCATCCTGACAGAAAACAAAATGGCCACATTGTCATCTCCCTGGAAGGCAAGCTTGAGTGAGCTGCCTCCAGCACCTACCTGGAGCATATAACTGTATCAGACCTGCTCTTCAGTGTTACAGGCTACCAACTTCTCCAGAACACATGGGCTGAAATCCCAACAAGGAAAGAGCAATCTCTTCACTCCAGTTTCCAAGTCCTCATCCCACCCTCCTGGGCGGTCTTCTTCCCTCTATTTCTGATGATGTTAATCTTATCAAACCATTTTGGGTCTTCTTATCTCTCTTGGGTAGACGTAGAACAAGTTTCCCTAAGGTGCCCAGTTTGGAGGGGAGCTGTATTATTCCTCTAGGCACTCAGTTGAAGGAAAGCCTGGATTTTAAAATGATATCCCTGCTCCCCTTCTCTCCCCGTTTTGTGTTGCCAGCTCCAACTCACAACTGTGACTCTGTGCCTGTCTAGCTATCTGTTCCATACTGTGTATAAATGGAATGTTGTAGAAATAACCTTCTCTTTACCAGGTGGTTTCTTCCTTTGGTCTTGGCCACTTGTGGAATTGGGACCAGCAAAACACCTTCAATTTCAAAAGAAAAAGAAAAAAGAAAGAAAGAAAGATGCAATAAAAATGTTAACTCAAAAACAGAAAGGGAAGAAGCCAATCCAAACTTCCTGTGTTAAAACCTCAAGGCTATGGGATATTATCTAGTCAATTCCAGTTGATCTGGGCCAAGATCAACTGACCTTGGTATGCTCACACTTAACAAGGCTCCTAAAAGCTAGAATGCTCTCACTCTGAAAGATGGTTAGACAATGATACATTGGAGCAATAAAGGTGGCTGTTTCTACATTTCTTACCATCTGGAAATTAATCTTACCATTTGGTTAGTGGTCTTTGAGTTAGCAGGTGCACTGAAGTATCTTGAAAACCAAGCTTAAATTTTCACTGGTGAAAGTAACAATGCCAAACTTGACTCCCGGGACAACGAGACAGACGTCACCTCTTGCTTGTTGTTGCAAAGAGTTCCTATTGTAAGAGATGGGTTGTAAAATAGGAAAGAGCGCGGCCAGATTTAAAATTAAACCACAAAATCCGTGTAGCCAATATGCCTAAAAAAACCTTCAGAGCATCCTAGCTTTAGAGCTGTGCCTCCAGTGTGCTACAAACTTTCCACATTGCTATGTGACTGTGCAAATTACTTAAGCACCCTATGACTTCTGTTTCTTCTTCTGCAAAACAAAATTGGCCATATAGCCCAGCTCTTCAGATTGAAAGAAGGTCTAAATTAATATATAAAGCCCCCAAAAGAGATAGTTTTCTAAATTACTCAAAATATTAGTATATATTTTCATCATCATTATCAAAGAAAAAATGAGCTCATGATCCTTCCTTCTTCTCAAATCATTCATTTCTCTCTCCTCTACTGCAAAGCCTTGGCACACTGCTCCTTATCAACCTGAATTCAACTGGCTCTTTTCTATTCAGAGAGAGAGAGAGAGACGTCGGACCAGACTTTTCCTACCATGACAATTTTCTGGACAGTTTGTGTCTATTTAGATTCCAAAGTCAAGCTTCAGGCCTGGGATCCGTCTGCCAGGAGCTTCCTGCCACTTCCCATAGCTTGAACTCTAGAGTCTGGGGTTTGCCTTATTTAAATGTGGTGTAGGCTGGGATTCCTCAGGGCTTCAAGCTAGGCTGGAGCCAAGACATGTCTGACCTCCACTGGCTCAAGAATCTGCCCTGCTTTAGAGCCACTGAGAAACTCACTTTCTCTGTCTCTCTCTCTGTCTCTCTCTGTGTCTGTCTCTGTTTGTCTGTCTCTTTCTCTCTCTCTTGTGCACACTCTGTGTGTGTGTGTGTGTGTGTGTGTGTGTGTGTGTGTGTGTGTGTGTGTGTGTGTGTGTAAACAAATTCTTAAAAACTAATAGGTCTTACACATACACCAACACAAGCATTCACTATTTCAGGAAAAAGTGTTACAGCATCCTTCTGTTGGGAGTTCGATTCAGGAAAGCAGCCCATATGCACCTCTTTCCAGAACACCTTTTCTTTTTAAATCCTAAACACAGAAAATCTTATTTGATGTTGTTCCTCTTCAGATCATTATGGCAATGGCTATTGAATGACGCCTTGTGATCCTGTGTCCACACAAATGTGACTGCATTGTGAGATTTGCGTTTTATCTTTCTCGTCTTTTTCCTTTAATTAAGTTTCATTCTGTTTTTGTTTTTGTTTTCTGTTTTTCTAACTCAGAAAATGGCCACAAAGTTCATCCAGCACTTTTCTTTTCAAAATGTGGTCTGTGAACTAGAAGGATCAGCTTCCTGGTTCTAATTTTAATGAGCCCTCTGATTCCGATGCACAATTAAGTCTGAAAAGCACCGTAGCACACTAGAATGTCTCCCACATCGGAGGGACACACGCTTGCTTGTAGGTATCTGGTCCTTGTTCCTAGAGTCTGATGACACAGATTCAAAGACATGCCCTAAGTCCATAAGGAGCTCCCAGATGCTGTGGCTGCTATGGACATAGGAGCTACAAACTGTATATTTGGGAGTCAATGCCTCTATCTCAGTGATAAATGAGTGTGCAGGCATGCTAACTAAATCAGGCCTCTTCTGCACAGTTCCACAGACACGTCAGGACTAGACTTTGGCCTCTGTGCTTCCTCTACAGGAGACTCACTGGTGTGTGACAGTGCCTTCTATTACATTCCCATCCTTTATCCCTCTTGTTTCATAGCTTCCATATTTTCTTCTTTGCCATATGACCTTATGGAATTCTTGGCAGTTTCTGACAATTCCACTTATTTAGTCCACTTGGAACCTAAGTTTCATTTTAGCCTGTGATATTTGGAGCATATACAGAAAGCTAACACAAGTTAATAAACTATTTAATAGACAGAACCCTTTTCTTTTTCATGTGTTGCCTCCTAATTCCCAAGAAGCTGCCATTTTGTCCAGCATTGTCATTTTCAAGCATCCCTCACCCCCAATTTTCCTGTATCCTGCTTCTGGTATATTTCTCATTTTGCATCAGTTACAGCAGCAACTGCCTTCCCTGTACTTGTCTTTCAGGGGACTCAGCCACTTGGTAAATAAGAAATGATTATTAACCAAAAGGATGGGCAGAAAAGAAGAGCATATAGGCCACTCCAATATTTCCAAACTCAGAGAAGTAGGAAGACCGCTAGTAGAGGCTAGTTTTCCTGAGTTGAACAGAAAAACACATTGTCTAAAAGAAAGAAAGAAATAAGTTCATGCCCCACAAATCACAATCACAACAGCACAATCTGGAAACAGATGCAAGAATAAAATCAAGAAATTTAGTATATGTTACCCAATAAACAGACTAACAACTTACACTGAAACTTTAAAAACATATGCGTCTCTCTCATAATACATATCCATACCTGCATAAATGAGTACACATATGCGAGAGTACACAACACACACATAGACACATAATACACAGACATATATACAGCCTGCACACACATGAATGCACAAGTGCAAACAATGCACACATACATATGCAAACAGAAATGTACAAAACACACACAACACATACACATATATACATATATGTACATATACCACAAATATATATATATATATATATATATATATAGTGCACACACAGTGAACAACAGAGGCCAGTGAAAAAATAGTATAAACACTATAATTTAAAAAGTAGAATTGAGTGCTAAATCTCAAAAAGTGTTCACTTTTCCCTTCTGCCACTGGCTTCTGAGTTATGGGATGCTATAAAGCCTCAGTGTTAATCCCTCTACTGTTCTGAGAAATAAACCCGAATTCACTATGGAATTCATTTACCTAGAGTTATCTGATAATTGCTTCAGTTGGTTTGCAGTTATGCAGAGAAAAGGAAGTCAACTGTTTTCTATTGTTTGCAGCAATCCATTAACCAATTCTAAAGGAGTTGAAATAAATTATATTACATTAGAACAAGTATAACTATATTATTCCTATGCCCCCACAAATAACATCTACTTCACAAGATTATACTTAGGCATCAATAACACAAGCTAAGGTTTATTTGCTTATTTGTTTTGTTTGAGATACAATTCCACTACATAGTTCATGTTGGCTTTGAACTCACTATGCAGCCCAGGCTGGCCTTGGACTTGGGTTAATAACTCTACCCCAGCCTCCTGATTTCTAGGATCATAGACAACTATACTTGACTCCCTGAGAGGTGCCCTAGCTAATATTCCTCAGATTTCATGAAAGTAAGGAACAACTAGACAGTAAAAGAATCAGAGTTCTAGATCCCACTTGCAAAAGTTTCTGATTCTCTTGAACAGCAGTCCTCAACCTTCCTAATGCAGTGACCCTTTAATACAGTTCCTCATGTTGTGCTGATCCCCAACCATAAAATTATTTCTGCTGCTTTACTACTGCTATGAATGGTAAATATCGATGTTGTCTAATGGTCTTAGGTAAACCCTGTGAAAGGATTGTGCAAATCCCAAAGGGGTCACAACTCACAGACTGAGAGCCACTGCTCTAGGAGGTGAGCCATGAGACAGCATCCCTAACGAGCCCCTGATTGACAGCCATTTCTGTTGCACCATTGTAATAGCTTTGCTTTACGCTAGGGTAAACAACATGGGTGAGACATCAGCCACAGTTTTGTTGAGCTGCCACCTCAGGCCAGGCCCATAGGACAGGGTGGGTTGCACTGTGCCCTTCTCTCCCCCATTTCTCTGTAAGTGTCACTGTCACCTTTTCTGTTTCAATGAGATTATTGGCCACAAAGCCCCAGGCTGAGTGTGGCTTCTCCTTGTTTAGTCCTGATTTGCAAAAGCCCAGGATGCAAATTTCTTCCTGTGAAGTGTCAGATTGTTGTATTTGCTTTCCATGCTTTGGGTCCAAGGTGCCCCCCCACACACACACACATACAAATAGACAAACAAAAACAGGTTCAGAATGATTAATTGTGATTTGTTAATTTTGCTTTGATTCTCTCCTCTACTTCTGGGTATTTTTAGTTTAGAGAAACCATGCTGTGCTATATTCCAAGTGAAGGGTAAATCTACCAAGAAGTCCTCAGATTTAGTGTTCCTGTGTACCCTAAAGCAATTCTCATTTTTTTTTTTTTGTTTCAATAGCCCATGACAGTTTACTAATGACTAACTTCAGTTCACTTTCCAAGAGCTTTGAGGTGTTGCTCTTCTATTTCAGATCTAACGATGGGTGTCAATATTCATCGTCTTTATGTTCAGAATTGGCCAAAAGTATGTCATAATTGAAAAAGCATTAGGATACAGGAAATAAGGCCCCATCACTCTCTCCTTACCCCACAGTGGGTTAAAAGCCCAAAGTTAATGTCAGAGAACCTTGCAGGCCCTCCTTCTTATTCCTCACTGGATATGTCACTCACTTATTTCATTCCTACTTTAGCTGTAAAATAGAAGCCTGTTTTAATGATCCCCAACATCTTCTTAACTCTGGGATCTGGAAAACTCAAGAATTTGTCGATAAGAACCAATATATATAAATACATATATTCCAGTTACTTCCCTGCACAAGTGATGGTCTCAATCTAGTGAAATAGACCATCATAACATATGATATGTAGGTGGCAGAGAGAGATTGGACAGATAATGGGCCAAACAAAGGAACAGAGAACAGGATAGGTAAAACCAATGCAGGATCAGAAGTGAAAACACTTGACTTTCTTCCCCTTTTGTAATCCAAAGAGAAAAAGACAATAAAATTCACTCTGGGTAATTCAACAATAGTATCAACTAAGAATCACTGCGTTCCTTTTCATATTCTGTTGCTACAGTAGCAAAAGAGAGTGATCAGCTTCTTCCCAGGGGCTCATGGGTAGGTAGCATCCATCAAATCAGAAGGACACACCCACTTTTCAAACTCAATTTGGCTAAAATGACTTTTTTATGAGAACCCATGAGAAAACAGTTGACTTTCAGCCCTTATGTTATCAAAGTTGTTTAACATTAAATTACATGAACTTGGACTATAAATCTTGACTTCAGCCTCCAATGTAAGGCATTTGATGTGTCTGGGAACCTGCTATAAGAAAGAAATTAGCTGTAAAACAAAGTAAAATGCCTGTTCCCATGGGAAGACTTGGCAGGATTGCTAATACATCATGTGCTCATTTGGAAGACACTTGTTCCTTTGGTCAAACAGCAACTAATATTTTCACTTTCACTGCCTTGAACAGGAAGTATGGTACTAAGGGCTGAGAGACAGGGCAAGGCATCATATCAATTACACGCTCTGTAGACATCTGCTCACCCGTGTTTCCTAATGGTCTCAGTGTCTCCTGGTTGGAGATCAGGGATGCTGCTAGCCTCTGTTAACTTATTTTAGTCTTGTGTGAATTACTTCGAAGATTAAGTGTCTTTTCAAAGAGCCCCACATTGCAAAGATGAGGATACAGTTCCCTGTTGCCTTACGATGAGAGCTCCTGCTTCTCAGCTCCAGCAGCAGCTTCTGGTTCCTATCAGAAAAACATCTGGAAACCCACAGGGATCTACTTAATAAGGAGATTTAATGGTCTTGAAACACTTTCATTCCACTTTTTGGATCAATATAGAAGGCCGAACTCATTTTCAAAACAGGGGAAAAGCAGGCCATCTTAGGAGAAAAGATATCGATAATCATAGCAAAGCACCTGTCATACAGACTGTTCCACTTAGAAACTCCTTTTCTGAGGTAACTACCAAGGAAGGACAAAGGCTGTGCTCTCCCAAACTTCTATTTAAGCTTTCAAAGTGTGATTCTCTGGTCCAGCCCGTTGAGCATCTTCCAGGAACATGTTAGAACAATAGAGCCAGAGACCCCTCTCAAGACCTGCACAATCAGAAATCCTCAGTGAGGACAGCAGCATGGCCTGCTACAACTCTTTCCAGGGATCCTGATACCTAGAAAGTCTGAGAATTTCTGCCATATTGAGAAGCTCATGTGCCTAATGTTATCAATGGCCAAGATCCTGAGATAGCAAACTCTCATCCACGAGCAAAGACCCTGAGAGCTGGCCCTCACCTATAGGATTCTGCTACAAATACTTCCTCTACCATCCTTTCAAAGTCAAATTCATTCTCTCCTTGAGGACTTGTGCCGGAACATGCTCACGCCCCTGCCCCTTCACTCATTCAGTTTACTGTTTAAATGTCAGCCCTTCTGTAAAGCTCTTCTCCACTGCAGATTCTGAGCATCTGCCAGGAAACACCGCCTAGTATCATCCTCGTAGAAACTTTCCAAAACTGAAGACAACTTTTTCCATGAGTTGAGGGTGAGTTCAGGGTCATAGTGTCTAGCATATAAAGTTTCATGAGTACAATCACATGCTCTCTTTAAATGTGTATCTGTCCTATTTCTAAAGCACAGCATCTCTGTTCTCTTCTTTGATCCCTTCTGAGAAGCTACTCTTATTCATCCTATTTTGCTTCGTTGCTGTTGTTTCTCTCTGTGACAGACCTGGCCATACCAGGTTGGCCTCAGACTCAGAGATTCATCTGCTTCTTTCTCCCAATTAAAGGAGCACGCCATCACCACCAGGCTCTTATTGTCAATAAGTTATGAACCAATGCAAACTAAGAGAAAACATTTACATTAAAAAAAAATTAACTCATATGATAAACACTTTTTATTGTTGTTGTTTTGTTTTGCTTCTTTTGGATGCTGAATAGGTCTCTTAATAGCATGTCTAGAAGAACCCATAATGCTCCTCTGAAGAGTAATTCTCAATTGAATGTACATTCCTATGGAAAAAGTTTTGGCTTTGTTGAAAGGACAAGGCTGTCTTTTGAACATTTAGTCAGTTACAAGCTAGATAGGTAAACACAAAGGCTATATTCAAAATCCAGACTACTAACTATAGATCTGACTGTGGAAGGTATATGTTTGCTATTTCTACCTTATCTTCACATATTTCTCAAAGTCAAACTTAGAGACAGAAATCCCAGTTTGAAGGGATACAGGTATGAGATTCAAGGGTCTTGGATATAATGTTGAAGGTTATTTTGCTGGTCTTTTAACAAAATAGTCTTGGAAGATATAATTTGTTCTCTGTCATGGGTTAGATTAATTCACAAATCATTAGAACTGCTTTCTCCCCGCAGAGGTGAAGAATAATGCAGATGACAGTACATTTCAAAAGGGTGGACAATGCCTGAGTTTTCTCCATTACTCTGTCATCAGAAATAATCAGCTCTAGGTTGGGCGCTAAACATTAGCCCTTGTGGCCTGGGATGAGTTCATGGGGCTGGAATTCAAAACACTAACCAGCTGTGGGAACCCAGCACAGAGCTTGTCACACTGAACGGTGTCCAGATTACAGCTGTGAGAATTTTGGAAAAGCCTTCTTGCTAAATTGACTACTTCGTCATTTTTTTCTTCTTAAGTTTGCAGTGTGTGACAGAACCTTGAACGTATAGTCATACTTGTTACCAGTGAAGAAAAGGCAATTCCAACAATATTCACTGACACAATCAGGGAGATTTCACTGCTAACTGAATATTAATGACCTTGTAATTCTAATTTTAGATGTGATAATAGCATTAGGCATATATATTAGAGATGCAAATTGAGGAATGTAAGGCTGGAAAGAAATGATTTCTGATATGTGCCTTAAATTACTAAGTAAAATAGAAAAGAAATAAACAGGATCACAAGTGCTTGGCAATTGTTAAATCTGGAGTATATTATGAGAAATTAATCAAATTCTTTCATTCCTTATAAAAGTCTGTTTGAAAATAAACATGATGAAATTTCATTATTATGAAAGGAAAAACAAATAACACTAAACCAATAAAACTATATATTAATAATGCAAAAATGCCTTTTCAGCTAAGGGTCTATTCTAGGAATGACCAAGGTAAAATAAGTAATCTGCACATTCAACAGATGAGAAACCTGTTGTTAACGACATCCTTCTACAATTAACACATTGATTGAACAGGCAAAGGAGCTGAGTAATGAACCAGATACTAGGAACTTTATTTTGGTGCTTAGCAGTTAATTATTGATCAGAGAAGCAAACACAGAAGGGCTCACACAGGGTGAAGATTTAAGCATCCTTAGACTCTACTTGGGAACTTTTTGTTTCTCCAGAAGGACCTGTGTGATGTTCAGTTACCATTTCTACACTCTACTTTGCTCACTCCAAAATCACAAGCCTGGACAATGGTAGAGCAGACATTCCCTTTAGTTCTGAAAGTACAAGTTCCAGATGACATTAGCAAATCTACTTCAGTTACATGGAAAATTAAAAAGCAGAATTAATTATAGACATGAATTGGCAGATCAGGAAACAGTGAATTTATTAAACCTCCATTTTAATCTCACACAGGAAACCCAAGTGTAGGAAGCTTTGTTCTGAAGAAAGACTAATTGGCAAATTAGGCAGCACAGAAAACAAGTACGTTCCTGGAGAGAACTCAGCCACAGTATAATTTAATTTAAAAAAAAATTGTCAACTCATTATTTCATGCATTTATTTTCCTAATACTGAGATCATAAATGACTTATTCATGCATCTAGAAAGTTCAAACATAAGTTTTATTTCCTTCAGGGTGACTGAAAATTGTAGAAGACATGTACTTTTAGCAAAATTAAGTTGTTTGAAGTAGAAGGATTGGGAAAGCTGAGTTGAGTTTACAAGACCACCCAAATCATTCAATTGCTAATGTTCTCAGCAAAGGGCAGCATTGATTTTAGGAATCTATGGCAATTCCAGAGAGATGCCCTCTGCGGAATTGGTACCTGCTGTGCAAAGCTATAACCCATTTCATTTGATCTCTTTTGATTCTAAAGTCTTGGTTTTTGCTACATAGTTCCTTCCATATTTATTCTAATTGTGGCTGCTGTATTAGACATGTGAAGTTAATGGTCCACATGTATCGGGGCATGAAGACCATTGTGGCTGTTTACTACATATCTCATTATATAAAGTATAAAAAACTTAGTTAATGATGCTACTTGCTAAGCTATCCCGAGTCTCATGTCTCAAGGCTGTGTGTCACTAGATGTGTCTCTGCTTTCTTTCCTCTCTCATTGTAATCACTCTGCTCTATCTTAAAGCCACTGATAAAATGCTGGAGGGTGGGTCCTGACTGGAGGGAAGAAAACACATTATTTCTCTGAGAAATCTAAAAGGTAAAGACAGACTCTTATGCATTCCAATCTGCATAATAGCTTAACCCTCATTTATTGCAAAGTCTATAAACTCACGATGATGATACCTCCATCTGATTATGGTAGAAATAATTACTTCTCAAAGATTTTTAAATATTAAGGTAGACATTTTAGAGCATGTACAAAGTATCAAGCACTTTGAGGGTCAGAAAAGGACTGTTTTTAGAACCCTCCCACCCCCAGTTCATAAATATAGTTAACAATAAAGCAAAGCATCATCTAAAATCAATTGAGGGGCTTGTGAAATGGATCAGAAGCTAAAATGCTTGCTGTTAAGGCATGAGTTCCTGATTTTGGATTCCAGAACCCCTATAAAAAAAAAAGTTGGGCTTGGCCGAATGTCTGTAACCTCAGCACTGTGGGAGGTAAGAGAATGTGGAGACAAGATGGGCAGATCTCAGGGCTGGCCAGACAACTTAGCAAAATAACCAACTCCAGGTCCAGTAAGAGACCCTGTTGACAAACTTACATGGAAAGAGATTGAAGAACAGAGCAGACAATGTCAGCCTCTGGCCTCTGCACATGCATCTGCACATACTTGTACCAAACACACACACACACACACACACACAATAAATAAATAAATAAATAAATAAATAAATAAATAAATAAATAAATAAATGAATGAATGAATGAATGAATGAATGAATGAATGAATGAATAAATAAATAAGCAAGCAAGCAAGCAAGCACCCACTGAAGTGTCAAGTATGACTTCATTGAAGTGGTCCTAGGAAGTATGGTTTTCACCTTGCCTATGCCCTTGAGCTATGTGCTGAATGGTTGCAGCTCCATTGCTCCGAGCTCCTGGACACTCATGCAACTCAGAACTTGACTTTCGTCACTGACCCTCTGAGTTTCCTCATGCTAAGGTAATGATAACGCCAAGCATAAAGGCGTCTTTCAATAGTGATTTCCTGCATCTCACTTATCCCAGCCCAGAAAAATCTTTCCATTCAACTGTACTGGCGTCAGTGATGGGGTAGAAGGAGGGATGGGGGGAGGGCAAGGGGAGAGAATTCCCATTCAAAAGCTCTCCCTGTTGGAAGAGGAGACAGGAGCAGGAAGAGGAGGAGCCCAAGGATGGCTATTTTTAACTTGTAACTGGAACTTTTGGGGCCCCTCTTCTCTTCAATACTGAACCACTTGCCAATGGCATAAATTGTCCAGGCAATTCATTCTGTCTGCACCCTCCCCTCTAAGTAAATTGTCAAGCAAGTAGAGCCAAAGCCATGCAGAAGACAATTTGAACTTTCCTTCAAAACCTGCCACCTCCTTTCAATGCCATTGTTCTTTATCAGGATCAAAGCATCACATCCCAAACTATATCTTTCAGAGAGATGCATTCAGGAAAAAAAAAAAACCCATCTTGAGTCTTAAAGTGACCATCAAGGGTTCTATACTAGTAAAGGAAACAACCTGTTATGCATGAGGAAGGGGCAGAGTGAAGTGGTCAGTTCAGCAAGTGCCCAGATGGATGTTTTGGCAGCTCTCCTGGTCTCACGCTGGTGGGAGGCAGTGGGTGGTAGATGGCAATGAGGACTGTGCCAAGCTGATTGAAAGAAAGGGAAAATTAGCCCTGGTGTTGAAACAGAAAAGTCTCAGCCAAGACAAAGGCACCTCTCTCTTGAGCCTGCTGGTCCGCTTGTTCTTGCACTGAAGGGGTTCTTGTCTACAGCAGGAAGAACCGAGGGCTGTGTTAACACTTGCTGCTTGTGTTTTATTTTTAGGTTCTTCCATTCAGGAATGGAGGACAAGGACAGGTGTACTTCAGGCCTTGGACCACACATAGTATTCTCCAATTCTTGACACACAAAGTTCTAAATATTTTGTTCATAATGCTTGGCTAGGCAGTGCAGCCTGATCTTAGAGGGCCATTGAATCTGGCTGCGCATGTGAGCTTAGTTATCTGTCCCCAGTGGGATCTCTGTGTCATCTCCCCATTCTGCAATTGGTTTCTCTTTGCTGAAGCAGTGCCTAGTATATATATCTCCAAGGATGTGGTCAGTCAAAGGAAAATAATAATTCCAATACACAAGATAATCAATGCGTTCAAAGGTATCAGTATGACACCAGTAGAGGAGAGAAGACTTCCTAGAACATGTCACCCTGGAGTGTCTTCATTTTTTTATGGAGGAAAAGAAACAGTCATTTGTAGTACCTGAGAGTCCAGGAAGTGTGTGATAATCTGTCTGATCTTCTCTATGAAAAGGACTCCTGGCATACTAGACAGAGGAAATCCACAAGACCACCCAGAATTCTAGAGAGGAGGATGCAACCAATAACAACCAAATACACTGGCCTCAAAAATCCCAAGCCAGTCCTAGACAACTTTCAGCATTGATTCCTATAGCTGTACGACTTAATATTTTCATTGCATCAATTTTATGCCTCAGGAAAATCACCGAATAAGGAAACAATGAAATCCCTGTGGGACCAACCGGAAGCAGAGCCATGGAATCCAAGTACGTGGGAAATTACAGTGGAATAGAACAGAAAACAAGCAGAACTTGTCATAAGCAGCAAGCCTTCCTGCCCCAGGCCCCAGGGCCGAGGCCCGAGGCCTGCTTCTCTTCTCCAAAGGGGATCCCCAAGACTAGAAAGGAGGAAGAGACAAATTAGATGCAAGCAGTGGTTAGTCAATGTGGCCTAAAGAAATAAGAAGGGCGAGACAGGAGTGTCAAAGGACTGGGACAGAAGCCAATTCACTTGACATAAAATCCCCAGAGAAGATCACGTCAGCCGTACTGTAGTCACCTAGACGATAATCTCAGGGCATTTCCTCTGGGAATTCTGGTTTGTGAAACAACAAATATTGTACTCTTATTTTTAAATTCTTTTGATTGCACAAAATTGTTCTTAATTCAAAGTTATTCAGCTTTGGCCCAGGTCATTATCCTAAATAGATCACCTTAGGAGATAGCCAAGGTAGTATTTCTCAAATAATTCAGTCATAATCCACTGGCAATGAGTCATATTATGCAAACTTCACAAACATGCACACACACACACACACACACACACACACACACACACACACTGAAAGAGAGAGAGATTAAAGAATACAGCGCCTTCAGAAATTTTTAGCTATATATTTGATTTTTAACTCTTAGCTGTGTTGTGATCCACAATTTAAAAATTACTGCCTATACTTGAGGCAACATTGGTTACACCCTTCACCTAGCCACATTCCACTGCAGTATTTCCCCCACCAGAGTCATGCTGCCAATACTTGCTCTTCCCCCTCACTGGCTGATGGGAATCCATAGCCTCACTTAAATGCCTTCTTTTCTTCTCCGCCTTTCTTTCTCACTAACATATATTCTTTTCTCTTAGTCTAATTATCTTTTCCTTTAACTCAAAAAAAGAGAAAAGTCACATAGTTTATGTTCTATTGTAGAAAATGGTCCATATAAACATAAGAATGAAATGCAATCCCTGCAGAACTGGTTATCTGAAAACTTAGATATGTTCTCTACCAATTTGGTGTTCACAAGACAATAATAGACAAAAAAAGAAAGAAAGAAATGAAGGAAGGAAGGAGGAAAGAATTAAAAAGAAAGATATTGATTACCCAGCTTCCTAGGAGGTACTCAAAAGTGCATCGGGTAAAACTTGCGTATTACTGGCAGGTCCCGAGCTCCTGGCGCAATGCACAGTCAGTTTGCGGCCAGAAGGGACTGGCTCTGCATAGCTACAACCCTGGCCATCAGGAGTGACATCACTGTACCATTCATTGCCTTTGCCAACAGGGAGAAGGAAGCTGAAGCAACCTGGAAAACAGGGACTTTCTTCTACCTGAAATCCTGGGGTAAGACCTAATCAACTGTAATTTTATTGGAGTACATTATTGAGGGTTTCTTCTGGGAATTTTGGGTTTTGCCTTATATAGTAGAATTTTATTTTTATATTCTCTTAATCATATAACCATTGTTCTTAATTCAAAAACTCTAGTCACAAAATTGTTTTATATAAATAGAAGACAAAAACTTATTGTGATTTGTGTTTTGTACCCCAAAATAACTTCAATAACAATAGCTTGCATTTTCCAGTCTCACTACGGGTCATGGGCTATACTCAAACATTTCTATATTTAGTTCATTTATTCCTTATAGAAACTCTATAAGGTAGTGCAATGGGTTAAATGTGTGTGTCCTGCTGAAATTCATAATTCATCTCCTGTCTCCCAAGACAATGGCAGGATTCTTATTGATGGGACTACTTTGGAAAATGGATTCCGTAAAGCTAGCTCCGTGTAGTAAGAGGTTTCTGGCCCGGACTTTCGGGCCTACCCTCAAGGTTGATGCCTGCAGACCCACAGACCCGCAGAGACACACAGATGCTTTCAATAATTTTAGGCTGATGGTCTAAGGCCCAGGCATATAACTTGCTAGCTCTTTATCCTCAATCTAACCCATGACTCTGACCTATTCAGCCATGTGGCTCGGTACCTTTCTTTAGAGCAGCATAGTTGTCCTCTGCTTCTTCCAGCTTCTCTCTGGCATTCTCCTCTGTGCTTCCTGTTCTCAAGAGTTTTCTTAGTTTGGTAGCCCTGCCCACACTTCCTGCCTGCCTTCGGCCAATCAGTGCTTTTTATTAAACTAGTGGGTGGGACAATTTTTACAATGAAGTAACACAATACCCCTATATATCCCCTTTTCTCTTTTTAAAACAAAAAGAACTCCAAATCTAATATTCTTTTCCCCCCTTATCTATAACAACTTATAAACAACACTGTAAATAAACACAAACATCCATAATCCATGTTTTGGGAATGTGAGCGTCCTTCTCTAGGCTACTTCCTGCTGAATGGGGGTGCTGACAATTTCATGGGAATCCAAAGAAAAATTTAGAGTTATGCACAAGTCTTCAGCCAGTCTTCTTGAAATTGTTCTGAATACAAAGCTCAGGAAACTTCAACAGAGGTGCTCTGAAATGCTGAATCATCTGGTCCATCCATTTCCATTGGAGATTTTTCAGGGGGTCTTCCTCTATCAAACTTTATGTTCTTTATCCAGGAATAAATCCACAGTCTTTCATTTTCTGTGAAAATAAAAGGAAAACCTCTTCTCCAAAGTAGCATATCTTTGCATTTCAATTTTAAATAAACTCATTTATAAAATATATAGATTGAATTAATCCAACAACATTTATAATCAACTGTCTTTTAGCAGTTTTTACTAAGTCATTTTCAGTCAAGAAGTTTAAAAATAAGACAATAATAAACAGTATCCAGACATTCTTTGTATTTTCCATCTTTATGTGGTTTATTTATTTATTTATTTATTTATTTATTTATTTATTTTACTCTATTTCTTTTTTAAGAGCTTTCTCTACATTTTTTTTCTTTTCTCTAAGTCTATGTATCTATATTTTCAACACACTCTAAACCACTTAGACTTTTTACAAGAAACTGTCTTTACTGTATATTTATTTCTTAACTTTTTCTGTCTCTGGCCACACCTTTGCTTGGCCTAGGGTGATTGACTCCACCCAGATTCTTCTATTTCTTTCTGTTTCTGACCACACCTTTAATCTGCCAGTATTTAAGGTTGGTAGGATGGGTGGATGGGCTCCACCCAGCTCCTAGTCTAACTTCATAGAATTTATCTTTTTAACCCAGGTACTCTGGGGAATTTTAGAGTCCATATAATTACCAAGTAAAGCTTTGCCATCTGCTGCTCATTAACTCCATTTAAGTATTAGGCAGCAGGGCCTCTTAAAGACACAAGTGTTTTGCCTCTAAGGCTGAATCAGGAAGCTTCTCTTCAAAAAGCCAAGCCTCACTTTGCCTTTGGCAAACAGAGCTGATCCATGAAAACATCAACACTAAGAATCCATCTTTGATTCTGTTCCCCTTTTGTCCTTATTATAGAAACCTTAAATCCACCATACAGAGCTCTTTGCTTACATCTAGACTCAGGAACTGGCCTTGTTCACCTTAAATTGCATGTAGCAAACACACCATTTTACAATTTAATCCCATATACCACTCAGTCTCTTTACCACGGGCCACTTCAGAGACAGAACTGAGAAACTTCTTGGGCTTCAGTTCCTGTGCTCTAGACTGTTTTTTAAGCTTTCTATGGCTTTATGTGGGTATATATTGTGTATATGACCCACGTTGGGCTGCCATTTGTAGCAAGAGGTTTCTGTTCCGTACTTCCGGGCCTAACCTCAAGGTCTAGGCCAAAGACCCACAGACCTGCTCTGCCTTTTCACCATGTGCGGACAAAGTTTGAAAGTACTGACTGGGAGAAAGCCATTCTGTACCAGACACTAATTCCTGCTGTTACCTTGTTGGGCTTCTCAAGCCTAAGAACAATAAGAAACAAATTCTGTTACAGCATGAGGAACAGAGCAACAGCTCACTGTTGCTAAGAAACAAGGAAAAAAAAAGAGAGAGAGAGAGAGAGTGCCCCTTTAGATATATTTGAATATTACAGGAGAGAGTCACAGCTGGACTTGAACCTAATGCTAATAACCCTCATTCCATTTTATCTAATAAGCAGCAGGGACCTTGGTACTCAAAACAGGTATTCCATATTTTCCCAAGCTTCCATCCCCTCTGTGTCTCACTCCTTCCACTAAGATATGAGTATGATAACTATCAGATACTTTAGGAAAGAGTTTCTAAAAGTATATACCCAAGACAATTAGAAAATGCCTCATCTATAGAGATGTCATGGCGAGAACTTATTTTAACATAGGTTTTGCTATTTTGGGATAGGGTGAGCAACCTACAAGAAGCAGAGAATGATTGCCACTTAGATGGTAGTTTATTGCACATAATTTCAAGAGCTTGGGGGATTCTGGCAAGCAAATGTCATGGGTTGTGTCAGAAGGCAAACTGGTCCGTATAAGAAGACATTAGAAAGGGCAGACATGTTCAAGATTACTTAGTTAGAATAAAAGCTGTCTGTCACTCAGTACCTGGTGACTTGGAGCATATAAAGTGGTCTAGACTGTGAGAAGAGTACACACTGAATTGATTGCTTTGTATTTGAAGTGAGGAAGAGAACTACTATCTCTACAAACTGGAAAATGTTCTGAGGGAGGGACATTTGCTCTAGAGTCTGCAAGACCCCCAGACCACATCAGGATTTAGCAAATTAAAACTGAGCTTATATATAGCTCATAAATATATGTATATAAAAGATCCAGAAACTGAGGGCAGGAGCAAAGATCTGTTTCTTTGAACCCATAGGCAAGGGACTCTGGTGCTGTACACAGAACAGGGGGAAATTAGCAAATAACATACATTTCACTTCCTTCTCCCCTCAAAAAGTAGTGATTAAGAATCTCAGTGTTGAACTTATATCCATAGGCCCTTTGGAGGCCCCTTTTTTCCAAAAAACATTTGATATACAAAAAATGTTCTTAATAATAACACCTATCTCTTTCATTATATCCCTAAAATAGTACATATCTACCTTAAAGACAATCAAAACTTGCAAAAATAAATAGGTGGCTTTTAAATATAGATTTTAAAACTTGATTCTTAATTTTATGAGATCAGAATAACAGCTTTGTACAGCTTGATAACTATTTTGATGCTTCACTCTAGAGAGCTCCATTTAATTCATTTTATAGAGGATTCCAATAACTTTTGAGTGATTTGCTTCTACACTTGATGAATAACAACAGTAATGAATTTTATGCATAAATTTTAAGGTACATGTTTGAAAATAGAAAGTCTTGGGAGTTTGGACCCAGTCCTGGCTATACTTAGTTGTATGAGCGCGAGTGGGTGAATTAATCCTAGCAGAAATTTGTTTTTCTAATCTGGGCTCAAAGCAGTCTGTAAGAAGATGCTTCACAGTAAATTTAGTTTCATCTACACAAAAGCATAAAAAAAAAAAAAAAACCCTTTTCACTAAAATTTTCACAATAAGAAACATTTCTTATCACAGTTAAGACCAAGCAAATGTTTATACCCGTTTTGTGCCCAAACTTTCACATATAATTGTTACTTTGGGACATTAGTTTCCAAATCTCATATCAGAAAAACATCTGGGGAAGTCTGTAATTACCTAGGCTCCTAGAGTGTGTTCTGGGTATATCATGGGCAGTTATTTCTTTTAGAGACAGAACCTAAACCTTATGCATATTCATTAAGTACTACCCCTTCAAGGTATAACCCCAGTCCTTCACAGGGGAATTTTTAAAGATCTCAGTTTGTAGCTATCCATGTCTAGGGTTTTATTATTATAACTCAGCATTGTTCTAGCATAAGTTAGTTACTGTTGTTAGCTGATATTTTGTCAGTATCCCAGACAAGTAGGACTTCAGAAAATTCCACTGATTCTAACTAATATCACCTAACAAAAAATAGTAACTCTATTTGAATATTATAGCCAATATCTCAGTGGTGCATTCCTGAAAACATGCCATCCTTATTTTACTAAAATGATCAGTTTTAAATATTAAATGCCAAGAAATAACTCTCTGCAATTCTCAATGTTTATGCTTTATTTAGACACATGCTGTGAGCAGAACACTTGGGGAAATTCTGCAGGTTTCAAATTTTTAAAATCTTCAAATATACCCCCTTGTGGGGTCCTGAGGTCCTAGCAATGCTGGAGAGGGTGCCTAAACTAGCCTTACTTACCCTGAAGTCAAATTGTTGTCTACCCTAATTATCATCATAAAAGCTACATCCAATGACTGATGGAAGCAGATGCAGACAACCCACAGCCAAGTACTTGGCCAAACTCCTGGAGTTCAGTTGAAGAGAAGGAAGAGAAACCAAAGAAATGGGGAGAGAGGGTCAAGAAACCACAGGGACCGCTGACCCTAGCAAATGGGAGCTAAGGGACTCTGGACTGACAGCTGAGGAGCCTGCATGGGACTGTGCTAGGCCCTCTGGATGTGAGTGACAGCTGCATAGATCAAGCTTTTAGTGGGACCCCTAGCTATGGGACCAGGAGTTATCCCAATTATATGAACTAGCTTTTTAGAGACCACGCCCTATGGTGGGATGCCTTGCTCAGCCTTGATACAAGGCGGGAAGGGCTGGGTCCTGCCTCTATTTGGTATGTTAGCCTGTGTTGATTGCTCAAAGCTCCCTTTGAGAAGTGGATGGGGGATGGGCTGTGGGGAGGTAGATAGGAGAGGGAGAAGTGGAGGGAAGGGGAACAGTGGAGAGTCTGTAAAAGGGAAAAAAAAAAGCTTTTTAAATAGAAAAAAAGAGGAAGAAGTTTTTCAGTAGTAACTACAAATGTCTGACCACTAACATGGAGAAGTATGCAGTGTTATTCCAGAGATACTAGATCTGCAGATCTTAGGTTCTTTACTCTCTCAAATGTAGTCATTCTGCATTGTTGCAATTAGATATCCTTATTCCTTCTAATATAGAGTATATAGAAAAATTTTCAGTAATCTTCCCTGAAGAAGAATTTTATGCTATGCAGCAGTGGCAAACCTAGAGCACTTCCTTCACTGAAATGTTTTGTCTTTACTTTGTAACAGACTAATCCAGCCATCACACACAGATTAGTCCCATAGAACAGCCTCTGTGGCATAGTAGTATAATGAAATGCTAGGATGGGGAAGTGACAGTTCAGCTGATGCTGATTTTCAGCTCTGAGTTGCCATAGTTACTGTTATCATGATTTACGTTTATGACCATTGAAAAGAGTAAAAAGCATGATCATTATTAAATTTTAATGAAAATATAAAGGACATAAGAAGTTGTGTTCACTTCTGGTTGGCATATATACAGTACCTGACATCACTTTGGAAGGTTATTTGTCAGTATTCTCTAGAGATAAATAAATACCCACATAAAAACCTGGCAGGCACATTCCAGTGGAGTTTATAGCCATGTTCACCATAGACATGTACAGGAATGCTCTTAACAACAATATCCATGATAAATAAAACTAAGAATAATTAAAATCTGTTTAACAACAAAATAGATGGATAAATTATGATGTACCCACATAAGGCACTACCATAGTGGTAGAAGAATGAATTACTTACAGACTGTGCTTAATAACATGACATACACATACCTTTTAAGTAAATGAATCCAGACACCCGTGATTCCATTTACAGCAAATAAAACTCACAGGCAAATTTGCCTCTGATCTTATAAGGCAAGATAAACAGTAATGGCTGGAGGAAACATTAAGAGGAATGAAATTTCTGGTTATGCTGAATCTTGATTTGACTGTTGCTTGTATGAGTATGTTCCAATGTGAAAATCCAGCAAGCTATACACTCAGGTTAATTCATGCTTATACGTTTCTAAAAATTTTACATATGTATTATTTACTTCTATCACAGAAGAACATCAATAGTAAGATTTTCTTGGTTTGGTACAGATAATGATTTGGGAGGAAATCAGCAGTAGTTCACTGGAGTCTAGATTCAACGAACATTATAACTATGACCTTTCACGTCTTGTCAATTTTGATGTACAAACACATTACTTTTACCATTCCTTATTTCTCAACCCCGAGAACTCAAATTAATATGTAAATATAAAACACAATGCAATTTTTGACACTTCCACAATCTTTTAAATATTCTAGAAGTTTAGACTATGTTAGACTATGAGGTCCGCAACCCCAACTGATATATAAACAATACAACTTCCATGACTAGGACTCGAGGGAAAAATCACAGAAGAGGATGCACAACATTTTAAGAGTCAGAGGTCCAAGATTCTTGCTGTGAGATAATGTCCCATAGACCTAATGTACCCATGAAGTCTCAACAATATGGTTGCCTAAACCAAACCCACGTAATTGTCAGTAGTCAGTTCAGTCTCTGTGAGCTCCTCTGAGACCAGCTTATCTGATTATGTGGGTTTTCTTGTGATGTCCTTGAACCTTCTCCCCTCTTTTGAAGGATTCTCAGAACTCTGCCTACTGTTTGGCTATGGGTCTCTGTTTCTGTCAGTTGCTGGATGATGGCTCTCTGATGACAACTGGACTAGGCACCAGTCTATGAGTAGACCAGAATAGCATAGGAATCAATCATTTCATTATTCATTTTAACCAGTTATTTTTAGTTCTTTCTTAAGTCTCTGGGCTATCCAGACTATGGTTTCTGGATACCCTGGCTATACCAGGGATAGGCTCCCTCTCATGGTCTGGATCTCAAGTTGGTCATTCCCACAATGGCTGCACCACCTTGACCACTGCACATCTTATAGGAAGGAAAAATTGTAGGTCAAAGGTTTGTGGCTAGGTTAGTGTCCCAATCCTGTGGGAGACTGTGTTGTTTCATTGTAAATAATTATCCCACCCACTGGTTTAATAAAAAGTGCTGACTGGCCAAAGGCAGGCAGGAAGTGTGGGCGGGGCAACCAGACTAAGAAAATTCTGAGAACAGGAAGCACAGAGCAGAATGCCAACAGAGGACAACTATGCTGCTCTAAGAAAAGGTACCCAGCCACATGGCTGAACAAGATGAGAGTTATGGGTTAATTTAAGAGTAGAGAGCTAGCAAGTTATATGCCTGGGCCTGAGGCTGATCAGCCAAAAACTAATGAAAGCATGTGTGTGTCTCTGTGGGACTGTAGGACTGCCAGACTGCGGGTCTGTGGGTCCTAAACCTTGAGGTTAGGCCTACAAGTCCGGGCCAGAAACCTCATACTACACAATCCCTTTACTGAATGTCTTTCCTGGTGACAGAAAATGGCCAATTCAGGCTCTATATCCCCTATTGCTAGGACTCCTAGCTAGGGTCATCCTTATAGAAACTAGACATTGACAAAGCAAATATTCCAATTTTAAAATGGGGTACAAATCTAAACAGAGAATTCTCAGTGGAAGAATTTTAAATGACCGAGGAGCACTTAAAGAAATGTTCAACATCCTTATCCATCAGGAAAATCCAAATCAAAACAACTCTGAGATTCTATTTTACTCCTGTAAAATTGGCTAAGATCAAAAACACAGGTGGCAGCTCATAGTGGAACAAGAGGAACCTTCCTCCATTGCTCGTGGGGGTACAAACTTGTACAGCTACTTTGAAAATCAATATGGTGGTTTCTCAGAAAATTTGGGATCAGTCTTCCTCAAGACCCAGCTATATCACTCCTGGGTATATACCCCCAAAATGTTCCACCATGCATATACCTAAAGGATACTAAATCATACCTCAAAGACACTTGTTCAAATATGTTCATAACAGCTACATTCATAATAGCCAGAAATTGGAAACAAACTAGATATCTATTAACCAAAGATTGGATAAAGAGAATGTAATATATTTACACAGTGGAGTATTACTGAGTGGTAAAAAAAGAATGACGTCAAGAAATTTGCTGGCAAATGGATAGAACCAGAAAAGATCTAAGGTAACCCAGACTCAGAAAGACAAAAGTAGCAGGTATTCACTTCTAAATGGATATTAGCTCCAAAGTTAAGGATCCCCATGCTACAATCCACAGACCCAAAGAAACTAATCAAGGAAGGTTCAAGAAGTCACATGAATCTCACTGTGAAGAGGAAATAGAATAGACATCTCCAGTGAATGGGCGAGGCATATATATGGGTGGAGGGGATGCGGATAGAAGAGATGAGGTTGGGGGAGGGTGGATAGACAGCTGGGAGAGACAGCTAGGAATCAGGGGGCATCTCTGGGATGAGCTACAAATCTAGAGTAACAGAAACTCAAAAATATTTTTAATCCAAACCTTTAAAAGTTTATATCTTTAAAAATGCAGATTTATTTAACTGTGGGTTCCCGTGAGATAAGTTTAAAAAGCTGTATGTTTTCTTATTCTAAGAGGTAAGAAGAAGGGTGCAGCAAAACCAATCCCTAGCACATCCATTGCGGGAACAAATCCTGTATCGGAACTCAGTCGTGATCTTCAGGGCTCCAAAATGCTTTAGCAGCTCCACTTCTTAGCTCTCCAAGCACAGCCTTGTGGGAGAATCAGAGTGTCTCACTCTACCCTGGTCACTGTCCTTGTGTCACCAATATCCTAGGGTCTCAATTATGGCTGCACCATCACTAATGGCCTCTTCAGGGACTCCAACCCAGCCAAGCCTAAACTTCTTTCTGTAAGTTCTTTAATCCGGTGGTCTCCAATGTAACTAAGGCTGCACCTTCACCATGACTTTTCCCGGCCTCTCTCACAGTGTTAAACTTCAATTGTTCTCCATGACCCCTTCAAGCCTGTAACTTTCATGCTATCAATACATTCTCATTCTTTTAGCACAGGTAACTCTTCCTAATGTCTTATAGGGTGAACATGAAAGCATCCAGTTTCTCAAGCCTCTGCTCATGATACCAGTTACAGCTATGAAGAACAAACCATTTGTAGCAGGCCTGGAAAAAAGACAAATAAATTGACTTCAAGTGCCTGTCTTGATTTTCCTGAGGCCACTGAGCTGCATGATCTATCATCCAGCTGGGGAGACTATCTCACTGACCTCTTGCACCAAGGAATTCCTCTGGTTTCTATTTCCAACATTTTCAATGGTGCAACCCTGTTCCTGGGATAGAAGATTACTTAAAATGCTTGAGAATCTGTTGCCCTCTCTTAAATTAAACCATCAATCTTTGAGAGAAAGATATTTCTCATCAGAAGCTTAAGTTTGGCTAGAACCTTTGGGCCGATGTTGAACAGACCAGTGAACTCTGTAAAGACAGAGATGTCACCCATTATCCAAGAACGGCAGAACCCAAAAACTGAAGAACTGAAATGAATAATACTCTATGTCTAGGCTCAGTGTGAAATTCATGCCCAGAGTCATAGCAAATGTGACAAACATAAAGAGAATTCAGCAGCTCAAACTGCGTATTTGGTCATAATAGTTTTCTTCTCCTGTTCAGGACTCTGCTTAGTTTTCAATGTTCTCATATCATTCTCCTCTTTTAATTTGTGTGTGTGTGTGTGCGTGTGTGTGTGTGTGTGTGTGTGTGTGTGTGTGTGTGTGTGTGTGCAAGTACATACATTCATGTTCACGTATATGGGGAATCTACCTTCACTGCTGTCTACTTTATTCTACAGAAAAAGGATCTGTCATTAAATTTGGATTCACCATTTGGTCTAGATAGGCTGGACAGTGAACTTTTCGAATCCGTCTGTTTCTCACCCAAGTGAGGTCACAACCATGCCCAACTTCTAAGTTGATAATGGGAATTCAAAACCAGGTCCTTCATCATATTTGTACTGCAAGTATTTCTTATTTATTCATATACCTTTCCAAGCCTTCAGATTATTCTTAAACTCATTTCTTGATCTGTTAACCTGAAAATTTAGAAAATATTTTAAGTGTATCTGTATTAAATATGTACATTTGTTTTGTCATTATTCCCTAACCATAATAGTCATTTACATCTTAAGTATATAAAAAGATGATTTAAAGGATACAGGAGGATTAGTAGAGTATATGCAGATGCTTGAGCATTGGCAGACTTTAGTGTCCATGAGGAATCCTGAACCAGTTCTTGTAAAGTCTGAGAAATTACTATATTTTGTTGAAATGAGTCCTGTACCCATTTGTTAGACTGAAACACTGGGAGGCTTGTCTATAGTAACCTGGCAAGGAAAGAGGGGGCAGAAATAAGGAGGAGGATAGGGTTCCCCTCTTTTGGTTTGGTGGCCTCAAATCCCAGACCTGGGGATATTCTTTATCTCTGGGTAGGTCTCTGCCTTGGTGATAACAACTGGGTCTTTAATTTCCCTATTGTTTCTCTAGCCCTGATTTGATGGCTTATATCCTCCATCAGCTGTGTGCCCACTCCCCTATTTTAATTTCTTCTGGGTTCAAATTAAGTCATCTTGTGTTCTCTGGAATGACTTGAACTAATGCCTAGAGAAGCTTTTGTCATCTGGTTTGTTCACCAAGGCTGGTGAACTACTGGTCAGGTGAGATCTTCATATGACACTACATTGTCCTCAAAATAGGCAAAGCAAACCACTGAGTTTGGGGCAATTTTCCAGTTACTCATCTTGTTCCTCATGCCCCCAGAATCTTATATTCATGAATAAGTAAATGATTAAAGAGAATAAAGGAAATTCTAGCAGAGGCGAATGAGTAATTGTTTAGTGCAAGGAACATTCATTAAGGTATCACAGTTTGCATTATAGGAGAACTTGTCCATTCCAGAAGTCACTGATTCCCAACTAGCCCAGATTTTGCAGGAGGGTATGGAGGTCGAGGAGAGTAGGAAAGAGAGAAACCACCCAAACACCATTTATCAGCTGGCCTTAATAGAGAACACACTGCATACAAGGTAGTGTCTTCGATACCATCACGTAATTTAATTCTAACCACATCACCGTGAGATGTAGTTTACAAATGTAGTTAACAAATTAGGAGGACATAGTGCAGGAAATTTAACTGACTTGTAATATCCATGTAGTTGGTGAGGATTCAGGATAGGATCACAGGCTCCTCAAGCTAAATCATTGCCCGGAAATGAGTCAAAATCAAAGCGACGTGAAGTAAGAAGTAATATTGCTATTAATAATGGAACATAAAATAGCACTTCTCCTTCTTATTCCTTTTATCCATCATTTCCTGGTTGCATTTATAGCATGTCCTGTGTGCTTATCCCAAGAAAAACCACTTACTCCATAATGGGGACAGTCCAGGAGTGAGTGGTTTTAATGGGGAGACAGGATAATTAGCAGCAGGAATGGCATCTGTTCTGTTATCAGAGTCTGGTGGTGATTTTTCAGGCCTGATGACTCTGCAGGGCTGGAGACTTGCTTCCTCAGGAAGAGGGAGAGTGACAGAAACATTTCCTCTCTGGAGACAGGATTCAGCCAGATCCTGGTCATAGGGGAGGGACTTCACCCAGGCACAGTTCAGCCTGCAACTTTAGTGACTGCACTCTCATAGCCTGAGGTGTGCTTTCCAAATTTGTCGGGTCTCATAATGGGGCCATCAACGGACAGAGACATGTATAGAACATTCAGATTTTATGAAAATACCAAAGACAATACCAGGAAAACTGGTGACCATGGTGGAAACAATGTTATACTAAAAACACTATTCTGCTTCTAGTTTGTCGTCTTCTCCTTCAAAAATCATTTATATGCTATTGTATATGTTATGTGTTATAGTATACACATATAAGAAGACAATTTTGTGGAATAGGTTCTCTCCTCCTTCCAATTTATGTTGATTCCAGAGATTGAATCTCAGTCTTTATTCCCTGCCTTTCTTGGTAATCATTTTATTTTTATTTTTAAATTTTATTTATTTAATTAATATTTTGGTTTATTTTATATACTAACCACAGTTTCCCCTTCCTCTTCTCCTCCGGTTCCCTCCCCCAGACTCCCATCTACCTCTTTCAAATGCAGTCCTTCATCTCCATTCAGAAAGGGACAGGCCTCCCACAGGCTTGAACAAAGTATAGCACATCAAGTTTAGTTAGGTCCTAGCTCCTCCTCCTGCATCAAGGCTGAGCAAGGTAATCCAGCATGGGGAACAGGTTCCTAAAAGCCAGGTGAGCATTAGAGACAGATCCTGATCTCACTGTTAGGAGCCTTAAAAACATACCAAGTCACACATGTGCAGAGGGCCTAGGTCAGTCCCACGCAGGCTCCCTACTGTTGGTCCAGAGTCCATGTGCTCCCATGAGCCCAGGTCAGCTGTCTCTGTAGGTTCCTCTGTTATGCATGTACTCCATCTTCATGGTCAGAACTTTAACCACTGAGCAATCTCACTGGCTCATTCTCTTAAATAAGAGTGCTAGATATGTGTCATAGAGAGCTACATTTGTATAGACCCTCCTGTGAAATTGGTAGCAAATCCAACTCAGCTGGCATAAAAGAAATAAAAAAGTGCTATTAATTCAACATCTGATGGCATATTATATTTTAAGAACGATTACACTTAAGAACAAGAATGTCTTCCCCACACCTTTCTTTGTGTATTCCTCTGAAATAAAATCCACCATGATAACCCAAGATGGCAAAACAGCTGTCCACAGCTCCAGTCTACTTTGTGTCCTTCTGAAGAGCGGTAGCAGACAAATAGGATCCCCTATAGACACACCCTTTTTTACTTCCCCACTGACTTCCTAGTCCTTCAGCAAAACTACTGTTTTATTAGAAATGGATGAACGCGGGTATGTGTTCATTTGACCAATCATGTTGGCACTCTGGGACACGGGCACACGGAGTCACATGATCAGTAAAGAAAAAAAAGAGTTCAAGAAACATGTGAATAATTTTCTTAGCCAAGGAGGAGGAGGAAGAAGAGCAAAAGAAGAAGAAGAAGAGAATGAAGATATTAACAGCCTAACAGCAAATGGCCAGGAATGAGTTAAAATGTTTTTAAAGCATGGAGTTACAATAGATGAACTGGTGGGTTGTTTCAAACAAGGTCAAAAGAGAAACCAAAAACTGTTGTATGACTTATTTGTTTCTCCTGTCGCTCATCGATGTGATAGGCATTTATTTATTTGACCCACTAGCCAGACTTGATGCTTTCACTATACACCAACATTCCTTCTCTTTTCTTCTAAATTCAGAGTAGCGTGGAATCAAACTCAAGCTGTTGATAGCATTGTGACCCAAACTTCTTCTCAGGGCTGGGAAGGCTGGGACAGAGGCTTGTCTTTAAGACCACCTTATGTTATACAATGGGCTCCAAACCAGTCTGGACTATGGGGTGTAAGATCCTATTAAAATTATGACTAAGAGGAATTAAAAAAGGAATGCTCTGATGTATTGTCTGTTTAATCCTGCTCAAATGCTTTGCTCATCCCTTCTATATTTCCTTCCCATATGTAGATTTAATAACATTCAGTAAAATCCCTTTCCAAACTGTCCTCCAAATGAAGTTGAATTTGTACTAAGAACTAAACAACAACAACAAAAAATTACTAGAACTGAATGGTTTTTCCCTTGTGGAAAAGTTACAGGAATAACTAAATCTTTTCAATGTTCTACAAATAATTATTTAAAAATAAAGATACATACATAGCACATATGAATGATCTTTTCATTGAATAAAAGATATCAGAAAAAATAGGGCAAAGAAAAGAGCTACACCCCCTACTCTACACCCCCTACTCTACAGCCCTTACTCTACACCCCCTACTCTACACCCCCTACTCTACAGCCCTTACTCTACACCCCCTACTCTACAGCCCTTACTCTACACCTCCTACTCTACACCCCCTACTCTACAGCCCTTACTCTACACCCCCTACTCTACAGCCCTTACTCTACACCCCCTACTCTACAGCCCTTACTCTACACCTCCTACTCTACACCCCATACTCTACACCCCCTACTCTACAGCCCTTACTCTACACCCCCTACTCTACAGCCCTTACTCTACACCTCCTCTATAGCCCCTAGTCTACATTTCCTACTCTACTTGGCCTATTCTAATTCTTCCACTCCACATCTCCTCCTAGTCTACATCACCTGCTCTACATTGCACTACTCTTGTTTTTTGCTCAGCATCACATGTGTCTCTAAACCCCATGAAACTGTGGTAGTGTGTTGTAGATTAGGTTTCTGGCCTGGACTTTCCTGTCTTGCATCCTGGCCCAGACTTTTCCGACCTAGCCTCATGGTCCGGACATTCTGGCCTACATTATTATAGTCCCACTAAAACACACAGACACTTATATTAATTGTACACTGACTGACCTGTGGCCCAGGCATATAACCTGCTAGCACTTGCTCTTAATCTAACCCATGATTCTTATCCTGTTCAGCCTTGCGGTTCAGTACCTTTTCTCAGAGCAGCATAGTTGTCCTCTGAATCTTCTGGCTTGTCTGGCAACTCTGTGGCATTTCTGCTCTGTTCTTCTTCTTCCCAGAGTTTTCTTAGTCTAGTCGCCCCACCCACACTTCCTGTTTGCCTTTGGCCAATCAGTGTTTTAATTAAACCAGGAGGTGGACAATTGTTTGCAATGTTACATAATCTCACTACAGGAGTCTATTTGGTTTGGCCCCACCAGAGTTATTCTATGAGCCACTTTTAGTGGTTGAGTCCAAGAAGGAATAATAAGTATTAATTTTAAAAGGGGACAGTTTGATGATATGATTCAGTGAAAGTCGAGGGGCAGAGGAAGGTAATTGGCCTCCAACTGTAAAGCTCCCATTCTCATGTCAGTCACAGTGATGGAGATAGACCAGGCTGGAAGGCAGAACAGGACATCCCACCTTTAAACATAAGAGTGTTGTAATGCCTCAAAAGAGAAAAGCACACTTCCCCTATTTTCAGTCTGTCCAGAGAGTGAGGAAGGGTGGCAGTGCCAGCATGGCCATGACATTCCGCTGTCAGAAAATGTTGTAGCCAGCATTATTCATAAACAGTTCTGTATTGTTGAAAGTTCATCACATTAACAGCCTTCTGACTCACTGGTGGTCAGTTGTATCAGTGATAACATATTTGAAATGACTTCTTTGTGATAACATATGTGTGTATGTATATAATAACCTTTATGATAATATATATTAATAACTTCTTCCTAAAATAAATACATAAATTTTTTAAGCTGCAATCATGGTGTAATCATAATTCCAAAGGGGATCATATTTCTTCTGCATAAAGTATCACAAATAACAATGAAGCTAAGAGAGGTAGGTGGTGATCTGGAATCGCAGCACTTGGGAGACTGAGGCAAGCAAATCTTAAGTTGCAAGCTAGCCTCAGCTAAACAAGAGCCTGTTCTCAAAGAAAAAATATAACAAAAGTAACAGTTTTCCTCACCATTTCTTTGTAATTGCCATGATACTTTACCCCTTCCTTAACAGGATAGATGGTGGAGTTTCCGAAGGAGAATGAGGGTTCTCATTATCCAACTGCTAGGAGTTTGGATCTTTCACTAAATTACAGAGTGAGTGGTTTATCTTTACCATGTGGATGATAAGGGTGGCTACTTAACTTGAAAATGATAATTCAAAGAGACCTAACTTCTGTACTAGGTAGTAATGGAGGGAGTAGTATTGCTATTGCACAAAAGGACTTTTAAATAATCTTTCTGAAAATTTACTTAGTTCACATCACACTGGAGGATTCAAAGAGAAATGGTTTGACTTACAATTCACTTGCCCCCAAAAATCATAGAGATGGTACCTTAAAAAAAAGAAGGAATATAAAAGGAACAAGAAAACTTGCTCTAGAGCACACAAAACTAAGGTTCGGAAGCCCAATGTCTGTAGACAAAGCTTACCCCCACATATGCCTTTCACACATCATACAGTCAACATAGCACAGAAATTAATTACTTCTGAAATGACATGTTGTAATTTCTAAGAACACATCTGACAGACACTGCTTCATGACAATAGTTCCACCTGTATACACAGATCAACTGTATTTTCCAGGCTCCCCTGCAATAAGAATAGTCATGTACCTAAGTGTCTGCCAATGTGATGTAATCAGAGGTGCAATGTACAGTGGTGGCCATAAGAACCTTCCAAGGAATTGTCCAAATTATCTTTTTTCTCAGGCAATACCTAAATGCTGAGAATGAAGCCAAGTATTAAGAGGCTATAAAGGAAGGAAAGTCACCTGTGTTCCAAGAAGACCTCAACTGGGTTGTGAACAAACGCTTTGTACTCTCTATCAGTAAAAATAAACCTAAGTTTAAGTTTGAAATGGGGGGGGGGCAGTACTATGTGACATATCTAGCATTACTGTAATCTCCTTCTCTCCCCACAAAAATATATCTAAAAACAGAAAATATCTAAGCCAAGATATTCTGAGTTTAGTAAATACAGCTCAACTTGATTTTTGTTGGTTTTTTTGTTGTTTTTTCTTGCTTTTGTTTTTTGTTTTGTTTAAAATGACCAACTAATATATCTCTTTTTTTAGACCAGCTGGACAAAAATTATAAGACAATAAATAAATTATTATTTTAATATATTGTTTTAGCTATTGTGCGGTTGTGTGTGTGTGTGAAAGAGAGAGAGATGGTTTATACTGTATGTATATGTGCCATAGTGGAAGTCAGAGGACAACCTATAACAGCCCATTATCTCCTATAATGTGAGTCACAAAGATTTAACTTAGAGCTTCAGAATTAGTGGCAAGTAGTACCTTTGCTTTCTGAATTATCTCTCCAGC
This sequence comes from Phyllotis vaccarum, assembly GCA_033318265.1. Lineage (NCBI taxonomy): Eukaryota > Metazoa > Chordata > Mammalia > Rodentia > Cricetidae > Phyllotis > Phyllotis vaccarum. The sequence continues at coordinate 165,377,014 of JARWLC010000001.1, read as the reverse complement.
CCTCAATACTACCCAAATGCTTCAAACCATAAGTAAATTCAAACTACCTCCTAAGTTACAAAGATATGATCCTGTCTATAAGGTTATCGTGATGATTCCTTTGAGACTGCAGGTCCCCCTACAGCAATCCTAGCTTCAGTTGTAGTGAATTATAATTGCATTAGGTACATTCTTTGGCTGAGGGGCATGTAGGTTGCTTCCAGTTCTAGCTATTACAAATAGTGTTGTTATGAATATAGTTGAGCAAATGTCCTTGTGGTATGAATGTGCATCCTTTGGGAATATGCCCAAGGATTGCTACATCATGATGTAGATTGATTCCCAGTTTTCTGAGAAACTACCAGAGTTATTTTTAAGAAGACTGTACAAGTTTACACTCCCACCAGCAATGGAGGACTGTTCCCCTTACTCCACATACCCACCAGCTAGGCTGTCATCAGCGTTTATTATCTTAGCCATTCTGACAGGTATAAGATGGTATCTCAGAGTTGTTTTGATTTGCATTTCTCTGATGGCTAAAGATGTTGAGCAGTTCTTTAAGTGCCTTTTGGTCATTTGAGATTCTTTGGCTGAGAATTCTCCTTGAAGAATGGATTTTAAAATTGTGGTACATTTGCATAATGGAATATTATTCAGAAGAATAAAGAGATAATATCAATATCTTGAACCTTGCTGGCAAATGGATGGAACTAGAAAAAAAAAGAAACAACCTGAGTAAAGTAACTCAGACCCAGAAAGACAAACACAGTAGGTACTCATTCATAAGTAGATATTAGACGTAAAGCAAAGGATAACCAAGCCACAATCCACAACTCCATAGGAGCTATGTTAAAAGGAGGACTCTAAGAGAGACATCTGTAGATCACTCTGGAAGGGAAAATAGAAAAGAAATCCCAAATAAATTAGGAAAATGGGAGGAAATGGGTAATGGGAGATGGGAAGAGAACAGAAGGGAATGGGATGGTTAAAGGAGGGACAGAGAGAGGAAGAGAGCAAAGAAAGAGATGTCTTGAGGGAACCATTTAAAGATTGTGGAGAAAACTTGACTCTACAAGGATGACCCCACCTAAGACCCCAAGCAATCGTAAAGGGTGGCCTTCCCCTGTAATCGGTTCGATAGCCACACAAATTGTGATCAACTACTGGATGGAGTTCCCATAGTCAAAGAGAAGGAAGAGGGATTATATGAGCAAAGGGGTCAAAGTCATAATGCGGAAACCCACATAGACAGCTGACCCAAGCTACTGACAGCTGGACAACATGCATGGGACCAAACTAAGCTATCTAAATGCAGATGACAGTTGTGGTGCTTGCACAGTTTGTGGGCCTCTGAAAGTGAGACCAAGACTTATTCCTAGTGCATGAACTGGCTTTTTGCAGCCCCTTCTCTATAGAAGGATGCCTTGCTCAGTCTTTATTTAGGGGGGGAAGAGGCTTTCTCCTGCCTCAACTTGATTTGTAGAGTTTGTTGACTCCCCATGGGAGACCTTACCTTCTATGAGGAGTCCGGAAGTGTGGCGGAGCTGGGAGGTGAGATGGATAAGGTATGGGAGAAGGAAATGTCGTTAGCATGTAAAATCCAAAAAGAAACAAAACACACAAAAAAAAACCTTTTAAATAAAAAAATGAAAAAATGCATAAAATAAAATCCCAAGGTTCACAGTTGAGAACGGGAACTGACCAGGTCTAATTTTCAGGCCTGAAAAATTTAATGCTATATTCAAAAAATAAGGGTGAAGACATAGTATACCTTATTATAGTGATATTTATCCAGCAAAAGTCATCAGAGGATGCTGGAATGAGTGGTAGAAGGTTACAGAGATATAGCGTATCAGAAGAAAGCATCATTAAGCAAAGTGTGATAACAACCTAGAGAAACACTTCCAAGAACCTTTATAATCAATGGTGAACATCTGAAGAAAATCAATGCAACTCTATAGTCTGAAAGTGTCTTCTCTAAAATGTCAATCAATTTAAAAGGAAAAGGCATTAATTTAACTGTGAAGAAGCCCAGCAGATACTGTTTAAGCAAGTGGACAAGGTTAGTATGATAATGTATACTGGAAAAAAACCAAAAAACCAAGGTGACTTCTGTGACTTTGTGAGCTTATGCCACAGTGCACAGTCGCAATCTAATCAAAAGAGTGGAGCAGATAGCCTACAATTGAAAGAGTCTAGAAGTATATACTAGTGCTCACTAAGGCTGCACAGGGCAAGACTACGTGAGGAACAACCATAGATTGGAAGAGATTAAGATTAACAGCAAATAAAAGCTGTGTGGAATCCTGAATTTTGTACTGAAATAAAAAAATCATTAGAAAGAAAGCAATGAAATTCTAGTACATTCAGTTAAGAGAGTTGCACTAATACTAATTTCCTAATTTTTATAATTTCAGTGTCTGTAAGCTGTTGTCACAAAAGGTTCATGAATACAAGGCACACAAGAGGTTAATATCATTTTTTTTCCAACTTTTCTGAAAATCTAACAATCTTTAACAACAAGAAATCCCATAATCTTAGCACTTGGGAGACTTTGGCAGGATCTTTGGTTTGAGGTTAGCCTGGGTACCTAATAAGACCCTGTCTCTAAAATAAACAATCACCACCAAAGACAAAAGGCAAAGACATTGTACTCACACAGTTTCAAGTATTTCCCTAAAAGTTGCTCTTTTACAAATGAAAAATCAGCAATTGCAGAGTGAAAAATCATGATGTCTACCACTTTCATCCTGATTAAAAGTACAATTACCATTGATAGGAAAAATATAAATCAATCTGTTGTGTGGATGCCAGAAAAAATGGATTGGATGTCATTGTTCACAATTTCTTATATTCTCCAAAAATATCAAGGTGTTCTGGACACAAGAAAGTTGGAGGACTACTCTAGACTAGAAGAGATAAGGACATGGCAACTACGTACATCAACTCTTACTGAACGCAATATGATCCAAAGTTCTTCTTCCTCATACAGAAAATTAGTGTGGTGAATTTGGCATACAGGCTGCAGCTTAGATAATAGAACTTCATTACTCTCAGCACTGACTTCAGTGGTTCTGCTGGAGTACTTTGGCCTCATGAAATGACTGGGAGCGAAGGAGACATTAAAGTGCAAATAAATCAGACACATTGTTCACACACAATCACACCCATAATCTTTTGTCGCAGATCCGTAATGCTCTAGTAGTTTTCTTTCATTTGAACATTGCTTGGGGGAATCCTGAATTAAGTGTCACCTACAATATAGGAAGCTTTATATACAAGAGATATTAAAGGATGATTAAGGACATCACACCAAGAAGTCTGTTTGGATGACTACTGCATGGTGGAAGATTCTCCCAAGGAATCACTCAACAAAGCAGAGGGAACTTCTGAGATGCATTTGCCTTTAACTTAGCTCTTACTAAACTGTGGCAAATGGTATCGTGTGGATGGTTACACGCAAAACTCTCAAAAGCAACAAACTGAAGTGCTTTGTACTTCTGAAGTTCTGCTCAAGCTATTTTATCAATAAACACTTCTATTTTCTATGTGAAATTAGCATAAATTATCATACAAGACACATCCTGTAGGATCTTGCTATTCCAAATGTGACTCATAGACACACAGAATCAGCACTTCCAGAAAGCTAAGTAGAAATTCTGTTTTTCAGGCCCTGTCCCAGTGCTCCTAAGAGAGTATTCACTTTAACAATATTCCCTGGTGACATCAGAAAGCTAGGATGTTGCTCTGAGGGAGAGTCTTTCATTTAGGCATTTGAATAAGATTCATATATTTCAAATTCCCTGAGTAAAGCCATGGCTTAATTCATTTTCACCAATGATTAAAATCAAGGGACTCCATAAGACACAGTGTCTTAGCCATATTCCTATAGCTAGAGCTGACAGACCCCCAGAGGGAAGGAAGTCCACATTCCTAATTCTCTTCTTCATGTTCTTCATACCCTGAGGCTCATTTTCATCTGCAAAGAAATCTTAAAAGTAAGTGCCTGGAGGCCATGGCTTAAAAGTCAAAAACACAGCTCCTGCTTGCAGGCTTCTCTGGCACTGTTAAGCAGTTAGTGTGTGTCAGAACAGAGCAAGGCCAGGGTCTGGACTTCTCTGCTGACTCTTGCAGGTGGAATTTTACAAGTCAACACTAGTGTCTGGTAGGTAAGAGCCCACATCCGGTAGATCAAAGACATGCAATCATTCCTTAGCTAATTTGTTTCTTTTGTACTAAACCCAAGTCTCACACTGGAGCCCTGGATTCTACCAGTCATGTCCTTGTTTTATAGTGACCTTTGCTGTTCATGAGACCACATTGCTAGCCACCACCACTTGACTGAGTGCTATGACAGGTCCTGATAAGCAGAGTAATATGATTATGATCATGATTCCCTGGGAAACCTTTACTCATGGGTGGAGTATAGATGATGCTGGCCAGGGAGGCTAAGATTCTTTGGAGTGTGGGGAACAGAGATCCAGGAAAATAGTGCATAGATGCTTGCCAACTTCGTGGGAGCTTACATTCCTAGTCAGATACCAGTCTTGCTAAACACTAAGAAATAATCTACCTGAGGGGGAAACAATGGTTGCACCACTCAAATACTGAAGCAGGAAATAAAATTGTATTTACATTTTAAGTAATCAGTTTTTTAAAAGTTATCTCAGAAATGTATACCGAAGGATTTTCAAGGATATAAAATTTTTTTGTTATATACCAACTCAATTTATTGCATTTAAAATAACAACCATTTTAGTCATTTATCAGCTGGGCAGCTACATCTGGGGGCTAGCTTGGGAACATTGCTGTGCCCTCATGTGTTGGAAGCTGGTTGAGTATAGAAGACCATCCAACCAGTACCTGACTGTCTAGCAAGCAAATCCATCTTTCTTTCTTTGGCAGTGTTATGGCCCAGAGAGCAGCAAGAGGCAACTCAGACACCCATGCCTCTGCTTACATCAGATTTGCTATTGTGTCTCCATAAGAGAAACTCACTCAATGTATTTGAATCCAAGAAAATGTTGTAGGCTATAAATCCTACCCAATGGTCTTCCTACTCCATTACTGTGGGATAATTGAATATCCTAGACTGAGCAGTATTATCAGCCAAGTAGTTAAAATTGTATAATCATGGCCAGAGTATCCTGGAATGGAAACAGCAATAGACAATGGTAACTTATATATGACTTTGATCTTTAGGACACAGACAACTGTAAAGAGCAGTTCACACACACATGCTGTGGATCTGAATAGATCTAACAATAGAATATAAACCAAAATCAAAATCTAGAAATAGAAAAACTTAAACCACAAAAAATGGAGGAATAGTGGATGGTGTTAACTTGTCACTGTATTTTCAAAGACGTGTTGCTCTATCCATTCTGTGGCTTCTATGTTTCCTGCTTACCAGGCACGTTTATAACAGAGAACATTTCAACATGAAGAGTCTTTGATATTTTCAACAGTATTACACAGGTAAATGCTTTTATTTTGCCTCAGATGACCATTTAAAACATTCCCTAGAATTGATTCTTTCTGTAGATCTATTTCAGTGTTAACTATCTTAACACATGTAAAGGCCTTAGGTGTGATACTGAGCAGCACTACCATACACACATACAAGATAGTTTCAACAATAGAAAACTGATGTCTAATTTCTTTTCCTGAATTTATTTCTACATCTAAAGCAAAATAAAAATATGTTTGATATTTCCTTTTAAAGACTTCACAACTTCAGTTTCAGTGGATGAGGTGGGCATATGCAATACAAGGGAGATTCTGTACCAGCTTTGTTTACCTTCGACATAAAGCTTGTTACATTCACTTGAAAGGCCATAGCTAATTCACTTGGCTCTAGCTTGCAAATGCACTAGTGGATACCAAATGTAGAAGCTGAAGACATCTAGAACTGTCATCAAAAGCAGGGGCTGTCTCATCTTTTAAGCAGTGAATATATATATATATATCTTGAGGAAGGATGGATGGATGGATGGATGGATGAATGGATGGATGTAGTGGGATTCACATGTCAGCTGATAGGAGTTTTACTTACAGATGGATGGATGGATGGGTGGGTGGGTGGGTGGATGGATAGATAGTTACATAGATGCATAGAGAGATACATAGATGATACATACATACATAAATGATAGACAGACAGACAGATAGATAGATGATAGATATTGGTTGTTCAAAACAGGGTTTCTCGGTGTATCTCTAACTACCCACTATGGGACCCACTATGTAGACCAGGCTAGTCTCAATCTCGGAGATTCACCTGCTCTGTCCCTCAAGTGTTGGAATTAAAGGTGTGCTCCACTATGCTGGATCAGAGTTTGAAGTCTTGACAATTTATAAACATGGAATTCTATTTGTATTGGCTCTATTCTACCCACACATCCAAAGACAGGCTCCTCTGATGCCTGAAAGTGAATGAACCCCTGAATTTCATATAAAGGTAGAGACATCTAAAAGAAGATCTGAGCTGCCTGCATCATCAGTACACCATACAAAGGATTTCCTCTTCTTCCACTGACTTCTAACAAAGGTAAAGGAGTCTTCTCATTAACACTGTCCCTAAAGGTTTAATGCAAATCATCATCCACCTTTTTGCCCCAAAGACAGCATAGCAGTCAATGCATTCCACATCTTAGAGATGAAAAAAAAAAAAAAAAAAAAAAAAAAAACGTTTCTGGTTTGATACTAAAGTTTACATTGCTAGGTCCAAAGTTCATAGTTTTTAGCAAAGTAGACATTAGACAATCTTGAAAGGCTCCTGGTCTGCCTGGAATCCTGGCAATACTAACCATTAAACTAAATATGTTCATATGTAAACAGATGTAATCAGGTTTGCAGCATATGATGCCCAGAAACATGCTTATATCAACATAGTCCCAAGTTTCCTAGCTAAATATAGGCTTCACATATAAATGCAGATACCAGACTCACTTATCACAATGGCAATTTATGTATTTATTTATTTTGAAACACAATTCTCACTGTGGATATTCTCAATTCCTCATTATAGTTCTCTTTAATAGGCTGTTTTACCCATCTCTTAGGTATTATAGGAATCTTAGAATTAACCCACTATATATAAAATGTCCTTGGAAAAATATAGGAATCTTGCCTAAAAGATTATATTTTTCTGCTCCTGGTGACTATGAAAAGACAGTCAATGTTTGACATCAAATTCAGAAAGAAAAACAAAATAATTTCACTGCCTGGAGTGGGGTCATGTGTATCCAGCTAATACCATGTACTTTCCTAATATTTTCTGTGGCACATATAACTTCTCTCACTCACTTGCTCCTTGAGACCTTCCCCAATAAATCATGTGTGCCTAATCCCGACTCAGATTCTGCTCCTAGTGAATGTAGCCTAAGGCATCATTTCATCCCCAGTCTTTCAGTGACAGGGATATGAAAGTGTACAACGCTTTTGGTCTAACTCCAACTTACAACTTAAAATGTCACTAGTACGGGTTTCATATCAGAACACTTACTACTAACACTACTAACAATGCTTCTAATGGAGTACCTGCTTCCCCACAAGAATTATACACACACACATACACACACACACACACACACACACACACACACACACACACACACACACATATATATATAATCACCTGAGTAACAGGCTGACTTGGATATATGTATGTACGTGTGTGTGTGATTTATTATATAACTTACATACAACTTACTTATATAACTTATATAAGTTATATATATATATGACTTATATAATTATATATGTATGTTTTATTTACTTGATTCCTATTTCGAGAATTGTGTGATAGACACCTAGGAGAACCTAAAGAGCACTTGTCACTTAAATATACCTATTAAATTACTCAGGCTCTGTCAGAAAATAATGTCTTTTAAGATAATTCCTTGGAGGCAATTTCTCTCTCTAGCTTGAAACCCACAAACATCTGTGATGGGGCTGTCTGGCCCTGGATAAATGCCCCATATTTTGGCCATTTTATGAAACCAAGGGAGCTGATCCAGTGTTTAAGAGGCTTCCTCAATGAGGACAAAATGTCAACCATCTCATCTTCCTTTTCCTCTAAATACTTTTAGAGCACACAGTACTGTTTCTCTTGCCTCGCACACTCAGTTTCTGCTTTCATATGGAAGTGTTCCTATCATATACATGATTTACAATTTTTAAATAAGGGAAGAGAAAACCATCTCCCATACTGCAAACCTGCAGTTTAACCCCTCTGCAGAACGCCTGTCTCAGAAAACAACACATACACTCCCACACATAGCTCAGCTCTGTCCTAACCTTCTCCCATCTCTTAGCCATAAGTAGGAATGAGAGGATTGGACATTAATGGATATTGGTGCATTTTGCCATTAGTCATATTTACCAGAGGTAGTGTTCATAGAATGTTCTCTGTGTTCTAGGAATGCTTGCTAGCTTTGAATGCATTCCTTTCTACAAGCCATATTGTCACTTCCATTTTACAGATGAGAAAACTTCATATCCTAGGGTTTCATAAAAGAGCAACTGCCATGATGATCTTCATATCTTATTCTCTTGGTAGAAAATTCTTTGTTGCTGATGATGATTTTTAATATGTTACACTACTTCTATAGCCAGGCTGTCTTTTTAAAGCACATTATAGAACTAAAATTGTATCCCCTTAAAGGGTTAACTATGTTGCATAGTTATATAACTATTATACATGGTATTTAATTATAACAGCAATGCTATAACTATCATCTCCTTCAATAAGCTGAAAAAACTGAGGCTTGTCATTTATATAACTTGACTGATACTTGCTATAGACCAGCTCCTAATAATTATGGGCTCAGGACAAATGAACAAAAGAAGCTCCTCACCCTTCTCATCATACTATTGTTGCTTTTCCATCCCCATGAGGGACTGAGCAAAATGCAGCCATTTCAGGCTACTTGCTTTGTTCACATCTTGCCACTCTACAAATAGCTTTCCCTTATCTACTCCTGTGGCCTAAAAGTGCATAGACCAACAGAGTCACCCTTGAAGATAAACCAGATCAAAAAATTCCTGCAACTCCTACAAATGTCTGAATGAAATTTTAGCAGAGTCTATTGTCCAGATGTATGATCTGAGAGCAAGTGTTTGTGTTCTGCATGGTTAGGTCCTTCCATCTCTGTAGACTTCTTGCCCCAGGGAAGAGATACAATCAAGCAGAACAAAGACATAGGCTGTTAAAACGTAGGACCAAATGCAGGAACCTCTGTTGCCTATGTCTAAGGGAAGAACTTGATTCCTGCCCAAGATCTAGTTGAGTCTGGGTTTGACTGCTTCCCGTGGAACCTGAGTCCTTTATTTAACCCACTCAGTTATCAACCATAGCTCATAACTTGCTTCAGAAAAAAAAAAAGAAAGAAAGAAAGGAAAAAGAATAAAAAGAACTTAATATTTAAGTGTTTCTTATGCATTAGGCAAGAAGACGCCATTTGAGGACTGCATGGACAGCTTATTTAAGTTGGCCCTTTAACAATTCTTAGGAGTAGATGATCAATAGGCAAGGCAATTCTTGAAAAAATTCTTTCCATACTTTGAATATTTCACCTTAGAGTTCAAGGTCCTGGCAAATGATTAACAAGAGCATACACACCTACCCACCTAAAGGCCAAGAGGGGAGGAAGGAAGCAGAGGTTCAAGGCTCCACGTTAATGCAAACTAAAAGGGTGGGACAGCTACTCAGACCTGGCATCTGGTGTACAGCTTAAAGCATGTACAGTGTTCGACAAATGCCCAATAAAAAAAGAGAGTAACACAACAGGAACCTGGGAATATTGAACATTTTATGCTTGCTCTTCTTTCATGGACGGCCATTTCTCTTTCACTAGTCAAGTGGATTTGACATACGTTATCAGTATAACCCATGCCAAGATAAGGATCTTACCATCTGTCTATACCTTAGATCTTTATAATGATTCAAGTTTTCTTAGTATAACTGACCATATATGTTATACATGTTCTGAATGGATTCAATAAATACATGGGAAGGGGCATGCACACAGTGAGAAAGATGTTTTTCTATTTAATTTTGGAACACTAGTGATATTTATAAAATTTTAACTGGTGATTATGTTTAAATGCATAATTTAAAAAAAAATTACTTCCAAATTCTCAGATCAGAAATTTCTAGTGATAGCAAAGCAAAAATGTGTCTTAAAAGCTTTGCTTCATTTTTATATGTCAAGCCCAGGATATTTAGAATATATCTAGTTAAAATAATTACAAAGAAATTAGAAAAATGGGGAACACTGATAAAAAAGAATCTATGAAAATGACCAAAGTAAGTCATCTCAAGCTTGAATAAGGCTAAAATTAAACAACTTCATTTGAATTTGGTCAGAACACTACAGAGCAGTAGTTTATAATTGTTTAACTGCAAACAGCTTGTGAATAAAACAAAAACTGTGTGAATAAACATAGACATCTGAATTCTAATCTTTGCACTTAGGGATTTTATAAAGTATCAAAAATTTCAATAACTTTCAGACAGCTCGATTTCAGGCCTATTTGTCTGTGGTTTAAATTATTTTGGGGAATTTGTGCTGGACATATCTAAGTTGAAGATTGTGGGCTCATGGCCTTGGGTAGATGTTGGCCAGAACCGTCCTTTTATCCGATTATTTGAGTCCTGTTTTCCTCAGCTTTCGTCCCTTGACCCCCGCAAAGGTCTGTGAGGCAGATTTTGTCCCCACTCCACCCATATTCTGTTTAGCCTTACGCACTTCATGAAATTTATATAAGTGATGCTTTTACGTGGACGCCAACGTCTGTTTCACACACTTACAATCTAAACTAGAAATCCTGTGAAATTAATGTCTGGTTCCTGGCATCTCTGCACTGGGTGCATCAGGAGTTAATGCCTTAGGACCCTTATTAGTTAAGCAAGATAAGTCATATTGGCATGTTCCACGCTGCCTGATGGAGTTCCTCATGACTTGATGACACAGCCTTCCCTTGATTGCTCATACTCTTTCAGATATGTCTTCAGTTCTCTCAATAAAAACTGCTGTCATTCAAATTCTTCTCAGGGTAGGCTTCCAGAAAGTTCTTAGCAAAGATAACACTGACTAATCATGGGGATGAAATGTGCCCATCTCCAGAAGTGTCTGTCGTCAGAGGCTTCTTCTTCCTCTCCACCTCCTTCTTCTTTTGTCTTCAATTTCTGAAAAATTCCTCAAGTAGTGGTCTTTAGCTAAATGTGATATGATTGAAAGGGGGAAGAAAAAGAAAAGGATGTGAGAATATAAGGTCAGAGAACAGAAGAAAGTGGGAAGAAGTAATGGAAGGTGAAGGTAAGGGTGATCATGAGGAGAAGGAGCATGAAGAGGGAGAAGGGGGGACGTTCATGACCACACTGTTCTCTGAACTGTAGCCTTCCAGAGACAAAGGTTGCAGCAGAAACTCAGGTGTGTGTATTACGCAGTAGCCTGGTCCATGTGCAGACGGACTCATTGGATTAGAAGAACACTGAGAATCTGAACAAAGCCTGGCACTGTGAAGGAAATGCCAGTCTGGAGGTGACAGAACTTGGTGGTGAGTTTTGATTTGCCCCTTAACATTCTCCAAGTCAGATCATCTTTTAGAGACTCAGTTTCTTTTTATTAATTCTGTAGTTACACACACACACACACACACACACACACAAGAGAAAGAAAGAAACACATATGCACATACTTTTATATAGGGGCTGTAGTTTGGAACCCACAATGAATGCCAAAAACTATAGGAAGTCCCAGACCCTGAAAAGACATATTACACTGACTTTTTGAATTTCATACAACATATAATAATATTACCATTATATAAGAATGAAATAATTATAACAATAGGCTACAAAAATTGTTAATATTTCAGCAATTTCTTAGGAATATTATTCAGTAAAACAAAGGTCTCCCAAGGACTACAGAGATAGCTTAATTAGTAGAGATTGACTCACAAGCACATGGACCTGACTTCAATACTTAGAATTTATTTGTAAAAAAGGAGGTATAACCTGAGGCCATGTTGGTGTCCAAAGGCCATGCTACTACTGGAGCCATACTGATCTGGGTGGCCTGAGCTACCCTCAGGACCATGCTGACTTTTGACCCTGAGCTGCTGCCAAGGGCTATATCTGGGTCCATGGTCCTGCTACAGTTGGGGTCTATGTTGATTTTTATGGTCTATGTTACCCAAATGGGGTTACAGGAACCATATGTGCTGAAATCCAAGGGTTATGCTGTACCATCCCTGCCTTTCACTGGCTCTGGGATATCTGGCCCTGGCCCTTGCTGGACAGTGTGCATGAAAGCTGGTCCTGCCCCTAATGGGAGAGTCATCTAGCCATACTCAAGAGAGATGGCTCCAACTCTCACCACGAGTATGGCATGGCTCACCTTGATGGCATCAGCCTAGGAGAGCTGGATCCATACCTCGCCTGAAGGACACTGTACCAGTGACCTAGATTTACCAGCTCAACTACCATCCAAACTCACATCCTGGGCTTTGGGTTAGCCTACTGTAACATCTACACCATTTGTGGTCTGCTGGAGTACATGAAGGGACTGGTCCCACAAAATGATAGTCACAGAATCTCCATGATTTGGGACAACAGTAGGCTATCCAAGAGTAGATTCAGGGAGGCTCTAGTGATGATAGTTTGTCAGAGGCTTTAAACCAAACCAATGACTCATTGCAATGAACATCTGGGGCTGTGACTGAATGTACAAAATGATATAATGTGTGAAGACAGACTGCAGGTCTCAATGTCTCTAGGGCAAATAAGGAAGTATTGGAGAGATGGGAAAGATAAAGTAACTATGTAGGGTCTTCTGTTTGCTTTGCTTTGTTTATAATTAATTTGGGGGGTCCCTTTTGGGAAAGAAACATTACAATGGTGAGGAGCAGAGATGGAAGGATGGGGAAGTGAGTGGGGTGGGGTGTTTGATATGAAATTCCCAAAGAATCAATAAAGAATTATATAATTAAAAACATGGAGGTGTGGTCTTACAGGCTTATAATCTTAACACACTGGGAAGACAGAGACAGGCAAAACTCTAGAGTAGCTAGCCTAGGCTACTTTGCGACACACACACACACACACACACACACACACACACACACACACACCCCATAATCTAAATACAAGTCAGGAAATTCTACATCAGTTCATTCAATAAGTAAAGTGGCTGTTAAGAATCTAACAGGCAGGTAACATATAGAACACAAACGTACTAGCCAAAGACACAATTCTCTTCCTGGGCAGGCTGAAATACTACAGTGTTTCCAAAGTAGTTAAAAATTTCAGTCTTTCTATAAAATATTCTGATTACTGCATGCTAACAGTTTCAAAACATAATTGAAACTGGAAGTATTTAGCTAAAAGAAAAAGTCATAGTTTTATTCCTTTTTGGTATTCGGGTGTGTTTGGTAATCTTTACAAGTGATGACAGCAAAAATTTTAAAGCCAGTCCTTACACAGCCACCTAACCTTTATAATACTTAAAATATGGACCATGCACCAAAAATCCTCACACCGACCATCAGTGCACAGATTCCAGATGACCAATTTGGGGTTATCTGTGCTTATTTCAAGAGTATGAGTGCCATCACCTCCCTAGAGGGCCAAGCCCTTGGGCAAAACAAACATTCTTTCCATATTTAACTTAGAGCAGTGGCTTATCAGCACTGGCAGAACTGTTCTAATCCTGTCTTCTGGTGTCTTGGAACGGATCCTGTGACAATGATCAGAACATTTTCTGTTCTGACTTTTGCTGTCTTTGTGGCCTGCAGTTTCTGCTTCTCCATTTTAAATTTAGGTGGATCTCCTGGTGTGTATTCCCTTAAAGCTGAATGTGAAGTAGACCCCTCCCTCCCCGGAGTACATCAGAGAAACTTTAGAGGTTTATCTATTGTGTCTTATGATAGTGGTGGTGACAAACGTGTCCTATTGGTATTCAATAGAAGGAGACGCCTTGAGTTCTGCCTAGTATATTGAAACATAAAGTTAATGTGAGGGAAAATCTGTGTATGACAGTGAAGACATGTTGATGGCCGACAGAGGTTACATAAAGAAGAAAGCATGGAGATGAGGAGATCATTTCTCTTCCTGTTGCCATGATAAAATACCCTGACAGAAGGAACTCAAGGGGATAAAAAGATTTATTTCAGCTCACAGTTCAAGCGTGCAGTCACGCACAGCAAGAAGCAGCTACTCATATACTCATTCTAATTGGAATCACAGAGAGATGTTTGTGCTCAGCTGGTTTTCTAGTTTTAGATAGTTCAGACCCAAACTTAAGGAATTGTGCTTTTTCCTACTGTGATCGATTTAACTAGCAGAATCCCTCAACAGCATGTCCAGTGGTTAAATAATCCCTCACTGGTATGTCTAGAGAATTGTATCCTCAGTAATCCTAGGTTCTGTCAAGTCAACGGTTGAGATTGATCATTAAAAGAGAGGTAACTAGGGAGGGGGTAGTTGAAAGCTTACGTCATAGTTTGCATAGGTGGCCCTGTAGTATTCTTGTCCTGGCATTATTTCATCCACTAAAATGACTTAGAACAGCAAGCCTCTATTTCCAGAAGATATGAACATTATGATGCATAACAGTAGCAAAATTACAGTTATGAATTAACAATGAAAATAATTTTATGGCTGGAGGTCACCACAACATGAAGAACTGTATTAGAGTCCCAGCATTAGGGAAGTTAAGATCACTGCCTTAGACAATAGAATATACTATATGGTTGCTCCAGGCATACATCACTCTAGGGGTGATTGCACTATGACGCTTGGTGAGACTTCCTCCTTTTGAGCATTACTTTCTATCTGTAAAGTGGGAACATCAGAAGTGGTGGCTTTTGTTGCTGTTTGTGGCTCAGATTGCTGGGAAATTAAGTTTGATCAAGAAGTACTTCTTTGGCAACATATTGAACACTCAATGCATCTTAGCTAGTGTAGTTTAAATACATCATCGGGGAGAAGAGAAATATTGAACCCTCATCATCTCAAATATTTCATTCATAAGATGGTTTAGCAAATACTCATGAAGCATAAAATGAGTCTCTTACAGTCACAGCACATGGTTCGACATCATTCTCAATATTTACCTCTCCAGCATAAACCAGCAAGACCTCAGGAAATAATATGCCTCAGAGAAAAACTGCTTCAGCTCCTGGGTCATAGAGTAATGGGCAAATGTACTTTTAGTTACACTCAGGTGGTTTGTTTGTTTGTTAACAACAAATCTGGAGTCTCTCCTATTTCATCTCTTACAGATGTGAAGAATCACCAGCACCTAACTCAGGGCTTACCATTAGCACAAAGTTCTAGACACTGTACCTTCTGAAAGAGCTCAGACACACCTTTCTCTCAAGCCCAAATGTGATTTCAATTATAGCAATAACAAATGTGTGAGCACTCAGCCCCTGCCATCTGTCTGAGGAATGTCAGGCTATTATTGGTTGTGATGAGTATCATTTCACCTAAGAAATGAGAATGTCTTCATTGGTTTTCTGAAAATGTGAAAGATCAAATGGAGGGTAGGACTATCTAGACCCCATGCTTTTTAGCAGTGACAAACGCTATCAATTGCTTTTCTACAATGCATGGAGAGTCCTCATGTGACAGGAACAACTCTGATTATGAAGTACAGATTGGAGATTAGGGGGCACATTTGCAGTTGGATTTGGTTTGGTTCTATGTCATCCCAGCTAGCCAGAAACTTGCAATTCTCTGGCCTCATCCAATGCTGAGATTATCGAAATGTACCCCCATTCATGGATCCAGATTTTTACATTTCAAATTTGCTCACCAGTCTCTTTCCCTGTGGGAACTTTACTATTAGCTAACAACTCTGTTTCATGTTTATGAATATCTGAAAGAATAGCTGAGTTATAAAAAGCTTCTCAAATGCCAGGAATTATCCTAAGCACTTTGATGCTTAGTTCTCACTACGGTTGTATGAATTCTGCTTATTTTGTAAGTGAGGACTTGAGACTCAAAACTCTGAGTGAACATATAACTTGCCCAAATCTTCATAGCTAGGAATAACCAGTAAGAATTAAAACCTGCTTTATCTGAGGGCAGAATCTGTAGTCTACCCACTATTCCCCAGAAGTGGAATAGATAGCAGACATACATCACAGCTTTGGACTCTCTATCCTCATGAGAACTTCCCTACAACAAATCACTCCCTACAAGGTGATGAGACTCGTGGCTGGGCCCAGAGAGAGTAGGCAGCAGAGCATGGAGCTGAGGGGAAGGCAAGCAGATAAACCAGTCAGCCCACTGGCCCATCATGAGAAAAAAAAAGCAGTGATACAGAGTGGAAAGGAACTCCGTGATAGAATTTCAGTTCTATAACAATAAGGGCTAATGCTACACAATATGTATCTGCAATACTCTATAGCATTATGTACAAAATTGTTGAACTCTCAACATTGCCTCTAAGTCTCATTTTACAAATGAGATAACTGAAGTGCAAGATATTAAGAACACAGACCAGGACCACATGAATTGTAGGAAACAGGTTTGGATCTGATTCCCGAGAGTCCATTTTAGAAACATAAACCCAAGTCTTTTGTAAGGCTGTACTCTGTACTTCTTTCTCCAGATGTACGCTTTTGTGTTTTGGGTTGTATTTTCCATGCTATCCTAAGGGAAGAAAATCTTAGAATGTAGTCTCTGAGTTCTCATGGTGTTTTCTTCTTACAAATGTAAGACACCATTCACGATATTGGGCAATAATAAACTTTACAACCGATAGTGGTTAAATCTGTCTTTCTGAGATTATGAAGGTCATGTTGGCTACTGCCAGTGCTCACAGCCATTATACACATTGCTGCTCAACTTTCTGTCCAGATGACATCTGGAGATGAAGTGCACGAGGCTGAGATGTGCAGTATCTCATCATTACACAGCCATAGCACCCTACTGAAAAAAAACAGGAACATTATCCAAGGCATAATAACCCTCATAAATAATCTATCAGCTCGACGACATTAAATGTAAAGAAAGGCTGACCTCTGACCTCCCATTCCCTTTAATGGTGCATCATTAGTCTCACAAATGGAGGCAAATTCATAACAGGGGGGATGGAGGAATCAATTCTGCCACTTGAAAATAATGAAGACATATACATCAAACAACAGCTTTTTTAATTCTTTATAATTAAGTGATTTATCCCAGAGGAGTGCTAAATTGGTTGGTGAAAATATAAATTACACAGAGCATGAGTGTTTTAAGATCAATGTGGAGAATTTTATGTCTGTGCTGTTTTCTTCCTATATTTTCCCGTCACTAAACTACTGTTCTGAATATGCTATACAGAAACTGAAAACCAAGATTCTGTTGGCAGCTCAGCACTCAAAACCTCTGCATGTGTCTTCTCTGCCTGCCTATCTTCATGAAGAAGCAATTTCAGTGAAGAGGCTGACATCATGGGAAAATCCCAAGCCATATGCTCTTCCGCCCTGTACTTGAACTTCAGAATATCAGCCAATTACACCCATGTCTTTGGATTCAATAATTCAAATCTCTTGTCTCTCTCTGTGATACCATTTTGATACAGAAGGATTTACCAAAAAGCCCATAAATTGGGTTTTGCCACTGTCTAATATGTCAGCCATCTGTAGAATGAGATATCTGTAATGAGGCCCAACATCTTCTAAATGCCATAACTATACAATTAACTCTGGAATCACACATATAGTGACTGATCAGGTTCAACCATGTTTCTCACAAGAAACTGGAACAGAAAAGAAAAGAAAATTGGATGTCTATAAGATTTTTAAGCACTTTTGCTTGCAGTATGAAAGAAAACTAACATTTTTCTTGACTAAACTAGCACTGCTTTACTATGACTTTGTAAAGTCCTTCAACTGCAAATGACTTAAGCTTTCCAAAAATATGAGGGAACATCTAAGAATATCTTATGTTCAGAAACACAAAACAGAGGAAAGAGCCCTGTATTTATCTGTAAGATGAGCAGTTCAAGTCTCGGCAACTGCAAATTAAGGCAATGATTTGCATAAGATACTTAAAAGTATATGAACATAAATATGTGCATGGAGAAATGAGTTGGGAATGCTTTGCTCTGTAGAAGTTACCTTTGCACATGCCTTGGAGAGTGGTATGTCAAAATGTGTTCTCCAGTACAGATGTGAAGTAATGATTTGCAACAAATTATTTACTAAGAAAGTTTCTGAAAGGAGATGATTCATGAATGAGAAACAGCAGCAGGAAAGAGGTCACAATCAAAGAAAATCTAGGTGGCATGTCCCATACCCTGAACCTTACTGTCACAACTTAGGAGACGGAGCTGAACTTTTCCCACCCATAAGTTATGGGACACAGGCTAAACGGGAAGAATATATGCTTCCAGATACACCCTGCTCCTTGTAGAGAAAAAAAAAAAAGTAAAAGGTACAAAGGTACAGAAAACGAAGCACACAGAAACTAGGGACAGAACAACAGGAAGGGAACAAATGGCATTTGCTCGATGTCTAGCAAGAACTCTGACAACTGATGTGAAGATTATGGTGCTCCTGAGCAGCAGCACAAAGAACAGAAGCATCTATGCTTTCTCTTGAAGAAAGTCTATATTCCCATGATACTGCTTGATTCTCAAAGCAACACTGAGGTATTACTGTTTGTTTGGGACGGGAAGAAGATCTTGATTTTTTTCTGGTGAAACCAAACTAGCAAACCTAAGATTATAAATCAGTTGCTAGGAAAGAGCTGAATTCTGTTTAAGGTTATAAACAGTGGAGAGATAGAGAATTTGTGCTTGCTGTAGGTCTTACAGAATGACTATGAGGAAAACGTGGGGGAGTTACTAGTGGAGAAAGTCTTAATAAGAGAGGCCAGAAGAAATAGGGCTGTGAGGTAACTACTAAGGTAGAAATTATACGGGCACCATAGGATATAGAGAGCTCGGATAATGAGTTAATACTATGAGGATGTCAGAAGTGCCAGTCAGAGCAACTGAGTAGTAAGCTACTACCAGAGAAAAACAAGGAAAGAGCAAATAAATTGGTGAGAATTCCATGCAAAAAAAAAAAATAATAATGAAAGTATTTAATAATCAAAAGTGGTAAAAAAAAAAAAAAAAACCAATTCTATATGTGAACTGATGATAACAAATTATCTAGAATGGTGTCCATAGGAAGATATAAATTCAAGAGGTATCATTATTTCCTGAAAGGAGGCACCAATCAGAGACCCAACAGAATGATGTTGGTTTAGTTTGCTTCTCTGTTGTGTTAAAATACTCATTAAAAGCAACTTTGAAAATAAAGGATTCATTTCACCTTACAACAAGTTAAGGCATAACTTCAATGAGGAAACCTTAACACAGGATTGCCTGCTACTCCATGTCACATTTCAAACAAGGAATAAACAGCTGAAGAAGCACAGCAGTAACCATGAAAAATGGCGTTTCCTTAGCTGACTCCACCACTGACTATCCCACAGGCTCACATTCATCTGACTTCCTCATATAGCCAAGACCAACTACCCAAGAAATGGTGCTACACATGATGGGCATAGTCCCTTCTACTTCAGTTAATAATCAAAACAATAATTTTCAGATGTGTCCGCAGACCAACCTGATCTAGACAGCTGCTAAACTGAAGCTTTTCTCAGATGACTCTAGGCAAAAGCAAGTCAACAATTAAGGCTAACTGGTACAGATGGAAAAGATGAAATTGAGGTGGTAGGGGTGTGGTGGGATTTGAGTGTCAGCTGATAAGGTCCGAAGATGCTTATACAGGGACCTGGGCTCCTGAAGGGGGAGTGGCCAACTGTAGTGGAATTCGGGATTCAGGTGTCAGCTGATAAGGTCCTAAGACGCTTATCCAGAGTCCCAAGCTCCTGGAGGGGGTGTGGCCAACCTGGAGGTGGTGTGGCCAACCCCATTAATAAGGGGCTTCTGGGACATGAGGAGGTCTCTTCCTGGTTCCTGGCTGCTGGAGAGACAGGATCGGAATCCATCGTCTGTCCATCACTCGTCCATCCCTCGGATACTCCAGTCCCTGTTCAGGTGCTACTATAAGCTGTTACTAATATCGTGAGTGTTGATTTATATTCTAATAAATATTTATCTTGGACTGGTGTCTTGTAAGTAAAACTCTGCCTACAGCCAACCCCATTCATAAGGGGCTGCTGGGACCCTGGGAAGCCCGTTTCCTGGTTCCTGACTACTGGAGAGACCCGTTTGGCATCCATCGTCCATCACTCAGATACTCCAGTCCCTGTTCAGGTGCCAATATAAGCTGTTACCTGTATCGTGAGTGTTGGTTTATATTTTAATAAATATCAATCTTGGACTGGTGCATTTTAAGTGAAACTCTACCTATATGGGGGGGGGGGTTAAGTAATAATACAAAATTTTGAGCTAAGGTAGAAAGTTTCTAGATATGTAAGTTAAACGGTGTCAGATCCACTTTGTACAAGTCAATGAAGATTTTATTTCATATTCTGGCTTGTCTTAGTTACTTTTCTATTACCTTAACTAACACCAGGATCAAGGCAAGTCAGTGACAATGGTGTGGAAAAGCATGGCAGCAGGCAGGCAAGCATGGTAAGAGAGCAGTAGCTGAGAGCCTACAGCCTGAGATATAATCACAAAGCAGAGAGGGAGAGAGCACTAACTGGCAATGGCATGACCCTTTGAAATCTCAAAGGCCACCTCAGAGACACACTTCCTTCAACAAGGCTACACCTCCAAATCCTTCCCAAACAGTTCCACCAACTGTGGAAAATGTATTCAAATATATGAGCCTATGGAGGTCTCTCTCATTTAAGATACCACAGTGCTCTTATACTTCAGACGTACATTAACTTGTTTAAATCTTAACATAACATGTGGTAGAGCACTGCAGAGCTTCAGAGAAGATAATAGTACCATAGGTTAGTACCTGGCCTACAGATGGCACACTTTTTCTCAACATATACCAGAGTGTTAACTTATGAATCATCATTGGCAAAAATGCAGCTCAGTGATTATGTGGAGACACCTGCCAGATCTCTGGGGTTGATATCATTTCTTGGGCCATATCTAGAACTTTGAAAGTTTTGAATAGAAAATACAGTGGAAAATATAAATGAAATGTTTATATAAATAATGGAAATATTCTTATTCTCTTTATTTTGGTAATGATACTTTACTCATATAACTTACAAAACACTGAAATTGTAACCAGTCTTCTGAACGTGTGTAGTCTACACTACTGATTCAACCAAGTACACATGGAAAACACTGGAAATGTGTGCTTTATACAGGGCATGTACAGAAATTTTCTCCCCATTATTTCCTAAAAAATAAATTATGAGAATTATTTATATAGCATTTACATTGCATTTAGTATTATGAACAACAGAGATTATTTAAAATACATAAAGGTTTATGTAGGTTATATGTATGAGAGTCTGTAGATTGGAATATATGAAAAAATTGGCATTAATTCCCAGTTATAATTACCTTAATTTTAATAAATTAACTTTTGGATCCTTTTCTTGAAAGTTTTCATGGTTAGTATATGTCCATTGAAAGTTCTTTTAAAAATAGTGTTTCCGCACTATATGAAGGTTTATTATGTGGAGATATAATAATTAGGGAATTCATTGTGAAGCATCAATGTTAATTCCAATCTAACATTATGGATAGTATATTATAAAGGATGTTTCTGGGCATAATAATTTCTAAAGATATATTTTTAAAAAGAACACTATTTCTTTTCATGAATATGTCAGTGAGGCTTAGGGAGTTAAACCACTTGGGCAAAGTTAAATTATCTCCAGCCTCCTAACTCAATGTAAATGTTCTCACAATCAATAAAGCAGTTACTTCAGTCCTCTAGTAAGATCATTGTGTGGGTCATCAAGTCTCAGAGTGTGCTTTAATAGACTTTCTGATGCCACTGGAGTCAGAGCACACCGTTATAAAATAGGATGCAAAGGCAAGGAACCTACTGCCATTAAGCAATGCAATGCTCTCATGCCATATAAAATCTAAATTTTCTTCTTATTGAAAATTTTCACATTTACGTAAATGTAGAAGTGACAATGTATTAATAAGAACCAAACTGAACACAGTGACAATCTACTGCCATATGACAGACATGTTATGCTGGATCCGATTACAAGACCGACTTCAATTCTAATGCTGTTATCATGCAAATTTATGTGCCTCTTAGAACCAGTGAAATATGGTACCAACAGACTGAGACAGACTCCTTAGTATAGTCTGAAGGCCTGAGAGATTACTTAAAAGAAAACACGTCCCATTATATACTATCTATTGGCTCTCCTATGAATCCCTGTAACTATTTTTTACAATACTGCAGTACATATTCATGGTTAATTAACTCTTTCATACAATGAAAAAAAAATTGTTCTCATGAAGAAAACAAATCCCTCAAAGAGAAACTGTATTTACAAGTCTAAACTATTTCATATTTATAAGCAAAGAGCTAATGATTATCTGTTCACATGATTTCACCAAGCTACATACACAGAGAACTGTCAAGAGTTTTCTAGCTAAAATGTCATTGTTGACAGTCCTTAAGCCTATTCCAGCTGAAGGCAGATTGAGTCATCAAGAAGCAGAATGAGCCTGTCCCCAGTAGCAAAGACTATTGGAATAATACATGACAAGCTTAGCGTTCTTTTAAAGAAATGCCGGTGTCTTTAGTTTCTCAGATTGAGGTTCATCCCTACCTAATCTTCTTTTGGACTATGATAATTGCTCAATTAAAAAAGATCTTTCAATCCCTATCCTGTTTGAAATCAAAACCATTGAATGCTAGGCTAATTGGCATCCAGCCTCATTCCTCTTTCCTTTATGGGGCACTCAGCATCCTGTCTCAGGCTTATAACCACTACTTTGATCCTTTTCATAGGCAAAATTGAGAAAATTCAATAAGCTTGTGTATCTCAGCTCATCTGTATGATACTATAGAGAAGAAGTCATTATACAGGAGTGCCAAGTTCAAAAACATTTCTGCCGTTTAAAACTAAATTTAAAGCAGAAATTAGGCAACAATCATTTAGCACAACAAACCTCCAATTTATACCTTTAGATAATAACTTTTCCTAATGTGACATGAAATAATGTTACAATTTCCAACTGCCTTTTCCTATATATATCTCTGCTCTGTAATATAGAACATACAAGTTGAATTATTTTAGGGTAGGGAATTAAAAGAACTGTGGTTTATAGCTTACTTGTCGCTCTAAGGTAGAAAAAAAGCATGTCTTAGCAAGAGGCCGCCTTTAAGTGTAGATTAGCTTTGTCAAGCCCATCTTCTCTAAATCTGTTCATGGTGTGTGCGTATCCCAGCAGAGCAAAGATGACACACAGAACAGTGGTGAGAGCTTAAAGACGGGAGCTTCTTAGGAGCTCAACATGTAACAGCAAGAGCCTATTTTTGAACTCTAAACAGGAAATAAAGTTGAGGAGCTATTCCTAAACTGAAAGACAGAAGAGAACCACCCCCCTGCCCCACTTACACACACATAAACTATGACCTTCAATGGCCTGATCAGTCAATCTGTGATCAAAAAAACAAGCTGAGAAACAATGTCCTGACATCTTTTTCCTCTTGTCTCCCATAAGTGACTGTTGTGGACCTAAAGCAGCCAAAGAAAGCTACTTTCTATGCTATGAAATGCTAAATTCTGCCACTAAGTTTCTGGTGCTTCCTAAACCTATTTGTAGGTATATCATTCCACTGTGGGAAGAGTCTACTACACCACCAGCAGTCCCTTAGTTCCTTATGTTTCACACCCAAACTCCCTGTGGCCCTTCTAAGGCTTATCTTCCTTGAGGCACTATTCTGTTCAGGTAGGATCACATTTACAGCTTGCTTTGCATCCTCCTGCATCACTCAACAGAAGTTGATCCTTATTTGGTAACCAACTATAAATCTAATCAATAGTTTGAAAACACTTAATCTGGGCTTAGTATCCCTTATCCAAAATACCTAGGAGAAGAGTGTTTCAGGTTTTGTATTTTAAAATATTTGCATATATATAATGAGATTTTTGGTTATATGATCCAGTTTTGATCACAAAATGTATTTATTCTTTGTATCTTCCTTACAATACACTTTAAGGTAGTCGTATACATGAAGTATTTTGGTGCACTTTGGTTATAACTCATCACAGGAAGCCTGATTTAGAGTTATCCATTTTTGAAGTGAAAGGTTGACTTTCAGCTTTACAGGCCTTCAAATTTCAATGTTCATCTTAGAGATGATATGTGTGTGTGTGTGTGTGTGTGTGTGTGTGTGTATCTGTGTGTGTCTATTTCTAATTTTATTTAATCAATCAAAGATTCTTGATATATTAGAAAAGTACAAATTATTTCTGGTATTTTCAGAATACTTAAATAATAGCATAGATACTTTACATAGGAGGGGGAAAGGATTTAACACCATAAGGTAATGGGTGAGACCTAAGTACTATCTCCCTATGGCTAGAATACGTTCATTTAACGATCTTAATGAAACCTTCTGTATTTCTAAGTGTAGGTCTCAGCTATGTGGCAATCAAACAGCACCAAGGGCATAAATAACACGGTAGGAAAGGGGCAGTGACTCTATATTTTTCTCAACCACTAATTATACAAAAAGAGAAACCTGATTTGGAGTTGGAGTATCTTACACCCTCTCTAAATACCAATTACATTCCATCTTTAACAAAGAGAAGCACACATTAGACACAGACTTCAAATTCAGATGAGAGATTTAACTTCACAATGTTCTATTGCTCTCGAGTTTCTATTATTCCTTACCTTCTATATTGTAATGGATGTTAATAGCATTAAATCTTCCTTCTAAGAGTACTTTTAAGTTGAAAATTTTAAATATATGTAATTAATAGTGTATAATAGTAACAAAATAAAATCAGGAAAACACTATTTTACACTAAAGAGTTCTTATCTATGCTCTAGTTTATATAAACATAAATTATAGATAATTGATGTTTTGTGTGTGTGTGTGTGTGTGTGTGTGTGTGTGTGTGTGTGTGTGTGTGTATTTCTCAGTGATAGTCAGGATTTCATTGTGCCTAATTATTCCTGGTGTGCATGTTCTGTATTATTCTCCTTGAGTGCAGACTCAGCAATATCTCAAGCTATCAACCTCATGGTTGTGTTACATTCTAGAGTAAAAAAATAATTTTGCAGATAGATTTCTAGCAGCTGAGTTGAATCAATAAAAAAGGAGATTACCCTGGGTATGCAAACCTGATCTATGGTGATGGAATGGAAGCCCAACAGCAGCAGATACTTTCTGGTTGACCCGTGGGAACAAAGAGCTATAACTGAGGAGAGAAGGGACTGCAGGATGCAGAAACAGAGTATCATCTTGGGGCTGAATATGGGTTGTAGATAAGCAGATGTGGGTCCAAACCACACAGCCACAGAAAAGGAACGTTGACAAACGGTGGGGTACTCTGAGTTTCAGATAAGACCTCTGTCCTCACTGATTAACTTCATCTTTCATCTATCTAAAGAGGTTCTGAGCAGAGCAATTTGAGAACTTGAAGACCTCTGTAACATATTTGGGGGAATTAAGTGCATAACTATAACACTGCACAAATGATACAATCTACACTGTAAGTATGGTTAACTAGAACACCTCTACAGAAGTAATTCCTTATTCACCAGTCAAACAGAAATCATCACAACACTTGGAGAGGATTATTGGGTGTTTTCCAGGTCTGTGCTTTCTACAATTCACTGATTTGTGGGACTATTTTTGTTCACAGAGACTCACTGTGTGTGCCTTGGGTGGCTGGTGACATCACTGCAAGCCTTTCAGGCTGTGACACACTGCTAAAGTGAGTAGAAAGTGGTAGGATTTTCCCCTTTCGTTCCAGAAGAATTTTTAGCCACAGCAAATGGCTTCCCAAATGGCTCTGTAGAATTACCAAGGTGATCCTTTCTCCTTCCCACTGTCTAACATAGCCAGAGCCTGCCTTCCAGGAATGGTCCATTCATCAAGGTGAAGAGCACTGTAATTTCACAGGCAGCTCCTTCAATGTAGGCTGGATAACCATGAGGCCAGAAGTCTATTGAAAGATGCACCCTAGATCTACAGCTCTGTCTAAATACTATTCAAACTTCCAAGACTGAAATTAGGCTGAAAGTCTCCACATTTATTGTAAGATCCCTGGGATATCCTGATTCTCATCCAGCTGACAATATCTCAAGAACAGCCCTCTCTCATGGTTTGTAGTATTTCCATTAACCATCCCATCTCCCTAGAAGGCCAGAGTATCAGGTTCAAGATACAAAATTCATTCATGTAACTTCTAGAGAGCTTTCATTTTCTGGGTAGTTTGGTCTTCAATTCAAGATAAAATAATATTCATAATTTCCTTCCCTTTCTTTATCACCTTATCACTTTATAATATATTGGGTTATGTAAATTGAATTGACTTATAAAACCAGAGAGTAGAATTTGTGAGAAATATCCGAATTAGTTAACCTCCCAAAAAAGCCATCCATCATTGTATTCAAAGAGCTCGTGGATTTGAATTTGGCATAAACTGATAGTATCTCCTAAGGCACCAGAAAGTCATGCTACGTGGGGATGCAGCTCGTGTCGACTGGGGAGAAGTAGGAAAAGACTGGACATAGAAAGATCTGAGAAGACTGGAAGAAATGCAGATTTCAATTAATGAAGTTTAAAATTCAGACTATAAAGATAATATCTTTTCAGTCACCACTAAATGGAAGAGTTGACTCAAATAATGGTGGTTATTCAGACCAAAAGACGGGATATTGGAAAAGTCATCTCCAGAAAAGAACAAAGCACATATAACCCTACACGTTAAAAAGTATTTCACCATCAAGTTCTAAATTACCCACATTGCTTGCCAAACTTGGTCAGATGGCTAGTGCTCCATTTTCAGAGGCTGGATTCTGTAACAAAGACAGAGCCGAGGGATAAAGAGGAATAACTTTTGGAATGTTCCTGTGGATGCTTTGTAACGTTCTTCTGATACTACTAATCAAGGTTGGACAACAGCAGCCAGGGAATTCTATACCAGGGTTCTGAGAAAGATGCACCTAAGTCTACCTCCTAAATTTGAAGCTTAGGTGTTAGCTCCCTACAAGGCCATGCAATTTCTTAATGCCTACTTTCTGAAGACCTCCTTGGCATGGTACACTAACCACTGATATCTAATTTCTAGGCCTGGCTCAGAGCAATACATTCTAAAAGATCCTTCTCTAAGAGACATATGTCAGAAAGAGTTTGAGACAAATCTCCACAAGGACCCAGGCTGTGCTTGATAATAACCCCACTTCTGGTGTAATATAAGCAAATACACACAGACGATACACACGTTTATACATAAACTAGAAAGGATTCATGAAGCATTCACATGTTAAAAATGTGTGCCATCCATGCATGTATGAATTATTAGCAGCATGTTGTTAGCACATGTTTGCTTCTATGAAATGCTTAAGATACATACATATATGGGAAGGTCTTGACAGCACTCAGGAAATAGCGATAGTATGAGAAAGACTCGGTTATGGAGCTAGGAGTCTCAGAGTACAGAAAAGGTGGTTGTTAGCTTTCAAGAAGTTTAAGATAACTGAAATCATAAACTAGGTGGATATAGTATAATACTTAAAACCAATTATCCACTCTTGGTTGTAATTTTCACATATGTCAATCATACCCACTTACAGAATAAAAATTCTATTGACAGAATTTATTTCAGTCCCTTGAGGAGGACTCTAGTTCTCCATCAACTCGTCACTGTGATCCAATGCAATAAAGCCACATCTTTCCCCCTGGGCAAGACTTACCGCCATGTAAGTATCACAGAACCATCTTTTCTACACATGGTGGATGAAAAGTTGAAATGCAACCTCTCAGAGAAATCATGAGGCTAAGCCTATAAATCCCTGTTCTATATCCCACTTTAACCTAGTATAACAATGCTAAGCTACAATAGTACAATATTAACAGCTTGAGAGAGAGTTTGAAGTAAGTATAAGTTGTCAATTCAGTATTAATGTAAATAAAGGGAGAAAAATGTATTATAGTTAAATAATGGTTCCTGACCTCAATGGAGATGTGGTGAGAGGCTATTTGGTGACAAGGCTTCCCCTGCACTCAACATGTATGTGCCTGTCCACCTTGCTCAGGTTTAGACTCTTCTAACCACACCACATTGCCTATCCAAAAAGACTATTTCCCTTATCACTTTGTCACTTGGTCTCTATTTTTCCAAGTCATTTGGATGCCCTAGATATCATGGCAGGAAAAAGAAGAATCTTTCTTTAACCTAGGGGATGTCTTTCTGTCCCTCTGCTTTGAGTGGTTTCTTGGGCATAGCGCATCTTTGTGACTCTGACCTCTCCTGGGGAGCACTCCCTGAGGTCAGAACTCCATACAGCCAGCCCCTGAAGTCTGGTAGCTGCCTTCTAGCTGCATTATCCAGATCTGGGCATGGTGATGGCTTCCTGCCTCTTCATCTCTAACTTTTTCCTTTTCCTTCTTTTCATCTTACCAACTGCTTCTCAAGTTCAGTCCTTGAAATACATTTTCTAAACTACTTGGCAAGCAGTAAGGAAAACAATGTACTCACGTGTTTTATGATTTCAAAAGGAAGGAATATATGTTCCTAAAACTTATTTTGTGATATTACTTTCAATTTTAAAAGCTTTTATTCCCATATATTAGTTATATAATAATTTATAACTGTCATTATAAATTTCTCATTCAGTAACATAATTTTTAGTCCTTTTCTATTTTGACAGTTTCCTACTTGCACATGATGTACTGTGATCACATTCCCACCTCCATTACCCCTTCCTATTGCTGTTCCATGACTGATAAGTTCATTTTCTTCTCAACCAGTACCCTTTCCTTGCTCAAATGCCATATCTCTTCTTCTGTGTGCAGGTCTTGTCCAGACAAGTGGTCACAGTTGCTGCACATTCATGACTGCAACAGAGATGTAATATCCAGAATAAAGCATCATATAATAATCCTCCAAACATTCAGAACTTTCAGTTTTTCCTTCTCTTCTGCAATGTTTTGTAAGCCTCAGAGTGAGTGATATATATGTCCCGTTTGAGGCTGAGCACTCAGCCATTTGACATTCTTAGCACTTGGTTGAATTATGGGTCTGCTTCAGCCATTTCCACTGATAAAAGGAGCTTCCTTCTCTGACTAAGGTTGAGAGGGCCACCAGTCTATGGGTATTAACATAAGCATTTAGAAGTCAATTTAATCACATGTAAATTTAGCTAAACATCAGTAGTCCATTATCTCATGAGGCTGGTGACCTCTCTAACCTTTTAACCAGGTTTACAGTTCTAAGCACATCCTCTATCTCAGGCAACAGATCACAGATTCCATCAGGAAATGGTTGTCTATCCCTGCAACGTTCAGGCTACTAATAATCCAGTGGCAGGTCAATACTGGAGCACATAGAGCCCACAGCTAGGTTATACTGTTGATGGCTAGCTTCTTCCTCAACAGCTTGCAAGGCACTTCACTCACTATGAATACTAGTTGGCAGGAAGGAAGCTACTAGCTTATTTCCAGCTGGACTTCTGTGCCTGTATCTGCAGGAATAGGAACTTACCCTCTTGTTATGGGCAGTTGAGTAGTGGTAATAGCCAGTATTCATTTGGAAGCCTGTGGAAGCTCCCTGATAACTCACAGAAAGGGATTCACACCCAACACTAAGATTGTGGTTTTACTTGCAAGTATTCCTTGCCTGGAGTCATTGTTCTGGCTGGAGGCCTCTGGGACCTGCCACTGACAGTAGGCAGTCACTGGAATCCTCTTGGATGAGCTGCTGTCCTGTGTAATGGAGATCCTGATGTTTAGGATCTGTATGTCCAGGTTCATCCCCTTCACATGCTTCAACAGTTCACAGATTCAGTGGATGGAAGGGTAAACTGTGTGATTCAACAGGCCACACTGCAGCTTCCACAACAACATTCTCCTTGTGCTTTGTTTTTGTGTTTGGTTGTTTGTTTGGCTTGGTTTTTAGATTTTCTTTGAAATTTGATTTTGATTAGGATAGGGAGGCTGCAAGGGCAGAAAATGGATTGGAGAAGACTGGAAGATAAGTGGAATCAGAATGCTTGATGTGAAAAATCACAAAGAATCAATAAGACTTAAGAAAAAAAGTGTGACTTCTGGGACCAGTGTTACTGATTCATACAGGATAGCTTTATTACATTAAAAAAGAAAAAGAAAGAAACTAATCACAACAACAAACACAAGAAAAGACATTTTTTTCCAGTTAGATTCCAAATAAGAGGGTGGCTATATTGTAGTAAGTTTTTTTTCAGGCTATCTTTGCATTGTTAGCCCTCAAATAACAACTCAGAGACTTATTACTATTTATGAAACTTTGGCTTTAGCTTAGGCTTTTTTTCAACTTAATTAACTCATATTTTTAATCTATATTCTGTTGTAGGAATTATTCATGGGCAATTGATTACATAAAATGATTAATATTTATTAAGGGGTTCTATAAACACTCATTGATACAAGGTTGAACCTTAGGGCAATTCCTCCTATGCAGTGGCCCAGATGGCAATCCTCCTTCTGAGAATGGAGGAACAAACAGGAAGGGTAGGCAGTGAGCAAGGAGACTGGCCACGCCCCTACCGGGCTCTTTAAAATCTCAAAGCTATGCCTTGCCTAGGTCTTGCTCAAAAGCTCCTAAACCCACTACATCATCCTGCCACATGGCTCAGTTACTTCTCTTCAGTATGACATATCCAACTTGCTTGAGTAATGTGCTTAGATTCCTTCTTCTTTTCCTCTCTCTCCCTGGAAATCCCACCTATCCTCTCCTGTCTGGATACTGGCCATTCATTTCTATGATGTCAATCACAGCAAAGTATCTTCACACATTGTACAAATGTCCCACAACACTATATGTATACATCCTTACATTTAGTTGAGCCCAGACCTTTCTCATGTAGTAGTGAGGTTTCTTGGTTCCGGGCGGCCAGACCCCTTAGCCACCTGCCACTGCTGTTCAGGCCCCCAGAAATGACTCAGAATCTTATATTAACTTCATGCTGTTTGGCCTATGGCTCAGGCACACTGCTAACTAGGTCTTTCATCTTAACTCAACCCGAGGTTCACCTGTGTTCCTTACATGTTGCTCCTTAGGGCTTCAGGCTTGGTCTGTCTGATTCCGCCCTGCTTTTCCTACCTATGCTGTGTTTTCTCCTCCTACTTTTTCTATGGTGCCTGTCATGGGCCAAAACAGCTTCTTTATTTAAAGATTGATATTTACAGCATACAGAAAGACATTCCCACATCATTCCCACTTCTCTGATTCCATTTTAAGTCTTTCTTTCTGTACTTAGTATTCCACCCTCTATTTCCCTAACACAAGCGTTTTACACTTTTAACATTATATTGATTTTTTTCAGAAGAGTTGAAAAATCCTACCATGATATATTTGCCTATTTTCTCAAGCATCCACCTACTAAACCCAGAATTTTTGCACATGAAACGAAGGACAGCTTCAAGGAGAATGCATGTTCTCTGAAGGCCAAGATGACATTGATTTTTCTCCCATGTGTAGCTGAGTGTATAATTAAGCTCTAACAAGGAGCTGGAGTAGGAAATCCAAAAGTAAGGGCTAGCTTCAAAAATTCCTAGAGCTTCCCCAGAAAATCCAGCTCATCAACACAAGACAGGCTCTTTGCTCCTCGAAAGGCAGTCAGGGAACAGTCAGTCTCCTGATCCCTAGGATCAGACCTTCAAGGATAGATTGCCTCACAGTATCACTTAAAACTTACATGGGACTTTGTATCTTCAAAGCGCTATGCGGACATTAACCAATTATTCTGTTCTTGGCCCAATGCCGAGTTACACTATCAAGATTTGACAAACTCTTTGTACTCTCTCTGTAGCTCTACAGGAATGTACGTTTGTCTATTTCCATCAAAACTGAAGCCAAGCTGAGACCTTCAGGAAGAAGCCCTAACGATTTAATATTTAATACAAACATCCTGTTCTCATAACATTAGAACACAGCTGAACAGAAAGGGAAAAAGGTTATAAACTTTGAAAAGAGCAAAATAGTTAATATGTGAAGCTTTTCAAATGTAGTAACAGAGGCATACGCAGCTGCAGGACTGATGAGCAGTCCCACATTGTCTGCTTTCATCTGCCTATGGTTGCCTGGTCCTCAAGGTTTACATTTGTTTATGTTAACTGTGATGTGCAGTTAATTGCCTTCTCTTCTGAATTCTTTCCCTCTTTTTCCACGATCACTTCTTTGCCTTAATAGTGCCACATGGAGAGAGAGTGGGAGAGAATTTAGTCCTAGAAACAAAGCTACCTGCTTAAAGCTAAACTATGCCCAATATTGTAAACTGCAGCCTGATCCAGCATTCTCCAACCCATCCCTGCCCCCACCACAAAATATGCCTTCTGCCCCTTTTCAAACATAGTCACCAATCCAAGGGAACCACCTTCTTTCAAGCCCTTCCCCAGCATCTCCTCTGTGAATCATGCCTCCAAACTGGCTCTCTATCCATGGAAATCAAGGCAAGTGGTTACAAATGCCAGGATTTGAATGTGGCAAAAATATCTCTCCTTTTCATCAGACTTCAGAGTACTAGACAACTGGAAAACAACCCAGACCCACCAAATAGTGCTGATCATCTGGTCTTGATTGAAGAGCCGACCGCATGGCATTTGCCCTTCTCATTGACTGACAAGTTCAATCACAAACCAACCTTGGCTCTCCTACACTACTTGTCCCTGGGACTTTTACAGAATTTGGCATTGAAAATGTTTATAAGCACCCTACCAGGGAACAGAGCTACCTGATCATGCTAAAAATATAAAGGGTCGATCTCAGTAAAAAGATGCCATAACCAAAGACAGAAAAAACAGTGAACAACTTGGGTTTCAAATGGTATTAGCCATCAACAAGTCATTATTTCACAGTAGGGACTTGCTGATTAAAGTTTCCACTGGATACTTAAGCACTGAAAATGGCTGACATTTAGTATAGAAGGGGGAATTAAAAACACGGAGGTTTGTAAGAATTCCAGAAGAATTTGCCTCCCATAGACTCCATGCCTAGGATTCCATTTAACCATGTATTGAAATCATAATGTCATGTAAAGGCTCAATTCCATAAATCCAAGCATTCGGTGCTTTCCTCCCACTAAACCCCTGTATCATGCACAATCTGTTTGTTTTATAACTGTGTGTGTGTGTGTGCTTACATACATGTGATGGATGTCTCCCACATCATGCTGCTTTATAGCATTATATTATGTTACTATACTTTAAGAGAACATGTTTCATCTTCACATGAGCCTTGGAAACATAGAGCCTTTGACAAGACGTGGACTTAGATAGGTTGTTTTGTGAAGTAGCCCTGGAACTCGGAATGAGAGACCAGGAAGAGTGGAGGAAAGATGAGGGGCTAATGTAAATGAAGACAGCGCCATTGGGCTGCTATGGAACACACTAAG
This sequence comes from Phyllotis vaccarum, assembly GCA_033318265.1. Classification (NCBI taxonomy): domain Eukaryota; kingdom Metazoa; phylum Chordata; class Mammalia; order Rodentia; family Cricetidae; genus Phyllotis; species Phyllotis vaccarum. The sequence continues at coordinate 165,343,514 of JARWLC010000001.1, read as the reverse complement.
TCTTGGTTCCACAGGACACACTGTGAGGAAGAAGAAAGGTAGGCATGATGGTATGTGTCTAAAATCCAAGTACTTGAAGGTTGAGGCAGAAGATGGCAAGTCTGTAGCTACCCTGGGCTACATGGCAAGTTTGAAGGCTAGGCTACAATAGGAGACCTTACCTCCAACAACATAACAAAAGAAACCTGAAAGTCTCCTAATCCTACCAGACTTTAAGGTGAGAGGCTGCTGCACCTGTTTACACTGCATCTCTCACTGACTGAGCATGGCTGAGATATTGATTTCCAAGCCCTGTAAGTGACATTTATAAACCAAAAAAGCTCTGTGGGTTGCCAGAAAATGGCATACAGCATACCCTTGAAGCAAGATGCTGACAGGTAGGTAAGCTTCAGTTAATGGATCTACCTGTCGCGTTGTAAGTCTGTGATGGCAATGCCAAAAGCATTTGCTCTGTGTCTCACCACAATGACCTGACCATAAGTTTCTCAGGCAGAGGCTTTTTTCCGAGATGGAGTCCCTCAATGCGCCTTGCACAGAGTCAGATATCTGGAAGAAGGTGGAATAATGGTTTTAATAGAAACAATAAGGTCAGAATAGATCAGTCATTTATCACATAAGCAATACCCTGGCTCTTTTCTTTTATCCTTTATTTCCTTCCTTCCTATCTTGTTTTATTCTTAATGTATTTATTTGAGGAGAGGCTCTTTCTGTATATCTCAGGATGACTGTAGATGCTCAATCATTCCGCCTCAGTCAGTAGTAGTTTATAATTGGGTTCCTTCACACCTGGCCACCATATTTCCTTCCTTTCCCCCCAACCTTCTATTTGTATGTACAGGTGTGCCTGTTACGTAACAAAAAGAGTTGATCTGTGATACAAAGATATTGAGACTAAAAGTGAAAAGTCAGGAATGAACTTTAAACAGACATTAGGTTGTAGGTGAGAACATCTCTCAGATTTAGTATCAAAGCATGGAAGTTTCTTTGTAAGTAACAGTGACATAAAAATGGACATGCTGTGGGCAAAACACTAGGAGATAACAGAAGTAGTACCAGGTATAAAAAGCATCCCTCTTCCCAAACCCACAGACACTTGCTTCCTATCTTCTTCTATAATAAAAATGTCTAAGCATTTCTAGTTTTTAGGGAGTCAGTCACAGGACACAAGGAAATGACATCATCATAAAAAGGTAAGAATTTAAAAATGAAGGTACCCCTGTTCCCCCTCAGTTCTGGTAGCCCTGTTATCCCTGACACCATTGTCATTCCCCAGATTTCTGTAAACCCCAAGCCATTTCACAACAGCTAATGTACACCTTCTTAGAAAAGTAGATCCTACCAGTACCCATTAGTTGGAAAATACCACCAAGAATTTGAAATTAGTAATTTCTCAAAAATGTTCCCTTGGTACCCTAACTAGTCTTTTCTGAGTTCCCTGCATCAGTTACATACTATAATAAAGAGCTTTTACATAACAAGTGATTCCAAGATGTAATGGACTAATGCAGTCATTGCAGAAGGATGTGGACATATGGGTGGATCACTAGATGGACAAGTACACAAGCACCTGATGAAGAAAATAGAGCAAAAATCCTAAGTAGTCATATATGACTGTGCACTGAAAAAGTCAGTTTTGTGTGGTAATATATATTTAATAAAAACAGTGTGGAATATCAGAGAACAGAGCTACCCACAGAGTTAAGCCCTAAAGGTCAGGGAGTGGTGACCCATGCCTTTAGTCCTAGCACTTGGGAGGCAGAGATCCTCTGGATGTCTGTGAGTTCAAGGCCTAACAGCCAGGCAGTGGTAGCTCACACCTTTAATCCCAGCTCTAGGAATTTTGAACTAGGAATTGAGGTAGCTAAACAGAGAGAGAGAGAGAAGGGAGGAGGCAAGTTTTCCCTCCACTTCCCTGATCAGCTGAAGAAAGAGGTCTGGAGTCAAATAATTCAAGAGACAGGCCTAAGGAGTTGGCTGGGTGAGAAGTGGCTGTGGTTTGTTTCTCTATCTCTCTGCTCTTTCAGATTTTTTCCCAATACCAGACTCTGGGTTTTTATTATAATACCAAATAGAATTTGTACAATAGTTTTGTTGTTAGAATACTTTTCATTTAAAATATTGAAAGTAAAATTAAGTATTAATTCAAATACAGATATTCCCGTGTTTCTGGGTGGGCTATACTGCTCTTGGATGACTTTGTCATACTTCTGTGCTGGGTCCACAGGAAAATGTTCCATGGCAGTATCCATGAGAGCTCACTTCTTCTCTCCTACACTCTCCTACGGGCTAGTGAGTGCTTCTTTATGTGATTTCACAGGAATCCAGGGCAGGAGTTTTGTTTGCCATGATTTGTTATCTGTTGTCCACTAGTCCAAAATATTAAATCAGAAATTCCAGAAATACATAGCTTATAAATTTTGAATACCTATTACAGAGTAAAGTACTATTATTCTAATTTATTATTGTTAATCTCCTACTGTGCCTAATTTTTAAGCTGGACTCATCATAGGTCTATATGCACAGAAAAGGATACACAGTACAAACAGAGATCACTATTACAGGTTTAGTCATGCACTATGGGTCTTATGTACCAGTGATAATAACATGTACCAGTGATAATAAGGAAGGTGTACCCTGAATTGGATCCAGGGAAGCTAGTCATTATCCTGATGAAAAGTTAGAATTAGAAAGTGCAGTTACCTTGCTTACACTCAGTTTTGGAAGTCATGCTATCCCTGACATCTTTGCCATTCCATCCTTCCTCTAAATACGTAAGTTTTATGAATCCTTTCCTGGTGATTCTAGAACAGGACAGCCCATGACTTCCCTCTCTCATCATTTACTTTTTGGGGAGGAGGTATCCTTTATATGCTAAAAAGAGGCAACTGACCCATTTATTTTTTCAGAGCCAATATTTGTCTCTCCTAAAAAGTATCAGGATTTGTTCAAGTCAGCCATCTGTGTCTCTTCTCATGTTTAGAGGAAACAGGCAGACATGTGCAATATAGACTTGGGTCAGAGAATAAGCTGTCTCTTTGTGCTGAGTTGTACAAACATGGCTGAGCTGAAGGCTCTAACAACATTAGCATCACAGTCACAGACAACCATCTCCGACAGCTCAAACTGAGTGAGAGCAAACCCAACACTTGAAAATGGGAGACCTCATAAGCTTTGACCTCTTCAAAGCTGAGAGCCACGTGGAGTCCTTTACAACAGCCTTAAGTCACCAGTTTCTGCAAAAAGAAGCAGACAGTGAGAACTGTTTCCTAACAAGGAATGTTGACTTGTTAGTAAACAAGCTGTGTCCTCACACCTTTCTCCTGGGCCAGTCACTAAACTCTACAGCAGTCATGTTCTTCATTAGCCCTTTCATTACATCATTAGCACAACCCCTAGTCCTGCAGCACAGAGTGAGCAGAAAGGTACTCTTTATAGGTGCTTACTGTTCATGTTACTTGATTAATGATGACAATAATTGCTGCTGAATAGTCTTAAAAGCCAAGAAGAGTTAGAACAAGGGTAGGCATTGGGAGGAGCAGGAGAATGGACGTTTAGGAAAAGCAGATGCTTTCAGCTAGCAAATAAAAGAAATCAGACACCTTGCTCCATAGTCTTTAGAATGGAAGATGTTAATATGACTAGCAATGGGACATTCTTAAGCCATAAAAGAATGAAAGTAAATAACAACATAGGGGAAGAGCTGCAAAATGAAATGTTTGTGCCAATGACTGAAATCAAAACAGTCAGATGTTGCTAGTCAGGGCATACTCAGCCAAAGTATGCCCTTGTGCACTGCATCCCTATTTAGAACATCAGATGACTTCACAGTAGCTTCCTGAGCAACACACATACTTGGGACTCTTTTCATGCAGGACCAGGGATTAAAGCCAGATCCTCCCTCAGATGACTTTCTGTTGCTGTTATTCCAGGATCTCAGGCCCACTTCCAGCACTGCCTTCTCTGGGCCAGGGTCCACACCAGCATGCTCACCAGTGCCATGAGTCCAGCAAATAGTCTCAAAACGTCGGCATCATTCTAAACATATTGACTGAAGAGGATGCTGAGGCTTTCATTGGTGAGGAGACCTACAAAAGGTGACCTCAGTAAGGTTTGAGGGGGAGCTGCACAGGCAGAGACTCTCACCCTACTCACATCTGTTGAGTCACAATCCACAGAAAGCCCCCAACTGATTCTTATCCATGTTAAATCGTACATTAAAATCATAGTGCCTCAGGTCACAGTGCCAGGAAATATCAAAGCTAGAAAACAAATTCAAAAAGAATGAGCTTGCATCCTAAAGTTTCCCATCCATTCTACAGGAACAATTCTCGCTTCCTGAAGAAGGTGGGGTGTTCTTAGTTCTGCTTATCAGCCATGGTCTGAGTAACAGACAAACAAACCCAGGATGCCCTCTACACTCTGCCTCCAAGTGATCGTTCAATGAATTGTGTACTACCAGAAGAATTCCTAAGACCACTTGCATTTGCCCATCCCTACACCATTGAAATTATCTTAAAACAAAATGGCAGGACACTGCTTCCCTTTTCTAATAACTTTAAGGATAAGGCTGAAGCATAAAGTCCAAGTGGGAAAACTAAAAGCATTTTGCTGGGCCTGAGAAAAGGTGTTTTTTAGAGAGCTCTGTTGTTGATGAAGGGTGGCCAGGGGCTACAGCAGGCACAGAAAAGGACTTTCTTTCCAAAGAATTGGACTTCATTTCTCTCTTGATGCTTTGGCTTAAAAGACATCAGAAAGGCCCTCCACTTTGCTGTGAATCAACCCCCCCAGGGCAGATCACCCCCCCCCCCATTTGTTGGGTTGCTCTGGAGTAGTAAACACAGTGCTCTCCCAAGCTCTTTCCCAAGATGGATTGTATATAAAGCATGTGTGGGGCAGGAGATGATAGCACGCTTGAGGCTTTCAGAAATCGGTGTTTACAGACTATAATGGAAACCACAAGTTTCTTCTTTAACTCAAGTCAGTATACATTCCTTCAGCCCGCAGGCAAATTGGGACAGGGAGAGGGGCTGGGAGGGGCTCCCAAATGAGTCATCATTTCACATTTTTTAACAGCCTGATGAGCAACTAGAAATGCTGTATTAGCCAGAAAAAATAGTTTTCTCCTCCCCCGCCCATCACCATTGGATTCAACAGTGAGCCTATGTGAATGTGGAATTTCTTGAGCATCTACCTGAATTGTCATAATGGAAGGTGTGTGACTGATGTCTCTGCCGTGGAGTTACAGGCATACAGGAGACCTCACAAAAAACATTAAGGTTAAAAAAATAAATAAATAAATAAATAAATAAATAAATAAATAAATAAATAAATAAATAAATAAATAAATAAATAAATAAAACCTCCCCTCATGTTGCCCCAAATATGAAAGGGGAAGAGCATTATTTCTCCTAGGTTATATTAATCCTCTGGAAAGCCCCAGCCCAGGGTGCTTGGAAAGAAGATGGAATTCCCAGATCTGAAAGCAGCCTTCTCAGCCAACATTCATGGTGCTAACAGACAGATGGTAAATGAAGCTGGGTTCTAAAGCCACAGCTGTGTGTCTTTGGGTCTCTCAGATCTATGTGTGTGATCAGTGAAATTTTTCAGATCATCTGAAACAGCAGCCTCTGTGTGATCCTGGTAAGTCTGGCATCCCTGACCCTGTTATACACTCTGCAGCTACATGCATCATGTGGGAGAGTAATGGGAACCGTCCATTTGTCTTGTGCTTACACATTTTACTGCTCCACTGTCATCAGTTTTTCAATAACTCTTTGTGAGAAAACAAGAGCTAATTTTTTTTCCTAGTTTTGTCCTGAACTACAAATAAATTCTCCTTTTTTTTTTTTTTTAATTTTTCCTTCTCTACTTATCCTTAATAGTACAGTACATGTATATGCTGGTTCTCAACCAACTAAAAGATCAAAACAAGGCCATTTGTCCTTAAAACCAAAGTTTGTATCTTTCAAAGAAATGGCACTTCTACAGGCAACTGAGGGGAAGAAAAATTTTGAGTTGGTCCGTTTCATAAGGATTCTTTGAGGTTTTCCTGAATTAAAAACAAATAGAGCCAAAAATAAGGGTGTCCACTCATATTTGGGAAGTGGAGACAAGAGTTCAATGGCAGCATAGGCCATCTTGGGATTCGTAAGAACCTGTCTCAAAAAAATTAAATAAATAAGAATAAAAAATAAGATAAAAATAAAACAAAAAATAAAAATCAATTAGAGGCATGTCTCAGTACCATGAGACTGGTTCTGAAGCTCATGAGATAAAATACTCATAGAAACTCAGTTTCTGTCTAAAGAAGGAGGAAGAAGAGGAGAAGAAGAAAATGGTGTGGTCATTGCATGCTTCCTGCTCCACTCCTCTTTAAATAACTCTATAACTGTTTCTTCAATTTGTATCATTAGTGTTCATATATCCCTCAATAAATATTAATCCTTTATATGATATATTGCCAATATATATTTCTGCAATAGTTTGTATATTATTTAAAATGTCTAACACACAGAGTGTTATATGCATAGTTTCTACATTATATTGTTAAGGACTAATGACAGGATCTAGTCTGCATGTGTTCAGTACAGTTGTAACTTCATTCCCATACCCAATTGCAGCTTTAACTCTGCTGATGCAGAGCCCATGAATAGAGAGCCAACTATATACCATTCTGCCATAATAGCAAAATACACAGTCTGGAGAGCTCATGGATACATATTCTATGTCCCCACAGATTAGCATTAAAACCATATGTTATTTCAAAGAAATAATTTGTTTAAGGATTGAATCATAAATCATGTGGAATTTGTAATGACTAAGAAAAATTCACATATAATTTTCTTTGAATTAAATTGAAGACTGGCTTAAAGAATCCTTTTCATAAATACCGATAAAAATAAGGATCTAAGCACATAAATGTATCTTATGTCTACAGTTACTGTGTAAATCCTCTGGATAAAGATGATTCAACTTTGTTAATACATCCCCCCCTTTTAAGGCCATCTCTATTGAGTTATCATTTAGTCCTGTCAGTACATGTTCCTTCTCAGTATAATCTTTGGAGAATTCACTCAGGAAAATCTCAGCACTTTCAACCTGGTTCTCACTTTTCTTCTTTTAAGAAAAAGCAAAAGGAAGGGGCAGAGACATGATTCAGCAGTTAAGAGCTCTTGCTGCTCTTGCAAAGGACTCATGTTCAGGTTCCCAACACCCACATGTGAGCTCACAATCCTCTCTAATTCCAGTGCTGGGGGTGAGGCACCCTCCTCTGATCATCACAGGCATCAGGTACATATCTGTACACATACATACATGCAGACAAAACAACCCAACAAATAAAATAAAAATAAATAAATCTTAAAAAAAGAAAAAAAAAGAGCAAAAGAAAACTGACTCATGAATCTTGTGGATTTGAAGAACCAAGATGAGGAGTTACAAACACACATCAATGATGTATGAACAGGATCACTGACGTGTTCACGCATTAATTCACTTTTTCAGCAGATACTCACTTTTAGGCTGTTGTGCACACTACGCTAGGCACAGTGGAAAATGAGGACTATGAAGTTGACAGAGTCCATCCATTATATAGATCTTCAGGTTAAAAGTGATGGTAGCAAACCAGAAAGACAGTAAAGAAATAAAATCAACAAGTTACTAAAAAAAAAAAAAAAGAAAGAAAGAAAGAAAGAAAGAAAGAAAATAACTATGTGGAAGGCTGAATATATGTGGACTGAATTATAACTTAAAATCTAATCATACTTTTAAGAAAGCTGAAGAAATCTTGACCCTGCGTGAATATTTGATGTTGAAGAATTGCTTACACTTTGGTGTTTGATCATGGTTTGATAAAAATGTTTAAAAAGAAAACAAAAAGAGTAACATCCTCTAATTTCATATATAGTTATAAATAGCAGACTTCTTAACAGCTAAATAATACTCCATAACAGCCATATGCATATAAACATATGTATATGTATATATGTATAAATATCTGATATATATATTATCATGTCCTAGAAAAATATTTTATATGTTCTTCTATAAAAATTAAAACTATGAGATGATAGCTATAATGATTTGTTCAGTTATAGTCATTATACCACTATGTGTGTATATCTATATATATGTATGGATATATCTATGTGCATTTATATATATGCCATATATATTATAGACACTAAAAAAATCTAAATCAAAATAAGAAAGAAAATTCTATTAGAGATGCAATAAAGTGCTTCTAGTCATGAGAGTGCTATCATTTGCTTCTTATCTGAAAAGAAATTTGGAGAAGATAGAACATGAATGGGAGAAAGGTGGTTGTGGCTGTGATAGAACATGAATGGGAGAAAGGTGGTTGTGGCTGTGATAGAACATGAATGGGAGAAAGGTGGTTGTGGCTTTGATAGAACATGAATGGGAGAAAGGTGGTTGTGGCTGTGATAGGAGTGAAGACAAGGATCTCATCTTTCTATTTCCCATGTTTATAACTATTGAGAACAACTTTAACATTTAATATAACGGAGCTTGAAAGATGCCCAGGTGCGAGGTACTTGCCAGGAAAACATGAGGAATAGAGTTCAGTCTCCAGCACCCATGGAATGACCCAGTGGAGTGGGCTTATAATCCAAACACTGGAGAAGAGGCAACAGTCAAAGCTGCTTGGTTCACTGATCAGCTGGCCTAGCCTACTTGGTGAGTTCAAGGTCAATGAAAAACCCTTTCTCCAAAACAAGGTGAATGGCTCCTGAGTAACATTACTTAGGATTGACCTCTGACCTCTATACACATACAGCATTTTAAAATAATAATAGTCACCCTGCACATTCTGTTGCCATGTTTATGCCATAGGAATAGGGTGGACCATCACTCATAAACAGGTTTGATATCCAGAATAATAGTGCCCTGCATACCAAGAATGTTTGAAAATATGTAATTCACAACATGTTCAGAGTAGGACACCCTGACACACACACAAAAGATCTGAAGATGACTTAAAATAACAAGAAGGAACGAGATATGGAGTTCTTATAGTGTCAGCAACAGGCAGGGTCAGTTTCCTTGTGTGGATATGGTCCTGTACAGCCTCCTATCGAAGTCCTAAGAAGGAGCACTGGACTTTCTTTTCAGCTTGTCCAGATGTGAGATGCAGTAAGACATCCCAACCTGGAATCAGACTTTTGCAATGATTTCATTTCATCTGAGTGGCACTAAAAGGGAAATGGAAGCCGAGAAACACTAAGGTACCTGCCATGTTTATAAAAGTAGAAAGAGAAAAGCCACCATCTACTGCCCTGAATACACAGAGGTAGCTGAGATCCTCTTCCATGCAGTATGAAGCACTTCTGACATAAAAGGATAACTCTGGAGCCATACTCCAAATGAGCAAAGCCAACAAGGTTTATCACACTGAGACTTAATATTGGAAGTTATATCCCAGAGGAGGCAACGGGTGTCAATAACAATGGCAGTTGGAAAATACACACAGACGCCTGTGGATGAATTGCTTTTCCTCTGAATCAATTAAGATGTTTCTGGTTGCCAGTAATGAAGTCTCCAAAACAATAAGGAACTATGTAGTGATCTATGACAGGAAGTGCAGGGTAGGGTGGGATTTAGAGTGGGAGGTTCAACAGCTCCTTGGGGTTCTCAGGGTCCAAGTTTTCTCCAATTTTACATTACTCTGGCTTGATCTGGTTTTACTCACGGACTGGTTGGGACATGAAAACAAGGGTCACATCAACACATAGTGTCAAGGGGAAGAAGTGAAATCTCTCAAGAGAGGAAAAACACAAAAACTTTCTCAAAAAGACTTCCAGTTGATTTCCTTTATATTTTATTGGCCAGAGGATGGGATCACACACCCATTTCTGCATCAACCACTGAAAAAAATGCCAAGGGCAGTGCTAAACCAACAGGCATTTGACCCTGGAACTGAAAAGAAACTATAGGTATGGGAAGTCCACACAAAATTTAATGGCAAATTCTACCTGACTGTGAGAGACTGGGCCAAACAGTGGGCTGGATTAAGTGATGTCAGACCTCCAGTTTTGCCATGATGAGGCAATAATGAAGATGTAAAAAGCAATGATGTTGGCAACAAATTTAATTTCTAATACTATTTTGCAAGCCAACATCCTTTTTACCTGAATAAAACAACAAAAGTGGCCTGTGACGTGCTAGCATGAAAACTCTGAGGAAATCAATCAGAGGAATTCTCTTTTAAGAAGAGCTGAAAATAAGGAATAAGCCTTTTTAACATGTTCCCAGCGGGGCTTGACGCTGTTATCCATGGACCACAGCAGGAGCTGCACGGTTCAGTACTTCTAACCCATCCTTCTTGCCTACTCTGTAGAATGACTGTAGAAGGCTGAATACATCACCAGCTCATTGAGACAGACCAACACCTCCTTTCTTCCAGTGAGCCTCCTTCCTGCCTCCCGAGATTCCCCTTCCCTATCTCTGGTCCTTGGTGCTTTCATGGGGGCACTTTTAACTTCCAGGTTGCTCACTGAGGCCCTTTGCCTTCTTATTTTAGATGAAATAGTGAACTTAAATGCAGCATGGTGTAGAAAAGCAAAGAGAACTTCAAATGGGCTTATTGTTTTGCTCCGTACACTGAGGAAAGGCATATACCAATAAACAAACAAACAAACAAATACATGCATACATACATACATACATACATACATACATACATACATACATACCATGTATGTTGCTACTCATGGTAGCCAGGGAAGGGTATATTTGTTTTTACCAATTGGGGATCTCTTCCCATAAATTAAATGCTCAGAGTCTCACGGTCTCATCTGGTTCTGATTTTCAATCATCAGTAAAATGATATAGTTTTTTTTTTTCACTTGCATTATAGCTTGTTGAAATTTAGTGTATATTTCCTACTGCACTGGTTTTCTAGTCTGAACTCTTTTAAGTCACACACACACACACACACACACACACACACACACACACACATACACACACAAATTCAAAATGTGTAGCCTATCTAACTCATTGACACCAGGGAGGGGACTCAGGTCTTTGCATCTGAGAATCTCTTGGAGACTTTCTGTTCTCTGAGCTCATCACACTGGGAGCCGCCAAGATGGCAACTAAGGTGGAAAGGGGAGCAGAAAGGGCCCAGACTTTCTGCTTTTCTCCATGTGGGGAACCGTGTATAGAACAGCATGGAGCAAGCACGCTGCACTCTCTGAGACATTCCAGCGAGGGCACAGGGGAACAGTGAGGAAGTGTAAGACATGCCAAAGGCATCACCAATCTTACAGCAGTAACTTGTGAACAAGCCAGATGATGGAGAAAGGAGCCGATTTTTTTTTTTTTTTTCAGCTAGGGAGAGTGAAGGTGAATGTTTCATACCCAGAAAAGGAACATCTAAAACCCTCTGACTAAGTCTCTGAGTAAGTCTCAAAAGAACTAGTCAGCACCAGAATACACTGGAAAAGGTTCTCACACCTACTTGGAACTGCACGGACAACACACACTCCCACGGGTTATAAAGCATCCAGAGTAATCCTTGTGAGTATCGGTCAGGCCTTCATCTGTCTTAGGGAAGGACCAAAGCGTGTTCTCTTAGGCAGATGTCTCTCTGAATCTGGATTAGCATAGTCTTCTCTCCCCAGCACAGGAGATAGAATGTTGAAAATAAAATAAATCAATTTTATGCTTTGATAAATATAAGCCTGTGTAATACCCACCTCAATCAAATATAAAATACCTCATCACTCTAGGGAGTCCCCTTGTGATATGTTTGGTCACTGCCCCTGTCATTATGAAAATGCCGATCTAGTTTGATCACACAGATTGATTTTACCTGTTCCAGAAATCTAATTCAATGGAGTCTAAAGAATGTACTGCATTCTGTCTGGATCCCCCTGCTCAGGGCAATGTTGTCTGCAAGATTTATTTATACTACTGAATGTACCAAGCATTTCTCCTTTTTATTTCTGGTTTATGTTCTTCAGACAGACATACCACAAGGTTTTATCCATTGTATTGGCCTGTGAACAGCCTTCGACAATACAAATAAAGGTGCTGTAAACATGTATAAACCTAAAGTTTCCTTTCTGTTGGGAAGAGAGCCAAGGGAAGAATTTCTGGTGGTAGGATAGCTGGAATTTTACCTTATAAGAAATAAATATTTTTCCAAATGGTCACACAATTTTGTAATCATACCAACCATGTACGAGACATGTAGTTCCTTCAGGTCTGCAAAAACTTGATATTTTCAGTATTTTGTAACTTATCATGCTAGTACACATATAGTGAAATTTCATTAAGTTTTACTTTTGCATTTCCCTTGTGACTAACAGCATTATTCAACATTCAAGGAGGTGCTTACTGGCGCTATCAGTCAGCATGAGCTACCATAACAAAATGCTGTAGACTGGGATCTTAAACAACAGACGTCTGTTTTTTGTTTGTTTGTTTGTTTGTTTTTGGTTTTTTTTTTCACAAATGAGAAGCTGGAAGTTCAAGACCAGAGGCCAACCGTGCTCACTGCTAGAAGAGAATTCTCTCTAGTTTGCAGATGATAACTTCCATACTGTGTAGTAATAAGTTTCTGGCCCTGACTAGCCCCAATACCTGGACTAGCAGTCCCAAAGTTCCAAAGAAACACACAGAAGCTTGTATTAATTTTATGCTGATTGACCTATAGCTCAGACATACTGCTAGCTAGCTCTTTCATCTTAACTCAATCTATTCCCATTCATGTGTTTAGCCATGTAGTTTGGTACCTTTTCTCAGAGCAGCATGGCTATCTTCTTTCCTCTGATCTGCTGGTGTCTCTCCTGTGTCCCTACATACTCTTCCTCTTCCCATTGTTTTCTTAGTCTGGTAGCCCCACCCACACTTCCTGTTTGCCTTCTGCCCAATCAGCTTTTTATTAAACCAGTAAAAGGGACAAATATTCACAATATACCAGAATATAATCCCGATAGCTACATTACTGTATCCTCACAAAAGAGGGCGAGAAGGGGACAGAAGAGAAACAGAGAGAGCTTGCAAGGGCACAAAGCTAAATAGACCAAGGCTTGGCACACATGGCTCCTCTAACTTTACCTCAAGTTCCCATTTCCAAATTACAGCTGCATTAAGATTGGAGTTTCAATATAGAAGCTTTACACAGACACAAATATTTAGTCTATAACACCAGCCATTTTTGTAACTTCATTTCTGAAGTGTCTATTCATGCCGAGTTTTTGCTTATTTGTTTTGTTTTTTGACTGTTTTGTATTGGATTATCTAGCCCCTCATTGAGTTGTATCATTTATATTTTTTGACTCAAGTTTATCATGAGACACTTATTAAAATACTTTATCCAGTTAGAGCTTGTAGGCTGCATATATTTTTAATATCTTTTGAAAAGGAGGGGTTTCAATTTTAATTGCAAATGTAATTTTTTTCTTTTAAAAAAGTGTTTTTTAAGTCATATCTTGATTGCCTATTACAGAATCCTTTCCAGTGCTTATAGACACTATGTTTTATGATTTTATCTTTTATATTTAGGTCTAAATTTTGGTTCTACTATTTATGAGTATATGAAGGGACTGGATGTTTATTTGCTCTCTGTCCAGATATCTAGTTGTTCCTAAAGGAAGTGTTGAAAAGTCTCTTTTCCTCAAATTATGTGGTAGCCATTCTGTCAAAAGTCAGTTGAGCATAAATATGAAAACATTTCTGAGTTTCTCTTATTTTTTTCTTTTCTTTTTTTACTTCTCTTCTGTTTGTCTCCTTTCTATGCTGGAGATGACAACTCATGATCTCACATATGTCCAATAAGTGCTATGTCACTGATCAGAAGTCTGCATTACTGCCCTTGAAAATATGTTCAATTAATTAATGCTAATATGTTCAACAGAAATATTGCACTGTTAATTTATGTGCCTTTGGAAATCTTGAAATCAGATATGCTAAGCTCTTCAACATTGGTCTTTTTCAAAATACTTCTCTAGACCTTTTGCTTTTCCATATAGACTTTAGTGTGTTAATCTTGAGTAAAGTCTATGTAGATTTTTATTAAAGTCACTTTGAAGATTACAGGTATTTTAACATTATTGAGCCACTAGTATTTCACTAGTCACTAATTATTTATATATTTCTTTCTTTCTCTTAGGAATGTTTTGTACACGTTGCCTAGGGATATGGTCAACAAAATATTCAGGCAAGGACTACAGAGTGTATTTCCAAGGTACTTTACTGCATATTGGTAAGCTGATGCAGTGGCTGGCAAAAGCCTTTGGCTTCTTACTACTCAGTCTTTCTAAAAGCAGCTTCAGAGTTCTCTTGATATGTCAGCTGCATTCTCCCAAGCAAACATAGCAAGCAAGAGGCTTCGGTGCTTCTGAATCCCTGGTTGTGGCCTCCTTGGCTGTTCATTGACTTTACAAAGAATCTTGATTCAGTGTTGAAGTACTCTCACCCAAGTGGGATACCTGGCAACAGGGACCAACACATGCTGGGGACTGTTTCGCATACCAGGCATTCCACCCTCCAGTAAGGCCCCACACATAACCACCTAGAAAGACATCATTTCTCAGTTTGGTCACGATGCTATAGAATTTTAATGGTTATGCCTTGGATTTGGACAGAACTGATTTTAAATCCTACTCTACTCTGGGAGAACTATCACTCACTGATCCTTCCTTACTGGTAGAACTAAGATAATAATACCTTTATCATAATACTACTGTGAGAGTTAGATAAATTCATGCATTTTATATAGACTTGGCACTCACTAAATGATAAATAATTACTACTTCTTTTAGTACTTAATGCTATTAAAGACAATAGTTTTTCTTTTTTCCATTTTTTATTTTAAGTTTATTTTCCATATCTCTCACTGTTCTTCCTCCCTTCCCTCCTTCTAGTCCTCCTCCCAGTCCTCTTTCAGCCTCCCCCTACTCCATTCCTCCATCCATTCCCCAGGGAGGGCAAGGAATCCCAAGGTGAATCAGTGTGGTCTGGCATATCCAGTGGAGGTAGGTCCCAGTCCCTCCCCCCAGTATCAAGGCTGAGTCAGGTGTTCCTCTGTAGGGAATGGGCTCAGAGATGTCAATTCATGTGCCAGGAACATAGTCTGATCCTACTGCAAAGGCTCCACAAACTGCCTGTGCCATTTGACAGTCATCTACCTTTGAAGGGTTTAGTCCCTTTCCATGAAGGTTCCTTAGTGGTCAGTTCAGAGTCAGTGAGCTCCCTATAGCAAGGGTCAGCCATCTCTGTGGGTCTCCTCCTCATGATCTTGATCCCTTTGCTCATGTGCACTCTTCTCTCTCTCTTCAGCTGAACCCTAAGCTCAACCTGGTGCTTAGCTATGGATCTCTGCTTAGGCCTCTCTTCATTGCCGGATGAAGGTTCTATAATAACAATTAGGGTGGTCATTAATTTGATTATAGGGGAAGACCTGTTTGGACACCTTCTCTGCTATTGCTTGAAGTCCTAGCCAGGGGACATCTTGCGGGTTTTTGGAGGTTTCCTTAGTACTAGGTTTTTTTCTAACCCCTCAGTGTCTCTCTCTATCAAGATATCCATTTCTCTGTTGCTCCTTTCACTCACCATCTCCTTCTCTCCTGATTTGTTCCTACTTCACCTTGCTTGCTCCCCATTATGATCCCAATTTACCTAGGAGCTCTTCTCTATTTCCCCTCCCAAGAGGATCCCAGGATGTTTCTCTTAAGTTCCTCCTGTTACCTAGTTGTTCAGGGGTTGTGTATGGCAGCCTGATTGTTCTTTGCTCTATGTCTAAACTAAGATCCATTTATAAGTGAGTACTTACCATGCCTATCTTTCTGGGCTTGTGTTACCTCACTCAAAATGATATTCTCCAAATTCAACCATTTGCCTGTAAATTTTAGGATGTCTTTCTTTCTGCGAAGTAGTACTCCATTATATAATGCACCACAATTTTTCATCCATTCTTCAGTTGAGGAGCATCTAGGTTGTTTCCTAGGTATTGCCTATTACAAATAATGCTGATATGAACATAGCTTGGCTAATGCTCCTGGGTAAGGATGTGCATCTTTTGGGTATATGCCCAATAGTGGTATTAATAGATCATTGGAGAGATTGATTCCCAGTTTTCTGAGGAACCACCGGTAAAAGTTGACAGTCCACCAGCAATGAAGGTGTGTTCCCCTTGCTCCACACCCTCTCCAGCATAGTCTAGTCTGTGCTTTTGATCTTAGCAATTCTGGCAAGTATAAGACAGTATATCAGAATTGATTTGATTTGCATTTCTCTGATAGCTAAGGATGTGCAGCCATTTGAAACTCTTCTGTTGAAAATTTCCTTTTAGCTCAGAACCCCATTTTTAATTGGATTATTTGGGGTTTTGGCCTCTAAATTCTTGAGTTCTCTATATATTTTAGAAATCAGTTCTCTGTCAGATGTAGGGTTTCTCAGGATCTTTTCACGTTCTTTAAGCTGTTGTTTTGCCATATTGACTATGCCCTTTGCCTTACAGAAGTGTCTCGATTTCAGGAAGTCCCATTTATTAATTGTTGGTCTTGGTGTCTGTGCTACTGGTGTTATATTTAGGAAGTGGTGACCTGTGCCATTCAAGGCTATTTTATACTTTCTTTTCTATCAAGTTCAGTGTAACTGAGTTTATCTTGAGGACTTTGATCGACTTGGACTTAGAGTTTTGTGCAGGGTGATAAATATTGATCTATTTGCATTCTTCTACAAACTATACAAACTACCATTCAGTTATGCCAGCACCATTTGTTGAAGACATTATCTTTTTTCCATTGTGTATTTTTGGCCTCTTTGTCAAAAATCAGGTTCTTAGGTGTATGGATTAAGGTTGGGGTCTTTGATTCAATTTCACTAATCCATAAGTCTGTTTTTAGGTCAGTATCAAGCTGTTTTTATTACTGTGGCTCTATAGTATAGCTTGAAGTCAAGGATGGTGATGCCTCCTGAAGTTCTATTATTGAGTAGGATTGTTTTGGCAATCCTGGGTGTTACAATAAAGTTTCTTGGCCCTGGGCAGCCAGAGGTCCAGACCCACAGACCTGCAGCCCCAGACCCCTTAGCCACCTGTTGCTACTTAGACTCCCAAAATGACTCAGACGCTTATATTAAGTTCATGCTGTTTGACCTATGGCTCAGGCACACTGCTAGCTTGCTCTTTCATCTTAACTCAACACATTTCCATTAATCTATCCTGCAACTTGGCCCATGGATCACCTGTGTTCCTTACATGTTGCTCCTTTGGGCATCTGGGTCAATCTGATCTGACTCCATCCTTCCTTTCCTACCTATTCTGATTCCCCACCTACTTTTTCCATGGTGACTGTCATGAGCCAAAACAGCTCCTTTATTTAAAGATTGATATTTACAGCATTCAGAAAGACATTTCCACATCACCTGGGTTTCCTGTTATTCCATATGAAGCTGATCATTTTTCTTTCAAGGTCTGTTAAAAAATGTGGTGGGATTTTGATGAGGATTGCATTGAATCTGTAGATTGCTTTTGGTAAGATTGCTATTTTTACTATATTGATCTTGCCTATCCAGGAGCATGGGAGATCTTTCTATTTTCTGATATCTTCTTCAGTTTCTTTCTTCAGTGACTTAAAGTTCTTTGTCAAATAGGTCTGACACTTCTTTGGTTAGAGTTACCACAAGATATTTAATCCTATTTGCGGCCCATTGCAAAGGCTGATGTTTTCCTGATTTCTTTTTCAGCCCTTTTATCATTTGTATATAGGAGGGCTATTGATTTTTTGAGTTAATCTTATACCCTGCTACCTTGCTGAAGGTGTTTATCAGCTGGAGGAGTTCCCTGGTAGAATTTTGGGGATCACTTATGTATACAATCATATCATCTACAAATAGAGATAGTTTGACTTCTTCCTTTCCAATTTGTATTCCCTTTTTTCTCTTATTGCTTTAGATAAAACTTCAAGAACTATATTGAATAGATAAGGAGAGAGAGGACAGCCTTGTATTGTGCCTGATTTTAGTGGGATTGCTTTCAGTGTTTCTCCATTTAGTTTGATGTTGGCTATCGGCTTGCTGTATATCACCTTTATTGTATTTAGATATTTTCTCTGTATTCCTGATCTCTCCTGGCCTTTTATCGTGAAGGAGTTTTGGATTTTGTCAAAGGCTTTTTCAGCAGCTAAGAAGATGATCATATGATTTTTCTTTTAGGTTGTTTATATGATGGATGGCATTGACAGGTTTTCAATATTGAAATGGATATTTCAGTGTTGAATCATCTATGCATCTCTGGGATGAAGCCTACTTGACCATAGTAGATGATTTTTTTATATATGTTTTTGAATTCGGTTTGCCAGCATTTTATTGAGTGTTTTTTGTATTAATGTTCATGAGGGAAATGGTCTGTAATTCTCTTTGTTGCATCTGAATGGTTTGGGTATCAGGATGACTATAGCCTCATAAAATGAGTTTGACAATGTTCCTTTGGTTTCTATTGTGTGGAACAATTTGAGGAATGTTGGTATAGGTTCTTTGAATGTCTGGGTTAAATTTACACTGAAACCATCTGGCCCTTGGCTTCTTGTTTGTTTGTTTGTTTGTTTTTGTTTTTGCTTGGAAGATTTTCAATAACAGCTTCAATTTCCTTTAGGGTTATTGGCCTATTTAGGTTATTTATCTGGTCTTGATTTAATTTTGGTAAGTGGTACCTGTCTAGAAAGCTGTCCAATTTTTTTAGGTTTTCCAATTTAGTGGCACATAGATTTTCAAAGTCTGACTTCTCGAGATTTCCCGAGTATCTGTTGTTATGTCCTCCTTTTCATTTCTGAGTCTGTTAATGTGGATACTTTCTGCCTTTTGCTTAGTTTGGATAAGGGTTTGTCTATCTTGTTAACTTTCTCAAAGAACCAACTCTTTGATTCATTGATTCTATGTATTGTTCTCTTTGTTTCAATATTATTGAGTTCAGTCCTGAGATTATTTCCTGCCTTCTACTCTTTCTAGGTGAGTTTGCTTCTAATTGTTCTAGAGCTTTCAACTGTGCTGTTAAGTCTCTTGTGTGATATTTCTCTAGTTTTTTTATGTAGGCATCTAATGCTATGAATTTTCCTTTTAGCACTGATTTCATTGTGTCCCATAAATGTGTGGATTCATTTTTATTGAATTCTAGGAAGTCTTTGATTTCTTTCTTTACTTTTTCCTTGACCCAGAAGTGGTTCAATTGAAAGATGTTCAGTTTCCATGAATTTGTATATTTTCTATGGTTTTGGAAGTTGTTGATCACTAACTTTAGTCCATGGTGGTCTGATAAGATACAAGGAGTTGCTCACATTTTTTCCATCTATTTATATTTGCTTAATGATAGAGCATGTGGTCAACTTTATAGAAAGTTCCATTGGGTATTGAGAAGAAGGTATATTCTTTTGTATTCGGATGGAAAGTTCTATATCAATCTATTAAGTCCATTTGAGTAATAACACATGTTATATCTCTTATTTCTCTGTTAAGTTTCTTTCTGGTAGACCTATCCATTGGTGAGAGTAGGGTATTGAAGTTGCCCACTATTAGTGTGTGGGGTTTGATAGCAGAATTAAGCTTTACTAATGATTTTGTTTGTTTGTTTGTTTGTTTGTTTGTTTACATATGTAGGTGCCCTTGTGTTGGGGGCATGAATATTCAAGATTGAGACTTCATCTTGAATTTTTCCTGAGATGAATACATAATGTCCATCCTGGTCTTTTTTGATTGATCTTAGTGTAAAATCTATTTTCTTAGATATTAGGATGTCTAATACAGCAGCTTGGTTTTTAGGTCCACTTGATTGGAAAATTTTTTCCCAATCCTTTACTCTGAGCCAGTGTCTGTCTTTGAAGTTGAGGTGTGTCTCTTGTTTGTGACAAAAGGGTGGGTTCTGCTTTTGTATCCATCATGCTTTGCTGTGTCTTTCTATAAGTGGGTTGAGTCCATTGATATTAAGGGATATTAATGACCAGCGATTGTTATTTCCTGTTGTTTTTGTGGTAATGTATATTTGTTTCCCTTCTTTGGGTCTTTCTTCTATGAGATTATCTATTGCTTGTGGTTTCATGGATGTATCTGGTTTCCTTAGGTTGGAGTTTTTCATTTAAGGGTTCTTGTAGGGCAAGATTTTTGGATAGGTATTGTTTAAATCTGCTTTTGTTTTGAAATATCTTCTTTACTCCAGCTATAGTGATTGATAGTTTTGCTGGATATAGTAGTCTGGGCTGGCAACTGTGGTCTTTTAGTGTCTGTATAACATCTGATCAGGAGCTTCTGGCTTCCATTATTTCCACTGAGTAATCCGGTGTTATTCTGATGGGTCTGTCTTTATAAGTAACTTGGCCTTTTTCCTTTGCAACTCTTAGTATTCTTTCTTTTTTCTATAATTTTCTGTAATATGGTGAGGAGACTTTGGGGCAGAGTCTAGTCTATTTGGTGTTCTGTAAACTTCTTGTATCTTTATAGGCATTTTCTTCTTTAGGTTGGTTGGGAAAGTTATTCTGTGATTTTGTTGAGTATATTTTCTTGTGTCTTTGAGCTGGTATTCTTCCACTTCTTCAATTCCAATTTTTCTTAGGTTTGGTCTTTTCATGGTGTTCCATATTTCCTGGACATTTTGTGTTATGACTTTTTGGTTTTAGTGTTTTCTTTGATTCACTATCTATTTTCACTTTTGAGTCTTCCACACTAGAGGTTCTTTCTTCCATCTCTTGCATTCTGCTGGTTATACTTGCATCTTCAGTTCTGGTTCATTTCCTCAGATTTTCTATTTTCAGCATTGCCTAGGTTAATGTCTTCTTTATTGCTTCTGTCTCAGTTTTTAAGTCTTGAAATGTTTCCTTCACGTGTGTGATTGCTTTTTCTTGGTTTTCTTGCATTTCTTTATTTTCTTTCAGGGATTTTTTTTTTTTATCTCTTCCAACATTTTGTTTGTCTTTTATTCTATTTCTTTAAGGAAATTTTTACATCCTATTTTAAGATTTCTATCTATTATCTTCATAAAGTTGTTTTAAGGTTGTTTCTGTCTGTTTCTCCTGCATTTTCATGATCACGTCTTGTGGAACCACCAAATTCTGATGGTGACATGTTGTTCTTTATGTTGTTATATGTAATAGGAGGTTTTTGTTCTGACTAGTTTTATGGTTTTGACTTCTTTGTAGCTGTTTATCTGAACCAATAATCTCAAAGTCTCAAAGAAACACATAGATGGTTATATTAAGTTTATGTTGTTTGGTCTATATTTTAGGCATATTGTTAGCTAGCCCTTTTATCATATTTTTATTAATTTGTCTTGACACAAGGCCTGTGGCTTATTGATTTTACTATATGTTGGGTTTTTTGGAGGGGGGTGTGGCTGGATAGAGTCTTATTTGACTCTACTTTTTTTTTTTTTTTTAATCCGTGTTCTAATTTTTCTACCTACAGTGTCTGGTATAGGCCAAAACAGTTCTTTTATTTCACAGCATATAGAAAAACATTCCCACATCAGTTATATGTATTCTTGCACTGGCATCTTCACATTGCTTCCCCAGATCACTGCAGGATTTGTCTGTATCTCAGGGAGCTGATTTTGGTGCAATCTGTTCTGTGTTTGTGTCTCAGGAAGCCTCTCTTGGTCAAATCTTGGTTCTTGCTCCACTTGGAGATAGTGTATTCTGTGTTACAGTGACCCCTCTTAATCCAGTAAGTGCTGACAGATTGTGGGTTGCTGAGGAACTGAGAATCTTAGACAGCTGCTCTTGATCCAATAGAAACTGAGGAACTCTACTAGTCACATAATCTGATGGATGTAGAGAATCTGTGGGTTTCCGGTTGCCACTGAGGTCACTGGATGATGGGGTGGGTTGGGGGATGGGCAAGGTTTTTTAGCTGGGGCTGTGCAGGAAACTGAATTGCTGGGGCTTTTTGCCTGTAGGGGTTTTCCTTGCTGGCCTGGATTCAGGGCAGAAATGAGTGGGGGTGGGGTTCCAAGGGTTATGTCCTAGGGTTAGGGTCATAGAAATTGAGATCTTTACCTGGGCTGGGTTGGCTATAGTTTTTCAATTACACCAAAAAAAAAAAAAAAAAAAAAAAAAAGAAGCCTAGAACTAATTATATTAGGGGATACAGTCATATTGGAGAGTCCATGAAAAATAAGAGCTTTCTTTTTACACTAAACTGCCTTTGCCCTTAGAGATGGTAGCTATGGTGAATAGTGTTAAGTGTCAACCTGACCAAATCTAGATAACCAAGGAGATGGACCAATCATCAGCCCTATGAAAGACTTTTTTAATTTGGTTAATAGTGAGAAAGATCTACCCCAATTGTGGGCAGCATCATTGCCTGGGCTGCATCTTACCTAGACCAGATGAAAAAGAGAGCTGAGCAGCAAGCATGTGTCCATTTATTCATTGCTGTCTAGTCCTGACCATAAACGTGAGCTTACCATGGACTTACAGTGCCTGCATTCTTGTCTTTCCTGCAAGAGTGAACAATAAGTGAAATTATAAAGTCATCAAACAAACCATTTCCCCATCGAGTTGCCCCCACCATCAGAGTATTCTTGTCATATCAAGAAAGGAAAGGAAGAGAGTAGCTAATGCCCCCATTATAACCAAAATCCTTTGAGCTATGCTCAGGGGAACCATCAAAGAGTCTCATTCAGATACAACCAGTTTTCCTGTACGTCTCTGACTAAAGCCACATCCTGGCTCTGTCAACCTGGACAGCTTCAAATGGAAAGTAAGCAACAAACGAGTCACCTACACAGTGGAACCGAAGTTGCAGAAGAAATGCCTGAGCTTCCTTACCCTGAAGGGGGAATTTGTCAGCTTTCTTCTATGGCAGGTGACCCAGACAGTCCCTAGTGGGATGAAGCCCTACGGAAGTAATTTATATCCTTAAAACACTTTACTGGTCACCCTTTCTTTCCCCTTTCACTGTCCCAACTCTCTCAGTGTTTTCCATCTATTCCCAAATAATCTACCGATACCCACCTTCTTACCTGGGGATGTGAGGCATGCCTCACTAACATAGATACTAACCTCAGAGAGATACTTTGAGCTCATGTGAGTGTGCTGAGTGAAAGATGACCCTCTTTGGAGAAAGAAACCGATGGATAGAAACACAATGTGCTCTAAATCACATACCCAGGTTGGAACGAAGTAGAAAGAACATCACTCAAGGTAGACTTTACTCCCAAATCCTCCAAGATATCATACACAGAGCATCCAAAAGCATTTATCCAGAAGATTTCTCAGCCATTTGCCAAAGCACCTTTCTCAATGTAGTAGTCTCCTGAAAGAGAGGGATAATGGCCAAGCCATACCTGCTTTCCCTAAGAAGAGCGAGCCAAAAACCACAGGTAGAGAATACTAACTCAAACATAACAATTTCACAATGTAACAGTTTTCTTTGAAAGTGTTACACAAATACATTTCTCTCACTTGAGGACGTCGGTAGAAAGTAGTTATTCTTTTCTATTTTATAATACATATATTAAAAATGTTCAAATGTGGCTGTGTAGGGAAGTCTGCCAAATATTTTGAGGCACCAGATCCCACTTTGCCTAATTTTAGACAGCCTGGCTAGTCTAATCCAACGTAGTCTTTCATGCAGAATGGATTGGCTAAAATCTATGCTTTTATATTAAACACCAGCTTTTCAAAAGCCTTCTTTGGCCTCTCCGAGCTACCGCACGATGAGATGGCTGCTGCTGCAAAGAAGTGAAAATGAGTTATTTTCTGAGCTTCCATTACCACCATGAAACAAACAAGCATGATACCTTCAGAAAATGCAACGTACGTGGCAAGAAGGTTGTCTGCTGATAAACCAGATGCTTTAACCACCACCGGGGCACAGTCTCTGCCACTGTGCTCCCAGCCCCTTTTTGTTCTGTGAGTGCATGCCAACAAGGAAAGGACACAAAGGCTGTGCGAAATGCTGCATTTCTTAGTGTTTGTGTTGGCTTCCTTAAAATCGGCTGATTTCCAAATCCCTTCCCCACCCACCTTAGTTGTATTTATAACTGTTGGGTAGAACAACCTGAAGCCCATATTTAAATACAAAATGCTTTGTGACCATTCGTGCAAATCTCTTTATCGGGGTCTCGCACATTAATGCCCTGCACAATTGACCCACAGTCTGATTGTTTAACGTAAGGCTTCCATGGGGCTGTTTCCACCAACTTGCAGCCTTGTTTTGAGTTTGCTTAGCTTTCCTGGACAATCAAAAGGAAGTGGAACCAAGCCGGCTAGCTGGAGCTGGAGCTGCCCTGTCTCCTCCCACCTTCTGTCTCGGTTTTGTTTTTCTATCTTTTTTTTTTCTTTTTCTTTTTTTCTCCTCATCACCTTTGATTGTAGTGAAAACTAAGCCAGACAGGGAGGGTGCTTTCTTCTAGTCAGTTTCTGCTGCTTTTTCCTCTCTTACTCAAAAGCAGATTCTCTGTGATTAATAGAGAAGTTAAGGAAAGCATTTGTGTGTGTATGTGTGCGTGCATGTGTGGGTGTGTGTGGCATGTCTTCATGCAATAGGAACATTCATCTAAGGAAATGTGAATTTCCACATCCCTTCTACACTTAGGGGATGTTTTAGCCAGCCTCAGACTCCACAGTCCTTTCTCCAGTTGCCATTTTCTTCCTTTGAGGAGAAGCAACAATTGTAGCAGATTCAAACTAGGCAGACATATTTCAGATGCCTAAGGCTTTCTTTGAAAGCTTTCACAAGGTTGTATGGTCAATGACTCACACTCCACTTCAGTTTTCTCTGCTGTAAGCTAGAAATTGATTTATATTTATGAGTGTTTGAGGTAGCAATGGAAACAGGCTATACACACAACAGACAATAATAATGTCCATCTTAGATGATGGCTATGATGACTTAAACTATCCCATGAGAAACCCAGGGTTCAGGAGTGAGTATGCAGAAATGTCAGTCATCATCATGAGTTATGAATCACAGTAAGATATGAGAGGCCTTGGTCTGGGTATGGTAGCTCACACCTGTAATTCTAGCACTCGGAAGATGGATGTCATAGGATCATGAGTTCCAAACCAACCTGGGAAACACAAGATCCTGTCCTGGAACTAATGATAAATGTCTTTGTTGTAACGAATACAATGATTAAGTTTTTGGAGACAAATATGTATGTGTACAGATCTTTATAAGACAATTTTTACTTTTGTGAACTTTGGAATGTTTTCTCCACTCTGGAAGTCCCAGTGTCCCCATTTATAAAAAGGAAGCTAAAAAAGCCTCTAGCTCAAAGTATCACTGTGAGGGTTATGCATATGCTGATACTTAACACAGTGTTCTGCATATTAGTACATGCTGTATATGTCAATATGTGACTAGCATGTTTAATATGAATTGTTTCTTTAATACATGTTATTGCAAGGGCATAATTCAAATAAGCCCAAGAGATAAATGTTATGTATTCATCCATACACCATAAAGACATAAATTATTTGCATAATCAGTTGGCTTAATGTTCCTATTCCTTGGAAATCTCCCAAACCAGTGTTAAGTCACATAGAAAATGAAAAAGAGACCAAATGAGGAAAAGAAATATTCTGACATTTATTTTCTTGGAAGATAGTTGGATGCTACTCTAATTAAGACAGACAGTCCTAATTGTAGTCAGCAGCATTTATATCATAATGGCTTAACACTAGGCATGGTTGTCTACGCATCATATACATATACATTCTATTCACATCCATTTACATTCAAAGGAAATCTGTGGGGAGAAGCAAGTCATTCAAGAATCTAATCAGGACCCACTTAGTCTATTCTAAAACACCCTTTTCATAGAAATCTATTTCTTAGAAGCTGGTAGGAAAGGAAAGATCACTGGAGGATATTGTAAAATGTTTTAGGGCCACTTCCAGTTGTAAAATACGTTGCTTCTGCTGCATTATATTGGCTAAATTTCAGTTATATGTTGCCTCTGACTTCAAGAAATGTCTACCTGGGTGCCAAGAAAATGGAGTACCCCATTGTTCTAACTTGCTTCTGTATGCAGGAAGAGTTCACCTGAGCTCAGCCAACCTGCTTAAAGCTAGTTATTGGTCAATGGCAAAGACATTCTTATTTCTTCTAAGTACTACATAAAGAATAAACCCACATTGAGCTTTAGTGCATTGTTTTTGTTTGTTTATGGTTTTTTAGAGCCAAAAGTAAATGTTCTCTGACATATATATATATATATATATATATATATATATATATATATATATATATATATATATCCACTGTCAACTCTGATATAAAAATTAGAATGCCATACTTTCACAATCTCTGTCCTACATCCTTACAATAATAACTCATGCCATTTAATAGATGGCAGGCAACATAGTTTCAAAACTTTATTACAATTTTCTGAGGGCACAAAATTAAGACTATACATTTCAAAGTCAGGACTTTATAGCTCAGACAATATCCCTCCTTCTAGATGCTTTGGAGAAGTATCTTCTCCAATTTTCTCAAGACCTTGAAATCAATCCGCTGACCCCTACCAAGGAGCAGATATTCCATCTGAGACAGATTCAGTGAATTGTAATGTGGCCAAAGTTCTTTCCACCACCCCCATCCTTCACCCGTACCACTTTTCAATTTGAAATGTGAAACTCTTCTCATAAGAGTTGAAGCCATGTCCTTACTTTTTGAATCTGGGCTGGATTTGTGATTTGACTTTCTTAACCTGAGAGAATGTGATGGAAACAACTTTGTAACAGTTCTGATTCTGAACCTCAAGACACCTTGCAGGTATGAATGGTCTTAGGTCCCTGCTCATTTGCCATGTGAACATGTTCTGGTTTACTGGATAGAAGGAAAGAGAATGTAGGGCACAGAAATCCAAATAAAGTGGGACCTTGAAGAACTGATCAATTGACACATGAGCAAACTTCACCCAAGGGAAGTTGAAAGAGCA
This sequence comes from Phyllotis vaccarum, assembly GCA_033318265.1. Lineage (NCBI taxonomy): Eukaryota > Metazoa > Chordata > Mammalia > Rodentia > Cricetidae > Phyllotis > Phyllotis vaccarum. The sequence continues at coordinate 165,316,609 of JARWLC010000001.1, read as the reverse complement.
CATGATAGTAACATACACCATCCCAGTGGGCCATTTACAATTAAACAGCTGATATGGCATCTTATGTTTGCTGCATAAAAGATTTCTTCCTGGCCCAGATTTACAGAGAAGTTCAATTGAGCCCCGTCTATTTCTATTTTATGAAACAGTGACCTACTCAAATGTTTTGTTAAACCACAGGATCTTACTGCTTTCCTTATTATTGTGATACTGTTTGTCCTCCCATTTTAAAAAGATCTATATTCTTGTAAGTATATATTTTTACTGTTTTATAAAGTTTTTAAATGCTTTGAAATTAATACATTTGACATCAAAGTTATTACAAACATCCACCGATTTTTAAAACTCCAACATGTATATAAGAATGAAAGAAACATGATAAACCTCTGAGATGACCCATAACAGAATTTATTTCTCATAAACTAATAGTTATGTGTATTTATGGAGTAAAGTACAATATTTTTTATCTAAGACGATATTACAGAAAGTTAGAAAAAAATGTATATACTACCTCAACAATTATACTTTTGTGATGAAGGTATTAAAACTATTATTTTAACTACTTTGTAACATAAAATATATTATTATTATGAACTATGCTTTACATGACATTCAACAGCTTACTATAAACTTTTCTTCTGGTCTAACTGATACTTGGTATCTGTGACAATATTCTTGGTGCCTGGATCCCTGGAATTGACTGATTCCTGCCTTCTCTGAGCATGGCTTGCAAATAGAACATTTGATACTATCAGCCATCTGTATCCTCACGGCTAGTTCTTCTGACACAAGTTATTCAGACTTAGTCTTAACTGTAAGTAGTCTTGAAGACTTTGGTTCAAACAATATTTTTCTAACGAAACACTGAGGCCAGAGAGGAAAGCCTCTTATCTCTTAGAGTTGCATGACACTAAGAGGCAGAGGCCAAGACCAGAATCTGAAGAGTCTAATAGAGAAGAGCATCATATCAGCATGTGAGGTCCTCACTATAGTCATTACATAAAGCATTCCAGCATTAGAAAAGGAAGGGAGGCCAGCTGCTTATAAAAAGCCTCATCCACTGATAGTTATATGGCTTGAGCAGTTTGTGAGGCCTCTGGCAATGGGAAAGGGATTTACACTTAATGCATGAACTGGATTTTCGGAGCCCATTCTCTATAGAGGGATACCTTGCTCAAGGGGAGCGCTTGATCCTCTCTCAACTTAATATGTCAGACTTTACTGACTTCCCATTGGAGGCCTTATTCTCTGAGGAGTGGATGGGGCAGGGAGAAGCTGATGAGATGAAAGGGGAGGGGGAGAGTGGAACTGTAGTTGGTATGTAAAATAAGAAAAGACTTTTAAGGAAAAAAGAAGCCTCGTCCACACAGCAGGGGCTAACACTGGTGTTTTTATTCTTGTGCTCATCATGGTCAGTGTAGTTTTCTAGTAAATGTCTTCAGAATGGCTATTCAGGGACTCAGGCTCTTTCCAAATCATGACGACTCTTCTAGGGCCTAGGAGTCCTCATCATTCAGCTGATACATAGACAAAAAGGAGGCAGATAAAGATATGAACAAGCGGATTTTATAAGCTAGGCCTGGAAGTGCAGCTGTCATTTTTGCCTACATCCACTGAACAGAGTGTAGGAACATGACCACATCAAGCTATAAAGGGAGACTGTGCGACTGCACTCCCATAGTGGAACTAGGAAGAAGTTTTAGCCGCAGACTCTCAACACATTTTATACAGAATCAAATAGTGGAAATTAAACATTTTCTGCATAAAAACAAAACAGAAACTCTACTGTATTTCAAAAGGTGACCAACATAAGAGTACACCCATATTGCATTCATTACTGAAGAAAGAGAATTGAAAATGCTATGCACACATTAGAACACCCAGAAGCTGAAATTCCCACATTTGGGGCAATTTATAAAGAAAAGCTCTTTTAGCCTGGAAAGCCCAGCTCAAAATGCTCTATTGTCTTGCCGTAATCTTCTGCAGGATTTTCATTCCTTGTCCCAAATAAGCCTGGGATTAGAAGACAGAGAGTCTACATGTAAAACCATTACCTCTTGCTTACTTTTTCCTTTTCCTTTTATCTTTTTAACAGACAGCAACTGTAAGAGCTTATTAACAACCACCTTACTCTTAAAATGTTGAGCAAACTTTAGGTTCACTCAGATACATTTAGAGGGAAAAACATTCTTTATTTCTCTCTACCCCAGCAGATTTTTCCCCTTTCCAGTTTCATAAGAAAGTCCTCAGGAAAAATAGACGTTATAGCAGTATCAAATTAATGGATGGATTGAGTCTACATTTTTCTTTTCCCATGATGAAGTCTAAAGACTAAAAAAGACTAGACAGAAAGCAGGATCCATCCATCCACATTCCAAGACACGTTCTAGTTACCCAATCACTGCAAAGCATTGCCAGCGTGCAAAGACCATGCTTTGGACTCAAAAGCAGAGATTTTCAATGTATTCCAGTCATAATCCTTAGCTGATAATGAAGACTAGCCGACTACTAAGCAGCCAATGGGCTTAAAGGTCTCTGAGGAAAAAGTAGCATCATCCAGGCTGTAAGGTGTGGTGTTCAGAACCACTGTGTCTCAAATTACAAAACAAAGCCTGGAGGGCCTATGCGCCTTCCCTGCCTTCATGTGCCTTCCATATTCCAAAATGTTTCACTACTTTTCCTCTATCCTCCACCCCCAGGTCTTTCTAAAGACAGAGAAGAAATCTAAAATTTTTTGAATAATTGGTTTACGAACTATGCTAAGCATTTGGAGAGTAATTAGAAACGGTTTTAGTTCCTTGTTATTCTAAAGCAAATTATTATTGATTTACAACAGACTGTTCATCTGATATCTCTCAGGCAGTCATAAAATGTAGTCTGTGTATTAAAAATGGTTGATGTCTTTCTAGCAACAGCACCTAAGCTCAGCCAATGACAGATCTTTCCAACTGGATGAAAAACAGCCCAATCTTTCTGTGTGTTCTGCTCACTTTTGTGCATATGCCAAAGAGCCTAGACTCATATGCACTTATTTTTGGATTGGCTTCATTTTTCATGGGGATTTATAGATACCCCATTCATACTAGTGATTTGCAAAGCATGGAAGAACATTTGTTAACATGATCATGAACTTAAAGCTAAACACACACTATTATAACACATCTAAAGAGGGGGTTTATGACTGCTAAGCAATCCCAATGACTAAGCTAAAGACGTCTCATATACATGCTGGAGCATCTACTCTTTAACTCCCAGGTAGAGATGTGAGCTCTACAGTTTAGCAAGTCCCACACCTGGACAATCCTCAGTATTCTTCTCTGAAAGGCAGGGGTGTCAAGAGCATTTATACCCAAGGTCGTCATAAAATATAAATGAGGTTTGAAATTTTCATCATATCATCAGGTGTATCAAGAAACACTCTGATTACAGCAAGGTATTAGTACAGGACCATACCATGACACTTACCAGATGAATAGCAACCTCTCTGCTCATTCTCTGATTGGTAACAAGTGTTAATATAGACCAGCTTGTTTTCTGCTTCTCCACTGTTTCTCCCAGAAGAATATTGCCTTGCCTAAGAGATATTTGGAACTTACATATTACAGAATTGACATGGTGGGCGGGGGGATGAAAAACACTTTTGGAATGCCAGGGAACATGATAAAATTGTTAAAAGGACATTTGAACTTACGTTTTTAGGATATATTTTCATATTCTTTTCGGTACTTAAGAATTGCAAATAAAGAACTTATTTCTAATTTTACTTTTTTCTCTAGTTTTATTGAAAGGTAACTGACAAAATTTGTATATGTTTATACAGTATAATCTCATGCTTGATGCATTCAGTTGTGAAATGATTACCACCTTCAAGCTAACCAACACACCTACTGCTTTTTACAGTTACATGGTTTTATGTATATGAAGAGAGCTCTTAATATCTAGGGTCACCATATTAAAGAATCATGCTTCCTGCACAGCTGGGTGTTCCACTTCTTCCTTTTCTCCTAATTCCAACACATGATAACCACCTCTCTCCTCCCTCCTCCATGAGGTGGACGGTTGTAGAATATTATTTTAAGGTGTGCTGCTTTTGGTTATACTGCATTTGTTTAGCCTGCTGTGATGAAACACCATGACCAAAGCAACTTTTGGAGGAAAGGGTTTATTTGACTTATACTTCTGCATCACTGTTGATCACTGAAGGAAGTCAGGACAGGAACAAGGGCAGGGCCAGAACCTGGAGGCAAGAGCTAGGAGGGAAAAAAAAATTGACTCTATTCCATTGAGAGAAAGTAAAAGGTAGTCATGGCAATCATGAAGGTATCTGGAGTATCAAGACAGGCCAGAACAGATCCAGCTCCCTTTTAGTGGGGAGAGGGGAAGCCTAAGCCCATCCCAAAAGTACCCAAACAAAAGATAACTCATAGCAAGAACCCACAAGCCACAAATTCAGTATGGGACTTGCTAAGACAATAATTTCTCCCCCAAATGATCAGCAACACAAAGAAGTCTCATTTGCTCAATCTTTATGTATGGAAGGAATCAGCTGGCACAGTCTTGAGAATTCAAAACTGACAGAGCCCCCCAAGGGCCTGAGGACAAAACATCACATCAGGCCAGGGAATCTAATATGGCCTACCATAGCACAGGAGGGAGGGGCAAACCAGGAAAGCAGGTTTGGAGGACAGGAGGTAAGATGCTGGCAAGCCATAAGAGACAAGCAGCAAAAGGCTTGGTTCAGGCTGGGACGTGCATAGGAATGGTGGGTCTGGCCATGTGTCTGTGAACAAAGCTTATCAATTGAGACTAACACTGGAGATTGATAGTTCTAAGCCTGAGGTCAGTGAATGGACCAATGCTAGAGCCACCTATTGCCCTTCACTGATGTAGATACTGAAAACACTAACATTCATGCCTCCAGATGGCTGATTGGCATCTAGAAGGTCTTGAGGAGTCTCTAAAGCATAGATCTCCGTGCTGCCATTGTTCTGATACACTCAATGAACTTGAGAGAAGCAGTGTCCACCTGCCTAGGACACAAGGAGCAGGACCTGGGGAAATCTCCAGTGGATGGGAGACTTCGCCCAGCCCAGACTGCAAAGTTAACTGTAGAAAACAGAATCCCTTGGTATGCAAAGAAGGGACCCTACCAACAGAAAAGAGATCTGGTATATATCAGACTTATCTAACAGCCTCGGTAATAGCATAAACCATAGGGAAATAGGCATCCACATGTCCAACTGCCTTCCATCTGTGAACAGAACTTCAGTCTCAATTTTCTTGCACCCAGAATGTAGCCTCTAACATGCCACCCTTTGTATTTATTTTTTACCCTTGTATTCCATTCTTACCTTTCTGACAGTATTTTTTAACATATTTTTATTTTTAAAAAAAATTTTGTTTTATTCTATGTTTATGGCAGTTTTGCCTGCATGTATGTCTGCACAACACATGTGTGAAATGATCCCAGAGGCCAGAAAAAAGGTGTCAGATCTTCTAAAACTGGAGTTACAGGCAGTTGGGAGCTGCCATGTGGGTTCTGGGTACCAAATCTAGTTTTTCTATAAGAGCGACAAATACCCTTACCCACTTAGCCATCTCTCCACAACTTACTTTCTTATCTACATTTAAATGTTTTTATTTTTCCTTTTATACACTCATCTAGTATTGTTTGTTTTCTGCTATTTAGCAATGTTTCTCTGTGTTGTATCTTCTTACCCTGTAATCACCCCAAATCTACACACCTTGTTTCTCCCTCCTATACTGCTGGTTTGATCTATTGTCTTTTTTTAAAATTCTTTCTCTTGTACTTACCCAATTATGTTTTTGTATGTTTTTGAATTTCTTTCTTTTTTCTTTCCCATCTATAATATTTTCTATTCTTCTTTCTTTTCTCTTATTTAACGTTTTCCTTTATTTTTTCCTTCCCCCAACTGCTTCTTTTCTTTCATTCACTTACTAACTCAGCACATAACTCTAAATAATTTTTAAGTTTGTAATACTTTCTACAATAGCTTTGTCATTTTCTTTTTATGGATTTTGGAGATGTATTAGAAGAAATAAAAATAATCCATAAATACGTGAAAAAGTGTTCAATATCCTTAGCCATTAAAAATGGTGAATGAGAACTGCTTTAAGGTTCTGTCTCATCCGGGTTTGAACAGCCATCATCAAGAAAACAGAGCAATCAATGCTGGTGAGTATGTAGAGAAAGAACAAGCCTTGCACAATGCTGGTGAAAATTTCAACTGATATAGCCACTATTTAAATCAATATGGAGGTTTCTCATAAAGCTAAACCAGAAACTGTCTTATGACACAGGTATATTAGTCTTTAATAAATCCTGAAAGACTGTAAGTCACCGTATCACAGACATGCTGGGACATTGTGCTTATTTCTGCATTATTCACAATAGCCAGAAAATGAAGACAGTCTAGATATCCATCAACAGATAAATGCATAAAGATACTGTACTGTTGTAGTGGGGGTTTCTTTGTCTTGGATGGCCAGAGGCCCAGATCCTGCCGTGCCAGACCCCTCAGCTGCCTAGCCGCCCGCTCAGGCCCCCAGAAGTGACTCAGTCGCTTATATTAACTTTATGCTGTTTGGCCTATGGCTCAGGCACATTGCTAGATTGCTCTTACATCTTAAATCAACCCATTTCTATTAATCTGTCTGCCACGTGGCCCATGGCTCACCTGTGTTCCTTACATGTTGCTCCTTTGGGTTTCAGCTCGGTCTTCTCTGACTCCGCCCTTCCTTTCCTACCTATTCTGATTCCTCCTCCTACTTCTTCTATGGTGCCTGTCATGGCCCAAAACAGTTCCTTTATTTAAAGATTGAGATTCACAACATACAGAAAGGCATTCCCACATCACTGTATGTATATAACAACAGAATACTACTCAATCATGAAGAAAAATAATGAAGCCATGGCATTGTAGGAAAAATAATAGAGCTGAATTAGAATTGTGTTAATCCAAAAATAAGCCTGACTCAGGAAGACAAAGAGTGCATGTTATTTCCTATGTGTGACACTAATTTTATAACTGTGTGTGTGCATGTGTGTGTGTGTGATATTTGAGTATATGTACATGACACTTTGTAGGGATTCTTGAACAGGTAGAAGAGATCTAAAGGAGGGAAAAACCAAGAAAGAAAAAGGGATAAACTAGGTTTGGGGACCTGCCAGGTGGGCAGTAGGTATGAACTGAACCGCAAAAGTGAGGATGAATTAGAGCAAAGCATAATGACATGTGCATATAAAAAAGTCACAATAAAACTGGTTGCTTTGTACGCTAGCTTTATAAAAAAAATTAACATCACTTTTTGGTGGAGATGAATGTAAATAAATAAACATAGAAACAGGAAGTTTGGGGGTTGCTAAATGACTTGTCCCATAGTTCATGTGAATCTTTACATCACTTTCTACCTCCCAGTCTCCTCCCTCTCCCTGGGATGTCTAAGCCAACATTTATGTAAAGTTTCCAAAATGTGTCTTTGGCTTTGTCTACTAACACTGTCAATAAAATGTGTCAAGTACCTTGGGAGCATTCCATACTCATATTCCTAGGTAATATGTCGCTGTTCATTTAGTCGGACTTAGTGCTCAGCATGAGCTAAAAGAAGTTATCCATGAAAGTGGCTAAGATGACATCATTCATCAGCTTTTCAGCATCTTCCCGGGAGAATTCTATTTCAATGACAAACAGAACCTTAAAGTTAAAAGAAAACCTAAAAATTTAAGTACTTCCAAAATACAAATGTAATTCAGTTCAGGGATGCATGTTGAACAAGGATCTTACAATCCTTATTTGACTGGCACTGTCCTGGATAAGGTGACCAAAACAGAGGGAGCATTCCCCTGAAGTTATTAAGAAATAGGGTAGCATATCACAATGAAAGAAATGCACAAGGCTGTGTATTCCCAATACTGATGCTACTCATTTGCAGTTCTACAGCTGCGTTTATTTCTGCATAAAGTTTCTCAGCTTGTGTTTATTTCTAGGTAAACCTTGTATGATGGTTAGTTTTTGTCAACTTGAAACAAACTAGAGTCACCTGGGATTAATTGGTGTGGTAGGACCAAGCCTCCAGTGGGTAGCACTACTTCGACTAAGTGATGCTGGGAGTATATGACAGGTAAGCGGAAGGTGAGCCTGAAGCAAGCGAGTTAGCACCACCCCATCACTGGTCTCTGCTTCAAGCTTCTGCCATGAGTTCCTGCCTTTGCTTCTCTCAGTGATGAAGTGGGTTTGGAATGTGTAAGCTAAATGAACCCTTTCCCTTCCCAAGTTGCTTTTGGTCATGGTGTTTAAGACAAAAATAAAAGGCAAACAAGACAATCTTGTTAAATTTAGTTTTTCTCACACTCTCTATTATCATATTTTCTACCATGTCTACTCTAGTTTTAGATTTCTCATCTTCATATTTGGAAAACCATTCCTTTCTTTCCTAAGCTAAACTCTTCGTTACATTTTTTTTCTCTGTGTAATTCGTCTTCCAAAACTTTAAAATAATTCTTGAGTTATTGTTATAAATAAGTATTCTCTACTTGCCCATCTCTGATCTTACCACTGTCCACAAACTCAATGATAAAACAGAAACTAGATTTGCATGCCAAACTCAGGAAATTAGCTCAAAATCAAAATCTAAGGACGTGTGTGTGTGTGTGTGTGTGTGTGTGTAAAAATGTATCACTCTACCTTCAAGCTTTCTGTCAAAGTAACATGACTGCACATTTGCTTTGGTTCATTTTGTGCTTCTGAAAAATTCTCCATGCATGATGCATACTATACACATCAAAAGCAAGAATCAAACATGGTACCTCAGATTGGAATTAGTATAAACTCCTAGTACACATGAAGACCAGACTCAGTATGGGCAGAAAAAATAAAATTTCAAAGAGAAAAAAGTACTTTCAAAAGAATTTTTAAAATGAGGTACTCCAGGGAAAGGGGCACTAGGAAAATTGCATAAGGGGTGTAACCACAAATGCCAGATGGACAAAGTTAGGTGTGGCCGAGAAGTACAGCAAAGCCTTTATTAGCAAATTCGATGATACATAGATCTCATTGTTACATAAGACCCAAGGAATTTCTCCCAGGATTCACACCCTTCTTCATAATCATCCCAGTACCTGGCTAAGAAGCATGTCTTTGGGGCTTTCTCTGGATTTATAAGCATTCTGTAGTGAACATAACTTTGCTAAAAGCTATTTCCAGTTCCAGATATTTCTCAGTTCCAAATCCCTGCACTGGAAATAAAAAGAGAATAAACTCCTTTTTATTTTGATAAGGAAACACAGCACAACACCATAAAAACGCACTGAGGTTCCAGACAAAGGTCAAAGGTAGCATGGACACCCCTCACTCAACTTTCCCTCCAAGATGTGCTTTATTCAAAGAAAAAGAGAATCTCGAGAGTCCAAATCAGAAAAGTTCTGATGCCTACATGGGCTGTAAAAGCAAGCCCTTAGCTCGTGAGATTGGAGGAACTTAGCAAGGCCATGCTGTTTATCATTTGCTACTTAATATAATAACCCGTCCAGCTGCATTGTGATTTAAAACATGTCATTCACAAAGACTCCAAAGGCAACCATTACAAAACTCCCAATTACTTGCAAAACCAGATAAATGAGTTCATCCAATTAATTTCTGCAATAGAAATATATTTTGAAACAAAAAGTAGAATCTGAATATCATTGGGATTTGCATGGCTGGTTTTGGTTTGAGCTAAAACATAACCATATGAACCATATTAAGATTGTCTGATTTTAAGAGGTTTTTTTTTTTTCAATTTAAGGGAAACACTGTAAAGAAAATTCATGTGCTTCTCTTCTTGTCTATGTCCCAAGGCTCTAGGAGGGAGGGTTACACAAGTTACAAAAATTGCAAAAGAAAGGCCTTGACTTTCCCAAGAAAGTTCTAAAATAATATAGCAATGGATATTTGTTCAGCAAAGCATAAGCCATGGGATTTCAGGCAGGCAGTTGGGACTTCAGCGAAAACAAACAGGACCAGCCCACAGCAGAGCAGTGGGGCTTTTAAGCCCATCTTTGCCTTCTCATCCTTTCAGCTTCCATTCCTCGAAAGCAATTGGCACTCTCCAAACCTCCCAAAGAACTCAGCCGAGAATGGCTGAATGCCCTTGAACGTCACAGAAATGTGTCTGTGGTTGTATGAGGTCAGTTCTTGGGAAGAAGAACCTCAGATGGGAATTCTGATCCAAGGGATATGCAGAGGGACAAGCTCAATGGGGAAACCCACAAAGTATCAAGAGTAATAAGATGGGACAGGAGAGAATCAGCCAAAGGTGTACCTTTATCCTGACTCTAGGTAGCTCTGAAGAGTGTACAGGTCTCTCTTATTGAAGAAAGATAAAGCCAAATGCTATTATCAGCCTCTGTTTGAATAGACATGAGATGAGTTCCCAGGTCTACATGAAACACTTAGAATATTTATCACAGTAAGTATGGTTTAGCTATATACAAAGATGGGACATCTTCAAAGGGTTTATTTTGCACAATATTAGCACTATAATTATTCCTTGGTATTGTTTTCTACTACAAAGATTGGGGGAGGTTCTGAATCAAGAAAAAAAATGTATCTTTAAGATTAAATAAAAGGTTTTATTTCTCTGTGGCCCAAGTTGTCACTAAGACCCATACATAGGCCTGAGATCTGTGCCAGAGCCTGTAATTTTGTAAGAGTCTGGGGAGGTACACCACAGCAAGGACCTTACAGACTACCCAGGGCATTGGTGTCATTTGGGCCCACACTGCTACTGAGGGTCATGTCCTGGGTCTCTGGCCCTATAGCATTCAAAGTCCGGATTGATGTATGTGGCTCCTGTTGCCACCAAGCACCATGAAAAATCCCAGAATCAGATCAGTCACCTGAGTCCACATTGGTGTTTGAGGACCAGGATGAATCCAGATCTGATGGTCTGTGCTACTATTCAGTGTCATGGTGACATGGGTGACATCTGAGCCAGAGCTGCAGATGAAGGTCATGTCAGGGTCTGTGACCTACTTGCAGCCGAGGTCTGTGCTGATGTCCAATGTTCCTGCTACCATCGAAGGCCATGCAGACACCCAAGATCAAGGGCCATGTTGGTATCCCAGTGCCATACTATTGCGGGGGCAGTGGTAACATCCAAATCAAGGATCTATCATGGCTGGGGTCTGTGCTAAAGTCCAGGTCCTGCTTTGGCACCAAAGGTCACATAGACACAATAGGGCTACCGGGATTGGAACTGTAATGTGAAGCATGATGGTGTCCTGCGGCCACATGGCTGGCTACCAAAACTATTCCTACATGAGGGGCCAATCTCTCCACCAAGGGCCAAATGTCATCTGGGCCTAAGCTGCTACCAAAGGTCATGCCTGGATCTCTGGTCTTGCTGTAGCTGGGATCTGTTTTCATGTTTGTGGCCTGTGTCACCTCAAGAGGCCTTAGGAACCATTTGAGATGAAATCAGAGGGCCATGCTGAGCCGGCCCCACCCCTCACTGCTCTGGAAAAGCTGCCTTTGCCTCTTGTTGGACACAATAGGAAAAGAAATGGCCCTGCACTAAAGTGAGGGCTGTTACCCCTCATCACAGGCAAGAGTGAACTGACCTTTAGGGCATGCATGTAGGGCAGCTGACTCTTCACCCTCGGCCAAGACTGATGGCCCCAGTGGCTTAAACTGACCAGTTTGACTACTACTCAGGCCCACAGCTGGGTCTTGGGTTGACCCTATCTAGGACCTTCTGGGACTCGTGAAGGGACTGGTCCTGTGGAATGATACCCTAAAGATCTCCAAGACTTGGAGGACCACAGAATATCTCAGAGGAGTTCTGGTGAGGATCCAGTGAGGCTTCCAACCTGCCCAGTGAAAAATAAGCATTCGCCCGTAAAGCTGACAGGACAAGGGAATATACTCTACCATATGTCAAAGCCCCCACTGCCGTCAGCATGAATGAAGAGGTGATGGAGAGGCAGGAAAGAAGGCAAAACAAAGAGACTATTGTTTTGTTTTGGCTTGAGGGATTGTTTTTGCTTGGTTTTGTCTTTGGGGGGCACTGCAGGAGTGAGGGGAGGGTATAGGGAGACTGGGAGGTGAGCAGAATTGGGGTGCATGATGTGAAGCTCCTAAAGATTTAATAAAGAAGTTTTTATTTATTTTTTTTAAGAAAGGCTTTATTCAATCAGTTAATCATATTACATAATTCAATGAAATTTTTCTATTTCTTCTCCTGGGCATAAGTGTGATTTATCTAGTATTTCTTTGTATAAATGTTTATGAAGTTTAGCTGGATCCCACTCTCCAGTTTAAAGGATGATTATATAGCTTGTCAGTCAAAGCTTACATTCCTTTAGCTTCATGGACCGTTTGTCCAAGAGGATTTTTCTGAGAGTTTTGAAGGCATGAATCCTCAGTGATATGTACTACATAGTTGCTAGTGCTGAGTAGAGGTGGTGCCCAGATCTGGCAGCATGCAATTATCACATGATATAATGCACTAATGATCAATGCACTAATTGAGCTGTTCATCCATTTAAAACATAGTTACTGTGGTTTTACTCTTTGTAAGACCCTCAGATGGGACAATGAACAAAACAGATAATGTCTTACCTATCTTAGGTCACCATATTTATCTATAATTATGGCAAAGATAGAAGAAAACTAATAGTTAACTGTAGCCACCTAATTAACTTGTGACAATCTATATAGAGAAAATAGATTATAGAATGAATGAGGCAAGGGGTAGGCTCAGTGGTTGTCAGAAATGAGCACTTAGCAGAGACTAAGATGGAATGGAGGAGCGAGCTGTGTAAGAATGTGAGAACAATATTCAGGCACTTGTGGTTGACATAGGAGTTAAAAGCAAAGGGTGGGAAGTGGAGTATGGCACATAGGGACCCACCTTCATAAGAGGCTTGGTACATTTGCTATCCACCTATGGAAGACATTGATTAATCTGTGTTAGGATGGTTAAGATGGAAAGTTGTTAGGCATTGCCTTGAGTTTGTCTAACACTGTCCATTGAATGCAATTTTTTTAATTTTTTTTTGTGCAGATTAATGGAAAAAGCAAGGGGAAATTTGAGATTGAAAGACAGCCCAGATTTTCAAACTCCAGAAACACATCAGGTATTTTAACTAAGACATCTTATATGGTAATTATGGGAAATTTTCTTTGCTTTGTTAAAATATTCCCAAGATTTTAAAAGATACACAGTTGGACTCAACCTTCCTTTGTCCTTGACAATGTGATAAGACAGCGTTTTTAGAAAAGAATGCAAGTTGGAATGGCCCTTGACTCTACACAGGGAGAGTTATCAAAGTCACATTTTTGTTAGTTTGTTTTTATTAAAATGAGTGGAGAAGTAAATGGAGACCATGGTTTTTTTGTTCTGTGTTCCATCCGGGTGCTGAGAGTAGGCAGGTCTTTGATACCACTCTCTTTCCCAACCGTTAAGCAAATGACAACTTTCCTGATTCTTTATGGCACTGAAGAAGATACCTTGCTTATCACAAACAATGCTTCCTAACCATCATTCTCAGAAGAGGTAATGTGTACAGATCACTGCTCCTCCCAGAAATTAGTGAATGGAACCCAATGGAACAGTTTTGGAAAAAAATGAATTTTCTGTCTGGTGTTAATACACTGTCAAAAAACAAGATTGGAGAACAACTGTCTAAACTGTAATAAACTTAACATTTCAAATTAGAGTGAACTGAAATCTAAGCAGTATTTAAATTCTTCTTAAAAATAGGTTGTTCATGTGGTTTTGATTTAACAAAGATTTCAAAGCATTTTGACACAGTGTTGCCCATATCTACTCTTGTTCCTACTCACCATGAGAGCCCATGTTTAACTGAAGAGGAACCCACGTGTTTCAGATTCAGTGTGTAGTGTTCTTTGGTAATAGCTTGTTGGTGTCCAAAGAGCCCTGTGATAATGTGTTCTAGTCAGAAAGTCATATTCTTCAGCTTATAGTGCTGTCCAAAATCAGAAAATCTTGAGACGGCAGACTGTAGTATGAGGTTTCTGGCCCGGACTTTCGGGCTTATCTTCAAGGTTTAAGCCCGCAGACTCACAAACCCACAGAGACACGCAGATGCTTACAATAGTTTTAAGATGATCGGTCTAAGATCCAGGCATATCACTTGCTAGCTCTCTACCCTTAATCTAACCCATGACTCTTATCCTGTTCAGCCATGCGGCTCAGTACCTTTTCTCAGAGCAGCATAGCTCTCCTCTGTTTCTTCTGGCTTCTCTCTGGCATTCTGCTCTGTTCTTCCTGTTCCTAGAGTCTTCATAGTCTGGTAGCCCCACCCACACTTCCTGTCTGCCTTTGGCCAATCAGTGCTTTTTATTAAACTCATAGGCAGGGACCATTATTTACAATGGAGCAACAAAATCCCCCTACAGCAGACATGTCTGCATCTTTAGCTCCAGGTATCAGATGAATAACTGCTGATGCACAGGAGAGAAAACGGGATGAAACTATGAGAAGGGTTGGCCTTGTCATGTTTTTCCATTTCTAGAAGAGGCCACTAAGGTCCTATATGATCTATAAAGTCAGATTCATTTTATGCTGTGCAGCTGGGGCAGTTGATGTCTAGCTGGCTTTGCACATCTTTGAGCAAAGCAAGGACTTCCAGAAAAGCTTTCAGATTCCTAAAGAGAAAAAGTCTTTATTTATGAGCAACTCCACAGCTCAGAAGCCAAGGTTCAATTTCTGGAAAGCAAAAGAATTAGTTTTGAAATTGAACAAGCAATGCCATGATGGACTTTAAGCTTCTTAACGACAAGCAGACAACTATACTACAATATCTGTGAGATCACAAATAACAACCTTTGTCTCAGGTTACTCTGACATGTTTGTGTCATATGTGTTTATATGTATGTGAGTACATGCTCATGTGAATGTATATTTGTATGCATGTATTTATGGAAGACAGTGGTTGACATTTACTTTCTCTCTATATAACCCTCTACCTTATAAGTGAGTGAATGTGTGCGCGCATGTGCGTGCGTGCGTGCGTGCGTGCGTGCGTGCGTGCGTGCGTGCGTGTGTGTGTGTGTGTGTGTGTGTGTGTGTGTGTGTGTGTGTGTGTGTGTGTGTTGGGGTGGGGTGTGTTGGGGTGGGGTGTGTTGGGGTGGGGGGGATAAGTTTCTCTTGGACAGGAAGGTACCAAGTAAGATAGTCTGATGGACTGGCTGGCCAGTAAGGCTGGGGGATCTTCCTGTTTCCATCTTCCCACATTGGAATAATGGCCTTTTACTGTCCTGCTCATCTTCTATCTAGGTACTAAGGATATGAACTCAGGTCTTCATCTTTATACTCTGAAGCAAGCATTTTATTGACTATCTCCTTAGTCCTCCAAACTTCTTTTCTTTGGCAATTTTAACAAACATTGTATCTTAATTTTTTTTCAGTTTAGCATATAAAAAGGTAGATTTCTTACAGACTCTTCCCACATATATTTATTTTACTTTGCTCTTCTCTGACTCCTTTTCCTCTTACTCCCACGGGCAACTGGTCCCCATCCATCTTATTTTAACCATTTTTAGGGGCATTTGATATCTCTGGGAAAGGATAATTTATAAATTATAAGATATAAATTTTAAAACAACAAAATTAGCATTGTATAGATAGCCACCAGAAAATGGTCACTAGGACTAAGAGCTTATGTGTATCTTACTCATTTTGAACCATAAATGTGCTATGCTATCATAATTTTTTCTATCATTTTCACAGTGTATCAATGTCCATCCATCCTGAGAAGCTTTTCATTCCCACCAGATGGGAATAAGATTGTTTATAAAGCAGGGGTAGAAATGAAACTTGTACCTCAATCATTGCACTATGCACTTTTCTAAAGAAGAAGACAGTCAATGACTCTTTTCTTTCAATAAAACAGCAGCCATCTATCAGTACTTTTGTTTTGAGTTTTTGCTTGTCTTGTTGTTTCTGCTTCTCTGTTGTGGTGTCGGGGCAACAATGGCAGCATCACTGGAAAATTTATTTGAAATTCAGATTGAAGCATTAGAGTCTCTGTGCAGTAAACTTTCAATGACCCATCTGCCCATTAAAGTCTGAGAATCATTGCTGGAAAGTATCTCTTCCCATTGTGTGCAACACTTGCCTGGACTGTGTCATTTCCCCAGTTTTTATCTCCCTCTACTCTATTTTCAATTCAGCCACCAGGGTAGTCTTTGGGAAAGACAGAAAATAGAGCAAACAACAGAAAATAAACTCCCAGACCCTTTTAAACTCAGCAGCGTTATGTGTTACATAAACACAATGTCTTGCCATCACTTAAGGACTCAGATGAAGGGGACTCTGCCCACGTTTTCTGGTCTATTTCCCAACCTTCCTAGATGACATATCCACCACAAGCTTTCCTTCTACCTGGTGTTCTTGGGAAGTTTTTCTTTGCTCTTCCAGCCGTTTTATTCTGTTTCATGACAAACATCACCCAGGATGAACTCCTCTTGTGTACTTTATTATCCCGTTTGTGCTGGTCCATAAAATAGTCGGGAGTGAAAGATTCTAAAATTGAAATGCACTTCCTCTCAGTTCTGGAGAGTGAGGAGTCAGCAGTGTGGGTATCTGGTGAAGCCCAAGGCTCTACTTCCAACATGGCTCCTAATTATCACCCAGAGGGGGAACTCTGTGAATGGTGATTGCTGGGAGGGGTGGAATTACTAATAGGAAATGCCCAAATTAGTTCCCTTTAGGCCTGTTAAACAGTAATCCATGATCACCTCTCCAGATGCCTCAACTCTTTTTATCATCACAATAGAGATTAGGTTTCAGAATGTCAATTTGGGAGGAGGGGAGCATTCTAACTATAGCAACTATCAAACTGAAATCCATCTCTGACTTATTTTGGTGTTTTGATGCTTTCTGGGCTTTATGAAATGGGCTTGCTTCTTTAT
This sequence comes from Phyllotis vaccarum, assembly GCA_033318265.1. Taxonomy (NCBI): domain Eukaryota; kingdom Metazoa; phylum Chordata; class Mammalia; order Rodentia; family Cricetidae; genus Phyllotis; species Phyllotis vaccarum. The sequence continues at coordinate 165,299,669 of JARWLC010000001.1, read as the reverse complement.
TAATGGACTATGACTTAGGATGTTTACTCCAGGAAACAATTCCTTGTCCTTTCACCCACAGCTGAAACTTCTGAAACTTTATCAAGAACAGCAGCACTTCATCTAAATTTGCTCAATAAGTGAATCAAGGATTTTATATCTATACAATCTCAACAAAACTAAGCATCTTGTCTCTCTCGTTTTCCCCCTTTCTATTCTATTCTATTCTTTGAAAAGTATTTGTTAAGCATTTAGTCTATTACAGGTCTGTTTAACTGAGATGGGGAAGAATGGAATCTAGTCAATGTCTGGGGCGGAAGGTGGGGGAGGGGTTGGCACACTCACAGGCAAAGGAAATGATGTTACCAAAATCAAGACAATGCTGTCCTACTGAGCACATAAATGTTTTCCTAATCATCCCAAAGGAGCATCATGAGTTAGAGGCTGAAAGGTGAACTTACACATACATGATCATCAGAGAAGGAACCATGTAGAACAGGGAGGGTGTACAAACATAACGCATCTACAGGCAACAGGAGTTCAAGGAGGAGATGGGGCAGAGAGAGCAAGTGTTGGGCCACAAGCAGGTGGACAAGCTGTCAGAAATGTTTGGTGGGGTAGGGTAGCAATAAGCCTTGTTTTGTTTGAGGGAGCAGCCGTTTATGTAAGGAATCTGCTCTAACTATTAATTTCACTCTCTTTATTCTCAACTGTGTCTTGGTTTGAATGATAAATCATGTGGTCAATCTTATAGGCTGGCTCACAGGCATCTATCCTCAGAGGCTTACCACAAAGACTTATGATTAAGAATGATGACTCTGGACCCAATTTTTTTTTTTTTTTCTGGATTAAAGTAATGGTTTCTTTTATTTACATTTTAAATCCTTTGGCAAATTCCTAAACTCTGAGCCGTTGCTTCCTCCTCAGTAAAACAGGCACTCAGTGATTATAGTATCCAAGTTAGAGTTTTAATAAATCAATTTTGTAGCATACTTTTCTGACATATCATAACTAGATAGTGTGTGCTAGTTTATTATTGTTATTAGTCTGTCTGATTTTTATGCTTTTGTGGATGTATTACACAGCTACTTAATGATAGGGTATCATATGATAATTCAATGCATGTATAAAATATATAATGGTCAAATCAGGGCAGTTAGGATTCTTTATATATGAAGAATAATAGTAGTCTGGGAAAGATATTTCAAATGGTTCACATAGAATTGTATTTTGCAAAAAAAAATTAATTTAGACATTTTTGTTAAATAATGTTTGGGGAAAAGAATTAAGGGGGCAAGTGATTATATAGTTCTTCATAAAGTGTTTGTACATATAAGTATTCAATAAGTAGGAAAATGAGTAATAATCTACAAAAATGGGAATGTCCATTAAAAACTATAGTTTTGAGTATTTCCTAGCATATTTCCCGGCATATTTTGTGTGAGGACTGACTGGCTTAGGCTATCTATTGCTGTGAAGAGATACCATAACCATGGCAATTCTTATAAGGGAAGGAAAACATTTAATAGGGGCTGGCTTACAGTTTCAGAGGTTTAGTCCATTATCATTATGGCAGGAAGCATGGCACTATGTAGACAGTCATGGTTCTGGAGAAGGAGCTGAGAGTTCTGCATCTTAATCTGCAAGTAGGAGGGGGGAAAACAACTGTGTGCCACTGACCCTGGGCTTAAGCATCTGAGCCCTCAAAGCCCACCCCCACAGTGACACACTTCTTCCAATTAGGCCAAATCTACTTCAACAAGATCACACCTCCTAATAGTGCCACTCCCTACTGGCCAAGCACTCAAATACATGAGTCTGAGAGCCATTCCTATTCAAACCACCATAGGGATTTAGCAGGCATATAAAATGTGAGCATCAACAGAATAAGTATTGTCTTAGAATTTGTAGAAGTAGCAACATAGTTGGCAGGAACCACCCAACTTACTTACCAAGTCAAAACCTATATTATAGGTCCTGCAATATATCTTCATTAGAGAGCTTGGGCTTCACAAAAGATTCCAAAATGTATGTTCACCTTAGTATTTAGTGATATCTAGGATTTAACACCATCAAAAAGGGTGGGGAAGCTTCAATAAATTCCTTCAAAAAGGCTTTGACTTGTAATTCTCAGGTCTGAGCTATCTCTTCCACAGCTCCTGACTCCTGTAATCCCACAGGCAGAGTGATGGAGATATAAAAGATGTCATTGGGACACTCCTCCTAGGCACTTGTCACAGGAGTGTGGAAAAGTTAATGTTTCTTTATGTGAGCAGAAAGGATTGGCTAGTCATACAAAGACTTTATGGCTACAAAGTTCTCACAAAACCCAAGGAAAGGTAAGGATCCATAGGGAATCCCTTCACAGATGGCTGCGGGAGCCTAAACATTGTGGTAAAGTGTCATCTGCTTGGTTAGCCAAGACTCTCCCCAGTGGAATGTAGCATGACCCTGTTTTGAAGGTAGCAGTACCAAGATCTAGGTGCCCACCTTGTAGACTACATGTTAGAAATCAAACTTACACAAAATTATTTGTTGATAAAATTTGATCTAATTTAAAAGTAGCCAAGTGTTTATTTTTTAATTTTTAGTCTTCTCTCATATATTACATTTCAGCTTCAGTTTCTCCTTCCTCCATCCCTCAAGTACCTCCTCCCACCTCCCCTCTCCCCCAGATCCACTCCTCCATTTCCTTGGAAAAAAAAAAAATCAGGCCTCCTAGGGATATTCCCCAAACCTGGCCTAACAAGATGTAATAGGGCTGGTGCCACAAACTCTCATATCATGGCTGGATGAGGCAAACCAGTAAGAGGAAAAGGGTCCCAGTGTGTAAGTCAGAAGCAGGCCACCCAACTCCCACTGTAGGAGTCCCACAAGAACACCAAACTACGCAACCATAAGCTATATGCAGAGGACCTAGCTCAGACTCACACAGGGTCCATGTGTGTCCCTTCAGTTTCTGTGAGCCCGTATCAGCAGCCCTGCCTAGCTGATTCTGTGGGCTGTGTTCTTATAGTAAGACAAGGGTTTAAAGCACCCGGAGTTGATAGACAGAGAAATCCTTACCTCCAGTTATCTCCTCTGTTAATCATGCTGCCCAGTGCGAGTCTGGGAAGTATCTGTCTCTCTTTATCTCTTCCTCCCTCCCTCTCCCCTTTTTTTCTTCCCTCCCTCCCTTTCCCTTCCCTCCCGCCTTTCCTCCCTCCCTCCATTCCATTCTTCCTTCTCTCTTTTCTTCTGTTCTTCGCTTTCTTCCTCCTTTTCTTCCTCCTCCATAGAAACAAGTAGGCTCAAGTTTCAGATCTTCACTCTCCATTCTCTCCCTCAAATCCGATTCTCCAGTCTCATCCCAACTCTGTAGCAGACCACCTCTTGAACCCTCTCTTTAATCTCCGTTCTCATTCCCAGGAGACTCGGCAGATCCTGCTGGGACACGCTGCTTTCCTTCCTCCTGGATATATCTACCCATCCTCAGACTATCCCAATTCTTAAGCATCAACACCCAATACCCAGAAACCCATTTTATCTGCAATGGTCACACCTAGCCTATCACATTCTAGTAACTTAACTGCACTTCTGAAAATAAATCAGATCCAAAAGTAGATAGCAAGAAATTATCACAATCAGGACAAAAAATAATTAAAATATAAGCCACAATTGAAAAAACAACACAAAGAATCGATGAAACAAAGAGTTGGTTCTTGGAGAAAATCAATAAGATGATAACTATAAGCTTCTTTGAAAATATACAGACATGAAGGAAAACTAAAGGAAATTCCTCAAATATTGAGAGAGAAGAGACAGAGCTGAACTGGCCATCTCTTGTTGCCAAATGAAGCTTCCAGTACTAGAAATAAGCTACATCTAATGCATTTTTTGGCCAAAGTACCATGGTACTCAAAACATCCCAAGCTATTGCCAAGATTACAGTAAAACTCTATTGCTGAAGGCAACATCTACAAAAGTCATTAACATGGAAAAGTGGAGCTGGTACCTACATAGAACCTTCAACCCTACATTCTAGCATCTTTGGTAAAGGAAGGTACTCTGCATGTAATGTAAACATCAGTCCAACTGCAACCTATTTTATCTACAGGGTTGTTCCACGAAAGAATGAGACTCAGGGATAGATCTCTGAAGAAGTTGGAGATACTAGAGGGAATAAACAACACAGTCAAATCTTACCCAGCTGTCCTATAGCTTCCTCAGCCTCGATTCCCTTGGAATGGATTTCTCTGTGTTTGAATCCAGTCTTAAGTATTCTTTCGGTAATTAAGGCGTGGCCTCACCACACCTGCTTGGGAGCCTGGAATTCCTTCTATAATCTGAAGTGACCTTGACTCAGTTAGGATTAAGGGTATAGGTCACCACTCCCAGGATACTCCCTGTGCTGGGATTAAAGGTTTGAATCACCACTCTGATTTTCCTAGACTGACTGTGGTTAGAGCTCTGGGTCTTCTGGAGCTTTTACTAACTCCCCACATAGACTGTGGGTAGATTCCCTCTGATATCTCCAAAACTTCTGAAACTTTATTAAATTCCAACACAGGGGTGTCCTGTCTGCAAGATATGCTAGTACAATGCTGGCAAAGTTTGTGAAAATGAGCAACTAATATCTGATTTGGCTTGAGGCCCACTCTACAAGATGGAACCCCTACTGGATACTGCTTGAATGACCAAGAACAAGAGACTAGATAGCTCAGCGTCCTGAGATAAAACAAAATACTATTGTTCTACTGAAAAATTTAGCAATAAAGTGACTCTTAATTACATCTGCTATACTTATATATCAGTGTTTTTCTCATCCATCATTGAAGACGCTTCGTTCTACGGCGGATGGGAACATATACAGAGACCCACAGCCAGATACTATGCAGAGGGTGAGAGATCATGGAACACTAAGTCCTAAATGGGATGTCTTCATCAAATCACTCCCCTCAGGGTTCAGAGAACCCTGCAAAAGAGGAGGCAAAAAGAATATAATGGCCAGAGGGAACTGAGGGCAAGGCCCTCTAAATCAACAGGATCCGAACACATGTGAATTCATGGAAACTGACCCAGTATTCACAGGACCTGCATTCATCAGCACCAGATGGGGTCCTAAAGCTGAAAGGAGAAGTGGGCAGGTGCCCCATCCCTAAAACAGAAGCTATCACCAATTGATAACCACTTGTAAATGAAATTTTAGTTTTCTCCAAGGAAGCCTCAGTGGGAAAACAAACTACTTTTTTTTTCCTTTTTATTAACTTTTTTCATTTATTACATCTTGACTGCAATTTCCCTTCCCTCCTCTTTTTCCATTCTTTCCTACCACCAGCCCCTGCCTCCCCTCAGCCTACCTACCTGTCATCGACATCATCTTCATCATTTACTTCTCTGATTCTGTTCAAAAAGGAGCAGGCCTCCCATAGATGTCAACAAAGCATGGCACATTAAGTTGAGGAAGGACTAAGCGCCTCCCTTTGTATTAAGGTGAGGCTAGGCAACTCAGTATGGGAAACAAGTTCCCAAAAGCTAGCTCAAGCATTGGGCAAAGGCCTTGATCCCACTGGCTGGAGTACTGCAAACAGACCAAGCTACACAACAGCCATACACATGTAAAGGACTTAAGTTGCTTCCATGCAGGCTTCCTAGTTGTAGGTCCAGAGTCTAAAAGCTCCTATAAGCCTAGGTTAGTCGTTTCTGTGGGCTGCCTTGTGATGGCTTTGATACTCCTGGCTCAAACATTTCTTCCTCTCTTTTTTTCCCATTTTTTTTCTTTCTTTTTTTGTTAGAGGAAAGGGCTTACTTGGCTTACACTTCCACATTTCTGTTATCACCAAAGGAAATCAGCACCAGAACTCAAACAGAGCAGTATCATGGAGGCAGGAGCTGAGGCAGAGGCCATGGTTAGGTTCACAACCAAAAATATAGCAACTACTCTAAAGAGCAGGCTGCATGCCCAGCAGTAAATGTCCAACAGAAAATGAACTCAAGGGCATCTTTTTGGAGTTTCTTTGTCTCATCATGTCATGTCAGGGCTTTTAAAATTTTAATCTCATTTTATTTTTATTTTATTTATATTTTTTCTTTCTACTCTATCCTTTGGATATCTATTACACCTCCCAGTTTTGTTCTTTTATGGGATTTCTGAGTGTGTGGACTAGTGTATTTTTGTATCTATATCTGTTTCTTGTACTTTTTTCTGACATTTTTCATCTTTATTATACTCCAATTTGTTATTTTTGTTTTATCTTATTACATTTTATTTATCCCTTACAAGCCTGTTTGTTTTCTAATGAAAGAAAGGCAATGGATTAGGTGGGAAGGGAAGTAGGGAGGAACTGCAGAATAGGAGAGGAAACTATTTTTACTAAAAGAAAAAAACACTAGGAGTCAAAATAACTCTACCAGAAATCTTGAAAATTGCAAAGCTTTTCTTCTGTGAGTGCTGAGAACTTTTATAATTTTTAATAAGACATTAAGCTAAAAGTAAAACAAAATCAAATTTATTAAGTTAGAAAATCATTTGAACAACTGAGTAATAGCATTGAAAAAAATACCAATATGGAAGATACCCACAGGATCATCTGGGTCCTCACATCCTTGGATAACTGAAAAGAGAAGCAGGCCAGTTCATTTGCTGTGGAAAAAGGTAAGAACTAAAGAAGAAAGGTATTGAGGAACAAACTGATGTGAGTGATATAGGTGGAGTTTCTCTGTATCTCAGGAGCTACTCCCAAATAACCACATAAAGACTTACTAATTATAAATGATTGGTCAGTAGCTTAGGCTTGTTATTAGCTAACTCTTACATTTTTAATTAGCCCATATTTCTTATTGACAGTCTGCCATGTGGCTTGGTTCTTTTCCTTAGTATTAGTTTGGAAAGTTCTTCTCTTTCATCTGAGTTTCCTAGAGATCCTTGAGACTCCTCTTGTTCACACTCTTTTTTTGTCTTCCAGCCCCACCTAACCTCTACCTGTCCAGTTATTGTCTGATCACCTTTTTTTATTAAACCAATCACACTGGAAAGGAATATTCCTCAAGTTGGCCTGTTTTCCACCTAGGGCCATACTGATGTCTTGGTCCAAGCTGCTGCCAAGGGCCATGTCTGAGTCAGGATCCTACCTTAACCAAAGTATGTGTTGATATCCATGGCCCATGTTGCCACCTAAGGTCAGATAGATGCCAAGGGTCTTGTCTACCTGCCACCTGTGAACATGTTGGTTTCTAAGGGCTGTGCCACCATAGGTGTCATGCCAATTTGAGTGGCGTGCTCTGCCACTCAGCAGCATGATGAAATCTGAGCCTGAGCTGCAGCTAAGAGCCATGTCTGTGTCCATGGCTCTATTGCAACCCAGGTTGATGTCCATTGTTCCTGTCACCACCAGAAACTGTGTGAGTGCCCAGGATCTGTCCTTCCATTTGAGACCATGTTGGTGTCCAAGAGCCATGCTTCCACCTGGCCCACGATGATCTGAGTGGCCTACACTGCCACCCAGGGCCATGGTGATATATAGGCTCAAGCAGCTGACTAGGGCCATTTCTGGGACAATAGTCATACAACAGCCAGGGTCTGAATTAATGTCCATGGCTTCTGTTACCACAAAGGGCCATGCAGATTCCTGGGTCTATGGTCCTGCTGTAGCTGGGGTCTGTGTTGAATCAAGTTACCAAGCTGGGGCAGGGATATGCATTTCATGAAACATGAAATCTGAGGGCCATGTGAAGCCAGCACTGTCCTTTCCTGACCCTGTCCATTGATATCAACTACAGCAGAAGATCTGGTCCCAATCCCCATGGGAGAGCTGGCCCCCACACTCAGGAGAGATGACCCTTATCATGGGTGTATAGCTGGCTCTGCCCCTCACCTAAGGAGGGTGTTCCCAGTGGCCCAGAATGACCAAATCAACTGCCACCCAGGCCCACATCCAGAGCTTTGAGTTGGCCTATCCCAACATCTACCTCATCTTGACTTACATGCATGAAGAAAGTGGTCCTGTGGAATCATAGCTAAAGGATCTCCATGCTTCATGGCAACAACAGGATATGCAAGAGGAGTTTTGGTGAGGGTCCAGTATTTTAGGAATTGTTCACTGGCAATTGATTATATATAAAAGGATTAATATTTATTAACGGGTTTATATGAAACATTTACTGATACAAGATTGAACCGATTAAACCTTAGGGCAATTCCTGAAGGATTGAAATGTTCCATGTTACAGTGGCAATTCTCCCTTCAAGAATGCGGGAACAAACAGGAAGAACAGGCAGCATGCAACCGGTCTTCAAAGTGGGGCTAGCCACGCCCCATCCCGGGTCCGTCCCTCTTTTTCTTGATCAATAACATCTGAGCCCACCACAGTCCAGTACTGATGGTATACCAGAATCCAGAGGCCTTGAGCCAGACCAACAACTCATTGCAATGAATAAGTAAAGCTGATTGGGCAAATGATGGATCACACCACAGCTTCCAATGCCACTGATATAAATGAGATGTACTGGAAAGGCAGGAAAGATGGAGGAACAATTTTTTTTGTTTGGTTGGTTGGTTTATCTTAATAATTTTTTAAATTTTCTTTTGTGAGGAATACTATGTAGGTAGAGGCAGATATGGAGGGACTGAGAAATGAGTGGGATTTGGGTGCATAATGTAAAATTTCTGAAAAATAAATTAAAAATATGTTAAAATAATGATATTAAGGTTAGGAGATGAGAATCCCTTCTATATTTAAATCATGAATCATGTGAATACTGACTAAATAAGTACTTGTGGACAATCCACTGTGTAAAAGGCATTAACTCTGAAATGTATACTATCATGAAAGGTAGAAAGGTCTTCCCCTTGTCTTTTGGTTTCTAAGCTTAGGCTTTAACAGCTAAGCCATCTCTGTAGCCTAGATCCTCACATTCAAAATAAGAATTTTATAAATGTTCTGACTGAAGCAATTCTATCAGGTTGGACAAGCTAGAGGCAGGAAAACTCTTGGAGTATGAAGAAAATTGAACTATGTAAAAGCATGAACAGATTTACAAAAAACAAAAAACAAAAAATGGTCCTAAGAAATGAAGATGATCAAAGGAATTTGGTCTAGACAGGTCAAGTTATAGCAGAGAAAAGAGGTATGTGGTGCCTTCTGTCATCTCCACTGTGTCACGTGGCTCCTTTGCTTCAAATTCAGGTCTGTCCTGCAGCCATCCACTTTTTTGTTAAGTAGGCAGGAACTCCAATTATTCACTGCCTTTATCATTCTAGAAGGCAATGAAAATTTTCAATCTACATACATCCATACATCTTAACATACAGCCCAAAATATAATAGGGTAATTTCTTGCCTACATGTCTGTGGTGATACAATTCATTGAACATGAGTTTATGTTTCTGGAGATAAGCCAGCATTTTTCTCTATGATGTAACCTTTATATTGGCTAGTAAACCCTGTGAGCAACATAGGAAGGCTTTGTTACCATATATACCTCACTGGTTTAAGATCCTATCTAGAGGCTTAAGGGGAAAGTAAGACATTGAGTAAGGAAGGTGTGTATTGATTACCTTCATGCCTCAAGAACAGTGTTGTGCGCCGAGGACATAGAGATCACAGTTACACTTCAATTGAATCACACTCTCAGATCCCAAAGAAAACAATTAATTCCACCTCATAGTGCCAGGGAGGCCTTTGGAAAGAGCTGGTGCTGTTCTGCCCAGTCCTTAAAAGATAAATAGGTGTGAGAAGAGATAAGGAATCCCTGGGAGTCAAAGGCCTGTGTGAAGATATGTGGCCTGATTTGAAAGCTGTGAGGGAATGAGCAAGGCTGGAAAGCAAGGTTCCCCAACATTTGTAACATTCTCACTTTTAGGGCTACCACCCATGCAAATGTTGTTTTTTGAAGTGCATGTTCAAGTCTCCTGCCTACTTTGCTGTTTGAGTCATTTGTTTTTATTCCTTTTTGGTTTGAGGGAGTTCTTTATATACTCGATGTAGGAGCTCATAAAAATAGAAACAAATATAGATGAAAACTTTTTATCAATGGGGCCCTCTTTTATTTAGACAATCATTTATTTATGTATGGCCTAATGTAATAATGCATACGGGGTACATCTTCTACCACTGAGCTGTACCCTGAATTCTTCTCTTTTTTTTAACACTGTCTCTGAAAAATAGGGGTTCTTATTGTACCATAGCTGATTCATTAACATTCCCTTTTATGGTAACAAACTTAGTTCAAAACAAACTTAGAGATAAACTATACATTCATAGCTGCCCAAGGTTAGAGGTGACTCAGATGTCTATCAAGAGTAGAAACTAATACAGCTGAAGTAAGCATTGTGGAACACACAATCCATGATTCCATATATTTAAAGTTCCAAGGGGTGACAAGCTAGGACAATGACTATCCCTGAGAACTACCGGCTGAAAGGAATATTGTTGGCTGTGTTCTACTCTATGACACGGTGGCCATTTGTTGACATGTGACCTTCATGAGGATCAATCAAACAGCATATATACTTTCTTCTATGTCTATCTTTTCCTCCATTCAACAATATATCTCTTCAATTATGAGATCAATGAAGCATTAACAGCAGCCAAAAACTGAGGTAAGAGAAACAAATGTTCCACATCTGAAGATTCTCTACTCAAGGGTTGGAGGAGAACTAAAATGTTTTAAAAATCTGGCTCTAGAAAAACCAATTGTCTGTGAGGAGGATGTATCTTATCCAAGAAGGAAGGATTTGTAAGCTCTACACTTGTACAAGCAAGAAATAAGGAGGCCTGGCTAGCTGGAATTAGAGTCAATGCATAGAAATTACCTTACATTTTCTAAGTGATTGTTTCTTTAAAATCCTTTCGGCAGTGTCATGAGGACCAGAAGCACCTGCCGAAAAGTGTGGGGGGCAAAGACCTGCAGGTCTTTGACAGATGTTGGGTTTTCAAACAATGCTAGACCCTGATAAACAAACCTCTCTCCTGGATTTATTCAGTAGGAACATTTTTGTCTGGATCTTGTCTTAGATGTTAGGAATGAGTGCTCATACAAATCCACATACGGATTAGTGGAAAGTTATAGAGCTCACACAATACTGTTTGGAAACATTTTTTTTTCTTTCCTCCTTTCTCTGCCCTGCTGTGCATATAACTCATCTTGCTGGGTGGTTCCTACTTGTCTCCTTAATTCTCTCTTCTGTCTACACACTCGTTAGGAGAAAGAGTAATTCCTGTCATTGAAAATGAAGAGCTCTGGGCAGCAGGGACTGTAAGGAAATTCAGGTAGGTGGCATGTTCCAAGATAGATCCTGGCCAAGACCCCAGGCTCCGCCAATGCTTTAAAGTCTCCCATGAGCACAGAGTGAGGACCACATGGGTGTCACCCCCAACCGTCAGGAAGAGGTGAGGCTAACACCTTGCTGTCATCAGTGTGCCTTCATTATGTTCACGAGCAAATATTTATTGGGTATCTCTGGCTGAACCACCCACTCAACTGCATGCTTCATAAGAAAGGGCAGGAAGGAAACATGAGCTCTATCCCATTGCTTACAGTGACATGATGATCAAAAGAGCTAACACATCCCCCCACTACATCCTGCCCTAGGCCCTGTGAAGGCAAGCTCTGCCTGGAGAAGATTTCTTAAAGAAAAAGGGGGTAGTCTGCAGTCGCTTTAATCTAGTCTCCCTAAGAGTAAAACCATAAGCTACAAGGAAGCAAAGACTTTCAGATCTACAACAATTTGGTTTTCTCATCTTTACAAGGCCTCTCCCTGAACCTAATCTTCTCACCCACACCACACATCTAATTATATAAGACTTCCTATATGCTTCTTCTATGCCTCTGCTTCCCTTTACAGAAACCAACCCTGAGATCATTTCCATGGGTTTTCCAGGTGACTGTTGCCTAGGAAGTCACAATGTCAAAAACAAATTTAATATGCCTGGGAACAGGGGGTTAACTGACACTGGCTCAAAGTAGAGCTCCCTTATCTGTCTTTTCTGAAAGACCATGACTTATGTTCTTTATATCTCAGCCTCGAGGGCTCCCACTCCTCTAGGGTAGAAATGTTGTTGCTTTCTTATAAGGAAAAGTATCCTCCCAACCCCCACTGACGTGAGATGAGTCCTAAGCTTAACTCAGGCCACACACTTCTAGTTCCAGCCCCTCTTCATGAGAAGATTCACCCAGACAAGATTGAGTCTGTAAAGTACCTCAAACAGACTGACATGCAATTTATTCTTGGACAATAAACAGTTTTGTTCTTGACCAATGCCACAAAAAGGCTACCAATTACTTACTGGACATTTCAATGAGTCACATCTTGGAAGCAAACTTGGAAGTGACATATTTCTCGCAAACTTGGAAGTGACATATTTCTCATCTTCAACGAGTAGAGCTGGTCACCCAAGTCCTCTCATGAAACATATCAAATCAAAACCATCTCATTTCACTTGTCTCTTTATTGATCTGGAGAATTGAGAAACATTTTTTTTTCAAGATCGTGAGCTAGCAACATACATGTAACAAGTTATTGAAATATTGCTTCTACTAAAGGTACTTTCTTGTTGCATGTTTTGGTTGTTGCTATTGCCCATTTGTTATATTTTCATTTTTATTTAGGTTTAAAACTATTCTAAAATAATAGAAGTGATGATTAGGGGTAGGTTTCACATACTTACACTATAGTTGTTTTGTTAATTTGAGAGAACATTGTACTACGTCACAGATATAACATATATAATTTATACACTACTCTAAATTACAGTGTCCTTTGAAATACACAATCTGTACTATTCTAAGTTAGGATATTACTTGCAGTTGATGCTCTAAGATGCTGTACCAAGTTCTATTTCATGACAGCAAGAAGCAAAGGATGTATGGCATAAGATCTTCAAAAGAGATGCATAATGGTAAATGTTAACTAATTTGTTGGATTACATTTATAGAAACACAATTGTGATATATCCCATAGAGACTGAAATAAATATGAATGTATAGAAGACAAAAGATACCTTATAAACTTTTGAGGGTGAAAGAAAAAAACTGAGCAAATCCCACCCTCCACCCCCTGTAGGGACTTCAGGTTACACTAAGTCTTTGAACCAGGTAAATGATTGGTTCTTTGGCACTTGGAAGACTGAATCTGTACCTATATGGCTTTACCTCCTATCTCTTTCTGAGACAAAAGACTGTGACTCAGCCATGGAAAACTTGTTTTGTGCCTACCTGCCAATGCCTCAGAAGAAACCAAATTCATATTCAGTATCTTAGTTCATTCCCAAAGTTTTATTGACAACTTTCTTTAATGAATATGGAAGGAAAGTAACAATCACATTATAAGAGAAATTTTCCAGATAGTCAGAAGTTGCGAGCATGGAATTTGGGATGAAGAGCATCTTGGATGCCCAAGACCCCAAGTCTATTTGGTATTAACTTTGTCATGTCACAGCATTCATCAAAACTTATGCATAGGATTTATATTTCACCATAGGCCTATGTATAGTTGACACACAGACCTCAACAACAGAGAGCCCATGGGAGCCCATGGTTGCTAGTTTCTAAATAGCAGTACTCACAGGCCTTAGGTCATCACAGCCCCTAGTCTGTTACAGCAGCCTCTTTCCCCCACAGGAAAAAAATTTCAATTAAATGAAAGCTACACCTGCCTTTGGTACTTGGCCTAATAAGTCCATTGCTAATGTTCTCAACTACTCTAGAACTTGTCACAATCACTTCTTCTTTTTATTCTAAGTAATGGTGATCAAAATAGATCCTAAGATGGAGATTCACTTGGTAGTGTTTGTGTGCTCTGAGATGGGGTCTTGCTATGTAGTTAAGGATAAATTTCAATGTGCTGTCCTATGACTTAGTTTTCTGGATAGTGAAAAGGTACCCCATGCTTATCTAAAAAATTATTTGTTGATAACAAGAATAGGAGGGAAGAGGGAGGAGTGTAAGGGTGTGCTCTCTGCTGGAATTTAGCCACAGGGAGTCCGGGAGCATGGATTACACCACAGAGTTACTTTCTTCTCTTTTTGAGGCAAAGGGTCCTTTTTGTGCCCCTGCAGCTAGTCACTGGCTTTGGGCCACCTCCTGTGGCAGGCACATTGCAAAACTTCCCAGGCAATTCTAGGCTAGGAAATTCCCCATTTGGTCAAGGGCAATTTTCCAAAGGAAGAAGCAGCTGTAAGGCATTAACAGACAATGCTCCTAGCATATGGAGTTATGGAAGCCCCCCCCCCCAACCCCATTTGATAAAGAGAATGTGGCAGGTTGACAACAGTGTCCTTATACTTATTTACCTAAGTCATCTCAAAACACTTTTCCATGGACAGGGTTTGGACTCCTAATGCTTCCTTTAAGACACTTTTAGTGGAAATGGGATATGATATACACTAATTCAGACTACTTTTTAAGAGCCTAGTGTGTGCCAGGTACATTTCTAAATGTATCATACTCAGATATTAATTATGAAATAGGTATTATTATCTATATAAGTATTGTTATCTATATATTACCTATGACCATAACTTAACAAGTGGCAGAGCCAGAACTTATTTTTATTATCATTTTTAAATTTGAAACTTATGTTCTTTATGTATATGAGAATTTTACTTGCATGCATATGTAAACCACACATATGCCTGGTGTATATGGAAGTCAGAAGAGGTTGTTGGATGCCCTGCAACTGCAATTACAGATGTTTGTAGCTTCCATGTGGGTCCTAGGAACTGAACCCAGATCATCTGGAATACCAGCAAGTGCTCTTAACCTCTGAGCCACCTCTCCAGCTACATAGAATTCTATTTTCTTAACACTGCATTAAACTGCTCCTCTTTTATTGCCAAGAGGTATCTGTCATCAAGAAGAAACATGAGGTCAGAACTAAAATGATAAGTTTCTCGTGTAAGACACCACACCCAAGTATGTGAGGAAAAATGAAAGTGAACTATGGATTTAAAAGCTTGGGTGTATTTCGTTCTTGTGTGTCTCTGTGTGTATGTGCCTGTGTGAATTTCAAAACATGTAGTTTTCTCCAGTGAGTTGATGTTCACCATTTGAACTTTCATCATTTAAATCCCATGAAAGTTCCGTTGCATAAGAGATGATTGTGCCAAATGAAATAGCATCTAATATTTGTTAACAGTTTCCACAGGTCAGTCAGTCACTGTTTTAAGCAGCTTTGTGTTTACATGGGTATATCACACAGAGCTCAGAACCACACCATAAAGCAATTCCCTGAAGAAACTGAGACCCAAGCAACAGTATCAGAGTTCTATTTCAAAGGGAGCTATTTCACTACAGACTCTGTATTGCCAGCTTCACAACAGTCGTAACACAGGGTTCCAGACTGGTGGAGCAAAGAGCTGTGTGGAGAGTCCAGCTTTCCTGACTTTAAGATGAGGAAACTGAGGCCCAGTGACTTTTATCAGGTGGCACAGACTCAGAACATTTAATCTCCCTGTCCGTACAATCTATATTTTGACAAATATTTTCTAAAGAAAAACCATAAATATGAATCAATATCATATACTTGAATTAAGGAGTGTGTGAAAATGTTTGGAGTCTCTTCTAGCAATCAAGGAGTTCTAAGCATTATTGCTTGTGAAGGCAAGAAAGATATTCCAAGGTCCTGCCTCAAGAGATGATACTAAAAAGTTACTTCCCAGATCTTCTTACGGTTCTGAGTTTCCTCAACATGAATATTGGTATAATGTGGCTGGAAACTGCAAATCCTGTCTTGAAGCACATTTCCTTCGGAAATGGTAGCAAGATAAACATCGGTGTTTATTAGATATCCACTAAATGTCAAACACATTGCCCATAGCTTTCTTCATACTATGTAAATTGTACATGAAATTATTCCTGAAATTAGAATGTGTACCAGTTAATATATGACAAATCTTCTCAAAATGTAATGGCTTAACATAAGATCATCTGTTGTGGGGTAGCTAGGCTACCTGGATGTTCCTGCTGAGCCATTACAAATAAATAATTCTTTAAAAAAGACATAGAAAAATGTAATATGACCATGATTGAAACAATTTTACTCAAAGATTTTAAAATATATCTGATAAAGAACAAATATAAACACAAATAAAATGATGAAAAATCCAAAACTAAGTCAAGTATATTAACACAGTGCATCTTTATACTTTCTCTTGGCTCACATCAGGCTACCTTTACATGTTTTCCAAGATAATATTATCCTTTTTTTTTTTTTTTGTCTAGAAAAGTCTGAAGCTAGACCCAGGTGGTCAGAGTCCATTTTAATTTTAGGAAAACATGTTAGATCCAGATCAAAGCTTAAGAAAAATGCTATAATCATACCACCATATGGTAGGAAAAACATTTACCAAAACTGGAGTCCTAGTTGGATGGTGGTAGTGCAGGCAGATCTCTGTGATTTCAAGGCCATCCTGGTCTACAGAGTGAGTTCTGAGACAGCCAGAGCTACACAAAGAAACCCTGTCTCAAAAAACAAAAACAAAACAAAACAAAAACAGAAAAAAACACAAAAACTATGGGGTTCTAGTTGTGACTTTGCTTTTTGCCACTGTGCAAGCTTCAATAGCCGGTCCAGCCTCAAAAAAAAAAAAAAAAAAAAAAAAAAAAAAAAAAAAAAAAAAAAAAAAAAGGCACAACACACACATATTGAGTTCAGAGTGAGAAGTAAGTGAATTCCTGTGTAATGCATTTGGACTGATAACTGTAATGCAGTCCAGGCTCCCTTGACTTCAGCTATATCAACAGTAGTAAGGCAATAAATTACTTTATATGTATATATTGTTGGTTCTACTCTATACCAGGAACTATGTTCCCTATGAATAGAAGCAGGAGAGGACCATGAGACATAAAGGTGGGCCTTTTGAGGAAAATGGAGTCTACTTGGAGGTGAGATAAATACAGATGAAATGAGTAACAGCTAAAGAGAACAGTGTAGAGAATGCTGAAGTAGACTCCAAGCATAGCATGAGTCTCAGATCACTGTTTCCATTCTCTGCCAAAAGAATAAATCGGTTTCTTACTCATATCGGCTGTTCCCTTTCCGAGGGATGATCATTTGAAGTGACTTAACCATTGAAACTTATTTCATTTATGAACATTTTTATTTGAACTTGGAGGGTCACCAAATCATTTTGTCTATCAGATATAAAGAATGGGCCATAAAGCAAAATTTGAGCCCTCCCAGAGTCTCAAAAGAGACAGGATATACACATATCTGGAGTACAGAGAAGAGGGTCACCACCTAGCATGTTGGTGCCATTGTGTACCTTCCATGTTATCATCGCTGTCATGGGCTATATATTGGACTTTCAATGAGATAGAATAAAAGTGACAAGAGGCCAAGGTCTGATGCTTTCAAAATGTTCCCCTAGATGCCAATGGCTCTGAATAATCATCCTTTCTTTCCATTACAGAGATGTCATTATGCAGGAAAGCATGTTCCCAGTTGCCCACAGCAAGCTAGAGGCAGGAGAATACATTGTTCAAAGATAATTCATGTCCCATTAAATGTCAAAACTTGACTCACGTGATTGAGCCACTGCCTCACCCAATTGCAGGCTGGAAAATTCATCTGAGCGAGCACCTCTGTGAGTTGAATGGTGGGAAAAGATGGTGATCACCGAGCTCCACCACACAGCAGGAAACAATGACTGAACCCTGAAGATGAAGACCTTTGTGAGGTCATAATGCAGCAGTGATTGCAATTAATTGCTGATAAATATGAAAGAGCCTCTTGTTCCTGCAGGTGAGGCGCCAGGACAAAGTACAGCAGCAGCAGCTGGGAAAAGCAAGCCTCTGAACTGTGCTCGTGAGATGGATTGGATGCTGTGGATGTCAGGAAGAAGGGATGAAAGAAGAGTACAAGGAATGAGAGACAATCTCAAAGGTGGGTCACTGTTCCCAGGAGGGTGATCAGTGTCCCTGTTTACTATGATTCCTCTTC
This sequence comes from Phyllotis vaccarum, assembly GCA_033318265.1. NCBI lineage: Eukaryota > Metazoa > Chordata > Mammalia > Rodentia > Cricetidae > Phyllotis > Phyllotis vaccarum. Next base: position 165,281,771 of record JARWLC010000001.1, on the reverse strand, counting down.
AGATGATAATGCCTTGCAACGATTCTCCAACCAAACAGAAAACATGAAAAATAAAACCACATAAAGGAGTAGTTTATAATGAAAACAGACATCCTAGCTTTTTATCACAAGTCTAAAAAAAAACACAAATAAAAGCAAAAACTCAATACAAAATCTTTGTGAAGATATCATAAATAAATCGTCCTTGGAATTTAAGATTTGGGAATAAAGTGTAGGTGTCATTCACTCTAAAATGGCCTTCAGATCTTACTGCTTAAAATACACACACAAAGGTAAAAACAGATGGTTCTAAGTGCTTTTCTAAAAAATGTTTTCATGCTGCCTCGGACATCCACAGTAGGTATTTTCTAAGTGCTCAGACCCAGGCTCTGAATATTAATATATTAATGATGGGAGAGTCTTTACTGTATTTAAGTCCACTGAACTCAGTGGCTTTGGAAGTGATAAAAAAATATGCAAGGAATCCACAAAAAACAATTTAAAATAAAGGATAAGACTCATATTGTAAGAGATCTAATTTAACATCCCTAAAAAATGTAGCAATAATTCCAGAAGATCAGACATAAATAGAACAAACTAAACAAATGAATTTAAATAAATTAAGATATGTTAAAAATGTTAATTACCACACCAACTAATTGGAAACGCTAAGAAGGGTGTAGAAAGTTTCCAGTTTCCACATGATTCTTGATTATTTTATGGTATTTAAGAAATGAGGTTCCTAAGTAGGTCCTCTGAAGAAGAGCACACAGAACCTAGGAATAGAGGGGAGGGAAGTTCAGCCATACCTCATGGCACCAAGGGCAATCTGTATATCATCAATAGCACTGGCATCTCCTTAGAGCCTGTTAGAAATACAAAATATCAAACCCGCCCTTGCCTATGTAGTCAGACACCACGTGTTAACAAGGTCTCCACACAGTTCTTGTGCAACTCAAAGCTTGGAAAGAACTGCCCAGGTCAAGTCACCCAGTCTCTCAGCAGTTTCATTTGAGAATGGTGATCTTGAATCAAGAGGTTTCTTCCTTCTCTTGGTCTTGGTGCTGCATGATGCTCAGAGTGAATGGGCACCAAGACATAATTGAGCAAAAGCCTGAAAGAGAGATTCTGGAGTTAAACACACACACACACACACACACACACACACACACACACACACACACACACACACACACACACACACATACACACACTTTTATAGAAACAAGTTTAATAATCAAATTCCAAAGCTTATAATATATACACTCATATAGTGTTCTGTTCAACCCTGTCAGTTCCTTACTAGGGACAGGAAACTGAGGGGGTGAAAAGGTCTATAGACAACCTTAACTTCCAAGGCAAGTCTAGGCGAGGGGAAGCAGGCGGATTCAGGTGTCTGCACTTGCATCCCTGGACCACCCTGCCTTGTTGTCTCAGCTGTTCCAGAACTTTTTGAAAGAACAGAACATAATAACAAAAAAATAGCAAGTGTTTATAGGGGTGTTATATGGGCATTTCTTCTTAGCCCTATCTTGGTGCCACATTAATTCTCAGATTGTCATTTTAAAGCCAATAAAATTCACATGATTAGAATTTAACATTAAGGCCTCTTTGTTTAACAATAATACTAATTCTATCCTTCTAACTGGTCCTATGTGTTTTCTTCTTAAGGAGCCAATGTCAAAGAGATATGCTTTGGTAGTTCTGAATGTTGGATGTGCAAATCCTGACTGGTATTTCCTGCTTCTCATCCAGATACAGATATGCTTTCTTTCAGGTTCTCTTCAGAGGCTCTAAAAGTTTATTTTTTATTGCAAGAGTTCTACAACAGGATCTCAGGCATTTACATCTGAAGCGACACACCAAAAATACAGCTCATCTGTATTGCATAATCTTTACAGATGTTCTAACTGTGATAAAAAATTATGTAGATAGAGTATATATACATATATATTCTTTCCTCTCCTGTTTACATAAATGGTAGTATCCATCTTTATAACTATCATCCTACCTTGCTTCTTTAACTCAATGTATTTTAAAAATGATTTCAACAGCATTTCACCATGGTGGTGACTGAAATTGTGTGATCAGTCCTTTCTTGACAAATATATCACTAATGTTTTGAAACTTCTTCAACACCTACGTAAGCATGGTTGTTTATCTCTAGTCTTGCATGTGTGAATGGTGTGTGTGTGTGTGTGTGTGTGTGTGTGTGTGTGTGTGTGTGTGTGTAAATGACAATTTTTGAAGAGCATTTAAACACTTGCCCATTGACATTTATGAATTTATGCAAGTATAACTGTGGGATTTCCTCTTGAGTGTAGTGTTAAACAACGTTACTCAAAAAGAACTTTTACTGCCAAGTCATTCAGGAGTCAGAGCTCAGCAATTATTTTTCCAAAAATGATATAAAATTAAATATGTTTAACTTTTCAAGCTATAACATCTTTGTCGCATTACTTTGATCTGCCATAATATCCTCATAATAGACACAGACCACTTTCTAAAGGCAAGAATATGACTTTGTTCCCAGAAAACTTTAAGCATATAAAGATGGAATTTTGTGTAATTTATATGTGTTACAACTCACTGCTTTATTTCCGATGTTTTTGAGATAGCATATTGTTAAGTAGCATAAACTGGCTCAAATGCAGTGGTCGTCCTGCCTGCCTCACTCAGTGCTGGAGTTACTAGTATGCAACACCATATTCAACTTTAACCTTTTTTTATTTTGTCATATATATAATGAATGCTTGGGGTTTTTTTTTTGAGATACACACACACATACACACATACCAGGCAAGTGAGCCTATCAGCATGTGTGAAAATAACAACGAAAATCTATCCCCATAGTAGGTTAACGATAAATACAGTGGGATTGTTTTTCTTCAGCAATTTCAAATGTAAAGTAGAATCCCTTAGGTCATGGGAAGCAGCAAGTCTTGCGTTCATCTGGACTTAAGTTTGCAGGCCATGGTGGGCTGTGTCATTGCCAAAAGCAAGCACTAGCAAATGATTGAATCCTTGACAGTTTGACACTTGACTTTGAGCCTCAGTTGAGCTTCACTTTGCAGATCTTCTTTGAAAATCAGACTAAATTATGTTTCCAGTAACTTGCCCTTATCAACACTTACTATCATATTCACTGTTCGTTACTCCTCTGATACTCGCATTTCTTTGAATTATTGTTTTTAAAGACAGGGAAATTAGTACTTTGTCAAATTGTAAGTATCTTTCCTAGTTTGACGCCGATCTTTGTTCTTTGATGCTGGTGGTTTTCTCCAGGTGTGGACTTCGTTTTTAATTCATCTCTTGTTTTATGACAGAGAGTTTCTACCATGGTAGAGATTTTTTCCACTTAGTAATTGCATTTTCTTATGTTTGACGATTTCTTCTTAAACTCCAGGCACTTTTTTTATTTTGATCTTGACACACCACCAAGTATAGTGTATTTAGCTGTCTTAAAACCACCCATTGAGAATCTTCCTTCATGGATTTTAGATGCAGTTTTCACCTTATATGGCATCCCTGTGCACATGTGTATTTCTAAATTTTTCGTTCTGTTTCAGTGATGTCTGTTTGCTTTATAACATGATTGTGCTGCCTTAATTAACTATCAATTAACAACTTATAATTAATTAGTTCCTGTTGCTACTCTTTTTCTCATGTTATTAATTGTTCTTAATTATTATCTTCTATATAAACTTTACTATCACTCTATATAATTTTGTTTTTTGAATAACATAAAATTGAAAGATAAAATAGAACAGATGTTTTATATATATAATCATCCTTACTTGATTTCTATGACGATATCTGCATTACTTAATGGACATATGTGCATTAGGCCCCAAGGAGGACTAAAGAAACATGGTTTATTTAACTCATAGTTTTGGGAGTTCAAGAGCGTGGCCTGGCATGCTAATGATGGTCTCCTCATTGTCAGAATACCGTCAGCACACATACTGTTCAGCAAGAGCTGAAGCACATATGTCTGTGTCTAAACCCTATTCCTCCCAAGGCTCAACCTCTGGACATTCTTAGAAGATTCAGAGCCTGTCTGCTTTTGTAATGAACACAAGAATTTGGATTGCATATTAACTCTTACATGAGTTCTGTGTAGATAGATAACTTACTAACCTGTTTTTTTCATTTTACAATTGCCATTGATATCATCCAGATCTTTATATCTACTCCCAGAATTGTTCTCTATTCACAGAGCGTTTCACTTACGTCGACATAGTTTTGCTTAAAACTTACTACCCAATGAGGGACACTAAAAGGGGAGGGGGGATTCTGTGACACCCAGATATGAACCTTCATTACATAAGGATAAATAATCAGTCACAATGTTTGTAATAGAAAGAGGTCGTTGGTCTCTGTTTCCCAGGAAGAGTGATTGGCAATGATAACACTTCACATAGGAACAATTTCCAGCCAAGTAGCTCTGTGCGACTGAGGCCTTGGATGGCATTTTAAACAAGGAAGGAAAACGAGAGAGAGAAAGAGAAAGAGAGAGAGAGAGATTTATCAAGAATATGGATAGAAGGAAGGAAAGACAGGTGGATGGAATAGCAGGACTGGTAACCGCTGCTCGTTACATTACTACAGGAACTTGAGTATAATTTTTGTTGTCTCTTCCTTACATGGTACATTCAACTTGGTATCGACAGAAAGGCAGTAGGAGCGCACACCTTTAATCCCAGCACTAGGAAGGCAGAGGCAGGTGGATCTCTGAGTAGAAGGCCAGCCTGGTCTATAAAACAAGTTCTAGAACAGCCAGCTATACATAGAGAAGCCCTGTCTCAGAAAAAGAAAATGGTCTTTCAAGATTCCCATCAATTCCAGAATTCTGAAAAGGCCTATAGAAAAATAAGTGTTAATTTATCTTCCTTCTTTAAGTTTTTCCTTTATTGACTGAACAAAAAAAAAAGTAAGTTTTAAAAAATCAAATTTAGTGAGGAAAAAGACTGTTGTTTTTAAGTGCTGTCTCTACTGTGGTTTCTACTGAACTGATCTCTCTTCCAACGGACCATAATTCAGTAGATGAAAAATAACTTCTATAGATGGTCATAAGAAGTAAATTATTTAGTTAAACTACTGATTGATTTTATATTTTGAAACAGCCTATGGACATTCTGCATTTATAGAAGGCAGGGACAGAAGTATTTGGTAGGAGTAAGAGTAGAGAATATGATGGGTAAATATTTTGTTTGTGGAATTTTAATGAGAACATTTTGGTTTTCCTTTGGGGGTGGGTAATGATACTTGAATTCACTAATATATATTCTCCATGAAAACCTAGGGCCCAGTCTCAGATCGTCATTCTAATCATTGGACATTTTCATACATCATTATCTCTCCCAGATCTTCACTGAAAACTCCTTAGAAAAGAAATGAATCCATTCAGATAAAGTTCTGTTAAAAGCAGAGCTCTTCTTAATGTTTCTGTTTACATCCTACACTGTAAAGTCACTCTTTCAAATATTTCACTGCCTCCAAGCAGACCACATTAATGAATGGATGGAACATGGAGAACCAAGCACATATGCAAGGCCCAAGGACGCCTGTGCTTCAGAAGAGCAAATGAAACATAAGCTGAGACCTTCAGCCTAAAGATGCCGACATAGGGTGTGTCCTTAGTGAAAAGACCTAGACATTTTTTGGACATCTTTTCTGTAACCAAAGTATTAAGAAGTTTGTGCCATAGAAGCCCCAGCTTCCAGGAGCAAGGGAGAAAGCTTTGTCAGCAAAATGCTTGCTGTTCAAGGATGAGTACCAAAGGTAATCATCTTTAATAAACCTGTTGTGGTTTGTAATCCCAGCTGTGAGAGGCAGAGACAGGTAGATATATCTGGGACCCACTGGTTCAGTCATAGTAGCTCAGCTCACACAGTAAACGGTGATGATATATTTTATATTTAATAAAATCAGTCTGGAATATCAAAGAACATATCTACCCACAATCAAGCCAGGAGGGTCAGAGAGTGGTAACTCATACCTTTAATCTGAGCATGGGACTCAGTGGTGACCTATGCCTTTAATCCCATAACTCCAGAGACGGAGATCTTTCTGTGCTTCTGTGAGTTCAAGGCCTAACTACCAAATAGTAGTAGCTCACACCTTTAATTTTAACTCTAGAATATGATGCAGAGTTTAGCCTGGAATTGAAACAACTGGGCAAAGCAGATATTTAAGGAGGCATAGGCAGACGATGTGGTATCAGGTAAAAGCAATGAGCCAGGCTGAGGAGTTTGGAGGATAACTTGGTAAGAATTGACTATGGTCTGTTCCATCTCTCTAATATTCCAGCCTTTTCCCAAATATTGGGCTTTGAGTTTTCATTTAATAGTAACTAGAATTCATGTTTCAGTGAGCTCCTACTGAGCTCCATCAGGTCTATGAGAGATCCTGTCTCAAAACACACAGCACATATCACCTGAGGAATGACAGCAGAGGGTTGTTTGCCCCTCTGGTCTACATACATAGGTTCACATGCACCCTCAAACACACACACACAGGAAACCTTGACCCAATAATTGAAAGAAAGATGCACATATTCTTGAACCCCCTTGCGTGAATCACTATGGAGCACACTTTCCAATGATCTTCAGAGTTCAGCAGTGACATGACACTCGATCTACTCACTTTAGCAAATATCCTAATAACATATCCCTTATTGCCTTCCTTTACCTGTGTCTGGGTTTCTACTTCGCTGCCACAGTTCCCAAGGATTACTTCCAAGTAAGCAATGCATCAAATGTTCCTAGTATCAAAGCCTGTTTCTGGGAAGACAAAACCAAGACAGACTATCTAGCCCACTACAGTACACTATAGGCATATAGATTTCTCCTAAAACCATATAATTAGCAAAAGAACAAAATGGGAACATTTAATGTATATTTACAATAAAATCTGAGACATAGAAGGATTTGAAGTAGCCAAAGGAGTCCTGTGGCCCCGCTTATCTGTCATTTTACTGTGCATCATCATTTGTTCAAACTTTCCTATTAAGTTCTGGCAGTCCTGCTTCAGATGTCACATGAAGATGCACATTCACAACTCTGTGTCCCTGTGTATGCCATTTGCCACAGTGGGAATGACTTCTCAACTCAATATGTTCAAGCTGTACAAATCCTGCTGGGAACATAGCTCTGTAATAGAGAAATTTGAGTAGCATGTAAGGAGTCTTGGGTTCAATTCCCAATTCAACAAGAAGACATAACCAACTCAGACTTTGCCTCTTCGGTGGCATCTCTTATGTCATATCTAAGATAAATGGAGCACATGAAAAGCCTGTAATTCACAACTCAACATTTAATCATAGACATTTGTGTACACTCTAACTATTGCATGCATTGTAATCTTGTCTCTCTAATTAAATTTGACTCTCTTTCTGAATAATAATCACACCTTGTACCTCCATGGGTTTTCCAGGGCCTAAAAGAGTGTAGCACACACGCTTACTTTTCAGTAGATGATTTATGCTCTTCAGTAATAAAGCACAGCCTGCGTATGGCCTGCGGTGATGAATCATCTTTAATGGTCTTCAGAAAGGTCTCTTCCTTCTGCAAACTGCCTGCAGACAGGGTTATCTGGAACATCCTTCTGGATGATCCTTTCCAGGCATTCAGAAAGGCAACTGGCAAAAACACCACCTTGGTTTCTGCACACAATTTCCCATCCTGGCTTTCGGGGAATAGTAAAACATAATGCTTCTCACTCGTAAGTAAAGAGAACTTACTTGTAATTTTGATGAAATTATCTGAGGAGTGACTGAAGTCTCTTTCTCTCTGCTGTGACTGTTACCATTATAAATAGACACCCATAAAAGGATCAAAGCGGGAAACCTTTTAAAGGCTTACCCCAAGGCCTGATCCCCTCCCCACTTTATTTTTCTTAGCCTTAATGCTTAAGGAAAACAAACACTTATCAGTGTGTACTGATGATGTTTATCCCTCCATCTGTAGGAGGAGGGTGGCAGGGTTCCAAACGCTGAAGACAGTTGAGTAGAGCGCCAAGTGAACTAAGGTCACCTCCATCATCTACTGTACCCATTCAGCTATCCCCAGGCCCAGTGTGGATTTCATTATTACCCCTTGGTTTGCCAACTCACAACTACCCTAAGTCCTCTTTAGAAACAACCTATTTGGAGGCAATTATGAAGAAGCAGAGCACTTCCCATTTTGCTCAGGAATTGCTTCTTAGTTGCTCATGCCAGAGCTGCTCAGCAAGGACAGGACCAGGGAAACCATCTGCTGTGGGGCTGAGCCCTTTCCCCACCTCCCTTTCTCAGAAATGCCTGACAAGGCCAAGAACCCCACTCACTGTTCCACCACAAGGCTTTTCACCTTCTGGCAAGCCAACTCTTATCAATGCAAAGTTCAACCACCCTGCTCAGTTTGGAGGTTCGTGATGGGGCCCAAGGGAAGACATGGACACGTCTTGGTTTTTGTGACCTCGATTCTCTGGAGTAAAGTAGATAGAGGAAGTAGCTCCACTTTTTGCCTGCATGCCCTGACTTTCAGCATTCTCAGTACTGAGCCTGGATGAGCACACACCCAAGGCAAGTGTGTCTGTGGCAAGATTGTGCTTTGGTACTGATCCAATTCTTAATAGTGTCTTAGTGTATCTGCTGCCCAGTGCCTCTCAGAATCCAGTTACTGCAACCTCCTAAGTCCTTGACCATGGACTACTCCATGGTGATACTGTAGAACAAGCAGCAACTGGAGAATGGAATACAGGCTCTCTAAGACCAAAATGAAAGCCTTAGGAAGGGTTTTCCGTAACTATGAAGAACATAGAACCAATATGGAGAACTATATGTAGTGCAAGCAAGTGTTAAATAAATTGTCATTCCAATCTTAGAAGTAATAAAATAGATTGACAGATTCTGTGGTTGGCCTAAGAAACTCCTTAGGAAAGCCAGAGCTAAGTAGAGTTCTTCCATGGAAGAATCTAAGACAAGCACTCTAATACAAACAGTCCTTGGGAAAACTTAAAGAGCTGGGAAAGAAAAAATAATAATAATTAAAGCCATATTCATGAAGAGTGAGTACTGTGGTCAAAGGTTTACAACATGATGGCACTCTCTGAACGACTGCAGAACTCATCAAACATTACAGATTTTCCATCAGAATTTATCCACCAACAGGGAAGTTTATCTACCAATTTATCCTTCATTACTGATCACTTTTCTTGGGCAGTAACTCCATTGCTATGACTTCTGGAGAACTCATAGGAGGAGCATCCTTACTGGACCATATGCATACATGCTTAAAGACAGGGGTATAAGACACAGCAGCACAGCAGCAGAGACCACAGGCAGGTGCATGCAGCCACCTGCTGTGGTTAAAGGAATAGAAGGAAGTTAGCAGTGTACACAAATACATCTGGAGTTCAGGTTTTTATTGGGTTAGTTTTTTGTTTGTTTGTTGTTTTTATTTTTTAATCTTTGATCATCTCAAGCATTCACAAGTAAGCCTAGCCAGAGGAAATCAACTTCTGGGCATGGGAACTGGCTCATGTTCCCAATAATTCATTTGAACATTTATCAAACTTTTCCATATCCTTACACACTACCCAAAGTGGTAGGGCAGAGAGAATGTGAGAGTTAGAAGATAGAGTTAAAGCTTTGTAATATAAATCCAATGTAGTAATAAACTCAGAGCAGCAGAGGCTGCCTTCAACAGACCTGCACAAAACTAGGCCTGTCAACAGCCAATAAAAATTAAGAAGGGACCTACATGGCCCTATCCATTTCTCCTGACTTAAAGGCTGTTGATGGATTCTGAGGAAGGGACAGACCTTCTTTAGTTGTATACTCACTGTTGAACCCATAAGGCTCAAATCGTTAGTTCTAAACCCATGGTCACATAGATTGTCTTAGTTAAGTTGGTCACAAAATAAAAAAAAAATAAAAAAAAAAGATACATGTAGGAAAGAGACTTGTAGGGAGGAGGAAAGGAAATAGAGGTGGGAAGGAGCTCAGAGAAGGTGAAGCAATAAACACTATGTCTGCTGGTTAGTTTTACGTCAGCATGATACAAGTTAGAATTATTGAGAAGAGAGAATCTCAATTAGGAAAATGCCCCCACCAGATTGGTTTGTGGTCAAGACTATGGCACCTTTTCTTGATTGATGACTGATGTGGAGGAGTCTAACTCACTTTGGGCAGTGCCATCCCTGGGTAGATAGTCCTGGGTGCTACAAGGACGTAGGCTGAGCAAGCTACGAGGAGCAATCTAGTAGGCAGAACTCTTCCGTTGACAGATCTGATGATGTGTATTAGAAAGGACTGTGGTAGTATTTGAAACTGTGACCCAGAAAGCTATTGAGTGCTGAAAGCTTGGTGAGTTGTTGTGGGAATTTGGAAAATAATGCTTTAAGCAAAGCAAATGATGAAGGCCAGACGGGGGAAGTGTCATAGGGACACAAAGGCTCTAATGGGACCATTTATATGAAATTTTTGAATTAAAAATCTGTAGTTTGGTTATCTGGAGCTGAAGAATCAGCCATGATTAATAAGAGATCAGCAACCCTGAAGTGAAGTCTTTACTGGAATAATTGATGGATAGTTAGATGAAGCTGAGAAATAAGCAGTGATTAAGAAAAGCATTGTTGGGGACTATATATCTGGAAGTATTTCCTCAAGGTCAACAGAAATAGTGATCCAGAAGGGGAAAGCTGCTTCTCATGCTGGTAGCTGAGATATCCAGATGTTACTTGTTTTGAAAGCATAAAGGGGTCATGGAGCAGTTGAGGCATAGCACTGTGTGACAAGTTAGAGTCCCCAAAAAATGAAGTTTAGAAAGACCATTGGAGAAAGTGCAGCACAGTTGCAATACAGACCCCAGGATTCTGAAAATACCAGTACCATGGGGAACCATCAGAGACAGCAGGGGCCTTGAAGTAGAGCCAGCCTGGGACTACAAGAAGAGCTGTGTGTGCTGTGACAAGGTCTTTGGAGTCTAGAAGATAGTGAATCCCAGAAGTCTAGCACTGATCTTTAACTGTTGGACTTTGATTTTTGTCTTGATTTATTGTGGTTGTTCCCTCTTTTCCCTTCGTAGGGTAAGAAAGCTCTCAATTTATTTTTACTTTATAGGAGCCTACAGTTAAGAAAGCTCGAACTTTTGAAGAGACTTTGAAATTTTAGCTAAACTTTTCAACTTTAAAGGGACTTTGAAATATTAGAGAGATTCTGAATAAAATATTCTAAAATAGGGAGGCTGACCTTTTTAAGTATTTGAATTTTCAAATACTGTGGTATTTATAAATATTTGGAGTGTTTTATATTGAGGTATTAATATTAATATGAGATCTTGTAGTGGATTAAGAAGGAACAGATACTGTTTAACAGTGATGTGTTTTGTTGCTTATCAAGCTGATAAAGGGTCAACCATACTGACTAGCTTTATGGCAACTTGGCATAATCTAGAGTCATCTGGGAAGAGGGGACCTCAGATGAGATAATGCCACCACCAGGAGGCTGGCCTGTGGGCAAGCCTATGATGCATTTTCTTGATTGATGATTGATGTAGAAGACTCCAGCTCATTATGGGCAGTACCACCCCTGGACTGGTGGTCTTGGATGTTCTAAGGAAGCAGACTAAAGAGATCATGAGGAGAAAAACAGTGAGCAGCACTCCTCTATGGCCTCCATATCAGCTCCTGCCTTCAGGTTTCTATGCTGAGTGTCTGCCCTGATTTTCTTGGATGATACACTTATAATCTTTAAAGCAAAATAAACTCTTAAGTAGATTTTGACTACCATTTTATTTCAGCAATAGAAACACTAAGAGACTATTATACATATAAATATACATACATATATACATATATATACTTGAAGAAATCAAAAAACAAATTTAAGAAAAGATTTTTCAAAGGTTTTAAAACAATATTTTTAAATAGCAGGAACAACATTACTTCTCATCTTGCCAGACATGTGAAGAGGTGACCCTGTCTGTTTGAAATGCCTGCTTCCAAATAGACTGATCCTATTGCATAGAAGAAGCTCTATACAGGTGATTCCTGCCACTTAGTTCTGAACAAATCAAAGTTTTGCAGAATGATATTGAGGACAAGATTATACTTGAAAGTCAGAATGTACACCTGAACTCCTTCGGGCACTCAAGTGAAGTCCTCAGCTTTTATCAAATACTTTTTTTTCCACTTTTCTCCATCCCTCAGGGAGATTTTCCATTTCATCCTTTCCTTTTCTTCCTGAAGGATTTTTTTTTTTTCAAAATAAGTTTATGAAAGTAAGAACTCTTATCCACCATTCGTTTCTAAATAAAGAAGAAAGGCATGTCAATGCAAAACACTCAAATCAGTCTTCATCTCTCTTTGAATTCTAGCCAAACCCTCTTAATGTGGACAAGATACAGTAAGTGACAAGGATATGGTACAAGCTGGCTTTTCTGTACTGTGCTGGCTAAGCCCATTTGCAAAATAGGCATCTTTACATCTGTTCATGTAGAGGGCTTGTTTTCTCTATATTTGGGCAGAGACCACTTGAATCTCTACAAAACTGCTACCTAGGTGACGAACTGTGATGTAGAACAGAGAGTCTCAGCCAAGGTCACTTAGGACAAGAGATCCACAATGAAACCACACTGTATTCTTTCATTTTTCAAACTTACACATTCTCCTGCACCCCTTCCATTGCATATGATTTATGTTTGGTTGATTCTGCTACAAGCCTGGAATGTTTACACAAAGGCTTAATAGACATTTACTTTGGAAGTTACATTGTGAGATAGAATCAAGGAATTGGCCCATTGCCGAAGTCAAAATGGGAGGCCACCTGGAAGTTAATGATCACTTTGCAAACACCAGAGGCATGGAACAGAAGGTTCCAGGAGAGTCAGACTTCATGTGATAACCATATTGCTCACAGATATATCTCTCTGGATCAGCTAAGGAGAAAGTCATGTTCAACACAGACATCCACAGATAACAAAGCCCATGATACACACTCAATAGCTCGATATCTTAGTGCCATAATTTCATATTGTGCTGTACTTTACACAATTTATATCAGGTTTATGTGGCAGTTAAAATAACTTTCTACGAAAAAAGTTCCTAAAACTTTAAATGCCAACAGTTCATGTTGAGCTCAGCTTGCAGTCAAATATAAAAGAATTGCGAATCTTACCTTACAGATAGGGGAACTGAAACAGAATCATAATTCCACTTACTTTAAGTTATGTGTTATGAAACTGGCAAAAAAAAAAAAAAACATGTTAAGTGTTTCTAGAAGCAACTTCTTCACTGCCTCTCAGATGTTTGTATAAGCTACAGGACTTTAAAATTCAGCCAAACCCCAAAATACTTATTAAGAAATATTAGTATTACAGAGCTGGATGTGATAGGTGATAAAAACAAATGTAACCTTTTTGAGATTCTAGCCTAATTTGGGAGAAAAGTATGCTTCTTTATGCTGTTTATCTTTGTAGTCAGAGCAAGAAAAACTTTTTCTAAGAAATTGCCTATAAGACACAGATATACACAATAAACATATCACTTTATGTGATAATCATCTATATCGCATCCCAAGAAGACAAGGGACTACTTCAAAGAAAACCCTCAAGGAATCGTCAGTAATAAAACAATATTCTATGCCCACTTAAAGAGGTAAAGCTAAATTAACAGGCATCTGAGGAAAATTAACGCTTCAAGAAAGTAAGCAGAATAGAAAAAAACAAAACAACTAAGCTTCTTCTGTGAAGGGCAACTGTTGAAAAGTGGGATGTGATGTGGAGTAGTAAAGCAAACCGTGTGACCACACAGTCTTAGAAGGCACTGTAAATGGTTAGGCTCTAGAGCAGGTAAGGAACATGGTCTTGCTTATGTTTCAAAAGACATCTTTTTAAATGAATGAAAACTTAGAGGGCAGAAAAGTCTGAAGCAGGCTTCTGAGAAGGTGTAGTATTTAAGATGATCAGACTCAGGACAGTTTGTAGATATGTCCTCTGGATTTGCTGGCAGATGGAATGTGAGGTGAGAAAAAGGGGTGAATCAGTGATTTCCACACTTGGGATGTCTGGAAGGATGAATTTACCACACGTTTCATGGAAAAGACTGAAAGTAGAGCTTATGATAAAGTAACTGCTGTAATCCTCCCACCTGGAAGAGCATGGATGTTAAGAGGGTTACCAATGAAACTACAGTTTGGGTCTGTGCATAAGTCAAGCAAACCTAACACCCATTACGTCTGCAATCTTTCTGGGAGTTGGAACCATGTTCTTATTTCACTACATCTCAGCAGGTCACATACTGGGCAACAGAGAATGAGAACTTCGGAAATGGAAGGAAGAAAGAATTGATTACCAAGCTTCACTGTTTTCTTGTTCATTTGGTGACTTATCTTCCTCTTACTAATTATAAATCAGTTGACATCTTTGCTTCTTTATTTTTTAGGCTTTCATTTCTGCAACCATATTTCATTTCTAATAAAGTCCAGTTAGATCCTAAGCAAACAAGCAAAGGCATATGAAAGAAAGTTCACTGTGGCATTAGTCATAGGACACCCCAAATGGGAATGACCCAGATGTCTGTGAGGAGAATAGAAAGACAAAGCATGGCCCAGTCAAACAAAAGAAAAATTCTCAGCAATGCAAAAGAATAAACTATGACTGCCCACAAAAGATGGATAAATTTCCAAAAATATGGATAAACAGAAAGGGCAGAGTACAAAAGAGGAGGTATTTGATATTGGTAAGAATTGCAAGGGAAGAAAAACTTCTCCATTGGTCAAAATGAACATTCTCAATATAAGCATTCTGAATTTTGCTGTAGATAGTGGTTATGCATGAAGATGTATACATAGAAATCTATCAAGTTAATAAGCCTCAATGTTTATTATCATATTGAATCCAAACTATACTTTAGTACAGCAAACAAGAAGGGGCATTACAATGTTGCCTATCATACACCATAGTGTAGAACAATACTGGAATGAATACTTTGTTCTTCAAAATTGAAAATAGGAAATACACAGAGTTTGTCTTCTGATCACAGTAGCTGAACATCCATCTGTTTGTGGCCCTTTCCACAGGACATTCTTTCACTCTTTTCTCTTCATGCTTATTCCATCCAAAGACCGGTTACCACCAGCCTTGGGCCTGTTCTGCTTTAGGACTTGACCTGATACACCTCAGAGGAAACAGACATCTTTGACCATGCTGTATTCTTTCAGCTCCTCTTTGCCGTGACCTTCTGTAAAGGGCTGCCCCTTTCTACACTCCCTCATTCTAACTTTGATCATTTCCTCTCTCTGAACTTGCATAGCTCCTCACTCTTCATCTCTAGCCAGATCCAGGTGTTCTAAAACCCACATACCATTCTTGAATCTCAAATCCCAACCACAAACTCCTAACGGATTTCCTACAGAGGTTATGAAAACCCCTTTATGGGTAGAATATTTTCTCTCCACCCAAAACTTGTGAGACAGATAGACTTTGTCAGACAGCTAATGAAGAAATACTTCATTGCAAAGACTTAGGACCAATCTCCTCTGTCACAGAATGATGAGACAGAGGGCTTTCTGTAGTAAATAATATGGCAAGTTGCATACATATTTACCTTCAATTGGAACTTGTACCTGATGGCTAATGAGGATCATTTTCTGATTTGAATAACTAGGCTTCCTTCACTTCCAAACTTTCATTTGAAAACAACTAAGAATATGTACTCATAGGAAATATTGAAAGAAGTAACTTTAGGGCAAAAAATTAAAATTTCTTAAGTCTAGACGTGTTGACGCATGCCTGTGACCCCAGCAATAGGGAGCTGAAGCAGAGGGATCATGAATTTGAGGACATTATGAACGTCTCAAAATAACAACAAAAATATTTGTCTAGGAGCTTACCTATAATTCCCATGAGATACAGCCTGAAAGCTGACTCCCTGTTCCCTGGTCCCAGGGTGGCTATCCATATTAAACTAACATACTGTTCTTATCATCAAGAAATGGCTAGTAATTTTGGAACAAAGGTTTTGTGTTCTCCTTTTACACCGGGCTCTACAAATGATGTTGCCAGTCCTGATTTTTTTTTTTTTTTCAGCTCAGTTAGCAAACTAAACATCACTGCTTCTTTTAAAACTCACTTCAAATCTCTGCAGCAGATAGAAGCTGATGAACTAAGGACCTCTCAAATCCCCATGGATACCACTGTTTTTAGTTCATAACTGGAGGAAGGTTAGGTTTCCAGAGAAGGGCATTCTTCTCCCAAACTGGAAAATAAAATGACCTCTCTAAAAACCAAAGGCAAAGATTGTGGATGTTAAAACGTACTGAAAGAAATGAGGATTCATCAGAGCTTTCATTCTGCTTTAGGTATGACATGAATTATATATTTACTACTACAAAAATATTGCATCAGTCATATTGCCACATCATTGAACAACATCTGTCACCTGAAACGTTTCACACCCCCATCGATCAGAGTTAAGAAGATGTGGTGATGCGGCTGGATGGGCCTACAAGCCAGCTTTGGACTGAGGTTCACGGAAGTGACCAGAGGAATCGGGGCAATTCAATGCATAATTGTGTCTCCTCATTCCTCTAAACACCAAGATGTGTCACAGATTCATCTGACCTCTAACTGTCCATCCAGCCTCCTGTATTCGCATACCAAACCCTGATAACTGCAGTGTTGTGTTCACTGGATATTTCAAAGCAATTCATCTTTCCCTTTTTCTGTCTCCCTCCTTTCAGTCCTTCCAATAATCTCTCAGCATGTAATGTCCTCTTGTCCATTGCCAGAAGCACAGTCAAAGGGGCTGGACAGAGTGAACATGCAAAGTGGATCTCGGTAGCCAGAGGGCTGGGTGCCTGCCATGGCCCCTTTATCACTAATAGGCCTTTATTCTCTGCCATGAAACTCACCACCACAGCCTTCTCCATTACCTTCATTCTCTTCCAACTGTTTTCTTCCCCGCCTCTTTGCTCAGAGAGATGACCTCTCCACCTACTTCCCTGGGAAAATTGAGAACATCTGACGAGAACTCCCACAGTTTCCTCCCAAGCTCCTTCAGTTTTCTTTGGATCATCACCCAAACTTTCCTCCTTCCTTTCTCATCTTGGAAGAAATGTTTCCTGCCACATAGACAGGTTAACCCCTTCACCTGCCTACCACCATGCTGGCCTTCCCTACAGAGACCATGGTCTCTCTTTTTTATCTGCTGGTGCCTTGTTCAGTTCAACCACGTGGACTCAAATTTTTTTATTCAAAGATAAACAAACATGCACCAACGATATCCCTCCTAAGCAAAACTCTATGGCTTGTCCCTTTCTTCCAGTTCTTCACAGTTTCTGTCTCCTCTCTATGAGCTCACGACAAAGAGAATCATTATCAGATACCTAATTCATCACTAGATCTAGAAGGTACCAGATCAATGTGAAACCTACTTCTTAGTCCCCTGTACCTTGCCTCAGCCTTGCCTCTGTTATTCAAGATTGTCTTTTCAGAACCCAGATCTGGTGCTGCACAGCTACAATCTTAGGGTGCTGAGGCCACAATATTTCAAGATCAGTGCTAGTCTTGGTTATCTCGT
This sequence comes from Phyllotis vaccarum, assembly GCA_033318265.1. Classification (NCBI taxonomy): domain Eukaryota; kingdom Metazoa; phylum Chordata; class Mammalia; order Rodentia; family Cricetidae; genus Phyllotis; species Phyllotis vaccarum. The sequence goes on along the minus strand of JARWLC010000001.1, from coordinate 165,264,227 downwards.
GAGATTGAAGACAACCCATGTCATATAACAAGGCTCTGTCTCAAAAGTTAAAAAAAAAAAAAAAGTTTAAAAAAAATTCTTTTGGATGCCTACTACTTTATGGATGCAGTGTAGCTCTTTCATGTGATACCTTCAGCTTGGCTCCTTCTATTCTGGATTACTTGGGTATTCAAGAAGGCTGTGGTTCTGTGAACTTCAGAAGCACATCTTATTTCTGTGAAGAGCGGTTGGAATTTTGATAGAGACTGCATTAATACTGTGAGTCGTTTTAGGTGCTACAGACATGTTAACCAGATTCATTGATACGTTCCATAAGCACTCAGTATATTTCCTTAAGTTGTTTCTTTCTAATGCTTGCATAGATGTCCAGTTAAAGTATGTAAGCCTCTCACATTAACTAACAAAACAGAAGAGCCCAGAGGTGAATCCACACATTTCAATCAATTGGTTAGCAACAATGGTTTAAGGACAGTTAAATGACCACGGGCAGAGAATGACATTTGTTTACTAGTTTTTTGTTTGGTTGGTTGGTTGGTTTGGGGTTTTTGTTTACAGACTGATGTTCTCTGCTTATTTTGTTGTTTCTCTTGTTTTATTATTGTTTTGAAGAAGAACCATACCATGTAGCTCAGACTTGCCTAAAACCTGCAATCCTCTTCTGTCTCAGCCCTGTGTCCCCATCTGCCCCTACCCCTGCAATGAAATTATAAACTTGTACTACCACAGCCCTTAAAATCTAAATTTTATTTTCCATGATGTTCAATACTCCTTTCAAAAGCTTAGCAAACCAATGACCTAGAAGGGCCACCCAATCAGAAGCTTTCCTGTCTCAAGATGGGGCTTTCCTTTCCTCTTTTAGTAATGTTAGCTTCCCTCCAACTGTCTACATATTCATTTAAAGTGTCCTGTAATGTTTTCTCAGTTCTTTGTGTGTAACTCAACAAAATTTATTCTCAATATACCACACAGGCCTGTTCTCCTTCCTGTCATTCTTCTATGGCTTGGCACACTGGCTTCCACCCTCACTGCCCTTCCCAATGCTGCATTTTACTCCAGCATCACCATAAATTCCAGACTGCATCTCTAACATCTGCTAAGTACCTTAGCTTGACATATTCTGACATCTTTGTGGGTGTGGCATACTGGTTCTTCCAGATAGAATAGAATTAGAATGACTTGGATGCAAGGCACCTTGATGTGTGGCATTTGGGAGGCATCTCGCAGGGGACTCTAGCAAGGGACTCTAACAGGGGACACACACTGGCTCACCAAGTTTATAGACAAGGTTTCCCCTGGTTGGAGCAAAAGCAGGAGGCAGAGGACAGTCATCTTTTGCTGACTCAAAGTAGCAAACATGCACTTGCTCATCTTTCTCTGTGTCCTCTTAAAAACTACACTGTGCATGATATTGATAACTGACAGTGACACTTCCTAAAATTAGATAAACATTGCTTGCACACCTAAAGATATAAAGCTGATTACTTACTTTGGCTTCAAGTCAAGGCACAAGGGTGTTGTATGAAACAGGAAGCGATGGGGTGTCTGGCTTGGGCACTGGATCAAGAAAAGCTGTGACCTCTTTTCCACTTATTGTTCATACTGTAAATGCTTTCCTTCCATCAATTAAAGGACACATGTGGATTATGTCCCTTCAATTATCTGTGTCTGTTAATTATCTCCCTGTGATTCAGAATTACTTTCCTTAGTTTGAATGTCTGGTTCTGCTTTCCTAATCATGTATCGCCAAGTCCCTAGGAGTTCTGTGAGTGATGCACTACTGTAAGACCCTGCTGTTACTCTTTCCTTCCCCACAGGAGGAAAGTTAGGAAGAGTTAATAAAATTTGGCCATGTATGTGTCCTACCCTCCCACCAGAAAGAAAAAAATAGCTTTCTTGAACAAAGGAGAATTAAAGAAAGCTCCCTTCCTCCATCAGGAGCCTAGATTCCCATTCAGATCCTCGAGTTCATTCCAAACCTCACCCTGAAACCAGGGAGGCCTGGGCCCTTGGGATGCTTACCACCTTCTCGGCGTGACCTGCAGCATTCACGGCTTCCGAGTGTCCTAATCTGTTCCATATTCCAACAGGCCTTCAGAAAAGGCAGAGTAATCTTTCTCACGCTGTCACTGCACACTTGCTTCCCACTCACATTCGCTTGGCTTTGGGAGCAGCAGGCAAATTGAGCTCTGCCCTCCCTGATGCTCCTTGGACTTGGCTTAATCAAGGTACTGCTGGGGAGTTAAGCCACGAACATAATAGCCTGCCAAAGAACGTGGGGAGCTATGGAATTGCCTCCTCCAAGATTAGATGGAGCATCTAATCACAGCCACACTGCAGCTGTTAGAGAAATAAATAGAAATAGAAAGCAATGGAAGGGCCCAAGCCTACACAATCAGATGCTGCCATTGCTTTCCTCTAATGACCACTGTGTGCCATCTTCAATCGAAATGCACTAATTTCAAGCTCATCTGCCAATAAAGACATTGGACTTAAGCGTATACTGCCAATCTGAGAAATTCCAAGGATACAGAGTGAGGCAAGCCTGACTCATCCAATTTAGCTATTTGTATGACTACCTGCTAGTCCTGTATTTCTTAGCGATACCTTACCTGTTTATCAGGACATCCCGAGTCCACCTCTGCCATATGTCCCCAGTCTATCTCCTGCTCACCTCTACCTTGAAAACTCTGTTAATTCCAGACACTAACATATGTAGACCCTGAACCTCATCCTGACTTTCTTTGATGATGAACAGTGCTGTGGAAGTGTAAGCTAAATAAACCCTTTCCCTCCCAAAGTTTCTTTTGGTCATGGTGTTGCAACACAGCAATGTGTTGAAAAGTCAATCTAGGCATGGAGGCAAACTTCCTTAATCCAAGCACTTTGAGGACAAGGCAGGTAGATCTCTGTGAGTTCAAGGCCAGTCTGAACTATATGGTAAGTTCCAGGGCCATCAGCCCTACCTACTTTTATTTGGGGGGGGATTTAGTTAGTTATGTATGGGGACAGAGGATGCCATGTGCCATGGTGTGCATGTGGTGTTCAGAAGACAACATAGCAAAGAGTCTCTTCTCTCCTTCTACAATGTAGGTCCTAGAAGTCAAAATTAGGTCCTCAGCCTTGGCAGCAAGTATCCTTACTGAGGATCTCTCACTGTTCTCATATGTTTGTTTTCTGATGATACTTAGAGTTTGGATTATTAAGAAGCAGAAAACAAAAGCAGCCTTTAAACAAATATAAATTCACCATTCGCTATGAGTAAGCATTTTGGTGAACATAATGATAAACAATACCATAGCATAACATAAAAAATGAAAGGCTTATCAGGATAGCCAACTGCTTTGAGAATGGATTTAAGATACATTCATAGAAGGGAATGCACAACTGATTCTATAAACTTAGTCAAAAGTGTAGGACTGGAGAGGCATGGGATGGGATATACACTACTATTGTTCCCCTATACAAACATATCAAACTGCTTCCTAATTTTTATATTTATATCCATAGACTGGCGGTTCTCAGCCTGGAAGAGAAAAGCTTCTTTTTACAGGGAGCGACTCATATCTGATCAGAATGCTGAGAATAAGTAGCTAATAAGAACTCAGTGTTAAATGAGACACCTATACTACAACTAGTCCCAACAAGGCCCAGCACCAGAAGAGAGGGTAGAAAGAATTTAAGAGTTTAGTTGCACTACAGGAAAGACTGATGTAAAGTGCTGTTTTTGTGATATGGAATCAAAAACACGGACACATAGCAGCTATGGATACTTGCAAAAGACAAGGCCCTCAAACTTTCCATCATGGATACACAACTTGACCTTGCATTCCCATCTCTTCCTTGTGAACTAATTACTGTCAGCTGTTTCTGTGTGCATCATTTTTCCTAACTGTATAGTCTCCGGAACACTAAGTAGGAAGAAAGATCTCAGAGAGAAAAGAAGGAAAATAATAGAGAGTTGTGATAAAAGTAATCGAAAGGCATTCTATATATGTATGAATCCATCAAAAACAAAGGAAAAAACAAAAGGTACCAAAATCGGCTGTCACAAGGGATAATTGTGTGTATCTAAAATCTCTAAAACGACACTTGCAATTTTTTGGATGAAGCACTGCATGTCACAGCTCATTTAACCGCAAGGCCTGGTATGAACAGAGCTTTTGCAGTAAGCAGTGGAGAGTTTGTGTGTCTAGATCAACTAAATAGAAGCGAGACAGAGCCATACCCACCCTAAAGGCCCAAGAAAGATATAAGTGAGCTAAAGAACCCTCTGGACACTGTGGCTTTTGCCAGGCTTGTACCAAATGAATCAAGACCATACCCCAGGGGGATCAGGGGTGCTTCAAATGCTTGGGTAACATCCAGAGAGCCTTAGTTACCCATCTTCAGGTATTGTTGTTGGATCCCAAATAGTAGCAAGAGATGTTCTAATTAACTATATGCCCAAATCTAAGATGGCCCCTTCAAAGCAGTGGCCAAAGTCTCAGAAAAGCCCATGGAGAGGTATATAGCTCTCTATGTGATCTCACTCACTTTCTTGATGCCAAATCCCATGTAATACTTGGAAGAATCTTCAGCCTAGATACTCCTTGGAAACTGCGGACCTGTTGCTTACAGTAGGCACAAATAACTGGTAACTATGGCATGCTTGAAGTAGAGCCAATAAAACCAAGCAAGTCCATTTTTATTATATTTCATTTTCATTTTTCAAAAATGGTAGTGTTGTCATTGGAACATTTCTAATTAATTATGCTTGAAACAACTTGGGATGCAAATCTGGCTAACCCATCACATTTTCAACTACAGGGGAAAAATTGGCACTCAAGTTGGAATGAAATTAGTATGGAAGGGTGTCAAGTTTTCATTTTGGATATGTGCAGTTAAATTAAAGCAGTATTAATTTCACCTGCTCTTCCCCCCCCCCTTTTTTTAATATGGCTATGAGAACATTTAAGACTCCATCACGTCCTTCTAGACAGAGCTGTATGACTATCACTTCCCTTGGATCTTTCACAAGTACTGGAACAAGTATAACCAACATTAGGCACCAACCGTCTGCCTCCCCCGCTGCCTTTCCAGTCCTTTCCTCCCTCTGAATTCCTTAAATGCCCCCACTTACCAAATCACTCCGGAAGGACAGTGGAGTTCTCCTTGTCGCTTGCTTCAAAGTCAAGTGCAATGGTTAACCTCATCCAGTGAGGAAAGGAGCTCTGCCTGGTTCTTGATTGTATCCTCTCTCATCTCTGAGCCAAGGACAGTATGGGTAGGCTCTCAGTAAAGATTTCCTAAATCAATGAATGTATCAATAAATGAATGGATGACTCATCTTTGGTATGTTTGGGAGCATAGAGAAGACAAAGCGAGTAAAATGGAAAAGAGACTTTCTGGTGGGCTCATCTGAAGCTGCCTGTCTCAAATGGCAAAGGAAGCTATGTTCCACCTAGGAAGCCTTGGAATGGAAATGGGAAAGCTAAGCTTCCATCTGCCCCCTGTGGAGAGGATCTGGAGATAATCAGAGCAGTCAGGAACTTCTTTGTGGATTAAGGAGGTTTTTGAGATGTTACAGCTGCCTCCTTAAACCACACCCTACTCAGCTTCACTATGTGGCCTCACTGCTGGAAAAGTTGGAAGAGGAATTGTAGAAACAAGAAATCTAGGTCAGGGGAAGCCATGGGAAGATTAAGGAAAGAACGGTTTGCCTCTGAGTACCAATTAAATCAAAGCAACTGCCAGTTAACAAGTCTGTCTAAGGAATTAGCAGAAGAAAAGTCAGGCCTTGTCCAGAAAGGCTGGGGTCGAACCCTATCTCACGCACTATGATCTATCTGTCCAGGGCTACTTTAGAATTTCTCTCTTTCTGCCATTTATTGACTTATCCACTCTTGCTTGCTCTCACCCTGTCTCTCTGTATATATTCATACATGTGATATGTGTGGGGCCATAATCCTGAATTTTCTTTGGGTCCCCATAAGATTACCAGCTCCCCCAGTCAGCAGGAAGTAGTCTAGAGAACCATGCCCACATTCCCAAAAAATTGTTTATGAATGTTTGTTTTTATTTAAAGGGGATTGATTATAAATTGTTATTGGTTATAGTCAATCTCATTCTAAAGAAGAAAAGGGGATATAGATATGAGAGAGTAAAAGGGTAGATTACTGAATCTACTTTAAAAAGCAACTAAATACATTGATACGGATTTTGATTTATTGATACAAATTTAAGGTTAACTTTGTTATACTGTATGTGTGTTTCTACTCTTGTTTAAAGTAGTATATTTCTACAACTCATTTAAAATTGTAATGTATAACTTAGAAGTACAGATTAATAATTAGTCATTTATGATAATCAAACTTAAAGTCATGTCAGTTAAATTTTTTAGATATACAAAGATATATTTCAATTAGCTAAGTAATCATCAAATACTTCAAGGCATATATAATGCGGCATTTAAAATATTTTTAAAGCTTAGATTTTTTAAAACAAGATATGTCTGCTCCCAATGCATGGGAACTGAATTGTTTGAAACTGTTGACCTCAGATGTCACTTCCAACAGTAGGACAATATGTTCTGAATGTTACTGATATAGTTATACTTGTAAGGTTAATATATAATGCTAATTAGTTAGTATATACTCATATCTGAATACTAACATATTTATAATGTGTCTTTTCTGAATACTTGATGTGAGTCATAAGTGTATAGAGGAGCTTCTATCACTTAGTATAACACTTATTCATTCTATACCACAAATCAATATTTCATTTACTTTTATGGCTGAAATACAGTCCATCATGTGGCCATAGCTTATGTGTATTATTTATTCAGTCCATGAGGATTATGATTGTTTTCATTTTTGAGCTATTATAAATAATAAAAAAAAGTACAGACATTTGTGTTCAGAATTTTTTTTTTGTGAGACTTGGTCTCATTATGGGATATATCTATACATGGAGTTAGTGAGGTATATATAGTAGTGATTTTCCAAAACAACAACAACAAAAAAAGCATTTCACATTCCTGCCAGGAAAGCTTGGGGATGCCAACTTCTTCAAACCTAGCGAGCAGTAACTGTTACCTCTGATTACAGCCATCCTGGGGGTGAAGTGATAACTTCCTATGCTTTTGGTTTGTATTTCCTCATGACTAATAAATTAGACAGAGCACCTTTCTAGGTGCCTATTGGGCACTTGTGTGTCTTCTTATTTATACAGACCCTTTGTTCCTATGTCAGTTGTATTCTCTTTTTGCCAAGTTATATGTGTCCTGTATTATCTGGATGGTCATGAACATAGCTAATTCCCACTGAGAGTAACACCTGGAAGTGTTACTGAACATTGCAGGAAATGTGACAAGAGGAAAAGAATCTCGGGGAACCCAATATGAGTAACCAAGAAAGAAATTAGCACTTGCTTGTCTTCCCATCTTATTATGTAAAAATCCCATAAAATTTAAGTCAGCTGGTTCAGTGGGGAAGTTTTCAAACTTCTTGAAAGATATATCTCTTATATAACATGTAACACACTCTAGTCTAGATAAATTTTCTTATTTGCTTATAAAGAAATCATAAGGTGATTTCTCTAACAACTTTATGATACCAAAGCTCAAGAAATAAGCCTAAGGAAAAAGTATAGAGAATTCTTAACTATGAACACACAAAAAACATTAATAAATGCAATTTTTAATTCGTTAGCTCAAATCAATTAACATAATTAACAGAAAGAATATCTAAAACATAATGTATTCAAGAAAGGCATTGACAAGGCAAAGTATCTCTAAAAATCAGCCTCTTGAGGACCTATGAATGAACAATATGGCATTGCAATGTCATACATTATAGCAGCTAACATTCAAACATCTGAAACTATTTGTTTAAAACAAGAATGTAGGCAAACTGAAGTTTCAAAAACTCCTAGTGAGAGGTTAAATAGGTCAAATTACTTTGAGGAACAATTTGGAAGTATCAAAACGACTCCATAACCTCTGTACTACATGACTGAGAAATTCTACTCCTCGGCATGCATCCTAGAGAAATTTTTATACAATATACAAACAGACAGGACCAAGAGTTTCCAATGCAAAATTATTTAATGTAAGAAAAATTAAATTAAATCAAGAGGAGATTGAATAACATCTGGTATTTTCAAATATTAGAATCCCGAATAACTTTAAAAATAGTGTAACCTCTCATAGTTCCATCACATAATTAGACCTCCCCCAAACATACTAAGCACAAAAATTAAATTTCAGATAGTACATTCATTGACATCTGTGCATAATTTCAAAACAAGAGAGCCATTTATATTGACAACATAATCATGCACATGCATATTAAAATAGGGTGAGGAGGAGGCATACACACCTTCTTCTGGATTGTAGCAAGAAGAACAATTCTACAGGTAGATATTCTGAGATATTTTCTATATGCTTTATGTATTGTTAAATGAACATAAACTAAAAGAAGTAAAATCCAAGGCAGATATATGAATGGGCTTCATTATTCACTCTATATTTGGATAATTTTTATTTTCAAAGCAAAAACATTCCTTCATAAAAATAAGAATAGAAATTAACATAGATGATAAGGAACATACTTTAAAATGGAAGTGAGAAACATTCATAATAGTGAAACACCAGAAACATTTGCATCAAAATAATAAAAAATTAGTATGCACTTTTAACCAATATGTCTAGAGACTCTAGCTAAAAAGAAAGTAAAGTAACTACATAAATTTATAAGTGTGCGTATGAATGTGGAGAAATGTATATTAATTGGATTCTCTAGAGTAAAAGAACAGCTAGATTATATATATATAATTAAAATAGGAGAGACTGTCTAGAGATTCTAGTTATTAAATCAATAAAAATGTAATCTATACGTATGTATATAAGAGTCTATAGATAGGTCTATTTTTCAGGTTCTCTAGAGAAAGGGAAGATATAGAATGAGCACAAACACACATACACACACACACAGACACTCAGTGCTTGCATACACACACACACACACACACACACACACACACACACACACACACACACACACGCATGCACAATTGGAATTCATTAGAGTGTGGATTGCCGGTAGTGGCCTGACTATTCCAACAGCGGTGGCTCTCTCCGAGCTGTTTGGTCCATGAGGCTGGGTGTCTTTGGGTTATGCCAGAATCCCAAGGAAGTCGACCCGAATACCCATGTGTGATCTAATACCAGTACATGAAGGCATAAACTTGCCAAGCAAGACTGAGGGCAAACAGGTAACATGTCCCATGTACTAGAAAAGATAGGGCATGTTCTAAATGTTCTTATTTAAAATTTTCAAGTAGATTTTATGCTCATTAAAATCTGATCGTGTGATCATTTTGTAATTGGTTTATAGTCTCAATAAATTTGAAATGAATCATCAACAATACAACTTCTGAACCTATGAGGAAAGAGAATAGAAAGATTATAAGAGCCTTAGGACCAGGAAATCTGCTGTGAGATTGCATCTCCTAGAAATAACAGGGAAGTTGTATTCACATATGTAAAGAATATGGCTGTCAAACAAGAAAACACCTATAGACATGCTAACATGCAAGTGTAAAATCTCATAAAGCCCCTTTTTAAACAAAGAACTACAAGCAACCAAGGAATGCAGGGCTGGGGAGTTATCTTCTACAGAGATAAGCCTTCTAATTGTTTATCCAGTTATTCCTGAAACCATCTGTATATAAGGAACACTAAACAGACTCAGTAAGTTGTAGTGTGTGTGTGTGTGTGTGTGTGTGTGTGTGTGTGTGTGTGTGTGTGTGTGTGTGTGTAAAGGAAATGAGGCCGTGAACTTGAGAAGGAGTGGGGGAAACACTTGGGAGAAATTGGAGAGAAGGAAAGGGATAACATGATAGAATTAGGTTTAAATTTGAAAAATAAAATTTACATTAAAAATAAATAAAAGCAGAATCTCAAGTGAGAGAGGCTAAAGGGGAGGAGACATATGATCAAGGTACAATATCGTGGGGTGTTGAAAAGAAACAAACTAATTCATGCAATTAATGCATGCTGATTAAAGAAATAATTCTTAAAGAGTTTAAGTTGAGAATGATATACCATTATTCTAATTAATTACCAAGGATCCACACACCAAATTTCATGCTTAGTTTTAGTAATAATAAAAAAGGAGAAAATGAAGACTTAAGAGCTGAGTTTAAAATAATTATTATAAAAATATGTATAGCCATACTATAACAGAGATAGGATACTATGCACTTGTAATCTTAAAAAATAAAATCAACAAAATTGGATAAGAAAGATATTTTATGTTACTTATGATCTCAGTAAAAAGGACAAAAGAGAATCCATCAGGTATGGCTGCTCCACTCAGGGCCATTGATTATCTCACTCATTTGTAAGCAAGTAGCCTCTAAGGGCCAAAGAAGAGCCCCTCCTTGAATCTGTGTGTCAGGAGAGAGTGGTTTCTAATAGAGGGGGCTCTCTGTGCTGTGTGTGGTAGCTGGTTCAACCCCCAACCCAAGAGATCCTGAGAGAAGCATCATGATTACCAAGCCGGAGCAGAAATGCTCTGCTAAAGGACTCTCACAGTCACTCCAGCAAAGGCAGCCCAAAGTCAGCTGAGGGTAAGACAGACAATTTCCTAACGAAAGTAAAGGTTTTCTTTTCCCCTGGAGCCTGCATCAGGCAGGAAGGCAACACCCAAAGGTCAGATCTCAGTTAAAGATGTGAAAGCTCCACTTAGGATTAATACACTAGGTTGCAAGGCACATAGACCATACAGTTTAGATGGTCCATAAACAGAGGCATAGGATCCCAAGGGCTGGAATTAAAGGTGTGTGCCACCATTTTTTGACCTTCATGGCTAAATCTGTGGTTGGCTATGCCCTCTGAATTAGTTATATTCAAGATTAAAAAGAAGAAGAAGAGGAAACTAAGTGCCTTAAGCATGGAACCCTGAACACTCTTCATGACAGGGTTGTCTAACCTAAGGAGGCAACAGATGCAGGGTTAAATGTGAGCTTCGGTGTAAGATTTCCAGTGTCCAGCTCCTATCAGCAATATGACCTTGGATGTGTTAATTAATTTTTCTGGCATAATATTCTTATCTGCAAAATGGGTGTGATAAGAGCATGATTCATACAATGATGCACTTTTATTGTTGAAAAGGGATCATTGGTAAAACCACTAGACACCTGCTCTCTTCAGAGTGTTCAGTAAACATCAGCTATTATTGCCATGGTTACTGGATAGCCCAGTACCTTTTCCACCTCTAAGAATCTACTTTTCTCCAGAGCTTCACATTTATTGTGCTTTGGGTCCACAACAGAAATGGGATGTTTGTGTTTATTTTTATCTTATTGCATTCTTCTATACTTCAGTTCTTCAAATACTATATGTGAGGCACACATGGGAGATTTAAATGTCTTAGCCTTTGAATTTAAATTTAACCCTGTAAAATGAGGACCTACCAACCTCATTTTATAGGTGTCAAGCTAAAGTTTGGAAAAGTTTAGCACATATTCAAGCAAGCTGACACGTCTTCTATAGCCATACCTATTCTACCTTACCAAATGTTACAGCGCTTCCAGAGGCAACAGAAGGGCAGGAACACATACTGCAGGTCAGGGTCTGGAAGCTAAATGGGGCCTTAAAGAGACATAGTCCGTGAAATGTGGAGCACTTTCCTTGTCAGGAAGGGATGGTGGTTGGCAAAGGGAGAAATCAAGAATAAGCCAGTTTGAGTTTGAATTCCCATTCTCACCCCCAAAAGCAGGTAGTGTTGAGGACCAAATTCTCTGGTGATCTGGAAGGTACAGAGAGCAGCAGCAAGAAACTAAAACAGTCAAGGAAACTTCATATAAGTTGGTGGGCCACCTCAGGAAGAGCAGGTGAAAGAAAAATATCACAAGAGAAAAGCTTTGGACATCCACAAGGTAAATGAAATGATGCCCAAAGAGGATCATGATGTGGGAATGCCTTTCTATATGCTGTGAATATCAATCTTTAAATAAAGGAGCTGTTTTGGGCCATGACAGGCACCATAGAAGAAGTAGGAGGAGGCATCAGAATAGGTAGGAGAAGGAGGGCGGAGTCAGAGGCAGACCGAGCTGAAGCCCAAAGGAGCAACATGTAAGGAGCACAGGTGAGCCACGGGCCACGTGGCAGACAGATTAATAGAAATGGGTTGATTTATGATGTAAGAGCTAGCTAGCAATGTGCCTGAGCCATAGGCCAAACAGCATGAAGTTAATTTAAGTGTCTGAGTCATTTCTGGGGCCTGAGCGGCAGTGGCCGGCAGCTAGGCGGCTAAGCGGTCTCGGGCAGCAGGTTTGTGGGTCTCAGATCTCTGGCCTCCTGGGACCAAGAAACCCCCACTGCAACAAGATATGAGCAAAGATGCTCCATACAGAGAAGCCAGCCCAACACAGCCTGAGCCCCATGGGTCCCTTGTGTTAGGAGAGGACCCAGAAGCTAATGCTGATCAGACTTACCTCAGGACAAGCCCACAGCCCTCATGAGCCACATATGCAGTCACAGTGCTTGAGATTGCTTCCTTCAGCAGCCAGGTCAACAGCAGAGAACAATTACATTTTGTCATGCTTTATGCCAGGGAAGGCAGTGGGTAGATGCCATCTCTGAAAGATAAGATATTATTTGACATTGAGCTATGTTTAGGTAACTTGAGGGAGACAACTTATGGGTAGTATTTTTTTGGTATTACAGAAAACCTTTTAATTCAATAATATTAATATGATGAACCATTGCAAATTTTTTTCTCATATGTAGAATCTAGGTGTTTTTTTTTAAGACAATAAGGCAGATGTGGGACTTTGGGGAAGAGAAAAGAGTCATTTGGAAGCACTGAAGAATAAAAGCAAGTAATAGAAGGGGGAATATAATCACACTACACTATCTACATATATAAAAATTATAATAAAAGCAGCTGTTTCATGTAATCAATGTAAACTAATAAAAATAATATGAATTCTTCAAAAATGTCAGGCACTTCAGAGGCTGGGGGTCAAGGAATATCTATAAATTGAAAGGGTTCTCTTTGGATTGCCATAATTTCAAGGGAAGGGAAAGCCCAGAGAGGCTGCTGTAAAGAACAGAAGGGTCAGATACAACCTGGGCAAAGGGTATATAAGGCAGGATTAGAAGAGCATAGGAAAAGAACCCTGCCATGAGTGGATAGTAATAATTCTAATCAACTAAAAATTATCCAACAGTTTGACTCTACCATGAACCCAAAGTCAAGGGTTTGGAAACTGCATTGTGTCCATTCTGCCAAACATACTTGAAGACACCTCTAAGCTGAAACAGCCATAACAGTGAGTGTGAACTGGAGGCCTCTCAGAGGAATAAGACAGTCTGCCCAGCCGAGAGGATTCAAAACAGGAAAATGGCTTCCATGAAGTCATGGCCAACATGGACACTTGTACAATGCAGACTCAACAGCATGGCCCTCGCTCTTATGCAGATAACTAACAGTCTACAATTTTGGAAGACTAAGAAATAAGCTACTGCAACACCTTATTTTTCTTTTTTTCCCTTGTTTTCTTGATATGTTTGACAGAATTTTTACTGTATTGTACTTTTAAAATACTTTCACCCTTTATACATTCATCCAATTCTATTTATGACGTTTTTTATTTGGTAGTAATTATTTTTGATTGTTTGTTTGGTTGGTTTTAGTCTCCTTTTTTAATTTGCATTTCTGTCCTGCACTCACACGTCAACCACACTCTGTATTTATCACTCACTTGAATTTATCTTCTTGGCTCTCTTTTTAAAAAATGCACTTGTGTTTTATTTTTTTATTACATACATCCAATTCACTTTTTTGAAAACTGGGTTTTTTTTTTTAACCACTGGTTGACGTATGTTGTTTTGTTTTCCATTTTTCCCCTCCACTTTTCGATCTCTCCTAACCTCTTGCTCTTTCCTCCTTTGCATCCTTCTCCATTTCCTTCTTCTTGCTCCAGTTTACCTTTCTTCCTGCCTTTCCTCCCCCTTCCTGTCTTCTTCATCTATCTCATTCAGTTACCATGTCCATATTCTGTGTCAATTGTCTTGCTGCTGTGGCAGAACATGTCATAAGAGCGAATTAAGGAAAGAAAAGTTTATTGACTCAGAGCACAGGCCATCACACCAGAGACAACGTGGTGGGAAAAGCAGGTGGTAGTCACACTGTGTCTATAGTCATGAAGCAGAGGAATACATGCTGTACTCGGCTTGCTTTCTTCTTACTTAGTTCAGATCCCTCATCTATAAAGTGTGGCAGAAAACCTGAAGAATATTTTATTTTAAAATCTAATGCCAGGGAAACTAATGAACAAGTCAAACTGAGGGAATGAATGGGTCTGGGATCAAAAGGTGACAGACAAAACAGTGGACAAGCCACTTGAGCTGCTACACACTGGTGAGAAGAAAGCCATGTGCTATGGCCACATTAGGAAGCAATTTGACTCTCAGAAATCAAACTTATGTTAACAGCAATCAAGCAAGCCTGCTCAAAGGTGCTTATTTAGTAAAAGTGGAAACATACATTCATACAAAAAGTACATGTCAATATTCATGTGGCCTTTTCATGTTTGTCAAAAATTCAAGCATGAGTAAGCATCTCTCAACTCCAGAACAAATCAACAGTGTAATATAGCCTTACAGTAAAATACTGCTTAGAACCAAAAGAGATGAGCTATTGATACATATAAATACAGGTTATCCTCAGAAGCAAAACTGAAGTCTAAACACTATGACTCTATTTATGGAACATACTAGAAAAAGGCTAAGAATGTGTGAACAGGAAATCATGGCAGAATTTTGTGTGTGGTGGCTCAAGTGCATCATGATTGTGCTAGTGTATACACGATCAGAGAGAGAAAGAAAACACAAGAGAATAGTCACTACCAAGGAATTGTATGTGTGTGATTTTTTTTTAAGTGAGTCAATTAAATAAACAAAGAAGTGTTTGGCCCTGACAGCAACAGGGAACCTTTAAGTTAAAATCCAAACCCAAGGCATTGGACTCTGACAGATCCAGGGCTCCAGCTGTTGGCAGCAGAATCCTGGGCCCTGAGTGATTGAGATGGTCCATGGTTAAGACAAAATATTTGCAGACTAACAGATTCTTTGAACTTCCATGAAACTACACCTCCAACTCTGTGACAGAGCCAAATCATGTGGATTGATTGTAGTCCAGGACCACAAAAATGATAATCATTCAGAGATAAATAACAAAAATTTAAAAGCAGAATATCGGGTTTTTGAAAGGATGGAAACATAACATCAGTCTCAGAGAATAGCAGTCACATGGATGGTAAAACCGTCTTTGATCGTACATGAAGTATTTAGGGTGGAGGAAGGTAAATGAACTGTGGAACTGACCAAATTTAAGCATGAACTCCAGCTCTACCCTGCTTGCCATAGGACTGTGGCAGATTGAATTCCAGGCTAAAGTCCTCACTTTTCCCTGAACTGTTCATTTTGTTGTGTCTTCGAAGTTGTCCCTTTTGCAGTATGGACACAATGGCCACCTCCAATTTGAATCTGGGTTCAATGTAAACATCATGCTTTGGCCAAGAGAATGTAGAAGGGAAAGATAGCATGATGGTCCAAAAGGTTCTTCCTGAAGAGGCCTTGGGAGTTCCTCTTTATCCTCACGACCTTTACCATCCTCTTGAAGAGAACGTCCCTCACATAACTACTGCTTCTATAGCCAGAACACAAAACACAGACCAGGGCATTTAACTTTCTAACCTACGAGTTAGTGATCCTTGCTTTGAGTGGTGGGGCCTGTTGGTACAGTATTGCTGGGCCCAGTAGCTACTTGCTGCAATGACTCCTAATATCTGTCCATCAATTCAAAACAATTACTCATTTCTTTAGTGTGTTCCCAATAAGAATAACTCTGAGGATGGTGAAGATTCTTATTATCTCTGTCAAGTGTAGCCAAAAGACATGTGTTGGGTCAGTTCTAAAATCTCCTCTTGTTTATAGAAGTCCAGTCTTTTAGTTGATTCTCACAAGATGTGCTGTGTCTCTTCTGACATCTGTGACTCCACTTTGGTGCATAGCCTTCACTGCCTTCGTATCGCTGAACTTCCTTTCTAGGCTGTGCTAACTGTGAGGATGCAGGACCGTGAACACTGAAGCAATTAGCATGTGGCCACTTAAGTTAAAAATAAATTTAGAGGCATTTAATAACTTGAATTAAGATTGTTTAATATACTTAATTTAAACTTAAAAAGTTCAAATACAGTGCCTCAGCCATAATGTTTTTATTTCAGGTGTTCCTAAGTGTTCCATGAATACAATATTAGATAGTTCATAGGACATTTTTAACACACATGAATTTGAGTGGGCTGTGTCCGTTCTGATATGCAAGTGCCCTATCACAGTTTGCGGTGTTATGCTTTTCTGCCCAACGATTCAGAAACACGCTCAGAGAATTATGGCAGCTTCAGTGATAAAAACCCAAACCAACAACAATGCAATCCCTGTTATAGTGTGTGCCTCCTCCCACCATTTCCTTCTGTACTTATTGGGGTCCCCAGAGTCCCTCCTCAAAGCTTGGCTGCAGCTATATAACCTTCTTCCCGGCCAGATGCATTCCAGCTCAATTATTATCCTTTTACAGGAAATTTCTAGAATTCCACAAAAATCAGTCAATAAACAGAGTAACACTGAGATGTGCTATCATCCAGATCATGTGTCTACAAGGCTGCAGAGACTTAGGGTTTAAAATGAAGGTGGATCTTCTCAGGTGTCAGGTGAGTAATGAGTACATACCCATCACCTGCCATTCAGGACTCTAGGGCAGACAAGACACACCCTGACTTCTAGTTCTGATACTCGCCTTTGAACTGGGCATGTTTTTCTGATACCAGATATGGGCTGATTCTATCATAGTTTACGATTAATTCCCACCCATACAAGCTCCTAAGTAACTGGAAATGATCTATCAAAACTCTTGCCATAGGCCCATAGTTATCTCCCATTAATTACCTCAAAGCCTTGTGCTCCCCCCCGGGGGGGTGTAGAAAAGAGACAAATTTCTAATTTGACTATCCCACCACAACACTATAAACCTTTCCAAATGGCTCAATCCTTCCTGTAGCTTAGCAGTACCTATTTTTAGGGAT
Organism: Phyllotis vaccarum; assembly: GCA_033318265.1. Classification (NCBI taxonomy): domain Eukaryota; kingdom Metazoa; phylum Chordata; class Mammalia; order Rodentia; family Cricetidae; genus Phyllotis; species Phyllotis vaccarum. Next base: position 165,247,091 of record JARWLC010000001.1, on the reverse strand, counting down.
GTTCTATAATTATGCAAATAATGTTGATGCCATCAATGTCTGTAATTGATTTTTCATTTTATCCTCTTGGGGAATATTCATAATCTAAAGAAAAAAGAAAACTAAGGGAGGAGGCTTCATGTTAGGAGCCTAGGTTGGTCCTGATGGGAGGACAGTTAAAAAGAACAAAGCTGTAATGCTGTTTCTGGTGTGTTTTTTCCAAGTTCTTTGGAATTTTTGGTCTTGGGCAGACAGAGCAGCACATCACATTTCTCCCAAGTTTCCAACCCCAAAATACTTCCTTAATTTTGAATCTTTGAAGAAGAAATGCTACATTTGCTCTGTGAATTTTTGACTGTTGAACGTGATGCTTTTGCCTCTGGTTCCTCAAAGGAAGCGGGGCCAATGGAAAACGCTGAGACACTGCATATTTCTGCCCATCACACCGAAAATAATCCCGTTCAAGGAGCTCATCCTTGCTACCTAGTTGGATAACTAAACTGAAAATATATAATTCTGAAATAATGAACCCCCCCATCTCTCCTCCCAAGCAAGAGGCTAGACACTAAATACCATCAGCTATTCCCTCTTAAAGGGGCTGGCAGTACATATTTGGTTTTTACTATCCTCCAAGAAGCCTAATCAACACAGCAAACTCCTAAGTCTTTCAAACTCCAAAGCATCTCCCAGTGCTTTGTCTCTAATGTCCCAAGAGCACTAAACTCATTTGCCCTGCTTTTCTTCTTCACTTCTGATTCTACATTTCCCCATTTTATTTTGTACTTCACACCATGTTTCTTTCTTTTTTTTAAGTCCTAGACCTTCTCTCTCATTTTCTTTTGCCAGTGATATCCAAGATCTCTCATTATTCTTTGGTCTTATTCACCTCAAGGAATTGTTTAAAAAAAAAATAAAAAACGAAAATCTGCCAAGAGGCTCAAACTCCTCAAATTTCCCTTGCTTTCACAGCCAAAGTCAAATATGTCAACGTGGCTGTCTGAGTTGGTTTAGAAAGTATCGCCAGAGTTATGCATATCCAGAGTCTACATTCCACCAGCAAGCTCCAAACCAGCATCACCTATGCAATGACCTGCTGCTTGAGGTCTCTGCCTTTCCTCTCATTCTTCTGCAAACCATTCTTCCCGGGTGAGTTGGGATGGTGTTCCTAAACATCTCAAGTTCCTTTCATGTCCCTGCATAAACACCACTAAGACTTAGGAAGCCAAAATCTCTCCAGCTATTTATCATGGTGCATTTGCCCTGTACCTACTCCCAAATGCACCTCCTGGGCTCTTCTCTTTCCCTCCCCACTTTCTCCCTGGTTTCCTACCTTTCCCCTCCACTTTGAAAGGTTCATCTTTCTTCTTGTTGTAGGACATTTCCATTAGCTATTCTGTTTGCTGGAATCAGCCTCTCCCCACATTACTAATTTCAAACCAATATTTCTTGACCTTCAATAAGGAGTGCCATTCCAGAGATAATTTAGCTCGTCAGTCAAATAGAGCTTCCCAGCTATTCTGGACCGCATCTGCCAGCATACACTTCTATAGTACTTATCACTAGCTACTATTTTCTGTCTTTTTTTCTAAGCTAATTGTCTCTTCTGCTCCTTTAGAATATTAGTTCCGCTGCGACAGCAAACATCTTACCTGCTGTCTTACACTGCTTTCTGCTGCTGGAATAAACACCATGACCAAAAGCAAATTATAAAAGAAAGAATTTATTTCATCTTTCAGGTTACAGTTTATAATTGAAAAAGGCTAAATCCGGAACTCAAGCTGAGACCATGGTGCTTATTGGATTTCACCCTCTGGCTTGCTCAGAGGTGTTTCTTACACAACTTGTTTCCACTGCCAAAAGATGCCACCACTCAGGGTGTCCTGGGCCCTCTTGATTAGTAGTCAAGAAAATGCCCCACAGGCATGCTCACAGGACAATCTGATGAAGGCAATTCTCCAAAAGATACCTGTAGCCAGGTGTGTCTAGATGTGTATCAACTTCACAAAAATTAACCTTGACTTCCATCATGTTTACAACTATCACCACAAGGCTGAGAGTTGCGGGCTTAGTGAATGCCTTTAAACATGCACTCAGAAGGCAAAAGCAAATGAATCTCAATGAATATAGAGCCAATCTGGTCTACCTAGTGAGTTCCAGGGCAACCAGGGCACATAGTAGGGCCTTGTCTAAAATAAACAGACAATTAAAAAAAAACCCTTGAAATTGTTATTAGCACATAGTAGGCACTAAACGATATTTTTAGTAAATAAATAAATAATCCTGCCAGCTTTAGTCTATTCAAATCTAGACTGGGCCAAGCTGAAATGACAGATATGATTTAATTGCGATGACATGCACCATTTCAAATCAGAAAGATGAAGTCACTTTTTAGGTCAGAAAGTTAACATCAATTTAGGACTTATTCTGAGTGACACAAAGCTTAATCCCTTAAACATGTTATATCATCTGATCTTATAACACCTCTTTGAGTCATTAGATTTGTGCTTTATAAATAAAACTGAAATTACTATGGAAATAAGTAAGGAGGCTCCTCAAGTAGCTAAAAATAGACCCCTGGATCCAGCTCTACCACTCTGGGATATATCACCAAAGCAATCAAAGTCAGCATAAAACAATAGTTACCTGCATGCCCATATTTATCACAGCACTATTTATAATAATCCCAAATTATGGAATTGATCTAGAGGCCCATTGGTAGATAAATAAAGGAAATGTGATATATATGCACAAAATCAGCTTTTTAGCTATGAAAAGGATGGGATTGGATATTTTTGTATCGAGTAAAATAAGCCAGACTCGGATAGATAAATACTTTTTTAAAGACATGAAAGTACAGAATGAATGATCTGGAAGGAAGAAATAAAGAAAAGGTGAACGTGATCAAGTTATGCATGTGAAAATATCACAATGAAATCCAGCATTCTAAACAATTAATAATTTAATGACTGACTTTAAAAGTTAAAAATAAAAACCAAAGCCGAGTCACTTCGGTAAGGAAAATTAAGATAATTATAAATTATCCAAATTTACCAAAAAGAAGCATACTTTTTACCCTTTCTGACATAAAAAACGGAGGTTCACATACCTATAACTCACTAGTGCCTCTTCAACGCTGGGGTGAGCCTAAAAGTACTGCCTTTGATAGTAGCATGGTTATCCTTTGGCCAAAAATGTATGACCATTATTCTTTTAGCCCTAAAGATCCTTCTTGTAGTTTTTTAAACAATACCCTTTTCTATATCCACAAAAACTGAAACTTAGAGCAGGAATTCTCAAGTTATGACAGATAGCAAAATCACCTTTTTTCATATCCAGATTGCTGGGCCTGAGTCCTTGAATTTCTGATTAAATAAGTCTATTAAGCATCAAGAGTTGGAGTGGGCCACAGTTGAAGAATTAATGACTTAAAAGAAGGGTGTGGTATTTCTAATACCACAATCCTTGTGTGAGTGAAGTAAACATTCTGTCTATACTCCTGCTTTTAATGACAGAGAAGAATTCTTACCTGTGTATAACTAGTTATGCTAAGCCTATCTCCTACTGGTTTTCATGATCCAATTGTTATTCCGATTCATAGGATGTTATCTTGGCAGCCTGAACTCACCTATGGTAACAGCCTTTACACCGTGGAGATTGACAGGCACTACAAACCAAGGTTTCAGAGTTGTGCTTTTTAGAAACTAGCTACTGTACTTTTACCAAAGTCCCATCAATCATAGTCAGGCCTCCATATTCCTAATCACCTTCCTTCCTCTCCAGAGGAATTCCTCCATGAGCAGTGAAGATGATGGGGGCAGGAAGGGAACTTAATTAACACAGACATACAGATGTTTATTGCCATATTTAAAAATAAATCTACTACTTTTCTTCTGTTTTTCTTTAAGGGAAAAAGTGGTCCATCCTGAAAACCAAGTTAATTACAAGCCAGTATCACTGTGAATACTTGAGATTTGCAAGTTCTATAAAATCATTTTGTTTATTCTATGCCCTCAAGCTTTTGGTTATTTGTTTGTTTTGTTTAGAGACAGGGTTTTTCTGTGTAGCCCTGGCTTGCAGGCAGTGCCTTTGGTCAGGACCACTGACTACCCCATAAATGACACAGAGACTTATTATTAATTATAAATTCTTAAGCAAATAGCTTAGGCTTGTTACTAACTAGTTCTTACAATGTGAATTAACACTTAGTTTTAATCTATGTACTGCCAAGTAGCTCAGGACCTTTTCCAGCATGATAAATTCATCTGCTTCCTCAGCATCTGGCTGGCTACTCCACCCTTCTTCCCCTCACTCTCTTTTTATCCCATCTGTAAATCCTGCCTAACTGCTTCCTCCTAACTATTGGCCATCAGCTCTTTATTAAACCAATGAGAGCAACACATGTTTGTTGCTAGAATCCTAATTGATCTTATAATAAAAACCTAGAGCCAGATACTGGAGCAAATGCTAAAAGATCAAAGAAACAGAGGAACAAGCCACAGCCACTTCTCATCCTCCTCCCCCAAACTCCTCAGTGGAAAGGGGAAGATTCTGTCTTCAGGAATCCTCAGACTGAATAGAGGAAGCACAGGCAAAAAGGAAAGAGGCATCAGGGTTCAACTCCTGTCTCATCCCATTTTATATTCCTTTCTCTGAGCAGCCATATCACTTCCTGTTTCAACCTTCCTAGTGCTGGATTAAAGGTGTGTGCCACCACTGCCTGGCTCTGTTTGGCCTTGAACTCACAGAGATCCAGATGGATCTCTGCCTCTACCTCCTGCGTGCTAAGATTGAAGGCATGTACCAACACTGCCTCCTGACCTCTATGGCGAAATCTGTGGCTGGCTCTGTCCTCTGATCTTCAGGCAATCTTTATTTGATAAACGATATATCATCACATACCTTCACAATGTACATAAAGACTATTCATAACACCGGCTGTCCTGAAACTGGCTCTGTAAGCCTGGGTGGCCTTGAACTCACAGATCTGCCTGCCTCTGGCTCCAGAGCAATAAAATCAAAGGTGTGCCTTTAACGAGCATTGTTTGTGCCATTACCAGTTGCCTTTCTAATCATCTATGCCAATTTGTATAGCCATCAACATTATAAAATAATTCCAGTTTGTTCTCATCTTCTCAACAAAAGATATCACCAGTACCCACAGAATCTGGAAAAGGAAAACTTTCCTATTACAGTTCTAATGCATTTATTCTTGTGGATAAGTGTATTTTTCCTTTTGCTATAGGTGAAGGCTCATTTGTATCTGTTTTCTGATAAACTGTTAAGTCAGATCCTTTGTCCATTTTTTGTTAGTTGTTTGTATATTCTTATTTACATGTAGATATATACTATATAAATAGAAAAATTCTGTTTATGTGATAGTAATTTATGTTTTCATAAATTACTATTATAGGCTGAGAATCTGGTTAACCACAGTAGCACCCTCCTTTACCATCTGAAATAACTTTTATATTTAAGCATACTTGAAACCAGTAAGGGCTTGGGTCTAGGAGCCACATCATTTTAAATACATAAATCACCACGGAAAAGTATAGGCCTCTAAAACTGTAGCAAAGGCTAAAGTTCTAACCACTTGACATTAATACACAGATCTAACAGGGGAGATAATCTCAAATCGCCAGAAGTGCTGGAGAGAGTCCAGTTTGAGCTGCTGTCTCAGCAAGTGCCAGGCTTGATTACAAATGTGTTTGTGAAAGTGTCTCACTTTTCTGTTTTCAAATGTATAGAGGGTCCCTGAGGAAAGTCTAAACAAAAGCAGACTGACCTACAGAAGCTTCTCCTTGTGAGCTAGGAACTCATTGGGCCTCTAACATCACCTGTCTCGATACGAAGCAATTTCCATAATGGGGATGAATTATCTCTGCATAGGAACCTGGGTGGCTGGGTTTATTCTTCATAGCAGCTTTCATTTGTGATTCAACAAATAGGTCTCTTCCAAATAGACAACTTTCTGCTTCAACACAAGTTTGCTCACACAAGCTACCAGCTGACACCAGAGCTTTCGCTACTGCCTCATTCCAAATTAATACCTGCTAAAGCCCTGTTTGGAAGAGAAAGGGAGGCCACTCTTGTTTATTTCTAACCAATAAATCTTGCACCAACTTCTAAATAACAAAATACCACAAACTTGCTCTAAATCCCAACAAGACCCAGTAGGGGGAAAAAAATACCAAGGAAAGAAGATAAAGCTTTCCACAGGCGCCAATGTCCTGGGGGCTCAGATCATCAGCTCAGCATGAAATCTACACTTCAAGGGACTCAGAAATGGAGCTTCCAATCCCTTTGGAAAGTAGTCACTAGCTGTCTTCTGGAAAATCTAGTCATCAAGCCCTTGATAGCTATGAAGAATACCTAAACATATATATTGGATGGATGATCAACTTTCTGCCCCAAATCCAGAACCCCAAGAATGTGAATGGAAATAAACGCTGGGCTAAGCATGTGTTGTACAAAAAACAAAGTATAAGTTTAATTTGATTACATGTATTCATTTATTTATTTGTGTGCAGTGTGGGTGCAAGCACCGTGGCATATGTGTGAAGGTCAGAATATAATCCACAAGGGTACATTCTCTCCTTTTACCATGTGCATCCCAAGGACTGAATTCAGCTTGTTGGGCTTGGTAGCAAGTTTCTAAGAAGAGGCTAGAGTTAGACCTGGAGGTCCAAACTGTAATCCCAGCCCTCAGGGTTGGGGTGAAAGGATCACGGATGTAAGCCAGCCATGTTGTAAAACCCTGTCTTCAAAAATGAGAGAAGAGCTCCACACTTTGCCCAAATCCAAGCTAACCTAACGCTCGGTTCCACATGGCCGATGTCACATTTGCTGCCTCCATAATTCCTCTCACAAGAGTTCAGGGGTACAACTTTCCATGAATATACATCTACCCTGTGCTTGGAGCTTCTAGGCCCTGGGTCTATATATTTGGAACTTCCACCATAGTTAGTTTGTAGCTTGCTTGTTTTTTGGTTTTTTGTTTTGTTTTGTTTTCTCTATTTTGTTTTTTGTTTGCTTGTATTGTTTTGTTGTATCTAAATTAGGATCTGTCAATTATGTAACTCTGGTTGTACTGGAACTCCCTATGTAGACCTGACTGAGTGAACTTATGGAGCTTGCCTGCCTTTGTCTCCAGAACTATGCTGGAATTAAAGGTATGTGCATCATACCCAGTTTTACCTAAGGTCTGAGCAAGTTCAGAATTTAGCAAATAGGTCATTTTGCATAAAATTTAACAACTTTATGTGAGCATCTTGATACAACAGCCATATAAGAAGGCCCTGGAGCAAAAGAACATTTGTATTTATATACTCAGGCAACAGGTAGAAAGATTATAGTTTTTTTCTGTACATTCCAGACTTTTCATGCTGTTCCCTCTGCTTCATGCATTGGCTTTCTTCATCAGATATCAGCTTTCCCTATAGGAAGTCTGCTCCAATGCCCTGTGTTTGTCTCTCTGGCATCTGCCATTACACCATACACAATTGCTACCCCATCCACTGGCTACCTCCATGAAAAACACCAAGCTCAGTGGCCTCAAACACGACTCCATGGGTGTTCCCAGCTGTGCTTGTTAAAGCATCCACAGTCAGCTCAATGCACACTGGCTGGTATAGGATGATCTTTACTGGCTTGACTCAGCTCTGGCCCATGTGCATGTCATCTCTCATCTTCCAGCAGGCTAGACTGAGCTTGCCCAAAGCAGCTGAGTAAGGCTCTGGGAAAAATATAGGAGACAGAGGAGAGACTAACAGAGGTCCTGGAAATGCCTGCTAATGATGTTCTAGATGTGGCTTGTCCCACCAAAGGCTTAGGTGCTAAAATTTTGATCTAAAAGAGAGAGATGATGATATTGAATATCCCATCTTTAAGAGATGAGGCCTAGCAGGGATTAATTGTCATACATATAGAACCTTCAGAAGAGTTTAATAACCATATTTTCAGAATGGGCTAGATCTCCTGGGTCTGAGTTAGTTACTACTAGTAACTAACTAGTAACTAGTAACTAGTAACCAAGCAAGAGCACCTCTTACAAATGTACTACTCACTCCATTTTGCATGTATTCTTGTCACATAGTGCCTGCCATGTTATCATGAGGCATCCAATTCACACCGGATGGGGGTCACATAAGCCTGGGGGTCTACTTTCTAATACCATAAACTAACAGGCACTTCTTATTATTTTTTTTTATAAAGTCTTGGATATTTTGTTATAATCAACACATGCCAAAGGCTGGCTCAAGATTATCTTTGCCACCTTTTATTTTCAAATCTAATCACAAAATCAGGTAAGATTACAGTGAGTAAATGTGCTTCTCCTGATAAGAAGTCCATCTAGTCACTGCACAGCAAAGGGGCACAATACAGATTGTGGTGAATCCTCTGCTGCTGAGATTTCACTACCTTCCTCATTATCCCCCGAACCTGACTACAGTCTTCCTGAAGACAGATCTAATGGTCTGCTTATTACCATATATCAGTTCCAGGAAATGACTGCACAGAGCCATCTCATTTGTAGGCAAATATATATATATATATATATATATATATATATATATATATAAATTATATCCAAACATGAATTAACAAATAATGTCAAAGGAAAAATATGCCCATAAATTGTCACCTATGTTCCATAATTGGGTTCAACCCTCCTACTTCACCTGATCATTTCCAGAAGCAATGTCTGGGATGTCTTGTTGGCATTATCTGTTTTGAAATCTGGTTCTTGGCATGTCCGGTACTATTATAACTGTTTTACATGAACCAGTGGATAACCCTGTTACAATGTGGTTTCTCGGTTCTGGGTGGCCAGAGGCCAAGACCCACAGACCTGCCGCACCAGACCCCTTAGCCTCCCACTGCTGCTGCTCAGGCCCCCAGAAATGACTGAGACACTTATATTAACTTCATGCTGTTTGGCCTACGGCTTAGGCACATTGCTAGCTAGGTCTTACATCTTACGTCAACCTATTCTCATTAATCTGTCTGCCATGTGGCCCGTGGCTCACCTGTGTTCCTTACATGTTGCCCCTTCGGGCTTTGGGCTTTGTCTGTTTCTGACTCTGCCCTGCTCTTCCTACCTATGCTCTGATTTCTCCTCCTACTTTTTCTATGGTGCCTGTCATGGGCCAAAACAGCTCTTTTATTTAAAGATTGCTATTCACAGTATACAAAAAGGCATTCCCACATCATAACCCCTCACATAAGCACTGTTAGGTCAGTATGATTATCTCTTGGTTCATGATGGGAAAACTAAGCAGAGTTTAAGTAACTCTTACAGTGTCACAGTTCCAAAAGGCAGAGGTAAGATTTTAACTTTTTACTCTACTGGCAAAGTTAACTGTTTCAATCACTAAATTATACTGAAGCAAACTATAGACTACACTGAAGGCCTCTGGTTTATTTCAGCCTCCTCTAGCCTGGCTGCTAGAGAAGTTTTCACTCCACTCCATTGGTCTGATACAATGGCCATGGACCTTGGGAGGTTATTTAAGTAACATTTGGTAAAATGAACTTTTTTTATTTTCTATCACACTAGCCACAATTCAACTTTGAAAAGAACAGAAACAAGAACATTCCCATTGTTACAGAAAGTTTTACTGGGCATCACGGAATGAGAACATGAGATTTCAGACAGTTTCCCTGAGGGAACACAGAGAAAGCACATGGAGTAGAGTTCAGTCAGGGTAAGAGAGGATATGTTATATGTCATCTTTTATCATCACTTCAGGAAAATTGTTCATGAGTCTGGACATCATGACAGTACAAGTTGTAGAGATAACTGAGAAACATCAGAAGCTTCCCCAGTAACTATCACTAGGTCCCAGCTTATACATCTACAACACAACTCCTACATCTCAGGCTTGGGGGATCATTGAGGAAAAGGAGGCAAAAATATTCTAAGATCCAGAGAATCAAGGAGTTTGCTGGGAGACTGTGTCTCCTAGAAAGATCAGAAAAGCTTTACAAGTGAAAGCTCATCCACATAGTTTCAAACATGACCTATCCCAAAAGAACACCAATGAACATGCTCATCTGGAAGGGGGAAAATTCATGAAGCCTCAACTCTAGACAAGAACACAGATAACTAGGGAATGCTGAGAGAGAATTAGAGATATAAGCCCAAGAGGTCCTCAATTGGTTATCTAATACCAAGTGGTCAGCCCTGAAGTCATATATGAACAAATAATTATGTGAATAAAGTGTGGATGTATGTGTATGTATGTATCTGTGTGTGTGTCTATGTGTCTGTGTCTCTGTGTCTCTGTGTATATCTGTGTATGTATCTATGTGTCTGTGTGTGTGTCTATGTGTCTGTGTTTCTGTGTATGACTGTGTCTGTGTGTGTGTATCTGTGTATGTGTCAGTATGTCTGTCTGTATGTGTGTGTCTATGTTTCTGTGTCTCTCTGTATGTCTGTGTGTGTGCCTATGTGTTTGTGTCTCTGTGTATATCTGTGTGTGTGTCTATGTGTCTGTGTTTCTGTGTATGACTGTTTCTGTGTGTGTGTATCTGTGTATGTGTCAGTATGTCTGTCTGTATGTGTGTGTCTATGTTTCTGTGTCTCTGTGTATGTCTGTGTGTGTGTCTATGTGTTTGTGTCTCTGTGTCTCTGTGTATATCTGTGTGTGTGTGTCTATGTGTCTGTGTTTCTGTGTATGACTGTGTCTGTGTGTGTGTATCTGTGTATATGTCTCTGTGTGTGTGTATGTATGCATCTGTGTGTGTGTATCTGTCTGTGTCTCTGTGTCTCTGTGTATGTCTGTGTCTGTATCTATGTGTCTGTGTGTGTCTCTGTGTTTCTGTGTATGACTGTGTCTGTGTCTCTGTATCTATGTATGTGTCTGTGTGTGTGCCTGTATGTGTGTCTGTATATATGTGTCTCTGTTTGTGTCTGTGTGTCCATGTGTATATGTCTGTGTGTCCATGTGTATATGTCTGTGTGTATGTGTGTGTCTATGTTTCTGTGTCTCTGTGTATGTCTGTGTGTGTGCCTATGTGTTTGTGTCTCTGTGTATATCTGTGTGTGTGTGTCTATGTGTCTGTGTTTCTGTGTATGACTGTGTCTGTGTGTGTGTATCTGTGTATGTGTCAATATGTCTGTCTGTATGTGTGTGTCTATGTTTCTGTGTCTCTGTGTATGTCTGTGTGTGTGTCTATGTGTTTGTGTCTCTGTGTCTTTGTGTATATCTGTGTGTGTGTCTATGTGTCTGTGTTTCTGTGTATGACTGTGTCTGTGTGTGTGTATCTGTGTATATGTCTCTGTGTGTGTGTATGTATGCGTCTGTGTGTGTGTGTATCTGTCTGTGTCTCTGTGTCTCTGTGTATGTCTGTGTCTGTATCTATGTGTCTGTGTGTGTCTCTGTGTTTCTGTGTATGACTGTGTCTGTGTCTCTGTATCTATGTATGTGTCTGTGTGTGTGCCTGTATGTGTGTCTGTATATATGTGTCTCTGTTTGTGTCTGTGTGTCCATGTGTATATGTCTGTGTGTATGTGTGTGGTGTCCATACACGTTTAAAAATAATTAAAGAAAAAGGGCCATTAACTTGAAAATAAAGTGGGTACATGAAAAAAGCTGGAAGAAAGGAAATGATGTTTTATATTATATCAAATTTTTTAAGATACTACTTTTTAAGAATAAAATATCCATGCATCAAAACAAATCTATTTTCCTTTGACACATGCAATTTTACTTTAAAATTTCTCCGTGTCCTGGCCCCACATTCTCAATTTTCCCACATGCTGAACCCATGAACACCGGAAGTAAAGTGGTAAGGAGCACAGAGAAGAGGAGACTAGCAATTGGGAAATTGCTGGAAGAACAAGCAGATAGAATTCAAGAGACTTACAACATCAGACTCCAGACCTGGACAAGGCTTCAGGCTTCTCTGAGTATCACTTCAGAGTGACTGGGAAAAGTCCCACACAGCTGAGAAAATGTTATTTGTGCTTATAAATGTGGAGTTTTCCTCATTCATCTTCCTCTCAATGACCTCTATCCAACAGAAAGCTGCTTGCCTGGGATGAGTTTCAGCATCTGAAGCTTGGTTGGTGGGACTGCCTTTCTCTGCCTTCCTCAGTTTTCTTATCCAGAACTTCCCACTCTTTTCTGAGGATAATACCACCGAACTGATGAGTAACATTCTTCTTTATCTATGACATCCTAAATCCTAAATGTAACAAAGAAACGCTAGAATGAGCCTTTGGAATAAGCCTAGAAGAAAGGCCTTTTAGTGTCTAAAAAGAATCAATCATATTTTGGAAAATAAGGAACATTATTAAAGATGGTATATGGACAGACTTTCAATGTCACCCCACTATTGTGATGTCTAGATTTTGTGTGTGTGAGTGTGTGTGTGTGTGTGTGTGTGTGTGTGTGTGTGTGTGTGTGTGTGTGTTCAAGTATATCATAGAACAGGATAAGTTTCCAAAGGATGAACCTCAACCCACAAACAGTGGATCCTTCAATTTTCTAATATATTCTCATACTGTCAATCAGCCCTTTAACAGCCCAACCCCAGGAGAACATTTTGTCTTTCCTGTTCCTCCTCAGAGAATATAATTAGCCCCAAGTTCAGATGTCAAGAATGTCAAATCTCTTTAGAAAAACAATGGAGTCTATGGGAGAAGAGTCACTACTAAATTTAGGTCCCTGCCCAGATGCACTTGAACAGGTTTCAAAGGTCTTTGCCATTAAATACCCCACCTTTCCCACCAGGACGGTCATTTAATGCTTGCCATATTTTTGCCTAATACTATAAGCTCCGGACAGCCAGACACATCTATAATCTCAGCTTTATCATAAAAGCTCAAGAGGAATATGATCAGTAGTGAAGATTAAGGGAGATTTGCAAGCAGAGGAAGGCATGTTCCACACTAATTGCTAATCTGTTTTAGCCAATATGGCACCAGGGACAAAGGCAGCACAGCCTTATCTGACAAGAAGTAGATGGTGGTGCTTTTCTAAGGTACAATGTGTCTAAATGGAAAGCCACCCAACAACCCCAGGTGACTAATTTCTCTATAAATATATTATTGACATAATAGAGGCCTCTTTAATGAGATTATAACTACCCGGACAGCTGCTGTGCTAGTCAAGGAGAACATGGTTGACAAAAAAGATTTAAAGGAAAGAATAGAAGAAAACAGCAAACCCCAGCCAGGCACACTTAAATGGAACCATTGCCTCAAAATAATAGGATCATGTTGCAGATATAAAAGGAAAGGCCAAGGTGCTTAAAGCAATCGCTTTTTGCACGCTTGCTCTTCATCATGCCTCTCTCACTGATCGCCGAGCGCTGCTCAACAACAGCATGAGAAGCCAGAAGGCCCTGCAAAGGAGACACCATTTTATCTGGGCCTCCTTCTTTAAAGAAACCCTGTTTGCATTTAAAAGGTTTTGAGCTAGGGATGATTTTACTTCTATTGCTGGGCTAAGTTTTTATAAATAAGACAAAATATTTTTCATATTTCCCTGAGACAAGAAATTTTCTTAGATGTCTACTCTTCAGGAGGGATATAGATATAAAATAATTATATAATATATTTTATATTCAATATATAATGTTATTATATATTATATGTTATAATATATAATATGTATCATACATAATTGTATGAAATATTGCATATTGTATGCATAAATTATTACACATAGTTATACAATATAATCATGAATAATAAAATATATAATTTATATACAAACTATATTATATGTGTGTGTATATGTATGTGTGTATATATATATATGCTGATCAGGAAAGAAAATTTGTTTTAAAATAACTTCCCTAATTAGATCTCCCTTGTATTTGAAACCAAGATCATTAAGTAAAGTAAGTTTCTTTATTGCTTGCTACTAAGAAAAACTTGTAAAAATTATATAGCATTATAGCCTTTAGACATGTAGAAAATATTGCCTTTGGGTAAGATGAAAGAAGTTTGTGCTGAAAGCCTGGACTTGCATCCTAGCTAAGAAACACCTTACCTTAGAGTCCCACACTATAGACCCTGAGAAGGAGAATTTTCTGTGTGTAGTTAGAGGTGCGGGATTAGTTCAGCAGCACAGCACTTGGCTAGGCTAGTGTTCACAAGGTTCTGGGTTCCAGCCCCACTACTGAAGAATAAAATTGTTCCCAGGAAGGAATTTCAGGTAAATCCTATGGAGTAGGGAGGGACTATTATATTTGAAAATATCCCCACATATCCTTTTGTGTCAAATTTTTTAAAAGAAGGTTATAGCTAACATAAGGAAAACCATATACAATAGGTACAATAATTATATATAAATACACAAACAATAAATGAGTGCTGTCCATTCCATTAATAATTGACAATTCAAAGAAAATATTTCATTAATTATCCTATTTTGATGAGTCCAAAGGATTATACTTAATTCATTTTCTTTCTAACTTGTATTACTAACTAAAAACTATTATTTTGATCTCTTAAACTTATACACTTTAACTTCAAAGTTTCTTTTCTAAAACTGTCACTAGAAAACTATAACTATAACTATCTCATCTTCAACTATCTCAGAGACCCAAGAAGGAAATATTTACCCAAGTAAACAGGAAGTGCAAGCAACTTCCAAATCTAGAAATGGCAGAGATGACATCTATCTACCTGGACAGTCACCCAAAGTTCCTTTATAAAGTTGGGGCATCCATCTTCAGCCTACAGGCCCAGAGTCTCTTTTCATTTCAGTGAAGCAGGAAATCTGCTCTGCCCATTGTGGTACAGTTCATCAGTTGCTTCTCCTTGAGTCCTGAAGAATATCTGACAGTTTTCTCTGAAAAGCAGGAACCTGAAGAACCATCTCAGCTTGTTCTGTCAAAGTTCAGAGGTCACTTTCCAAAGGAACCTGCATGTCCAGTATAAACAGCATACTGTTAAGCAGTCAATACAAGAACAGGTTCTTGTTCAGTGACTAACCATTGCCACAAAGAAAGTAGATTCCATACAGAGTTTCTTCAATGCCCATTTTTCTCTTGAAGTAGACTGGTGCTGCCAGGAGCAGACCTGTCTCACTGTCCAGAAAAGTCTAAGTTCTTAAAATGTTTTAAATGCCATATTCTATGTATCTCTGAAGTGTTTGAATAAGACCTGTTCATCTAAAATATGTTTGATTTTGAAAACATATCTAATATGACTATGTTTGAATGTAACGTCTAACTACTAACTTGCATTGCTTTATATTCTAATTAGTTGGCAATAAAAGCTTTCATGGACTAGAAACTTGTATTACAATGTTAGATGAACGGAGTAAGTATAACTTGAACAAGCATAGAGATATTTGTACAGTAACACAATTAATCTCAATGTACACAATTTGTATACATTGTACAAAAATGTAATCCAATATTTAAAGCTAGTAAATCCTTTTAAAAGAAGATTCAATAATCTATCCTTATATCCTATATATCTGTATCCCCTTTACCTTTTTATCTTTTTAAACACAAATCTTGAAACTAATCATTCTTGTTTAACTTTTTTCTAACCATAACCACTAACAATTTTTAACCAATTAACCTAAACAATGACAATCATCCATAACCCATTGAACAACCATAAACAACCAACCCCACCTCTTGGGAATATGGGCGGTGTGTTCTTAAATTTACTTCCTGCTGTCTGGGGGCCATGGTATCTTTAGGGAATCCTAAAAAGAAAAGTTTTGTTAATTGTCAAGTCCTGAAATGAGTAGCTGTGTCATTTGCTGTCCAGTCTCTGCATAACAGGAAAGTGCACGGCTTGTCTCAAGTCCTGGCTATAGTAGTCTGTGAAGCAGGTTCATCTCAGCGAGCTACCTTGAAATTGTCCTGAGCAGTTTGTAGTCCAAATCTGATCTTTGGTTGATGTTTGTCAGCCTAGTGGCTTTGTCAGAGTCTATGTGAAATCCTCGTTGTGGGGCCTCATCTTCCTTTTGGATACTTCAAGTTTGCAATTAGGCCTTGTCCTGGATCACTGCAGAAAACTGATAAGGGACTAAAACCCAATGCAATGCACAGGAAGCTAAATATATAAGTATTTTTTCAGCATAAGATTAGTAGCAATAGAATAGTCCCTTGTTTTTAGTTATTCTTCTTCCCCATATCAGGTGACTCTTCTGATATGATAGAGATTTTGTATTTTCCTTTAATAAGTATGCTTGAGTTTAGAGAATGAGAGAGCCACACTCCAACTTTAAAGCCAGCTTTAAATTATAATTAAACTGGGACTTCAACTTACAAAAAAATAGAGGTTAAGCAATGAGATTTTACCCTAAAGAGTATACTGGTACCAATAGTTACAATATTCTTTTGCTTGTAAATTTTTCTGGATAGCTTCCCTTTTTCTTTAGAGGTCTAGATGTCCAAGGTCTTTTCACTTCTTGAAGATGGGTATTTCCAGGTTTCTGTAAAGACAAAAACAAAAACATGGCCCAAGCGTTTATTTTCTCTTACAACTTAAAGAATTGTACTATGGGTGTAGAAGTAATTGATGAACTATACCAGAACTGACAGAGCAGATTTCCTGCTTCACTGAAATGAAGAGAGATTCTGGGCCTGTAAGCTGAAGATGGATGATCCAACTTTATAAAGGAACTTTGGGTGATTGTCCAGGCGGATAGGTGTCATCTCTGTCATTTCTAGATTTTGGAAGTTGCTTGCACTTCCTGTTTACTTGGGTAAATATTTCCTTCTTGGGTCTCAGAAGTAGTTGAAGATGAGATAGTTATAGTTATGGTTTTCTAATGACAGCTTTAGAAAAGAAACTTTGAAGTATTTGGACTCATCAAAATAGGATAATTAATGAAATATATTCTTTGAATTGTCAATTGACACAAAAGGGGATATGTGGGGATATTTTTTCCTATTGGGTTTCTGAGGTAGCTGAAGATGAGATAGTTATAGTTTTCTAGTGACAATTTTAGAAAAGAAACTTTGAAGTTAAAGTGTATAAGTTTAAGAGACATCAAAATAATAGTTTTTAGTTAGTAATACAAGTTAGAAAGAAATTGGATTAGGTATAATCCTTTGCACTCATAAAAATAGGATAATTAATGAAATATTTTCTTTGAATTGTCAATTGTTAATAGACTGGACATTACTCATTTATTATTTGTATATATTATACATAATTATTGTACCTATTGTATATGGTTTTTCTTATGTTAGCTAAAACCTTCTAATTTTAAATTTGACACAAAAGGTGATATGTGGGGTTATTTTCAAATATAATAAAAAATTTCAGAGATATCAGAGGGATCTACCCACAGTCCGTCTAGGAAAATCAGACAGTGGTAACTCACACCTTTAATCCCAGCACAGGGAATATCCCTGGAGTGGTAACCTACGCCCTTAATCCAATCTGAGTTTGAGGTCATTTTAGTTTATAGAAGGAGTTCCTGGCTCTCAGGCAGGCAGTGGTGGTGCCACACCTTATCTGAGCAAAGAAAGTATTTAAGGCAGATATATAAAGACAGAGCAGGCAGAAGAAGCCATGTGTCACTGTTAGTCCCAGCACTTTGGAAGCAGAGGCAAGAGAATCTCTGTGAGTTCAAAGCCAGCTTGGTCTTCAAAGAAAGTTCCAGGACAGTCAGGACTGTTACACAGAAAACTTTGCCTCAACAAAGTAAACAAAGACTGGAAGAGATGGATCTGTCCTCTGATATCTCAGGCTGTTTTTATTATATTTAAAAATATCCTCCCAAGGGACAGAGCATAGAGTTGATGGAGGAGGGTGAAGTTGTAGCAGTGGGAAGGACATCTCAGATGCAGAGTGCTGTCTGTTCCTTCCCAACTATTCCCCACTTCATAAGCGCAGTTCTAGTGTTAGTCAAGGTGACAAACATAGCAAATCTTAAACCTCAAAGGTGTTTTCTTGCTGGGCTAATCATGCTAATAAGCTGGTCTTCTTAATCCAGTAACTCTTTTTCAAGATTGATTTGGGGATCTAGGCTCTTTCTTGTTTCCTTGCCATCTTCAAATACATAGAGGAAGCCGGTGGGAAAATCTAGCAGAGGATGCATTTGGGAGACTTGGGGCCTGGAAGGAGGGCATATTTTTTCCATCCACATTCCTTTGGCCAAAAAGTCAACAAATGATCATATTTAAATGCAAGGGAGCTAAGCAATGTCAATCAATTGTGTACACACCTCTGGAACATCTATACAACTCACTCCACCTCTCTCACTGTTTTTACAATAAGGTTTCTTCGTCCTGGGCACAAGAGGTCCAGACCCACAGACCTGCAGCCCCAGACCCCTTAGCCACCCACTGCTGATTAGGCCCCAAAAATGATTAAGATGCTTATATTAACTTCATGCTGTTTGGCCTATGGCTTAGGCACACTGCTAGCTAGCTCTTATATCTTAATTCATCCCATTTCCATTAATCTGTCTGCCACATGGCCTGTGGCTCACCTGTGTTCCTTACATGTTTCCTCTTGGGCAGCTGGCTCCACCCGTCTCATCTGACTCCGCCTTCCTTCTCCTAACTATTCTGATTCCCCACCTACTTCTTCTATGGCGCCTGCCATGGCCCAAACAGTCCTTTATTTAAAGATTGATATTCACAGCATACAGAAAGGCATTCCCACATCACACTGTACTTATAGAAAGTCAGAAGAATAAAATGCTAGTACCTGTAAGACAGACTTTCAACAAGTTCCCAGCAGTGTGAACTGAACATGTAGATAGGAATCTACTGGCAGTGGGTACCATTGCTGACATAAGGGTGGAGGAGAAAGCAAAAGAATGTGATTGAAAGAAGAAAGACCTGTTTGTTGGAACTACAAAGGCTGCATCCTCTAATTTCCACTAATCTCATCTCAGTTTCCCTCACTTTCCTACAGGAAAACATCCCAGTGACATAAATTCCATACATCACTTTAAAATGAGTGTTCTGGAGAGGACAAGTGATAAAAAACGAAGAACTTAATTTTATTAAAATTCATAATTTAAGAGCTCTGGCCAATGTCACAACTAATTAGTAACACAAGTAAACCTCCGTGTAACTCAGGCTTTTTTCAAAACCAAGAGTTGGGACTCTTCACTCTAATGCCTCTCCCGGAAAACCTAGAAGCCTGTGAAAGTCTGAGTGCAAGAGAAAATAGTTTGTGATTACACACAAGTGAACAGATGATCATCAGTTTTCAGAAGGACATTTAGGGCTCCGCTAATAATCACCTCAAACATCCATCTCTCTAGTGTTGGGAAGATTCAAAAGCATCTCTACTAGCTATTTTGAAATATACAATTAGTTACGCTCAACTATTATTATCATATAGTGCACTGGATATTAAAAGTCATTTCTTCTATACAAATACACATTAATCATTTTTCTCCACCTCTGGCAGCCTTTATTGCCACCTACTGAAGTTAACATTTTACTTTTGCCTTTCACATACACATCTGTCATGTTTCTGTGCCTGATTTGTTCACGCAACATAAGGTCCTCTAGGCCCATCCTGTGTATCACAACTTAATCTTTGGGTACCCAGGTGAGTAGTTTTCCAAGTTTCCCAACCAGCCTTATCTGAAGTCAGTGTGTGTGAAACTTCATACCACTCAGAGAAACAATGAAGGCCTTTGCAAAGAAATATGATCTGGTGAGGCAAATAAGTTCAATAGAGTATAAGAGTTGCTGGATGACAACGGGAAGGGAACAGACCCATGGAATGTCCACAAAAACAGGACAGGACTCTGCCTTCACACCCTTTGTCATTCTCACATGCTGGAATCATTCCTAGGCCCACCTTCTGGTTCCATGTTTGTTTGAGAAACATCTTACATAAATTATTTCTGAGCTGCTATCACCAGCTTCAGGACATGCCTTCGTGTAGGGACACTGATATTGGACAAGATCAGAAAATATGGTAAGAATTAATAACCAAGCACATGTTGGTTATCTGAGAAGTACTGGCCAAGAAAGCCTGCATGTTGTACCTCACTTAGCTACCATAATGATAGTAGAACAGGCATTAATATACCTGTTTTACACAGGTAAAACTGAGGCTGAGAATAGTCTATTCAATCCATTGACTATTCTCAGGAGAACCTAGTTCTAGACATAGAATGTCCTTTATCAAACTCCTGGCCAGTAATTTACTATAGGAGCTTATTCTTGATGACAACCACCCTTTAGAGCTGGAACCCTATAAAGTAGAAAGTTAAAAAACAAAGCTAATATTGTATAAAGTAAAGTCAATTGCCAGTAATTCTCTGTTCCACATATACCCAAAGTAATCACCTCTTTAAAATACTTTACATTAAAATATGTTGAAAGAACACAGTATACATCCCCAAATTTTTTCCACAAAGATAGTAGAAAGCATAAGCCTACAGCTGAACTTGAACACACACACACACACACACACACACACACACACACACAAAAGGCAACCTAAATTCCATAAAGTAAAGTGAGATATTCTAAGCAAAAAAGACAAATATTTAATTTAAAATAAATGATCCCAAATGCTGATTTCTGTAGAAGTCCCAGGTGTTTGTAGGAGAGTTAATCTGAACAAGCCTCTATTGTGGGCTTGCCTATTCTTCCAGAGACTTGAGAACTAAATGCTCTACATTCTGACAAATCAAACCATTTACATTGGTATTAATTTTAGTAATCTATATGTGTAATTCAACTGCATGTGCAATTTGGGATGGAGAGCCTCGACTTTCACTTTCCTCTGGTCCTCTATTTTAGGCCTTATAACTGTAGCATTCACCTCCCGTCCTTGAACTCAGTCGTGTAATTTGTTTCAGCCAATGGAATATCAGCAAAAGTGATGTGAACAACGGCTTACGTGTTTCCATTTCATCCCTGGTTCTTCTTCTTCATGTGTAAGCATGCCTTAGCTCTTTCACTCAAGGAAGAGATGTGGGAAGTAATCCTTATGCGTCCCAGTCAGGATCTCAGATGCTGGAGGACAGCAGCGAAGCTCAGCAAAGATCTTGGCCAAACTAAAGTTGGTAGCAGCACATGATCATGCTCTCTGAAAGCAGCTCAGGTCAGCAGAAGCACCCAGTGAAACAAGAAGCTTGGGAACAACGCCATTTATTGTAACATGCATGTGAAGTTTTGTGGCCACTTAATATGATGCATTCTTGTAGCAAGATACTTGATACATGAATATCAATATATAGTGTGGAGATTCTTCAAATACTACCATCAACCTTAAATTCTAACAGAAGGTTTCCTAACTCCTTCCCTACTACTTTTTCTTAGCCTGCATCTCTCACATCAATCAATTTGAGAACCTTTTTTTTCCTTCTATGCCTTCTCTAAAGGCAGTAAGTAATTGCTCGAAGCCATATCAACTTAAAGGCACGTGTTCTATATTCCAGAAGATTAAACTGACCTAAATTTTCATTTTGATCCTTTTCATCTCTGTACAACTAGAAGTTGAACTTTTTCATAGCAGTAGGTACAGAGAAGATACTAATTACTTATATTTAGAAAAGAGTTTTAAAAGATTGATCTTAAGTAGTGGCAGATTCAAAACCCCCAAGGTTCTTTTGACTGACAGAAAACCCTAGTCAATATGGCTTCTATAGAAACAGGTGTCTCACCAGTTAAAGTTGTTGTAGTCTTTGCCATGGATGGCTGAAGCCAGGAAATCAAGCAATGCCATCCCGTGAAGCCCTGGTTTCTCTTTGTATTGTGACTCTATTTCTCACTTAGTTGGTTTCTTTTATTTTCTTAAGCTCTCATGGGTATTCCTAAAGCTACCATCCTTACAGAGCAAAGAAATAATATTCCCATTGCTTCCAACAGCCCCTGAAAAGCCTTGGGTTGCTCTCTGGGCTCTGATTGTATGGCACACCCTGTACAAGAGCCAATAGTTTTGGGAAACGCAATGTTCTCACTGCCCATGCTTGGAGGAGGTAAGAAGTAGGAAAAGTGAATAGAGATTACCCACACTGAAAGAAGATTCAAAAAATGAAACATTGATACTAAGTACACTTATGCTGTATAAACCCAGTCTCAGAATCAACCAAATTAAACAGGAAATATATATATATATGTAGTTATAATACATACACTGTTCCTTCCTTCTCTTGTGTTCCATCTACGATCTTTCACATTGACCCTTCCTGCACAACCCTTTATCACTGCAATACAATGTTGTCATCTGCAAATGTGTCTGGCCTGACATGTATGATCACTGAGCCACATGTGAGACGAGCATGTTCCGGGGTTCTTGCTGTAATGGAACAGCACTTCACATCACTGCATTGTGGACTTTTCACCTTTCTGCCTGGGAATTTATCTGTCACAGGCATAACAAATGAAAGTAAGAACCTACCAGTTGCCCCCAACAGTTATAACCTTTAAAGGGTGAAGGGGTTAACAACTCATAAAATTCCTCCGTCCATGAAGTTTGAGAATCCATGGATAAATGTCTCTTCCTCTCTGAAGACTATCCTACATGCTTTCCACAGATACCAGACTGAGCTCAGCTGACCCCAGAGACACATTCTGAGATTGGCTTTTCTTCCTGGCTTGCTGCATTCACACATACACACGAGTCTACATAGACGTGCATCACACATCTTCCAGGTAGTCTCTAAAGTCTCACTTCTCCCTTTACTCTGCTTTCAGCTCGAACTTTATCCCATCCACATCTTCCAGCCCATTTAAATACCATTATATTGATTTCATGAGAGAATAAAATTCTCCTGAATTTTCCCATCAAGATCCTGTCTCTTGAGTCATCCAAAGAGCTTTGTAGCTCTTTTATCAAAAGAAGCAACAGAAGAACACCAGAAAATTGAAGCAAAGGGCTATGTGTGACTTGAAAAGTAAGTAGAATTTCATGATCAGAAACCAAGATTATGTCATCTCAGAACATCACCACTGAACTCCCAGAGTAGCCGGGGTCATCATTAAATGTGCAGGAACAAAATCTATACCACATTGTCCTGCCGACTAAGCAAAAGGAAGCAAACAAAACACTTCTTCCAATTTTCAGGAAATACAAACAAAAGATCAAAACACATTTAACACCTTTGTAATTACACACTATCTAAGACAGATCAATATCGTATAAAACACAAAACTCCACACGAAATGAGTAAAGCCTAAGAGCAGATAACTTGAGAGGATCCCATTACAGACATAAAATGGAACTGTCAAGCATGAAGATGAAACAAACCACTTTTCTTTCAAAATAAAATGAACCTTTAAAATAATCATAACCCAGAGTGCCAATGCTGTGTGTTATATCTGTAAGTCAACAGGATATGTTCAAGAGTTATCTATCACTATTATGAGAATTAATTTTATTTTCTTTGATCTTATAATTCCATTTGGGGGAATCTATGAGAAGGAAATAATCTTAGACATAGTATACAAACGGATATTAATTTGTAATTCTATTGCCAACTTGAAGCATTATATAATAAGGTATATGAAACATTATCTTCTAATAAGAGAATGACAAAGAAAATTACTGTCTTCATGGTGAGATAGATTACATAATCATTTAAATGAGTTTTATCAAATTGATGAAGACACTATATCTTCAGACATGGGATTTGGAAGAACAAAGCTGGAACTGACTTGGAAGCCTCCTCCCTAAGGACTAGCTCTCATAGCATCCAAAGCTGCCAAGAAAGAAAAGCAGTCAAAAGCACAAACCTAATAAATACAAAGTTTATGAACCACAACAATGACCTGCATGGCAAGATATCAAGATACCAAGGGTGCAAGAGTGGTACTCATACCTTAAGGGTCAACAAGAGTTGTCTACTTGAACTTAAAGCCCACTCACCAGGAGGAGAGACTTAATGCCTGCTACTGCAAACTAAGCCAAAACCCATAATTGAAGAGATCATGGACCCTAAAAGAGAAACTACTGTCACTTTTCTAAAGCAGAGTAATTTCTAAATACATTCTAAATACTTACTCTTATATTCACAGATATAGAAGCTTCTTTATGCAGCATATGGAGACTAGCATAGAAATCTACCTCTGATCAAAATACAGAGAACAATTGATCATATGGTACCCAGACACAAGACAAATATCTATAATAAACTTCTGTCTCTATGTCTCAGGAATCATTTTAAAAGAAGGGCAGAAAGATTTTAAGACACAGGGGACTGATGTGGGAATGCCTTCTGTATGCTGTGAACATCAATCTTTAAATAAAGGAGCTGTTTTGGCCCATGACAGGCACCATAGAAGAAGTAGGAGGAGAAATCAGAGCATAGGTAGGAGAAGCAGGGCAGAGTCAGGCAGATTGAGCAAGCCGCCCAAGGACCAACATGTAAGGAACACAGGTGAGCCACGGGCCATGTGGCAGATAGATTAATAGAAATGGGTTGATTTAAGATGTAAGAGCTAGCTAGCAATGTGCCTGAGCCATAGGCCAAACAGCATAAAGTTAATATAAGCGTCTGAGTCACTTCTGGAGTCCTGAGCAGCAGCAGTGGGTGGCTAAGGGGTCTGGGGCAGCAGGTCTGTGGGTCTGGGCCTCTGGCCGCCTAGGACCAAGAAACCCCACTTCAATAGGGGACCACAGCATCTGCTGTGAGATAGTGTCTTCTATACATGACAGAGAAGCTGAACCCCAACAAATCTCAACAATATGATTTATAAACAAAATCTGCATAATGGCAATACCAACTGAATTTCATAAGACTCTGCCCCTAGGTGAAGAGCTTCAGGCTACTAATGGCTACTGACAGAGGAAGAATCGGTCTTCTCCAGGGAAAGCCTCCTCTAGATTATCTAGTCCCAGTGGTCACCCCTAAACACATACACATGGAAGGCCTCAACAGGCTGTACAGATGTATTCCTGAGTGTGTGTGTGTTAAAGAAGTCATGAATTTAAAGAGTAGGGTACACAGGAGTTGGAAGGGGAAAAGGTAAGTGGGAATGATATAAACACAGTACTATATACAAAATTCTCAAAAAATAAAATTAATTCTTAAAACTATTTATTTATGGTTTATGGTTATTGATTTATGGTTTATAATTAAAACTAATCAGTCATAAAATAAAGTGAACTTTAAAGCAAAAGAAAATCAAACATGCATTATGAGTGAAATTGCATATTAATTAATGTAGCTGAGGAAATGGATTTGTGGGTCAAATGTTTTCCACACAAGCATGAGGACCTTCGTGGGGATGTCCCGCACCCACATAAAAAGCTGTGGTTGCTTATGTCAGTAACCAGGGTACTAGCTAGAACCCTAGCACTGGGAGACAAAAGCAGACAGCTCCGGAGGGCTTTCTGGCCAGCCAGTCTATGAGAAGGAACAAGGTTCAGATTCAGTGAGAGAATCTTTCTCAAATACTAGGGTGAAAATTTACAGAGGGAGACATCACATGTGTGCAAAGAACACAGACTTCACACACACACACATACACACACACGCATACAATTATATTATAGGCTAAAAAATCAATGTGTAAAAAATTATAAAGAAATAAGCATCAAAATATTAATGGGCATTGCCTTTCAATAAGGGTACCAAGGGTTAAACACCCCTAGCCTAAAAGCATAAAATATAAACTCTCCCAGTGGTCAATGGGAGTGTTTTGAGCAGTGATATAGATACTAAAAGAAATGCCAATTTGGGAGTACTTTGTATTTTGAATTTTCAGGCAAGGGGTGTTTGTCCAGAAACAGTGCAAAAAAATATACCAACATTTTTTGGGGAGAAGAGCAAGAAAAACACCTTCCTGGTCTGAATCATTCTAGTTAAACGATATTCAACTTGCATGCTTTCTTATGCTATTAATATCCTGTGTTCTGTGTAAGCCTAATGTAAAATTTTAATTATTTATGTTTAAAATATTAGTCAAAAATTCTCTCTATAATGAAAATAAAAATTTTGCAAAAGTATATGTTCCTGAAGACTATTATTACAAACAATAAAACAAAAATAAAAAGTAGTTGCTGCATTTGGATCCTAGGATCAGGGTGACTTTTCTCCTTTTGATCAGTGTTCATAACACTGTCCCATCTCAACAAGCAGTTGAATAGGCATCTGGTGTGATCGAAAGATGCTTTGTTACTTTGCTTCATAAGGATGAAGAGAGATAGATTGCCGAGAAAAGGAAGAAATTTTGACCCCGGGAATTAGGGAAAGCTAGTGTTCTCTAAGGTAAAAGTCAATCTGCACTCCTCCCAAGTCTCAACTAGGGACAGCACAGAGAAATTGAAGCTTCATCCATAATCAAAGCATGGGTTTTTCAGCTTTGAGACCCTTGTACATTGACAAGAATATCAAGATACACAGGACAAAGAGAAGCATCTATAAATTCTTACATTAAGGAATTTCTGTGCAGAGGCACCAAGCAGGAACAGTTACATGGGCAAACACGTCTGTTCTAAAGGGATGAAGGTCAGATCACTGTATCTGCATAGAGTTGCCTTTTTCTACCTTTGGATGCAGCTAAAGAGAAGTAGCTACTTTCAATTTCTGGATAACAAACAAAGTTTACCCGCTATGCTCCCAGTGAAGAGCTAGGGGAAAGAGGGGGCTTGGGTTAAGCCAAACTGAAGTTCAATTTACTGAAAGCTTCAAAATATTACCGACTCTCTGTTTGAAATGCATCAGCAACGGGTCATTTTTTTTCTTTTTATCAAAACACATTTAGACTGTGGTGAATGACAGCATAAATCTTAAATAGAAAAGATACAGGGGAAAAAGACCACCCGGGTAGAACATAACTGTAAATGTGTCCATAAAACTATATTTGAATTCTGATCTTATACACAGAAATGCATTTAACCTTCCCAGCAAGAGGCTTTCACCAACTTCCAAAGAAAGTGTTACCAATTACGCTAAAGAAACTTTAAGAGTCAATTTTAATTATGCTGAGAGATGCTCCAATCCCTTCCGAGCTCGAGTTGAAGTTTTTACTAGAGATGGCTGGAACCAATTTATGTGCTTTTATGTTGCGTCTAGACTTTAATAAGCGGTTTAAGCACGAAGCAAGACGATGCCAGCATCAAGACGGCTGAAGAGTGCGGGCAAGTAGAAATACAATAGTACTCAGGTTGGGTCCCTCTCTCTGTAGTCCCTTCCTGCTCCTATCAGAGAACATCAGCCTGCAAGGCTGAAGGAACAGGATCCAGCCTTTGCAATAAACGTTTCAGCCTTTTTCTTTATCATAATGCAAATTCCCTTCTTCCCTCTCAACACCAAATGTCTCAAAAGAGCCTCCACTCTTTTCTGCTTAGAAACAACTGGGGAAGTGGAAATGGAGTGGAAGGATTTGGATGCAGGTGCACCTTCCAGCACAGGACACCTGAGGCTGGAATCCAGGTGTGGTTGCATAATAGAGTGACCTTAGGATGTCTCCATTCCCACATCTGCGAAATGAGATCTCTACCTTAGAGATTTGGGTGGATTAAACAATACTCTTCATAGCCGCTCACGTTCTGACAAGGCCCATTGAGGCAAAATTCTTCCATTAAGGAATTTCTGTGCAGGGGCACCAAGTAGGGAGATGACAATCAGGAAAGGGAAGTCAAGCAAAGATTGATAATTCTTGGCAATCTTCCAGCCTCTTCCTTGACCTATGTAGAGCCTTAAACATAAAATACAATCCCAGAGTGAGATCTGCAACAAGGTGAAGGAGGTGGGATCTTCATAGCTCTAACCCAAGCAATCTTTGAAACTCACTCAGGCTGGGAAGAAGAGGTGGAAATTTTCTAGATACAGCTCTTGGGGAAACTCGGGACATTACAAATGCGCAAAAGGCAAGCTTCCTAAGGTCACAGGTTCAAGGTGCTGGCAGAAACAGCTTGGGTAAAGTTCACAAAGTAAAAGGAATAGGGCAGGGCCCAATGAATGTGCCACTCTGCAAACTTCTCAGGAAGTTTCACACAAATAACTCTTTCAGACATTTTTAGTATTCTCTCTCTTACAAAGCTTTTGCAGTTTTTGCATGCCTTAGCAAATAAGAAGTGCTCAATTCCTGTCACCAGTGTACAGTTGGCAAGCTGAGACTTAGAAGAACAAAGTAATTTGCTTACATTCAGTCCTCCAGAAGTAGGAAGAATATAGTGAATACTCTGTCTAACACCATTGGCCAAAGGCAAGATTTTTAGCTATTTTACCATTGTCCCTAAAATATTAAAAACAAGAGCTCCTATCTATCTTACCAAAAGTAATCAATGCAATCCCCATCAAAAAGCCAAAACAATTCTTCACAAACCTCGAAAGAGCAATACTCAACTTCATATGGAAAAACAAAAAATCAGAATTGCCAAAACAACCCTGTTCAATAATAGATCTTCAAGAGGCATCACCATCCCTGACTTTAAGCTCCACTATAGAGCTACAGTAATAAAAACAGTTTGGTACTGGTATAAAAGTAGACTTGTGGACCAAGTGAATCGAATTGAAGACTGTTACATTAATCCACATAACTATGAACACCTGATTTTTGACAAAGAGGCTAAAAATATACAAAAAGATATTATTTTTAACAAATAGTGTTGACATAACTGGATGATGGTATGTAGAAGAATGTAAATAGATCCAAAACTATCATCCTGAACAAACTGAAGTCCAAGTGGATCAAAGACCTCAACATAAACTCAGTTACACTGAACCTGATAGAAGAGAAAGTGGGAAATAGCCTTGAACGCATTGGCACAGGAGAGCACTTTTTAAATATAACAGCAGTAGCACAGACACTAAGAACAACAATTGACAAATGGGATCTGCTGAAACTGAGAAGCAAGAGACACAGTCAATTAAACAAAACGACAACGTACATAATGAGAAGAATATTTTCACCAACACTATATCTGACAGAGGATTGATCTCTAAAATATAGAGAACTCAAGAAACTAGAGGTCAAAAAAAAGTAATCCAATTTAAAAGGGTATAGAGTTAAAAAAGGAATTCTCATGAGAAGAATTTCAAATGGCTGAAAGACATTTAAATAATTGCTCAACATCCTTAGCCATCAGAGAAATGCAAGTCAAAACAACTCTGAGATACCATCTTACACCTGTCAGAATGGCTAAGATCAAAAATACAGATGACAGCCTATGCTGGAGAGGATGCAGAGCAAGGGGAACACTCCTCCATTGCTGGTGGGAATATAAACTTGTATAGTCACTTTGTAAATCAGTATTGTGGTTTCTCAGAAAACTAGGAATCAATCTACCCAATGATTCAGCAATACTACCATTGGACATATACCCAAAAGATGCACATTC
The DNA here is from genome assembly GCA_033318265.1 of Phyllotis vaccarum. NCBI lineage: Eukaryota > Metazoa > Chordata > Mammalia > Rodentia > Cricetidae > Phyllotis > Phyllotis vaccarum. Next base: position 165,217,912 of record JARWLC010000001.1, on the reverse strand, counting down.
TTACTCCAAGGGCATCAACTCAACTATGTTCATAGCAGCATTATTCATAATAGCCAGAACCTGGAAACAATCTAGATGCCCCTCAGCTGAAGAATGGATTAAAAAATTGTGGTACATTTGTACAATGGAGTACTACTACTCAGCAGAAAAAAATAACTTCCTGAATTTTTCAGGCAAGTGGATGGATCTGGAAAGCTGGAGAGCATCATCCTGAGTGAGGTAACACCGACCCAGTAAGATAGACATGGTATGTACTCACTCATAAGTGTCTTTTAGAAATAAAGCAAAAGATAACCAGGCTACAATCCACTGCCCCCAAGCAGTTAGATAGCAGGAAGAACTTAAGAACATCCATGAACACACACACACAGGAATGGGAAATAGAGATGATCTCCTGAGCAAATTGGGATCACATGGAGGGAAGGGAGCAAAAGGAGGTGGGAAGAGAACATAAGAGAGGGATGGTTGAGTACGGGGAGCAACAGAGAAAAAGAAATAGATATCTTGATAGAGGGAGCCACTGTGGGGTTAGAAGGAAACCTGGTGCTAGGGAGACAGCCAAGCACACACAAGATGACCCCTGGCTAGGACTCTAAGCAATAGTGGAGAGGGTTCCTAAACTGGCCTTCCCCTAATATCAAATGAATGACTACCTTAATTGCCATTATAGAACCTTTATCCATCCTCTAATGGAGGCAGATGCAGAGATTCATTGCTAAGCACCAGGTCAAGCTACCGGTTCAGCTGAAAAGAGGGAGGAGAGATTATATGAGCAAAGGATAAGGATCATGATGAGGAGATCCACAGAGACATCTGACCCAAGCCATTGGAGTTCATTGACAGCTGAGGTACCTTCATGCACTGGCTTCTCAGTACCCAGTCTCTACAGAGGAAAACCTTACTCAGCCTCAATACTAGGGCGAGGGACTAGGCCCTACCTAGACTGGATATACCAGATCAAATTGACTCACCTTGAGATTCCTTGCCCTCTCCAGGGAATGGATGCAGGGATTGGGTGGGGGGGGGGAGGCTGGTGGAGGATGGGAAGGAGGGAAGGGAAGGAGAACAGTGTTGAGTGTGGGGCAGGGAATTTATAAATAAAAATAATTAATAAAAAAGAGCTAGTTCCTGCCTCCATTACCTAATGGTGGAAATGCACATCTTACTTGAAGTAAATAGTAACAACTGCCATAATAAATTATTTGTGTCTGTCATGGTTACAGGAGAACTTGTGTACTGCACATTGCTTACCCTGATCTAAACAGTGAATGCTCAAGTCTATCTGGAGAAGACAATGAAACTGTGGTATATCTGAAAATCCACCCACGCATGACAGGGAGAGTTTGTCTACTTAGCTATAAAAGTGATCACCTTCTATGTCATCACTGAGTCTTAGTTACCCAAAACTTTTGATTACAAAGGGACAGTTGCATCAACCCAACAACACCAACCATTTTCCTTATTTACTCACACCCTGACCCTTGGCCCAGACCTACTCTTTTATGTTGTTTCAACAATATAATTATAATATGTGCTTCATATCATGCTCTTAAATAACCTTCCATTAAGTTTTGACACATTTCCATCACCTGAATTTATTCTAGAAAAATAATCATCATTCCACTTGATTAAAGTGATCTGTTTGTCTCTTATATATATATGTGTGTGTGTGTGTGTGTGTGTGTGTGTGTGTGTGTGTGTGTGTGTGTGTGTGTGTGTGTAGATAGAGATAGAGACAGAGATGAATAAATAAGTAGATTATATATGATAGATAAATAGATGATGGATAGGTAGGCAGGTAGATAGATAGAGAGAGAGAGAGAGAGAGAGAGAGAGAGAGAGAGAGATGTGTCGAGACCTTATGTCTCCAAAACATATAGAATTATTTTTAATTAGTTATTTTACATATAACATGCAAAGCTAGAAATGACTGGCATTTCCAGTTATTGAAGCCTTTGATATATCAGCCATTAGGGCTATATACCTGTCAAGTTCTTACAACTATGCAACTGAAATGAGTTAGGTGCTTTCCTGGGGAACTTATAATACAGTTTGATAAGTCATATTTTACAATTTCCCTATCATCCAAGGGTCTGCCTACTTGCCAGTTCACTGAAAAGACTTAAATGAAAGAACAATTTATAAGACTATAGGCAAAGTTAAGAGAGCAAAGTAGGAGTGGTTAAGTACACTAAAGGCAGCAAAACTAACTGACCACCATTGCTACCTATCGGAGAAGAGTCCTGCTACCAAAGCTCTAGTGAACAGTCTGTGGACCCTAAAACACGGCCAACTAGTAAGCTTATTTCTCCCTCCTCCACCCCCAATCTCCCTCTAATGCCTCTCATTGGCTAAATCTAAAGATACACAAGCCAGCAATGGCAGCCTATGTGGTGTGCTGATATATCAGTGGGTTTGAGAGGGAAGCACTGATCTGGGGATGAGAACATGAGTGGAGATTATCAAGCATAGTCCCCTAAACAGTGAAGCAGCCATATATTTTGGTCACATGACCCTGTTGGCCTGGCCATTGCATATGATTCTGGAGATTAAATCCTGAGCCAAGGGCAACCATTTAGAGGCTGAGCCAGGCTGAGGAAATTGAGTTCCCTGACCAATAGAAGGTCCCCACTTGGTAGTTGACATTGGTAAGATTTGGAAACCAAACAAGGTCAGGGAAAAGGTGGTAGAAAGCAGAAGAAAGGGAAAGTCTCTGTCAGCTGCTTGTAGACAGGCACACAAAGAGAGAAAAAGAGACAGGAAGAAGCCCTGCCATAAATACACAGGGCTCCTTGGGAAGGAGTGCTGTATCCTGTGAGGTGATCACTTGGCACATTTCCTTCACTGTCTGCATTGCTGCAGTAATCCCTGATCACCAGTGTAACCTGAACCTCTCTTTGATCTTTACAACCTGAAAGGATTCCACTAGCAAAGTGCAATTATTCCAATACTACAACTCAGCTAATTGAACAAGAATTAAAAATACACCCAAGGTGACACAGAGAAGAAGGCCACAAAGGAATCCAAACCTGGTTCCGTCTATCACCATTCCATGGGCTCCTTGACTGAGCCCAGTGGAAACAAAAGACAGGGCCTCCTACATCAAATGAACTCAAAAGCAATTCTCTGATTTTCCCAAGAGCAAAAGCAAACCCAATGACCATAAAACACCCACCATTCTCAGCTGATACATGTTTAGGCCTGGCTGGTTTTTGGTGTTTGGGGGGAGCTTGTTGTTTGGGTTTGGGTTGCATTGTGTTTTCATCTAAAGTTCCATCTTTTTAAAAATCATTCATAGGGGTCTTTATGACATAAAATATTAAGAGCATTTTCACAGTAAGGTTGCAGATGTTCCCCCCGATGAAATAGTTTTCTGGAATGTGAGAGAAAGATACTTCACACTGCTTCCATTTCCTCTCCTGGATGCCTGGAGGCTTGAGAATGACCCAAGGCATGTCCAAACCCTTGTGACAGTACCACAACAAACAGTGCTTGTGTGTAGGAAGGATGGTGACCATTTCAAATATACACATAAGAAAATACTGCATATTCCCCATTGCAATATGCAGTGGAACTAACCAAACCATGACAGAGTAAATGTAAGATTATGGTACCAGCTGAGGACGGAAATGTGTGTGGAGAAGACATAAAATTCTAGAAAAGCTTTTGGAGACCTCCTATCTCGGGAAGGCTTCCATTCCAAGACAACAAAAGCATGTGTTTTTCAACATCCTCACAGTCATCCCCTGATGGGCCTGTCAATAATTAGAAGGGCAAGTTCACTTCCATAGGACTAGCTTCATGGTTAACACTGAAAACCCAGTCGGGCAATGGAGAAAATGCTCCTAATCTGTTTTCTGCATTCAAACCAGGGCTTTCTTATCAATTTCATCAAAGCTTTTTTTTTTTTCTTTTTTAGAAAAAATAAATGTAAATGTCTTACCAATTTGCCCAGGAAGAATAAATCTTCACAGCCGCCTCAAAGGCTTGACAACTTTATTTTCATTGTGTGGAGCTGGGTGGGTCCCCTGCCCAGGCTTCCTAAAGAGACCCAGCCCTTCTTGGCAGTTTCCAGGCCTGCCACTCCAGTGGGCATGATCAAAGAAGAAGGAAAATCGAGCCGCTGAGCCTCGAGGAATAAAGCTAAAACAACAGATTTGTTTCTTGGCTTCTCTCTTAAATACATTCAGAGTGTTTAAAGCCCTGTAAGGAAACGCTCTGGGGCCCTGGATGTGAGAGGCCCATCTAAACCCTTTCCCAAGAGGAAATCTCTCGCCTCGGTGGGGTAAATTAGCTCATTAAGAGCAGCCAGAAGCAGGCAGGAAACCTGGGAAGTGGGAGCTTTAATTCAAAGCACAGAAAATTATAGATTTCTTTACACATTAAAAAAGCATTTATCTTGGCTAAAAATGAAACAACTTTTGAGTGATCAACACATGGTTCAAATCTGCTTTACTAATTTATATCTATCCACCCGTCTGTCTAGTTCAACCACCAGGAAATTCAATTATATCTAAGAATTTTTTGTTGAGCACCTACTATGTGCCTCTGGCATATTTATGCATTATATAAACAAAACAAATAATTAAAGGCAGGCATCTACTTGTTCAGGAGGTAAGTCACATGTGTATCTAAAATTGAAACACCTACAAGTCTACTTTTGAACTCTTAAGCATTGAGCCTTGGTGGATGTGATGCAAAATAGAATGCTAAAATGTCTTGCCTACATCCCATAGAATCTAGTGCTAAGATTTAGAGAGGGCTCATGGGCCATAGGAAGCAGAGGACTGAACTGGTAGGTGAGGTTTCTATGGAAGGTGCATGATAACATCCAGGACCTAAAGACTGGGTCCTAGCACATATGACACTACTGGTCTCCCTCAGTTCTCTGGGCACTAATTTCAACCTCTAATATGAATACATTGGATAATAATTACTTCCTCCTCTGTTTACTCATTGTTTATTCCAGTGTTCAAACTAGAGGGTGGTACTTTGGAGAGAATAAAATATGGGCCTTTTTCAGACTATTTGGGGTATTTATAGATAGATAATAAGCCTTGGGTGAGAACCTGTTACTTACTATTGTGCTGCTAAATGGACATACTATTAAACTGACTCCTAATGGCTTATTGGTATACCTGTACATAAATGAATCTCTCAACCCTCCAACTGAGAAACTTCTATTTGTAATAAAGGGTGATTAACACAAAGACCAACAACTGGACAAAACACAGAGAATAATATACTCCAGAATACTCAGCTCTAAAGGGAACATATATACTAACATAGACAGAGAGAGAGAGAGAGAGAGAGAGAGAGAGAGAGAGAGAGAGAGAGAGAGCGCACTTAGAGATCATTACGGAAGAGAAACAGAAAGTCTAAGAGCCAGAGACTGTGGATGACTACAAGGAAACATTACCTTCTGAACACAGCAGAGCAGCTATACACAGGAACTCATAGAAATTGTGACAGCATGCATAAAACTTGTGAAAGGCCAAACCAGACCAAATCCCAAGATGGAGAAGGGAAGTGGGAGAGTGGGCACACAATCCCAACCCTAGTTATTTAGCTATTTTGCAATTGTTAGTGGATGAGAAAGGAAGAAACAGTCTTCTCTAAGAGTGTAGCCCCTGGTAAATCATGTGCCAGTGAAATATCACATATCTAATAATATTTGAGCAGTAAAAACTAGCTGTGGAAAAAAAAACCGCAAAGTTAGTTGAGTAGAGAAAGGGAGAATGGATCCAGTAAGAGCATGGGGGTGGGGTATGATATATGAGTACGATCAAAATACACAGGAAACTCAACAAATTAATAATACATATATTATATAAATAATAAGAAGACAAATGATAGATGCTACAAATGAAATCAATTACGCTGAGATGTCTCCAAATGCCACAAAAACAAATTTGTGGTTTAAAATAATAAACAAATTTATAGACACTTTAACAATACTTCAGTAATAGCTTAATCATACAGTTTCAAAGTGGCACTTCAAAGACTCCAGTAATGTGGAGGTATCTATCAGTTGGTGTAGGTGACAGATCCCACTAAAGTCACATTTTGCTTCTCAGAGTCAATCAAGACAGAAAAAAATGCTTTCAACAGAAATTGGTGGCAATAAGAATGTACATTTTCTCATGCATGTTCTGGGACCCTGTGTCTGCCATAACAAATTATCATAAACTTGTGGCTTAAGATACAGAATTTGGGAGGGAAAATAGATGAAAATATTGAAAAGACCTACGAAAATATTAAGACAATAGGTATTCATTCTGTCTTAGGTATTAAGACAAAATAAGAAAAATAAAGGTATCAATGAGTTCCCCTCCCACACATGAGACTCTGGTCTGGAGAGACTCTTCTCTGGATATTTACAGCACTTAGAGGCTGTGTGCACATGTTTCTTAGCTTGTAGATACACCATTGCAATCTCTGCCATCATCTTCAGAAGTCTTGCATCCATGTACTCACTCTTTCTCACTATGTCATTATCATTTCACTATCTATCCATCTACCTATCTCTTCCTCTAGCATATAAGAATATTTGTGAAGACATTTGAAGCTTATATGGAAATTCAAATATATGCTCATTCTCTCAAAATGTTTAAGTATATTACATTGTCATGGAAAGAAATAACCACTCTTAGGAGTTCTTGGGAACTAGGAATTCTCAGAACTAGGAAATGAATATATCTTCAGGGAGGTTGTTATTAAGTCTATAGATATCCATCCTCAAAATTCTGCTCACAATCTATGCAACCCATAAGAAAACTACCATCTTATGAATGGTAGAGAGTATGCCAAGGTCACCAGAAATACATGCATACATAGAGATGAACATTGATAGAGATAGACAGATATAGACACACATGGACACAGATAGCTCCTAAGACAAATGGAGCCATCATAAACATAGACTTACAGACAGACATAGGCAGAAACATGTGTAGACAGAGCTGTACAGAGGCATGGATATAGACAGAGAGGTAGATAAAGACATATACAGACATAGACAGAGATAGAAATAGACATAAAGATAGACATAGACATAGACAGACAGACATAGGCAGAGAGCGAGACTGACAGACAGAGACAGAGATAAATGTAGATTGTAGATATAACAGACTACACACAGATGGAGACAGATACAAACATGGCAGCAGCAGAAATACCTAATGATGAGGAAGACCAGGGTGCTTCTTTAACTCCTACCACATGGGACAAAGCATAGAAAATACAGACCAAAAGCATGATCAGCAGAGAGATAAAACTAATCCCCACCATGATGTTATTTTACTTTATTCCTTCTTTTTTAAAACTTCTGTTTTCTTTCAGACCCCATCAGAGAAGTTTCTTTGTACAGCAGATAGTAGTTAGCACAGAAACTCACAACTAGGCAGAGTGCTGAGAATAAATGTTAGCAGAACACTTAGCACGGAGCACTCAGACCCCAGAGACTTAGGAACGCTGAAGAAGAGGAAGTGTAAAGATCGTTGGAGCCACAAGTGAGGCAAGGCAAGACTAGAACATTATCTGAGCATGACTGATTTTGACAGGACAACATTACTCCTCAACTCACCAGCCACAGTTCCTGTACCAGACCAAGCTAGTCAGCATTATGGCACAGATAAGAGAGGGGTCCAAGAGCCCCCTCCCCTAACTCAGGAGCTATGAGCAGTTAATGATTTTTGGAAGAAAGAGAATGGGTAGAGTGTGCCCTGGATATATCAATCACATTCCAGTTGATGCCCTCATAACCCATGAATATATGAGCAGCAAAAATTCATCTTAGTGAGTTATTCAAAATAAAACAAGAATACATAAAGTTGTGTGGAGGATGAGTGGGTCTAGGAAGAAATGGGGGAGAGAAAAGGCAAATATTATCAAAATACATTGTATGAAATTCTCAAAGCATTTATAAAAATCAGACTAAATGATGAAAACAATCCTCATTTATTTGAGGTCTCTTGCTCAGGAAGGCAATTTGTGTGGCAGGTGTCTTATCTTTATTCTTCAAGAGTCCTTGAATAAAGGGCTCCTGAGTATATAAAGCTGGAAGGATGTTGTGGGTTTAATTGTATCACCCAAAAGGCAAGTTCAAATCCTTACTGCAGCATTTTTGAATGTGACCACTGTATTAACTACTTTTCTCTTGCTGTGATAAAGATCATGACTAAAATCAACTTGAGAAAAGAGGGTTTATTTTATCTTACCCTTGCATGTGGCAGTTCCTTTCTGAGAGAAGTTGAGACAGGAACTCAAAGCCAGGGGCAGGAGCTGAAGCCAACACCACAGAGGAATGCTGACTGACTCTCCCTGGCCCATAATCAGATTGTCCTATACAACTCATGAGCATATGCCCAGGGGTGTACCACACATGGTGATCTGACCACCACCCCCCCCTTTTCTTCAATCAATGGCTGAGGTAATTCTCCACAGAACTGGCCACAAGCCAATCTGATCTGGGCAACCTCTCAGCTGAGACTCTCTCTTCCCAGGTGACTCTTGGTTGTATGAAACCAACAATAAAAAGTAACTATGGAGGACACAGACATGTGATGGTCTTTTAAATAAGAACATACTAATTTAGGAGGAACCCTAATACAATAACTAATATTGTTATGAAGAAGAAAATTTGGAAACAAAACCACACAGAGATGAGACAACCACGTGACATTGAGACAGATATTAGAATGATATTAGAATGACATACAGATATTAGAATGATATTAGAATGATATACAGATATTAGATATTCTGCAAACACAGGACCCCTGGCCACGAAGCAAAGAAGCAAGGAAGGATTTGTCCCTAACATCTTCAAAGGGAGCAGAGCCACACTGACACTTAAAGTTCAGGCTTCTATCCATTAGAACTAAGACAAAATAAATTTCTTGTATCTTCAGTTACCTAGTCATGGCTGCCTTAAGAAACTAATACTGGAGATTTTCATGAGGGAGAATAAGTCATGTGATAGCCAACCGGAAACTGGGTCCCAAGGCTCCACATTATCCCAGCTGGCTCGCCATGCTGTAGTCTATTCCCTGTCCATGTTTATATGAGGAACACAAAGATAAGTGGATGTTGTGAGAAAATATCTGAGAAAAATACAGGCAGAAACATTTAAAGGAGAAAGGATTTATTTGGGCTTGTGTTCTCAGAGATTTCAAGCCATGATTGACTGGTTCTGTTGCCCTGGTCCTGAGGCAAGATAAACATCATGAAGGGAAGCATATGAAAGAGAGAAGTTTTTCACTTAGTTGTTAATCAGAAGCAGAGAGAGCTTAATAGGAAAGGGCCAACTTAAGATATAAAACCCAAGTATATGCTGCTACCAGTGATACACTTCGCCCAACCAGGCCTTGCTGCCCATGGCTTCAACATTTCCAAATACTCTCTTCAAATTTTAAATTCATCAGTAGACTAATCTAATCATTAATGCAAAGACCTCATAACAAATCCTCTCTCCTAAACACTGCATGCACTGTGATAAAATCCTTTTCTATAGGAGCCTTCTATTCATGAGCCTTTTTAAGAATAGTTCAGAATCAAAGTATCACACTGCTCAAGCGTAAGATTTCCCTGACATTCAAAGTCCCCCTCGGTCCCCATAACCATTATTTTGATATAAGTCATTAAACAAAGACTGTTTCTGTTCAGCCTAAACATGTATAATGCCATGACAAATTCTTAGTATTGGCTTCTTATTGTTTGAACTTTTAAGCTGTTTAGATTGGTCTAGGGAAACAGGACATTGGGTAAGTAAATCTTATTAGAGAAAAAGGTCAGAGAATGTGAATATGAAGGATTGTAGGAGAAAAATCATAGTGACTATGTGGCATTATGGCTTTTTGTGTAGTATCCAGATGAGGTGGGTCTAGGGATAAACATAAATGGGTTTTCACATAACACAAAAGCAGTGTTTTTTTTTTGTTTGTTTGTTTGTTTTCCTCAGAGTGAAAATAATCAAGATGTCCTACTGCCTTGGATTGCATGGTCAACATACATAAAGGCAGAAAAAAGAATTAGGCAGCCTGAGATCTCTTCTCATCCCTGTTATTAGGCGACTGTTATTGTCTGTTTTGTTGTACTTTCCACATCACTTTAACCAAATACACACCAAGAGAAAACTTAAAAGAGCAGGTGTTCGTTCTGGACATGGTTTACATCATGACAGCAAATGTATGGCAACTGAACACGGTCCCCGGGCAGTCAAGAGTCAGAAAGATGGATGCTAGTATCCTCTGGTCTTTCTCAGTTTTACCCTGGCATTGATTCTGAGCCCTTCATCCATACTATGATGTCAATCAAATTTAGAGGAGCTGTTCTTTCTCGGTTAATCCTCTCTGGAAATACCTCACATACACACCTTAAGAGATGTGATCTGGGTAATTCTAAATCCAGTGAAGAGGACAATCAACATTAGCCCCTGCATATGCACTTAGGCTCCACATAAGTGAAACAGGGTTCATAAACCATATTAACATTTCCCCTTAAACACACATCTTGAAAATAACTGATGAAAAGAAATCAAAATATCTAGCATACTTGGCACGATAGTCTATTTCCTTTAGCTATGCCCAAACACCTGAGACTGGGTAATTTATAAATAGTAGGTGATTTTGCTTACAGTTTGGTAGGCCAGGAAATCTAAGATTGAATGGTCATATCTGGCAAGATATTATGTTGCATCATGCCAGACAGAAAACACAAGGGCAACTAGGCATGTGTACAGAAGACAAAAACACCAGGAGTAGCCTTATTTTATGACCACCAACAGTCTAGGAAGCTGAGCAAGTCCCTCAATAGTTGACAACTTATTCTCAGAGAATTAATCCAATCCCATAATAGCAACATAAATCCCTTCATAAAGAAAGAGACTTGAACACCCAAGTATTTTCTAAGACGCCATTATATTTCAACAACGTTGCACTAAGGACGAGACTTCACATCAAGTTTTGGATGGGATGATGCCCATTCAAACAGAGCACCCTGTACACTAGTTTTTGTATCCGGTTTTGTTTTTTTTTTTTTCCCCAAGCTCTGGGCAGAGATGTATGGTGGTCATTGTGCCTGAACATAGTACCCATCTCTTCAAAGATCATACCAGGTGAAGGCAGAAAGGTATGTGTTACTCACTGTGCCTAAACACAGTACCCATCTCTTCAAAGACTGAACTGGGTTAAATAAGGAGTTCAAAAGCTTTTTCTTTAATGAAATTTGAGAAAACACTCCATCAATTTTTGTTTGAAGACCGATCACATCTGACACTGCTCACAAAAAGGCAAGACAGGCACATTTGTGGGGAATGTGCTGAGCCCAAGTGACTTTCCCCATAATTAAGCGTCTCACATTGTCTGCTGTGCTTTTGATTAAACAAAATAAAAAGTGTGAACATCTGACAAGTCTAAGCCACCAGCCCCTCCTGCTTGACACTCTATCCAGGCTTCTGACGTCATTTCTGGACACAAAATGAGTGGTAATCAAAGACATGCCCATCCCAATTTGATACAAACAGCATGGTGGTTTATAGAAAGCTTCCTTTCTGCACCAACCCACAACCTAAACAAAAAGGCAGAATCATTTGAGGTACTTCAGAACTGATGGTTTTGATACAAGCCAGCAATGTGGTATGGACGGAAGCCCATGCGATTCCTTTGCAAGCTGCTGTGTTAAGTAAACACCACAAACCCTGCCATTGTTTACTCTGATACTGCAGTCAACACTTTGGAATCATTAGCTTTGAGCCTTTGGGCAAAGCCGCTTTTGAAACACTCCACTTTCCTGTCAAGGTTGACTTCTATGGCAAGTAGACCCACAGGTCTGAAGGCCACATCCTCTCCTGGCACACACATGTTCAGCCCTCACAGCCCAGAAGCAGGCTGAACTTATCTCCTTCTTTCTTCTCCGACCTGAAGAGTAAATGGTGAGGGGGAGGACTTTGGGGTTAGCAAATACAAAACTCCAAAGCAAGTATACACCAGAGTGAAAAATAGGTGAAGCCCAGACTTCATATCAGTGTATGAAATGAAACTGGAAACATGATAGACATCATCTAACAAGATACAGCAATTTCTGTTTTAGAAGTCACTGCTTTATGAAGAACATAATGGCCACATATTAGCAACAGTCACCATAATAAATATCCTCTTGGCTCCCACAGGGTATGAAGATTACATAGATAGCATCAGATGAGTAGAGAGAATCCTTCAGCCCCAATCAGCCATCCACTGGCACTACCTAAGAGCTATATCATTCTCTGGTGTCTAGGAACCAAACGAGAAGATGCAATGGGTAAGTCCATAGCATGAAGAAAAGAAACTATAAACTTAAGAGAGTTTAGGTAGTAGTATGGCCAAATATGAAGCATGTAACAGTAATCATTTTAATCATTAACATTATACCACTTTCAAAAAGAGAAAAATTGAGTAAGGACTAAGGGGCCCCTGACTGGTATGATCTTTATCAAAAAAAAAAAAAAAAAAAGAGTGAGTTCACATCCAAGACCATCCAAACCTAAGATGTATTTAATTAGAGAAGAAAAAGAATACATGTCAACAGGAAGCCTAGACTATTCCAAGCTACAGGGTTCACACCTTAAGCTGCATGACAGGGTCAATGTTCTGGGTTTATCTGCACATCATATAGATGGTATAGTTAGCACAAACAATATCTGTCCTGGCCAGTCCACAGAAACCCCTCTATACAGAGCACCTACCTGAAACACTGTATACATAGCTTAAAAATCACTTAACTGGGGCTTATCAAATGGAGTGGTTGGAATCTGTAAAATCCTCTAAAGGTACGTGTATCTCCATCTGTAAAATCCTCTAAAGGTACGTGTATCTCCATTTGCCTTGGAAGATGATAGAAAATTTAAGAGGTGAGATGGAAGTCTCAGTCTCTCTCTCTCTCTCTCTCTCTCTCTCTCTCTCTCTCTCTCTCTCTCTCTCTCTCTCTCTCTCTCTCTCTCTCTCTCCCAGTATTATGTTTATTGTTGATGGCTAGGATGTTTGCTTTTTGACCAGGAGTTGAGTAGTTTAATCATGTACTACCTCCATGAAAGCTCTTACAACAGGACCAAATGCATTTGGCTTATCAATTGTGAACTGACACCCCTAAATCTGTGAGCCAAAACAAATCTGTTTTCTCTTTGCAAGTTTATTTGCTTGGTTATTTGTTATAACATCAGAAAGCTGAATAATACGTAGACTATATGTAAGAAAGAAAGAAGGAAGGAAGAAAGAAGGAGAATAAATAAAGGAAGGGAGGGAGGGAGAGAGGGAAGGAGGCAGGAGGAAGGAAGGAAGTAGGAAGGAAGAAAGAGAACTTCCTATTGAAAGATGTCTTCTTAAAGCAGTACTTACCTGCTAGACATATTTCCTTTACCCTCAGTTTCTTCCTAAAGATGGACACAAATAACTTAGCCTATATGATTAAAGCAGCACCTAACGACTCTTCTGCCAATGACCCTTTCAACATTAATGAATATTGTATAGGCTGAGCATCTGCCAAACCATGGCAACCAAACACAGGTTGCTCTGTTCCAAGCATACACATACCCTCTTTGTGACTGATAACTGGATGCTTGTGATTACTAGGGAGGGGGACTCCTTGGTTTCTTTGATGATTGGTTGCTTAGTTAATTGTTCTGTATTTTATTTTTACTTTCTTTGTTCTACATGATTTTAACAAATGCTTCTTAGGAATTGACTAGATCACCTGAGATAAGACACACTTAAGGAATTAAATAAGGTTGGTAACTAACAGCTTTACTGAAACAATGCTCCTATATCAAGCCAATGAAGAACCCTAACAATTGTCCATTAAAAAATAAGGATCCTATTTTAAATAAATATATTGTTAATTTTTGAGAATTTCATGTATACATTCAAAGTATTTTGATTATATTCAGCCCCCAACTTTTCTTAGACCTATTTCTCATCCTCTACCCCTCTTTTTTATAGCCCATTGTGCTACCTACATACTCAGGGATTGTGGCAATCCTCTGGAGCATAGTCCATCTACCAGGGACAATACCCTTAAAGAAAACTAACTCTGCCTTCCCCAGACTCCATCACCTCCTAATAACTCCTGACCTAGGTGTGGGACTTGTTAACTACTCCCACTCTTTGTTGGAATGGAAGACTTAACAGGCACTTTACAAGTGTGTGTGTGTGTGTGTGTGTGTGTGTGTGTGTGTGTGTGTGTGTTTGTATGCAGCTAATATACACATGAAAAAATTTTTTAAAATATTAGTGTATCAAGGGGATGCAAGGTGAAGACACTGTAAGTTGTTATTTCTATTTCATGTTTGTTATGATAGCTAAAATAAAAGTGACTGACAACATCAAATGCTGTGAGATCATGAACCTATTGTAATTTTCATACATCATCAGAATAACTATGAAATGATATCAACATTAGAAATTATCTGACATTTTCTTTAAAATTTACCAAGTAACCAATTTCACTGATAAATATTTCTTTAAGAAAAATGACAGAATAAATTAACAAAATCAAAATTTTTAAAGTTGGACAAGAGCTTTTAAAGATGTTTTACTGATAATGGCTAAAACCTAGAAACACACCAACTACCTATCCAGGAGACTGGATAAACACACAATGAAGTAATCCACAGCAATAAAAATCAACAAATTATTGAGATATATATTATAAATGAATGAATCTCAGAGGATGTATTGAAAATGGGAAGATATATACATGATGAGTATGTGCTGTGTGATTTCTTTATAAAGTTATAGAATAGGCACCTTGAAGCAATAGTGTTAGAAGCCAAAATACTAGTTAGTTCTGGCAAGAAAAGGGAGCTGACAGGAAGTCCAAAGGAACGTGCAGAGGTGACAGCAATTTCTCAGGGTTAGGTGTGGTTAAGCATTTGCAGAATTGACTGACCATTAGACTTAAGGTGTCTACATTTCACTGTAAGTTATATCTCAATTAAAATGTTTGAAAAATAAATGACCCATTTTGAAGGAAAGATGATGACCCAGAAATAAAAATGACAACACTCTGATCTTCAAGGACCTTCTAATGAAATGAGAGACAGCATGACAAGATGAAAAGGGAAGGGGAGGAAAGATGGGGTTACTAAATATATTTGGGAGTATTCACATAGTTTCTATTTTTAAAGCCCTGGTAACTAAAAAGCTTTGGCCGTGGGGGCGGGGGGAGCACTTGATGTAGCAGCTTTATTCATAATAGCCAGAACCTGGAAACAACCTAGACATCCCTCAACTGAAGAACAGATTAAGAAAATATTGTACTTTCAAATAATGGAGTATTACTCAGCTTTTAAGAACAATGACGTGAAATTTGCATGCAAATGGATGAAACTAGAAAAGATGATCCTGAATGAGGTAACCAAAACCCAGAAGACAGACATGGTATGCACAGTAAAGGTTAGCCATGCTACAATCCACAAGCCAGAGAAAGTTGGTAAAAAGGACGGCTCAAGGAGGGCATGGAGAATGCATGATCTCACTGTGAAGGAGAAATAGAATGGACATTGCCAGAGGGTTGGGGAGGGACCTAAAAGGAGGAATGAGCATGAGAACAAGAGAAATCAGGTAGGGTTAGGATGGAGGGAGGGAGAAAGTACTGGGAGAGACAACAGGAAGCTGGGGACATCTCTGAGATGAGCTAGAAACCTAATGCAATGGAAACTCCAGGAATATGAGGTTGACCCTAGTTAAGAGTCCTAGCAAAATGGGATACAAAGCTCGGACAGGTCATTTCCTGTAACCAGGGAAGATGTCCGGTGGAGGAACTCAGTCCTATAATTTGTTCTGAATATAAGATGGCACAAAAGAAATGTGGGCATGGCCAACCAATGACTGGTCCAGCTGGAAACCCACACCCTAGAAAAGAACTCCTCCCTGAGGGCCAATACCCAGAGGTAGGATACCCCAGAAACCTAAGATAAAATTAAACATGAATGTCAAAAAAAGGTAATTAGATTCCTTATAATATTCTGATACACTCACAGATTGCTGCTTAGCCCAACTGCCATCAAAGAGGTTTTACTCAGCAACTGATGAAAATACATGCAAAGACCCACAGAAAAACATGGAATCCTGCAGAAGACAGGGAGACAGAATTGTAGGAACCAGAGGTGATGTGGGATGTCTTTCTATATGCTGTGAAATACCATTTTATATAAAAGAATTGTTTTGGCCTATGAAAGCTAGCTTACTCAAGCATAGATAAAGGGAAAGAATGGCTGAGTCTGACAGAGACACTGTGAGTTTCCATCTAGAGAGAAAGATGTAAAGGAATTCCGGTAAGCCACAAGCCAAGTGGCAAGACATGGATTAATAGAAATGGGTTAAGATCCAAGAGCTAGCTGATAATATGCCTGAGCCATAGGCCAAACAGCATGTAGTTAATATAAGTGTCTGAGTCATTTTGGGGGGCTAAGCAGCTGCAGGGCTAGCTGGATCAGAAACTTCTTACTCCACAGACAGGTTAAGGATACTTCAAGAAAACCCACAAAGCCAACTAACCTGGGCTCATAGGGGCTCACAGAGAATGAACTGACAACCAGGGAGCCTTCTTGGGACCAACCTAGACCCTCTGCATATATGTTACAGTTGTGTAACTTGGCTTTCATGTGGGACTCCTAACAGTGAGAGTAGGGGTTGTCTCTGACTCTGTGGCCTGCTTTTGGTACCCATTCCTCCTACTGGATTGACTTATCCAGTCTTAATAGAAGAGAAGGTGCTTAGCCTCACTGGAACTTGATATACCCTGGCGGGCTGACAACTATCTAAGGCCTGCCTGTATCTGAAGAGAAACAGTAGAGGAGACATTGATGGGATGGGGGATGAGTGGGGGGGGGTGTTATGGGGAAAGTAATTAGAAAAGGAATGGTTGATTGGTATGTGATCACCAAGGTTGCACACTCCAACAACAGCATTTGGATGTAGACCACTCTATCGAGAGAGCCCTAAGGGCTTTCAGTTTTCAGAATCTCCATTGCACTGAGGTTAAGAAGTTCCATAAACCTCTTTAGTAAGGTCCAATTTGAATGTGGCCTGAAGACCAGGAAAGTATCTTCTTACTACCCTGTCTCCATACCCAAATGCCTCATAATAAATGGCTGTGGGTTAAAATAGACATTTACACATGAAGACTCAACACACCATTTCTTACCACAGCCTACTTCAACACACAACTTCTGATAGTGTGTTCTTTCTTCCCTTGAGAATAATCTTCTTCAACTTATGCCTTCCTACTCTCCCATAAGTTTTCTTATGTTATTTTTTGCACCCTTAAAGATATGTTCATATATAAAGACATATTGAATTATAAATTCAGCCCTCTTACCAGAGATTGAAAGCAGAGAACAAAATGGAGCCTAAAAAGTGAGGTTTGTTCTCTACCATTAACACCTAGAAACTAGGTTAAGGTAATCAGAGAGCATGCCAAAAGGTCTAAAGTTCTCAGATTCCTAAACTTCTAGATAACTCCCATGCAGCCATTGTCTGTTGACCATTAAAATACTATGGCAGCACCCTCAGCACCTGCTGTGAAGGTTCAGAGTCATTGAGTACCCAGCCAGCCATCCACCAGCCTTGCAGGTCATCCTGTCTTGATTCATACATAGCAACCAACCAACCTGACCAACACAAACAAAGGCACTTCAGCTGAACAGGAGATCTGAGAATGAGGCAAAGTTGTGCTTAGCCTTTTCACTAAATGAGGGGGATGAAGAGGCAAACCTGAGAAAATGTCCTCCTGTAGGTCCCTATCTGTGCTAAGGTCTCCAAAATACTCTCTTTTACATTTGCAGACAAGACAGAAACTGATGAAGGATGTTGGCCATTAGATATTTTTCATACCAACATTAGTGGCTGATTTGTGGTCTAGGAAAGGAACAAGGAGCCCTCATACCTAGGCCAGAGGAAGCAAACCTCAGGAGGGGGTGAGGCTGCTGATGTATGGGGCTGCGATGAGCATAACTGCAACCTTATGACTAAAGATGAGGGTACCACTATTTGGGAGAAGCAAAGTGAAAGCCAGGATATAGCAATGTACCCAAGGCAATGGTTTGATGAAAAGCATGGTGCCTCAGGAGCAGAAGCAAAGCAGGGTGACTGAGCCTAGATACCAAGAAAAATCTGTTTGAACACTCCCAGGATCCTTAAAGAAAGTTGTACTCCTGCACTTCAAATGAGGAATAAGCATTAAGTATGTGACTTTTAATTCTGAGGGATGGTCCCTGTGTGACTACCCACACCCACAAGCCAGTATTTCTGCCCTAGCTCAACATCCAGACAAAGCAGCTTGCTCAGTGTCCCAGAACATTGGTGCATTGAGTAGAAATTATTACCCTTCCTTCTGAAGGTCCTAGCTCCACTGGTCACGGTGACATCAGGAGTCAGCATAATGCTGTGAGCCAAACCTGGGCTGGAAGAACCAGAATACCAAGAAGGGCCTTCCCACCAATGTGTTCCTGAGAGAAGTTCAGGCTGGAAGTACCAGGGTGACCTCATCAGATCACAGGCATTGTGTTCACTAGGTCTCAAAAGGTCACAGAGCCCCAAGTGGATTAAGAGGGTCTGGGGGATAGAGACCTGCCTGACTTGTTCTGGGCACAATCTTCTCTCCCTAGAAGAGCTGGCCACCATTTGAACTATAAAGTGTGCTGCTTTTACTGGAATGCTTCATTTAGAAATAGGTGTCTACCCCAAAACAGAGATTTTTTCCTTCTCTCATTTGAAAGAAAAAAGCATAAGAAAGGAATAAGCAGATAGTGGACTCAACAATGAGAGAAAAAGAGGCAGGGTGAAAAGAAAGAACAAGAGGAAAAGCATGAAGGAGAAGGGAAGACAGGGGAGAGGGGTGGGGAGGTGGGGAGACAGAATTAAAGAGAGCCAGGGAACAGGCAGCTGGTGTGAGAAGTAAGAGTCTATTCTCTTTTCCCCTGTCTTTTAATAAATCACTGTAGCAGCCTGTGACAGCTCTCTGTTGTCCCTAAATGCTCAAGCAAACAGCTTTTCTTTGAAACCATTCAAGTGGCTGCCAGGGAGGCTGGAGCTGAGCAAGACCAGCAGCCCTCACATTGCCCCCCAGTCCTGTAATTCAGGTAGAAAAGCGAGCAAGAAGTCAATATTCATTGCACAGGGAACACTCAGAGCAGCACAGTGGCATGGTAATGAGTCAGCTCACAAAGAGGAAGCTAGATAACCAACATTTAAGGGGGTCCAGTGTCTGTGGTGACTGCCAAAGACTGTGAGGGTGACCCAGATACAACCCCCACCTGAGAAGTGACCCCCAGCTCCCACCATCTGTATGTACTGACAGAAAGCTGGCTGGAAACCAAAAAATCTTGCCAGGCCTTTTTCCTCCTGGCCACTCCTATCTATGTTATCAGGGTGTAGGAACCTAAAATGTGAGAACAGAAGCTCACTTCATAGCCATTGCCCCTCCCCTGGCTTCTAGAAGAGTAGAGTAAAGGCTGAAAGGTGGGAAATTTGAAAATGTTAAGCTGGGTCTGGCACACTTATTCTAATACATTATGGGGGTCATTTCTTGTCAAGGTCATGACCCTTCAGCAGTAAGGGTCATTAAAAAAATCATAAAAATTGGTGTCCTCAGGGGTAGCATGTGGGACTAAGAAGCTGTACCCATTGGTTCAAATAGACAAGATTTTACTTAATAGACCTTTCTCTCAGTCAATTGTTTTTTTTTAAAATTTTAAAATTAGCCTTAATTTTTTTAAAATAAATTTTTTATTAGGGGATATTTGATCATACTGTGAACTCCAAGTTTGAATTTGCATTAATTAAATAAAATTAACCTTGGGTCAGGAGGCTGCATTAGATGGCAGGCAACTGGCTGACAGAAAGTCATCACAAAGTATTAGAGGGCATCTAGAAGAGAGAGACACACCAGAAAGAGTAGGAGGGAAATTAGAGCATGGTTTGTTTGTTTGTTCTATGGAGCAGAAGGACATCTCTTTGGGAGACACCAAAAAAACAATGTTACACCCATGTCTGGAGAACCCTAACAAAACCACTACAGAGCCAACTTCCCAATGCTAGATAAAGGTTTCTTTTATTCCAGCCTGGGCAAGGACCTTGTCCAACACTCTAATACAGCAAGTGAATAAGGAAGCCCCAAGCCCTGATTACAAAAGGTTTATAAAAGAAAAAAAAAAAAAACATAATCAAGGGACTATATATCTTGGTGTTCTAGGACTGGATAAGGGGACATAGGGTGAGGTAATCTTTTAAAATTATTGATCAGGCTATAGGCGTGAAACTACCAATGGCTGGCAGGATGTCTACAGGAAACCATAGGCCACTGACAGGATTTACGGTAGGATATAGGATATCTTCAGGGAACTCTACCTTTGTTAAGTTTTACTATCACGCATCCTGTTTGACTGTGTCTGGGATGTTTGCTTTGAACTCTGCTGTCACAACACATTTTGGGACTTGAGTTCAACCACCACGATACACACACACAGAGAGAGTCACTAGATGCCTCAAAAAAAAGGCCTGTTGGTTCTGTTTTTTCATTCCCCCGCCTCTAGTACTTAGGGACACCCAATCATGGTTTGTTAGTGTCTGCCTTGGCAGGCTGGGTGCTTACCCCAGGGAAGATAGTCCTCTTCTATATCTTGGTTGAGGATTTAATACTGAGTCTGAGTTCTTTATACCATCAACTGAATGGTACCCAGTCTTTCTTTGATGAACTGTATTAGCCTATTAAGAACACATGGCCCAAAAGTTAGTATAAGAACTAGTGTCAGCAGGGGTCCTAAGAGGGTGGAGACCAGGGTCATCAACGGGAGGGGGGGGGGGACACGACACACGACTGTTATACCAAGACTCAAATCATTCCTGCTTTTGCCTACTGAGGCCTTCTCTTATTTTAGCAATGGAGTCTTTAACAAGCCCAGAATGATCTACTTAAAAATAGCATCCTTCTAGGGCTGCTCATAGCCACCCTTGTCATAGGAAGATAAGGTCTAAACCTCTCCTGTTTTGCATGACTACTTCCACCAGAAAAGTTAGGGATTCCTTTAAGTAGGAAATTGTGATTTCTAATCTCTCTGTGTCTAGACTGATAACCGCCTGGAGGCTGGAATAATGCTGATTCTGAGTGACCAAAGAAGTTCTTCCAGTCCCCATTTCAACAAGGCTGGCCTTTGGCCCCGGCAGGACACTTAGGGTTAAGGCAATTATTGGTTCCCTCTTAGTCTGGAGGTGTAATTCTCCAACCTTATCAAGAAATTCATTCTCTGCACAGTAAATGAGCCTGGGGATCAGATGCACCAGCACATAGAATCCCTTGGTGCAGTTGAGAGTCATAGTATGGACACAGGGTAAAGCCAGTAGAGCATGCCCATCAAGCATTGTCGGGGGTGGGGGAGGGGTGAGGGTAGCGGGGGGTGGGGGGGGAGGTAGGAAGCCCCAGGAGAAATGGCCAGGAAAAGTTGCATAGGTACTGTAGATCGGCAGGGGTGGTTCCTATGCCGGTCCAAGCTCCAGTGATCTGCTGTAGAGTTAGCTGTGCTATGGACCTCCATCGGCACTGAGAGGAGTCTGAGGTTTGGCTGAAGGTCCCCACTATGGCAACACCCTCGTAGTAAGGGGGAGCTGTGTTGTAGCAAAGCCAGCACGCCATGGTTAAATCTGGCTTTGAGTCATTGAGGACTGAAAAAGATTGTGTTATGAGGCCAAGGAGCAGATCCTCTGACTGGTGGGTAATAGGAGTTTGAGACTGCTGCTGCAACTGGGTGTCTGGCTACGTTGACAGCTTGGTTACAATGGGTATCTGAGGGGCAGGGGAAGACTTGTATATAGGGAGAGGGGCCAAGACAGCATTGGGGCCCAAGGGTTGCCATCGAATAGGCTCAGTCTTTAGTTTGAGGTGAAAAGTTAGACCATGATCATAGCCATCCTTGTAAAGCCTTAATCCCCACATTTTCCCTTTTAGCCAATCTGTAAATTCCCATTCTCTCTGAGTAAACCTGATGGTCAGAGGATTGCACCAGTATTTAATGCATTTTTCTTGACCTACCCATAGCCCTGTGGGGATTGAAGTAACTCCCATGTAGACTCCTGAATAACCTTTTCAAGAGTCCCCTGTGAGTCCCAAACCATAGTGGTTTCTAGTCACCAAGAAGAGCTAGGTCCCCAATAGGTGTTATGGATGTTTCACATCCCCATTCTTTGCAGAATAATTCAGCCACCACCACCACCACCACATCTTTTGGATTTCAGCCAGTCTCTCTTCTCTTCAGGACATAAGTAGATAGGGATGTCCCTTAGGTACCCCCAAAGAGATGAGTGACTGCAGCCCATCCAATTCCCATCTATCCCGTCTGTTCTCTATACAACTGAAGAAAGGCGATTTCTGGGGTTACAATGATCATGACTCCCACATTCAGGAAGACCCTTCCCCAAGTCTGGGTTGGTCCAGAACATCCCGGGTGCTAGCTGCCAAATCACACAAGTCTACTTTAAAATCAGGCCACCATGTTACTTGAGGGATCTCTGCTGAGGCTGCTTGAATCTAATCACCATTTTTTTTAAGTGATTAACTCTTATTTGTCTCCAAGGAGCATGTGGGTTTGCTAATGCCATAGGTAGGAGAAGGATCATCATCAGAATTATCTGGATAAAGTCCAGGCCAAGTTGAACCTCATGTTGGAATCTGACTTCGAGTCAGTTGATCATGTATTGAGCTGCTTCCCATCCTTCTCCTTGGTAGTCTTCCTTCTGGGTGAATGAGTCAGCAAGCTGTGCATTGCTGTAGTTTACCTAGGCAGTGACTCTGTCTTCCTTTAGGACTATCAGCGTGGTCATCAGGGTGGGGTCCCTTCCATCATGGTTCAAGAGTCCCCTGTCAGTGGTGATGGATAAAGACCAAATCTCCAGGCCAGAACCTGTGGGGCTCAGGGGTATTGCCAGATTCATAAAGAGCCCTAAGTTTTGACTGAACATGTCTGTGTGTCCATTGGAGATGTCTAAGAAAGTCAAGCATATCTAGATTATCCATTTCAGCTATAAATTCAGACTGAAGATTGAGGATTATGGGAGGAGGGGGTACCAAACACAGTTTTGAAAGGAGTCAGACCTATTTGGTAGCAAGAGTTTCTCACACAGTAAAGGGCAAAAGGGAGAGAGTAGTCCAGTCTGTGCTAGTTTAATTAAAGTTTTTCGTTTTTTGTTTTTTGTTTGTTTGTTTAGTGTTCTGTTCATTCTTTCAACTTGTCCTAAGCTCTGGAGTCTGTATGAACAGTGTAATTTCCAATCAGTCCCCAGGATGATGGCTAGGCTCTGACTCACCTGGGACATGAATGTTGGTCTATTGTCTGACCCTATTATTACAGAGAACCCATATCTTGCAGAATGTCTTCCACAGTCTTTTTATCATGGTTTGAACTGTTTCATGCTTGGTGGGGAATACTTCAGTCCTTTCCAAAAATATGTTGATAAGTACTTAGGAGGTACCTATAGATGAACTTATAGGCTTGATCTCCATAAAATCAACCTTCCAGTATGTGCCTGGATTCTTACTCTGCATCCATGCCCTGGGGATTTTAGGGTTGGGAATGGTGTTGGTTAACAAGTAAGCCTTGAAGTTATTGACATGTACTCACTCTATGGCCTGCTTTCCATTCTGTATTTTTACTGCTGAGTATCTTAGCAAGTCCTGCATCTGCAGTATACCCATATGGGAGGCATGGTGTATTAAGTACAGGAGGCTGAGTTCTAACTGCTTGGGCAAGATTATCTTGCTGTCAGCAGCTCTCCACCATTCCTCAAGACATGTGGTCACAGGGAGCATCCTAATCTTCCTTGGTATAATCAGGGCTTTCTGGCAAAGCCAGTGGGACTGGGTCTATCAGAACCAGTGCAGAGTGATTGGCATTACCACTTCCCTGGCTGTCTAATCAGCTAGGTGGTTACCCCTCTGTATCGGCCCATCACCCTTTTGGTGTCTCAGGCAATGGATTGTAACCAATTTTAGGAGTCCCCATTGGGCCTAAAGGAGGTTCTGAATTTCTTCTTTGTTTTTGATATTTTTTTCCTATTCAGTTAAAAGTCCTCTTTCTTTATATATGGCCCCATTGACATGAGCCACGGCAAAAGCATAGCAACGGTCAGTGTAGATATTGATCTTTTTCCTCTGTCCTAGCTCTGAGGCCTTATTTGGGGCTATTAGTTCTGCTTTTGGGGCAGTAGTTCTGCAGCATTGGTTCTGCCCAAATTACCTTGTCCAATGTGGTACCACTGCTCCAGCATACTTCATCCTGTTCCTCAGATCGCTGCTCCCAGCAGAAAACCACATCTCCTCTGTGTCTGGCAGCTGGGTGTCCTCAAAGTCCAGTTGGGTGCAGTAAGCCTGAGCTAGTATCTCTGAAGTCATGTAATGATGCTTCAAGGTCTGTGTTGGGCAGCAAGGTTCAAGGCTGTTGGAACTCAGAAAGTTATTCTGGCTGGGTTAAGCAGTAGGGTTTGGTAATGAGTCACATGAGTGTTACTTAGCCAGCAGTCAGGGGGCTATTTGAGTACCTCTTCTAAGGCATGTGGGGGTAGCTGCCATGAGGTTTTGTCCCAAGGTCAGTTTATCTACATTCTTGGCCAGGATGGCTATTGTCACTATAATGCATAGGCTTGGGGGTCACCCTGCCACCATAGGATTTAGGTTTTCTGACAGATAAACCACTGGTCCCAGCGTCTGAGTGACCACTTCCTTAGCTGTCACTTTACATTTATCTATGAACAAATAGAATGGTTTGGTGACGTCCGGTAATCCAAGGGCTGGGGCTTCCAGAAGCTTCTGCTTAAGATTTTTGAAAGCCTGCTATTTTTTCCTCTGTCCAGGTAAAGTCTTGTCCTTTCTTAGTGGCTTTATATAGGTGCTTTACTAATTCAGCAAAGCCAGGGGTTCACAAGTGGTAGAACCCAGCAACGACTAGAAATTCTCTCACCCCTTTAGCTGTGATGGGAGTGGGGATTTTTTTGTACAGACTCCTTGCACACACATCTGAAAGCTATCTTTGCCCCCCCACATACACACACCTTAGGATGTAACCCAGATACCTTACCTGTTGCTTGCGGATCTGAGCTTTCTTGGCTGAGGCTCAGTATCCCAGGTTCCAAAGAGTTGTAAAAAGCTTTCAGCACCTGCCAAGTAGGTTTCTTGATCTGTGGCCGTGATCAACAGGTCACCTATATACTGTAACAAACTAATATCTAAGTTTTGGGTACGGTACTCAACCAAGTCTTCATGGAGGGTCTCATAGAAGATAGTTGGTCAGTTTTTGAATCCCTGTGACAATCAGAACCAGGTTAGTTACACACTGACCCCCAATCTTGGGGTCCTGCCACTCAAAAACAAAGTAGGGCTCATTCCTAGGTTCCCAGAGCAGACTGAAGAACATGTCTTTGAGTTCCAGCACTGTATATCACTGCCAGTCTGGAGGCAGGGTACTGAGCAGACTATATGGATTTGGCACTGTCAGGAAAACATAAATAAAATAACCCTTTTATTTGCCTCTCTTAAGTCCTAGACCAGTGGATAGTCTTTGGTGTGGAGTTTTTTAACCAGTAGGAGAGGTGTATTCTAGGCCAATTGAATGGGTTTTAAAACTCCCAATTCCAATAACCACCTAATATGGGGAGTTATTCTCTTTTGGCTCCTAGAGGCACTGGGTATTGTTGGACCTTCTAGGGCCTGTGCCTGCTTTGATTTCCACACATACTGGTGGTTGGTGGGCTGCCAATCCCATGCCAAGGGGAACTTCTGGAGCCAGACTTACATGGACTCATCAGGGGCTTCTGATGGAGTAGATATTCTTCCTCAGGTCACGTGTCATCAATACCTGGAGTGGCTATCATGCCAGAACAATTTTGCCCCCCTTTCCAAAAAAAATGAACTTGTGCTCATATTTTTGTGAGCAAGCCCCAGTGTCCAGGAGGGGTATGGATAGTCAAGTATCACCAGAAACAAGTGGGTTGCTGGGTTGCACATGCCATTCCTATATCCACCAATCTTCAGGTAGTTCATGAGTAGGGTTTAGTCCCTGTGGCCCCCTGAAACTATGTTCTTCTGTTGGATAGGGGGCCTGCTGGCTCCAACAGTACTGAATTTTCACCCCAGTATCCACTATAAAGTCTCTTTTCCCCTTTACTTTCAGAGTTACCTTAGGTTCAGGGAGGGGCCAAACCTTAACCCTCCCTAGTCACCGTCGATGTCCAGCCGAAGGACCTTGGTCTTTTACTTTTCTTGGGACATTCCTTAGCCCAATGTCCTTTCTTCTTTCAGTATCTTCACTAGCCTAGGACCTTCCCAACCTTTGTTCTTGAACCATTATCTGCCTGATTCTATTCCTGCCTTTGTGGGCTGCTGATGGTCCCAGTACTAGTCAAGATATCTATGAGTTGCTGGTGATGTCTCTCTTGCTGTGGCTCTAAAAATTCTGGCAAAGTGTTTTGTTTTGTTTTTTTTTTCTTTTTTCCTTTTTTATTTCTTTTTCTTCTGTGCTTTGCCTGGTGTTATAAACTCTCTCTGCCACCATCATTAACTCCCTTTCCCCAACCTGTTTAGTTTTTGAAGTTTCTTTCTAATATCTGGTGCTGTCTGATTCACAAAGGAAAAAATAAGAGTTAACTCCATCCCTGGTGCTTCTGAGCCATACAGAGTGTACAGCAAGGAGGCCTTCTGCAGGTGCTCTAAAAATGTCACTGGGCTATCTTCGGCTCCCTGTCTCACATCATACACCTTACTCATGTTGGCAGGCTGTCCGGCCACTGCCTTGAGACCCACAACAGAGTTTGGAAATAGACCTTGAGCCTCTCCTTACCTTCTGAGGTGTTATGGTCACCATGTCCATAATAGCAGGGTCAATGTTTGCCCTCCATTAAGCCCATGTACCAACTTGCAGGATTCCAGGACAATCTTACCTCTCTCTTTGGTGGTGAAAAGTACCTGCAACAATTGTTGACAGTCATTCAAAGTGGGTTGTTGGGGGGGAAAAACAGTTTCAAGGAGGTTAGTAAGGTCACGGAGGTTCTGAGAGAAGGGAGATTCACAGAATGACAATTGTATAGATCACTAGTGGCAAATGGAACCACTGATTTCCTTCCACATCCTGTGGTCTGACCAGCCTTAGAGGCAGGACCACAGAACTATGGGGATGGGGGTGCCCCCTCCATCTCTGTGTAGCTTGAGCTGGGCCTACCTCTTCAGCTGGGTCTAAGGCATGTTCCCCAGTGTCCTCCCCTCCTTCCTCTGCAGGAACCAGTGACAAAAGACCTCTGTTGGGGGCACATAAGGAGAAGAAAACATGTCTTATTCAGACATGGCACCCTGTAAAGTGACAAAAACTGGATTTTGCCTCTTTTCTGCTGCCAATACCTTCATTTGTTGAGGTAAGAAAAGTTTGACTCAAAATGGAGGAGTCTCAATCAATCCCCTCCAGGTGACTATGTATCTGACCAGGGTGTCCATTATGCAGAAAAAAAAAAATGCTATTGCACTAATGAGGTTGGCATCAAAAGTACATTCCAGAGGCTACCCAATGTTGAATGATGTTCACTCTGAGCTTCAGAAAATATTAAATTTGTCTTTTTGAAGTTTCTCAACATTTTTATTATGAGCAGTGCCCTTTACATCACTCCAGTGTGCTAGACATAAGTCCAGGAGTGAGGAAGGAGTCTGTCCCATGTTAGCAGTCAGAATCAAGTCAAGTGTCAGTGTCACACACAAAGACATGAAAGTCAAGATACTGACATGGAAAATGACAGGGGTCCAATGGGACAAACAGAGTCTTGAGCATAGAATTAACAAACTACAAACTGGAGTCTTGCCTCTTCCTCCAACTCAAAAAACAGTGAAAATGGAAGGCTCCCCACCCTCAGAAGAGATTCAGAATCTTTACAGATAATGGAGTCCAGAACATCATCCAGAAACTGCAATCTGAGGCCCCATTGAGTCCACTTTGGCTCCACCAGTTGCCTCAAAGAAAAACACCTCAGAGTATTCCACATCTCTGACTTACAGAAGTCAAAAGTCATGGAAAAGGACAAAAGACAATGAAAGACAGAAATAAAGATTCACCAATCGGTCTGAAACTCCCAGGGGCAGGGTCCTGGGGTGCCATGGAGGATCCCAGACAAGCCCCCAAACATTATACCCATGTCTTAAGAACCCCAACAAGACCACCACAGAGCCAAATTCCTGATGCAAAAAGAAAGGTTTCTTTTATTCAAGCATAGACAAGGACCTCGTCTACCACCCCAATACAGCAAATGAAGGAGGAATCCCTGAGTCTTGATTACAAAGAGTTTATTTTAAAAAAATAATAATAAGCAAGGGGCTATATATCTTGGTGTTCTAGGATTGGGTAAGGGAACATAGGGTGAGGTAATTTTTTAAAATTATTGGTCAGGCTATAGGTGTGTAACTACTAATGGCTGGCATGATGCCTACAGGAAACCATAGGATGCTGATAGGATTTAAGGCAAGATATGTATCTGCATGAACTTCTGGCCTTTGTTAAATTTTACTGTCATGTATCCTGTTTGACTGTGTCTGGGATGTTTGCTTTAAATTCCGCTGTCACAACACATTTTAGGACTTGAGTTCAGCCCCCCAGTTACCAGATGCTTCAAGATGGAGGCCTTTTGGCTCAATTCCTTCAACAGAACCTACTGTGAGTAAGTGATATTATGTGAGGTGTGTGAAATATTGCACTGGATTATAGTACTAGGGTATAAACATCAAGTTGCCCCTCAAAAGAATTCATATGTTAAAATTCTAAGTCTCCAGTGTAATGGCACTTGTTACTGAAGTAGGGTCTTTGGAAAGTGATTGGGTCTGTGATAGTAGATCTGTCATGAATTGGATTAGTACCCATATAGAAGAAGGCTAGGAAAGCTCACTCATCCTTGTGGTTACATAGGCTACAATGAAAGAAAAAAAAAAAAAAAGCTGAGATGAGGGCATGCCCTTGTTAATTACAGAGTTTGTTGTTATCCTGAGCCTGGACTCTAGCCCCTGGACATGTTAGAAACACTTCAGTTGTTTATAAACTACCTAGTCTCTATGTTGCTACAGTTCAGTCGCTGACAGTTAAACAATGACATCACCATTAGTTATTTTCTTTGTAATGAAGACAAGAAATAAAATTATTTTTATAATCACATTCCAGGTATGCTGACATGTTCACGTATTATGGGCTTGACTCTGTGGGAGAAAAACACTTGAAGACTATACCAGAACTAAGCAGTCAAATATAGCAGCCCAAAGCCACATATGACTACCTGAACTCAAATTAAATAAAATTTAATTAAAATCTTTTTTTTAAAGTTCACTAGCCATGTACCACTTACTTAATGGCCATCAGTGCCCAATGGCTATGACATTGGTCAGTGCAAATAGAAAACATTCCCACAATGGCTGTTCTCCCGGCCAGCAGACCAAATAAGTAAGACAGTGATTTAGAGCAGGCTCACAGGAAGCAGTGGAAAACAAATGGAGGGGGAAAAAAAGACAGTGAATAAAAAAACTAAGGAACCCAAGCCATGGGAAGAAAACCAGGAGACACAGTTTCCAGCTTCACTATGGGCAAAAGCCCCACATAGAGCTAACAGGCACCGAAACAAATTGCCTCTACAGCCCTGTATTTATGCTCCCAAACGGCCTGAATAGAACACTATTTTATTACAGCCACAAACATGCCCTGAATTTGGCCATGCCTACAAAGGAACCTTGAGAAGGACAAATGACTCTACAGCTAGGGAGGCAGATGCCTAGAGGCTTTCTCTCCTTGCCTTCCCTCAGGAAAAGCCTTTAAAATTGTGTGAGACAAACAAGGCACACTCCTGCTTGTGCCAACACACACCTCTCCAACAGGCCACTGCCTGCATACCTACGCAACTTCCTGTTTGCTTGTGCAATTACTTAAAGTTCACACAAGAATGCATGTTTTGAGTGCAGCCTTTTCTGGCCCACACATGTATGTGCATATTTTGAATGTGCAAATGAGGCACTGAGCATAGCTCTTTAGTGTAGCCCTAAGGGGTACATTATTCTGATCAGCACTAACACAGCCGTCCTACATTAAGGCATAAGTTTTAGGTCCCACTAGAGGCCACAATGTTAAACAAGCAAACAAACCCAGTTTCTCCATAGCCTACAGCTTTCTCTTGCCCTTCACTCCTATCTCCTCTTACTAAAGTTCTTGACTCTACAGTGCTCCCTTTATCCTAAAATTCTTCTTCAGATTTCAACTCACACCCCAAGATTCTGCATGCATTCCTCGGTGGTGTCTGTCTCCTCTTAATAATAACCTTGTCTTTTGAAAATGTCTTTTTAACTCCATGATACCATACATGTAACTCTTTAAAACTTGTCCTAGGGTACCTTCTCCTGTAGCAGTCCAGCTAGGTGTTCAACTAGCCACTTCCCCCTTTCCCTCCTTCCTCCTCCATTCTTCAGCACAAATGGATCACATTTCCCAGCCTCCCATGTGGTTCTAGTCAGCCATGGAATCAAGTCAACACTATAAGAAAGGTAGGCAGTGACATAGACTCATGCAGCTATGGCCCTCATAAGTGAGACTTCTTTTTTGAAATGGACAGTAATTAATATAGAGACTCACAGCTGATAATGAGGAGAATAAATAATGTCTGGAGTGCTGACTCCTAAATGCACATCTGTATCATATCCTCTCCTCTGATCTTTCAGGAAACATGGCAGAAGAGAGGACAAAAAAAAGAGTGTAAGTTTGAAAGGAAGGCTGCTAAACAGTGTCATCGTGTAGTCAGAAGAAGTCTCCAAGCCAATTATTTTATAAGCCGCTGTGGGTAAAAGAGATTCATCGGGACCTCAGAGCTAGGCATTCTGAACCAGAATGCTGTTGTAATAAACAAAATACACAGTTACCAGTCATTTCTCAGCCATGCTATATGGTTTAACAGCTCGCATCAAATGTAAAGCTCTATTTTCCATCCTTTGGACAATGGCCTGGCCACATAGCTGGCTCTAGGACATGAAATATGTATATAGTGCCCACTCCAAACACAGACCTTAAAAGATATTATAGTCTTTGCTCGTTATGAGAATTTTATCTTGATCAAATGAACAAGCCATGAAAGGAAGAGACATGGGGACAAGATATCCCACCCAAAGGCATACTCACCTACTAAAGTTTGCACCAGCTCCCAGGAAGTTAATTGTGAACTTATGAATGGATTAATTCTTTCATGAAGCAAAAGCCCTCAGTATCTAAACACAACCTGAAGGTCCCACCTCTAATGATGGCTGCAGTGGAGACCAATTTTGTGCACTCTTGGAAGACATCCCAAACATAAATCCTAATAGTCAGAAGGAGCCTTGTGGGAAAGGTTTTCTCAGTCATAGTATTTATATCTCTACTGAAACCCTCAAGACTTAAAAACTGTGGTTTTAAGTAATGTAATGAATATCCTAGACTAGGTAGAGAGATCAAGAGTAAAGCATTTGACTATAGTGCTCAAATTCCTGAGCTCTATCTATACAGTAAAGCTTTATATGTGTGAACCTTGTCTTTTTGAAACAGGATCTTGCTATGTAGACCTATGCTGGCCTTGAACACTGACCCTGCCTGCTTCAGCCTCCTAAGTGCTGGGATTATAGATGGGTGTGTACCATCACTATATGTTTTTCATGAGTTCAAGATCTAACATGTGATAGAAGCTATGGCAGTGGAAAACTGGAGTAACTTCTAGTCATCCCTGTTTCATGCGCCTAGCCTTTATGCCTTGAAAGTCTATTTACTCCTCCATGATGACCTTAAATAGAAGAGTTTTAGAGCATTACTAATAAGATTCTGAACTGGGATTTCTTCAATTCAAATTTGTGGTGTATATTTGTTTATTCTAACAAACATCTGAGTATTCTTCTATGTGTCTATTTCTAGTGATATTTATTTCTCATTTCAACTGAAAGCTGGCTTTGGCTTAAATATATTTTAAAAGAAATTCAGTAACACTACCCTAAGTAGAAAACCACTGCCTTTTATTAGAAAGACATGTAAATAATAACACACTTACAAATTAACCTTTAAATTAATATAATACTAGGCCAACAAGATGGCTCCATAAGCAAGGCCATGTGTTTTAAGCCTGACAATCTCAGTTTAGTCTCTGGGATACACATGCTAGAAGAAGAGAAGGGATCCCACAGGTTGTTCTCAAACCTCTACGTATTCACCATCTCACACATATACACACACTCACATACACAGACATACAGACATGCACACGTACAGCGTTACCCTCAAAACTATTCTAAAAGACAGGAAAGTCGGGACATTTGTAAAATCATCTAGATTATAAAAAGGAGGTCTCAGTACACCAAAGCCTTCTTCAACATTGACTTAAACCATTTGTTATTTCACTTTCTGGCACGTCTGCAGGATGATGAAATTTTATCTGCCTGACTCCACTAGGAGAGAGATTGATAATTTTACCTATACTTGAGTATTGATAAGTTTGTGCCAGAGTACCAGCTTTGGGTCTACAAGAGGCTCATGGCGATGAGGTAGAGGAGGAGGAGGCTCCGCTCATTTTAGCCTCTAGGGGGCGTTTTTCCCCCTCCTTGCACTATAGCTGCTGTCTCTTGAACCTTTAGTTATGGGGGATAAGAATTGGGAGGGTTGAGTAGAAATCTCTACCTATTTCCTGTTGCGCGAATAAAGGAAACTCAGAGCCAGATCTCAGGGAAAGGCTGAGATATCAAAGAGAGGAAACACCACAGTCAGATCTCACCCAGCTGTCTTCCAGCTTCCTCAGCCTCGTTCCTCCTGGCTTCTACTGCTTGCTCTGTCGTTCTACACCTGCCTTAAATACCTTCTTCACTCAGTTGTTTCACATCCAGGTTAAGATTAAAGGTTTGACACCATCACTGCCTGCCTGGGAGCCTGGAACTCCCTCTGTAAACTAAGATGACCTCAACTCAGATTAGATGGGATTAAGGGCGTAGGTCACCACTCTCGGGATATTCCCTGTGCTGGGATTAAAGGTGTGAGTTACCACTGTCTGATCCTCCCAGACTGACTGTGGGTGGATCTCTGATATCTCAGAGTGGTTTTTATTAAATGAAACATATCCCCACAATTTCCAGCTGGAGAGGGCTTGGTGTGTCTTTGGCGTGAGAAGTTCCTTCTCCATTTCAGGGAGCAGCTGCTGCTATAGAACTCCTGGTGAAGTGAAGCTTTGATGAATATGTATAAAAAATGCTTTGTACTTAAATTGCGAAGATCTGCAAATGAAGGGCCACTTCTTCATTCGTTGATAGTCAGACATGCATCAACTCTACTCCTTTTCACTCCTCACCTTCTTACCCTCCCTCCTGCTAAGAGGGCCCTCTTGCCTTTGAGTGGTATTCATTTATATTTGGTTTTTTTGTCTTGTTTTGTTTTGTTTTTGAGGCAGGGTTTATCTGTGTAACAGCTCTGGCTGTCCTGGAACTCATTTTGTAGACCAGGTTAGTCTCAGACTCACAGAGATCCCCTGGACTGCTGAGATTAAAAGCATACACCACCCTGTTATTTTTAAGTTTTTATGTATATATGACACACTGTGCTTCTCAGATCTTCGACACTGTCTTTTAAAAGCGTATTCACTCCCTCACTCCCTCACTCCCTCACTCCCTCTCAGGAACAAAATCTGACATCTGACTCTGTCATTCAGTCTAGCCAATAACTCACCATGTAGCAGACACTCAGTAATCCCCCTGCCTCAGCCTCCCCTAGTGCAGGCATCATAGCCATGATTGAACACATGGGTCAAATGTCTGTCACCTTTAGAAATTTAACTTCTCCCAATAAAATTTACTTAATCCAGTTTTGTTTTGCAAATGAGAGTCTTTTTGAAGGAAAACGTGAAATGTCATCTTCATCCCTTAATATCTCAGGCTCCACCAAGAAACGTTGATGACATTTCAAAACTCATATTGACACTTACCTCTGTGGGTGAAAGAACAAGAGAAGAATTTAATGGCTCTGAGATCTACTTGATGTGAAAATCTTAAAATAGTGGATATCTGGATAGTCTTAAACCATTTTCCCTCATGTCATGCACTGAGGCAATGTATCAGCACCGACTGCACCTTCAGATCCGCTCATACCTGAAGAGAATCAAAGTGCATTGCTCTTTAAAGTTCTATGTTTCAATATTTACTCCTGATACCAAGCATTACTTAGATGGGGTATATTGTTGATGATTTGAATGACATCCAGTTTTCCACTTGTCTGCAATCTCTCCTGGAGCAATCTATTTTTGTGTATTATTGAGTAGTTTCACTCAAGGAAGTATCTACTTGTTTCAAGTATCACTTCTTGCCTGGATCAGTAACTCTTAAACTTAAATATACACATAGTAAGAATCTTTGTAAAAATGTAGATCTGGAGGCTGGGTATATAGGTTAGTGTTATTGAGTTTGCCTAACAGGTATAAGACCCTGGATTCAATCCCCAAGCTAGAGAGAGATTACAGTGAGTAGGTAAGGACTAAGACTATTTTCTAGGACTCCCCACTTAACATTTGGATTTGGGTCTCCAGAAAAGTCTAATGCGGGCTAATACCAAATTATATTTTTAACTCTCAGAGTTTTGCAATATAGTCAGGTTAACGAATAGGTAGAGACTTACATATCGGTGATCACAGGCTGCATTCAAGCCTATGAAATGTCAAGATATTATCATCTGGCTGTTCTGAGGCCAGGAAACAGATTTTGTATCTAAATTGCTTTCTAAATAGGATAAATTATCCAACTTCTCTCTACAATTCTCCTTACTTTCCTTGGCCAGCCCTGCTATCAAGCTACCATCTTGATGATAGGCTAACGAAGACTAAACAATGCATGTATCATTGACTGACCTTTGCCTCATGATATGATCTATAAAAGCTGGAATTTTAATTCCTTTATCCACCTTTTCTGCTGGATATATGCTGTTAGAGACTGATGATAGTGGGAGGCATGTAGTATTCAATCCAGGACAGAATGTCTAAAGGATGAAGCCACTGAGAGTCTGGGGTTGGACCCTGAATAGCTTTCATGATCACAGTTAGACAAGTGGATTTCTATAACCATCAATCTGCCATCTCAGAAGCTTTGTTTCCCCTATTTTGCTACAAAACTGTCATCTAAACATGGTGTGGTGGTATACCTATAGACATCTGGTGGTAATCCATAAATAACTGGGATGTCTAAGGCAAATGCATCATGAGCTCAAGGGCAGTTTAGTCTAAAATACTGAGACTCTGGTGCTTGGTACCACGTGTGTGTGTGTGTTTTCCATGCACTTGTTTGTGAGGGTGCCTGTGTCCATGCTCACATATAGAAAGGCCACAGCAGGATCTTCCATGCCTTCTTCTATTATTCTCTACCTTACTTCCTTGAGACAGGCTTTCTCATTGAAGTAGAAGCTTGTAGTTCTTTCTAGGTTGGCCAAGCTTTTAACTTGAGTGAGTATGGAAGATTCAAACCAAGGTCCTCATGCTTTCGTGGCTGGTGCCCTTGCCCAAGGAACAATTTTCCTAGCCCAAGACTATATGTAAAAGAAAGTATGCTTTGTGTATTGATAGAATGATAAAGGAATCAAATTTTAGGAAATAAGGTGTGACACCAATCTGTCCTCTCAGTTAGAGGAGATGCCATGTCATTTTTCCTCCTGGAGCTTTACTAGTATTAATTACAAAACTGAGTTTTTATATCTGACTTTTCAACCATTGCAGGCATACATCCCTTAACCTGAAACAACTGCAGACCAGAAGCTGCTCACAGCTAGGAAGCCACATGGTACCAACATCCCTGAAACCATACCCACTTGTCCAGGTGGATCCTTGGCCACTGCATTTCAAGGCTAAGAGACATTCTATGCCAGCTATCTAATTTAGCAGAGAGAAAAGCAAGGGCCTTGGTATCAAGCTATCTCTCCCCAAGGTCACATGGCTGTTCAAGGACAGAAAAAAGACATAAGTCTGATTTAGCAATTCAATGTTCAGCACAGTTATTACATGGACTTGGGAAAGCCAGTTGGAGAAGCCATGCCAGTCTACACAGCTGCCCCTGTGTGATAATTACGTGAAGCTCCTTATGGATCAGGAGCAGCCACACACTCACAAAGCCACAGAAAACATCACACATTCCTTTATCCCTGAGCAACATTGCAGGACAAGCATAACAACAACTTTGAAAATGCCTAATTTGAAAAACTGGATGGTCCTGCTGCTCTTCCCTTACTTCAGAAGCAAGTGTATAGTTGTTCAGTCTTGAGGGGTGTGGTGGAGATGCAATGCCCTTTAAAAATTCCTTTAAAATTTACCTCTAATATTCAGAAAGTACTTACAGCTCACTTGAGACTCTATACCTTAGGACTTCACACCCCCCCCCGGACACAGGGCCATTATTTTATGGGTACAGGGCACCCCAAAAGTGCCAGAAAATTAATGTCATTAGTGTGGGTCACAGTCAGTGATGGATGAGAAGTTACAGCCTTGGTACCTCAATTTCTTCACTCCATGACTGGAAAAATGGTGATGTAGAGTCCACCATGTTCCAAGACATAGGATACCCAGAGATGGCAGTGCCTCTGCAGGAATAGGGTCAAAGAAAGCTATGTCTCTAAAGGATCAGGGACCAATGGATCACAATAACAATCACCTTATGACTTTTCCTCATCTCACATCCCTACTTCTCAGTGTTTCCCAGAATCCCCTCCCAAATAAACTCATTGTCTCTAAACCCTTATTTCAGGGCATGTGTCTGAGGAATTCAAACCAAGGTTTAAGATATCAACTTGGTAGTAAATAAAACTTGCAAAGGGCTCTAAGACTTCTCTCTGACAATGACAACAGAGTTTGCATGTGGTTCAAACTTTATTTGGGTTTCCTCCAAAGCAAGCTGTGACAAAAGGATTTGGGTTATGGGAGTTTATTTGCAGAGTACCCCAGGGAGCAGAAGTGAGACAGCAAAGTAATGAGACAGGAAAAGGCAAGCAAATACAGAGTATCTTCATGAGTCACCAAACACTGGGCAAATTCCCATAAGGGACCCCTGAGGTTCCATTTGGAATAGCCCCAAACCTGTCTACTGACCGGCAAGAAGTTTGGTGTTCATTTTCTGACATCCTTATTATGTCTTCCAGGAGGTCCCCCGGGGGGGGGGGGTGTCACTAAACACTCTTAAGCAAAGATCTCTGTATTTAGGTGAGGTGCCTGCAAGGGATCACAGGGATCAGTAATGTTTCACTAAGCCCAAGTGTTGTTCTATGTGACATACACTGCTCCTGCTATTCCCCAATAGATAACCTGGAGCCTCTCCAGTTCTGGGCTTGCCTTGGTTTGAATTCCTTGCCCCCAACTTCCGCTGCAAAGCTTCCAGGTAACTAAAAAGAAAACAGAGTAAGAAATGCAACCAGTAGATGAAAAATGACACTGAGACCTGTCTATCCCAGTCACGAAACAAGCTCAACTAACTAAACACTCAGTGGCCATGTCAGTTCCATGCCTGCCCTGTCTTCAACACCCTTGTCTGGCCGCCACATTTCATCCCAGAGGCCAAGCTGCTGTCAGGCTCGTGGGACCGCACAGGCCCTTTCTTTGATGCCTCCCTGTTCAGTGTCACTGAGACTGCCTGATCGGAGGGTAGGGGGGTTGGAGGGCCTGAGGTCAAGACACTATCAGGAGTAAAGTTTCTTAAGTGCCATGTGTGAGACACCATCTGACACTGTTTATAGACCGATTTAGCCCCTTATTGACCATGGGACAGAAGTTAAAAGCATTGCTTTTGGAACTCAAATGTGTTAACTTCTAAAGTGATGTTTGAATAAGGGTTAAGCAGGGCAAAGTTTTGATCTACTGATTAGAATGAGGGGAGAGGGCAAAAAAAGAAGAAAAATAAGAACATGGTTTTTGTTTTGTTTTGTTTTGTTTTGTTTTTTCAGAAAGAGAGATAGATTATTTTGACTAAAACCAAGAGACCAGCCTGTAATTAATTTGTCAACTTTGGCGTTGACATAGGATCCCTTCCTAAGTGTGAGACTTCTGCAAGCATCAGAATAGATTCTGTTAAAATGCAACTGTCAGGTCCCAAAGTAGCTCAGTGAAGGAAGTGATCTCCAAATTCAATAGACTGGGGTTAAGAAGGAAAACACCCACTGAGTTAGGCTCAAAATGACTATAATTGTGTCAAGTGTAAATCAAATCAAATAAAACAGAGCATCATGCCTAAAAGTCAATCCTTAATGGCGAAAACGGTTGCACAGTAAAAGGACAGAACCTCCAAACTGATGTTGTCAAAATTAGGGGTTCAGTCCCTGAAATGGTTTGGAGTACATAACATGAGGGAGCTGGAAAATAATTTCCCCTCAATTTTCTCTAAACTGTGATAATATGTTTGGAATCCATGTGTTCAACTGTGAGATAAACTGATTTCAGCTGATGGGTTTCTTATCTACCATTTGGTTTTATAGGAAGGCAATTGAGATAATTGGATATAGGAGGAACTAGCTTTTCTGATTAGGCCCAGAGACAGGGCAGGCTGGATGTTCAACAAGTAGACATTGCATCTGGCAGATGTGAGTTCGTGCAGACGAATATCTACAGTGTGAAGATGGCCACTCTGTTAGTTGTGATCCAAGGACAGGACAAGGCCTTTAGGTATCTTCAGGAGGAGTGGGCTGGAATGTAGCTCACTGATAGGCCGGAACTGGTCTACCACAACTGAACAACAGTAGCAGAGAAGATCACATCAACAGGTTTAAGAGGTTAATAAACTGTATTGTGTTCTCTGTCTCTTCAAATTAATAAAGTAAAGTAAACATCAGTTAGCTCTCAAGTTTGATATTTGATGAAGCAAAAGCCCACCAGGGAAGTTTCCTATGTAAATTATCTGGCCAGTAATAAAGTGGCCAAAGTCCCTACAAAATTAATGAAATGATTTTTATAGCTAAAATATCTAGAAAGAAAATGATATAAACCAGAATACACTCTAAGAGCTAAGATTAATTTAACAAACAAGACAGAATCACTACCCCCAGCTTAGACTACTAGCAATAGTAGAGAGGGTACTTGAACTGGCCTTCCCCTGTAATTAGATTGGTGAATGCCATACCTGTCATCATAGAGCCTTCATCCAGTAACTAATGGAAGCACATGTGAAGATCCACAGACAAACACCAAGCCAAGCTCTAGAAGTTCAGTCCAGGAGGAAGAGGGATTATATAAGCAAGGGAGGGCGGTCAAGATTATGAGGAGGAAATTTACAGAGACAACCAAGCTAGTGGGAATTCATACATATTAGACTGACAGTTGTGAAGCCTGCATGGGCCTGGACTAGGCCTTCTGCATAAAAGAGACAATTGTGTAGCTTGGTCTGTCTGAGGGGCCTCTGGCAGTAGGATCAGGATCTCTCCATGATTCATGATCTAGTTTTTGGAACCCATTACCTAGGATGGGATCTCTTGCTCAGCCTTGATTGGGGAGGGGGGGGTTCCCCTGCCTCAACTGAATGTACTAGGCTTTGCTGACTTACTCTTTTGGAGGAGAAAATGGGAGAGTCTAGCTGGGGAGACTGGAGGGGGCAGAAGGGGGGATGGAAGACAGAACTATGGTTGGTATGTAAAATGAATAAAAAAAATTCTTAAAAAAAAAAAAAAGACAGAATTACTACTACCTGATGTTAGAATTAAAGAAAACCTAAAAAAGTTGCCAAGACAGGTGGTTGATATCTATAAACTCAGCATTTGGAAGGCTGAGCCACAAGTTCGAGGACTAACCAGGTGCCTAGTGAGATCCCATCAGAAAATAATATAATAATAATGGCAAAATAATAATTAATAATGGAAAGAAGGAAGGATATAAAGAGAGATTTCACAAATGCACTCATACAAGCATGGAGGTATGAGAGACATCAAAACTGAAGGGGACCCTCTGAGGGAAGAAAGGGACAGAAGAAGTGAGGGGCTAACATAAACAAATTACAGTGATATATATAGATATACAGATATGGACATATATGCCTAAAAGTCATCAAATTCATTATTTGTGTAACTCAAAAAGTAATTTAAAAACAAAAACGAAAATCAACCTGATTCAACTTCAGTATTCATTTCCTACATGTCCAGCGAAGGCAAACACTCACTCATGTTTTTATAAAAGTAAATCACTTTTGTGGAAAGCATTATCTTTTTTACACTAACAACAAACATTGGTAAATGGGGCATTTGTCAAATTAAAATGTAAGAAAAATCTCAGTTACCATCACACTGATGGACTGTGGGATTTCTCCACCTTGATATGCTTGAGCTTAAACACCAAGGACACTAACTCACTGTTGGTTTGCTTAACTACTCACTTCCAAGGTCTTCGTGAGTGACTGCCTGCCAGTCCCAAAGGAAGGGAATCAGAACCTGGTTCAGTCTTTGGGGCTGATTTTCAGATCATCTTATATTGATGCATAAACACAAAAATCCAGAGTTCTACATGTGAAGACGCAGCTCCAGCAATAAACAGGAAGCAGAAACAGAAGAAGAAAACACTAACCATACTTTAACAGCTTTACTCTTTAAGGTAAAACCAAAATTGTTCTAGTGTTGCTAGATGGAGGTAAAAATGAAAAAGGAATTTTTTTAAAGCTAAAAGTTAATTCAAGATATACATCTAAACTTATCAAAGTCTGCTATCTTATTATAGAGGGTGGCCCCTCCCAGGACAAAGCACTTAAGTCACTGAGTCAGATTATAAAACAAATCTATGTGGTCTTCCCTATCTGTATAGGTTATATCGAACAGCCTGATAGAAAGAAAAGTTACAAGCTCTGTAACTGGACAAGAAAAGGAATCAAGATTAAAATCAAATCAGAGCTCTTCCATACAAGTACCATTTCCCTCATTGTGCCACAAAACCCAACAGTTTCTCATTAAGGAAAGTGCTGCATCCCAATTTATTGCCCATGTATGACATCATATACCCATTAGTACTCAGCTCCTAGTGAATGGGCAAGCCACAGAACAGACTACAAGCAAAAGAGCAAGCCAGTCTGTCAATAAGAAGATTGAGTTGTTTCTCCATGTTTACTTCCAAGAACAGGGTAGTTTTGTAAACAAGACTGGCTGGAAACACATGCAAAGTTCCAATCAACACCATCTTTGAAAATTCAAAGCGTCTCCTGTCAACAGTCCAACCTCCAGGGTATCAGGTTCCCAGTTACCTTTTTGAACACAGGCAATTAGTTAGAAAGACAATCCTTCACTCTATACCACTTCACTCTAGTAAGCATCAACTCCCAAAGCTCCTGACCTTGCTCTTAAAGGCTCCTGAAAATAATTCTATCACACCTTCAAAATATCTGTAGTGAAGATGCTTCCTCTAAAACTTAATTAACTAATTCAACAAACAGTTTATTTTTAAGGTACCAAAGGTTGAATCTAAATCTAGAATTTTGTATATTCTATGCAGGTATGTTGTATGTTGTAAGTTGCTAGACTCTCTGGCCTAGCCTGGTGGCCCAGACTTTCACAGTCATAGTCTCAATGAAACACACAGATGCTTGTATTAATTTTATACTGATTGTCCTGGGACCTGGGCATATAACTTGTTAGCTCTTGCTCTTAAATTAACCCATGACTCTTATCCTGTCTAGCCATAAGGCTCAGCACCTTTTCTCAGAGCAGTATCTTTCCTCTGCATCTGCTGGTATCACTCAGCTCTGAGGACTTTGTAGGTACAGATGGAGAACTTAGTACTGATGTCTAACTAAATTTACAAAGTAGCAAATGGCCTTCTAAACATCTGTGATTGATACACATTATCTTAATTAGGATTACTACTACTTTGATGAAAAGCCATGATCAAAGCAACTTAAGAGGAAAGGCTTATTTAACTTACACTTCCACATCACCAAAGGAAATCAGGACAGGAACTCAAACAGGGCAGGAACCTGGAGGCAGGAGCTGATGCAGAGGACATGAAGTAGAGCTGGTTACTGGCTACTTCCCCAGGGCTTGTTCAGCCTGCTTTATTATAGAACCCAGGTCTACCAGCCCAGAAGTAGTACCACCCATAATGGGCTGGGCCCTTCCCTACCAATCACTAATTAAGAAAATGACCTACACAGCTTGCCTACAGCCTGCTCTCAGGGAAGTATTTCTCAGTTGTGACTCCCTCCTCTCTGATGACTTTAGCTGTAACATGCTGACAAAAAAACTGGCCAGCACACTGAGACAGAAGCTTCTGAAGCCTCATCAGAAAAGCTGCT
Organism: Phyllotis vaccarum; assembly: GCA_033318265.1. NCBI lineage: Eukaryota > Metazoa > Chordata > Mammalia > Rodentia > Cricetidae > Phyllotis > Phyllotis vaccarum. The sequence continues at coordinate 165,175,612 of JARWLC010000001.1, read as the reverse complement.
TCCTGAAATGAGCAGCAGAGAATGTCCAGAAGCCTCATGGCAAATGAATAGATGCAGTGGAGAAACCCTCAACAAGGTAATTTATACTACTCATCTAAGACTTGGGAAACATGGCGGAAGAGGGGAAGAGAAAATGTAAACATCGGAAGATATAATAAAAGGCTGAAAAATGCCATTTATCAGACTCAAGTCAACTATTGTAATTAATAACTCATATCAACTTTAGTTACCTGCACTGGGCCCAGACAAGTAAGTCTAACAACTATTGTGGGGTGGAGGTGGCTCTCGAGACTCTACTTTTTATCTCTGAACTATTGGCTATTGATGGACTCTGTGAAAGGAAGAGTCCCTGTCTTTGGTTGTATACCCACTACTGAACCCACCAGGCTCCAACAAAAAAGTTGGATAACTCCAAACTCATGTGAACACACACAGATCTGGTCAATCTCATGTGTCATAAAACACAGTGAATAAGTGTGAATGAGACAGATCTGTGGGGAGGCCTTGAGTTTAACTGAAGTGGTAGGTATTTGGGGATGAGAGTGATCAGCTTGGATTGTGTACATGTGTGAAACTGCTTTAAAATGAGTGTAATTGATAAAAATTGTGCCCACCTACCTTCATTTCTATAGAAGACAGAACTTAGAGGCTCACAATGAACATTCAGTAGAACAAGGGCTGAAAGTTATGAGGAGGGACAGAGAGAGACAGAGAGAGAGGTGTTTTAACACAATAATATTACCTCCAGGTAGGAAGGGAATATACAAAAGCAGCTCAGACTTAGGCACCATTTTAGATACTACACAATTTCTCATCACCACCTGCAGCACTTCGGATCAGAACAGAACCTCTGTTTACATATGAGGAACATGAAGTTTGGGAAGATAAGTGAAATAAACAAGGGCCTCAGCAAGAAAACGGCAAACTCTAGATGGTCTAACTAAAAGGAAATCTACTGTTTCCAAAAGTCTTTAGAAAAAAGAATATGCCTTTGCTTTCAAGTACAGCAAAATTAAGGGTCCCATATAAGCCAATGTGAGTGCATATACTAGATAAACCACCAGAAATCGCTGATGATGAACTACTATTAACCCACGAGATATTGCATAATTGATTCAGACCATCACTGCAAGAGTATTTCCTATGCGCTTGGGGAAAATACCACAAAGGTCTGTGTACCAAGGGTAAGCTCAAGAGCTGCCTTTGAAAACACAATGGAGGGCTTTGATGAAAGAGGCCAGCAGATCCAGAACTGTAATTTTAAAATGCACCAGTTCATAATAAGCTTAGTAAGAAAGGGTGTGTTCCCACCACTGGAGAAGAAACTTTTCTCCCAGGCCCTCCTAGGACTTTGCATTCCCCATTCATCCTTTCTGATCAAATTCATCCTTTAAGTAAACAGGGGAGGGATTAGGGACCTTTAATTGGCTTTGGGGAAGGGATGGTAATCTGAGACGCCTAGGCAGGAACTACCTTGTGCCTTGTGGGAGAGGGAGAGAAAAGGAAATGTTTGCACCCTGACAGGCTGTTCCCAGCCATGTAGGATAGCATTCAAGAAGAGGCAAGATGGTTCAGTCATTCATTCAAATTGATTGTGAGCTATCCACATGTCATTTTGATTTATTCTTCCATTCCAGCAACTCTCCACGTGTGGAATGGAGAAGGTCAACGGCAACTGAAGCCTAGGCCAGTGGTTTTCATACATTAGCATGTGTCACTACTACCCCAGGTTGAAGGAGGGGGTTCTGAAGATTTGGTTGCTAGACCTATCCCCAGAGAGTTTGATGGAGTGGGTCTGTGGTAGGTCCTGAGGATTTGTGTTCCTAACAAATTCCCGGGAAACACTGATGCTGTTGGTCAAGAAACAAGCTATAAAAACCAGTAGGCTTACTTCCAGCTGTGTGCAGCTGCATTGCATTTTGTCATTGTGTAGTGTAATTACCTGTGCTATGTCGCATATGCAGAAGCAACATCTGACCCAAGGACACAAAGAGAACAGAAGTGTAACAATAGTGTGCTAATTCTGGCTCTGATATAAACCAAATTCCAATGCATCCAATTCTTTGGGATTAGTATTAATAACCTCTAACAGGTACTGACTAGCTGGTATATGTTGAAAACATGCCAGGTCTCTAACCTACATTATTTTGAAGTATATGTTCTGATATTATGCTTTTTTTATAAATGTAGACTCTGAACCTCATTAGATTAAACCCATGGCTATTTGACCAGAGACTGGTTAGCTGGAAATAAACTCATGGTTTTCTGATTTAGCCACTATATGTTTTCTTCCCTGATTCCTAGAAACAATAGATCAGGAAGAGAGGTCCATCTCCAGTGTTACTTGGCAAAAGAATAAATATGCATGAATGAGAAGTTGCAGCTTTTTCTTTACTCTGGTCCTTTATATCTCCTTGAGCAGCTCAATATTTTCCCTTTGCCAATTCTCACCTTTCCATACCTGCTACATGTGAGTAAATTCTTAATGAGTTAAGTGCAGAAGGATGGGGAAGGGGATGATGCCCGATACAGAGATCGTATCACGTTTGTTTATCTTTCCCCGTTGAAACAAACACCAGTTTCTCATGGGAACATCACCCAGTGCTTGGGGACTCTGGCATGGGAAATGTTGTTAATGGTTTGGGGCTCAAAGAGAGTTGTTTGCAAGGGATGGGACAACTTGTCCAGGAAAGGCCTCTTGATTTTATGAGACAGAACACTTGCATTGTCTGACTTGTCTCTTTGATGTTATTGGTAGAAGAGAAGCAGAAGGACACAGACACTGGGCTCTAATGTGAACAGGGGGTTATTGTCACTATCACCACCCAGCTATGGTGAGCTGGTTACTAGACTCATAACTTATAACTTTATCCTGAAACTTCCAAGTTGGTCTCATCCAAGACCTAACTTCCAAAAGAATTTCTCAAGACGACAGTGTCTCCAGCGTAGATATCGAAAGCTCTCCATGCAAAGCTGGTGGACCTTCTCCCAAGAAAATGAACACTTAGTACCTGAACTTCATGGACCATATCAGTGACTAGTTTCTGGGTCTAGAAGAGTGAAGCTTTATTCTACTATGCTGTCATTGCCCACACTTTCACCTTGCTGGACTAGAGGACATGATGAGCGGCTACACTAGTGGTCCACTATCTTCCCTGCTCAACAGCCTTGCATTACTGTTCTCAAACCTAGTCAGATAGCTCCATATCAAATAGCACTCCCTTTTTGTATCTGGCTTCTGGCACTATGACAAAAATCTCTAAGGAAAGACTTACAGACAGAAAAGGGTTGCTTTGGATCACTTTCAGAGTCACTGCTTAGGAGTATGTGAAACAGCGCATCATAAAGGGACCACAATGCAAAGCAAATCAACTTGTGATCAGTAAGGATGAGAGAGCAATGTGGGAGATTGGGATTCCCAAATTCCCAGTGACCTGAAGACTCCTCTAGGCTCCACCTCTTGAAGTTTCCACCAGCTCATATAGTGTCACCCTGGGGGCCAAACCTCAACATGAACCTTTGAGGAATATTCAATATCCAAAGGAGGGCATCTATTTATCCAGAAATATTCATATTTATTCTACAAACATATCCGTACTTAGGTTTAAAAAAATTACCTGTAATATCAGAATATTGGAAACAACTGAATGTAATGAACAACCACGACCAATAAGGAACTTCTTACATAGCTCAATGAATATAATAGAAAAGCACATGGTCATTAAAGCTGCAGCAGTCTACTTGTGTTACTAGAAAACAAATTACTAAATTGTACCTATAGGATAAAGAAAAAAGGGGTAAATAGAGACTGTTAGTATTTAGGTGGAAAAGTCGAGTTTAAATTAAAACAGTAAGCCTCCACAATACTCCTGTAAGGAGTCAAAAGAACAGAGGACTCCTGCTCGTCATTTCAGACAGGATTCGTGTAACACAAACTAAATACAGGTTTGGTAACCCTAGTCCAAAAAGTGAAATCCAAATTCCAAAATTCTTAGAATATCAATATGCTTTAAAATCATTATTGTACAACATTTTATATTTCAATATTTTTAAGTCAGGGATACTCAACCAGTGAGGTTGAGGCAAACATTGCAAAATCTGACAGACTCCAAAACAGAAGTGGGACTTAGCCCATTTTAGATAAGGAACACACAACCTGAGTAAGTGGCATTCATTCGCTTGGCCTTCTTGAGAGGCCTTGAGATGGAACATGGACACTGTTTCATGTAGCCTAAAATAGATTCAAAGAGGGAAATGACATTAAATAGAACACATCTTACGTCTATTCTTGCCTCCTTCCTGCCACAAGTGGGCCTCTTCATAGTTCTCTGTAGGTTTTAGCTACTGCTGTACCTTGAAGTGTCTGATGCTTTAATTCTCACTAGAGAGCATGTCAGTCAGATGCCAGGTTTCTGGTGTCCAAACTGGAACCCCCCAGTTGACTGCTAAGAACAGGTGAAAAATGTGGGATAACTCTCACTCCTGCACCATTCCATCAGCCTCGGCTCTCCTTGCTTAGACAGTGTAATGTGGGGTCTTCAAACATGATAAATCCTGCTTCGATCTACAACATTGTCATTTCTGAACTTTGTACCATAGGACCAACTTTTAAAAGAGCCTGCTTGAGAGCTTGTTGGGAAGCCTAAATAATGAGCCCCAGCCAATTGGACTCATATCATAGCAAAACTCGCTATAAATCAAACAGAAATGAAAGTTCATAACCTGCAGACATTAGTTTGTAAACAAATATGTCCAGAATACAGTTTAGTTTTCCAGATAATCTAAATCATACATCATAAATTTAATCCTGTCTATTTTTAATGTAGCTGAATTTTTTTACTATTTAATTCTGGGGGAAAAAGTGAGGATTCCATCTGTCACATTCATCATTTTATATATATATATATGTATGTATATATATGAAACAAAATTGACACATCCCTTGCACATAAGAGGGATGATGAAAAATCCTCCAAAAGAGAAAGAAGAAGAATTTGCACAAGCCCTCCACTGCCAGGCTGGAGAGAATGTTTCCTGCAGCCAATCAGATCCCAATGAAGCAGCTGATGGAGCAAAAAGAAAATTTCACTAAATCAGAAAAACCCTAATTGAGGTACATTCCACAAAATAACTGGCCTATATTCATCAAAAATATCATGAAGCACAAAGCTCCAGAAATTCTTCCAGATTGAAAGCCAGACTGAAGACACGTCAGCTGAGCACAGCACATGGTGCATCCAGAGTTCCCTTCTACAAAAAGAGGTTGGGACAAGCTGGAGAAACAGACATCAAACCCTAATAACATAGCAGTGTTTATTTCCTGTTTTAGGAAGTAGTACCATAGCTATGCAACATATATCTTTATTTTTAGAAAAAATTACAGTGAAACATTTAAAGGTAAAGAATCATCAAGTCTATAACTTTTAACTAGTAGTTTTTGGGGAGATGTATTTATGAATGTACATATGAAATAAATATATAAAATGAAGAGGAAATGAAAATAGGGAGAATTGACTTTAAAAAATAAAAAAATTTGTTAATGATATATAGGAATTGTGTAATTCTTACAAATTTTCTGTGAGTTTGAAATTATGACAAAATGAAAAAAGGATATTCTAACATAATTTAATAATTCTCAGTCATCTTAAGAGTCTCAATCACGTGGTCTTAAAACCTAACACGTTTTTCTTTAAAATACATGCCAGTTAAAATAACAATGAATAAATCATCGGTTTTCTAAAAAAAAAAAAAAAAAAAAAAAAATGAGACCTCTTTCTCTTGAAAGGGGTTTTGCCTCTGGTACTTCTCTGCAGATATGACTTCTCATAGGGTGGGTTTTCTCCACAGGACCCCCTTACAAGTGTTCTAAATAGAGACCACTTATTTTGAAGGCATGAGCAATACTCAACAGTCTCACTTAAAGTGTGGACTGGGTCTGTTTAATTTGGCTCTCCTTTAGTTTTATTCTTATGTGCTTGGAAAGCAGTGTGGATCTATTTACAGCTTTTGCTGTTGTCTGAGAATGTAGCTTTGACATAGCCTCATAAGCCATTTCCAACATGGATACTAATAACGCGTTTATGATCTTGAGATCCACTCATAGAACCCTCCTCCCCTGACACACACTTTCCTGGAGGTCATCTGTGCCATGGGACTTCGTTCAGTGCTCTTCATCCCAAGCTGCTCATCCAGATTGCCATGATTGGTCTGCCTTTCAGCAGTTAGCGTGGTAAAATGCTTGACACGACCCTACTCACGCTTGTCTGTGTGCCAAAATCAACATGCAATACGTACTTCTGAGCTTTATAGAGCTGACCCCAAAATATCTGTTTACCCAGATGTTGACATTCTCATGAGTAATGGGCAAAAAAGCTCCTGGGACACACTGTTGGTGGCAGAGCAGAATTCAGAATTCCACTCAGAATTATAGAGTTGGCAAGGACATAGGGATCTTCCCTCCTAAGCATTGTGTTTTCAGATAAGGAAAATAGACCTGGAAGGATGAATAACTTAGCTAACAAATCTGGGATTTGAATCCAGGTATTTTGTCTGCCACATTGGTATCTCTTCTGTGAACTTCACTGAAGGAATGAATGCTCTTGTGGGACATGGCCTCAGTACCTAAGATATAAGGTGGGCAGCAAGGAAGACAACCTCCTCAATACATAAATACTTTGGAATTGGGGAGGACAATGTTTCCAAATTGTTTTTTTCAGAATTGTACACAAAGAAACCTCAAACGCAGGATTCCAGCCAAAAACAATGATTCTCAAGTTCCTATGAGATCCTGCATGGATGTTTAACTAGGCAGTGCACTGCCTGACTCCGGTGGCAGATGGGAGCTTCACAGGGCTCCAGGCTGACACTTCAAAGGGATGGGATGTGAGCTTGTGAGGCTGAGTCACCCAAGTACGCCATTTGCTCCTATCAACAGGATAAGTAATGCAGGGAAGCACAGTGGTGCCGAACACTACTCCCCCAATTTTATCCACACACACGCTCCTCACAGTTTAATGAAAAGCCTCCTGAAAGGTTTATGGCAAATCTTTAAGGAATGTAAATGTGAAGCAGCATAGTCCTTTGCAGCCTAAGAGAAATAAAGCAAACCCAAAACTCTTAGCTCCTTCATGTATATACTCCCTTATTTATACACTCACATGACAAATGTCATCAATGTCTACATTTTTAGTAGGTAAACACACTGGACTACAGTGAGGTCTTACTCACCAGGAACTCACAACCCTAATCTCCATAATATATAAAGAGGTACTACAACAAAGAAAGTGAAAAGACAACCACATTGAACTAGAACCAGAAGATATTACCATCTTGCACAGAAAGATGTTCACAGAAAAAGAAATACAAAGGCTGCGTAAGCATATAAGAGGGCAGTCACCAGGCAATGAATTAAGAGGTATTTATTTTGAAGAAGGTACTCACTATAGATGGTTATGAGCACCCATGTCGGTGCTTGGGAATTGAACTCAGGACCTCTGGAAGAGCAGCCAATGATCTTAACTTCTGAGCCATCTCTCCGGCCCCTAAAGACACCATTCTTAAGCATTATATCCACTGAACCTTAAAATGCTAAAAATATCAGTATCTTTGTATTCTATGGATGCTGGCATGGGAGGTGTGTGTGTGTGTGTGTGTGTGTGTGTGTGTGAGAGAGAGAGAGAGAGAGAGAGAGAGAGAGAGAGAGAGAGAGAGAGAGAGAGAGTGTGCTAAGACAATATTGAAAAAACTATTTAAATTTTAATGTGTACATTTCTTAGCACTTTATTTCCTTCTTCAATTACTTTCCCCTTCCAGTGACAAAAGTTAAGATTAGACTGGGGAACCTTTCTGTTTCAGGTACCCAGGCTACATGACAGGACAAGTGTATCTAGGCCTGGCTAAGATAAGTACATCCCTGCCATAATAATCAACTCAGAAATAGGAAATGTTGTCTTCTCTCTTCCAGTGAGCTTGAAGGTTTGAAGATGGAAGCCCAAAGATCCTGCAGCCATTTGCCACTGCAAAGAGAATGGAGCAATGGAGACAGTAGAGGGAACAGTTTCCTGTGATGCCTCATAAACCTTTGGCTGCTGGTCCTAAGTACAGATCCATCCTCTCAACTACTAAATTTGTCTAATTCACTAACTATATTAACATCTAAATTAACTAATATAGGTTAAATTTTCTATTGATTAGAACTGAAAGACCCAAAATAAATTGCTCATATATATAAAGAAACTACTGTGTACTCCATATATAATATCAGCATTAAAACTGAAAAATGTGTCAACTCAGTGTTCATGTGGAGAAAATCATATCTAAATGATTACAACTCATCATACCATATCATAAAATATAGGGTAAGTCATGGTGTAGTAATATGAACTCATTTGCTTGAAAAGGCCTATATAAGTATGTTTTGCAACTTATTTACCACAAAATAAATGTAGTTCATATGCATCTACATTTTAATGTGCATATACACATACTGCAAACATGTATACATATGCATATGTAGGCATAATTTTAAGTGTGTAGTAGATATCAAGAAAAGCCTTGAGAATACAGATACAAAACAGTGGTAACTTCTGAAAATAAGAAATAGATGTTGCTAGATGCCAACATTAAAATTGTTTTCTTTTTAGTGCTGGTTTACAAAAATGAAATTGGGCCACAAATTAGAAAACACTTAAGACAACTTGGCAGGGAACACTGTCACCCAAGTATTGTTCAATCCAATGACAATCTTGAACTCATTCAGCATCTCCAAGTACTGGAGAGAAAATTTAATCTGGGCTGGCTCTTGTCCATTTATTGTTTTCCTTAACTTGCTGTCCCCATCTCTGCCTCTTCTGTAGCCTGGAAACTTGACTTCTGTGGCTCATTGCACTGAACTTCTTTGTTATCTTGAGCTTTGGTTGCCTTCTGTCAACCGGAAGCACTGGCAGAGAGCTCAGAGGATGGGGAGAAGGGAATGGCTGGGGTGGCTGCTTCACATGCTTACTCTACCTACCAGCTTCACTTGTGGCCTATTCAGCCCCCACAGGTGATCCCTCCTAGCAGGGTTCCGAGCCCATGGCACTTTAGCCAATTCCACACTGCTGTGGCTGCTGATTTTCTACTGCTGCCCCTGGGTCTCTTGCCACCCTCTAGGTTTCCCCACCTCTTCTTTGAGAGACTACCCTTCATTTATCTTTCTGCTATCCAGCCTTTGAGTGTTCCGCTTCCTGCATTCTAAAGAGAATAAGAGATCATTTCAGAGTATGCTAGGTTAGACTCCCTAATCTACTGAACAGAGCACGGGAAGATGGGGAGAAGAAGACAAACACTCCCAGTCTTTAGTTGGAATAGCAAGGCAGTGTGGGTGCCATCAGGGCAAGCAAGAATCTCACAGGAAAAGGGAAGCTGAGCTGTGTCCGGAGGAAACAGTGGGTGGAGTCACTCAGGTGAGGGAACATTCTGGACTGAATTAATTGTGAGACACACCTGCTAGAATAGGGGAGTTGAAGTGGAGTGGAACGTGATGAAGAACTGGGGTGTAGACAGATCCAAGGGAACTGAGAGCCATTGGGAATATATCAAGAGATGAAGGTATATCTCAGCGGTAGAGACCTTGCCTAGTGTGGGGCCCTAGGTTTTCCCCAGCAGATTATAAATGGAAGGAAGGAGGGAGGGAAGGGAGAAAGGAGGGAAAGAGAGAGGTGACCATGGGCAAAGCTTACCACTTAAGTGCTCATCCCTTTCCTGCCTCTGCATCTCACTCAACACCACTCTACTCCTTACCTTAATCCTTAGTTCCCTTCATCTCAAGTAAGGTTACCTTCCCCACGCAATAGTCCACATTTAAAGCCTTCTCTTGCTATCACCAGTTTTCTACTTTTATACTCCCAAAGCCTAAGCACTTTTATCTTTGCAAAATGAAAATGAACTCCTCTAATAAAGCATTCCACCCAATGAATGAATTTATATATCCCCGCTCAAGGAGGACATTGTACATTCTCAAAGCCGATGGCTGAGCCACTTAATTGAACAGTGAGTGAAGACAGAATCATTCTTTTGAGAAGACTAGACAATTTTCAAAAAATAAATTATGAAGACCATATAATTGGGGCCATCATCTGAACTTAAGAATAAGTAATATTCTTTATTTTTTTTCAATGCACATTGGTGTTTTCCTGCATGTATACCTGTGTGAGGGTGTTGGATACCCTGTAACAGGCAGTATAGACAAAGGTATACACAATTATGAGTGCCATATGGGTGTTCTGGGGATTGAATTCGGATCTTCCGTAAGAGCAGCCAGTGCTCTTAACTGCCAAGCCATCTCTACAGCCCCTAACATTCTTATGTTAAAACATGAACATACTTTGGAAAGGAAGCAAAGTTCTTGGCCAGTTTTAACATAAAACTGAACCATCCGATTGCTTGTCAGAAGTTGACATTGAACCTGACCTGGTAAACATACTTGATGGGAAAGTCAGAGCTAGAAGAGCCAGTGGTTTTCCCAAGACTATTTTAAAGCAGGGACTTTAGATATTGAAAAATGAATATTTTAGGGCCAGAAAGTCTTATTTTACCCCCATAAATCATGCCCACCCAGACACCATGACAATGTCTGTGCCTTAAGAGAGTTTCTCGCTTAGCTGCTTTCCCTAACTTTGGAACATGGAGCATTAAATACCTTTCAGATGATATAAATTCATCCACTATAAACCTTTTGTAGGTTTTTCTGTTACATACTGTTTTAAACATAGCACAAGAAAACATTTCCTGGTTCCAGAAACATCAGCTGGTAAGGAAAAGAATGCACCCATCAGCTTCTTGAGATATTTGGCACCTGCCACAGTTACCAATAAATCTAAAGTGGACAGCCTGATATTTCCTCAAAAAAAGAACCATGTCTCAAAGAATATGTGTCCTAACTTAAAAAACGATCAAAGACTGGCTCATAAAATAAGAAAATGTTTGCCTAACTAGAATAATAATTATAATTTAGTAGTAGTATGTGACTGCATACATAAGCAATGATTTGAGCCATTTCTATACTTAGGAATGTTAACAATTAGATAAAAGGACGTGAGGGAAAACTATCAGTAATCTTCAAAATGGAAGAATGTTTGCATTATCTTAACTCCTTATTTTTTGAAATTTACCTGTCCCCCAAGAAGTTCACTGAGATCTTTTTAGTCATTTTATGTGGAAGAAGGCTGTTGAACTGATCGCATCCTTTTCTATGTTGTAAAAACACAGCTGTCAGTTCCAGCCTCAGAAACAATCCAAGTTATAAACAATTTAATAGAAGTTTCCCGTCTCCTCCTTTCCCTTTAACATGGAGCCTTCCTCCATTGTTTTCAGAGAAGACCTTGGCTTCCCCACCAAGCCCTCACTCCCCCAAACCCTCCTCCTTCTCTCTAGCCAAGTGCTGCCAAGTTCTTCCAAGAGGAAGAAAGGATATAATAGTCTTTATCACTTTAGCACTCTATCTATCACCCCCTGGAAGGGCTGAAGTCCCCACCTTTAACACCTTCTGAGCACATTCATTCCATTTCAGCCACTTGGGGAATCCAGTAGGTCTTTGTGATAGCCTGGGGATATAAGCATCCATTGGAACATTGTTCTATAAGGAAAACAAAATGCATCTGCAGTTCCAAGGGGCTTTGGAAACAGACCATTTTCACAGGATAGGATGTGATATGTGATATCTACATAGTATATTAAAGATTGACGCATGGTTTCCACGTACCCACAAAATTTCATGGGAGTTTCCTAACATTGTCAGCCAAAGTTAAACTAGGAGCCTTTGGAAAAGACTGTGCCAATCATCGACTTGCCTAAATTGTTGTAAGGAAAGTGCAGGCCAAGAGTGCATTCTTTGAATGTGATTTTTGTTATTTCATAAAGCATCAAAAATAGTCCTGTTTGAAGAAACTTCAACTGCCTTGGATTTCTCTTATGTATTTCATGGCTTGATGTTATTATTTTAAGCTCTACATGGGAGACCAAGTTTAAGTTCACAATACTAAACAGGCCTTGATACTAGCCGGAGAAAGAGAATTCAACAGTTGTGCCGATCCTAGCCATGGCTTGGCATCACCTGGCTAACGTCAGGTGTCCATTTTCTCATGAGTCAGGTTTGCCTAAGAATTTCTTCTAGTTTAACGTAGTGTGATTCCAATCATTTCTCCCCTGTGCTCATACATGGCTCTTCAATGGGACTCTCTCTCTCTCTCTCTCTCTCTCTCTCTCCCTCCCTCCCTCCCTCTCTGGATGGGTACCTATAGGCTTCCTGGCTTAGCTATAACTCAGCTATGCTTCCTATTTTGATGTGTTGATTTTTCCAAAACTTAGCAAAGTGGCAGTTAACATGGAGACATCATCTACAGCTCAACACACATGATCTGCAAAGCATCCTGTGACTTCCCAGGACATAAAGTGAGACGTGCTGTATTGCAGGTTAGTATTTAGTTCCAATGAAGTCCATATACTGCCTACCAAACAGTAAGAAAAATTCTCTTAATACATTACAATCTAGTGAGTGTTAATGTTGACATGACCTTTTATTTTAGGAAATGGAGAGGAAGACATCTTGGGTTTTAAAAATGGAAAGGTTGCTGACAGCAAGCTCTGTCAATTGATATGAAATAAAAAGGTTAAGTTAATGCTTTTTGCACAGTCACATCCAAACATGCATGCACTCACTGTCCCTCCACTGTATGTCAAAGGTCTCCTTTCAACTGTCAAAGCATGTTGAGATTAATTCAAGTCTTAACTTTGCAGGGACTTTTTAATTCTAAGAAACCTTAGGTAAAACCACCTGCTGAGTCAGAACAGCTTGCAGGAGCTTTAGAATCAGATGAAAATGGATCGGCTAACTAGAGCCTGCAGGTCAAAGCTGATTCACCATCTGTTTGAAAAGATAGCTAAAACCACTTGGAATTTTCCTACAGCTGGAATAGAGTACCTACTTCTTAACATAATGCATACGGCTCTCTAACACTCTGCATAATACTTGTAGATTTATAACAAAGGATGTATTGCCCACAGAGATGAAATATTGACTATCAGGCCCTTTATACAGAAAGTGCCAACAGTGAAAAGTAGATACACACTTTCCCTCCATCCTGCCACTTAACAGCTCTGTGGCACTAAGCATGTCTCCTGGATCAACTTTCTCAATTTAAATTAAGGAGAAAAATACCTAACTTGCAAGTATCTTATATAATGCCTGACATCACACAAGTTGGTTCTCTGCCCTGTCTTCTGCCATGGTTTTCTCTGTGTGGTTCTCAGAGGCATCAAGCCAGCACACACTGGAAAACTTCTGATTTGTAACAAGGACAACTAAACCATATCTAGGATTCTGGATCTATTTAGTAAGTATCAGTTTGGGTGAGTACCTGGACTTTCTACTATTTTCCTTTCAGCTGAGGTAAAAGTAGCTATTAATGAATTGTCATCTACCACTTTTTCTGTTATCTTCTTGTGAATCTCTTGACCAAGAGCTAGATAGATGTGTTTTAGTTGTAAAATTGATAAATCAGATAAGTCAGTAAGTCTTGAAAGTCAAAGAGTCTTGGACATCCTTTTACATGGAAATTAGAATTATTGATTTGACAGGCAATTATTGTGATGCATAATCACCCTCACAGCAAGAATTCAAATCACAAAGTCCTTAAATAATTTCCTGCATTCTCTGACTCTCTCTGCCCCTTCACTCAAAAATGAAGCTTACCACTAAGTCAAGGGAGAAAATAATGCTCTCAACCCCACTGAGCAGATGACTCCTACCTCAGAAAGAAACCATGATGTTAAAAAAAAAAAATTAAAATAGAACCAGGTGTTTTTTGTCTAAGTAGAAGGGATACCGTCTTGCAAAATAAACCGTGGAAGGGAATGAGCCTGTTCAGATGTCACTATGCACTTGTACCTTTGTGACATTGTCCATCTAATTCTCTAGGCTTCAATTACCATATCAGGGTAATGGGTGAAGTGATTTTTATCAGCAGGATTGATAGGGATTGATAGGCAGTAACTCATGTAGCACATTATGAGCTGTCACAATGACAGCACATAACTTATCAGTAATGGCTCAACAGTTTGTTCCTCAGTGCAGACCCAGACTCCAGACAGAATAAGGGTTTAAAGTTGCCACACAGTAATATCTGCCAGCACATATAAGATGTCAGGAAATATTCACAAGTGTGCTAAATAGAATGATATTTCTAGCTTCAGCCTTTAGATGAAAATATGGATTAATCATCCTGAAGTAATGATGTGAACATGTTCTTTCCTGTGGGAAATACAGTAACTCAATATACTGGAAAGACTGTCTAGCTATTTGAGTTGGCTATCAGCTTTGTTATACAACAGTCACTAGCACTATCTAGGGCTGGGAAATAATAAACATCTTGCCAATATCTTTCTAAAAACTTGTTAATGAAATGAAACCTACTTTGTATACTTAAGCACACAGGTCACTGAATACTCATAAAGTGAACTCTTCATCGTGAGCACCCAGGATGTGAACACAGGACTAACTAGCCTCTCAGTCATTCTTTGTTCTGGTTGCTACTCTCCCAACTATAATCCCTCTATTGGCTTCTAAATCAGTGGTGCTTGAGTGTGCAATACATGTCTCTACATTCATGTTGTTATGTTTTAGGTTCAGCTTTGTTCGTTGCTCTGTTATAAGATTTATCTATATTGATTTAGGTCATTTAACATTAGATTTTCCATAACTCACTCATATAATATAGCACCGCATTTTGTGAATATGTTACAAGTTATTTATCTACTCTTTTTTGTGCTCTATAGCCACTTCAGTGTTTCCATCTTTGGGATATTTGAACATTCTACATGTTTGTTCAATAACTATTGCATGTTTTTCTGTTGAAAGAACACCTGTAAGTAGCCAGAGGATAGCTTACATTTGGCCTTAGGAGATACTGTAAACATTACAGCTCGAGTGAAAAGGTAACCTGGCAGTTGGAGGCCAAGAAATATCACAAAGTCATGCAAACAACAAAACTCACACAAGAGATTTATTGGGAGGGAAAAAACAAAAAACAGGTTTCTACTAGGGCAAGAAAGAGCAGCAAACTGAACAGGACACATAGAGAATCTCTCAGGAAGGGGTTAGAGAGTGGTGGGATTTCATGTCCAGAGACTGGGCATTTTACTCTGTAGGGTGGGGCAAGGGTCCAGGAGTTAAGGCAGTTAGAGTGTTCTGTGGATGGAATCTGGCAGTTACAAGTCCATGGAGGAGGAGCCTGGCCACTCCTGTACTTCAAGGGACTTACAGATAAACTAAGCCTTTCTCCAGAAAGTCTATTATTTTATATTCCTGTCAGTGGTGTATCTGGTTCCAGTTGTCCATAGTTTGAATGTGTCCCCAATGTACATGTGTTAGAACTTTGATCTCCAGTGCAGAGGTGCCGAAAGGTGAGCCTATAAGAGAGATCTGCCCAAATGAATACATTAATGTTACTATGGCAAAAGTAGGTCTACTATTGTCAGGGTGAGATACTTAGGTAAAATTTTGGCTCTCTTGCCTGCTTGTTCTCTCTTCTCTTTATATGCATGAACCAGAAAAATGATCAAATTTATGACCAGTATTAACCTAGTCTATAAAATAGACTAAAAAAACAAAAACACAAAGAGACACGCTTATCAACAATCTGAAGTCTCCATTGCTTTGCTGTTCGATATTCTGATGGAGATCTGCTTACATTTTTCTAGTCATAAAATACTCTGCTGTAAGGATGAGAGAGAGGGCATGTAAGGATGAATTCAGTAAGGACAGGTTAAAGGTACATCACAAAGGCCACAAGAAACATAAGGGTCATGAACATGTATTATTACAGTAGAAAGAACCACCCTCAAATGCACGTGACACTTACAAGTCAGCTGACTCAACTCTTCCCTTTTCATCGTATATTTAACAAAATTCTATCATAAATTAACGTTCTCTCATCATCCCACATTTTTACCTCAGAATTAAATTTTCTTCCCACTGCTGCCTGACTCTCCCAAGAGAACCTTAATAAAATTTGAGATATTGGCATGGACCAAGTGGGAGAAACAGGCAAAGTCTGGGCTCCAGACCCAGTAAGGATCTTTAAATATCAATGTGTGCTTCTGAATAGAAAGAAATGGGCAGAAAAAGCCTGGGCATATTCAATATATGTCATCCATGCAGACTACAATTAATATATGGAAATAAATATCTTGCATGTATACAGATTTTTTCAATTTGTATAACTCTATAGAAATCTATGGAACACCTAAAAAGAAACAAGTCCTGTGAAATAAGCATGCAGAAGGACTGTTGAATAGCTGGCCTCACACCAGAACTTGTAATTCAGCAATCAAGTACCTTCCTTCTGTAAATAGGGGCTTCTGCCAAGAGGGACAGATCTTTCACATTCTCTTTACTTAGCTTATGTATCTATGTCAGATATACCTCTATTCTCCTTTCAAGACATGTCCTATGCAACACAGATCCCTATTTCTCACACCAACTCAAGGCATTTAAAATTTTCCTGCAAAATGTTTTTAAGCACATGGCTTGTGCTTCATAACTCATAACAATAGCTGATAGTTATCCAGCACCCACTCCATGCCAGACAATGTGTTAAATGAATTACATGCACTGTTTATTTTAATTTGGTTTAGTATCTTGAAATCAGAGTCATAAGCACATAACTCACTGGGTCTCATATAAATCTAGATCTGTTCCCTCTAGCATCTGGTGTGCCTCTCTTTTCAGCTGGAGGAACATGAAAAGTTTTTCTCTTTCCCTTTACACACCATGTTCATGCCTACTGAAACTTAATGTTCCACAATTGCAACATTTTCCCTATGTGTTTGTCTTAGAGTGTTTATTGTTGTGAAAAGTCACCATGACCGCGGTGACTCTTATAAAGAAAACATTTCACTGAGGTGGCTTGCTTACAGTTTCAGAGGTTCAGTCCATTATCATGATGGCCGGGAGCATGGTGATGTGTAGGCAGACATGGTGTTGGCTACATCTGGCTTACAGGCAACAGGAAGTCAAATGAAAATTACACTGAGGGAAGCTTGAACAAAAATGACTCACAAAGCCTGTCCCACAGTGACACAATTTCTCCATCAAGGTGACACCTCCTTTGTACCTCCAAGTACTACCCTTTGGGGGCCATTTTCTTTCAAAACACCATTGTGTTCATTCTTATTTGTTACATTCATGTTTAATGGTCTTATTATCAACCAATAAGCCCTCATAAGAATATGTTTAGAAGGAAAAGATTTTTTTTGTAATATGGAGACCTGCGATAATGGGCTTTTAAGAATTCACAGACCATAAACTGCTAGGTAATGGTCTTTAAATTTTAGGGGGCTGTTTGTGTTTTGTAGATTTACTGCAACTACAAGCAATTCCCTGAGACTCTTGGGGAAAAAATAATGCATAAAGATAAAGTAATTATCAAATTATTCTTAGATCTTCAACAAGATGACCAAGTAAATACCTATTGCATTATTTCTTACCTGACACTAGGCTTAATTATATTACCTACAAATGTAATGACTATAAAGGGCTGTGGCTCAAAGAAACAACATAGATACATGCAAAATTCATTGAGATGGTGAGAACCTTCTGAGTATATACATTGACAGGTGACACCGGGAGAAATATATATCTATCACTGTCACCCAGCTCTAATGCCACTGAGATAGAAAGCATCCTATCATCTCTTATCTTTCACTTTATGGATTCTCTTAACCAACTTCAATCTTTTTTCCACACTTAGTTGGAGAGAGCTTTTAAAATTGGAGTGTTTAATTTCCTCTGTTTAAAATATTTTGCACATTGACATACTGCTTAAGGTTCAATTAATATCAGTAAGTGTTTATATACCCCCAATAAATATTAAACCTTTAATAATATATTACAAATAAATTATTACAATACTGATCTTCATACAAAGCACTTCCTTTGTGGTCCATTCCCAGTCTTAAACTTTGTGTGTGTCAACAAAAAGTCCTATAATCTCAATACTTTTAAATCTCTCATGCTTAAAGACGTGGTAAGTTAAAACTGTAAACTTGGGTTAGGGAGGGGAGGTTCTGACCATCATAAGCAGTTTATATCCTGGTTCAATGTTCTTCACAGTTTCAGGTCTTTCAGGGACTACAGCATCCTCAAGATGTGGCTTCTGGCCCCTGGCTAATACTCCAGAATCAACAACAGCAACGAGCATCAGGACATCTTCAACATGCTGCTTTTTCAAAAGGTTCCTGTGCAGATAGATGCTTTGCCTGCTAGCACATTGGCTGGACTCCTCAGAAGTGATATTTCCCCCCAGGCTTATGTGGCTGTCCTTGCATGAAAGATGAGAAATCAGCAAGGAGTTAGGACCCAGGAAGTAAGTATGCCTTTGTTCCACAGAAAGCTTTCCCGGGTTCTCTGACCCTGTCGTAGCCTTCATTTCTACATTTCACTGTGAAAAAGTAGGCACCATGGAAAAAGAATGTCACATCTTCTATTTTATGTTTGAATCCTGTTTTCCACCAAAATAATTTCTTTGGCATTGACCGCGAGGGATGATGTATCAAAAAGAATGTACATTGTTTTAGTCTGATGAAAAAAATCCCACCTACTTTCCCACTCCAGTGTCATTAAGCTTTCTACACCCAAACACTGCACATATGTTTCCATTATTTTTCATATACATAAATTATTTGTTTTCTAAATGCCAAATTGTTCAGTGATGTTCCCCTTTATTTTCACTCATCCTCTGGGACTTCTGTTTCTTTTATTCCTTTTATTTGTTTTAGTTATAAAATCCATGCTTCTGAAAGATTACATAAAAAAATAAGCAGCAGGTTTTAAGGCTTATTATAAAATAATAACTGAATATAAAGGCAAAAAATTTTACACAGCAAGAAATCATATGCTCAGGGGTGAGCTCAAGAACCTGACCTATACTCCTCATCACCAGCCCACTCACCATGTGTTCAGCTCTAGGCTTCTAACTTGCAGGTCAAGGTCCCCTACAGACAGCTGAGTTCCCGCTTGAAGGACCACAGGGGCACTGTGGGAACAGTTGCATCTCCATCCATTCTGCATTTTCAGCTTGAGTTTATTTGCAGAAAAAGCTTCCCAAGGTTTTGCTTTGTTTTTGGTGTCTGCACACCCTCCAACCTATATTTGTGCCATCAGATCACTCCAAGAGAACAATGTTATAAATGTCCCTGCTCACCTTCACTTGTAAGATGTGGATAAAACTAAGTGGTTATGACTATTTGGAGTTTTTGTCGATCTTAAAATAAATTTATCACCTAGAAATTGTGTCAATACATCTACTATATTAAGATATAGAACCAATTTCGATGCTCATAACAGGATAAATGCATCAGGGAAATGTCGTATACTTTCGCAATGGAATATTATTCAACCACCAAAAAGAATACCTGCCAGTCTGAGCAAAAGAGGTCATGTAAACGGAGGATGCTATGTCAAGTAAAAATAAATGAGCCAGATTCAGAAAAACAGTTGTTCTTTATATGAATATGTTAAAAAAATTCCATCTGAGTAAACAGTAATGATTACTAGGGTTTGGAAAGAAGAGGAATGATGAGAAATTATGTGATAAAATCTAGAGTTCTGTAGACTGCTGGGAAAATAAAGTTCAAAAAAACCTGTGTATATGTTGTAGGTGACAAGTAAAAGAGGGTATAGAAGGTAATGATGAGAAGATACTCTGACTCATCCATATATGCCATGCGTGGGCATCAATAGCATAAGAGATCCCATATGGGTATATAATGTGATCATTTTTAATTGTTTAAGGAGGAGAAAATGATAACTCTCCATTGCTTGTTACATGCTTTATACATATATAAAATTATCACACACATAGAAACTTTTAGATTTAAATAGTAATTGATTTTTAGAAGTCAAGTGTGTAACCCAAAGACAATCACAAGGAAACACCACGCAGACTCACATTAAGGAAACTTTCTCAAAACAAACATACTACAATTCAACATCAGAAGTAAAAATAAAGGATAGGGGATGGGCTAAAGAGATATTTCAGAATACTCAAAGGCAGTGAGCTGGCTTTTCTATCATTCCACATAACGAAAATTGGGTTCAGTAGTAGGAAAGGGACATCGGTGCAAGGGTTGGCAAAATGAAATGAGACCTAAATTTAAATACGAGAGAACGACTCTTAAGTTTCTTCTGTAGTCATGAGAAACAGTGATACCGGAGCAGGGTGAGCATCTGAGTATTTATGCTACATTTGTAAGTTTTATAAATCTAAAGAATTATATGCAAGATGAAGTTAAGATACAAAACAGCTAAAGTCTCCAAAGAGCACTCACTGTGCTAATATGCATTCCATCTCGGATGAGCTCTTAGAAAAGACAAAGGTTGAGAGACCATTAAAGGCTTGAGAATTACTGAATAAGATAGTGGTCAGGATCTCCTCTGCCGAAGCTCACAATCTCACGAACTGGGAAATTCAGACTACTATGTGTCAAGGCCTCCACACAAACAGTCAAGAGAGAAAATATAAA
Organism: Phyllotis vaccarum; assembly: GCA_033318265.1. Taxonomy (NCBI): domain Eukaryota; kingdom Metazoa; phylum Chordata; class Mammalia; order Rodentia; family Cricetidae; genus Phyllotis; species Phyllotis vaccarum. The sequence continues at coordinate 165,155,053 of JARWLC010000001.1, read as the reverse complement.
AATCGAGCCTTGATGATACATACAGGAATCCCAGCACGCGGGTGAGGAGAATTCAAGGTCAGCCTGGGTGTTTAGGAAGAAAGTAGAGAGGAGAAGGGAAGGAAAAAGAGAGGAAATGTATCTGATTCCCCCCCCCCCGGGGGGGGGGGGCAGCCAGCACATTCCTGCCTACTTGAAATGACTCATTTCTTCTCATTTCCACTAGCAGGAATATTCACACATTTGAGTGTAAATAATGTATGTGATTCGAGATAACACACAAGTCAGTGATCCAAATTACCCATGCTCACACCCTGGAACTAGACCTCCTACTGCTCACCAAAATGAGAGAGAGAGAGAGAGAGAGAGAGAGAGAGAGAGAGAGAGAGAGAGAGAGAGAGAGAGAGAGAGAGAGAGAGAGAGATATGCAGGACTATACCACACCACCTCGGTTAGCTTTCTAAAATAGCAAAAAGCACTTACCAAGTTCCACCATTTAAAAGGAAAGTATATTAGAATCTGACAATCAATTATCTGGCTAAGATTAGCCCCTGGACCTGTTTATCATCTCTCATTTCTTCACTTAAATGGCGTTGTTTTAAGGAGGAACTCACTGTTGTTTTTAACCAAGGTTATTTTCTTCTGCAGGCGACTGTAATGGTGGGAACCGGCTGGAGGCAGCACCCTGGGGTTCTGTTTTTTTCTCTGCCATTTACCAGACCTGCTTTGACTTCCTTAACTGTGAATAGAAAAGATTGGGCAAAAGAGGGGGTAGTCTTTAACTATGTGTTATTTGGCAATCATGCCTAAGACTTCTTACAGAAATGTTTTTATGTATATAAGAGAATATATTTTGCATATTTATATATAATTATGAGAAAACTAATAGTATAAAGTACCACATGCAACCTAATATTAATCATATAATATAGTAGTAAATGTATTTCATTCATAACACATTTATCTAAGTTTTTTTTTTAATGAGTCCAGTCAAATAATCACCACAATATCAAAGAATTGATCAACCAGTACCTTAGTGATTCAGAATTACTGCAATGTGGTTTGAAAACATCCCTGATTTCTGTTGTATCAATATCTCAAGGACAGCTGGTGTTCCTGGGTTTTGCTGTCCCCAGTTGAATAGAACTGGTAGGTTTAAATAAGAAATTGCAGGAAATGGAAATGAATAATCAAAGGGCTTAAATCAACCTAGATGCTATCCAAGTATCCTTTGCATGAGCCTCTGGTCCAGTTGATCTGTAGGGCCCCTTGTAACACCTCAAATCCTCCAGGCACCTGTATGGATCTGGTGGAACATGCAGATGTCTGTATTTAAGAATGTCTCAGGGAAATCAAGTTTAACCTGATATCAAAATATTTCCTTTGCAAGTCTTGGCTCCTGCACAGCTCTGTACACAGCTGAGCCAGTTTTCCTACTTGAGAGTGGCCATCACCAGGTTCATTTGTCTAGCATTTCACAGGATATTTTCCCACATTTGTCCAACTGCAGCTTTCAAGCTCTAAGTGACAATATAAATGTGCCTTAAGGTGGAAAGTTCGACCCACTTCCTTGAGCGAGCTCTGGGGTTGGTTATTCCCATGCAGATGCCCAGAGTCAAGGGATCTCCACAGATCTTGCTAACTACTCTTCAGACTTTCCCAGCAGCAATAAAAATCCCATTTGTTGCAACTTGTTTGGAGAACAGCCCTCATTTCCACAGTGGTGGCATTAATTAGCAAAAACCTGTGAAAATGACCAGCATTTATATGCTTTAAGCAGAGGGGGGAAAAAAGACCCCAAGTCACTTCTAAATATTCCTATAAATTCCCTTATAGCAAACAAGGGCTAAAAGGCTACTTATCTTAGACTGTGATTTTTAACAATTGTGGCCCAAAGTGAGAACCAGCTGTTGTCTCCTGTTCCCATAGGTGTGCTGACTTGAATAAATTCTGAATACAAAAGATAATGTCTCTGGTTCCTTTTACATTCCCCACTTTTATTGGACCTAGAGGGTAGGGAAGCCATAAGCTCAGAGGAAAGACCATGCCCTCCCATAAACACCCTCCCACCCCTGATGCCCCAGGCTCAACCCACCCCACATGCACACACCTACCTCTACCATTCACCCCTGCATGGCCAGCCAGAAACAAATTACTTTCTAGGGTTCTAAGAGGTATTGTAGTCCAGATTTTGATGCTAAGGTTGGGGCTGGAGCTTTGGAGAGAGTAGGGTACCCCTGCCTAGCCTAGAACTCAGAGAGATCTACAGATAAACCAAGGTGGAAGCTGATAGGAAAGGAAGAATAAACTAGAATACATTTTCATGCAAGATCTTAAAAAGTCTTTGTGTGAGAGCAATTTTATGTTTGGGCCTCTGTTGGTTGATGTTAAAACACCCTTCATCATAATTCATCTACAAGGGTTAAATGATCTGCCCTTCTCTTAAAGCCAGTACTGAATCTTTTCTAAAGAAGTATGATTTTAGCTTTCCTTGTGAAGAGTTAAATGGCTGAAGGTTAATAAATCTTTCCTCGTCTCTCTTAGTGACTGCCTCAAAATATTTTACTCCCTAATATCTACCCTGAGCCAACAATCTCTGCTGACTTTAGCTAAGAATTCTATTTTTTATTTTTTTATAGCTACAATGTGAGTTTCCCAGGCAGTTTTTATTAACTCTGTTTCATTGCAAGGCCTTGCAAGCAAAAGAAAAAAAAAAATCCCTTATTTTTATTTGAAGAAATCTATTTCAGTGACAATCTAGCCTCAGGGTAGCTATCTGTCAGTCTCTGCCTTTTTTTTTTTTTTTTTTTTTTTTTTTTTTTTTTTTTTTTTTTCTGTTGAAACAAGCATGGGAAAGTTGTGAGACAAATGCCACACAGGGAAAGGCTGAGGGAAGAGGCATACCACACACATCCTTGGTGAGCTCAACGCCAAGAGGTAAAAGGTAAGGGAGCGAGGGAGAGAAGTCTGTCCCTGTGAGGTGCAAGAGAACACCTGTAGTCCTCCAGCATTTGTTTCTAACAGATGCAAGATCATTTGTTCTCACTATGTGGCAAGTTTTCCCAGAGATAATGTTATCTAAGATGGTCCTGGGGGGACTGGAGTTTAATGCTTACAGGGGGAAGCCGTCTTCTTAAAAGGCAAGGAGAGAGGCTTCAGAGATGATTCAGTGGTTAAGCGTCCTGCTCTCCCGGAGGACTGAGTAGAGTTCCTGCTATTCACAGTATGATTCACAATTGCCTGTAACTGCGGCTCCAGGGGATTCAATACCTTCTTCTGGCCTCTCCAGGAACCCACCCTAGGTACGCATACCCATGATCAACATGGACCATGGACAACATCACACACACACACACACACACACACACACACACACACACACACACACACACAGCTTGACATCTGTATCCTCTGTCGCTTGATGGAAATCAGTGTTTATATCTCTAAGTATTAAAAGGAAGGTATAAGTATCTCAGAGTAAGCCAGATCTTTATATTTATTTCACTTAATTCTCCATCCACATTACCAAGAAGACTTCGTTTTCACCATTTGACAAATGAAGATAAGGTTGATACAGTAATTAGTAGCCAAACACGCATATATATAGCTTCTTCTATATCCTCATTAGCAAAGGTGAAAACCAGAGAATCTGGCTTTAACACTCACTTTTCAGCTGTTAAGTGATTGATAGAGGAGGTTCCCACCCAACACACCAGCTCTTCTTATGAACCAGATTTCATTTGAATATGGTGACATGTTCTCTTACAAGCCACCTGTGTGTTTCCAATACAAAGAGGGAAAATTTATGATCATAAAACCTAAAGTGTTCACGATCTGACCTTTTACAAAAAGTCATTTATGAAGCCCTTCTAAAGATGCTTTTGATGGCAGACAATAGAAGGGTACTGAGCCTTCCAAACTATCAACATGCTGTCGTTTCCCATTTATGTTATACATTTCCCCTAAATGCCTTTTTACTTAAAAAATTATTTATTTTTATTTTATGTGTAGTGGTGTTTTGCCTGCATGTATGTCTGCATAAGAGTTACAGATCTCACAGTTACAGTTAACTGCCATGTGGGTTCTGGGAACTGAACCTATATCCTTTAAAAGGACAGTCAGTGCTCTTAATGGATGAGCTATTTCTCCAGTCCTGGTTTCTACATTTACTGTAAAAATTTTGCATGTTCTTGTCAGAAGTTTAAATGAGTCACATTTTATGTTATCTTAAAGGGCATTTGTTTTTTATTTTTCAATTATTTGCACAATATATACAAATAAAAGTGATTTTGGATATCAAAATTCAGTATTGACCACACAGAGACTTCAAATGTTAGTTCTGGCATCTTTTCTTTCTTTGTCCATTCCTTAGGCTTGTCTGAATAGGCTGAGAAGTTATCTTTGATTAAAAGTTGTATTATTCCCTTCAGTCTGTATGCCTGCCTTTACTTCTCTAGTCTATTGCAATGCTGTGCCCTCAAGACAATATCAGTAAAAGCAAAGTGAGTGCCTGCAGTAGTTTGTATATAATTGGCACCCATAATCTCATAGGGAGTGGCACTCTTAGGAAGTACGGCTTTATTGGAGTGGGCATGGCCTTGTTGAAGGAAGTGTGTCACTGTGGGGGTGGGCTTTGATGTTTCCTATGCTTGGGATAACACCCAGTGTCTCAGTCAACTTCCTATTCCCTTCAAGATGTAAGACTCTCAGCTATTCCTCCAGCATCTTGTCTGTCTGCAGGTTGCCATGGTCCCTGCCACGATGATCATGGACTGAACCTCTAAATTGTAGGTGCTACCTCAACTAAATGTTTTCCTTTATAAGAGTTGCTGTGGTCATGGAGTCTCTTCACAGTGACAGAAACCCTAAGACAATGCTCTTGAATTTTCATAATCTTAAGGAACAAGCTGTCCATAGTGATAATTAAGTTTCATTCTCCTTGGATCACATTGTCTCATATCTGAGCCTTCCTTTACCTTCTAACAAAGGGATGTTCCCACAAAATGAATGAGTAAATGGAACTGAAGTAATGTGAGAGGTAGCTTTGACTATGACATTTTCCTACAAGTCTAAATGGGAAAGACTGGCCTGGTGTGATAGAAAACAAAAGAGACAAAGCTAAGAAAAAGCATGTCAAAAGTCCCCCATTACTACTGATCATTTTACAGAAAATATTAAATATGAGTATAAAATGAAACAACTAGTTTAGGAAAATCTGTGACTTCCTTTAAATTGAAACCTAGACTTGTCCTCTGGCCCAACAATTACTCTACTGGATATTTATATGTACATATGTATATGGGGAAATACATACATATGCCACCAAAAGACCTATGAGTAAAATTTCCTGTTAACTTTACATATATTGATCAAAACAGAAACAATCAAAAATTCTAGCAAGAATAACTTTTTTTAGTTGTGGCATATTTGTACAATGAAGTTTTACTTAGTATCAAAAAGAAAGAACTTAGCAGACACAGAACACAGATGAACATATAGTAAATGAAAGAAACCAGGTCAAAAAAGTTCACTTTGGATAGGCCCCTGGGACACTTTTCACTTTGAAAAAGCTTTTTTAGGACTTTTCTCTTCCATCCTCTGACCCTATAAGCTCTTCTCCTCTGTCTCCTTTCCTTGCTCATCAGCATGCTCTGCTCCCTCCTATCCAATAGGCCTTCCATCTCCTGTGAGGTCTTCGTTCTCTGAGCTGAGTTATAGACATCATTTTGCCTTACTGTATGGGTGTCCTAGATCTTCCAGTATCTCACTTCCATGGGCTGCCTGGCTCCCAGCTACTCTGGGACCTTCCATATCCATGCTTCAGATTAAGCTTGCCCCTTCCCACCCCATAAATTGCCTACTTGTCTAGGATATCATTTCTCAGCCCTCCCAGGACCTCACTTCTCCAACCCCACTCCTTCCTGAAGAACATAAATGCAAATGTTCTCAATACCATCCTGGCAAATCAAATACAAGATCATATCGACAAGATCATTCATCACAACCAAGTTTACTTCATTGCAGAGATACAGGTCTGGTTTAAGATACATAAATGAGTAAATGTCTATCACATTAAATATACTTAAAGGCAGACACCACATGATTATCTCATTATTTAGAAGTGTAAGCAGGCCTTTGAAAAATTTAACATTTCTTTATGATAAAGATCATGGAGAGGTGTGGTAGTTAATCATTTTTGTTCACTTGACATACCTGGAAACTTCAGTTAAGGAATTACTTCCATCAGATTGAATTGTGCACTTGTCTATTATGCATTTTCTTTGTTGCTAATAGATATAGGAGTCCTCGGTCCCACTGAGATCAGTAAGTACCAACACTAGGAAGGTGGGCCTGAGCTGTATTAAAAAAATGGGTAAATAAAAATAATTCCTAGAGCAAGTCAATAAGCAGCTTTCATCTATGGTTCCTACCTCTGCTTCTTGAGTTCCTGCTCTCATTTCCTCATTACCTGCCTAGAAAGATAAGCCAAATAAACCTTTTCCTTCTCAAGTAGCTTTTGGTCATGGAAAACTAGAAAAAGTAGCTAAAGATGAAAGGAGATTCAGGTGTCAGCTGATAACTAGAAAAAGTAGCTAGAGATGAAAGGAGATTCAGGTGTCAGCTGATAAGGTCCAAAGACACTTATCCAGGGTCCCGGGCTCCTGAAGGGAGAGTGGCCAATCCCATCCATAAAAGGCTGCTGGGATCTTGGGGCCCCGTTCTCTCTCTCTTTTATTTTCTACTTTTTATTTTTTTGTTTTTTGACTGGTTGAATCAAACCTGGGCCGCAATGGTGAGAGTGCAGAATCTTAATAAATGTTATGATACATCTACAATCAACAGCAGGCTAAACTATAAAAAACTCAGTGTTTCCAGTAAGACCAGGAACTAGACAAGAATGTCTACTCCCTCCATTCCTGTCCAATGCAGTACTTGAAGTCTTAGCTGGAGCAATGAGGCAAATAAATAAAATAAATAAAAATGGACTTCAAATAAGAAAGGAAGAAACCAAAGCTTCTCTATTTTTATATAATATGATTTCTCTTTTTATATAATATAATTCTATACATAAGAGACCCTAAAGACTTCACAAAACACTCTTAGAACTATTACATTTGTTCATCAAAGAGGAAATGTACAAAACTGAACAATTCAAATAAATGGCTTTCATACATATCAATGACAAACATGCTGTAAAAGAAATTATGGAAATAATCCCATTCATGACAACCACAAAATAAATAAAAGCCCTTGAAGCAAACCCAACCAATAATACAAAAGGCCTCTGCAGTGAGAATTCTAAGGAACTAAAGAAACTGAAGAAGAAATAGAAAGACTTCTCATACTCAGGGATCTGAAAAACTATTATTGTGAAATGAAATAGCTAGCAAAAAGCAATCTACCAGTTCAATGCAATCTCAATTAAAATGTAAAAACTTTTTTCACGGAGATAGAAAATACAATCTTGAAATATATGTAGAAGAACAAAGGATCAAGGAAAGCATGGTGATTCATTTTATATTAAATAAAATCAGCCTGGAATAGCAGAGAATGGAATTTGTAATAAGAGATTCTGGCCCAGCCTTTCTGGCCTAGCCCTGAGGTTCAGATTAGCCCCAGCCCACTACTGGGGACCATTCTTATTCAAACCACCACGTCTGCCTACCATGTCCACCGTAACTACATGGCAAGACCCTGTTCCTGAAAACACTGTACACTTTGCGTTTTAGGACACAGAGAAATCAATCTTGAATTGACTAGGAAACTTTCCCTATTTGCTTGCACTGATAGTACTGAAAGGTAAAGATATGCAGACCACTGTGGAAAAAGACACTGTGGAAAAATACTGACCTGGAAGGCAAACCTAACCTCAGTGCAGTAACAGTAAGACTTGTTTATGACGTTACCAACTTCTTTTTTGTTTATTGGGTTTGAGATATGGTGCACAAGAAGTAATTTATGCCTACTATTATAAACAGAGACAAAACTCCACAGTAATGGGAGTTTTAGGCCCTAGAGGAGAACAAACTGTTATTTTTCTAAATGATGTCAAACTTCCCTCCAAATATCTCTGCTTATCTTCATAGATTTGTTCTGTTCTAATTTTCATCAGAAAAGTTGCTTATTGCAGTGAATATTGGTTAATGGAGAGGTGCATTAGTGTTCAAAGTGCTGGAAATGAGTGACCATAAGTATTCACTCATAAATGAGAGAGCTTTCTAGACACTCCTGTATCCCAACCAGGACTCAGGGGACATCAAGGAGGAGGGAAGAATGTAAGAGCCAGAGGATGGAAAGAGTTCTGTGAAATGCTCTATTCCTGACATAGCATGACCATTGCACACGTGAATTCACAGCAACAGTAGTTACCTATACAAAATTAAGTCAGTTATAAATTCTAGCACAAAGTATGGAGGGGCTCCTGAAGCTCCCCTATTAGCTAAGAAAACATTGGCACTTGAGAGCTATTGGGAGTGAGTCACTATTCATTAAGAATGTGGACACTGGTACGTTCCCTGTGCTCCACAGGTTAGCCCCGTGCTTATGCCATGAGCATATGGGCAGCATTAACTGAACCTAGTGAGTCAAAATAATAATAACTGAATAAATACATAAATAGGCAATGAGGGCTTGTAATTGGGAAGGAGAAGAGATGGGATGGAGGTCCTTGAGGGAACAAGACAAGGGCGATAAGGGGTGGATATAATTATGATACAGTTTATATGTAAATGGAATGTTCAAAACTCAAAATGTTTGAAGTATACCTTGCTTGGTTCTATTTAAATAGCTCTAGAGGAGGAGAAACTAACACATAATAGTAAAAATCATGTTGCATGGGAAGTATGTGGGGGCTGGAGTTTATTGTCAAGTGACGGAAAGGAAATTTCTAGGGAAATATGTTAACTCCTGATTGCGGTGACATCTGTGGAAGACTATAATGTCACAATTCAAAAACATCAGACTTAGGGCAAAACAACTGTACTAATGAATGACCTTCCAGTCATGAAATGTCAGATGTGTGTGTCTGTGTGTGTGTGTGTGTGAGAGAGAGAGAGAGAGAGAGAGAGAGAGAGAGAGAGAGAGAGAGAGAACCATGTAGAACATCTGGTGCCCAGGAACAGCAGTGTCTGGTTGGGCGTTCTTCCAGTATATTTCCTGAACCGATAAGTACACTAAGTAAAGGAAGCTTCATGAGTAGTCTTTCTATCCTTAGGAATCATAACCTACAGCCAGTAACCCAAAGTGAAGAGTCCCTTCCCATGATTGTAAAGCCCAATCTACCCTCAAAACCTCATGGGTCCACTGTCTCAATAACTAGACTAATTCCTTAAATGAGTCTCCACATTCCAGATGGCACACCTCTTCTACCAGAGCCAGAGATATCACAAACACTCAGGAACCATCAATATCACATCTCACTTTTTCATTCCTTTCCCGTCGGTCTCCCTGGATATAGGATCTTAGATAATCTTGGAAATGGCTTCTCAACTTTTCTCCCTTTTTAATGCATGATGGGAGGCACTCCGGGAAACAAAAGACCAGAGAACAGTTTCTCTCTAGGATGCTAAATCCTCACCCAGGTTCATCATACCCTAGAAGACCACTAGGATTTCCAAAGAATCTGTATTTAAACAAACCAGACTCAAGCTGAAAAACGATGTCTGTTGTGAAGGACAATATCTGTCAGACCAGGATAATACGCTGCATCTTGCAGTAATTGTCCCCAGGACTTAACATATAGTCAGCACTCAGCAGGTACTTAATAAATGGTCTGACAAAATCCATATTAAGATAAGGAATTGTTGGCTTATTTTTATAGTAGCAAGAAGCTCAAAATATGCTATACAAATCTCTTCACCTACACAATTAAAATTCATTGGCTCATAAGAATTGTCTACTAGATTTTTTTCCCCGCTAAATGACATTTTGGGTTACCTAAGGGAATACAGGTGTCTGAGTCAAGATGTCTACTTTTACTTTCCTTCCAAAAACATTGCTACATAGAAATTTAGGAGCTGGCCTGCTCCAGCATGTCCCCTAGAACACATGATTCACTGTCTCCCCTGAGCCTGATACTTACCTGTATTTCATGATTATTATGAAAACCTAAAATGACAAAGCTCAGTACAATGTTTAGCAGCAACTGAGGCTCAACAGTCACCTGTGGTTTTCTCCACAGCAGAGCTTCTCTTTCCACGGGCACTTCAAGCCCTGACCATTCACCTAAGCCTCTCACTCTCTGCCCCACCCCTTCTCAGTGCCCCTCATGCTTTCTTAAGCCAAAGTAATGGTGTCATGTTCTCATTCAGCTTACATGTAGGCCTCTAGGGAGCATTAAAAAAAAAAAATGCTTGCTTCAGGAATCTGGAACAAGCCAACAAAAGAGATGGTAGCCTGTGCTCCAAAGTCCAAACCTAGACCAAGGAACAAGTCCAAAACAGACTGAAACTGGGGCACAGTGAAGCAGCAGATAACCACAACCTTTATTTAGTCCATTCTCAAACACTTCCTGTTTGATTTTATATAAACACAGTGTAGAATTTGCTAGTAGCTGTATCTTTGCGGGGTCTGCTACCATGACTGTGTGATTTGGAAGGGAATCCTCACTGTTTCAGCTGCTCCCTTCTCTCACTCCCTCACACCAGATTCTTTTTTTGAGTGAATTGTCTCTATTTAGAGATCAAGCTTTAGTTTAAAACCTGAGATAATAACACGACAAGCCTTAGTTGTCCAACATAGCATCAGTAACATAAAAAGTTCCTTTCTGTCATATTGGGAGCTTGTATAATTCACAACTTTCCAGACAAGAAGATTCAAAGATATGTCAAGGGAAAGCTTAGCCTTAGTGAGACCAAATGCATATGTAACAATGTAGTAACTCCCAAGCTGCTTTAATATACAAAATAATCTAATGTTTTAAATAGGAAGTTATTCCATACATGTATAGTGGTACTATCATATTCTCATTTTATAGACAAGAAGACAGAGGTTCAAGATGAAATAGTGAATAAATGATAGAGCCCACATTCAAATCACACAGGGTATACTCTAGTCTGTGCAGCCCTTTCTCCTGTAACACGCCGCAAATGCAACTCCCCAAAATCAACATAGACTGTTGTTAAGATGTATCTCATGTTCCTGTCCTGGTGACATGTTTTCTTCTCCTGACAACAGACAATACTGGGCACCCCATGGGCTATAATATGTCCAGGGTGCAAAATTAAATACAACATAGCTCTTGTTCTCTAGAACTAGACTGCAAAAATACTATCAATCACAATTAACAATTGCCTTATAAATTAAATGTGAATAGCGAATGATATGCTAAGTGGGCCTTCAGTTCACATTCCTTCCTCTGGTTAAACTCTGCAGAGGGGGACTGTAGCACCTTTTCCTGAACTGGTTGTTTTTTTTTTTTACCTTCTCCCCCTTTCATTCCACAGTGTAACTCCGTGGTGTCCATCTCCTCTGACTCTGAGAAGGGCCACAAATCCTGTCTGGGTCAATAGAGAGAATCATAAATGATACTACTGATACAATTTCCAAGACTAGACGTTAGGAGATCTGAATGTTTCTCCTTACTTTCTTGTGCCTTTACCATATTGCTGGGCTATCAGCTGAGTGATTTGACACAGGTGTATCAGAGAAGACCAATTAAAGGACAATCTGGATTAGCTGAGAGCAGCTGACACCTGGGCATGGGACTGAGCTCAGTCAAGATTAGCAGAAGTAGCCAACTATCCACAGCTAGATGCATGAGTCACCAATGTTGACTATGGTTGTTCTGTATTCTGACACTCTCTATTACAGGTTAGAAAATTGTGAACATGATCATCCATAAGGCAAAATTATTGTGTATTTGCAAATGCTTCACAGAGAAGGACTTTTAACAAATCATTGTTACTCATTTCTACTTCAGTGCTCACAACAACACAAGACTGCCTTTTATAAATAAGCAAATCAACCCTTAAGAAGTCATTGCTATTGGCCATCATCAAAGGTCTTGTTTATGAGGCAGGATTTGAACCAGGCTGTCCAACTCTAGCCCAGAATCCCATCTTAAATTTGCAATACTTTCTAAACACTATGATAGCATGAGAAACTAATCTTAACATCTACAGTTCTTCCTTCTTAAAAAAAATGGATGTGTTCAAACACATAAAACTTGGGTTATCTATTTTCTCAACTATTATAGATGAATAAGACTCTTGGGTTTGTCTTCTGTTTCAATGTCATAGTGCTTTATGTAACTGAGTCTCATTTTTCAAATATACAGATTCATTCTGACAGTGACTATGTCCAATCTTAGATCTGATAGATTATGGAGTCAGATCTAAATCCATGGGGGCTGAACTTTTGTTGGGATCTTCTCTAGACTTCAGGTGACACTGACTGACCTGAAGTTGAAAACTCAAGTAAACACAGACCCCCACTGTTCTCTGGGACTCAAAAGAAAACAATATGGGTAGGTCTTGCTACCATCATGACCTTTTTGGGGAAAAAGAGAAAAAAAGAAAGTTCTCAGGGTTATGCCAAGCCAGGCAAGATAATAATGCTATGATTGTCCAAGTGGTGGTGGCATGTGCATTAAATCCCAGCACTCAGCAGAGGCAGGTAGATTTCTGTGAGTCCAAGGCCAATCTGGTCTACAGAGCAAGTTCCAGGACAAGCAGGGTTACACAAATAAACCCTGTCTCAACAAACAAACAAGTATTAAAAACTAATGCCATGATTGGACAAGGCAGGTGGGAAAAAGAAAGAAGGCTGAAAATTTCACAAAGCCAGATGGAAATGATAATAGCAAATACAATAACAGCCCAAATTTGTTTTGTTTTTATAATTAAAAAATTGTATGTGTTTATATAGAGCCCTGTTATATTTTAATAGATGTATGTATTAATTTTCAAATTTTTTCTTTAAAAATTTACCATTACTTCGCATTAAAAAAAAAAATCTCTTCTGCCTTAAAAAATATAGTACTTTTTATTATCTACAGCCACCCATATGACAAAGCCACAATTATTCCCTTACCTAAGAGTAACTTACAATTCTAGTAGAACTCCCCCAGCCCCCAATTCCTATCCTCTAAAACCTTGAGTAACTATCATTCTACCTTCTGCTTCTTTGGTGTCAGCTCTTGTAAATATACATTTGAATGAGAGCACACATTACTTATCTAAGGACTTGGTTCATTGGAGCTAACATAATGTCTTCTAACAATCATGTTGTCATAAATAATCTGATACCTTTCTTCTGTGGTTATATGGTGCTCTATTGTGTGTCTTTAAATTTTTTCTAATTTGTGTTTTTAATAATTTTTGTACAATCTATTTTGTTCATACTCTTCCCCTCAACGCCCTTCAGCTACTCCCCACCTCCCTCCCCACCCATCTTCAGATCTTCTCTCTCTTTAAAAAAAAAAAAAAAAAAAAAAAAGTATTCTTTTAAATGAGAGGGAAAAAAACACACCAAAACAAAACAAAAAGTACAAAAAAACCTGGAGACCATTTCATGTTGGTCAACTACTCCTGCACATGAGGCTTGTCCTGGTGCCTACTCACCTAATCTAAAACCACACCAATGACTGGTCTCAACAGAAAACTATAGCAGAATTCTTGGCTAGCTTTAGACTGATCAGGAAGGCTATTCTGCCTTCAAGGTCCATGTCTTATTGGTTAAAACCACAATTCGATTTCAATTTCCCAATCCCCCATTTTATTTTTGTCATGAGAATTAATCCTTAATAAACATTTGTATCCCAAACTCTGTCTTAAGGTCTACTTTAAGCCAAAGTCACTTTAAGAATCAGTGATCGTAGTAGTAAGTGACTCGCCCAATGAAGGTCTTATTTTCAAAATTAATAACAAAGGAAAGCAGTAAGTCAATAGGACCTAATCACTTCCTGAGACTGACATTTGAAAACTGCAGTCTCCAACAGATTGGAGCACTAAAGCAGTAGCTGTTGGTAACTCCTCCAGCCTGGGTGAAGCTGGCAAAAATAAGAACTGATCTGTTCTGTACTCACATTACTAACAGTCTTTCAGATTCTTCAAGAGGAAAAGAAGCAAAGGGGGCGGAGAGGGGGATGCTGGGAACAAGAACCAAATGAGTCCCAATGTCTGAGCGAACTCCCAGAAGTTCTTTCCTCATTCACTTCCTTTCAGTTTGTGGTATCATCTTTTTATGAGAAATAATAGTAAGAGATACACATTAGTCTGTTACCAGCTAAGAGCTGCCTCTGTTTTACATCCATTATCACTTATGACAGTGACATGGGTATTATTGCTCACTCTCCCTTCTTCCTTCCATGGGAAATGTATAATTACTTACTATTTCATGTTGAACTTGGCTGTATGACTTGTTTGCCTAATAAAATGTGAGTGTAAGTGGAAATTCTGAAAGGGATTGTTAAATGGCTGGCTCATTCCCTTGTGCTTCTGACATCTACTCAGAGACCCACTGCTCTTAGAGGCACCTACCATTGGAATATATCTGGGCCCAAATGTTGGCTGAGATCAGAAGTCCAACAGTTGACCTACAGATACACCATGGAGAAATGTCTATCCCTGATTATTCTAAGACGCTGAAATGTAAGGAGAGCTACTTGTTACGCAGCCTTTGCATAGTGCTTAAAACTAATTGGCACAGGCATGTTCAGTGCTAATTTCTAGTTGCAAATGAAGAAGTACAATTGCAAAGGAATTTGTTAACTTAGCTAATATCATGTAGTTAAATTAGTTGTAAAGCTAGAGCTTAAAACAATCAATATAATTCTAAAGCAGAACCTTATCCACGTCTTATATTGCATTCACAATGTTCGGAAATAAATAGTTATATAGTACATGTGAAAGGTTATGAGAGCTTTAAATCCTTTCACAAACCAAGATTTATTTATGGCCCAGAGGCCACACCCTCAGGTCAGAGAGGTGCTGAATCCCACTACAAATGATACCGCCTGTGAATGAGACAACATTTAAGAAGTTGCAACTGTTAAATGGCCAAAGAAACTGCACTAAAATATTCAATTATATCAATAACTTAGGAACTATGAACACAGTTTCCATTTACAAAAGATAGTGAGTTATCATGGAAAAAACACCTGGAAAACAAAGGGCAACTTCTAACTGCAAGAGAGATGAGCATGTTGAGGCAGTCATATCTCTAAGCCTTTGCACATTAAGAAAAGAGACATTTGCAAGGACTGTACTTGCATTCAATTACACAATTAACCAAATAATTAATTATATATTTTTAGTTTTTTCCCATTACAGTGGTGAAGAAATTATTCCTCTTATTTTTCTACATTTACAAGCAAGGTTTTGCCCTACCATACTAAAATGTGTGCAATTAAGTGAAATGATTTATGTGAACTCTCCCAGCCACATGCTTTGTCTTTGCATTTACTGAATTTAGTCTATGAGAAATTCCTGAGCCTTCCTGGGGAATTTCAAGACCCAAACAGAACTTCCATGCTCGCTCTTCCTCAGGACAATGCCATCCATCACCACTGCCACCATGGATGCTTTCACAGCCCTCAGAACAGATAAACTTGTGACCTAGGCTAGGATGTTAGCAGTGACTCTTGCTGAGTAGTTGAGCAATATAAAGGGCATCTGGCCCTTTAATGTATTCCGTCAGACTTCCCACTGTCCCACAGTTCTCCCTGCTCTTTCAACTTGAACACTTCATACACCTCACTAGAGAGGCATAACTATAAAAGGTCCAAACCATTAATCTAGATTCTTTCCAGGCCCATTCAGAAGGTATCCCCTAAAGACAGTGCCATGTCGTAAATGACCTCAAAAGGAGCCTGCCACAGAATACTTACTGGAAAGACGGCCAAGGGTGGAGGAAGCATAGCAAAGAAAGCATTTTAAGATTCTGCCTCTAATTGACTGAAATGCATTTTAGCTTGTTTAGTCTGTGAACACCATGAACATAAGGATGACATAATATTATTCTGCTCATCCCCGTGTTAGATGAGCAAATGGTTCTTTTATGGCTCTCTAAGGGTGTCATCAGTGACTTTCAAAAGACATCTGAAAAGGTAAGAATGCATAGTTAGCTAAAAAGTGAAATAAAATATTTGCCATTTCTGTGCTCTTCTTATGAAGCCTGCTGTAAGCCTGACCCTGCCTAATTCATGATTGGAAATGTACAACATTTGATCTTTGTGTCTTCCTTCAAGATGTTCACAAAAGCTGGGTTTTACGCAGTAGATAACTTTAAGCAGCAAGCTCAAGGTGTGTACAAGTTCTTGAAAATGAATACAAAGCTAAGTTAGTCAATTATCTTTATTTCATGAAGACAGAAAGTAAGAGCCTGGACGATGGCCCATTCAGTAATGTGCTTGCCATACAAGCATGAGAACCCAGGTTCAATGACCAGCACCCATATTAAAATTCAGTCTCTGAAGTATATGCCTATAATAGCAGCACAGAAGAGGTAGAAAGACTCCTGGGATTCACTGGAAGCCAGTATAGATAAATTGGCAAGCTTCAGGTTCAATGAGAGATTGTGCCAAAAAATAAATAAGGTGGAGATAATTGAGGAAGATAACTGACATCAACTTCCGGCCTCCACACAAGTACACACACACACCCACACACACACAAGGAAGTGACATGTGGCTAAAAGAGGCCAAGGTCTTCTCAATGGGGTGCTAGAGAGGAGAGAAGATGTTTAAAACTCAGGAGAACCAAGTTAAGGCAAGAACTCTCTACCAAGAAAGCTTTTGAGGTGGGACTTAAAGCAGGATATAGACTTAGAAAGTGGGGGACATTCTAACCATGTGAATCCCATTTTAGTGCAAAGAATAAAGGGAGGGAAAGCAGACACGTACCATAATAAGGTCCCTGACCTAAGTTGGTTTGACATATTTTTCCAACTTTCCATGGTGCTAAAGCCCCATGCATTCAGCCAAATCCTCTGCTTCAAACGTGGAGTTCTGATGATCTCTAGGGTTTGCAGTTCCTACCCTGCAAGATGTCCCAAGTATGAACCATCAACACATCATGCACTGTGCTACTGAGCAGGGCTGTATGGCAGGTTACAATATCCAGTATCCAATGGATTTATCAGGATGTGAGCCTGTCATAAGTAAGACTTGGTATACAGAAATAACAGTTCAGTTTGACTCGACTGGAAAGAGCATAATTGTCCCTAATGGGCCAAAAGATAAGTAAATTCCTGATGTCCATTACCATAAGGCTCAGGAAACTGTCATTTATTGAGAAATCTGCTGTGCTCTGGGTGCTGGGGAGACAGCACGGGCAAGGATCCAGGATATTTTCCTGGTCTGACTAAAGTAGCTTGCTTTTATCTGGTTGTCATATTAAAGTTTCTGGACAAGATTTCATTTGGGGACCAAATCTGAAATTGTTGCTGTCAGCAAATGTGAGCTTTGCAACATTTTTCCAAGAACGACTGACTCAGAAGATCAAATGCCCAAAGGTGGATCTGGTAGCAGTAGTGTGTAAGATGGATTACAGAGAGAAGAGAGTAACCTAAAGATGAGTGAGACACTATTGCCACATCTCCAGAGCAGAATTCAAGGCCATCATTATGGGAGACTTATTTCTAAGCCATACAAAGAAGTTAACTTTTGGGGGACTTAGGAAACAAGTGGAATAAAGAAAGAAAGAAGGATAAGACCGAGGAACAGAATATTGTCACTGCAGATAAATATCACAGAACATAAGACGAGTATTAAGATCAAAAAGCCAAGTTCAATTTTGGAAATATAAAGCTTGAAATCCTGGCAGGACTTTCAGGTGGCAAACATCTTGGTAAAAACAGCTTGCAGCATCTCCAGGGTCTTTCCGCCACTCTCTATCAGAGCATCACAGAAAAGCCTGCAAGAAGACTGACCCACCCAACCATGCAAAGATGAACTCATCCTTCATTCTGATCACTGGGTTGTATCTCCAAAGTTCCCTTGTACACATTGTCATCCCAGAAAAACCCATTAACACCATGATGAATCATCACTGAGGTTGTCCATCGCTTCTAATTTTGGGCAAAATAAAGCCAAGGTTACTAGCACAGTTCACAAAGCATCCATGGCCATCCATGATCATTCTCGGGCCATTCCAACAGTGTGCCTTTCTACCATGCTTCTCTCTGCCTCACTGCTCTGCTCTGCTCTGCTCCAAGAACAGCCTGCACCTGACACCTAAGCAAGCCTAGCTTTACTTCTTCAAAGCCTCCCAATCTCACTGATATTCCTCCCTTCTTTGAGAGAGCATCCTTCCCAGCCTTCACTTCACCTTACCTGTGCCCATTCTCCAATCTGTGCTGTTTCCTAAGCTTCTCATTTCCTTACTTTCTAACCTTCCTTTTTGACCCCTCCAGGTTAGAAGCAGTGTTTTACCCCTAGGCAATCAAGAAGATATCTTCTTGTTTGCTCATATGTGATATGGGGATTCTAATTATGCCAACACCACAGGGCTGTTTTTGAAAAATTGCGTAAATGTTCAATAAATAATTATCATTATTATTTGATGTCAGGGATTGATCTGGACAATTAAAGAATATGACATAGTCCCTGACCTCAAAATCCAAAGCAAAGACACATGAACAGACCAACTTCCACAGCTCATTAGGGAAGATTGCAAGTGACATGATGCTTTGCTCTCTCCTCTCTATGTTGTAGAATGTCAGGCATGCTCTTCCACTGAGCCTTGAGAAAAGCAGAGATGCTACAGTAGTTTCCAGCTATTTAGAAAATGTCTTACTTACCATTTTTATTCTTTTAGCTTTTATCAGGAGACTTTATTAAATAATTATATTTCATAAATGAACACTTTTGTTCCAAGAGCTGAAAAGTTTTCACTCATCTGATTACACTTCAAAATAATATTAATAATTGTTTAACATATCACACCTTCCAGTCACATCTTCATGCTTCTGTACATGATATCACACACACACATACACACACACACACACACACAGAGAGAGAGAGAGAGAGAGAGAGAGAAAGAGAGAGAGAGAAACTATTCAATGCACATATATTCAGAGATATAAAAAGTGCACAGAGTCTTTAGCCAAAAACAAAAAAATGTAGAAATTCTAGTCTCTGCTCTACTGGAACAGGGTGCTGTAAGGGAACTATGCTGTTCTGCCTGCTCTAGGCTCACCAGAAGAGACTCCCAGCCCTCCTTGATTCTAAGACTTGCACCTGAGGGGCTTGGCTTAAATGCATATTCCTGGGCTTCCTACCCACCTTGTCAGAACTTGCACAGAGGAACCTGGAATCCTGTACCTGGTGTAATCACTTGCACTGGTTAAGACAATGGACCAAGCTTGAGAATCTCCCACTTTCTGTGAGAACATCTGTTCCAGTATCTTCAGAGAGTTTGGGCTGAGAAACTCTAAGAACAAGGTCTTACATCCTTGTTTTATGTTCAGACCCTTTTTTTTTTTCACTTCCCAATTGTGGTTTCTGATCAACACAAACATTCCAGCCATTTATGATTCTTTCACAACAACAGATACAAGCAAAGAAAATCTTTGATTATTTTGGTGCCTCTTAAGGCCTTAAATCCTGCTTTGAACAGGTGACATAAAATCTCCTTTATCAGATGAAGTCGTCATAGTTACTGAATTGGTTGAATCCACTGTGGAGGCAGAAGTGTTTCAGTTCCCCAACTGGGTTATTTTTAAATCTTATGGGCTCCAGCCTGTTTACAGAAAGAGTGATTTAAGGCATTATACTCAGTGTGACTTCTTTGATGGAGCCTCTTCTATAAAATGCCATTTTGCTGGGGCTCAACTGACTTAAGAGGCCTGCTTTTCCTCCCAGCGTACAGCTTCAGCGTTCAGCTCTGCAAAGCCCAGCATGTGAGCCTTCTAGACCAAAAAGAGTGTCTAGGAAAGCATCAGAGATGCTGCAAGACTCTGAGACAACTTCACGAAACACAACCATCTCCCTGTATCAAACACTAGGGCATCCACATGTCACAAGAAACTAACTCTCAATAAAGGCATGTCCCCTTTTTTTGGCAGGTGCAGACAGAAGAAACCTGATGCTGTGGGCCCCATTTTCTTTTCTGGTTAAGGGCTCTCAGCCTCTGGCATCTGACTGCCCCAAACTTGGCTTTTTCTAATCACACTCATTTAAGGTATTCAGACTTTGCAGGGATCTCAATTTCCCCACGTGAAAAAATAATGGTGCCTGCTTTAATGCAATGCTATCAGATTTAAACTAGAATATTATGTAAAGGCCTTAAACTAAACCATACCACACTGTAAGTATTTCATGGGCGCTAGCTACTATTACTTATTGTGAGGATTTAGGATTTGAGGCAAAATAAGTAAAAAAGAGTCCCTGAGTTCCTTTTGACTATATTGTGTTCCCCCCACCTCAAAAGTTTCTTTGTATCAATAAGCCTGCTCAACCAAGGGGTTAGCCAGTGTACCATCATCTCTTCCTCTACCCCATACTACAGAACATCACCACAGCTGGACCACAAGGGTTCTTTCTCACTTACCCATTCTGATAATATCTTAATAATTCTCTCATTCCAACAAAGCTGGGCCTTTGCTTGAACTCATCCAGTACTATCATCTTTTCGGTGATTGGTAGGTCAACCTCAACTGTCTTTGATAGCTGGAATCCAGTAGATACCCAACATGTGCTGGGGCTTCAATCTGCTTCCCTGTACCTCTGACTAAGATGTCACTGTAATTCACTGTAATCTCTCTAAGACTGGTCTTTAAAAGCACAATGAAGGTAGAAGAGAGTCTATTGTTGGACCTGGGGTTAATATCAAGTAACAGACATTTAAATTGAAATCCGTGCACACTGAAAAATGGACACTTGATGTAGATGCAGAACTATGGAACTCTGAGTCACTTCTTGAAAGGGACAAGAAAGCCCTCCTAGCCTGTCGATGACTTACTTGGCAGAGGAGGCAGTTTGGAACCGGTTCTGCAACAGAAGACCTAGAACAGCATCAGCACTTTGGCCCTCAGCTTCCCAAGCTCATTTCCTACTGAGAAAAAAATGATTCTGTGTGAAAGTCAAACCACACAGAAAGCTGACTGATGGTAAAGTTTCCAGAAAGAAAGAAAAAAAAAAAAACTTAATGCCAATACAACCAAAACCTAGATTTCACTTATTTAAAATATAGGATTTTCAGAGTAGGATGATGCTCAGTGAAAAGCAGTTTAAAGGCTGCTCCAAATATTTCATTTATACTTAATTCAGCTCAGATTATGAGTTATTTTCCCTCAAGAGTTAAGAAACAGAAATCATTAGTAAAACATAATGTTCGAAGTATATGGCAGAGTTGGCTCTTTATGGAGTTTTTATTACATCCTGTTCACTGGAACACAAAAACTCAGTCTATTCCCAGAACCTATTATCTTGGTTAGAATTCTCCTATTCAGAAGAAATTGAGTGAACTTTCGATATTTAGTTCAAATCCAAGGGGAGGGGGCTGGGAACAAACAGTTCTACTCCTGAAAAAAAAATATGAATTATTCAGAAGAATATTCTCATAGTGGCTTAATCTTCTCCATTTCCACATATTTATAACTGATGGAGGTTCAGGAAGTAGAAAAGTTACACCCATGCTAGTCCAACTGAAGGGCCCATGGCATTGTGGGAGTGGCTTGTTCTTATCAGTGTTACTTTATAGAGAGGACAAAAGTTCCTGGATAACCCAGTCCTGGGAAATCAGTGCCACTTTCCTACCTTAATGTAGTAGCTTCATGGGTGGAAAACAAATCTCCCAAATAATACATTCCATCTGTATGAGGACATTAAAGGAGATGGCTTTTCAACCACCGTACAGCCCAATATAAGGGTCTTCCCCTCCCCCTGTTGTCTGCTTTATTTCCTTGTTATTTATGTGTTTTGAGGATTGAGCCCAGGGCCACATGCATGTTAAGTACATGATCTACCACTGAGCAGCCCCCGAACCTGTGAAAGTGATTTTGTTGTTGTTAACAAAGGTGGTATAAGCAAGAAGAAAAACCAAAATAAGAATGAAAATCTATTTTTGCAGAGAGTTTTGTCTTGCTCAATGCATACCCCCTTTTAAGTCTAAGCTACTCTCTAGACACACACACAAAGAAAGGCAGCTGAATAAGATTGTGCTTCTGTCTGTTATCGTCCTACATGCTACGTGGAACTCTCTCTGGCCCTGTAACTGTGCCACCCACGGAAGCCATGCATGTTCTCAGGCTGAATAAATGAGGACAAGTTGGAATGTGGATAAAGAAAGTAACCATGGAAACATGAGCAGAAATATCGCACAATTTTTGCATGTAAACAAGTTGCAGACATTTAAAGAACATATTAGCTGGAGATGAGAAAAAGCAAATCTAATTACAGGTTAAGAAGGAGCAAGGAAGAGAAATGGTTAAAGGAACTGAGCTTGGCCCCTCAGGGTGGCTGAGTAATACATGGGGTGTTATTGGATCAAAGTTCTATCTCCAAGGAGAAAACAACCAAAAATTGGCTTTAAGTCAGTCCAGGAAGATGTCAGCTTAGCTTTAGTATGAATTCTTGATGTATAAGTTGATAAGTATCAGATTGGGTTACAAAGAGAAGTCTGGAAATCTCCTTCCCAGGAGATGCCTGAGACAGGAAAAGTCCAACACCATGCATGGCCATTGCAAGAGGCCAATTCATCCAGAGCCAGAGGAACATGCTGGAAGACTCTCTGGGGTCCTTAGGGGCTTGGGATTCTAATAATTCTAGAAGCATAAAGCTGTAAAGTTACTGCTCTGGTTTAAGTTCAGTGATTTTAGCAAATTCCAAATACTTCTCCTTCATACAAATGAGGTTAGCAACAAGAGCACATTTTACAAGGACATTTTACAACCAATCAGCACCTAATGGAATGAGATAAATGCATGCTTTTTGCTTAATATGGCAAGTGGCTGAACATAGTTTAAAATACAACCAGAGTGCATGGTGCAATTAAAAGATTTGGGGGGCGGGGGAGCAAGAACCATGAACAGAGCAACCAGGCAAATGTGAGCATTTCAGGAATAAAACTGTGCACAGACACTGCTCACAGGGAAATGCCACTGGATTCCTGAACCAAAATCAAGCTGCCTCTTTGAGGAAACTCAGGGTCAGCCTTGGTACTTTTGGTCCCAGGGGAAAGTTTTCTAAGCTGCCAGAACATGGGGGGTGGGGGGGGGACAGCAAGAAAGAAAATGAATTCCTTTTCTAGTGCTGCTATGGATCCTGGGTGGAGAAGAAATGAATTCTTTACATAGGCCTGAACACTTCTGTTGAAGGTTAGAACCACCCCTGCCACACTCAGAAGTTATCATGGATCCAGATTAAGAAATAACACTCTCCTCTCTTTCCCCTCTCATCTCCTTTTCCCTTGATCTAAGATCAGTACTCTAAGAAACACATTTCCTTTAGCCCACCGACACAATGTCCTGTCTCTCAAAGTCCCTATGACGGCCCTGTCACCTCTGCCAGAAATGGCATGTCCTGCTTCCCCTCCACCTTAGGGAAAAGCTGCATCCTAATCTTCAGAAGAAAGTTCTCGGGTACCCATTGCCTTAATTACAGAGCTTCTCAACAGCTTGCACTCCACCTCAACTGTGGAGTTAAAAATCTCACACCCACACCTTAACATTTTGAGTTCTAGTCATGGAATTTTTTAAGAGAGTTAAATCAGAAGCCTTGGGCTTGTATTATTCTTCCAAATAAGCCATGTACATAGAACTCAAATACTCTACTAAAAAGCCTCAAACTCTGGCTGCCATGCCATTGACTGAGTCTCTTTGTTACGCACAAAAGCTATGCATAGAAAGATGCTTTCTTTCTGGTTTCTTGACTCCACGTACTTGGTGACAAGGAGAGTCTTGTAATCCCCTACATCTATGAACAATTCCCATCACTATTACTAATAATACAGAAACAAATGGCAGTTACTAAACTGAGACAGCAAAGGTGTCCCTCTCAAAAGGTGAAAAGAAATCCTGAGAAATTCTGTACAGCTCTTTAAAAATGAGAAGCCCCCAACTTAGAACCTCATCTTCTTTTGAAGCAATTGCTTTGAAAGCCCACTGGGACCCAAACTGTCTGGATCTTACACTATGGTTTTGACTTGTGACAGTC
The DNA here is from genome assembly GCA_033318265.1 of Phyllotis vaccarum. Lineage (NCBI taxonomy): Eukaryota > Metazoa > Chordata > Mammalia > Rodentia > Cricetidae > Phyllotis > Phyllotis vaccarum. The sequence continues at coordinate 165,130,974 of JARWLC010000001.1, read as the reverse complement.
CGAAACAATTAGAGTTGTTATCATATACACTTTGATTACATGGGACCCTTTGTGTCACTTGCACTTAAAGAAAAATAATTCTTAAACTATGTAAATAGAACAAAACGAAATGGCCCCAAGTGGGACCCAATCCTATACAAAACTCAGAGCTACAGATGAAGCAACACTGTTAAGAAGGCAACAAGCATTCTGGAAACCTCACAAAATTGGAAACAAGAAAAGTCAATAAAATTTCTCCCAAACCACCTTTCCCTGCCCCTGGAAAGCATTTTATGGGATAATGAAAACCTCTTCCAGGGAGCAATGTGATTAAGTAATAAAGGACTGAATTTTCCTTTCTACGCGACTCCACGGGGTGCATCCCGGAGACTGCAATGGTCTGTGTACAGTTAACTGTGTGTTGGTGAACCACCAGATTACAGGTGTGTGTTAAGAGAGATCCCACTGAGATTTTTCCCTGGAATGGTTAAACAACAGTCCCATTCTCTGGCAACTTAACTGATTGGTAAGCAAGTCCTTCTCTCCCCGGGAAACTCAAATGTACTGCCCAGCTTCAGCAGAAAAAGCAAGTGTGCATACTTGAAGTCTTAGGAATCACTGGTTAATACTATCTGGTTGGAAGAGATTGCGTGAAGAATCAACTTTCTCTAGACATGCTTACTAGCGGTTTCAGGCTTCAGCTACAGCAGGCCACTAAGTGAAGATATATGACCACCTGTCATCTCTAGGAATCCAACACTTAAGGGATGGGGAGTGGGCTCCTTCCTGGGTTTAATCTCGTCTTGTTCCCTTCAGAAGGATGCTTAAGGGCACACAGGTTTGACCCAGACTGTTGCTCTGCAGGTTCCCAGTAACACAAAGGTTAAGCCAGCCAATAAATCAACCACCTAGTCAGGGCTTCATCACCCTGCACCCTGGACTCTCAGAGTTTCGCAGCCATCTGATATTTCTTTAATGGGATTATTTTGATAGGCAGGGAATTTCTGGAGTCTGTCATTGTGAAAGGACTGCTTCAACAATATTTATGGCATCATGCTTTAGTGGCTCTTCCTCATATTTTCTCCCAATATTTGAGCTTTATGCATTCCAAATTCTCTCTGAAAACATTTTCATTTCAAAGTACCATGTTAGTTCAAAGTATGCTATAGGGAGAAGTTATAAGGTTTATTTTTCAAAGTTTTCATCTTATTTTCAGATATATAGAAAATTGCAAGCATCTTATAAATAAATACCATTATTAAGTAGATTCACCAATTTTGTTTGCTTGCTTGCCGGCTTTGAGCAATGCTGAAGACAGAACCAGGGACCAAGTACATACTGGACAAGCATTTTTATCAGCATGCTAAATCTCTGGTCTCCAGATTGAAACATTTTTTAATGTTTTGCTATATTTTCCCTTTTTTGTACATTTTTTATTTAAGAATATTTTTCCTGTATCCTCCACTGCTACCCCTCCTTTCTTTCCTCCCTCAGTCTCTCCCCACTCCATCCCCCCATCCATTCCCAAGGAGGGCAAGGAATTCCAAGGTGAGTCAGTTCAGCCTGGCATATCCAGTTGGGGGAGGTCCCAGCCCCTCCCTCCAGTATCAAGGCTGGGTTAGGTTCCTCTGTAGGGAATAGGCTCTGAGATGCCAGTTCATGCACCAGAAATAAACTCTGGACCTACTGCAAGAGGCTCCACAAACTACTCACTCCATTTGACTGTCATCTACATTCAGAGTGTTTAGTTCCTTTCCATGAAGGTTCCTCCCCTGTCATTTCAGAGTCAGGGAGCTCCCAATAGCTCAAGTCAGCCATCTCTTGGGTCTCCTCCTCATGATTCTAATCATAAGGCCCACTCTCTGTGTCTCTCTGACACACAAACTCTCTGTCTCTCTTGTCTCTGCTCTCTCTCTCTCTCTCTCTCTCTCTCTCTCTCTCTCTCTCTCTCTCTGGTGTGTGTGTGTGTGCATCTCTACATACACTCAAAGACAGTTATTTCTAAACTACATGGCTATGACTACATGCTACATGCATCATGCCTTTCCTCTATAATATCTCAATGTGCATTTTCTAAGAGATGTTACATAACCACAGCACAATTGTCAAATGTAAGAAATTTAACATTGACATTATACTCTTATACTTTCATAATATACAGACCCTGAAAATCCATCATGTCTCTCCAGTAATAATTTTTCTAACAATTTTTCTGTCTAATAAAGGATTCAGCTGAGTTTACAATATTCGGTTTTATTGTCTCTGTAAAATCCCTTAACTGTACAACCTGTGGTAGACATTTGTCTGCTTTTAATGCTCATAATTTCTGTATGGTTTAAGATATTGTCCCATTTCTTTACTGAACAGTGATTATTTGTCCTTCTTTGCTTTTTAAATAATTTGGGATGCTGTAAATCTTCTGTTTCTCCCTAAATGTACATCTCTGGATTGAGCATCCATAGATGATCGTTGCCTGAACTATTTGTTACTTTGTCTGTCCCAGCTTGCTTCATAAAGATGCATTGCAAGAAGTTAGTTCACTGACCACCACTATGGGGTGGAGGAAGGGCTCATAAGGCATGCCCCCTCCCTGAGAGGCTATTGGCAGGTAAAGATTGCTGGGACACACGTTTTTCTCAGTAGTGTAGCTATTGGTAAATTGTCCATGCTCCTGTAACTAGCCCATCACCTAAGCTCACATAGGCAAAACTAGTTAAACCACAAAGAGGTGAGGAATCAACAGGTTAAGAAAGTGAACAAAAGAACATAGTGAGGATAAATATGTTGAAAATATACTATAAGCATGTTTTTAAAAAGTATCATTAATGCATTGTTATATGCTATTAATATATGTTAATAAGTTCAAGAAAATTTAAAAGATACATTTTAGAAACTTAGTTCACTGACTACCTCCTGGAGGGGAAACAAAAACAAAAACAAACCATCAGCCTGCCTGAGCCATCAGAGGCTTCCTCATTCATAGGGTGACCACACTATAATGGGGGAGGGATAGGCTACAGTGAGTGCTGTTCACTACCATACACTTTTCTTTTATTCTAGTTTCTTAGTGTCTGGGGAGGAGGGGGGCTGACCTCCGAGGTGAGAGTCAAACTCTGAAATCACGACACCATATTCCCCGCCTTTGATTCAATATCAAGCATTTTTCATTATGATTACAGGCAGTCTCTCATCCAGGGCATTTCCCCCCTTTTGTTTAAATTGTTTCTTGAATAAACATCTCAAAATTTAGGATGGCAGCCAACAGAAGATAATCTCCCAGGGGAAAATGCTGGAATCCTTACAATTTCCATCAGCAAGTAGCAGAGGAAAATGAAACATTGCCATTCATTTCCAGAGAAATTGCATTCTATGCTAAGGTCTTCCACCTTTCAATCCAAGAAATGAAAGGTAGTTTTGAAAAATGTTAGATTTTATAAAGGACAACACAACCAAAATGTGGCATTCCCAAAGAAACAGAAACACACAAGCACTTACCATGTTCATCTGCAAACAACTCCTTCTCCTTGTGTAAGGAGTTGAGGATCTCAGCAACCTGATCTGTTAATTACCGAGAAAACTCTATGAAAGAAACTGTAACCTACTGCTTAAGGGAACCTATCACCTACCCCCTGTGGGGTTTAGCATGTTCACTAAAAATAAGCATATTTCCTTCAGGACAGATGGGAAATGTGAGGTGACAATTCATTCTCCATGAAAAAAAAAAAAATGCGACTCCTCAAGAGGCAAATTCTCACCTGAAAGTGTGAATATCCACATGCATAAAATAGAAAAAAAAAAAATCAGCTCAGAGATCTGTCAATGAGAATGTCTGCTGAAGAAGATTGTTTTAATAAAACAGTTTGATGGTAAAGAAAAGTAATTCAAAACAAAGAGTTGAGATGCGACCTGCAGGGACCACTGTCAATCATATCTTTCTTCCTGCTGAGTAGAACCCGGACAAGGGGAATGGGATTTATGTATATATTATCCTCACATGTATTGAGTAAACGTTATCCAACCCCTGCGGCCTAGAAATGTGAAAGAGATGACATGGCTACCATGTAACAAAACAAAGTTCATCAAGCTGCAATGTCTTAATGGCAGGCTTTATTGGGACTTGGAGGTGGATTGCATTTAAGGTGATCTCATTTTGTAGGCAATACCACACAAGCACAGTTTAATACATACTCATACAAAAAGTATATTTATGCAAATGATTTTGGCCAATCCCCTATTTTTAATTTGTTTTTCAATTTCTTATTTTGAGCTAGACATTGGGCTATGTGGACTCTGGATACATAATGGAGAATAATGAACAGCCCTCAGTATGTACATTGGCAGATTGAACTAATTACAAATAAAAATCATTACATCATGCCAAAAAATAGTTACAAGTATACTGCACATGAGCAAACTCTACTTTGTCATAATTCCACAAGCAATACAACAGTCTAACAACTATTGCATTTGTTACTGTAAGTGATCTATAGATCTTTAGGAGGACAGCCAGGTGTAGTAGCACATATCTGTAATCTTAACACTTGGAGGTTGAGGCAGAAGGATCACAAGTTCAAGATGAAAGAGCTTCAGGACTGCTTAGCCTACAACATGACACCTTACCTTAAAAAAAAAAAACCAACAAACGTATAAGTAAATAAATCATAGAGAATATGGAAAACCATAGCATCTCATCTTAGGGCTTTAGCGGTTTCACATATTGGTATCTTAGAACGAATCCCATATAGGATGACTAAAGATACAATCCCTGTCCTCACAAATACTGTAACATATGCATGTATTTTATGATTGTAACATTGTAGTTTATTAAAAAGTTTTCATAATGATCAATAATGCCCATAGAAATACACTATAAATTATTTGTGCAATTTTAATATATTGAGTAGATGTATTTACTTAAAATATAAAAAGAAATAAGCAAAACTAATTTAAATGATTAATATTCCTCAATATGTCCAAAAATTTTAATAGAAAAAATGATATAATCATCAATAAAAGCTATTTTTGTTTTGCAATATTGCAGAGTGTAGTTAAGCCTTTGGCATGATAGACAAGTGTTCTATCATTGAGCTACAGCCTCAGCTCTTATTGATAAATCTACATTCTGCTTCTTTTTCATGTTGAATATTTAAAAGTTTAGGCATGTTTTAAACTTCAGATGATAAATTTTCATTAGAAATATTCTATTTCTCTTTTTATTTCATAAAGGCTTGTAGTTAACAAGATTGATAACAGGAAGAGAATTGGCTGAGCAGGTAAAATATTTTCTATTAAAGAGTGAAGCCTAGAGGGGCTGAAAAGACTGCTCTGTGGTCTCAGTGGTGAAGAGCGGACTGCTTCTGCAGAGGACCCAGTTCAATTCCAACAACCATGTCAGGTAGTATACAACTGCCTGTAACTCCAGCTCAAAGGAGACCTGAAACCTCTGGCCTCTGAATGCATTTGTACTCTTGAGCACACATTCCCACCCATAGACACACGGGGGGGGGGGGGAGAATTAAAGCTTAATCTTTTTTTAATGCATGTATGGAGGGCTTGGACCCCAGAAGCATCTCAGTACACACCTGTAAGCCCAAATCATGGAGATTGTAGAGACAAAAATATGGCTGAAGTTGGCAGTTGGCCAGCTGCCAGCCTGGCTGAACAGAACCAAGAACAGGAAGGCAGAGGGTGAAAGAGAAAGATATCTGTAATGTGCACTGGCAGGAATTTACATGGCACACCCACCAAATTCACACAATATATTTAGACAGATTCAAATTGTGTCCACCATTCTTAATTTTTCTTTCAAGGAACTGACTACTAATCTGGGTTGCCAACTTTATTACATCTGTAATCAACTAAAACCCAAGCACCTAGGCATTCCTTTGAAGAATTGCTTGACTGGATCACTTGAGGGGGGAAGACCCACACTATATCAGGGCCACACCTTCTGGTGGCAGCTCTCATAAAAGTGCACAGAAGAAGGAAGCTTTGGCGTTTTGCCTGCTTGCCCTCACTCTTGAAGGCAACTTCATCTGTTATGCTGCCGACACATTCCTTCCCTGGGATTAGAACCTACTTCTTTGGGTTTCCAGTGTAAACTGAAGATGAATTATCTCTCCAGGAACCTTTCAGGACACTGGAACCATATTGGGATTGTTGAGACAGCCAGTCTTGTATATTAAACAACTACAAGGTTAATGGTCTTTCTACTAGGAGACAGCACTGTTGGACTATTGAGACCACAGCCTGTGAGGCACTCTAATAACCTCCTTAAAACATATAAATATGTATATGTAACCCCCATGTATATATATATATATATATATGTATATGTATATATATATGTAGTGAGAGAGATACATATACATATATATTTCATTCTATTATTTCTGTTTCTTTAAGGAACCCAAATATAATTATGGAGGAGAATGAGAACATGGGAACATGGGACCAGTGGTTGTTGCACTGGCGGTATAGTTCTGAATGCTGCCACTGTCCGTATTGTACATATAACAAGCACATAGTTTGGAGGCTACCACATGACACATCTATATGCTTCTGCACCACTCCAGGAAATGGGAACGTCAGATTTCAGTTCCAAGACATCAGAGCTGAATGTGCATATCCTTTATGTATTGCAAATGAATGATGGATTTTATTCTGTCCATAACATTATGTTAGTTCATAGCTGTCTGAATTTTAAGTTTGGACTAAAGCCAGCTCAGATTCACATCTCTCCCTACAAACTTGTTCTATCGGCCAGGTCCAAACTTTTTTCTATAATCTGAAGTTGAGTGCTTCTCCATACAACATGCATGTTCTAGTTTTACTATTGCTCTTCAGCCCACATCATGTATGTCATTCAATTTCACTCTCTTACAATTCTCTCCCAGGCCTTAGATGCATTTGAACTCACAAGTTGTGGTGAGGATGACCCTCATTGACTCATATGCTTGAATATTTGTTCTTCAATTATGGAACTGTTTAGGAAGGATTGGGAGATGATGTAGCCTCGTTGGAGAGGGTGTGTCATGTAAAGCAGGCTTGAGGCTTCACGAGATTCTCCCTATCCCCCAGTGTCCTCTGTGTCTTCTGCTTACATTTTGAGAAATGAGTTCTCAACTGTTCCTGCTGGAATGCCTTCACAGACTCTAACCCTAAGACTATACACCAAGTAAATGTTTTCTTTTATAAGTTGCCTTGGTCCTGATGTTTCACCACAGCAATAGAAAAGTAACTAACACACAAATCCAGTGAAGCAGGTGGTACAGTTAAGAATTTGCAAGGCCAGGAGAAACATGAGCTGGTATTGCTTACAGAGGCCAGCCTGTACCTCCACAGGTCCATTTTGTAACAATAAAGACTGATACCAAAGAGAATCCTTTAATAGAAGCCTCTTCTAAACCAATGTTTTTTCTTTTAAATTTGTCTTCTAGTTCATATCCAAATACTTTTCTAAAATTTGAATAAATACACTTACAACTACTTATTTTTAATTTTTAAATTATGATAAAATAATGTATTTTTAATCCCAAAAGACTATTTTCTGGAAATTTTTAGCCAATGACTCCAGGAAATTTCTAGTGTAATTGTGCCCCACCCTACCCTATATCACCCAAACACACACACACACACACACACACACACACACACACACACACGGAGATTGATCACTTAGCAATCTTTCTTGCAGGGCACCTGGATTCCTGTGCACTGACAGGGTTTGAATTCAGATAAGGTTTTTAAAGATGTCAGCTTCTCTTTTGCCCTTTCTATTTACCTCCTAGGGGGTAACAGATACAACATTTTCTTTATTTTTTCTTTTTAAGCAAAAATGTGTTAATTTCTCACCTTGGCGATATCATAGGCTTCCAGAGAGCAAGGTTTAGTGGTAGTTTGATCATTCTATTAGGGAATATTAACTTGGAAATTGTGCAAAAATATTAAAGTGGTCCAACTATGAGACATTCAACAGAGGCCCCCCCAATAAGTATAAGATCAAAAAACAAAATAACTACAAATAAACTGATTCTATCAGGATGAGTGTGTTGATCTGAAGTGGTTAAGATGCGTTATAACTTAGGGGAAGGTAATAATTTGTTTGAGATAGTTCTATGCTCATATTTTCTACTGATTTTTTTAGGTGAGTATGCAAGGTAAATTGGCAAGCTAGTTACAAAAATCTCATATATATGCCATTCCACTGTTTTCATTCATATTTGTCCCCACTCCCTTATTGTATTAACTAGATTCTCTAATAAGAAACCAGAATGAAGTGTGTTTTTATAGAGTAATCTAACAATGGTTGTTTCTCAGTATAAAGGACGAGCATCTTCTAGGTGTTTAATCCACCAGACTGGATGTCTTAGTAGTTCCAAACTGGTGCTTGGATTTTTAGCTGACTACAGATGTAGTCAAGTTAACAGACATTAACTCACTCGCACATACTCACACACACACACACACATAATTTTAAGTACAGAATGAGAGAAAACATCTGATATTTGTCTGTGTGCATCTGCCAAATTTTGCTTAACATAAAAATTTCTAGTTGAATACAAATGTCACAATTTCTTTATGGTTGCCCAAAATTGCATACATGTTATATTTTCTTTATCCCCTCTATCTTTGATCAACATCTAAGCTGGATGTCATCAACAGTGCAATACTTGGAAGAACAGGCATCTTGTGGTTTGTTAACGTAGATTAATTCTGGAATAAAGCCAAAAGTGCCGTAGCTGGGTCACAGGATAGCTTGACTTTTAGTTTTTGAGAAATGTCCCATGGTGGTTTAAATAAGGATATTAAAATGACCGCCATACACTCATACATTGGAATACTTGGTCTCCAGTTGGTAGCACTTTTTGAGGAGGGTTGAGAAGAGTGACTTTATTGGAGGAGGTATGTCACTGGGGGTGCCCCCTTCTCTCTGCTTCTTGTTGTGGATCAGAGGTAAGTTCTCAGCTACTGTGGCAGACTTATGCCTGGCTGCTACCATACTCCCTGCCATGAGGGAAATGGAACCTAACCAGACCATGTACCCTAAAGTTAAATCTTTTCTTTTACAAGTCTCCTTGGTTATAGTGCTTTGTCACAGTAACAGAGAAGCACTTCCATACTGGCTTCCAAATAGACACAAGTTTACAATCCGATCACCAATGAATATAGGTCCCTCTTTCCCCATACACTCAGCAGCATTCGGGGCCCTTCTACTCAGGTTGTGATGAAATCTCAAAGCAGATCTAAAGATGTTGAATATTTTCTCAAGTACTAACTGGCGATTTGTATTTCTTCTTTGTGATTGTTAATTCAGTCCATTGGCCCACATATTAATTGGGTGACTTAAGCTTTTCCTTGGGTATTCAGTTCTTACAGTTCTTTATATTTTTGTAGATATTAATCCTCTAATTAATGTGTAGTTGACCAAAGTTGTTTTCCATTCTGCATGGTTTGGTTCACTCTAGTGATCATTTTTTGTTTTTCAATTTTATATGATTCTATCATTTCATCTTTGGATCACTTCCCAAGCTACAGAGTCTTTTTCAGAAAGCCTTGCCAGCACCTGTGTCTTGATATAATCTCCTTTAGCAGTTTCTAAGTGTTAAGTTTTACAGTGGCTCTTTGGTGCCTTTAACAGATTGGATAGTGTATTTTTGTAATAAATTTCATAGTGTATTTTTAAAATATTAAACAAATACTTGTTTGCTTGGACCTACATTTTTCAGTGATTGCCTGGAGTAAGAAAATATAATACAGAGATTCTCAAACCTGAACATAAATATTATAGAGTAGGATTTAGGAAATAATACCAAAGTAATAAATATTACTTAATTAGGCTACAAAACTTGGGGTAACTTGCACTATAACAATGCTACCTAACATACAAGACTAATACTTAAGCCTCCATCTTTTCTCTCAGGCAAATCTAAACAGACAACAATCCCTACCCAGGAGAGATCTATTTATTACTTTGACAGATGATACATGCTATTTGACTTCAGTAGGTTTTATCATGGCCCCCACATTTCTCCCAACACTAGGAAAATCAAGATGATGACCAAAGATATAGCCCAAGATGAGGAGCAAAGCCAGATTCCAAACATTTATAATAGTATAAATGATATTATTTTAAATATTATTTCATATCTATTATTGGCTCACATGTGTGTAGATATGCATATCATGGTATTTATGTAAATATTTAGTTCTCTCCTTCCACCTGTGGGTTCCAGGGATTAAATTTAGATTATGATACTTGATGGTAAGCACCTTTATCTGCTGAGTCATCTCACTAGCCCCACAATAGATATTATTTAAAATCATTGCACAATTAAAGATCTGAGTCCAAAGTTAATAGAGCTATTTTAGCAATGTTCCACCAGAGTCTAGTTCACTGATCATAAAAGAACAGAAAATATATGCAATCTATTTTTTGAATGACAAAGAAGAAATATGTATTCTGGTATTTGTCGTATTTCCTGTGAAGCCCATCTGGCCCAGTTATATTTGTCAAAAGCTCTAAAATACAATTTTTCAGGGCTTCCCAAGTATAAAATCAAAATTAATCTCTTGTAATAATTCCCATGTAGTTTTACTGACTCACCACTGCTGAATCATTATAAGCTGCCCCATGTAATAGAATTGGAATATCAGAGAGGCTAGGTTTTATAAAGAAAGTGCATCACTTCACTTCTAGAATATTCATGGTTTTGGAATCAGTTGCATCATTCTCTTATTATAAAGAAGTGCCCACAACAAAGCTCTTAAGCAGTGGGCCACAGCAGAGCATCATATGTTCAGTAGGGTGGCCCACAATGGCTGTAAGTCAAGGGTGATGCTTTGACTATGAATCTCTTTACAAACTCAGCTTAACATGAATGTTAATGTAGCATAAATGGGTACACTACACTTATAGGCCAAAAGAGTTACTTCTTTTCTTTGACAGGTGATTATTTTATGCATACAGAAGGAAGAACAAAGCCTGTCAAAACCTTGATCTTTCTTCATTATTGACCATGTCCAACACACAAACAGAGAGATGAGCCTAAAAAGGCTATTTTCCCACTGGAGCAAATATTGGCTCCACTGGCCCCATAAGGTTTCCATAACTTTCTTAAAGAGAGACTCATTATAATAAAAAATAAAAATGCCCTCCCCAAAGCCACATGCTTAGAAACTACATTCCATCATATTGCATACAATTATACAGCAGTTATAAGATGATCCTCCATACTTTGTAACAAATTTCCTACCAGGTATAGGTCCTACATTTTTTAAAATAATCCCCAAACAAGAGATGTATGATTGCACAATCCTCATATGTAAAAACAAATATTGAGAATATCCCTATACACACATGCTCACATTTTCAGAAGACTCATATCTATTTTAAGATAAACCTAGAGTACATCAGGATTTTTGATTGTATAAATCCTGACATTAGGCTGTTGTATTAGAAGCCCAGTGACTTCGAGCTCAGCTAGCTGACACGCTAACAGTGCCCTCTTAGTGTGAGCAGTCAGGGATGATTAACTGAAAACTATTTCCAAGTTAAACATTGATTTGCTTCTGCCTTCATTTATTCCAATCGTGGATGACCTTTCCAATTTTTTTTTTTAAACAAAAGAAAGCAGGTACCAGTGACTTTGGATTTCTTAGTACGAGGCAGATTCTACATTTGTTAGTTCCTATACTTTTATCTTATAAAGAAATTACTAAATCTGAGGCAATCCAAGAGATGTTGTACACATTCACGTACAGAAAAACATAAAACAGAGGCAAATACATGCATGCACATACATTAAGGTGCACACACAAATGTATACACACAAAGCAAGTACACACAGACAGCATGCATACATATCCCACATATATACCAGATAACACACACAAACAGCATACACACAAACATATACCTTATTTAAAATTGTAATGACATTTTTCTTTAGTCTTATTTCAATTATTATTTTGCTTCAGTAATCAATTGCTTATGAGTTTATGAGTTTTGTTTATGAGTTTGTTTCATTATTTTTTTTCTTTAAATAAAAAGGGCTTTGCATATACTGTGACCATTAAAGGAACATATTACCTTTTATTTAATTTTTTAGTTAGCATTCAGAGTAATGAGCTTATTCATAACATTTTATACATGTGTGTTATTGTACACAAGTTGGTTTTTTTCTCCCATTGGTCTTTTCCCCATTTTTTCTTTTCTTTCTCTCTAATAACCTCCCTTCTGCTTCCAAGTTGTCTATGTATATGAGAGAGAGAGAGAGAGAGAGAGAGAGAGAGAGAGAGACATACAACACTTGTTTCTCTTCTCCTTCATTATCATCTCTAATCTCCCCTTTAGAACCTTTGTAGTTCCACTTTTACATTTATGTCAGATAAAGGGTGTGTGTGTGTGTGTGTGTGTGTGTGTGTGTGTGTGTGTGTGTGTGTGTGTGTCTCTGTGTGTGTGTGTGTCTGTGTGTGTGTGTTTGTCTGTGTCTGTGTGTGTGTCTGTGTCTGTGTGTGTGTGTGTGTGTGTGTGTGTCTGTGTGTCTGTGTCTGTGTCTGTGTCTGTGTGTGTCTGTGTATCTGTTTGTCTGTTTCTTCTCAAGACAGGTCTCGTGTACACCAGGCTGGCCTCAAACTCACTATATAGCCAAGCTTCTGATTCTCTTCTCTCTACTTCCCAAGTTCCCAAGTGCTGGAATGATGAGTGTGGGCTAGCATGCCTGGGTGCTGTTCTTTCTTCCTTCAGTCCATATTTAAGATAGAAACTCTTTATATCTTTATAATCGTCACCAAATCCTGCTGAGTTTGGATCTCAGAAAACTCCAAAGCCAATAGAAGCGTCCCTTGTTGTTAGCGGTTTGTTTTTGTCTTAGCGAACAGGATACTGAGAGAAAGGGTAAAAAGTCAAGGCCAAAAAGAAGGACAGTGCTGAGGAGAAGTATCATTGGGGCTGTGCCCTCCTCCCCAGTCCTCTGAGCTATCCACAGAATACATATGAATGTCCCTGCAAACTGATGTATAGTGTGTTTTAATAATAGAGTGTTGCATTTCCCATACAAACATACCTTTTTCTATTTTTTTAATCTTTCTAATAATATTGGGTACCAGTTTACACAGAGGGTAAGAAGCCCTGTGAATAAAACTTTTCTGATCTAAAATATTCTAAAATATCCCATACTAAAAACTAAATCTAAAAACTAGACCAGATCTTTACAAATTTTTATTATGAGAAATTTCATAAAGCAACTATTTAAGTAGCAATTAATAATTGTTAATATTTCTTTTCATTCATTCATTCATTCATTCATTCATTTAGACAGGGTTTCTTTGTGTAGCTCTGGCTGTCCTGGAACTAGCTTTGTAGACCAGGCTGGCCTTGAACTCACAGAGATCCTCCTGCCTCTGCCTCCTGAATGCTAAATTAAAGGTACATACCACCACCAACCCCAGGGGCTATTGTTAATATTTATAAAAATTATAATGTTGTTCAGGTTCTTTGTTTGGGTTTGGCTTAAGCATGTACTAACAAGAAATGAAACCTGTTGTAGTCAGAGCTTGGGCCCTAGAACACAGATTAGTGCCTTTAGCTAGCTACACGATTTCCTATGATTATTGAATCTGACGGCAGGATGTTTTTTCATTTGTTTAAAAGTTCTACATTAAGTCAATGCTTTTCTGTTTGTTAAAAACATTCCAAGTATGACACACTTGTTTCCTTTAAGATAAACTTCTTTCCACGTGACATTTCATAAATTTTTCCAAAGCTAAAGGCTTGACATGCAGAGGCTGGGTATTGTTTCTTGAAGTCCTAAAAACCAATTACCACCTTTTCCTGACAGACCTAGTGGGACCAGTTACTTCACTCTTCTTTCAGACATTAACTTCAGGTTTCAACATCCACACATTAACTGCCACTGTCTTCCTCCACCCTGTGATTTTTTTTTCCCTTGGCAATTATCTGGACACCCCTGTCTGGGCCACTCTCTCTGTATGTTTTTTCTGGGTAGCAGAATATGGAACAAGGCTTATGTTGATTTTGTACAGCCCACATTCCTGGAATGTTCGTGCTGAGTACAGAATTTGACCTGTAGCACAGTGAGAAAGAGTTCAAATGCAAACTCCAGAGATATCCATCCCACAGAATAAATGCCAATAAGCAATTTCCTTTCCCAGCTTACTAGAGATTTTCGTCAGATAGCCTATAACAGACAGAACCTGTGCCAATATTTTATAACCCATAAAATTTCTTCAAGCAATTGTACAGATTTCCAGCCATCCTTTGATCAGTCTTTTGTAACGGCGACTCTAGACCCTCGCCTAAAAATGATTCCTAGATCTCGATATATACATACAATGGAAAAGATATGGCCTCCAGAAAGCTTCTTATTAAAGCACTTAATCTGTTCCACCACATTCTTCCAAGACACAGCGATCAACATTGGAGCTGGCCTGAATGGCCAGTCCTAATAAGACTGATACACATGGCCTAAGTAATTGGATTGCTATATGGGATTGAATGTCTGACAACAAAAGATAGCCATCTCTATTTGACCACCAAAGCTTTGTTCCAGCAATGAATTCATTTAGCAATGCATTTAGAGGCTCCTGGACCCAGGGAGAAAGGACAGACCTGAAACACAAAAATGGAGCCAGCTGATGAGCCCAAAGACAGGGGTTATACAATTCCAAAAAGTTAATTACAGCAAACAAAAGCGGAAAATGATGACTTGTTGAATCATTACCATAATCACATTACTGCACTGGTCTCCAGTTCCCAGCCAAGGGTGGTGGCAAGGCTGCTTCTCACTTTCACCGTGTCCTCTCTGTTCATTTTCCACCTGCAAGCTACTGTCCATGGCTCCTTGGCTGATATGGTCTTACTGGGGTAGCCTGTTTGCATGTTCTAGATGTCTTTTCTTATTTAAATATGTTAGTTTATCAAAAGATCCTGAGAGTAGAAGGTACTAAGATAGCATAAAATATTTGAGACGGTAAATACACTACTGACCCTGCTTTGATCATTATGTGTAGACATGCATATGTGTAATTTTTGTATCAGTTTAAAACATTTAAGTCATATAAGCATCATTGACAATTAAACTGTCTCATGTTTTCCTCAAATTTGGATTCGGGAAAGGCATGTTTTCTACTAAAACAGACTGCAGAATCAGACTCATATCTGAGTCTATAACTTTAGATAGAGATCAGAAGAGTTTTATTAAATTATAAATTAAACTATGTCCAAGGAGAATTCTCATCAATCAGAGTATTGATGTCCAAATCCCACCCCAGGGTGAAAATGAAAAGCAGCAAGAAATCCCCATGACCAGTGAAGCATCTACACTCCACCAGCATTCCTCCAGGCTTTAATAGGGCCTTTTAAAAAAATAAAAAATTAAAAAAAAACTTCTGGGTATTTAGTTTCCCCTAGTGGTGTGACATAAATTATCTTCACATTTAACTTCTCTGTAACATATTTTGTCTGTCTGGAAAGCATATCAGTCAGCAAGTGAAGCATTTCATTTTATAATCAACACAGACATTGGCACAATAATCATGGCCAAAACCCTGACCCAAAAGCAATAGCAGTAGTTAGTAGATGCAGCATGGATGCAAAATCACTATTTTAGAGATGCCAGCTTGGAGAGAAGATTCTTTTTTTTTTTTTTTTTTTTCAAGATGAAGCTCTGTAAGAGGAATCAAGAAACATCCATTCTACATTAAAATGGAAAGAAACAGGAAAGCCAGATAACTTTTGCTTTTTCAAACAGTGGCACCAAAGAAGCCCAAATACAAATGTCTTGACATCCAGTCCAATCTTCCACATCTTTAAATAGCATCTTGTAGCCAGGATTCCTTGCCCAACTTGGCAAAGGAATATAACCAAGTTTGTAGTCCAAATTGTGCCTTTGGATGCAAACTGAAAGCACATGAGCACATATTGTCCGAACATGGCAAGTTTCGCCTTCTCAACTTACCCTCCTGCCAAACAGAAAATGTAGTATCAAGAACGTGGAACTGTAACCATGAAAAGGCTTGCAATACTTGTAACATGGCTACAGATACCGTCGTTTTCACACAAGTCACGAACAGAAACTTAAAAATACTGTACTCTCCAGGCTTCTGAGCATATGCATCTTGGGACTTTGCTGATTTTTAAGAATTTTGTTTAGAGGACATACATTTCTCACTTTCCCATAATGGGCAGCAATGGCTTTTTCAATCATCACAGTTTCAAGAACACACAATTCCTATGAACTTTACATTTCAGAAATCTGGAGTTCCTTTGACAAAATGGGCCCTAAATTCAACAAAACATTCCAAACATCTGCTTTAAATATCTTAGTTCATCTTCATTTTCTCTGAACAAGTGAAGTAGTAATAGCATGTGTATTAGGTGAGCAAGAACAGTCTTGATTTCTGGGAAGAGAAAAATGAACCCCATCTCTGACTGCCCTCCCTCTTCCCTCTCCTCCCCTCCAATACTGCCCCTCCCAGCCCCACCTTTCAGCAGTCACTACATCTTCTTAATTAGACTTGACTTCACTTTTTCTAGGATTGTGTGTTTCAATATTCTTCCCTCAGATCATAAACCGAAGGATGTGAACTAATTGGCCTTGAATCCACCATTCCCCAGGACCTAGCCACATAGGCATTGCATGAGGGTGCTACAGATCCATTCAGGTGGACTTAGAAACAAGAGAGAAACAGAAGTCTTCAAACTTACATATAATATACATATAATATAAACATGTAGTCATTCAGTGATTTCCAGGGCATCATCACTTGACCAAGAAAATAATGAGATTTCAGTTCCAATGTTTGCTGTCTTTCTTAATCTCCTAAGGTGTGGCCTGTGCAAACCTCACACCTTACAGTCACTCACAGGGTTAAAGGAAATGTATGTCTCCACAGTCTTAGAGAGATAAATACCCAGGGCTCCAGTGACTAAAAGTGAAATCACCTCTTCACTGAGGCCTCAACCTGGCTCCTCTCCTAGAAGCCCCTTAACACCAGCCCGTACAACAGTGAAACTCAGGATATGGATGCCCATCTCATAGTCATTTCATATTTCATTCTTTTATTTTGTTCATTCTTCTCAGCCTTGGCTGGCATGGAAGGCCGTCTCTTCTCTGGAAATGTATGGAAATCTCAGAGAAAAATACCTTTCTCCACCTCATTATAGCTGTTCTTTGGACATTGAATGAGGCCTACCAGCAGCCCAGGCTAATGTACACCCTTGGCCTTGCTGTCTAACACACACTATAGCTTGGTATTCACCCACAGAATTTATGATTTCCTAAGCCTTTCTAAGCAGAATGAACCTGACCTACAAACTAATTACACAACCTAAAACCCACAAGTTACCCTGGGTCCTCAAATGAGTTTTAATTATTCTTTATACTATGTTTAGCTGGCTTGATGAATTTCATTGCCAAACCTTTTTAATCAGGAAATTTTATCCATCAATTCAAATGATTATACTTTCTTTAGAAATTAGACTCGGCCACCTCTGGTCGAGTAAAGTGGAGAGATAACTGCTCCCTGGCACTGTTTCCATTGATCCTCATAATCTTATACCTAGATTCTCTCCATTGATACCCATGGCCTTAAAACTAAACTTAATCCTCACTTCAGTGCACCATCCATAGCCAGGATTTGGCAACAGTTCACAAATGTGGGTCGTCTTCTTTAATACACAAGACTATATCTTTTTATGTCTATACCCACACTCAAAGCAGCATTATTCACAAGTTATGATATAAAACAACCCAAGTATCTATTGATAGATGAATGGATAAATAAAATATGGTATATATGTATGTATGCACAGTGGAATATTATCTGTCTTAAGAAGAGCAAGAAATTCTGACCACGTATGGCAACACATGTCTATAATCCCAACACTCAGCACTCAGAGGGTTGAAGCAAGATGATCCAGTTTGAGGCCAGCATGACTACTGAGTTTTTGCTTTATCTTATATTTTATTTTGTTATGCTTGGCTGCTATCTCTTAGCAGCCTGTTTTTTCTAATGAGAGACAGAAAGGGAGTAGATATGGAAGGAAGAGGAGGTGAGTTGAGGGGAAGGGAAGGGAGGGGAGAGGAGAGGGGATGGAAGGAATAGAGAGAGGAAAAACTGTAATCAAGAAATGTGTATGAGAAAAGAATCTGTTTGGGGTTTTGTTTTTGTTCTTTGATTTTTGTTTTGAGACAGGGTTTCTCTGTGTAGTAGACTGTCCTGGAATTCGCTTTGTAGATCATCAGGCTGGCCTCAAACTCATAGAGATTCACCCGTCTCTGCCTCAGGAGTGCTGGAATGAAGGTGTACACCATCACCACTTGACAATAATCTATTTTTTATAAAATGGGGGGGAAAAGGAAAAGAACCAACCATAAAAAACATGAAATTCCAACCCATGCTATAGTATGTATGACCCTTGAGAACACTATTCTAAGCTAGCCACCAAATGACGTTTTGTATGGTTCACATACAAAGGATAGTTGATGCTGTCAAAGTCATACAACAGAAAGTACAAGCGTACTTATCAGTGCACAGTGAACATGGGACTGGGCAGCGATAACTTCCTCAGCACAGAATTTCTGTTTTATTGTATGAAAGTAATGGAGACGGATGGTTCTGATACTGCACAACATTAGGAATGTGTATAATACCATTGAACACACAACACTTACAAATGTTCTAAATGTTGCAACAGAATAGAAAAATAAAAGATACTTTTCTCTCATCCAGCCATGTAATGAGGAATGGTCATATGACTGAGCTGTAACTGTACAATGCATAGGAAAGTATGTGTTATTTTGTGGTCAGGGCTATAAAACTCCACACATGTCATTCCCCATTCTCCTTTCTCCTCCAGTAGAAGTAAGTAAAGTGAGTGTGGAAAATGGTAAAGTTGTCAGTAAAAGAATCCTGCTTCCTATATCTGCCTACTCACGCACTGACTTCAAATAAACCAAAACTGAAACTACTTCCCTGAGCCTTTATGCATCTAGGATTTGTTTGTTATAGCAACTAGCATGATGTAAATGCAGCTACCTGTGAGCTAGAAAACACAGTATCTTCTCTCTGAGACCTTATCTTTAATCTGGGATCTTAGCCAAGAATGGAGGCATGACTGACATGGCAAGGCCCCTGTGCACATGATCTTTCATCTGCCAACTGGCTTGTCCAGGCTTGACCCCATAGTGTGCGATGCAGAGTCCTCAAGAGCCTGAGAGCATAAAAAAGGGCAAATACCAAAAGAAAAGTATTGTTGCTCTTATCCACCTTTGCTATTTCACTGGCCAGAACAAGTCACATAGCTAATAGCTAACCCTTGTTGAGAAAGAACTGGAAGGAGGTGGGGGGGGACGGACAGAGGGACAGAGAGACAGAGGGAAGGCCGGAGGGAGGAAGGGAGGGAGAGAGGGAGGAGAAGAGGGGAGAAAGGGGAAGTGAGAGGGAGGGAAGGAGAAAGGGAGGGGAGGAAAGAAGAAAGGAAGGAAGGAAATAGATTTTGTATATGTGTCTAATAGGATCTTCCTATGTAGCTCAGGCTAGCCTCAGACTCAGGTTCCTCCTGCCTCAATCTCCTACATCCTGAAATCACAAGTAATGCACCAACCACCATGTTCATCCAGAAGCCAATTTCTTGTTTGAAATATCTTCAAAATAAAATTGTAAGGGATCCTGCTGGTTAAGGTGGAAAGACTTTAGGTACATCTTCATTATTTCAAGTAACTTGCTTTCTCCTAGCTAATAATTTTCTTCATCCTTTTAAATAATAAATGTGTGAGGATGCCCTTTTTCGTGCAGTTTATTTTACCAGTATAAATTCTGGTTCTTTTAAACATTTTGTTGTACATTTAAAAAAAAAATCCAATAGACCTTTAACCCAATTTCTCTAGCAGTTAGCATTTTACCACTGTTTCTCAAGACCATTTGAGAATAAGTTATACACATTATTCCCCTTTGCTCCTAATATTTTTCTGCTTATTTCTAAAACCATGCCTTATCTGATCACAGTAAAATTTTAAGAAGTCAAATTGTCTTTATGATAGTATTACCTGGTGCTGTCCAAAATGGCAGGCCTGTGCTACATTCAGCTACTTACCTAAATAATCAAACTTTTGGTTTCATGGTCATAGTCACACTTAAAACTAATGAGCACATGATAGTAGCTACCATGTGGAATAGTGTACAAAATTTTGTGCCATAGAAAATAGTACTAGGCAAAGTTGATCTAGGTTTTTCAAGCCCTGTTTGCTATAGTTATAGATCTGTAGAGATGAAATCCATATTGGCTACAAGAAGCCACAAGATAATTATCACTTCTGTGTTCTAGATAGGGAGTCAAAGGTAGATATTTGACTGGTGCTCCATAGTGAATCAATCCTGCAAGCAGAGATCTGAACATGTGCTTGACCATTTAAAATTGTATATTTATTTTTTTTTAACCATATCATTTTATCTTACATTTTAGATTGGGTTTTTGGAAGCAGAGCTTGGGAGAAGAATTAATATATGAGTTATTTATATTTTTTAATGTTTCCAATAAAAACATATAAAGGAATGAAGATCTTAGAACAAGGAACAAAAGGACTCAGCAAAATGGCAATTTCAGGCAATGTCCCACCCTGGGGACATGAATGATACCCAAGAACCCAGCTGACTTGGAGATATGGAAACTAGGCTTTCAGAAACACACACACAGTCAGTCCTGGGCTATATGCTTCAAAAGGAAGATATAAAGCCCCAGGTACTTCTAGAAATCTGCTTGTGATGTGGGCAAAACAGTGACAGTAGCCCATGGGTCACCCTCTAAAAAAGGTAGTCATTCATGGTGCTAGAGTCCAAGTACAGAACATCTTGGCACAGGCTCCCAGAATCAGACAAAATGAATGTACAAACCCCTGGGTGACTCCCTAATGCAAATTACCACTGAACATCCTACCTCACTGTGCTTCCTACAGTGTGGCCACCAAGCATCTCTCCTACTGTTTTGTTGAACTAAAACTTTAAAATCTAGCTGGTTTTTTAGAATAAATGCTCATTCATTTTCCCTGGCCTATTTCCAAGAGATATTTGCTCTCGTCCACAATATCAGTTGAGGAATAATGATAATAATGAGGGTGGGGAGGGTGGGGCTACCCTTGATAAGAAACATAAAATCAAAGGGCAGGAGCCAGAGAATACAGATCCAAGAACATTCCAGTGCAAACCAGTCCACTAGATAGACAGAAACCTCTCTTTTGAAGAATAATTTTCTCCTGTCTCATAGTCTACCTAGAGGACATAAGTACATACAATGTAGGTTAATAAGAAGGGGGCAGAGTATTTTATGGTGTACGATTGTGCCTTGTTACCCAAGATTAGGAAGTTTGGTGGACATCAAAGATGAAGAGCCCTTAGAAACAAATGTGTCTTTCCCTTTCTCACTCCTTCCTTTGCGTGTGTAGTAGAGTATAGCACTGTAAGTAGTAAGCTATAGAAGATGTGATTTTATATGATCTCCAAGGTTGCTGCAAGTAGTTTCAGCTGAATGTTCCTTTCTCCTGAGCTTTTTCTCTCTCTCCTCACACTTGGGAACCAAGCCATGATCCTGTGAGCAGACGTATGCTCTATGAAAACACTGCCTGCCAATATTCAGCCTCAGCTAAGGTACTACCTTAAAAAAAAAAAAAAAAAAAAAAAAAAAAAACCCTCAAAGAGCAGCAACTTCTACCTGGCTGTGAGTGAGGACATTCCAGCTCCAGTAAAATACTTCTCCTACTGTTCATCGCTCTATCCACTCAGGGCTGGATTGGTTATTCCTTAGCTAGAGAACTGTTCATCGCTCTATCCACTCAGGGCTGGATTGGTTATTCCTTAGCTAGAGAACTACTTCATCACGTTTTGGTGGTCTTATTTTCCTCATTGTACGTGTGGCCCTTTTATCTTATAGTCCAATGCTCTGCTTTTCTCTTCTGACCTCACCTCATAACTAACCAAGCTAAGTATAAATGAATATTGAAGATGCATGGGAAAATGGTTTTATTTGTGGCCTACTTTATTTTTATTTTGTATGTTCAGCCAACAGTGCCTTAGGATGAAGTCTCTTAGAATATCCAGGGAAGAGGAAAAAAAATACTATCAAATGTGTATATAAGTAAGAACTACCAAAAGTGGAATTGTTCAGCTTGGGCTTGCGTCTTTGAGTTTTATTTTTTTAGCCTGGCAAAATATATTGGAGCCTTCCCATCACATTTGTACAGCTATTGAGTCTGTGGGTCCATGATGTCAGACCAGGAGTGATTGCATCGTGCAGGGCTTCCACCTGGGTAGACTGCTGTTTACTTCTGTCCCTTCACATCACACAGAGCATATCCCAGCACTATGAAAGCCAGCCAGCACAGTAGGGAAGAAGCTTCCAGATCAGTGATTTCTCCATGTCTTATGACGAGATAATAAGTGAATGCAGTGACAGTCTCTTTCTGACACAACAGGCCTGTTACACACACAAGCTCATGGCAGCTATGAATACATACACGAGACCTGCACAAGCTCAAGTCACATAAAATCCCAGCATGAACCAGGGAGAGGGGGTCATGACTTCCCACCTATAGCTTAGGAACTATTTGCAATTTATGGTCGATGGGAGAGGCAAACTTGGTTTCTTCAGGGATACAGAGCCAGAGAGCTACCCATACTCTAGTGATGGGCCTTACATCCATGTATATATTGGTAGTTTTATATGTATTCAGTAGGTATAAAAAAGAGTTTTCAAGTTAGGATGGAAACATAGTAGGGGAATAAGGAGAGAAATGGGGGTGGATTTAATCAATGCCTACTGGTTGAGAAACTTTCAGAAGTAGCACATGAGACTATACTGCAGGCATGTTAGTAACATATACTCTACTTCTTCCCTTGATACATTGGCAAATTACAAGATCTAGACCATGCCCCATTCTGCCTTCAAAACATTACTAACTCAATAGTAATTGGGTTGGCTTGGGGATACTATTTCTAAGGATCCCTGTGATAGTCTTTTAAAAAGCCATTGGAAATGGGCCATTTTATCCAGCCTAATTATTATCAGAGTGTGGCCCTAGACCATACCAGCATTACATAAGAATGTACTGAAAATATAAATTATTGATCACATTCATATCTGTGGAATTAGAAGATCTGGCCCAGAAATATGTGCTTCCATGAGCCCTTGATCCTGATGGGAGATGTGGTATAAGAACCATCAGCCTAGTTGGGAGTTATAAAGCATACCAGTACCAGTAACAAAACAAAAAGAATATAATAAAACTAGCTGGATAGAATATTTTAATTAATTCTGAATATGAACATGCCAAATTAGCATGGAGATAGAAATATCACTCAAAAAAAAGGAATCTTATCAAATGTAAAAGATTAGAATTATTAGACTTGTGGCATAGCATCCTTTGGCTATATGCCCAAGAGTGGTATTGGCGCATCATGAGGTAGCTTGATACCCAGTTTTCTGAGAAACCATCATACTGATTTGCCAAGTGACTTTACAAGTTTACATTCCCACCAGCATTGGAGGAATGTTTCCCTTATTCCATATCCCCTCCAGCATAGGCTGTCATCAGTGTTTTTGATCTTAGCCATTCTGACAGGTGTAAGATGGTATCTCAGAGTTGTTTTGATTTGTATTTCTCTGATGGTTAAGGATATTGAGCAATTCTTTAAGCGTCTTTTGGCCATTTGAGATTCTTCTCTTGATAATTCTGTCTATATCTGTTCCCCATTCTTTTAGTGGATTATTTGGTTTTTTTTGATCTCTAGCTTCTTGAGTTCTTTATTAAAGATCAGCTGTCAGTCAGACGTAGGGTTGGTGAAGATCTTTTCCCATTCTGTAGACTGTCATTTTGTCTTATTCACCATGTCCTTTGCCTTACAGAAGCTTCTCAGTTTCGGGTCCCATTTATTAATTGTTACTCTGGGTGTCTGCGATACTGCTGTTATATTTAGGAGGTGATCTCCTGCGCCAGTGCAGTCAAGGGTACTTAATTTATTTTCTCTCAGGTTCAGTGTAACTGTGTTTATGTTGTGGTCCTTCATCCACTTGGACTTGACTTTTGTGTAGGATGATATATGCAGATCTATTTGTATTCCTCTACATACAAGAATCCAGCACCATTTGTTGAAGATGCTTTCTTTTTTCCATTGTATATTTTTGGCTTCTTCATAAAAAATCAGGTGTTCATAGGTGTGTGGATTAATGTCAGGGTCTTCAATTCCATTCCATTGATCCATGTGTCCGTTTTTATTCCAATATCAAGCTGTTTTTATTACTATATCTCTATAGTAGAATGTGAACTCAGGGATAATGATGATTTCAGAAGTTCTTTTATTGAACAAGATTGGTTTGGCAATCCTGGATTTTTTGCTTTTCTATATGAAGTTGAGTATTCTTTTGCGGTCTGTGAAGAATTGTATTGGGATTTTGAGGGAGGATTGCACTAAGTCTGTATATTGCTTGGTAAAATTGCCATTTTTACTATGTTGATCTTACCTATCCCAGAGCATTGAGATTCCCTCCATTTTCTGATATCTTCTTCAATTTTCTTCTTCAATGGCGTAAAGATCTTGTCATACAGGTCTTTCACTTCTTTGGTTAGAATTACCCCCAAGATTTTTTATGCTATTTGTGGCTATTGTAAAGGGTGATGTTTCCCTGGTTTTTTTTTCCCAGTCCATTTATCATTTGCATATAGGAGGGCCATTGATTTTTTTTTTGAGTTAATCTTGTATCCTGCTCTATTGTTAGAGGTATTTTTCAGTTGTAGTAGTTTCCTGGTAAAATTTTTGGGATCACTTATGCATACTATCATATCATCTGCCAATAGTGGACGTTTGACTTCTTCCTTTTCAATTTGTATCCCCCTGTATAGTGGGAATATGTTGTTACATTGTAAAAAAAACTGTCCTACTACTAGTTTAATAAAAATGCTTACTGGTAGAAGCAGACAGGAAGGGCTACCAGACTAAGAAAATTCCAGAAACAGCAAGAAAAAGGCAGAGATGCCACAGAGACACCAGAGGAGCAGATGCAGAAGATACCTAAGCTGCTCTGAGAAAAGTTACCAAGCCACATGGCTGAACATGATAAGAATCATGGTTTAGTTTAAGAGCAAGAGCTAGAAAGTTACATGCCTCATCCTCAGATCAATCAATGTACAATTAATATAAGGATATGTGTGTTTCAGTGGGACTAAGGGACTGTGGGTCTGCAGGTCTAGGCCATAAGGCTAGGTTGAAAAGTCTGGGCCAGAAACATAATACAACACTCTTGTTCTATTTTTGATATCTTATTGCTCTAGCTAGGACTTTGAGAACTATATTGAATATATATGGAGAGAGAGGACAGCCTTGTCTTGTTCCTGATTTTAGTGGGATTGCTTTGAGCTTCTCTCCATTTAGTTTGATGGTGGATTTCAGCTTCTGATATATTGCCTTTATTATGTTTAGGTATGTTCCTTGTATCCTTGATATCTCTAAGACCTTTATCATGAAGGGGTGTTGAATTTTGTCAAAGGTTTTTTCATCATCTAGTGAGATGATCTTTCAGGTTGTTTATATAGTGAATTACATTGAAAGATTTTCATATGTTGAGCCATCCCTGCAGCTTTAAAATGAAGCATACTCGATCATGGTGGATGATTGTTTATGATATGGTCTTGGATTTAGTTTACCAATATTTTACTGAGTATTTTTGTGGCAATATTCATGAGAGAGACTGATTTGTAATTCTCTTTTTTGCTTCTATCTTCATGTGGTTTGGGTATCAGGTGACTGTCGCTTCATAAAAAGAGTTTGACAATGTTCTTTCTATTTCAATCCTATGGTACAATTTGAAGAGTATTGGTATTAGTTCTTCGAAATTCTGGTAGAATTCTTCACTGAATGGCACTTGCCTTTGTGTGTGTGTGTGGGGGGGGGAGACTTTTAATAACTGTTTCTATTTCCTTAAGGGTTATCTGGTCTTGATTTAATCTTGGTTAATGGTACCTATCCAGAAAACTGTTCAAGGACATTTGCTCAACTATGTTCAACGCAGCATTACTCATAATAGCAAGAACCTGGAAACAGCCTAGATGCCCCTCAACCAAAGAATAGATTAAAAAAAAAAGTGTGGTACATTTACACAATGAAGTACTACTCAGAGGGGGAAAATGACATCCTGAAATTTATAGGCAAATGGATGAAGGTAGAATAAAAGAATTCTGAATGAGGTAACACAGACCCAGAAAGACAAATATGGTATCAACTCAATTATTAGTGGATTTTAGAAGTAAAATAAAAGATAACCAGGTTAAGGTTCACAATCCCTGAGTAGCTAGGTAACAAAGAAGATCCTAAAAGAGACACTCATGTATCCCCCTAAGAAGAGACAATAAATACAATCTCTTGAGTAAATTGGGACCATGGAGGGAGAGGTTAAGAGAAAGTAGGAAGAGAACATGAGGGACTGGGATGGGTGAGTTGGGAGAGGGACAGAGAGGGTGAACAATAAAATAGATATCTTGATAAAGGGAGCCATTTGGGAATTAGGGGGAAACGTGGTGTTAAGGAAATACTCAAGAATCCACAAATGTGGCCCCAGCTAAAACTCCAAGCAAGAGTGGAGAGGATGCCTGAATTGGCCTTCCCCTGTAATCAAATTGCTGACCACCATAATTCTCATCAGAGAAACTTCATTCAGCAAAATCAGGAAGCTGATGCAGAAATCCACAGCTAAGCACTGGGTTGAGCTCCCAGTCTAGTCAAAGAGAGGGAGGGGGAGATTATATGAGCAAAAGGACCAAAATCATGATGACAAAATCCACAGAGACAGCTGACAGAACTATCTCAGTCAGCTGACTGAGAGCTCACTAATTCTGGATAAGCTGGAGAAACTTTATGGGACTGAACTAGGCCCTCTTAATGTGGATGACAGTTGTGTGGCAGGTGCAGTTTGTGGGACGTATGGCAATAAAACCAGAACATATCCCTAATGCATGACCTGACTTTTTGGAGCCCATTTCCTATACAGGGATACTTTGCTTGTCCTTGATAATACAAGAAGGGACTTGGTCCTTCCTCAGCTGGATATGCCAGACTGTATTTATACCCCTAGAAGTCCTTATCCTCTCTGGGGAGTTGACTGGGAAGTGGGGAGGGAGGGGGAACGGTGATTAAAAAAAAAAAAAAAAAAAACCTTTGAAATAAAAAATATTATTTAAAAAGGAAAAAAATTATTAAACTTTAATTCAGATGATGCTGTTCTCAAGGCTGAGTCACTTCTGGAGGTTGGACCTAGGTCTCCAAAAAGAGGGTATGGATAGCTAATGGTCATGTCCCTAGGAATGCTCACAGAGTAAGGACTAAACCTCAGCCTGGAACCAATTGCTGTTACAAGAACTAACTGATGTTACCATAAAGCTGATCAGGTGACAGCTGGATCTAGAGATGTCCCTCTGTCTTCTAGGTTTGCAGTCTCAGTCTAGCAAGACCTCCTGCTGTGAATGGCAAAGTTAAAACGGGTAAGTATGGTCTCCATTCCAGCATCCCAGAAAAGCCTGTAAGAGCAGAATTGAGACACTGCCTCAGTAATTGGTAAAGACATTTGGAGTTCTTATTCTCAAGGAATCTTATGTGATCTCCAGACAAATTTGGGGCTAGGCTGTCATCTATAGCACAGTGAGTGGTTGCCAGTGCCTTGTTCCCAGGATAGGACTCTTCAGATGGTAAAATAGTCTCCTGTTACCTCTTCTCACAGTGAGATCGTTACGGATTATTTTCCCTGCTATTGAAGATGAAATCCGAAGAAAAAGGAAGGGGGTAGGATAGTTAGATAAGGAGGAGTTCAAGGTGAAGGGAGGGACCAAAGGCTGGAATGTCCAGGGCCTCTAGTTTGTGTCAAGAGTCAAACATCTAGCAGAATTTTCTGGCCTATCTCTTGGGAACAGTGGCATTCATAGGAAAGATCAATTCCTTATATTTCCCCAGAGCTGGCTTGGGCTCTATAAGCTCTGTGGTATTTTCAAAGTGCAGTCTCTTGGATTGTAGAAAAGGAAAATCACATCTACTTGAGACG
The DNA here is from genome assembly GCA_033318265.1 of Phyllotis vaccarum. NCBI lineage: Eukaryota > Metazoa > Chordata > Mammalia > Rodentia > Cricetidae > Phyllotis > Phyllotis vaccarum. The sequence continues at coordinate 165,102,896 of JARWLC010000001.1, read as the reverse complement.
TTCTCTAATAGTAGGCTGCCACACCTCTAGTTCATGCTGTTCATCTGGCTTCCATCCCTGTCAGTTCCCTTTTTCACATTCGAGACACAACTGCCGACAGAACCGAAATATGTCTCTTTCTTCCACAATTTGACTCTTCCAGGAAATGAAGTAAATGATGGTTATTAAATAAAAGAACAAGCATAATTGTGAATGAAACTTTTTAAAAAAGAAACTTTGTGGGCGACAAAAATAAATGACTTCTCAGGCAACTGAGAATAATGAGTCCATGAGAATCACAGTTATCCAGAGATATCTATTTCCCCATGATCCCTAACTAGTACTTTTACCATGTACCTTAATTCTTACCATGAACATGACTTAAAAAACTCTGGAGTAAGAAAAGATTGATCAGTGGGCACTGAAGCACTTAATAATGAATGTACTTCTAGTATGTTCTTACATGGTAGGGTGACTGACTATCCATTGCAACTTTGTTCTTTGGGATGTTTATGAGAAAGTACTTTGAAACTTTTCAAAGTAATGATAAGTGAAGCTAGAGATGATAGCTTACACCTGTAATTCTATCAGTGGAGAGACTGAGGCAGGAGCATTGGTATGAGTTTCCTACAGGTGTATAGTCAGTCTCTCTAACAAAAGATATAATAACAGTGCTAGAAGAGGCATATTTAACTTGCTTTGAGCATTAGTTGATTATGCACATACAGTAGCATCACACAATAACCTATTAACATGCACAATTAGTTTGAAAATAAATATATCTATAACATCTGCCTCTACCAAAGTAAAGTGAGATACATTGTATACTACTATATCTCTGGTTACCTGTCTCAGAAAGGCCTGAGGATGACTGTGTTTGGTTCCCCCTCTATTCTAGCTTTATTACTTTTCTTCCACTCACATGATTTCATGTAGAGCAACTGCTCTACATCAGCTCATACTCAGCTCTGAACTAAAGTGAGTGTAAAAGATATAACGTAAACCTGCTTGTCCTGCTCAGCTGTCCCTTTGTGGCAAGGACTCAGTAGTCAACTGTTATGTTCATTTATCCTCCAGCTTTGGGAAACTTTCTAGGGAGCAGAAAACAAGGTGCAAATCTTGATCCCGACATTCCAGGTTCCCCATCATCTGGCCATGGGGTCTTCACTCTTCCAGTATTCAATCCTCTGTTACTAAAATACATACAAATTTATGTTCATATGCTTTCTTTCCACTCATATATTTCATCGAGTGATCAAATGCTACTGCACCTTTCACCTATCTCTTCTGGGGGTTCTTCTACAACTGAACTAGTCTGTTGCTTTTTTCTGACTGCACACACCGCCATCAGTTCACAATGGGAATAGCTTCTACCATGGAATCCTCATGTACTCCCATTGTCCCACCTTTCTCTGTTTCTAGTGAGAATATGAAATTCAAAGACAAAAACTATGTTACATACATTCCCTTTAACCTGAATACATTTAAAAATCTGGTTATAGATCTGGAATTTAAGTCACTGTTGTTGGTTGCCAAAAACAAAAGTTGAAGCAATAAAAAGATGCTATCTTGGCCAAAGATAGGCAAGTAGTCCATAAACAGATATTTCATTAAAAGGCTTTAATAAATAACTCCATAAGGCAGTATACTGTCTTTACAGGTGGGAAGATTTAAAACTATAAGAACTTCAGTCTGCCAATTCAAACATAATCTTAATGTAATTCCTATGAAAATGAAAAATATCTTCAGAATTTTTCATAGAATTTGACAAAATCTATATGGAAAAGAAAAAGCACAAGGAAAGCCAATCCAACTTATAAAACCTGAGAAGAATGGAAAAAGTAATTCTAGCGAATATCGACCACTTGTATGTGCTTGATACTGAGGCACAGTACAGTCTCAGCATAGGGACAAGCAAAGGTCAGAGGAACAGAAAGGAGACCCCAGGGACAGACTCACTGAGGAATGGTACGTATTTCAGGAAAGGAACTGCAGATTATTAGGGAAACAATGGACCAGGAATGAATGAGGCTGGAAGGACAGTTTGTCACAATGCTGTCCATGTTCCCTGTCACATTCAAGAATCAAGTCTGGGTAGCTGAAGAGCCTATCATTGGAATGTAGAGAACTCAGTTTATGATTTGAGGATAAGACAGATTGTCCTGAGCCAGAGATATAGTTTAGTGGGTAAAGACACCTGCCACCAAGCCTGGTGACCTGAATTCAGTCCCCATCCCCACATATGTAGGGGATGAGAATGACTCTTAAAAATTGTCCTCTGACCTCCAATGCATGCCATGGCACATGCTAACCGCACCTCATACCACTACGTACATGAATAAATAAATAAAAAGCTCACAAGAACTGGTTTACTTTTATGTATGACCAGAGCACTTGCAAGAATATGAGACAATAACACAGAATTGTTCTGTTGTAGAAAGAAGACAAATTGATGTGATTTCCAGAGAGAGCAATTCAACAAGAGCCCATGCACTTGTAGTCAAATACATGTGAAGCACAAATCCCACTAGGTGAAAAAGACCCAGGTAATAAAGCCCTGAGGACACTGACACTGCCTGAGAGACTTTACTAAAAATTGCCTAAAAGTAACAGCCCACACTCAGCCAGGTCCTCTTTCCAAATGAAAGATGTATATGAGCTCAAAATACAATGCAATGTCCAAATAAGACCTCAAGGTCTTTAAAACAAAGGCCTGATACCACACATACCCATCCCGGAGGCCCCAAACAGGATAGAACACTTAGCAATGACGGTGATTTTGATTTTTAAATAGAAAGCAATAGCGTGCTGTGTTGTTCGGTAGCCACTCAGCACCTGCTAGCAATACAGATATGCATTAAACAAGCCCAATCCCCAAAGATAAAATACCTCAAGACTACTTTTCTACCTTGAGAACTAAGATTCTCCTGAAAATTTAGCTCAAATAAATGTTTACAACGAGGGAAAGGAGGGTCTGCAAACTAAAGCATTATCATGTCAGCCACTTTAACTGTTTCTCACCAGGGACTGATCAGAAGAACTGGGTTTTCAAGAATGGAAAAGGCTCAGCTTTTGATATGAAATGTGCAGAGGCCAGGGCATTTCAGGTTCCACTTCTACAGCCAGAATAGATTAATTATTCTGCCCAAGTTATACCGAGAGAGAGAGGCAAAGACAACTGCCAAAGGTAAAGGAGGCAAGGTTTCCAACAAGGGGCCTGTCTTTTGTCTGCTGCTTTTAGTGGTTTCCAAAGTGACCTATTAAAGGTATACCCCCCAGCCCCCCAAAAAGGGAAAAGAAACTATAGCTTTGTATTCCCGGTTCATGTATCTTTCCTTGCAATCTTGCATTCAATTTCAGTGTAATATGAAGAGGCCTATTCTTTTACAAAAACTTCCCTCTTCCCACCGGGCTTGTTTGTTATTTTATGTGTTTCTGCATCATTTGTAGACTTCGCTTTGATCTACATTCCTCCTGGATGTGGGGTTTCCTTTTCAGCTACCAAAAGGAAAGCTGGTTTGTTTGAAAATCTGTTTATTTGGATTTTTTTTTTTTTTTTTGCGAGCCCAAAGTTCCTATCTTTGTCAGGATGCTCAGAGCATTTGCATCTGCCAATCTCAGACAGCACTGGCTTTCCCTCAAGGAAACGGCAAACTAAGAAAGAATGCAACTTGCCCGTTTGTATTTGGGATACTCTGGGAAAGGAGTTTCAGAGGGTTCAGTTTAAAGCCCAAGATTTTTTACCAGTATAGTTCAGCAGCAATGGCTCTTTAATACCAGGACTGAAATTAACACTTTCTTCCTTTCTCACTGGATCGTCTCTCAGCAAGCAGAAGTTTTCTTGTGTATGTATCCGAGTGCATCTACACCTGTTACCAAGAATGCACACCCTCCCCAGAAAAAAAGGAAAGGTTCAAGGTGATATCCCTGTCCCTGCAAGGCCAGCATATGGTCATGCTGTAACAGAGGGAAAAAGAAATCATATAAACTTGACAATAGCAATCTACTTCCATTTCAAGAATATTGGCCATTGCAAAGTCACCTCTTGATTCAGGGTTGCAACTAGCATCCAGTTCTGACTAATGGGCAATGGCTATGTGAAAGAGATTGAATACACCAGGGAGCCTTGGGAGAATGGAGCCATGGTTGCATCACAAAGGAAAAATCATGTGATGCACATGGGACATCATCCATTGGACACATCTAGAAGCATGTGGCTAGCATTAGATAGTGGTCTCTGATGTGTTTTGGTGGGTGCATTGGATTAGCTGTTGAATACAGTCCTGGGTTCTTTAAACCAACACTGGGGCTTACTGGGCATCTATAAGTAGTACTGGCTCTGGACCAACACTTCTTCCTAGGAACTGTTCTTAGGAAAACCAAAGCTGGCTATAGACAAAACACAGAGAGGAAATAAAAGGCCCTCTGAATAGGGAAGACAAGAGACATTCTCCCACATCCTCCATATGCCTCTGTGACAGAGAAACAGGAAGTGTCCCCCTAGGACCTCACCAGACAGTCAACCTCATGGGGCAGCCATGGCCAGGACCCTCTCTTTGGAGACCAAGACAGAAGGATTCAATCTGGGAATCCAAACAAACTTAAGAAAACAATAGGCAGGACCAGGAAGGAATGGGAATTATTTGTCTGTTTTTAATAGAATCCTGCCTTGAAATTGCAGCTTTGTGCTAGGGAAAAAAAAATCACAGTTTTCTTTAAAGTTACACATGAACAGTTTCTGGCTTCAAAAGACAGAGATCAAAATAAACTCCAGCTGTTGCCTAAGAACTGCCCTTCTGTAGGACAGGAGAACCCAGTGTAGGTACTACAGAACTGGTGGGTTCCCAGCACAGGGATGGAGAGATAAGAGCAATGTGTGCTCAGGGCTTCTCAGCAGTTGAGGATTGCAGATTCCAAATAGGAGGTAAGATATACTTGTTTTACCCAATGTTAGGCTGCTTTGATTTCTCAACATGGCCACTCATAGACATAATCTCCAGTCACCAAGAAGCAATAACCTATCCTTCTCTCTCCCCTTTTGTAACCAAACCTCAAAAATCCAACTGCAAGACATAAAAAAAGCGAGATTATTCAGATGGCAGGCTGCTCCTTGAAAAGATACCTATACATGTTTCAAGTTCTATTTTGGAGGCCTAGAAGGAAGATGAGGTGGGACCCTAACTAAATCAAACAGAATTTCATCTCAGAAGATGGAGAAGAAACAAAGGGATTCCTTGCTGGAAATGTCTGAAGACTGAACTTCAAAGGAAGTTCAGCAGTGTGGACAAAGACGTCAAAAATGTCAGTAGAAAGGGCATGCCTTCCTCCCAAAATATCCCTCAGGTACAAAACAACAGCAAAAGGAAGAGCATCACTGTGATACAGACTTTAGACTCGCAAAGTCTTAATGAAATATCTGACTCTTCATACACCTCTCACACCTTCATATCTCATGTGCTCAGGAAAGATGTAAAACCAGTGGACTTTCTGAAAAGGATATGGACATTACATATCCTATTTCCCACCAAGTTGCCTCTAAAATAAGGCTTGAGTCCTACCAATGAGAAGTTACATCTTAGAATAGGACAGCAACTAACGAGAATCCATAGCTGAGAGAGCTATTAGGAAAGAGAGACTAGGCTAGAGGCCATCCGAATGTGGACCTCCAAGCAACAGTAGTGGCAGTGGCGTTGGTAGCAGAGGCCCCAGGAAAGGCTTTTTGCCAAGCACATTTCTGGGCCCTACCTAAGATTGGCTGAGTCGGACTCTTTGAGAGGGGAGGGCTGACAATCCTTGTACAAAATTCTCATGGTGATTCCTACTTAGCTCTGACACTTTGTGCAAAGCTAGAAGGATTTTATGGAACTATCTAGCAGCTCTCTGAGAGGCCAGCACTAGAAGGACTTTGTAAATTATAGGAAGACCACTTAAGGAAGGCTGGTTGAAGAGACTGGGTATTTTGGTCTTTGGAGTGAAATAAGAGGTTAGTAACTGGCTGCTGTGTCTTAGGCTGGAGACAGAAAGCCCACAAGGGTCTGAAAGAAAAAAAAATAAACTCTTCTAACCAATCCTTTTCATCTTTCCTGTGGCAATGAGAGGAACATACCCAGGGCCTAAAGTGGAACCCAAGTAAGCAGAGGCTCTTCAGCCTCTTTGCTTAAGATAATCTCTTTGACTTCACCTCAGCTGCTCACTCATTAGGATCTTCCTCACAATATACACACCAGGGGCCTCTTTCTCCTTATTCATCTTACTTCTGTCTCCTAGGTGCACTCAGTCAAGCCCAGAGATTAATTCTCCATTGCCGAACCTAACGCCACTTCCCTCCTTTCCCCTTTGGAAGCAAGTCTCTGTTACTCCTGTCCTAGATACTTCTATTTCACCCCAAAATTAACCCTATAAATCTTTTACTGGACAATATTGTATATATAAAACTGACTATCTAAGTCCCTGGCTAAACTCTATCTATCTATCTATCTATCTATCTATCTATCTATCTATCTATGCTATATACTCAATATTTTCTCCATCAAGAAAGAGTCTCAAAGCTCAAATGCACCAATCATTATGAGGTTTTAAGAGTTACTTTTGGCTTATTTTTCTACATTTTCTTAGTTTGTGCCTATGAGCTCTTGGAGGCCAAAGGAAAACTTTATTTTATTAAAGAACTCCACTTTATTACTTTGAGGGAGGGCCTCTCAACGGAGCCCAGAGGTATGCTGCAGATGCCAAGTCCTGGTGACTCTCATGGCTCCAGGTCCTATAACACTGGGGTTGCAGGTATACCCAGCTATACCCAGTTCTCTAACAGAGGTGTTGAGATCTTATCACAGGTCCTCAGGCTTTGTAGGTAAACATTCATATAATGAATTAGTTTTCTACACCTAATTAACTTTTGTTCATTCCAAATAAATTCCACTCATTTCCCTTAACTGAGATTAATTTAGGACTGTATAGCACACATGTAACAACCACCATTAATCTGATAATGGACATCTCAAACATGTAGAGAGCTAACATGCTAAGAATCAAGCTAAGTTCTTTACATACATTACTTGGTTTTCCTAACCACCATAAAAGGAAGATACTATTATTATATCCATTATTCAGATGGGAAATGAAGGATAGAGAAGTTTCTACTCAGGTCTAGTAAAACATTATTCTTGTAGAACAATTTTAAGTTGCTTCTTCACCTGGTACCTGACCTTCTAGAGTGTCTCTCATGGGTTCTCATTCGTCTAACATTCAATCCCATCCTACACATGCAAGAATCAGTGTAGCATTTTCTCAGTTCCCGTCTTGGTACAATTCCACATCCCAATGTTTTTATGAGTCTCAATGCGTCTCTCATCCTACACTACTGGTGAGACCCACTTTGGAGGGTCTCTTGAGTAAGGGGAAATGCTGGTAATATCATTCTTCTTCTCACTTGTTTTGTGTCGCTGGGTACCAAGAGTTTCCACCTTGGCTACATATTGAAAGATGTTAAGCATCCTCAGTGCTCAGGCTACAACCTGGACCAATTAAATCAGGATCTCTTGGGTGGGGCTGAGGCATCAGCAATTTTTAGAGTTCCCCAGGTGATTTCATTGTGTAGCCAAGGTTGTCCATGCTGACTATGGGTTTAATGTTTCTGGTGCAATTCTCATATATTTTTTTTATGTACCCTATGATTACAAAGCTCTCTGGATGGTCTTCACATTTTGTTTTCTCCATATGCCTCCTGGGTCATCTTACATATAGTAGAAGTTTGATAAATATTACCCACTAAGGGATAAAGATTTTTCATGGGGTTCATATAGCGATCTTCCTTATAAGGAAGTCATCTTTAATTAGTCACCTGAGACCATTTATTCTCTGAATACAGCTTGGGTCCTGAAACAAGCCAGAAGGAATTTATTTTGCGTATGAAATTTCCTATAGTGTTTTGCTTTGCTAAAAGTGTAGGAACTCTTAATAGGAAATGTCTTCCAAGACTGCAAAGATAGGGCAGGAGTCTAAGAATGTGTTGCTAATGACACATGTCAGTGATTCTGGAATAAAAAACGATATAGTTGATGCTCAGAGTACCCTATATCCACATTTTCAAAAATGAAAGAATCCATATGGAGGTCAGTATGACAGCTGGCTGATCTGTGCTCATAATCCCACTCCTTTAGAGTCTGAGGCAGGGAGATCTGGAGTTTGAAGTCGGTCTGGGTTACATAATGAATTTGAGATTAACCTGATCTTCACAGCCAGACCCTATCAAAATAAAAACAAAGCCACCACTAAAATTAAAGCCCTCCAGAGAACTCAGCTGCTCACCTATAAGACCTTACACAGCTGAGTGATAGAAAATTTGAAAGCTGTGCAGCTCCCATCAAGTCATCTTTAGTTTACCTCTGACCCCTGACTGTCTTTTCAGAAATGAAAACACAGAAAAAAATAAACAAAAAACACCAAAAGTCACTTTTCAGAGAAAATTTCAGCACTGCCCAGCAGAAGTGAGGATTAGAAAAGAGTCTGTATCCTGAAGAGTGCCAAATCTTGTAACATTTCTCATCTCCTTTTTATGATATAGGAATTGAGGCCAGGTTTACCTTGACAGACTGTACCTCAGGGAGAAGTGGGGAGGGGGAGCACAGGAGGATTTTCATCCAGATTAAATGACATTAAGATTTCAGGTTGACAAAGGGCTGAGCTGAGATGGGGGCTGTCCCTGCAGCTGCCCAGTATAGGACAGAAGAAGGAAATACCAGAGCTCTGTCAGGGGTACATGTACAGAGGGTTTATCTTGGAACATTTCAGTATCTTCAGGTGGGGAGGAGTGGTGATTCTTGAAGTCTCATTATCCTCTTGAAGGGTGGTGTTTGAGGCCAGCATACTTCCTGGGGTAGAGGCAGATTCAAAGCCACCAGGCAAGAAAGCACTCATGAAGACCTCAACAGATGGGGCTGGGAGGGGGTCCAGGAAAAGAAATACAGCCTCTCTGGCTTTCCCCAAACCTTTGACTTCAACATTCTCTTGAGTGGCTCTTGTTCATGGCAGCTCCTCATTAAAGTTCCCAAAGTGAAATGTGCCCATTGGTGAGAGACTAATAGAGCTCAGAAATAATACTAATATGTTGCTAGGATGGATGCTAAATGTTGTAGCTACATTGTCTTGTGTCTAAACTGCATTTGTCAAAATTTACAGAAAAGTTTGCCATTCTCTTACAAAGTGACCAAATAATCCCACTCCTTAATATGATAATTATTTAGATGATAAAAATGTGTGTTTAAGAAAAAAAAATCTATGCACAAGTGTTTCTGGCAGCTGTGTTTATTTAAAATAAAAAATCAAATGCAAAGATCTCTCAATTGCACATTGTAAAATTAGCACATCTTTCAGAAATTTAAAAGGTTAGAACTTACTAATGAATATAAAAACATATGTGAATCGTAAGTACATTCTGCTCAGTCAATTAGTCTGACTCAAAAGGTCATCAATTGTGTCATTCTTTTCATGGAACATTCTAGAAAAGGTGGAGCTATATAACCTAGAGGGCGGGACTATTACCTAGGAGCAACAAGGTATTAATTGGACATTATGGGAGTGCCCTGTGTCTAAACTGAATTTGTTAAAATTTACAGAACACTATAGCAAGAAGAATTTCAAATGAGTCTGATGACAAAGAACTAAAAGTCTAGCAACTTGAGAGGCTGAAGGAGAAGGTCACCTGGACTACAGAGAATTCAAAGCTAGCCTGGGTAATTTAGTGAGGCCTTGTAGTAAAAAGTAAAAAGAAAGAATTAGAACGTAGGACCAAAGGTTCCGATTAGGTAATGCCATGATCAGAGTACTCAAGTTCCTTTCCCAGCACCCATGTTGAATGGCTACAACCCTGTAACTCCAGCTCACAGACATGACTGTCCTCACATATGAACACATACACACACACACTTTGAAGTTAAAGAAGCTAACAATTTTTTAAAAGGCTTAGAATGTAGCTCAATTGTGAAACACTTGTTTATCACACACTTGAGGTTCTGGGTTCATTCGGCCACTCAGTACAGGAAAAATAACTACAATGGAAAGGTATTTAGGCTTTCTTGTTTATTTGATTGGTTGGTTTTTGAGATAAAGTCTTACTTTGTATCCCTAGATGGAGTTCTTGAAGCAACACCAAAATGACCTTGAACTCACACTGATATACAAGTATCTTCCTCCCAAGTACTGAGATTAAAGGTTCAGGAACCACCAAACCCAGCTCATTAATATGTAAAATTGTACAATAAACAAGTAACATGTTCAAAATTAGGATACTTCTTCTTCTTCTTCTCCTCCTCCTCCTCCTCCTCCTCCTCCTCCTCTTCCTCTTTCTCCTTCTCCCCCTCCTCCTCCCCTTCTCCCCCTCCTCCTCCATTTTTTTTTTAAAGGAGATTTCAATCTCGGGGCCCATAAAGTGTTTTCATTCTAATTCCAGACCCGTTTGATTAGGAGAAGCAACTAGATTCCCTTTGCGTGCCTCTAAGGAAACAGAGACTCACCTCCTTTTTCCCTGGTGATCATAATAAGGCACAATCAGGGTTTCTCACTCTGACGTCTCTCAGCTCCATGCAGACTATATGGCCTTGGAGCACCTCTATGAACTCATTCTTTTAATAAAAAATCTTCAGTTCCCTCTTCAAATTGAAAAAAAAGGGCAAATTATATTGTGTGTGTAATCTGATAAAAGTACTACTTAGGACCTCTGTTTTCTGCTAGTGGACATATAGGGTCTGCACTGATGCTAAGAGGATTAAAAACATCACTTTTACAAGTATGATCTGAGACCAGCAGTGTCAGCATCACTTTGAAAAATGCAGAATCTAAACTTAGGCCAGCCCTCTTCCTATAGAATAAGAAACTGCATTTTAATATGGTGTCCACAGGGTTTACCTATAGATTAGAGTCTAAGAATTCCTGCTGCAGTTTTAATTGTCCATCCTAACTTCATAATAATCCAGAGCATCATAGCTACTATGGAAAAAATAAGGCTCTTGAGTCTCACTCAGTCTACCATGACACTCCACTGATGACTAGCTATGGAACTCTATAAAGGTGATACAAAAGGGTATGTCCTTTCTGAACCATGGTTTTCCGTCTGTGGAATGTTAGTGTCATTTTTATAGTGTTGCTGTGACATTACATTAGACAAGAAAACACTATTATACTTCACAGATGACCCAGGGTTACATGGCTCAGTTGTCTCACTTTGCTCCTCAGTGAACCCTGACAACTGAAAACTGGATGGGAGAACATGGAAGCCAAATCCCCAACCAGGTGAGCCATTTGAAGGAATTAAATGGTCTAGATGTGCATGGCTGGAAAGAAAGGCAGATGGCTGTAGTCATTATTCACTTCTGAGATTAGCAGGTAGTTTGGCAACTCTCAGAGTTTGGTCTTTACATTAGGACCTTGTTTGCAATATAAATTCTAGGATTCTACTTCAGACTAATAGAAATTCTGTCCTTAAGCTTCATAATCACAAACCTTCCTAATGATGTTTCTACATGCTATTATGGCATGATCAGGAATGACAAACCCCTGAATTTTCTGCTTTTATTTAAAGTCTTTTATAAAGAAGTAATACTTAGAAAGATTTACTAAACTCTTAAGGCAGTCCTTCTGCTTCTAGGTTACTGGTTTTAAGTGTCAATATTAAAACACATTGTTGTGTAAAAACATGTCTACTTTTGTTATGATGTATATTGCCAGCCATTTACAGCAGATTCACTCAACATGATTTCTGTTATATGCCAGGCACTGGTCCAGACTCCACTAATAGAATAAAACCCTCTTAAGTGATACAATCATCACTTGTAATTGGTTTGTTAATCAAAAACACCGGTTAAAAATGGAATCATGAAAGATGATACACAAATGCTTCACTTCAACAGAAAACATGCAAATTGATATTTGTCTGCCCATCTTTTAACCTAAGACAATTTTTGTATTTACATTGGTAGGATTTCACCCAATCACAAAGATAACACGTCATTTTTTTTTTTTTTTTTTTTTTAGTCTTCAATTTTTAAATTGCAATGACAGACACACAGAAAGCTGTCAGAATGCAAACTCTGATCTCTATTTTTAAGACGTTTTCAATTTTGTTAAAATTGTCTTGGTCACGTTTACTCAATAAGAACCTACTTTTAGCCACTCATATTTGTTTTTCTCAAGTTATATTTGATTTAGTATGCATGGAAGCAACAGCTCTCTTTTGGCACACCTATTCTGTCAGTTTATGTAACATTGCCTGGAATGATGTCATTACAATAACAAGCACAGGTTGGGAACCCACCCAACCGATGATTGGAAAGCTTGCCATCTTACCCCCCTTCTTTGTAACTGAATTGCACAAGAACATGAGAACTCAGTCTATTGACTGCAAGCATTCTCCATGCTGTGGGGAAGGAACACACAGCATCTGTGATAGGGAGAATAGAGAGCTTTGGTCAATCACACAACCGTTAGTTTAAAATTTTGGTTAACGAAAGTTTAAGATTTGTTGCAGGGAGGCCTTGAAAATAACTTAGATACACTGAGCAGAGCAAGTGTGTATTGATGCTATCTTAACTGTTATTTCAGGTTGCTGACTCAAGTGGAGGCTGTTGAGTTCAGTTGGGTTACCCTAAGCTACATCTAGCTCTCAGAGGCTTACTAGCAACAATGATCTTTCACTGAATGGTTGAAAGCTAACACTTTGTGCTCTGCTTGCTTTGGGAATTTTTTTGGTTTTTGGTTTTTTTTCTCTCTCTCTCTCTCTTTTTTTTTTTCCTATTGCCACAATAATGCTGTCCCACAAACAAGCTCTAGGTTAACTTAAAAGAACCAATTGATAATTCTCTCAAGAGTATGGGTTGACTGGAAGGTTCTGCTGATGAAGATCCATTCAGCTGATCTCAGCTGGGCTTGTTCCTTTGTCTGCAGTTATCTCCTGGTTGAGAGAGATAATGGCTAGCCATGAATAATTTTTCTGTAGAAAGAATGATGCAATCAACCTAACTCTGGACATCTGTGCATAATATATATTAGATCAGGGCTTCTTAAATATTAGTATGTATATAAATCACAGGAGAATCATATATAATTGCAGGTTCTGATTCAGAGAGCTCTGGAACAAATACTCAAGACTCTCAATTTTTGTTTTTCAGGCAGGGTTGGGAACTCATTAGGTAGCCTGGACTAGCCTTGAACTTTTGTTCCCTTTCTACAGCCCCACAAGGCAGAAATTATAGATAGATGTCAGGTAGATGTCAATACTGCTTCTGGAACTGCAGAGTATGATAAAGCTTGCTGCTACATACTCTGTGTGTTGTAGTGTTAAGTTTCTGGCCCAGAATTTCCAGCCTGGCCCCATGGCCCAGACTCAGTGCCCTGAAATCCCACAGTCCCACAAAAATACACAGCCACTTATATTAATTTTATGATGATCGGCCTACAGCCCAGGCATATAACTTGCTAACTCTTTATCCTTAAACTAACCCATGATTCTTATCCTGTTCAGCCATGCAGCTTGATACTTTTTCTCAGAGCAGCATAGTTGTCCTCTGCATCTGCTGGCTTCTCTGGCATCTCTGCTCTGTTCTCCCTGTTACAAGAGTTTTCTGAGTCTGGTAGCCCTGCCCATACTTCCTGTCTGCCTTCAGCCAATCAGCATTTTTATTAAACCAGTAGGCAGGACAATTATTTACAATTTAACATAATCCCACTACATTGTGTGGATCTGATTCTTAACAAATTTCCCAGGACAATTTCCCAGCCATGGCAGAGAATCTCTTGCTATCTTCTTTTTACAACAGTCCAAAAAAACCTCTGTTTGATTATCTTTGATAGCATGGGCTCACTGTATCCAGACTGGTTACAGAAATAAATTTTGTCTTTCTATTGGGTTAAAAGACAAATTCCATGCAATCTCCATCCAGCAAGCCCAATATTCCATTTTCAGCATTTCCAGTCATCTTCTGATCTTCAGCCTCTCTAACATACAGGCCTTCTTTCCCTTCTTTCCTAGTTGGCCACTCTCCTAAGTCCTTCAGCTGCTCTACTTCAAGGTTTTCATATTAGGTCCTTATGTTGCCCTTGCTTAGACATGGCCCAGATGAGCAGTATTACACTTACATGGTATCCAGTATATACCCAAAAGAATTAAAATCAGGGCCATAAAGAGATATTTTTATACCTAAAAAGCCCCAGAGTTATTCAAAACAGCCACATAGTAAACACAACTCAATTGTCCATCACAACAGAATGCATTAAAAAAAAATCATAGTTCAAAAACACAATGGCATCAGCATTAAATTATAAAGAATAGGGGCTGTAGAGATGATTCAGTGGGTATAGTACAATCATGAGGACCTGAATTCAGATCCTCAACACCCATGTAAGGCCTGTAATACCAACACTGTGTGGAAGACAGAAGAACCCTAAGACATCAGTGCTAGCCAATCTTGTTAACTCATGAGTTCACTATTCAGTAAGAGATATTCTGTCTCAAAAATAAACTAGAGATAGAGATAGATATATTAAGGCACACAATATCAACTCTAGCCTTTGGATGTGTATACATGGGGGTATGTACTTGCATGTAAACACATGCACACACAACTTTTTCTAAAAAAAACAAAATGGAGATTAATTTTTGCTTTGTTTTGAAATAATTACCAGATGTGGAACCCATGTCCTTGTATATGCCAAGCAGACATTCTTCTGATGAGTTACACCCCAGTAGAGGAAGAGAATCTTAACACATGCTGTAATGTGCTTGGACCTTGGGGACATTTGCTAAGTAAAATCAGAGATAAGCACTGTATGCAGCCACTTTACATGGAGTACCTAGAGACAGAGTTAACTGGTTGTTGCCAGGTGCCCTGGGGAAGAGGAAGGACAAAGGGAGTTATTTAATGGGTTGACTTTCAGTTTTGCAACATGGAAAGCTTTTAGAGTGTATTGCACAACCTCAGTGCTCTAAACGCCATCGAACTTAAAAATAGTTCAGTATGGTAAACTTGGTTATGAGTACTTTACTACAGTTTAAAAACAAAACCTAGTTCCTAGACCAGAGAAGAGTCTTCCAGAAATATTAAGAGGCTAGTGAAAAATATGCAGGGAATATGGGTGTTGCTTGCTTAACTGCCAATCCCCTATACTTTTAGTAATGAAGCTCAGAACATAGGCAAATTGCACTATTAAGGCATGTTACATGTGTGGTCTAGTTTTTTGTTTTTTTAAAGCTCCAAAGTTCCTCTTCACAGAAATAGTTGAGTTCTCTAGGTCCTAACTGGCTTTAAGAAAAATAGTGTTACTTCAGGGTGTAAAATTATAATCTTTTGGAAATTAAATTTTCTCCTTTATTGTTATTTAAAATTTTTCAATGCCTTAAATTTACTGACAAAGGAAAAAAATTGTCACTGTTTTGAAATAATTTCTGAATGATGCTTATGTTAAAAAAAATCTATGTATCAGCAAAGCTCTATTATTCCTAGCACTGAAGATCTAGAGATTTCTACCAGGTCAGTATTTTTATGCTTACTAATATTTGTTTAACAATTGGTAAGTACTCTTGTTATAAAACAACTATAAAAATGATTTACCTTCCAAGTGAAAAATTAAACATAAATGTTACAATTATCCAATTTTATATTCTTAATAACTTCTAAATTGGAGCACATATCAGTTAAAGAGACCACTGGCTTGAGAACAGAAGTGTCAAACACAGACACAGAGTTGTAATTTATTGGGAAACATTAACCCAAACATGAAACACTGTGACCATTGGCAGGTGTAATCATTTTTCTTTGACACTCAAATTTACATGTCTTGGAAATTTTCCCAGATAACTCAATATATTCAAGTCTCTTATTCTCAGGTTCCAACAACTTCCCTCCCCCTCAACTCCCTTGGATGCAGAGGTAGATTTTGTTCTGTATTTCTTTGGAAAAACTGCCTGCAAGTAGGGTGAAAACATGCTCCCAGAAATCACTGGGCTATGGCAGTGTGCAGATGCTACCTGCTTCTGTAAGTGTAATTTTCTTTAGGTTCTTTTTAGGAGATGCAAGGTTTGTAAGAGCATTTAAATTGATCAATTGGACCAGTGGTTCAGTTTGTGAGCAAAGTACCATAGAATTTCCATGAAGCAACTCATCAAGTCATAGAAGTGCCACCCACAGTCCACCCATCTCCTTACATCAGTTCCACGAAGAAGGACCAGTGATGTGACAGCAACTTACACTCAAGACATTTTCCCCTCAAAGACTCAATTCTTTAAAAAAAAAAAAAAATCCACTTTAAGCAGGACCATTTCTTCCCCAAATTCCAAAAGTGATAAATTATTACTAAGAACATAGGATCCTGAGGAATGAGGTGGAGACATCAGTCCCACACGGCCTAAGTTTGGCATCTTAGGTTTAGAGTGATTTTCTGTGATTGCTTTGCTAAAGAAAATGTGAAAACATGACTGTTCACCTTGACAGTGAGTATGAGGCACAACTGGGCCAGGGCAGACAAAATTATAATGATATGCGAAACCCAAAATTTAAATAGCCTCATACTAAATTAGTCTTGATAATGCAAGGGACTTATAGCTTTGGTTTCCAAAAGAAAATGCAGCGCTTTTTTTGTATGTAAAATGAAGCTTTGAAAAAATATGTTTGTGCTTAATTTATGCTTGAGGGGGTAAACTCCTGGCTTATTTATGATTGCTGTGGGAACTAAAACCTTACTTTTAATACTTCACCTGTAGTCCACCCTTAGATGGTAGGGGTTTTTCTGTGTACAATTTTTTGTAATGAGGAAGAATAAGAAGAATCCAATAATACAGTCATATCATATATGAAAACATTGGGCATACCTGGAGAGCTGACTGTTCAGAATTTCTGGGAGCCTTGACCAGGAGTCTGAAACTGTAAGCCATTATAGGACAAGAGGATCTTGCAGGACATGAAATATCCTTAGTCTCTGTTTAACAAGAATAGAGAGATATTATATCTATAGAACGGGACTTGAAAAGCTACAAAGACTTTTCTGCAAACAAGGCTAGGGGAGAAGCTCAGTGGTTAAGATCAGGTGCTGCTCTTTGAGAGCACCTGGGTTGAATCCATAGTGTGACTGACAGTCATCCATAACTCCAGTTCCAGGGTATCTGATTCCAGGGTATCTGACAACCTCTTAGGCACTAGGTATGCATGTAAAACACATATATGCAGGTTACACAGACACATACACAAAATATATTCTAAAAACAAGATAATTCTCTTCTCTTTAACTTGGATTTTACTATTTACCGCAATGAAGAAAATAATTAGAAAGCCAAGGAATAGGCCAAAGAGCCACGTGCTTTGGTTACTACCTCCATCTGCACACTTCTAATCCTAGAATGTGTATGCTTTGCTCTTACCCTGCTGAAGTCCAGTTTTGGGTGGTTTCTTCCATGTTATTGGAACTTTTGATAGCATTAGGCATATCAATAACTATTTTCTCAACACTTTATAGTTGACATTTCAAAGAGAAATTTGAAAAAATGTTTACAGTGAACAGTCTTTTCCCTAGACTCATTGGTATCCTTCTCTCACATGTCTCTTTTCATTCTTCTGCCTTCCTGCGTCAGGATTTCAGTATACAGACCATGCTTGCCCTGAACTTAAAGTGACCCTCCTGCTTCCCAAGTCCTACACTCTAAGACTTTATTACCTTCTTTAGGTAGTATAGCTAGTCAACTCGCCATTCTCTACTTTTTATGCATTTAAAGTTACATTGTAGGTATCACTTCAAATATCCCTGAATGTTTTTGTACCAATAGAAATAATGGGGATGGAGGTGAAGGTGGGCTCTCAATCTTTCAATTTTTAAACAAATAATGAACAGAACTGGTTTCAAATGTACTTGTTAATGCAAGTCAGGAATGCATACACCTGCGTCACCCAACCCCCCTATTAAGACACAGACAGTAGCCTTATCTCACGCTCAGGAAAGCATCAAATCTTCACCCTCATCACCCTCATCATACTTCATTTTCCACCTGAGACCAGTTTTTCCTGTTCTAGAGCTTTGGATAAAGGAACTCACACATATTGTTCTCTCGGTGCCTGGCTTATTTCCCGTCACGTGATATTCTTTACATCATCCATGCTGCTGCCTGCAACAGTTACTTCTCAATAAATATCGATTAGCTGATTCTTATCAATGTTGTTAAGGATTTCAGTTGATTAAACACTTTAAAATACAATCTTTATAACTGAACGTCTCTTAGGAAGCCCTAGGGGAAGTTAGTACTCTTTCTTGATGATTCAACAAAGGTGGGGCACATTTTGTGGAAAAGAAATTGAGGCATTTTTAAGAAATTACAGATAATATCCAAACACGTGCAACAGGTCCTAGGGTGACTGGATCTGAGACCCTCCATCCTTTTAGGGAGTAAGGATGATGGCTAGTGGTTTCATGAGAATGTTTTTTGGACTATTCACTTACAATTGGAAAGCAAAGCCCTAAGGCAGGCTATGGTTAGTAAGGGGAAATGTTCATATTTGAATTCTTTTTAGTAGTAGTTCCCTATTCTCTAGGGGGTGGGTAATCAAGGAAGTAGAGGACAGAGCTTCCATCCATCATCCACTGCAGTAAAAGTAACTAGCTTCTTGGGGGACTCCCAGCTCACCGAAAGAGCCCAGAGAGAAATTTTTTGGAAGAATCCCCGGTAACTCACAAGTGTCTTCCTCAAATGTGCGTTCCCATGCTTAGAAATGACTAGAGACTCTGCTATTTGGTGTGGGAGTTTGGTGTTTATTAGTGATTTGATGTGCCTGTGGACTTACACAGGTGCTTTTCACTACTCAAAACTAGTGTCTCCTATTAATGAAGTGAGCTAAGCTCACTGGTGCACAGGTACTGATCTGAGCTTTCATGAAACTGGAATTGTTACCAGCAGGATACTTGTAATCCCAGGTAGCTCTTCAATGGAATTCAGGTGGCTGGCTCAAAATTCCTCAACTATATGACTCAACTGCCTCCTTCCAGGTGCCATGGACTATTGGATACAACTTTAAGAAAGCTTTAGACTTCAGAACCTCAAGGATTATACATTTTGCGAGCACTCCAACAGTTATAGGTTGTGCACTTTTTCTTCACACCACCAACCCTTTGCTTTAAAATAATTATTGAGCACCCTAACTTGGTGACTAGGGGTAAAAGTGTTGAATGAGAAGTGGGGACTACTGTGTTTCTGGAAACTTTAGTGGGTAAAACCTGAATTAGATTGTTGACAACTGGATGCTTTGCATTAGTGATAACTGGTGCATGTGTGTGTGTGTGTGGGGGGGGGTATATTGAGAAATGCCCAGGCGGCTGCTGCCCGAGACAGGTGCATATGTGACTAGTTGCAAACTTATTTTGATTTGGGTTACGTGCTTCCCAATTATTATGAAGTTCTCCAGGAATGATCAAGATAGGGCGCATTTCTTAAGAAATCACCTTTTCCAGGTGATTAAAATGCTAAGATTGCTGAACCATCATTGGTAGCCTTGAAATAATGAACGCTCAGCTTTCTTGACCCCACCAAATGGTATCTGGCATTGTCTATACTAGGTCTTTTTAAATGTAGATCTTCACAAATATCTTTTTATGCTGTCATAATTAGGCATGTTGGAAACTATTTTTCCCCTGACCCATTATGCCCTTTGTATAGGAGGAGGGTTACAGTACAAAACTGATCTAAGAAAAGCCACTCTTTACTTCATGGCAGGCCCAGTGCAAGCTATGAAACTCCATTCGTCCTTAAGTCTGTTAATGGAAATCTGTTTTCCTAAAGAGTTCCTTTAAACTCAGCTGGAGTGGAGCTAGCAGAGGCTTCAGCCAGCCTGTAGGTTCCCTTTGACCTTGATTATGACCAGGAGTGTCGCTGCTAATTGCAAGGCCTAACTCAAGGTGGAAAATGGCATCCGTTTCCACCACCACCCAGGAGAAGCCAAGTTCTGTGGCCCGCGATAGCGGTGAGGTTCTTTTCAGGCCTCGCCTCGCCACCCAGCGAGCAACTCGGAGGCCGCCTACAGGTGCAATCCCGCCACTGCGCAGGGGCGGGAGGCTGACGGAGCCCACCGCGTCTCTGCGAGCTGCTCCCCGAGCCTGAGCAGAGCTCAGGGTGACCGCCACACTCTCCCCCTGCTTTCCCTCGCCTCCGTCCCGGAACGGTCTGGAAAGGAAGCTGGGAGCCATCCGAGGCTCCACGGGCTGAGATTTGGGAAAGGATGGCACGCAGCCCGAGGCTTTCCCTCGAATTTGCGGCAAGTCTCGCTCCGGGAAAGTTTTTCAAAGTTCCCAGCAGCGTCTACCCAGGTCGCCTCTGCCGGGCGAGCAGACGGCGGCAGTCTCGCCGCCGCCAGCATAGAGCTCTGGGCTCGCTCGCTGGGAGCGGCCCGGGCTCCCGGCGGGCAGGCCCTCCTCCCGGGGCTAAAGCCGCAGCTGACGCAGACGGCTCGGAAGGCGGAAGCCGCCCGCCCCAACTGCTACGGCCGCACCGAGGCGCCTACACCTGGGGTTTGCCTAGGAGTCAGGCCGCTCACCGAGGGAGCGGTCCGGCGGAGGCACTCGGGGCATCTCAGAGCCACGGGCTCCTCCACGTCCCCCCCCGGGTCCTTCCTTTCTCTTAGCCTGAGGTCCCCAGGGCAGTAGTCTGTGTGTGGGGCCCCCCGAGTGACCACGCCACCTAGTACATCCCGCAGCCCCCCAACCCCTTCTAAGTTTTTTCCCTCCCCGTCAACCGGGAGGAAAGGGGCGTGCCCAAGGACAGTGGACACGCCCCTTATGAATATTAACGATCGCGCATGCGCCTTGTCCCGCGTGCTGGGTAGAGGTGGCCAGCCTGAGTCGCGGCTCCCAGACAGGCACTCCGGGTCCCTTTCCGAGAGCCAGGCGGGCACGCGTCATTGTGTTACCTGCAGCGGGCCGGAGAGCGAGGCTCAGGTTTTTGTTTTTTTTTTTTCTCCCCCCTCCCTCTCTGGCGTTCTATGCAGCTGATCTGAAAGAGAATAAAAGGCTGCGCATAATCATAATAATAAAAGACGGGGAGCGCGAGAGAAGGAAAGAAAGCCGAGAGGTGGAAGAGGAGGGGGAGCGCCTCAAAGAACCGATCAGAATAATAAAAGGAGGCCGGCCTCTTTGCCTTCTGGAACGCGCTGCTCTTGAAAAGGCTTTTGAAAAGTGGTGTTGTTTTCCAGTCGTGCATGCTCCAATCCACGGAGTATATTAGAGCCGGGACGCGGCGGCCACGGGGGCAGCGGCGACGGCAGCCTCGGCGGGAGCACCAGCGCTAGCAGCGGCAGCGGCGCCCGGAGTGCCCGCGGCGCGCGGCGCAGCGATGCGGTCCCCACGGACGCGCGGCCGGCCCGGGCGCCCCCTGAGCCTTCTGCTCGCCCTGCTCTGTGCCCTGCGAGCCAAGGTAGGAGTCTCACTCCCCTCACTCTAAACCCTTCCTCCCTCCTGGCGTCCTGGTGGCGGGCGGCTGTGGCTTCCAGAGCAGGCTCCCAGGTCCTTGGGCACCAAGCTCCCTGACCCTGACTCTTCATCCAAGAGTTTGAAGTGGGTCTGGGAACGCCGGCTCCCCAGAGGGAAGACTCCGGCCTCAAAAGATAAACTCCTCCAAGCTGGCTAGAGTGCCTTCATATACTCTTGGCCCCTGGTAGTTCTCCCATTTTTACCCGCACTTGGTTTTTATGCTCGTGAATCAGGTCAATCCCTGAACCTAGTTTTGCAAAATTATTTTCACTTGCCATCGCAGATAGGGGATAGGGTGTGTGCGTGGAGTGGGGGAGTCGCAGGGAGTCTCCACCTCCTCCTCGAGAGAAAAACTTTCTCATGCGTTGATTTCCTTCCTCGCTGGCAGGTGTGCGGGGCCTCGGGTCAGTTTGAGCTGGAGATCCTGTCCATGCAGAACGTGAATGGAGAACTCCAGAACGGGAACTGCTGCGGTGGCGCCCGGAACCCTGGCGACCGCAAGTGCATCCGAGACGAGTGTGACACGTACTTCAAAGTGTGCCTCAAGGAGTATCAGTCCCGCGTCACGGCCGGCGGGCCCTGCAGCTTCGGCTCAGGGTCCACGCCTGTCATTGGAGGCAACACCTTCAATCTCAAGGCCAGCCGCGGCAACGACCGTAATCGCATCGTGCTGCCTTTCAGTTTCGCCTGGCCGGTGAGTGAAGGACTCCCCGGACGGAGTATTCCCTTCAAGAAGGATTTAAGAGCTCCTCCTGTCTTGAAACTTGGCGCTAAGTGGAGAGGCTTTGGAGGTGGCGAGGTCTGAGAGCCCATGCTATAGCTAGACCTTGAACAAGATGGGCCAAGCCGGTCTTCATCCCCATAGTGTTTGCTTAGCTTACTGAAGTGGGGATGAAGAGGATTGGGGGTAGGGGAGTGCCCAAGGATGCTAGCTTTATACTTGTTACTTGCAAGAGCCACTCCCAACCAGGAGATCATTGTGGATCTCTTTGCTTGACTAATTAAAACTCAGAGGGCCCGAGAAAGCGACTGCGCACAGTCTGCCCTGCGAACGCCGTCCAAGTTGGCACCCTCCCCTTTCCCGTGAGCCGCCCCGAGGGCGGGTGTGTCCTTCCTGCAGGGTGTGGGGGAGCCGGTTTCCCGCGACTTTAGGGGCGATTTTGGTGTGTTGGGGAGCGCTCTCCCAGACTGGGATGGCGGCTTGCAGGGGTGTCTCCGGCTGGTGTCCAGGCTTTAGTCTGGGAACACCCGCCCCCTGCCGGCCCTTTCCTCCCGCCCCTGCTCTGTGTAGCCCTGGCTGCCTTGCTCCCAGCGGTTCCCCAGCTCTGGAACAGCTGTGTTTGCAAACTTCCCGGGGAAGGGCGGGCGCACACTCTGGTCCGGAGGGTATGCGGCCTCCAAAAGCCCTTCCGGGGCTGAGGCAAGGTTTAGAAGTGGAGGCCCGCTGGAAGTAGTGTTTTCGGGTGCAAGTGCATACACCTTCACTTCGCGGCCCTCGGAACAGCTTGAGGCTGGCGTACAGCTGGCAAACTCTGCAGCAAAGCCCTTGCAACATCCCAAAATGGGTGGAAGGAAGATGGGTGCGATTGCAGAAGGAGAGGAAAGGGAAATGGTGGGGGTGTGCCCGTTGTCCAGGAGGCGTGACTCGCTGCCAGACTGGTGCTTGGCCAAGCTTGAGCGCCGAGGGTGGGTGGTAAGAGGGGGGAGCTCTGTGCCCCGGAGGATTGCTTTCCGCCACGTGCTCCGATGGGGTGCACTCTGCTGCCTCCTACCCGCCGGTTTGGGCTGTGATTTGAAACTCTGTAGAGGGGCGGGAGAGGAGCCTGTCTGGCTCAGTCTCTGTGTAAAGCTGAGCTGGCTCTTAAAGTCTTCGTTTATTGGAGTTGGCCTTTGCTGTGGGTGTGATAAGACAGTTATCAAAAACATGCTATTAAAAGGGTCTTACTTTGGCAAGGATTGCTGCTGTAGGTGACGTTCCCTTCAGATCTGCAGGCTGTGTCTGTTGTGGGATTTCACTTTTACAAAGAATGTTTGTCTTGTTTGTTAATCCCCTATTAGGGAGAACGTTAAGCTAAAGAGGTTGGCCACCTCTAAATCTGGCTGGGTCCAAGCTTAGAGTGAATGCTGGCTGCCCTTGAACTGTTTGGAGTTTAGGAGGAAGGGGCCTGCCTGCAGGTGGTGCCACCCTCCCTGGGATCAGTCCGACCCCCTCGCTTTTCACAAGACCATAAAAGGAATCTTATTAGTGATGTGGAAAAAACGGCAGGCCTGGCTGAGGTTTATTTTGGAGAGAGGGGTCAGAGGGAGGATGGCTTGGATGAAAACAGACAGGCTTGTTCCACAGGCTAGCTGGGGAAAAGTGACCTAGAAGTGTGGCTGTTTGCTTTTTGACACCTGGCAGAGTCCTTCACAGACAAGGAGCTGAAATGGTGTGAGTGGATAGCAGGTTGCCACCACTGACTTGCTAGTACTTTTCGGTGCCTTCAGTCCCCACAGATCACCAACCATGAAATAAATAGACCTGGCTTTTCTAGAAAGAGAGAGATCCACTGTGTCAGCACTGAGAATGTGGTCCTTTTTAACCTCGGCCAAGTACATGCATCACTTATAAAGAAGTCTCCACCCTGCTGCCCCCCAAAAGGCCTCCTGTGAAATACAAGCTTTACTTCCCAAGAGAAACTGAAGTTGGGGTGTGTTTTTTGTTTATTTTTCTCAATGTGGTTAGAGAAACTCAGCTGTTTGTAACTTCCAAGAATGACTTACGCTTCTCTAGTGTTAGTAGATAGCACAGCTTCATTCACTTTGGTAATTAACATTAGAAGCTTGTCTTCACAAACTGGTCTTCAGGGTTGAGGGTGCAACTCTGGCAGAGTATATTCCTAGTATTCTCAAAGGCCCTGGATTTTGACTCTAAACACCATACATTAAAAAAAAAAAATTTTTTTTTTTTCCTCTTGGATGGGAATGTGATACATAGATAATAGAATTCAGGAAAAGGACACAGCGTTTAAAAGGCAAACAAACTCCAGCCTACCCTGACCTCTTAGCCACATAAGCTGCCAACCCCTAAGCAGGCACAATTGTCATTTGGGCTAAGTCCTCCTAAATTGGCTTACAAGGGAAGGGAAACACTGTGGTTGGCAGGGTTAGTTCAGTGAAGAAGGTCATGTAATTTCTGTCTTTTGTTGTCTGGTGTTATGGTCTCCATTCATGGTCTAAAGAGGAAGAGGAGAAAATGATTTGATGAGATACGAAATGCAATCTACATCCCAGCATGTGAGATACTCTGAAGTGGGCCTCTCTGCTATATTAGTATCACCCGTGTTATATCCTCCATAGGCTGTATCCCACTTGGTATCAACTGCTTTGGTCCCAGTTTTTTAGCTTTGTGCCAGTGGCTTCTGATTGGGTTGTCATCCATGCTGCAAGGGAACTTGACTTGTAGCAGCTAGCTTGATTTATTATTCTCCGTTTGGGGTACTATGTGATAAGAACATCATTATGACAGGTAATTGGGCTTAACAAGAAATGATTTGGGAATAACCATTAATAAATCACTGAAATGGTTGATTTGCACCCCCAAAATTAGTTCAAAATCCCAGTAGTGCTTGCTCATTAAAAATGCATTAGTGTAATTACTTCTGTTCTTGAAAAACCTTAGTCATATAGCTACTACCTTGGTGGCCCTAAATTGTAATGACTTGGGTAAAACTGAAGTATCTGGCTTTATCTTTAAAGACTGTTGACTCCATTCTGAGTCTTCCTGAGATCAACTTTTAAGTATTTTAGGAAAAGTCATAGAAATGTGATTGTAACGATTGTAACATAGCAGAGGGATGCCAGCTTGAGCCCTTCTCACATGTGCAGCCTGACTGATCAAATAAGTAGGGTTGGAGTCATCAGCCATCCAGAAGTCAATCCCAGCATGTAAATTTCCAGTCCCTGGGTATGACTGTGCTCTCTGCCATCTTCCCTTTATATGTACGTGGACACATGGAAGACAGAGGGGGAAGATTCTTTCAGTTAGCTTTTTCTGTACCTCACCTGTGTGCTTAGAATGTGTGCAAAAGCACCCTTGTGTATGTGCTCAATGCAAGGGATGTTCTATGTATGGAGAGAACATTCTTTTGCTTTAATAAATGTGCCTCAAACATGTTTATGATGCAGCACTAAGCCTTAGGGGAGCATTGAGATTGGGTGGCTTGCAAGCCCAGTAGGGTAGCTGTGACTTGTACAGACTCCTGTCTTGGGTACTTACTTGGTTTCTAATAGTTTTCCTTCTCTTGCAGGTATAACCCTCACTGTCTTCTCCCCTGTCTTGTCTCTTAGCAACTTGCTCAAACCTCCAGTATTTACAGGAATCTATTTGCAACCCACCATCCTCACACTCATAATTCTATAGAGACTCAGAACATTTGTAGAACATGGTGCCGCTTTAGGATCCATGCCACTGGAAGCTGAATGGGTCAGAAAAAGCCACAGCAAATGTAGTTAGAAGCATAACTTCCCAGAAAGCCTAACATCTTTACTTCAGGAACACTTTGTCCAGAGGACAAGTGGGAAATTTAGCAGGCGGAAAAGGGCTGTGAGAAACAAGGCAAAGGCCATAAGAAGTCTTCCCGCTTCACCTGTGAGAACAGGCCAACCAGATTCAAAGTAGCTGCTGCTCCTGTTGAAGACCTAAATTGGTCCCAATGTCAGGCTTTCTAAATTACTGAACAGTGTGAGGATGCATAAGCTGTGTGTGTGCAAACACCTAGTTTGATAATCCACAGTGACAAATAGTCCTGAGATTTCTCCTTGGTAAATTTCTAGAGACATCCCCCTAACCCAAGGTTTTGGGATTCAAGCTGCTCAGAAGTGGCATTTGACTCTAGCTCTTAAATATACTTTAAAAATAAAATAGACTTAACCTTTCTTTCAAGGACTGGAGGATGTATTTGGAGGCATGAGAGTGAAGATTCTAATGTGGGGAGGGAGGTGGGTCTTGGATTCAAAAAGCTGCTGCTGGTTTGTGATTACTGCCTGGCCCATAGCAGCCCCTTGGCCTTTATCCGTGGTGTCAGTAACATCTCTTATTGGAGCAGCACATGTGTGGCGAAGACATTCCCAGGGTGGCTCCTAGTGGTTAAAGGGGGCATGTAAATAATCAAACTGAGTCCTCTACCAGCTCAGCCCAGTTTTTATGCACTTTTGGTAAATAAGTAGAAAGGCTTCTTGTTCGGGCTTGCTCTGTGTGAACTGGATGGTTGTGCTTGGCTGGCTTCTTGGTATTCTATCTATTAACCTCACCACCCTTTTGTAACTGGTGCATTTAATTATCAGTGGGATGCCTTTCAAACAGGTAAGGGTAATGATGGGAAAGGGGTTAGGGGGCCTCTCATTGAGAGTCTCAATTTTGGATATGAGCTCTGGGGCCCCTTAGTGAGCCTTTGAGGTGGGCTTTGATGAGAAAATCACCCTTTGTAACCAGATCACACACAATTGACATGCCAAACCCTGCAGAAATGGTTGCTTTCTATGACCAGAGCCTCAGCTTGCATGCAGTAGGGGAGTAGTTTTCTTCACCCCTCACCTTGCCAAAACTTTAAAAGACAGGGATTGTGTGTGCCCACACATGGACTCTCTGAAACCTTTTTTTGTTTCACATGTTTTGTGACTGGAATATTTTATTCTTTGGCCACCCAGACGCAGGCAGGACAATAGAGTTGGCTGGACTAACTGAAGTGAGGATTACAGAGAAGAATGGGCCCTCTCCAGAAATACTGCTAATACAGGACAAGTGACAGGAAGCAACGGTTGAGTCAGCAGAGCGCATGCAGGGCCCCTGACAGACCTGGGGCCAGCAGGCTATGTACAATGGCTGTGCTGGCACTCGGGACATTCCCAGGATGTGCATGCCTCTGGCGTGTCTGCCTGTCGCAGCGGTCTGGGGTTTTGGACTGCACACGCGTGCTGTTTGGATGGCGGTTTGTTTGTGTCCGTCAGCTTGGCAGGAGGGGAGGCAGCCACTTCTTAGGGCTTGCCACTGTTGCCAGGAAAAGGAAGCTCCCAGCTGCCAACACAATCACCTTTGTTTCTTACATCCCCCCACTGCTTAATGTGGCAGTTAAGTGCCTACTACTCTGTCCAGTACCAAGGTAACCGCCATGAAGTGAGGCAGGACAAAGAATGAACCTTACACCACTATCTCAAGTGTGGAGGATAGGAGGTGGTGCCTGGTGACCAAGCCTTGCTAAGGCAACCTGGTGACTGTGATGTGCCTTGGGGACTTTGATACAAGAATCTCCTGTAGGTAAAATTTCATGGAAACCTCCCCAAAGGCCATTCTGAAAGCTGACCAGTCCCTTTGATGCTTCACAAGAATGGAAGTCCATGCCATGCTGCCAAATGTCTTTGAGCTTGGGGTTGGGAAGGGCCAGACGTGACTCACTTGCAGATCCAGATGGAAGATCTGGTAACTATCATGCCTCATGTTTTTCCCCATTCTACTACTCTGGGAGACTAAGGACACAAGAAGAAAACCAGGTGACTCCTTAAAGTCTTATTGTTTGGGCCCCAACAAAAGTCAGACTTTACTTTTGGTTTGGTTTTGGGTGTGAAGTTAAGATAGAGCAAAACTTGCCTTCCTAAGCCCCTTCTAAGCCCTCCTAGGACTCGAGACTTGGCCTCTGCTGGGGATGATATATAGTAGCCAGTCACATGGGCTGATGTGTGACTGGGTAGCTGCTTGAGTGGCATGAGGTAGGCATGGTATAGAATCTCAGAGTCCGAACATATAGTTGGGGATGTACAGAGGTCAAGCGTGGGCCTGGGAAAAAATTAAAGCTCCCTAGCAACTAATAATCATTGCCAAATTATCTTGATTGTTGATCTATAGTGTGGGGATGGAGTGGGAGGGAAGAATGCTTCTTAATAAAAGCCTTGAAGGGAATCCTTTCTCTGAAGGCAGGGCACCCATGCCCCAGGAGACCTGGACCTCTCATCCAGGCTTCCAAGAGAGAGAAAAGTCCAGGCTTGACTATTGTCACTGCAAGCCCCTACCCCAATTCTATCCCACTTCCACGTTCCTAAAGGAAAGCAATTAAGGGATCAAACCATCAGGCCCATGGGGCTGTAGTAGTTCTTTTCCCTCTAGCTGGGGTCCTGTTGGTCAGCAACTTTTGAATCCAAGATGAACCTGGCAGATGGCTTGATCTTACAAGTTCTTGTGCAAGGTCTAAAGATGCCTTCTGCCTTGAATATGGAGCTGAGTTAATACTGCTGTGCCAGCTGGTTACAAGGCACCTTCCTTTGCAGTGGTGTTTGTGGGTATTATGTGTGTTTAGTGCTTGTGCAAGTCTGTCAAAACTCTTGGTATCAATGCATTTAATCAGAGGATTAATTACAGCAATATTGTTGAAGTGAAGGATGTGGGCCTCAACGTGACCAACAAATGAAGGGCTTAATTATACAGAATCAGCCACACATCTGGCCTCATTTCGACTTGGCTCTCACCATGAATCAGTAGAGAAATATAATTTCTTGCTGCTCTTCGGGTAGAGTCCTATAATTTGTAGGAAGTCCTCGGAAACTTAAAGAGGCTGTAAATAAGGTGTAACTTTCACTAATAAAATATTAACGACAATAACAATGTATTTGGACCTACAGCCACTAACAGGAGAGGGCTGGGTATGTGTCCCAGCTTGCCTGGTTTTGCTTGCTTTGTGAGCATTTTCCCACAGTTATCAGTGAACGAAATGGAATCCTGCTGCAAGTATGAAACATATTTCGGCTGAATTCCAAGGTAGGGTCTATCATAAGATATTTTTGTAGTCAGGGCAGACCTGCTGTGTCACTGAGAGGGTAATAAGCTGGCCTTGATTTATGAATGAAACCTCCTGCTTTTCTCCCATGCCTCTACCCTATCAATGCCATCTCTTCCCCTGGCTGCCCTGTTCGAGTGTCATTATAGTTATCTGAGCAACATAAGCATTGCATGATGGGTTCACGGAGGAGGCAGAGCAAGGCTACACAAACCTGTTCCATTCCTTTTCTCCACTGTGTTTCTCCAGTCCTCAGAGAGGCCTAGCAAGCTTCACCTTACTGGACTTACTGGGAGTGAGGATTTGAGTAAAACTGGAAATTTGCTAAAGGCTTGGGTCTTGGGGAAGAAGAGGGGGGGGGGGTTCGGAAACAAGCTTAGGAGATAACAAGTACTTCAGTAGAATAGCTGGCATCTTGCCAGGATCCAGGGAATTTATTTAGTTACTTAGCTGATTATTCCAGGAATGTTAGATCTTATTGACAGATACATTCACCCATAAATATAACCCATGGGTGTGCAGTGGCTCCTCTGTACTTTCTTCCACAGACTGTCACAACTCACCCCACCACCCAAGTTAGGTTGCTTGCCTTTGTCTTATGTCTTTGAGCCTACCCCGCCTTCTCCCTAGAGTCACCTGATACTTGTGGGAGCTGGGATGGTCTCACACAGACAGGGCTTTCAAAGGGGTTCTGAAAAGGAAAAGGGGGCCTCCCTGGGGACTGCCCCCACCAGGACCCAAAGCGTAACCCTAGCAGCTTGTTCTCAGTACAAATACCTGAGTACGCTGGCTTGGGATAAATTCTTTGTGTGGGTTTTTTTTTTTTTTTTTTTTTTTTTTCCTCATGCACTAGAACTAGGGACTGGAAAGTTTTGGGAAACCTATATACTATGTGTTCCCATATAGGGGAGTTCTGTTTTCTGATCAGGACTTTGGGCTGCTTGCTTGCTGGGTCTGAGCCCCAGGGTGCCCCTGCCGGGGAAGAGTTGTCAACCTGGAATGAGTTGCAGAAAAAAGAGGTTGATTTGGCTTCAAATATCCACTTGCCCTTTGAGCTTCTTATTTTGGGTCAGCACCACACACAGGGAGGCCCAGAGACTGAGAGGCATCATAGAGTTGATCCTGTAACTGAATACTGAATTTTGTTTATCTGTCTTGCAGAGATCCTATACTTTGCTCGTGGAGGCATGGGATTCCAGTAACGACACTGTTCGTAAGTATCTCATCAGGGAATCCTTTAAATGCTTGTGAAGTACAGTGCTTGGCAGATCTGCTAGAGGAAAAGTCTCTGTGTCCTCATGGCTCCCACCTGTTCGTGGAGCCCATTCCTTAACTTTCCAGAACTTTCATCTCAAATATTAAGTAGCCAGAAGAGATTCCTGGTTTACTTAGTCCTTGCAGAAAGGACCTAGATTATCTTTGGATGGAGATCTTAATGGTTTTACAACTTTAAAACCTTGTAGACTGCTAAAGGATCAAAGTAGTGACTTCTTAAAAGTCCATTTAAACTTGAAGTGAACATTTAATCTCTCATCAGAAAGATAAAGCCTTGGAGGGTGGTGCTGGGCTCTAAAGACCTACCTTAAATTTCACTTGGTGGGCAGGTGAGCCTCAAGCCAGTCTGAGTTTCCCACACTGCTCACCACAAACCTCCCATTGAAGCAGAATTTCAGAGCCCCCGATGTCATGACCTACCCCGTCCCTTCTGAAAGATGGCTCTGTTTTCTAGGCAGGTTGCTTTTCAGGCCTGCAGAGCGGTGTGCAGGGCGTGGAGAGGCAGGGAAGGTGTGCTCTCGTGAGAGTGGTCAGCTGTAACTTAACATGTTTTCCCTCATGCCAAAATAGACAGTTTTTATGTATGTATTTATTTATTTATTTATCTATTTATTTATTTATTTTAATATGACCAGAGCCTGGGTTGTCATTGGAAAACCTGATTCTCTCTGAAATGTTTTGTTCTCTTCAGGAAGAATGCACATTTTTATCCCTGCACTCTGTTCCCAGAATGTCTTGTACCTTCTGCTTCTCTGGCTTACTGGCTATTTTTTATACCTTTCACTGCTAATGACATTTTTCTTCCTTGTCAACATCACTGCACTTTTCTACTATAACTGAAGGTATTCAATACCTAGCATGGACATAGTGATGGCTGCATATGAATTCAATGGGCAGTTCATTCAATATGGCTGGATCACTGGGCCTCTTAGGGTCACAGAATCCTTGCCCAGGTTGCCTGCCTGTCAAGGGATATCCTCTTGCTTTGGCATCCAGCTATTTAGACATTAGTCCTTCCTAGGAAGGAGCTAATGGAGAGCCAGGGTCTGAGTGTCTTACTGCAAAGGACTTTGAGGGTGGTGGTGGGGCTTTGTCAATCTTGCTTATAGTTGATGCCAGCTAAGGTCATGGATACCTGCCTGTTCTCCCCTCCCATAAACACTGCGCTCTACCTAGACATTGTGTTCTACCTTATATACAATGCAATGCATAGGAGAATAAAAGAGATGGAACTTTTATACACTTGTGCATGAAGGGTATTCTACTGGCAATTCAAATAATCAATGGACGGATTATTTGGAAAAAATGGATGGATCATTAAAAAAAAAATTATTTTTCCAAATAATCCATCCTTGACCAGGTCACGATATCTGATAGGATCCTGGGAGAGAGGATTTCTAACCCAGCATCTGTGGAACTTCCAGAGCTGTGCCTCCATGGCCGTGCAGCACATCCACAGCTCCTCATAGGTATTTACATGTCTGGGCAATGGAAATCCCTACACTTTGGGATTCCTAGATATCTCATCTCTTCCTAGGACAACTAGTCCAGGGGTACAGGAGACAAGAAAAAAATTGAAATGAGGACAAAGTGTTTTCAGATCTCACTTTCTAGAATGAGGGGTTGACATAGTCACAGATGCCCATTGCAGTCAAAGAAACTTATGTTAAAAGTCTGGTTTATCTGTTTTCCTGTCACCTTGTTTTGTCCATATTTCCAAGGCATCACAAATGGAACCCCTTATGGGTGACAAGCACCAGTATTTGGACAACCAGTGACGTGAGTCATACATCTGGAAGATCCCAATGTCCTCTTTTCTCATCCACATCTACACAGCCTCCAACTTCTGAACAGTCTTATCCTCTTGCTCTCCATATGCATCCAACTGCTGCCTGCCATGTGTACTGCTGGTGTCCCGGTCTACTTCACTGCCTGCTCACATCTGAGTCAGCATGAATGCCACATGGTCTGCTCCGGTCAACTTCCAATATCTCCATTTTTGTTCCATCTTTATTTTTTCCTGAGCATTATATTCGATTGTCATCCCAATAGTAAAAGCCAAACTGCTTAATGGCTTCTCCTAGTTCTTGGACAAGACCTTTGTGTGCCTTTCCTTCCTTCTCTTCGTGGCTTGTCTTAACACAGCATGGCTACTGTGTCTGTATCCTAGGCATTCTTTATCCATTTTTATCCTTGAATAGATTTCTTTCTTGTCTCAGGACTTTGATGTGTACTGTTTGTTCTTCCTGAGATGTCTGGCTCCTTGTTTTCTTTACCCTCTGCCCTTCCAAAGCATTGAAAAATGCCAAGGAGCCCAGTGGCTGTCCTTTAGTAGCTGATCAGGTTGTAAACATCCTGGCTTTGGATGTAACTTATAGGTAGATCCCTGAGTTTGGGGACAAAATTCCTTTTTGCATCAGCCCTGCAATTAATTCTAACAGAGTCTAGGCCAGATTATGTTCAGGTGCTTCTGAAGTTCCAAGGCTGGCTCCCACTCTCAGTCTTGCAGTCATTTCTAATTTGGATCAGGACTGTAGCATATAAAGACCCAAGTTTCTTTCCCACCTGAGCAAATGATTTCAGTATATGGGTAAGCATAACCAGGAATCCTTGAGACCAAGTTTTCCATACAGTTTAGACTTCTCAGCTAAAATCTCTGTCTAGGTTTTCTGGTTGGTCCTTGGGTTGTAATCTTGGTGTACACAAATATGTGTGTGCTTCATGAAGTATCTTGATGCCACTGAAGTGTACAGAAATGTGTGCTAACATTCTTTTCCAGTCCCAAAACTGGTACTACCCCAAGTGAGCTGCCCCTGGGACTTAGTTGCCTAAGTTAATGGAGCTGAGTCAGGTGGCAATAAAGAATCATCACACAGTAAATTCAGGCTCTATTACCCAAGCAGCATAGAACATGCTACATATACTGAATGAAGCTCCTTGCTTTAGTAGTGTGAGGCTGTTTTCAAAGCTTTGTTAGCCTCCCTGAGGATTCTGAAGTTATGTTCACAGCATTTTCTGAAAGTAGGTAAAAAGTGCTCTGAACTACAGAGTTCCACATCATTCAGCCCCCTCTGGATGGTCCTGAGCTCTGGTTTGAATGATTGTTGTTATCAACCTGAGAGACGCTACTATCACACCTTTGCCACATGGCTACTGCCTTTAACAATTATTTCATAGCCCACCACATTTTTTAACTGAACCCGCAAAACAGGCAGTTAGTAAATGGAGAAGCGCTTTTGCCATTCTTTGGTCTGTGTCTATTTGGAAAAACTAAAGTACAGTGTTACCTGCGTGAGGTTCTGTGTGTTGCTGGATGTAAGCCTGAAGGTACATGGGCTTGTTCAAGGCCTTTCCTGCCCACACCACAGTCCAGACTGGCTGGGGCTGTGCTGGTTGTGGATGGAGCCACCCAAGAGTTCTTTCCCTGGTCACCTGTAGGGCTTGTCTAGCTTTGTCAAGAGCACAGGCCCAAGGCCTAGAAAAACAGTGGTGTGGGTGTACAAGAATCACAAAGAAGACATTGCAAGTAGGTCCTAAGTTGCCTCTCCAAGGTGGCCATGAATTTGACAAGGTGATGACTGGCACATTTAAGAAAACAAACATAGCACCAGGCTTAGAGCCTTGTTGTCTGCTCACATCCTTCTGCACTTCTTGCTCCTTTGGTTTGGAGCTATTTTAGTCTCTTCTCTCAGACTCGATCGCAGGTGACCTCAGTGTAGGGGCCAGGCCTTACTGCTGCTGAGAACTGCTTGGACTCTAGACACCGACTTTGCCTAGCAGGCATTTTAAGGAGCCGCTCTTAAAAGAGACACAAACACAATGATGCCTCACCCTACCTGTCTGCAGACTGAATTACTCTCACGTCTACCTCTACCTCTTAGGCTTCTGAAAAAAGAGAAAGGATTTGGGCAGTGTTTATGGAATGCCAGCTTAAAAGAACATATCAATGTTTTTGTTGGTTTTTCATGTATAGCAATCCAGCCCTTGGCTTTCAGTGAAGAAAATCGAGATTTTTCACTGTGAAACTTGAAAGTAAAATGGAACTAAAGATCACTAATCTTATCTGGACTAGTAAAATTTCTTTAAAAGTAAACTTTCCTAAGGAGCAGCCTCCTGTAACATCTAGGAATTTTTACAAGTTAGTATGGCCTGCAATATGTTGGGAAAGTTGGCAACAGACACAGAATAGAACACAGGAACAAATATAAATAGTCACTGTCACTAGAGGCCAGTTAAAACACACACTATTTTATCTATTGGGCAAAGATAAGACTATGGTATTGTTGCTGGTACAGTTCTTTGTGCTGCTGGAAGACAGACCCACAAGGCTTTGCTGGCAGGTAGTTGGGATCATCCCTGGGTGGAGTCTGTTTTTATGCATACTCCAAATCTGCACTGATGTTCTTAGGATATTTCTTGCTGCTGGCCCCACGTTCATGGGTGAATGCATTCAACATGCTTGTGGCAGCTTTGAATAGCAAGAGAATTACTTTAATGATGAGTGCCTATAGATCATGGATGAGGTACATTCGTTTATTAGTATTTCCAGGCAAAAGTATGAAGCACCAGGCAACGAGTTTAAGTGATGAAATAGCCTACATGGAAGAGAGTGCAGCCCCCCCCCCCAACTGTTTGATTTTTCTGTGTTTGTTTCTAGTCTGAAAGTGGCCAGCATGGTCAGAGCAGAAGATGTTAATGTAAATGTTAATGAGTTACATTTTTTCTCTTTTTTGCCCCTAGAACCTGATGGCATAATTGAAAAGGCCTCCCATTCAGGCATGATAAACCCCAGCCGGCAATGGCAGACACTGAAACAAAACACAGGAATTGCCCACTTTGAGTATCAGATCAGAGTGACCTGTGATGACCATTATTATGGCTTTGGCTGCAATAAGTTTTGTCGGCCTAGAGATGACTTCTTTGGACACTATGCCTGTGACCAGAATGGCAATAAAACCTGTATGGAAGGCTGGATGGGTCCCGAGTGTAACAAAGGTATGTGTTAATGCAGCTGGATGGATTGGTGATTGCTCTTGGCCTGTCACTTTTGGTCCCGGGTTCTCACCATTACAGCAGTCAGATGGCAGGGTGGGATGTTACTATTATTTTGGTCCAAAGCATGAAGATGCTGTGTGTAGAGAAGATTTCTGTTGGTGCCCTGTCCAGATCCCCTCTACCAGCTGGTGTCCCCATCCCCCAGCTGCTGTGAGTGTTGGCTGCTAACAGCTCGCAGCTGCTCCTTCTCCAGGGAGTTGTCCTTGGCCAAGCAGGAGCCACTCTCTGCCCCATCAGCAAACAGTTACTGAGTGACTGACCAGGAGGGGAGGGTGTTACAAAGGCCAGCCCCTTTGCTTTAACACTGTGGAATAAGATTCACACTCCAGAGGTTCCCCTGGGATCTCCCTGAAGTCACACCCCAGCTGAGGCCATATTCTTGTTCAACTCCTCCTTCAGCCACATCTGCCTCTCTCCCCCCCTCCCATCTCCTTCCCCCATTCCTTTCTGCTGTTACCACATCTCCTCCTCAGACTATTTCTGAGAAGCTTGGTGCCAAACAGGAACAGGCCAGGCCAGTGATGTTTGACCAGACAATGCTTGGGGAATGACTGCCCCTGAGCTCATGTGTCACTGCAGCAAGTTTCACTGGGCATCTTTGGGGTTGGCGGGGAGTTACCTGCTACTTTCATATTTCTTACGGTTGATCCCATCAAAGGAGTCTAAGCCTTTAGAGTCCCTTTTGCTGTCTTTTGCCCCTTACACTACTAGAATTAAGTAATTCTAATTCCCAGCAATAGAGTTGAGATCCCAGCTCATGTGCTATCCACTCATAGACATACAATATACCTCGCTGATTTGTGCGCTAATTATTTAAACTCATTTGTTTATCTTTGAATTGTGAGGGATGGGGCATGAGAGGGCATATGGTCTCTTGGGTAGTATGCCTCTCTTCAGTAGCTGGTGTGACAGTTTGTTTGAAGGATGGCACTTTTGGAATTGACAGAAGGGATTGCCCAGCATATTTTAAATTGTCTTTTAAAATCAAATAGCAAGTACTTAAGTTCTCTATGTGGATGTGACTTTTTTCCCCCTAAGTGTCTGCTTGATTTCTTTCTTTCCCATGAGCAAGTATAGAATTGCTTTGTGTGGGGATACTTGGCCACGAGATTAGCCTGCCTTGTTCTTTAGCCCTGTGGATTGTGGAAACCAGGCATTTAGTGGGAGGCTCGCCTGAAGATACTGTGGTGGGACAGGATTGGATTGGGGTTGGAAAGGCAGTATATCGTTACCTGTCCCTTGTGAGGGGAACTAGGTCCATCCAGGCAAGGCTCAAGAAATAGACATGGTAAGGATGTTCCCCCATCCTGTATCTTCATTTTGCCCCCAAACACTCTTGTATTTTGAAGATCTGCTAAGATGACCTTTGTTATTTGGATCCCCGATTTTATGTACTAGGGCATTCTGAACGATGGCGGCCCACAGGCATAGGCAGTACTGTGTACTAATAAAGTTTTGGGTTTTTTTGCAGCTATCTGCCGACAGGGCTGCAGTCCCAAGCATGGTTCTTGCAAGCTCCCAGGTGACTGCAGGTAAATGATCTTCAGTAATCCCACCCCACCCCACCCCCTTTTTTTTCCTCTTTGATGCAATGAGACTTAGTTCATCGTGATGTGCGTCTCTTTCTTTGGAGAATGAATAAGTTGGGAGGAAAGAAAACAAAACAGGCACATCCGAAGCTTATTAAATCATACCAGCTGTTTGGTGGAATGCACTTCTTTGGTGAAAAAAAAAAAAAACAAAACAACCCAAACCAACAAAACTTAACGGGCATAGCTGGCATCTTCATGGATTAACTGTTCTGCAAATTGATAAGACTTGTTTGTAATCTTCCTTAAGTGCCGATGGACTGGACTGGGATGTAGCTTTGTTTTTCCTTGTCTTCTCCCTGCTGCTCTTCCTCTTTCACCCTCCCCCACCTTTCCCATCAGTAGGAGAAAGTCCAGCATTCTTTAGAATGGGATTAGTACAATCTCCTGGCCCCTTTGCAGGCGGGAGCTGGGTTGGTGCTGAGAGGTTAATGGTTGTGCTGGAATCTGCTCAGTTGAGTCTGATGAATGTAGACTTTGCTGCTGGCCTTTGAAGTCTGTTCTTTATGGTCCGGGACAATACTGAAGGCAAACGGAAACCTAGCCTGCCTGTTTCCCCTTCTGATGCCGGTTCTGGGGGCCTTTTTGAAATGTACATTATGCCAGTTTGGAAAAACCTTGTTTCAGGAAATACCTTTGGTATCTGTGGCATCTTGACTGGCGGAGGCTTTATTCTCCCCCAAGTCTTTAAGAATTAGCAAATGTGATGAGACATTAAGTGAACCCTTCAGTCCTGCCACCTTTGTTCTGGAAAGTGGCTCTAACTTGAACCAAGGACAGTTTTTTAAATAGTCTAAAGGCACAAACTCATAGAGAGGTATTTGATGCTCTTTCTGAAATGTAGTTCTGGATGTTTTTGAGGGTCTGTAGTGGACCCCAGTGGGTTGTGTTGCCCCTAAACTATAGAATTAACAGGTAACTGTTAAAAATGCAGGTTTCTGGCAACACCCAGCTACTACTGACTTCCCAGCCCTTAGTTGGGCATGGGAGTGTGAATTTGACAGCCTTACTGAATAATTTCTCCCTTTTTAAACATGAAGGCTGCTGCTTAAGGTCACCAGTAGGCTTGACCTTGATGACTCTTAACTGCACCCTGTGTTCTCTTCCTGAGCCATGGGAGGGCTAACTTGAGGCTGAAGAGAGATTCAAGGCAGCTGGAAGTAAACTAAGAACATGTTGTTCTGGAGTTGTTTCTTCTTCCTGCTTTCTGAAAGTTGATTTGCAGGAAGCCTGAACAGGATTTGCCCACTACGGACTTGCCTGGTCCTAGCTGACTGTGGCACCCTGCAGCATCTCTGTCCTAGATTGAGAACAGAATGCCACCTACGTGACTCTGCTCCTGAAGGCTGCTCTGGAGAAAGTGAGAGCACCAGTTATACCAGGGCCTGGAGCTTGCTCCCTGCTGAGATGAGTATCAGCTAGGCTGACTGTCATCAGAATAAACACCCTGCTGGGCAGGGGGAGTCCCTCCCAGCCAGAACAACAGGCTTTGTTTCCAGAATTGAGCCCTTTCTCTTTGGATGTCTCACCTCCCACTCCCTGCCCAGACACGCACCAGTGCCCTTATTTACTTAAGGTGCAACTTTCCCACACGCCATTTGCATAGTCTTCCAGCCCAGTTCCTGCTCTCTGCCTTGAAAGAATATCAAAACAGAACCTTCTAGCTAAGGAAGTTCAGGTTGGGTCTGCTCCAGAAATAGTTGCACGACAAGTTACCTGTAAGTTGTCTTTTGGATTATGTATTACATGGGCTTTTTTTTTTTTTTTTTTTTTCTTTGACTCACCCACAGGAGAAAACTTCACTGGTTTTGTTGTTCCTAGGTAGACTCCAGTTGCCCCTTCCTGGGTATACGGGCTGGTTTAGTGCCAGCCTGCCAAAAATATCAAACTTAATTATGAATCATCATCTCAGGAAAGTCTTGCAGTTTCTCATGAGAATGCTAATCATCTATCATTACACTGGCATAACTTGGTAGATGTCTCTGTTAGGGTCAGGATTTTTATTTGTTTTTGTTTGAAGTCATTCATGGTCTCCTGTGGTTGCTTTCTATTTATGCTTGGCCATTGAACCTTCATTAATTAGGAGGTTAGGTTGGATCCTCAGCTGTCCTGCTTGATTTTATTAGACAAACTGAAGAAGTGTAACCGTCCTTCACTTGGGACATGGAGGGAAGACAGTACTGCTGTGTCCCCGTCACTTCCCTTATGTCTTCTAAACCAAGAATCCTGACTGATCTGACAGAATGGCTCCCTACCCTCCTCCCTCCTGCTAACTTGGGTATCTGCTTCTGAAGAAAACAATTCCCACCAAATGACATACTCTGGTCTTAGGTCAGTCTCTTCAATAGTCACTTGTCATTTCAATTGGTGGTCTCCTTTATAGATACCAGAATCCTGTGTCTGATTAACGTTAAGCCCTTCATTCTAGTGGCTGTCAGTGTTTGGGTGTGGATGGCTGTCTTGAGAAGTTAGGAAGTAGTCAGGATTCTTAAGGGTTCAGTGGCTTCTCAGCCTGGGTAATTAGCTAATAGCTAGATTTCTATAATTTTCCCATGACCAGGATTTGCTCTTTGCCTCCAGCTCTCTGGAACTGAAAGCTCTTCCTTCTGGTTGGGGAGGGAGGCCCCCCAGGGCGTATTTTTTTTCCCCCAGAGGCACAGCTAAGAGGCTTAGGGCGTTGGACCTGACCCTCCATTTCCCCAGGCTCTGCTCTAGGCCTATTCTGAAGGACCTGCATTGTCTGTCTTCTGCTGCTTGCTGGTCCCTGCCTTTCCCCAGCCCCTGTGTTAGAGATGGATTCAGAGAGGGAGGTTCAAGTTGCAGAGGGCTTGAAACTTGAGGGGAAAATGGTTTGAGACCTTGCCCTCTTCCCAGCCCAGGTGAAGGTTTATGTTTGTGTTTTTGTTTGGGCATCAAAAGTTCCATCTGACCTCAAAGGAGTCTGTTGATAAGGGAAACTCAACTCCCTCCAAATTAGATAAACTTGAGGTGACCCTCTTCCCCTTCTTATTTACTAAAGTGAAAAATAACTATAAATCAGCATGCCTTGGCTGGAGCAACAGATCATGAATTATCTATGGAATTCTTTCCCGGCACGGTGGGTCCTCTCTCATTTCGTTCCTACAGAAATGGGTTTAGACATCCAGGTCTTTATAATGACATTGTTCTCCTTCCTTTATCTTTGATTCTACAAAACCAATGAGGTGCTTCCCTGCCACCCTCCTGTCTCATTGAGTTCTGTGCACCAAGGTTTGGGGGGGAGGGAGTGGGGCTTCATGTGCAGCATTGCAGAGTTGTGTTAGCTATTGTCCCCAGAAGCTCCTTCCCCTTGTATGGTCTGTCCTGACTAGGACCTGGGGTTGATTTATGCCAGTTCCTACCCCTTAGTTCATTCCTGGAAGCCTGAGAAGACAGTGACGTTGTGGAGGGCACCTTATGTTGGCAGCTTCCCTGAGGGCTCGCCTTTGGTTAGGGGAGGTTGAGATGACAAGACAGAGACTTTGGCCCAACTGTGAAAGTAAAGAACTCCCTGCAAGTCTGAAAAGTCTCACCATTCTGTCCTTTGCAAAACAAAAGTAGCTGCGAGTCATAAGTATGCCCATGCCTGGCTGCTGGCTGCTCAGAAGGCTAAGGGGCGGGTATGCTGTCTGTCTGCAGGTGCCAATATGGTTGGCAGGGCCTGTACTGCGATAAGTGCATCCCTCACCCCGGATGTGTCCACGGCACTTGCAATGAACCCTGGCAATGCCTCTGTGAGACCAACTGGGGTGGACAGCTCTGTGACAAAGGTATGACCACTGTGGAGCCTTGGGGGGGGGGGCATGAGGACTTGGCCAGGGGTTGGGGAAACTGAGGATTTGTGGTAGAACAACACCAATACCACGTGTGTGTGTGTGTGTGTGTGTGTGTGTGTGTGTGTGTGTGTGTGTGTGTGTGTGTTTCTGGAGCTAAACCCAGGGTCTTGCTGATGCTTGTGCTCTACTGTAGCTACACCCCTGGCCCTATTTAACTTCTGCAGGGGCTCTTATTAGGACTGTTTGAATTTACCTTTAATGTGGTGAAGTGATTTTTGGGGGGTAAGCCATATTTTTAAAACTGGTACAGCATAGAACTGGGACCAGTTACCAGTTAGCAGTTTTTTGTTGTTTGTTGTTGGGGTTTTTTTTGGTTTTTTGTTTTTTTTTTTTTGTTTCATAATTTTGAGGTCTTTTGGCAGATTTGAATTACTGTGGGACTCATCAGCCTTGTCTCAACCGAGGAACTTGTAGTAACACTGGTCCTGACAAATACCAATGTTCTTGCCCTGAGGGCTACTCAGGACCCAACTGTGAAATTGGTAAGTGCCCCAAGCTAGGAGGGACCCCTTTGCCTTTATTTTCTGTACACTTGGTTTGAAAATCAGGTAGGTTT
Source organism: Phyllotis vaccarum (assembly GCA_033318265.1). Classification (NCBI taxonomy): domain Eukaryota; kingdom Metazoa; phylum Chordata; class Mammalia; order Rodentia; family Cricetidae; genus Phyllotis; species Phyllotis vaccarum. The sequence goes on along the minus strand of JARWLC010000001.1, from coordinate 165,061,297 downwards.
TTGTTTGTTTTATTTTTATTATTTAAGACACAAAGTTGGGCAGGTAGGGAACTGAGGTTTGGATTTTGGGAGGTTTTAGGGGAGGAGGTGAATATGAGCGAAAATATACTGTAAGAAATTCTCAAAAAAAAAACATAGAAAATAAAAGTAGCATGAGGTCTCAGTGTTGACAGTCACTAAAGACACCTTGGGTGTATTTGTACTAAATTCAGTGACTCGATAAAGAAATGCAGGAAAGAGGTTATACAACTGATGAACAGAAGATTATTTTATTTAAAATTAGTCAAGATGGCATTATTTTAATAATGGCCTTCATTCGTATTCATGGAGGAACATGACAAATGGAAATTATCAAAAGAAAGAGCAATACACTTCACATAGCTGTTAAAAAAAAAAAACAAAAAAACAAAAAAACAAAAAACAAAAAAAAACATGTAGCAGCTCCTGTTACCCCAGCCCTTCTATGAGCCTATGAAAGGTCTCCAAGTCCCTATAGGTTTGAGGTGATGCTGACAGTGGAGGTTGCCTGATTTTAAGGAAACCTCAGCCTTAGCAGGTGTTGAAAATCTGACTCGAGACAGCTTAGTTGGAAAGCTTCTACCCTAGTCACAGCATAGCAGGGTCACATCACAAACTTGCTGTTGGTGTTACCTGCTTAGACTAGTCGCCAAGGCAAGGGACTGCATGGTGGAGGGTAGGGAAGAAAGAAGGTGCCGCAGGCTTTACTCTCTTTGACTGGCTTTCTCATTTACACAGCTGAGCACGCTTGCCTCTCTGACCCCTGCCACAACAGAGGCAGATGCAAGGAGACGTCCTTAGGCTTTGAGTGTGAGTGCGCTCCAGGCTGGACTGGGCCCACGTGTTCCACAAGTAAGCGGGTTCCCAGGTTTTGTCATGTGTCTGTTCCTTCTGGAGGTATTAAGAAAGAGGGTTGGTGGAAGACACCTGGGCTGGTCCATATATGTGATAGTGATATGCCGTCTATCTTGGTGGGAGAAGGACTTGGTGGGTATGTTTAACAGTTTGGCGGGTGGTCCAGTAGCACTTGGACAATTTCAGGAATCCCCTTCTTACCCGCTAAGGTGGTTAGGGATATGTCTGTGATGGGCAGAATCAGATTCCTTTGCATGTGAGTTTGGACTTGTCTTCCCCCAATCATGTGGGACAAGAATTTAGATCAACCATTGAATGTTGTCATAGAGCTTCAAGAGAAGGAGTTGAGTTGCAGTTTGGCTGTGAGGCTTGACCATATTGGGGTATTTTTCAGTGAAGAGCTCTGGTCACACATAACACCAGAATTACAGTCTGTGGTCTTTAATGAGTTCCTAGAGTTTTGAGGTTCAGCCAGTCCTGAAAAAAACCACTGCCCTTGGCACCTTAGGAGCAGTATGTGTCGTGGTTAAGGATGTGGGTTCTGGAGGTAGTGGGTGCCTGTGCCCTTGCCATGACTTCTGGAATCCCAGCAGACCTCTCAACCTTTCCTGCTCCTACTTTAGCCAGGGCAGTACAATTCCCATTTGTGAGGGTTGTCAGGCAGTCTTGGTGAGCATATTTGTAAATCAATTGTGGCATACATTATAAATGAATGAGATCTCTGACAGGGGCTTTTGCAACCTCTGTGTGATTTATTTTTTTTGGGGGGGGGGGGCTTGGGAATAAGATTTTCCATGTGTAAGAAAGTTCCTTTTCCATGCCTCCTTTCAGTTTCTGAACCCTGAAGGAAAGAGGTTTTTTGGTTATTTCCTTTTTTTTTTTTTTTTTTTTTTTTAAAGTAAAGATTAAACAGATATGAATTGAATGTCCCTTCTCACCACTGAGTTGATGGTCTGTGTGTCTCCAGCCATCATTCAATCTCTCACTGCTTAGGGATGGATTAACTGAACTAGGGCAGTGGGGGATTTAAAGCTGAAATCAAAGCGTGGGCCTTCTCATGGCCTTCCTTATTCATGGTGTTCCTTAGACTTGTAGCACACGGTCAGTTCCTAGGTGAAGGCTCTTCTGGAGGGTGCTGCTGTGTTATCTAATTGCCAGGTGGATCAAGCGAAATTAAACTGCTGCTCCTCTCGTTCTCATTGGACAGATATTGATGACTGTTCTCCAAATAACTGTTCCCATGGGGGCACCTGCCAGGATCTGGTGAATGGATTCAAGTGTGTGTGCCCACCCCAGTGGACTGGCAAGACATGTCAGTTAGGTAAGAAAACGCCTGTGACCATAATCCTTAGCCAAGGTTGGCTTTAGTCATTAGAGCTGTGAGGAAATAATAGTGTGTGTGTGTGTGTGTGTGTGTGTGTGTGTGTGTGTGTGTGTGTGTGTGTGTGTTTGCACTCCATCATAGCAAGTAATTTATTATCAGGGTCTAATGGGCCTGGGAGAAATAACTTAAGTGCAAATGGCGTAGCATTTTTAGGTCCTGTGGGAAAATTCTGGGATTCCTTGAACCATGTCAATCGTCTGTCCTAGGAGTGTTCAGCTGGGTCCCAAACAGGCATGACCTCATGAGGAATGAGCTGTCTGCATTGTTTTTGCCATATTTAAATCCCAGTAACTGGGCTGCACTGGATTTTTACACAGCACTGCTTGGTGACTCTGTCCTCCTGTTGGGGGACTGGTTGTTAGCCAGCAGCCCAAAAGAAAGTTATCAATTAGCCTCCCTTATGGGATAGAGACTGGGGGCTCTGATGCCCCCAATAGAGGACACCTATTTCTTATTTAGCTAGCTTGTTAAAATGTCTCATATTTCAGACCAACTCCATGGTGTTTCTTTTCAAGCAGAATGGGATGGGGGAAGAGGAGGAGGCCAACCCCCATTTGTCACAGCTCATCCTTGCTGCTTTTCAGATGCAAATGAATGCGAGACCAAACCTTGTGTAAATGCCAGATCCTGTAAGAATCTGATTGCCAGCTACTACTGTGACTGCCTTCCTGGCTGGATGGGTCAGAACTGTGACATAAGTGAGCAGCTGTCTATTTTGATTTTTGTTATCTATTCACCCCCTGCTCCCCTTCTGAAACTTCTGTTTCTCTTGCTTTACGGTGCTGGGCTGCCTTGTCTGAGCCCTCTCTGGATGAATAGAAGGAAAACCTAATATTATAGCGGGAAGGGGATGTTTTTGGAGAGGGAGTGTCCAGGTTAGCACAGCAAGGAAAACATACAATTTTTATCAGGCTTGTTAGCCACTAAAATTGGGCATATTCTGATAAGGCGATTAAAACAATGATGTGAAGTTTCACTCCCTTGTCTGGGAGGATTAGGGAGGGTCCCCACCCAGTGTAATAACTTTATCTCACCGGAAGCACAGGGAAATCTGATTGAAACTTTTATCAGCCCTGTACTTTTCAGGTAAGCCGACTGAATGTTATGTACCTCTTTAATGTGATGACATGTTTATTTTTTCAGATATCAATGACTGCCTTGGCCAGTGTCAGAATGACGCCTCATGTCGGGTATGTAAATCACCGCTTATATGGAAATAATCTTAAGATTTATAGATACTAGGAGAGCCTTGGCCCTATGGGAATAAAAATGAAGAGCCATTTAAAGGCATGTGTTCGGAACTGCTATTCCATATCAGAGCTTATCATGTGGCCATGTCAGTGAATTACCAGAACTACTGCAGCCATGGTAAACCACTGACGTTTTGTGTTTGTGAATAACAACGAAAAATACCCATGTGTCTCCCCTTCTTTTTCTTTTCCAGGATTTGGTTAATGGTTATCGCTGTATCTGTCCACCTGGCTATGCAGGCGATCATTGTGAAAGAGACATCGATGAATGTGCTAGCAACCCCTGCTTGAATGGGGGTCACTGTCAGAATGAAATCAACAGATTCCAGTGCCTGTGTCCCACTGGTTTCTCTGGAAACCTCTGTCAGGTGAGTGGAGGCAAAAACTTGAGATCACCAAGCTTTAACATTGAAACCTCCTCTCTGCCACCCTCCCTGGCCCCCTCCCCTACTCTAGTGCTTAGGCCTCTGACATCTAGCTCCCTACTGACTAGGGGATTTCTGATAGACAAATGCTGGAAGAAGGAGGTGTTGATGAATGAGTTTCTTCTTGATTGCTCTGGCTTGTTTGCTTGGCTTTGAGTTTCATTATATAGCCCGTTTCTGCTGTCACTCAGCCCTGTGATTTAATGCTTTCCTGGGCTGTAGCAGACCCCAAGGGTTATATGGGTATGTTGTGTATAGGTTGTCTCCTTGTAGAGATGGTTGGATGGTTTGCTATTTACTGCCCAGAGGCGTGATGGCTACACCTTTGGTTCACTTCGATCCTTTCCTTCATACTCTTGCCACTTGACAGTTGGACATTGATTACTGCGAGCCCAATCCTTGCCAGAATGGTGCCCAATGCTACAACCGTGCCAGTGACTATTTCTGCAAGTGCCCTGAGGACTATGAGGGCAAGAACTGCTCACACCTGAAAGACCACTGTCGCACGACCCCCTGTGAAGGTATCTCCCTTCCCCTGGACCTGTTGGTCTCTAGACCATCTCCTGGCGCCTTCCCTTATAAGTGGTCAGTGGTGAGGAGGAAGGCTTGCAGACGGAAGTGACCTTATCTGATCACTTAGATTCCCTGTCAGGCTGCCAGTTGGGAGAACCACATGGATGGAGAAGCCCAAGGGAGAGAATGGGAAATCTATTGTTCCACTTAAGAGATGGCCAACTTGGTGACAAAAAGAGTTACTCTGAGGGACACTGTCAGGGGCACCGTGAGGCAGTGGGGAAGTTTTGGGTTTGCATAAGTTAAAGTAACCATGGCTGACTGTTGCTCACTAGCATTTTAGAGTATCACTAGTGTGTGTATGTGTGTGTAGTTCATTTAAAAATAAGTACATTGGCCTATGGCTACAATATTGGCTATAACTTTAAACTTGTATAGGATGGTGGTGTAGCCCAGCAATTAGGAGGAAAAGGCAGGTGTTCAAGGCCAGCCTGGTCTACAGAGTGAGTTCCAGGACAGCCAGGGCTATGCAGAAAAACCCCGTCTTGAAAAACCAAAAGAGAAAAGGTGGGGGTGGGGGAGGCCAGAGAAAGTGTGGAGGTGGTCTTTGACAAGCATTTGATAAATCAATTGTAAAGGTGCAATTTAAAAGTAACTTTAAAAAAAATATCCTGTCCTTGGGAGTCTTAATTTTACCTATCATAGTACCACTGTTGGGTTTGGGTCCCCAAGAGCCTCTTGATATCTTAACTTGTTAGCCCAAGAGTGGCCCTCTCCAAGCAGGCAGGCATGGGCTAAGTCCTCTGCTTAGAAATGCTGTCTGTGGGAGTGTGGCTGGAGTCTGATCCCAAGCCTGTCTTCAGTGATCGACAGCTGCACTGTGGCCATGGCCTCCAACGATACGCCTGAAGGGGTGCGGTATATCTCCTCTAACGTCTGTGGTCCCCATGGGAAGTGCAAGAGCCAGTCGGGAGGCAAATTCACCTGTGACTGTAACAAAGGCTTCACCGGCACCTACTGCCATGAAAGTAAGACTCCGCTGAGAATTGGGAGCCCAGTGGGTACCCAGCTTGGGGAGCATTTGGGCTTGAATTGCTTTAGTCAGAAAGGAAGGTAGAGGAGACCAGCAAAGGTTTATTTAGGTCCCGTATGGAGGTATTAGTCAATTGATAAGACCACCAATGGCCTCATCAGCTTCCCAAGGTGATTTTATAATGTTCTGGAATCTTAACTTATTTGAGTGGTCTCTCTTTTCTATAGAAGTTTCTTACCTAGGCCTACCAAATAAGCCAATGTGTGAGGATCTTAAAGTAAATGGGGGGGGGGGGGGAAGCATCTAGAAGTCTGCATAGAAAGGGTGGTGATATTTCCAGGTGCATTCTCAGGAGGCAGCTGTGGAAGTTACCAGATGGTGCTTGATGACATCATGACATGCCCTTCAGCTCATCATTTTCCCTTGAACTTCCTTTCACAGATATTAATGACTGCGAGAGCAACCCCTGTAAGAATGGTGGCACTTGCATTGATGGCGTTAATTCCTACAAGTGTATCTGTAGTGACGGCTGGGAGGGGGCCTACTGTGAAACCAGTGAGTCTGCGGCTTCTGCTTTGGGGGACAGATGGCTCCAGGGTGAGGGATGACGGTGGGTGGGATGGATGGGACAAGGATACCACCTTCCCTCGGGAAGCCTTTTCTCCATGCACTCTTCCTGAGATTTCCATTATGGTTACTGTAATGACCTCATCTCATGTATCTCCTTGGCATTTATTAAGGCTGCTGGGCAGCAGTGGGGAGGAGCTGTCGGAGAATGATGGAAACAGATTGGTAGTTAGAATAAGTGCCTGGAAGGAACCTCTATGATTTGAATGTAATTTTTGTTCATCCTGATTTTAATTGCCATTGGTGTTCTAGAAGATTGTATCCTTTCTTGTATTCATTCTTCCTAGATGGGAACTTATTGAAAAGGGTAATTGTATTGAAGTCCTAGGGCAACTCATTTATTCTTGGAAGGCAGCATAGAAAGCCAGGGTTGGATCTCACCATAGGAAAGATGCCCCTTATGAATGGACTGAGACTCGTCTTCAGCTGTGTCTCTTTGGTTCTAGACATAAATGATTGTAGCCAAAATCCCTGTCACAATGGGGGTACATGTCGAGACCTGGTCAACGACTTTTACTGTGATTGCAAAAATGGATGGAAAGGAAAGACTTGCCATTCACGTAAGTGTCATGTCAGGGTCCTGTCTGTCTTCTCTGAGAGGGGAGCTCTCCAGCAGACACTCGCGTTCTAAGGTTTTCTTTCTTCAGGTGACAGCCAGTGTGACGAGGCCACATGCAACAATGGTGGTACCTGCTATGATGAAGGGGATGCATTTAAATGCATGTGTCCTGGTGGCTGGGAAGGAACAACCTGCAACATAGGTAACTTTCTGCTGTAGGTGGGATTTGCTGTATGAATGGCAGTCATCAGTCATCTACGCTTATCTGTCACTAGACTCTTGGGACTTAAATGATCATTTTCTTGGGTCTGGTTCTTGCCCTCTCAGGCAACCTTGAAGCCCCAGGAAGGGTGGTCTTAACCTTTTTTTTTTTTTTTTTTTAATTTATATATATAGCCAGAAACAGTAGCTGCCTGCCAAGCCCCTGTCATAATGGAGGAACCTGTGTGGTCAATGGCGAATCCTTCACCTGTGTCTGCAAAGAAGGCTGGGAGGGACCTATTTGTACTCAAAGTGAGTGGCCTGCCTTCAATTCTTCCCAGGCTACTGCAGCCTGTCCTTCACACTCATCGGGACTTGGAATTGAAACCAGAAACACTGCTGCTTGATGTCTGCTTCTGTATCACCTGGGTCCTTATTAATGACTTGATGGGATACAGCCCTGGCCTAGCCATGGGAAAGTCACCCATGAGATAAGTGGGGACAGATGTTTTCTCTGTTCCCAGCTTTGCATCTGACCCGCAGCCTTCCTCTTCCCATTCCCACCCCTGCCCCTGCCCCACTCCGTTCCCTACCAGGGCCTCTTCCTGTATACATGTGTCCCAGGGCAAATGAAATGAATGTGATCCAGGCCTGCTCCCAATTTAGACTAGGTTCTCAACATATCTGACGGGCGTTAAGTGAGACTTTATTTTTTAGGGAAATAAGTAAATGGCATTTTTATGGAGAACCCCAAAGTTAAGTTGTTTTTTTTATTGTTTTGGTTTTTTGTTTTTTTTCCAGATACCAATGATTGCAGCCCTCATCCTTGGTAAGTGTGGCAACCTTTTAAGCTGGTATTCTGTAAGGTGCATGAGAATCTCCAGAGATGAAGTTGAAAATGTAGGTTCTGATTCAGGAGGTTTGTGGTATGGGGTTGTGTATTTCTAACAAGCTCCCAGGTGATCCTGGCTTGCTGCTCTGTGGACCACACTTTAATTATCCAGGTTGTGTCTTCATTTAGAGCAATGATTCTCAACTTTGGGCTGCACATGAGAATTACCTGGGGAGCTTTTAAAAGTCCCAGTGCCTGGGCTGCAACCGAGACCTAGGAAATTAGATTCTCAGGGGGTGGGACCCAGGCATCAAGGTTTTTAAGCTCCCAGTGAGCAGCAGATATGGCTTGGGGTTACAGCTGATGTCTGGCAGACATGGCTTCATATGATGGATGGGTTGTAGACCTGGATGTTGGTAACTAACTAAGGTCACCTTTGATGTCTTAGTTACAACAGTGGGACCTGTGTGGATGGAGACAACTGGTATCGGTGTGAATGTGCCCCAGGTTTTGCTGGGCCGGACTGCAGGATAAGTAAGTAGCACTGGATCCATTTTCCCACGGCTTTTCTTGCTCATCCTCAACATTCAAATTGTTCATCTTTAAGGACAATTAAGACCATAGTTCCAATTAATCTCCTTCATCCAGCTTGAATTTAAATACCCCGGTCGATGTCTCCCCTGGTCATTTTCTGGGTGGCACAGCCAGCCTTGTTCTCAGGGAGCATGCCAGCCATGGACTTGACAGCTCAGCTATGAGGGAGTGTATGCTTCCCTCACAATTAGCATGAAATTATGGCCAATCAGTTGTCCATAAAGGCAGCTGGGTCACTGCCTTCTGTAGACTATTCTGTGGTGGGTTTGACCAGCCCTAGAGAAATGATTAAGATAAAAAATTGAGAAAAACTGAATTCTGAGTTTTTTTTCTACTTTTAAGAACTCCCTTTCTCCACACACACACACACACACACACACACACACACACACACACGTAAAAGTGCAGTATACTTCATTTTTGTTCTTTTCTTCAAGGTCTTTGAAATTTTAGTGATAATTGCAGTCCCCCAGTCTGAGATGGATTGGACTTCAGCACTAGATGGATAGGTTGTATCTGTTTCACCTTCTAAATCAGGGTTTGTCAAAGGATAAGCTGGGGCACATTGGTCCCACCTGTTTCTGTAAGTGAAGTTTTATTGGCACTTGGCTATACTTACTTGCTCTTACCCATTGTCTGCACCTCCTGACAGGGTGCCACTAGACTCCAGCCATTGGAACAGACTTTAAGGCCTAATTGAGTTAAAAATTTATTTTCAGTGAGCGATCGCCTGCCTCACTGTAAAGTGTGCTTACTGTCAGAGGAGAAAGAGCATAAGGAAAAATACTACCTCCCCAGAGGTTCTCGATTTTAGAAGCCTGGATAGTGGCAGTTTTTGAGGGTCAATGACTAATAGAGGCTTTATGAGCGACTAGTGATCAGTTTGTTGCATACTTAGAAATTCACCAAGCTTATACTTAGGATTTGGACGCTTATTGGTGTTTGTGAAAAACTCTTTCCGGAAAGCCTAACCTTGAGCCCATTTCTCCTAGATATCAATGAGTGCCAGTCTTCACCCTGTGCCTTTGGGGCCACCTGTGTGGATGAAATCAATGGCTACCAGTGCATCTGCCCTCCGGGACATAGTGGTGCCAAATGCCATGAAGGTAGGTGTGATAGGGTCTGGCTGCCTGTGTGTCTTCTAAGTTAGAGTGGGCAATACAGTCTCCATTTGACTATTTACAATGAGGGCACCATGCTTAAGGAAGAAGAGAAAAGCAAGAAGCTAGCTGTTTTTTGTTGCCACAAAATCATTGTGTAGCAACGTTTCTTAAATCCTTAAAACCCAGTGGCTTGCAGTATCCGTTTTTGTGGCTTGTGGCATGGTGGATGAGTAATGATTCCAGGTCCAGTTCTGATTGGCTGGTCATCTACTATCTACGAGCCATGTACTTTTCATGATAAATGGCAGGTACACAGAGGGGCAGCTCAACTGTGAAAGCTCCATTAAAGGGTCTCTCAGGTCACATCTGCTGACACTGCTTTAGTCAAGTGACCAAAAGTGAGCAGTCAGTGGGGATGGCCAGGGCATATGCCTGACATTGCAGGAGGAGCTGTCGTCATGTGGCAAATGACATGGGTGTAACTATTTCTTAACAGGTTGGGAGAGGGTAAAACATTCCTACCCATGATCCAGTCTGTGAAAAAGGAAATTCCTACTTAAGTGTCTTCACCTCTCAGTTTCAGGGAGATCTTGCATCACTATGGGGCGAGTGATACTTGATGGGGCCAGATGGGATGATGACTGTAACGCTTGCCAGTGCCTGAACGGACGGATCGCCTGCTCTAAGGTGAATAAAAGTTGCTGCAGTTTCCAAGTGCTAATCATGGGTGGACATTCCTGCTAAGCCACCGGCTCCTGTTTTCTTCTCCACAGGTCTGGTGTGGCCCTAGACCTTGCTGGCTCCACAAAGGGCATAGTGAATGCCCCAGTGGTCAGAGCTGCATTCCCATCCTAGACGACCAGTGCTTTGTGCACCCCTGCACCGGTGTGGGCGAGTGTCGATCCTCCAGTCTCCAGCCTGTGAAGACCAAGTGCACATCTGATTCCTATTACCAAGACAATTGTGCAAACATCACTTTCACTTTCAACAAAGAGATGATGTCGCCAGTATGTAACTTCTTTAACAGGGATGGGAGTGTCTGCTTGTTTCAAAGTAGTTTGGCAAGTGAGGGGGTCATCTACTTCTCCATTGCCGAAAGTTGTCTCTTAGAACAAGTGAGGTTTGAATCTAGACAGTTGAGACCATGAGTATTTTTTTCCTTCCACTATTTTATATGTGTGTTAACGCTTTTGTTTTAATCATTGTGTAGGGTCTAACCACTGAGCACATTTGCAGTGAGTTGAGGAATTTGAATATTCTGAAGAATGTTTCTGCTGAATATTCAATCTACATAGCCTGTGAGCCTTCTCTGTCTGCAAACAATGAAATCCATGTGGCCATTGTGAGTATAAGACCATTTCACTGCTAATGATTTGATTACAAGGCTAAGTTCAGCAATATCAAACAGCAGTTGCTTTGAAACAGTTAGTCATCCTTTGGCTGCGTTATTTTGAGTGATGACTACCCTGTGATCATTCACTTTTTTCTAGTCTGCAGAAGACATCCGGGATGATGGGAATCCTCTCAAGGAAATTACTGATAAAATAATAGATCTTGTTAGTAAACGCGATGGAAACAGCTCACTTATTGCCGCTGTTGCAGAAGTCAGAGTTCAGAGGCGTCCTATGAAAAACAGAGCAGGTGGGTGTCTATTGGGAACATACCCTTTCCTGGTGGCTGGGAAACTGATTGGACCACACCATCCAGGAAAGCCATCAGCTGGCAAGGATCTGACAGCTACCTCTTACATCTTAAGTCCCTCTACTTAAATTCAAATCAGTCTACTTGCCCAAAGTCACAAAACCTATACTGGTATTGGCTGATGAAGGCTGAGAGGTACACCTGACCCTTCTCTCCCACTAGTATGCTATATGTATGCACTTTCTGGTTGGCAAGCTCCCATGAGGAAGAGGTGTGATCTAAATGCACTGCAAAGCCGTGGGAAAGAGCAGTACCTGCCCTGAGTGGTTGATGCTGTACAAAGAGCAGCTTTGGCCTTTTTTCCTAGAGTAGCTGGTCCTGAGCACTGAGAGGCACTCACTGGATTGATGGCCTGATGGATGGTCAGGATATTCAGATTTCACCTTTTGATCATCTGGAGTGCCACTCACTGTTCAGGGTGATAAGAAGCCAGGGCTTCTAGTTCTGGGAAATTTGCATTGTTCACGCTTACATTGGGTTTCTGTTGACTCTGAAATTGGCCCTGATCCTGAGCCACCAAAGTAGCCAGATTCCCTAAGACGAGAAACACCTCCTGTCATGTGAAGCTGGGAGAGACCAAAGGAGTGCTACTGTCTAGCTGGTGCCTAAAGGGCCAGCATCTCAGCAATAGCTTACCAAGCTCTGCAGTGACGGACTGTAGCTGCAGACGTGAAAAGGGACTTGTCCTCGCAATGCCTTATCCTGTTAGGAACTGAGAGAACCACTGTTGGTCTCCTGTTCCCATGGTGATAGGTCTTCTCTTTGACTTAACTGGGTTTTTTTTGCCCATCTTACAGATTTCCTGGTTCCTTTGCTGAGCTCTGTCTTAACAGTGGCTTGGGTCTGTTGCTTGGTGACAGCCTTCTACTGGTGTGTTCGGAAGCGGCGGAAGCCCAACAGCCACACTCATTCCGCCTCTGAGGACAACACCACCAACAACGTGCGGGAACAGCTGAACCAGATCAAAAACCCCATTGAGAAACACGGAGCCAACACCGTCCCCATTAAGGATTATGAGAACAAAAACTCCAAAATGTCAAAAATAAGGACACACAACTCTGAAGTGGAGGAGGATGACATGGATAAACACCAGCAGAAAGTCAGGTTTGCCAAACAGCCAGTGTACACGCTGGTAGACAGAGAGGAGAGGACCCCCAGCGGCACAGCAACAAAACACCCGAACTGGATAAACAAACAGGACAACAGAGACTTGGAAAGTGCCCAGAGCCTGAACCGGATGGAGTACATCGTATAGCAGACGGTGGGCTGCCACCGTAGGTAGAGTCTGAGGGCACCCTGGGGCTTGTAGTTTTCTTTAAATTGTTGTCCTATTCCAGTCTGAGGCTGTTGACTTAGAGTCCTGTGTTAATTTAAGTTTCCGACAAGCTGGCTTCCACTGACACTGGTCGTTTCTGGGGTTGGCTGGGAAATGGAGTGCAGCGCTCACAGCTATGCAAAAACTAGTGAAGGTGCCTGGGTGTACATTCCCCTGCAGCCGACACAGCGGGGCTCCCAGGAGCCGCCCAGTCTTAGGCCAGGAGCTTCCACTGTGCCAGCGGTCCTAATGGTGAGGCGGCCTTAGGATCATAGTTTTATTTATATTTATTGACTCTTGAGTTGTTTTTGTATATTGGTTTTATGATGACGTACAAGTAGTTCTGTATTTGAAAGTGCCTTTTGCAGCTCAGAACCACAGCAACTATCACAAATGACTTTATTATTTATTTTTTTTTAATTGTATTTTTGTTGTTGGGGGAGGGGGGCCTTGATGTCAGCAGTTGCTGGTAAAATGAAGAATTTAAAGAGGAAAAATGTGTCAAAAGTAGACTTTTTGTATAGTTATGTAAATAATTCTTTTTTATTAATCACTGTGTATATTTGATTTATTAACTTAATAATCAAGAGCCTTAAAACATCATTCCTTTTTATTTATGCATAATGTGTTTAGAACTGAAGGTTTTTGATAGCGTTGTAAGCATATGATTTCTTTTTTTCTTTTGGTGAACTTTTCTCATTACGTTGTTGCCTGTAAGCCAAAATTAAGGTGTTTGGAAATAGTTTTTCTTGAAAGGCTAAGATAGGCTTCTTCACCTGGGAATACTGATGGGATTTCTTTTTTTTTTTTTTTCTTTTTTCCATCAGGTGTTCAAACACTTCCCTTAAAGCATCGCTTTAAGACAAGCTTTAAGGACTGACTGGGGCAGATTGAGAATTAGTTTAGAACAGGTTACTTCTCCCCACCTCCACCCCCCACCCCCCCACCCCCGCTTTAGACTTGAAAAGAGACAGGCAGGCGATCTGCCACAGAGCAGTTTAAGGGAAGAAACTGAGCTATGGCTTACTGAAGCCGGAATGTGAGTTGGTTGAATCTCATTAAAAATAGCAAATTAACTGTGTGAAGCCGGAAGCACACCAATCTTACTTTGTAAATTCTGATTTCTTTTCACCATTCATATGTAATGCTGAACCACTTGTAGATTCGATCTCTTTGTTGCTGTCTACTGCATTTAGGGAAGTATTCGAATAAGCTAGTTGAATACTTGAACCATAAAATGTCCAGTTAGATCACTGTTTAGATTTGCCATAGAGTACACTGCCTGCCTTAAGTGAGGAAATCAAAGTGCTATTACCAAGTTCAACATCAAAAAAGGCTTATAAAAGAGTAATCTTGGTTCACCGTTGAGACCGGGAAGATACTTCGTATTGTCCTATTAGTGTTATATGAGCATAAAAATGCATCTCTGATGTGTTGTTCCTGGCAATAAATTTTGAAAAGTAATATTTATTAAATTTTTTGTATGAAAACATGGAACAGTGTGGCCTCTTCTGAGCGAATGTAGTCCTTGCTGGCTTTTCCATCGCACTGTATGGTGCTGGTCATTCCGTCTGATGGAGCATCTGAAAGGGGCCAGGGTGATGCACTTTTGGAGGCTTCCAAATAGCAAAGCTTATCTGAGTTCTCAAATCTTGGGGCTGCTGTGAAGGCGGGAGCTTGTGGAAGGGAGCCCTTGATTCCCTTGTTATTTGACAAGTGTGAACACTGCTTGAATAAATACCACTGGATTAATGGCTTGCAGTGTGGAGGTGAATTGTTTGGGAGTACTCACAGGGACTGCCCACTGCCCTAACAGGGTTCTAAACACTTTGGGATTGGTGTCCGGGTGAAGAGGAAAACTTAGTGCTTTCTCTCTCTTTTTTCCTCTAGCTGTTTTGATTGGACTAATAGTGATACCTTGTCATTATGTGCTACACCTTATGGCTTTATGTGCATGGCTCTCTACGGAGGTTCTCTTTGCCATACAGTGGGTAGTCTTGAGTGACCCAGGAAGTGTTGGGATGCCTCATCATGCAGACCTGGTATGCTGGGTATCTATCTAACTTTGTGAGAGCTGACAAGATCAAACTGCCCTCCATATCTATAAAGGAAAAGCAAGAGCTCTAGTTCCGGGAGGCTCCAGGGGCCTTGTCTGTTCGCACACTGCAGAGTCCAGGAAGCTGACCTCTGGTTCCTCTTCAGCAAGGGATGAATTGCGAAAGCCACATGGACACATTCCAGGAGCTAATGCAGAATCACCAAGAATTCCCTGCTTCCCTGCTTAGGAGGCCAAAGCTTACCTTTCTCAGAATGTTCCCCAGCACCTAGCATTCAGGTCTACCCATGAGCCTCTGAATGTATAACACAAACTGGGTCAACAAAAATGTTTTTGTCTCTGGGAAGTTTTCTCTTTTTCTATCAGTCTAGGAATTATTCTCAGGTGTGCAACACATTTTAGGATGGATGAGGGCTTTAAGTGCCCCCGAACCCCTGAGCATGACAGAAACTATTAAAGGATTCAATGTCTCTAATAGCCGTAAGAGTGCCCGCCAATGTTTTGTTTGGGTGTCTCCTTGAGGTACTTCAGAAGGATCCAGATAGTTTAGATTCCCATGACATCTTGTCTTGGTGGAACAATTCTTTGTCACTAATCTCTGTGGGTAGACAACTGGTTTCTGCAAGGTGGGGCCAGGGAGGGAGAAACAGGGACCCTGTAACCCAGAAGACAGTCTTATTAAACAGCACCAGATTCTAATAGCATTCTGAAGTAATACCTTGTTCTGGTGGTTTGTAAACTTGGATTGTGCAGGACTCTAGAATTCCTTGGATAACTGCCAATTAGTTTTTGTGCCAAGAAAGAAAAAAAATTAATGAGCTTCTGCAGTTCTTCATTCCAGGAGGGAAGGGATCCTAACATTCACGGGTGCTGCCTTGATGAGCCTTTGGTCCCCGACACCGAGGAGTGGGAGGGCATAGGTCAGACTCCTGTGGGCATGGCTCAAAGCCAGGATTGTGGAGAGAAGGAAGTAAAGGAGGCCCAGTTATACCGGGGTCAGGGGATAGAAAAGAGATGGTAGCTTCAATCCTTGAGATGTGCTCAGCCCTAAGCTCTGGGAGAGAAAAGTTTCAGACCAGAATCTCTAGCTAGAATCCTAATATTAGAATATACCCGGAGACCCCAGAAGAGAATTGCCCTGGAGCTGGTGTTTTTAACTGAGAAACTGTCCCCAGAGTCTAGAGGACTGGCAGGAGGCAGGTGGGTACTTGAACTAAATGCAAGTGAGCTGTTAAGAAGCTTGTCTCCCACTCTTTGATGCAGAACCCCAGGACCAAGCCAATATCTTGTAGGATTAGAACTCAACAAAGTAGGATTTTTCAAATCTGCCTTTTCAAGCTTTCGCCTCTGTCCCTTTCCCCATTTGCTTACACACAGTACAATTTGAGAACAGCTCCACTGAAGTACTAAAGTATATACTCTTCATTAATTACAATGTTTTTCCTCCTTGTTAAATGGAATTAAATAGCCTGGAAGCCAGTTTGTTGCTAAATTACCACCTGACATCATTTTTAAGTAAAATGATTACACTGCCCCTTAAGCAAGTTGTGGTCTATGTGATTCATCTTTATTAGCTGATCTGAAGGGTCAGTGAGTCAAAGTTAACTTATTTAGTAATCTTTCTTTGGTAGAAAAGAGTCAAAGAAAGCTGAGTGTACTGTCGGTCTCCACCTTCCTAAATGTTAAACCTGCTTGTCTCAAAGTGAACAAGTAAGCTGCTAAATATCAGCTGCTTTTAAAGAAAGAAAGAAAACTATCTTGGAGGCCCATCGGGGTTTGAACGTCAGCTGAACGAAGCCCTACCACCTCCGTTTTGACTTTGAGTTGCCTTTTTTGCATCTACTGGGAATGAGAAAGGAGTTCAGAGGTTCCCGGGCTGGGAAGACATAAGCACATGGGTTATGGGAAGCCTTCTCCTGCTAATGTGTATTTATATTTTGTACGCTCTGATTCATCCAAGCACTGGAACACAAATCTGGTTCCTGAGGTTCAGTTTTTAAATAGTTTGCATGAACAACAATTATTTTTCTTAACATTTTTTTCCCTTACTGCACAAGCAGCTAAACATCCTGGCTCAGATTGTGTCAGCCTCTAACAATTCCAACAAATGGTTTGGCTATCTAAGGTAGAATGGGGCCCCCAAGGCAGTTCTTTGAGATTCTTGTCCCAGAAGCCTTAAAAACAAAGTTTAGAAGTCATTAGGGCAACCCTGTTGCATCACTTCAACTTCATACAATGCTTCTGGGTGTACTGAAGTATTGAAGTTTCCTTGGTGAGCAATTGCTTTTTGGTGGTCCTGAGAAGGGCCAGAAAGGTTGAGGGTGAGTGCTTGCAGGGGCTGTGGTTGTGTGGTTGCCTGGCAGTCAAGGGACCTAACACCTGCATGGCATCACTTAGACCATGTCAAAAGGGTGTGGCTCCCTTGCTTTGGACATATATTCTGCCTGCACTACTTGCTCTTGCATGCCAGGTACAACATTTCTGGCACAGAGTGTGTTTCTTTCAAGTCTTTTACAAGTCTCAAATTATGTATCATTATGCACGGGTCCAGTATTAACCTGTGATATGCAAGTCAGGGAAATTATCTTAGAGTAAAGGCTCTTAAATCCAGTAAGAACCTTGAACAGAAGTCTGCCCATAGCTGCCCCCCCCACCCTTCTGAAACTATCCACACCAGAGTACCAGAATTGAAGTCGTTATCCACAGAGCAAAACCAGATACCAGCAACATGAAAGTTGTAGCTTTGTTTTAAAGTCACGCTGTCCTGGCAGGGTATGTGTGGCGTCTGGCGATTCCAGAGGAGGCACAGGTTTGCAGCTGCTCTTCTAATGACTACTCAGGCAGCCATACTGATTGTCCTCTCTGTGATTAGCATAAGGAGGGTGAAAAGCTTCTTTGCTTCATCCTCACAGAGACATGTGCAGTTGAAAAAGCTTCATCACAGTCACTGAATCCAACTGTAAAGCAGTGATCTTCCCCATCAAAGGATCCCAGAAAGACAAACTGAGGCCTGAAGAGGTTTGGGAGTTGTTCAGACAGCAACAGCCAGGGCTAGACCTTGGAGTACCTCCTTCCTGGGCTGTTCAGTGTTGTGCTTCAGCTGGGGACTCATCAGATTTATGCCAGGATCCAGTGTTGGCTAAGATCTCCATGAAGTGTTGTGATCAGTACTTAACAGGAAATAAATACAAAAGCTCATGGAGGCAGGCTCCAGAGAGGACAGTGTGACATATCTGAACTACATTTATTCTGATAGTGGCATCTCTGAGTAGGGGAGCAATAGGTGTTTTCTCAATCACAGATGAAGTCCCAGCCCTTTGGGCTATTGCTTTGTTTTTGGGAAGTTTTGAACTTCCTCTTTAGGTTCTGCTTCATAGAATTAGAAAATGAATCGCAGGAAAGTGGGTTCTGAGAAGAAACGGACAAGTCTCCATATGTTTCTTCCTTCTATTGCTTGTGTGCACACATAGGTCTGTGCATGCACATACACATACACACATACATACACATACAACTTCATGGACATCTTCAAAACTGTGGTGTCATTACTGAGTCTGCCTCCCTGCCATCCTGTTGTGGTGTCTGGTAGTAGCAGTTATACAATTAAGCCCCATCCCATATTTCCTAAGCATTCCTACCTAATTGGGAAGGCTCCTTCTATCTTATAGTAGAAAAATCATCTATTTAAAATTACTAAAATCAAGATTGAGTGAATGAGCCAAAGACGACTATGTCCTGTGGGCCACTGGTTGCTACAAATAGTTGTTAGAGATATGTCTCCTTAACTGCCTGGTTGCAACTCTGCTTTCCTCAATAAAATGCTACACAATCCCTGCCTTCTACTCAGGCTGAGGAATTAGAATCAACCAGTTGAGTCATCTTTTACCCATTTGTTTGTAATGTTAATGTGACCAGACCATGCCTCTGCAGCAGGTACCCATCCTGTGAAGAGAAATATAAATCCTCCAAGTTTGAATGCTTACAACAGGTCCTCTATAAGTTTTGTAGTGTTGGAAATATATTTTAGAAAAGTCATATCACAATGCAGGAGCATAGGGCAATGTGGATGGCTTACAGGTTTGAATAAAACTAAGGCAATGTGCCCCTGGGGTAAAGAAAGGGGTGAGATGGGAAGAGGGTCAGGTCTCATCACGCCCTCCTTTCTCCGTCCACGCCCAACCATCTCAGCTTCCTGTGTGTTCCCATTTGAACAGCACTGGCTGTACTACAGTTAACCAGAGAGGTTCTAAAATATTTCCTCCAGGGCTTCTGCTTCCACACTGCCTGGCTCATCATTTGACTGTTACTTTCACCCTCTTGGTGTGCTAGCCAGACTGCACATATGATCAAAGGCAAGACCTTTTGGGCCAGACTTCCTTGATTCCAGTAACAGCTCTTCATCCACATTCTGGTTTTGGAATTTTCTCCCATTAGGGCCTTGTTTTTGTGCTTCGGGTTTGGACCAACTTGGAGATTTACAGAATTCTTTGTGCCTCATTTGCTTTGTCATACAGTATTGAAAACACTATAGAAAAAAAAGAAAATAGGCCTCTATTGGTTTTCAGTTGTGATATGATAAGACTCCATTAAAAGGAGAAAGTATTCAGTTAGATGAACACATATCAAAGAAGAGCTCCAGGCTGCAGGATCTAGTGGCAGGCCAAAATCTGTGATGGTCTTCAAAGACTCCTGTCTCCTTGTTACTAAGCAAATACTGGTACTACAGGGATGGATGCTTGTATATGCAATATCTCACTGGGGTGGACATTAAGATATAAATTTCCCAGAGCACTTGATATAGTACTACAGTAATATTTTTTGTTTATAAAGAAAAATGTCTCTTGTTACCAAAGGAGAAATGAGTGGACTCAGTATGTAATATATTCAAGGCGATGGAAGTCTCTGTATTAATGAGGTAGATGGGGCAAAGACCCAAGAATCGCTTCTAGGAGATTCCTGGCATAGCCAGTGGGATGATGGGCACCCTTCACCTGCCGTTACAAGAAAGAGAGTTACAATGCAAGGGAGTTCAGGGAGGGACCTTTGCCTGGTTGAGCCTTCAGATGTGACTAATATCCAAATTTCAGTGTTACTAGACACTAAACAGAGGATCTGGCTAAAAGGTGTCATAAAATATTGAGGTAATTGATTTATGTGCTGTCAAGCCTCTAAATCCATAGCAATTTTTTGGCAATGTAAAGCTACAGCCATCTTAGAAAGGGGATTGAACCAGGCTGTGCCCACATCCAGAAGCTGTGTTTGGTGGTGACTGTATAAATGATTGCCCTTTTCTTTGATCAGTTCTGTGCCTGTTACCCATGTAGCAGAAAGAAAAGCCCATCCAAGATGAGGATGAACTTATGGAATGACAAGGAACATAACAAAACATACTAAAACCAGCCTGGGGCCCTGTTAAACTTCACACAACTGCATGGTCTGCACAGATATATCAGGCACTACAGCCTTGGACCAAGCAAGTCTCCCTTCTCCATCCTCACACTAAAATCAGCTGAGGTGCCTGGCTCTGGAAGACCTCGGAACAGGGTGTTGAATCAGTTTCTTATGAAAGGACCTGATGTTTGACTAGTTTTAAGAGGTTTTCGGTAAATTGGGCATTTCAGAAACTCTTTTTGTAATAGTCATTCCTTCACTATAGAGCTTTCCCCAACAATTACGTTCACCCCATGGCTGTCACCTTACATGCCCCCCCCCGCCCCTTTATTGAGAACAGACTAAATGTCAAGACCAACCTTCTCCCTCCATTGTCTTGCTCTCATGTGCTGAGTAGCAGCTGGTCCAGGCAGCTGCTAGCAGAGCAGCAAAGGGTTCTTGAAAATCCTAAAATAGTATACGGATCTTGGATGAGACCAAACAGATATGTACAGCAAGAGCCCAATTCATGTACAACCAGGAGTTGGGAGAACATCAGATTTGATTAAAAAAAAAAAAAAAAAAAAAAAAAAAAAAAAAAAAAAAAAAGTCACCTTCAACGGAAAACATGCCAATTGCTGTAAAAGTTC
This sequence comes from Phyllotis vaccarum, assembly GCA_033318265.1. Classification (NCBI taxonomy): domain Eukaryota; kingdom Metazoa; phylum Chordata; class Mammalia; order Rodentia; family Cricetidae; genus Phyllotis; species Phyllotis vaccarum. Next base: position 165,040,811 of record JARWLC010000001.1, on the reverse strand, counting down.
ATAGATAGATGGAGTATGCTTGTCTTTGAGTCCTTTTCAACTAGAAATTCTTAGCCTCTCAATAAAACTCCTAACAGCACATATACTCCTCAGCCACCCTACTCCTTTGCACACAGAGTCCCTGATCCCAGAGGTCCTTTCAGACCGACAGGGCCCTTCTCACTTTTGAGCCACTAGAGAAATCTTTTTCAAGTGCTTTCTTTTCTCTCACTGAGCAGAATGGCACAAGGGAAAAGCTTACCAGGGTAACATTTTATGGAAGGAATATGTAAATAAAACCATGCTGCTATTTCATAAGACTTTGGCATCCTTAGAGGAGGAGGCTTTTATTTTGCAGGCTCCTCCTTCTGGGATTCATACCAAACGCCCAGCCCAACTCTGATTTACCAACTCAACCTTCCTCTGACAAGAATGGATGAGCTGGTCTGAGCCCTTCAGGCACCCACAGTGGGTTTGGGAAAGAAATGTCTGTGTTTTTACCAGACAGGCATGAAGGAGGAACTGAAAAGGTCTTCAGAGTCACTGGGCCTAGAAAAATTTCCAGTCATCACATCACCTGCCACCTCCAGAGAAAGGGCTGCCAGTCTGCTCACTTCTTGGAGGGCAGGTGAATGAACAGAGTGTGTGGCGTTTAGCAAGAGTAAACTAAGTGTACTCTGTGTGTGTGTGTGGGGGGGGGGGAGATGGTGTGCTGAGCACAGTAACCAGCAGTAATAGAAGAACAGGCGAAAGGGCGTGGGAGACTGGGGACTCCTTTATAGAAGCTCTTCTGCCCTAGAGCAAGTCAAATCCCTGCTGTGGAGTTGCTTTCTCTCCCTCCCTTTTGAGTCTTCTGTGCTGAAGTGACCTCTCCCCCTTGGAGGTCAGCGCACTGCTCACCCTGACACACTCGCCTTCTGTGGCTTCTCTTAGCGCCTCAGGAAAAGAGGTCTCCAGCTAGTTTCTGAGAAAAGCTGTAGTAAATCTCCTGCAGAGGCTGGTTTTCTTTTTTAAAGAAACTACACAACACACACACACACACACACACACACACACACACACACACACACACACAAATGTCTTCTGGGAACTGTGCAGAAAGCAACAAATGCATACTGTACATCATCATAGAAGCCTCTCACAGCCTACTTCATCCTCTAATATAAATCAGGCTGGGTAATGAATGAGGTTTTAAGAAATGTAACTGAACTTAAAATACAAGGTCAGTATCTCATCCTAGGTAATCCTTTGCAGGATGAGAAAGTCTCCTGATTTTCCCACAGGGTTATTTCACATACCCTTTCTGAGCCAAACTATTTTAAAAGCATTCATTCTTCCGTTGCTCTGCCAAATGCTAGCTTGAGATTCACATGCGCTTTTAGAGAGCCTATTAATGATATTAATGACCATGGATCAAAGGCAAGCCCCAGAGGTTTATGTAGAAATTCCAGACAATTATTTAGGCGCTTTGGAAACTCATCTTCCGAATGAGGGTAGCAGTATCTCAATGTGGGGAATGATGTATTTGGATGTATAGGGTCTAACACAACAGAATAGAGGAGCCTCAGAAGTAAAGGAAACATATCCTTTTGAATAAAATGCATAATTATTAATTGACACCTTGTCCCGAAAGACTTCCTACTTATTTGTCTGAAAGTAGGTATACTTTGGATTTGGATAAAGCCCTCTTTTAAGGAATATTTGTCTCAGTCAACCCCGCCTCCCATCATGCAGGATTTACATAAGCACCCATACCTCATTCTGAAAGAGTAGTTCTTAACTATGGTATCACATGAGGGTCTTTAAAAATACTAAAATACAGGCCTAACTAACCTCAACCTACAAACTACATAGGTGATTTCAACTAGTATCCATTGTAAGGAAGCATTTCTAAAGAGATGGAAAAATTAGCATGGGGTTGTAATGTGATTATTTTATTACTTAAAATATGGGTTGCACTTAAAATATTAGACAATCTTGACACGTGAAGAAACCGAAGCCTGACTTACATTAAAACATATATAAAACCTATTCAATGGCAATGTAGCTCCTGGACCCAGGGTTTGTAGTTGTCAGGACCTTGCTGTTCCCTGTTCCAGCTCTCCAGTTGAGGTTCAACACCCAGGACAGGGTGTTTTCTGTAGGGTTTTGCCACACAGCATACCGGGGTGACCACAACACTAAGGAGTGGGTCCCCCATTTGTAGTCACTCTTCACATTTCACATATAGCTCTCATTACATCTCCAAACTGACACTGAAAAACTTTTGGAGGGCAAGAAATATAATTACAATAAGCAGAAACCCAAGGGATTGAAATATTCAGGTGATATAGAGAAGGAAGTCATCCAGAACTTCAATCAGTCCTGAATGAAGACCAGATACTCACAGGACATGTACATGAGTTCACTTGGGGAATGTCGGGCACTGTGGGATCATGCCCTTGTGCATTGTAAATATTTGCTACTATAAATATTGGTTTAATAAATTGCTGATTGGCCAGAAGCTAGATAAGAAGTAGCGGCAGGGAAACCAGACTAGGAGAATTCTGGGAAGCAGAAGAGCAGAGCAGCAGACGAGAGCCAGACACAGAGGAAGGAAGACTAGAAGGCTGCCCTGAGCAAAGGTACCAGGCCAAGCGGCTAAACACGGATAAGAATCATGGGTTAGTTTAGGAGGAAGAGTTAGCAAGGAAGAAGCCTGAGTCATAGGCCAAACAGTTTATAATTAATATAGACTTTGTGTGACTATTTGGGACTAAATGGCTGCAGGATCGATCAGGCACAATGGGGAAACTTCTGACTACAAATGGTGTTCCAATATGGTCTAAGTACATTCACATAAAGCCCAAGAAAGCTTAAAAAGAGTTCTACAATACAGACATAGAACCCAAAACAGCTTTCTAGTTATTTCTCTCAAGTAGGCCATGATGACCTTTGGGCTTAAGCTGCAACATGGCAGGTTCTTGCAGTTTTACAGAAGCCTCAGAACAAGCATGAAGTTTCTGTTCACAGACTAAAAGGGAACAGAGTCAAGCATGGCTTCTTGGTAGTAGCATTTCTCAGGTGGGCTGTTTGCTGGTGTTGAGTAGAAACACAGCTCCTTTGAGGCTTCTTGATTCAGTGTCAGTGGCAAAAACCTCAAAAGAGGCCCTGCTGCCAAACACTTAAACAGTGTTCAATAGCAGTGGGCATCTGTGCTCTACTTGGTGGTGGTGTGGACCTTAAAATTTCCCAGAGTTGGAGTGGTAACTATGGTTCCTTCCAATACCTCTGCCATGAAGCTAAGTTCTCACAGACCAAGGAGCTAGGTGGAGCCAGCCACCATATCTCAGCCCTTAATCCTGCCTACACTTTAGCAGATTAATGGGGAGAGAGGGAAGGAGGAAGGGAGGGAGAGAGAGAGAGAGAGAGAGAGAGAGAGAGAGAGAGAGAGAGAGAGAGAGAGAGAGAGAGAGAGAGAGAAGATTCAGACAAAAAAAAACCCATCTAAATAGTTTACAGTATGTTTAAAAATATACTTAGGCTAGGAAGAGAAATGAAAAAGGTAAAGAAAGTCCTTTAAAAAGGAATGGAGTTAAAAAAAAAAAAAGTAAGCCAGGTACAGAGGAAAAATACACAGAGCATCTGGATACTGTGTTATTGTGTTGTTTCTGAGGTTTTTCTTTTCTTTTCTTTTCTTTTCTTTCTTTCTTTCTTTCTTTTTTTTTTTTTTTTTTTTTGTACTGCAAAGGAAATAGCAAGAGCTGCTAAGAGGCATTTCATTATAAATATTACTGGATTAACCCAACCTATATATTTTGTAAATGCCTTGATTTCAAAATTGATTCAAAAGATACATTACTTTGGAGAAGAGGTTTTGTTTTTATTTCCACAGTAAATGAGAGGTTGTGGATTTATTCTGGGTTTAAAAAAAAAAAAAAGTTTGAATATGGAACTCCTGAAAGAGTCAGATGTGAATGGCTGGCCCAAATGATCCAATATTCCAGAGCACCTATGTTGCAGTTTCCTCTGAGCCCTGCATCAGGAATAGCTTCAATAACACTGGCTTAGATGACCCAGCTTCATAGAATATCCCAGTCATAATCATGAATTTTCTCAGGATCCCTGTAAGATTAGCAGTACCCCATTCAGTAGGAAGTAGTCTAGAGAACTGTGTTCACATTCCCCCAAAGTGGATTATGGATATTTGTCTTTGTTTACAATGTTAGTTACAAGTTGCTATAGATAATGGTGAGGGAAAAAAGCTATACAAAGGAGATTAGACCTAGAGTTCTTGTCTTAAAAAGGAAAAAAAAAAAAGGGTAAATGCTGTGAGATTATGCTCTTGTGCACTGTAAATATTCATCACTGTAAATACTGGTTTACTAAAATACTGACTGGCCAGAAGTAGAGGCAGGGCAACCAATCTAGGAGAATTTTGGGAAGCAGAAGAGCAGAGCAGAAGTCGAGAGCTAGACACAGAGGAAAGCCGAGAACACTGCACTGAAGCAAAGGTACCCAGCCATGTGGCTAAACAAGGGTAAGAATCATGGGTTAGTTTAAGAGGAAGATTTAGCAAATGTGCAACTTGTTACTGCATAATTGTGTGTGTGTGTGTGTACAGACTTATTTATAAATCTCAGATAATTTTATTTCCAAATTTGAAAATGTATTTCTCTAGTAAGACTTTGAGTAACAAATTCTCAGATCATTTATTCAATTTTCTGTTGTTACATAGAAACTCACTTTGAACCATCACCTCTTGGTTTTCTCTGTAGGGGATTGTGTTGTTTCATGGTAAATAATTGTCCCACCCACTGGTTTAATAAAAAAGCTCTGATTGGCCAAAGGCAGACAGGAAGTGTGGGTGGGGCTACTAGACTAAGAAAACTGTTGAGAACAGGAAGCACAGAGCAGAATGCCAGAGACAAGCCGGAAGCAGAAGCCAACCATGCTGCTTTAAAGAAAGGTACCAAGCCCCATAGCTGAACAGGAAGAATCATGGGTTAGATGAAGGGTACAGAGTTAGCAAGTTATATGCCTGAGCCTGAGGCTGATCAGCCAAAAACTATTGAAAGCATCTGTGTGTCTTTGCAGGTCTGTGGGACTGCGGGTCTGCGGGTCCTAAACTTTGAGGTTAGGCCCAAAAGTCAGGGCCAGAAACCTCCTACTACATTTCTCTTTTGAAATAATGATGCCAGTTCATTCCACACAGCATGAGAATCTTCTTGTTGAGGTTGTTGAGGATGTGCTTGCTTCATTTTTCTAGTTTTAGTCCTAATGCCACTGTCTTCTTCCCAGTGCTGTAACTGCTCTGTAGTTGGTATGTAACATCTGTAGCCTTTCCTTGCTTTTTCATGGGCATCGAAACTTCTGACTACAGTCTGGGTTCTCTGAGAAGGTGTCAAGATCATGAAAAATCCTTCGTCAGAGGTCCATTGAAAGTCATCTGGCAGCACAGTGGGAACAGACTCATACTGTTAAGACAGCCCAGAACCTTCAAAGTCAATTTAATCTTAAGGATTCTCACTAGGTTTAAGGCTAGTGGTTCAAATGGTTCCTTTAACTTAACAGGATTTCTAAACCCAAGAAATGCTCCTGCAAGGAAAGACATTCTTATAATTAAGAATAACATGTTCAGAAAAGGGTGCTTTAGATATGTATTCTTTGAGTTTAATTCACTTGTTTTTGAACAGCATCCCTCCTTCCCTCCCTCCCTCCCTCCCTCCCTCTCAAAAGAGGCAGAACCCAGACTTTGACGTCAGTGTGGGCCACATAGTGAGTTTGAACACCTCCTTTACCCCAAAGTAAGCAAGTTGGACGACACAACACAAAACCCAAATATTTATTCATAAAACAGGTAAAATTTCACTCCAAAAATGGTTCTATTCTTTAGATATTAAGACTATTTAAGCTACTTAAGTGAGAGGACCAGGGTTCTCCTAGAGATGTGGCAGTATCTAATTACACCTAGAACCTTATTATGAGAACCTGTCAAATTACTACCCACTAGCACCCATATGATGCTTTGGGGAGCCAAATGCATTTTACTGAGTTTTGCTTCAATAAACTACAACTCTGATAAGAATGGTGATGAAGATTTTTAATGTTATATTGTGATGCTCTACTACTGCTGAAACTTACCTGGATATACTCTAAGCCCAATCTGAATGGGTTCACAGGATAAAGAAAATTTCATCCATCTAGGCCCATCTGTTATGCTACATATTGATGCATTTTCTCCCTGTCTGTTGTGTATGTACACACACGCACCCCCCAAATTCGAGGTAATTCTGGAGATTTACGTACTGAGCAGTTACTTGAGTTAACTTCATTTTACAATGCTTAATTTATCTTGTACTGTGGAAAGTTTTAAGCTATTTAAGAGAAACCAGTTTAATTTTGATTATTTTTTTTACTTGCTCCAACATGTTTCAATTCATCACTGTTTCAGTACCGAGGAATGAACTCTCTTGTCTTGACAAACCAAATGCAGTGATTTCCTCATAAGAGAAAAGAAGAAATTGAAACAATTTCCATATTCCAGTCCCAGCACGCTGCACAGCCAGGTTTTTTGGCTCGTGAAAAGTTGCTTGTTATTCAGAGGCATTCACTACTGTTTTGTGGAAATATTACAGTAAGATCTGCCAAGGAGCTTAAGGAAACATGAATGCCACCGCCGCCACAGATCCCAGGTCATTCTCTTGGGCATAGATGTTTCCTTCCCTATGCGTTTACCCCAGTTCAGGGCTCTTTCTGAAGTCAAAGGCCACTCACTGATAGGCACAATCTCTGCTGATATCCGAACACACCCATCAAACATAAAACAATTATACCGAAACTCCATCATCATCTTCAAGATACACTTTGAGAAGGTTCATCCAGAGATCAGCTAACTACTTGGAAATCAAACTATAGATTTTTTTGTGTGTGCCTTTTTCTTTCTTACTGGTATCTTAGGGGTCAAATCCAGAGTCCCACACATGCAAAGCACCCACTTCAGCAACAGCCCATGAGTCTTGCTCTTAAAGAGCATTTCCGTATGTCTTTAGCATGAAATAAGGGAACAACACCCTGAAGCTATTATTACCCCGCTCCCAGTGCCAAGTGACCCTTTTATACTGCATATCCGGGTGAGTAAACCTCCAGTGGCAAAGAAAAGCAATTGCGCAAGAAAAATCTCAGATTATTCCCTACTTTCTTGTCTGTTTGTTTTTAAGGGTCTCATTATGTAGCTCTGGGTGTATAGACCAGGTTGGCCACAAACTCAGAGATCTGCCTGTCTCTGTCTCTCAAATGCTAGGATAGCACCATGCCCAGCCTTTCCCACAGGATTTTAAATGGGGGGCAGGGGGCGGGGGAGAAAGAAAAAAACAACCAGAAAGACCTAATCAACATTTATTAAAATGCAATTTGAAAGTACACAGAGGTGGATTAGCACAGGATATCAGATACTGAGAAAGTTCTTCAGTTACAATAGCATCAATGGAATTAGATGGACATTTCCTATAAGTATCAGAATCACAGAGACCTGAATATAAATTAAATTTGGATTATCAAGGTGTTGAAAAGCTTATTTTTGATTATCAACACAGATAGGTCTCCGACTTTCAAATACCAAGTTATTACGTATGTTAAGACTATAAAAACTCATGCAATTCCCAACAGTAGAAAGTATTTAATATCCCACTTGATAAGTAACAAAACACTTAGGATTAATTCCCCCCTTTTTCCATATATTAAAAGACTTGTAAAACCACTCAAGAAACAAGAGATGCAGAGGTGTTTCAGATAGACTGAAGGAAAATGCTTAAAGGCAAAATTCCTTAAACATATACCACAGTGTGGGAACCCAAAGCCATTCTCTGCTAATCCTGTTAAAATCCATTGTGGATGAAGGATGTGTGAAAGACTACATCTATGTGCAACCCAAACATACTATTTTTCCCTTGCTATTCACAATAATCATTATTTCCTACAATAGAACAGATTTAAAAAACAAACACTTCTTAAAAGAAAATCCTTCATTAAAGTACAATTAAGTACCGAGTGTGACCTTAACCTTTAAACTATAAAACCTTGTTTATTCCAGGTCAGAATATCTTAGTTCTGGAGTGGGAGCCCCCATTATTCTGGCTTTTACTTTAGGATCTTTCTAAGTGAGCTTCTCCTTGGTGTACAGTGGGGGTAGCTTCCATTGAGGATTCAACTGCTAGGAATCAGCTCAAGAAAGAAGCTGGGTAGGAAAGACGAGGAACACCAGAAAACAGTGTCTGGTCCTTTGAGCCAGGGGTGATGATCAGATGAAACTTCCAGGTTGACAAGTTAGGTCTCTTATTTTTCTTGAGAGCAGATTATATAACCAAGGAGAATATTTAAATGCCTTGTGACTTTTTTCCAAATTGGGAACTAGAATGGTCTGTCCTAATGCTTCATCAACTTTAGCATCATTTCAGAATCATATTTCCCCTCAGACCGCAATACCTGCGTTTTGCACAGAACCACATGCTGAGAAGCACTAAAACATTTTCCTTGTTAGATACTCAGTGTGAGGAGCAAGAGGACAGCACCAGCCCGCAGCACATGGCGCTGTCTGTCCATATCCCATCAAGAGGAGTCTCTGTAGTGATGGAGGGAGAATGCCCAACATTACTCCTTTCTCTGTGGCGTCCTATATACATGGTTAACCCTTGACAGGTGGAGGGCTCTTTGTCAATACAGTATTTTCTGGAGACTGTTATAAACATGATGAGAAAGTAACAAGCCTGTTAGAAAAACAGCCTCCAGGAGGTGACTGTGTAGGCTGATCCTAACACAAGCAGCTTTTTTTAAAAAAGATTTATTTCATGTGTATGTGTGTTCTGCCTGCTTGTATGTATACATATCCACGTGCATGCCTGGTGCCCATGGGGGCTAAAAACCAGTGTTGTATCTCCTGGATCTGGAGTTCTTGGTGGTTGTGAGTCACCTTGTGGATACTTGAAAGCCAACCTGGTCCTCTGTAAGAGCAGTAAGTGATCTTAAAAGATGAGACATCCCTCCAGCCTCTTAGTATTTGTTTATTTAAAGTAATTATCTCAATTCTTTTCAACTCCCAGGAATCAAACGCTCAAGTTTTTCTTGCCACTACATCCTCTGCTAAGTCTTCGCAATTTCTTTTTCTTTTTGCTTGGGCTGCCTTGAACTGCAGCCAATCTTTCATCAGTTGCTGCTGAGGTGGTTTGCTGTGTCTGCCCTGTGTTGTTTGTCATAAGGTGTCTGAAGGAGAGATTTTCTAAAGCATGTAGTTCTTTAGCTGTGGCTTTTGCCAAATCTTGATTCAAAGGCCACTCTGGATCTGACAGCTCTAACGCTGGCGAAACTCTGACAGCTGTGCTCTTTTCCACCATAATGTCTCCTGGGACTAATCCATCATTTCCAAGAGAAACTCTCCTGCGGTGGTCAGAGTCTTCTGCAGAGCCACAGTTCCCGCCTCTCTGTTGTGTCTTGGCTGCTCGTGGACTTTGCTTTGGACCTGGTGATGCTGACTCATAGCTACACATGGGGCTCCTGCTTAGGAGCCCTGTCTTTAACCACTCCCCAGGATGAAGTTGTTGCTGGCTGCTAGTATCTTCTGGCTGAGTCTGAGAAACATTTTCCAGCTTTTGGACAGGAAGTCCCCTGTGGCTCTTGGCTGCTTTTATGTCATCCTGTGCTTGACCCATGGATTCTGACAGAAGAATGGCTGGGGCATCCCTCCTTGGTACCACGGTAATGACTGAGTCACCGGATCTTCCCACAAGGTCCCTGCTGGACTGTGATTTGATCTTGACACTGCTTTTTGGTTCAGTTCTTCTCACACTAAAATAGACATTAAAGACTGTATGGCATGTGAGGTTCACAATGGCATGGATTCCTCCAATCCCCTCCTCCCCAGTTGTTACACTTGAGAACAAGGCATGTGCCAGCTGGATCTCCTTAACACCCCAGCATATTGAGGAAATCCCCAAAGTGTATTTGAATATAGATTGGATTAGGTAATAACCTATACATTTTCCACTAAACTGGGATATGTTCTAAGTTTTCATTGCTGGTTCATCAACGGAGTCACGATAGAATCACTTTAAAATGGAATTCTCTTAACCAAAGCAAACAGGCATGCATTTTTAGATGTCAGAGGCAAATACTCCCTAGGGTTGATATACTGATTTTTACTAGGAGGAAATGCTTATATACATCTAAAGCATAGGATGTGTGTGCACATCCACACATATGCACAAATATGCACATACATGTAATATATATTGTGAGTAAATACTAATCTGAAAATTCCCTCATAACATGACATTTTAAGGCATTACTCAGCAGGTTGCAGGTTTATTCATCAACCTTATGGGAATAAGCATCAGTTAATTGGACATGGTCAGTCCTGGAAATTAATGTTAAATAAAGTACAACCATGACAAACAGTATATCTACCCTGTCCATCTGTCTGTCTGTCCGTCCATCCATTCTATCTATCTATCTATCTATCTATCTATCTATCTATCTATCTATCTATCTATCTACCTACCTACCTACCTACCTATCATCTATCTCTCTATCTCTCTCTTCTACAAGATACACAATAGACAAAACAAACTTTAACTATAAAACAGATTCCCAAGGTAGGACATAGACTGCGAAGCAAACTGAGAGACTAAAGCCCTTGATTTTGGCAAGGAGTTGACAACAATACATTTACAAATAGCAAGAAACTTCTTTAGCCATTTAATTCAAGCATTCAAGCTGGGTTATTTACTTTCACGAAGGTTTTTGGAAAAAGCATAAATATGTTGCAGTGAGGGGCCCAAGGACTGCCATAATTACACTAAAGTCGGGGTAAGCATCTCACAAAGGGAAGGGAGTTTTTAGGTCTGCCTGCAGTTACTTCAAGAGCTGTGTGAGACACACCAGCTGCAGGTGCTTTTCATCTTCAAAGAGCTTGTAATTAATCCCTCCTTGCAACACACACACCTGTGAAGCAAGGAGTCCATTCCCACTGTCCAGAAAACAGGAGCAACAGAAATGTGGGAAGAACATGCATTAATAGATGGCTGTGGGTCAGAGCAACGACAGAGAGGCTTCTGATTAGGTTCCATACACTGTCATTAAGTTACAGACTTCTAGTGCTACACTATCCACACAGGCAGTCAGAAAATGCTGGAAAGGAAACACGCTGCACCTACATTTCTTGTAGAACATTTCTCTTGAGCTTTGCACCAGGAGAAGGCGAACTCTCTGCACACTCAGCAAAATATTCAGACACTCCATGGAGGGTTCTTTTTGTCTATTCCAAAAGATAAGAAGTTCAAACGAGGGTCTGTTAGCTGAACACCAGAGAAAACAGTTACACTATGAATGCTCAGGCAGACAGATTTACTTCTGTAAATATTAAATAAAACAGACTACTGTTTTAGGCTGCTTCAGCTGCTTTCAGTTGGGATTTTTCTGGTGCCATGACTGGTTTTGTATTATTCTCTACACAATTCATGCATTAGTATGCACCACAAACATACAAAATCATAATGTGAAACATGTGCATCCCAAGTCATCTAGAACAATATCTGGTCTCTCTTGGCCCCAAAGGGCAGAATCCCTGAGCCAGCAGCAATATACTCATGAGAAGACAGTCGTCAGTATTCCGACAATCCTAAGATTTTTCTCCTCATTTTTTTTTTTTTTTAATTTACCAATAAAGTCGTAGTTAGCAAAAGTCAAGTTTTTTTCATCCACATTCAGAGGGCCTAGTTCAGTCCCAGTAACACCTTGCTTGGCCTTGATACCTGGCAGGGGAGAAGGGGTTGGTCCGGCCTCAACAAGATATAACAGACTGCATTAACTCACAGTGGGAGTCCTTACCCTCTCTGAGGAATGGATGGAGGGATGGAGTGGGAGAAGCTGGGGAATGGCTGTGAGGAAGGGAGGGAGGAGGAACAGTGATGGGAATGGTTAAAAAGAAACTTTTAAATAAAAAAGTTAAGAAAGTTAAGTCTTTCAATCTTGGTTACTAAAAACCAAACAAACCAACCACCAAAAAACCTAGGAGTCTCTATCTTCCTATAGTAATCATTGCCATGATTTTATACACAGATTATCTATCTTTAAGAAACATATCGCGAAGCTTCATAAAGAGATAACTCCAAAATTTAAAATTCTGCCAACCTGCAACGTGGTGGTTGTGCATGCCTTTAATCCCAGCAACTGAGGCAGAGGCAGGTAGATCTTTGTGAGTTCGATACCAACCTGGTCTGCAAAGTGAGTTCTAGGACAACTAGGGCTGTTACACAGAGAAACCCTGTCTCAAAAAACCAAAAAGAAAATGAAAATGTTTTGCCAACCTTTGCCAGAGCTGACACATATCATGTTTTTGGAATTTCTTCCCTTAGGTTAGAATCTGATAGCCCAAAGAAGGTGTCATCTGCTCTTATTTTCGGGGATCCCAGCTATTCTTGCCCATCAAATTCCTAAAAAATGTTGTGACCATGAATACCAGTTTGCTACCTATCCATAGATCTTCATTTTATATAGGCTTACATAGAAATGAGATTCTGAGTGATTCCAGAATATCTCTAAAGGCTTGATCTAATTGGTGCCCACAATACTGAATGAGGAGGGTCCTTGAGCTCTGGCCTGTACCTATACATCAAACCTGGGCCAGGATCTTTCAAAGGCATGTCCACTTGTAACCTAAATTGGTTCAAATTGTCAGTCAACAGAGTATAACCGGTTATACTGGATTATATTGCATTGTAATGTGTCATTTTTTTTTTTTTTTTTTTAGTTTCTTGTTTCCTAAAATTAATTTTGGAAAAAAGAATACTTCAGGTTAAGTCAGAGAAGGGAGGCAAAGGAAGGTAGGCTGACAGAGATTGGGAGCTATGGAGATTTATGTGTGAAACACTTCCAAACATGTCCTGCATGCCCTGTAAATACAGTTGATTTTCCCCTCACAGCCACACCCTGTAAGTGCTGTATTTTCAGAGCTGAACAATTACCATAAGGAGCATGAGTCAGGCTTTGAACAACTCTGTGGGAACCAGAAAGCTTTTTGCTATTAGGAATGATGTAAATTCCCCAAGGCTGGAAGAAGTCCACAATGGAAGGCAGACAGGGTCATAAATAACAACAATGGGCTCTGCATACACTGTATAAAGTATGATACAGCAATAGTGACAGGCTCTTCAAATCTCAATCTCGGTGTGAATTCAGCCACTGACTTAGTTATATTTTAAGACCACATGTATTTCCTGGGAACTTCAAAAACTCCTTTAAGAAATATAGCAGCCTATTACATGTCTTAAAGTCCTCTGACAATGGGGTCAGGGATGTCTTTGGAAGAAAAGTGGCAGGGTAAATGTGCAGTTCAAAATGTGAATTCAAAAAAAGAGTTGAAGAAAAGAATAAGTGAGGGGGAGGGAAGGGAGATGGGGAGAGGAAAGAAAGGGGGAGGCAGAGAGAGAAAGAGCATGCAAGCAAGCGTACACACAAACTCATGAGTGTACACTCAGCGAGGCTGGTCTCTCTTATAAATTAAAACCACATTCAGCAGTTTGTTGACATTTGTATGAAGACTGGGTGGGCAGGGGAAAAGATGAGTCTCCTTCAGCCCTTGAACTGTCAGGACTCATTAGAAGTCACTTGTTCATACATTTCTAGGGTCAGTTCACCTCTCTTTGTTACTAAACCACAGCTCGTGCTCTCTAGTCCCCTCATGTCAAAATCCTAAAGGGGCTGCTATTCACCTAGGAGTAGGATTCTTACCTGACCTAAAGATGAGACCGGCTGCTTATCTAGAAACACAACTCTGACATGCAGATACTTGGAGCACACCAGTAGGACTTCAGTGCCTCTGGGGCATACAGGGATGACACCACTTTGTTGATTTTGCTCTACCATATTCAAAGAGGCTACCATTTAATTCTTAAGTGCAGAGTAAGCAGGCTATGGAGATCAGGTACTCAGGAAGTAGACTAACCAGGAGGGGACTTTCTGTTATGAGACAGAATACAAGATGTGTTGACTTCTGAGTGGAAGCCGGGATATGTGCTTCGATGGGGTAGGGGTTTCGCTTTTGTTTCAACAGGGAAAGAAAAGATATGGGTACTGACAAAACTAATAAAAGTCCGCTTTGAAAAGGAATCCCTTCCTGAGGAGGAGAAGCCATGGCTCACACTGTTAGTCCCAGAACTTGGGAAGCAGAGCAAGAGAATCTCTGGGAGTTCAAAAGCCAGCCTGGTCTTCAAAGCAAGTTCCAGGACAGACAGAACTGTTACACAGAAAACTCTGTCTTAAAAAAACAAAACAAAGACTGGAAGAGGTGGATTCCGATTCTGTCTGTCCAGGAGCCAGCAGCCAGGAACCAGGAAGAGAGAGTCCTCGTGTCCCAGCAGCCACTTATCAATCGGGTTGGCCACACCCCCTCCAGGGTCCCGGAAGCATCTTCTGACCTTATCGGCTGACACCTTAATCCCGCCACAGGACTTATTCTTCACAACCTGGATGCTTGCCATCTGTCTAGGTCAAGGATAAAGTTCTGTGAATATTAGTTCTTAGTATACTCTATTCTTAACCACTTGATCAATGCCCACTTCATTATGTTTCAGATTTGGTAATATTTTAAGGGTTCTGGTTTAAAGCGGTCTACTAGAAAAAAGTACCAAAACAGAAGCGCGGGACAAGGTAACTGACCCCCAGGGTCAAGGGTACCCTGCCCTCAGTAACTTGTGCAGCTCAGATGGGCCCTAGGGCAAATGGCCAGGACTTTCATTATCTCACTGGAGACCAGTGAATACACTTAAAGCTGAAAGCCAATGCATGTCCCTTCTACGGATCCAAGAAGTGTGAAAATACGAGGAAGGACAACACGCCTTGTTATCTGCTCTGTCCTAGGGTATATTTAATTCCTGGACAGAACCAATGACAGAGAGCTCTCCTACCAAAACAAGAGGCAGCTATGCCATACTTATTGCCTCCAATCGGAGGACACAAAGGTTGAAGATGCCCATGTAATGGCCAATATTAAGATGCAGGGACACCAGGGCAACTGTGACTACCCTCAGAGTTTATCCCACAGTGACCTGACTTATTGATCAACAGGTTCAAACATTGTGGCACAGATGAAGAAATGAGCTGAAAATGACATTAAAGACCCACCCACTTGCTCATGAGTGAGGACCTCCTCACAGAGCTGGAAGACCAAAGGGAACTCGTGAAGGCTAACAGCAGACTGGCTGCAGCAGAAGTGCCAAGAGAGGTGTTCTTCTTTCCCTTCTTCTTTTTAAATAATAGATTCCTACAGCTCATCCTGGAAGTTCTGATTCACAAGGTCTGAGGTGGGGCTAGATCTATATTTAGGTTCCCAGGTGATTCACACTTGTCTGATATACATGAAACAACACTCAAGAAGGCGAATAATAAAGAAATTAACAATATGGTACAATGAGACCATGGGGCAAAGCTTTGCAAATGTGCTTGCATTATCCATCAAAACCATGGGAGCTTGTTAAGAAATGTTACAGATTTCACCCAGAATCTACGGCATTTGTGTCCCTAGGAGCTGTGTCAGGATAGGTGTATTTTAGGCAAGCTCCCCAGTGAGGCTTATACCCAGAGGAATTAGTGAACTGCTTTTAAAACACGTGGAACTGGTAACTGAGCAGAATCTAGTAGAATGATCCAAGCAGGAATCAGTGAACTCCGGCAAGCACAGTTTGAAGCCCTTGGTGAGAAGATGTAGGCCAATAGGAAAAGACCTTGTTTCACAGAGCTTCTGTCATCAAGGGAAACAAAACATACAACATGGCTTGTGACCACCCCCTAAACATAACATTCAGCTACTGACGATGTGAAAGTATTAAGGGGAAGAGCCCTGAAGAGGCGATTAAGTCATGAGAGTCTTGTTCTCATGAATGGCATCAGGCTCTCTTTAAGAGCTTGGCAGAGGAAGTTCTTGCTTGCCTTCTGTCTTTCACCACATGGATACCTGTCCCCTCTCCTTCTGATGATGTAGTGGTGAAGTTCCCAACTGACGGCAGCGAACAGACCCTCCTCAGACAGCCAAGCTACCAGTCCTTATTCTTAGATGTCTCAGCTTTCAAACACTGCAAAAATATTTCTGCTCTTTAGATACAAATGCAAAACTGGGAAAGTCTTTGTATGTGGTGTCCAAAGCCACTCAGACAAGAGCTTCAGGGTAATAGAAAAATCACATGAAAAGATACTAAAAATGGAGAAGAGGAGACAATGGAACTGTTGTAAGGAAAGAGAAGACAAGTGTCCTGAGAAGCAAGACAAGAAGCATATAATTTCTGACTTGCCATTCAAATGCTTAAAGGCAGAATGTAGTCAGTTTAAACCACATTGACCAGTTCAGGCCTAAACAATATTTCGGGAGAATTTTTTCATTAAGGAAAGCAGAGAAATAGAGGCACACTTCAATGTTACTCCCGACATCGTCTGGTGAGCAGGTTTTACTACTGTTACCACAGCCCAGGGCTAGATGCTATTGGTCAGAACTAATTCAACATGAACTAATAGTATGAGGAGGCAATACCAAGGACTGCGCGACAAATGTAGTTTCTTCTGGGAAAGTCTTAGAGCTGGTTCTCTAGCATTTACCTAGAGACACTGGGACTTCAATGAGCTGAGGTTGGAATGGGGGAGAGATTTGGGAGGCCAGGTCAAGCTATTGACTACTTCTGTGCATGATGGACACATATAGTTTACTCCTCGCTAAATGGTACTCTTGGTAAATCTCATGGCCATGACTGAACACCTGCTCAAGGGCTTGGTCCCCAAGCTGCTGTTCATAAGATTGTGAAATACGTCAAGTGGGGGTGGAGGGAGAAATTAATGTAGTAATATACGTTTGTCACCACTATCAGCATCTTCTTCTGAGGGTTGAAACCATTTTCTCATTATAATCTAGAAAGGTGTTTTCTGATCTAGTTTTGTGAACCCCATGTTAAATGATATGTCAACTATATTTTTGAAGGCGGCAATTCGCTGAGTAAAATATGTGTATACATTTGAAGCACTCTCAAAAAGTCATGGTTTTAATTTCTCTCCATCACAGCTGCTGAGATGATGTGTCCGGGGCTTATCAGCAATTCAAATGGCAGAGAGCACAAGCTGAAGGACAGTGGTACAAGGTCTCACACTCAGGCTTGTCCCAGGGCTAGCTTTACAACCCACAGTGTCTCGCTTTCATACTTGTTTATGAGTAAAGAGAGGTGTATAAAGCACTCTTTGGAACCTGGAAAGTGTTACACTATTTTTCTTGACATTATTGGTTAAAACAAAAAAATAAAGAGACCCTGATGTCCTCACAAATCATACGGAGTTCGGAAGAAGGAAAAAATACTTTCTATACATAACAAAATTTATAGTTCCAAAAGCCCCTTTCCCAACATCTCAAAGGCGACCCTAGGAAATATTTTCTTCTCTCTGCAGTGACCACATATCACTTGTTGTCATGGGGGGATGGAGCAAGATGACTCTGAATCAGAAGTCCTTGGCTACAGTCCCTTCTAATCATTATCTGACTGAGAGATTTGGAAAACTGACTCATCTTTGTTGATATCCATTTCTTAATCTGTCACACACACACACACACACACACACACACACACACACACACACACACACACACACACACACACACACACACGCGCGCGCGCATGTGACAACACGGCTGTTGTCTCAGTTACAGTTTCTGTTTCTGTACTAAAACATTATGGCCAAAGCAGCTTGGGAAGGAAAGGATTTAGTGCGCTTTACACTTCTGTATCACAGTCCATCAGGAAGTCAGGACAGGAACTGAAGAAGTCATGGAGGATATTGCTTTGTGGCTTGCTCCTCCTGGCTCTCTCAGCCAGTTTTCTTAGAGCACTCAGGACCACCAGCTGAGGGGTGGCACTGTCCACACTAAGGTGGGCTGCCCCACATCAATCATCAATAAGAGAAAGCACCACAGGCTTTCCCACAGGTCAATCTGGTGGCAGCATTTTCTCATTGAGGGCTCCCCTTCCAAAATGACTGTAGCTTGTGTCAAGTTGATATACAACTGGCCAGCACAGCTGTCTTGGGCAGAGGTCTGTTCTCTTTCTGCCTGAGAAGAAAAAAACCCTGAGATGGCAGTACCAACCACCATATACAGGCAGAGAACAGAGCCAGGAAAGAGGCTAGCAGAGAAACGGTAGCAAGAAACTGAGCTTTCAGAAGATATCTTTTGTGCCTCTGATCAAGCTCTACTGAAAGTCTGGAGCTGTCAGGGACATCAGTAAAAACTTTATTTTCCCCTTATGCTATTTAGAGTTGTCCTGTCTTTTGAAAATGAAAAGGTTCAAGACTCAATTGAATCTCTTAAGTTTGTTGTAATGAATACATTATTGTATGTGCCAGGCCGTGCACTCTGCCAACAACACCTTTTATAAACAATAGGAGGCAGAGTAAAAATGTAATATATCATATCCGTTTATTTAAGGAACATGTAACAATATTAAAGTATATAGCATTACTTTAGTGCAGTGCCTACTAGTTGTCAGGCACACCTGGGCTCTGAAGTGTGACACAGTATGGAAAGCTGAGGTAGTTATAGAGAGGCAGCTGAAATGAAGCTTGAATTTAAGAATACATCATTTCAACCATAGTGTGAAATGGACATTCCAAGCACATGCCCTAACAATAAGAAGAAAGCATTTTCCAATGTTTTTTTCCAGTGTTTTCTTAAATTATTCAGTAATGAGTTAAAGAAATAAAAGGGGGACAGACGGATGGAATAGGATCATAACAAAGGATAGACACATTCAGATGCACCATGTATCAACTCAAAGGAACAGAAGCAAAATGTAATAAAACAAAAAAGGGAGGTGGCATCTGATGAATTTCACAGGACTGAAGTCATTTTTCTAAGGACAGTGGAAGTAGATGTGTGTCATGTTACTCTAGTTAACGCAGGGTAGGACAGGCATCAGCAGCTACCAAGTGAAGCTCTGCGAAGAAGCATGTCCTTCTTCATTTCAGAAGTTCTACTATGCCAAGTCACCTGCCCATTTCATGCAGTGGGGGTAGAATCTTATTTTCCCCTAAGCTTTCACCCTTCTGCTGTGTCTCTAGGGGAGAGAGAACAGGCTTGCGGGCTGTCTTGCCATCCAGGTTAGTCACCAATACTACTGATTTTTCCTTGAAAATAATTGAACAGCTTTCTTTCTACAAAGCTGAGGATGTAGCTCGCTTTAGATAAAGTGTGTGCCAAGCATTCATGAAGCCCTAGATTTGAGAACCTGCACTACATAATCTGGGCATGGTGGTACATGCTGGGAACCCCAACACTGAGTAGGCAGAAGCAGAGTCGTACATGAACATCATGCTCAGCTACATAGTAAGTTTGAGGCCAGCCTGGAACATATGAGATTCTGTCTTGATTAAGAAAAAAAAAATAATTCTTCTCTTTTGAATTTGTGACCAGGAAGCTATTGTGTATATATCTTTAAAGATATATATATATATATCTTTAAACAAACAAACACACAAACAAACAAACCAGTAAGTAACTGCAAAGAATGTAATGTAGCCTTAAAAATGTTATCTATGAAAAATCAAGGAAGTTATCTTGTAGGAAGTGTACACTTCATAGGGATTTTCCAGTTTACATTCACCTGCCCTTGAGAATCTAAAAATAAATCCTGACCAACCTTGGGCTGTGGTTGAGTCTTGGGTGCAGATTAGGACAAAACATAGTATTTTACAGAAAACATAGGTTTGGGGCTGTGGCTGACATAAGGAGCCACTCACCACTATTAGAGTTGTATAAAATTTATCTAATTTTGATCAGATAAATATTAATAATACACTGTGAATTACCTTAGGGAAACTTGGCCTATCTCCAGAGAGTCCCCTTGTTTTTTTGCTTTTTTTTTTTTTTTAAGTATCTCCTCTACCATATCTAGGGCTGCAAATTTGTGAGCAACTGCAGCAAGTAGCCAGCCCTTTATTTAGGGTTCAGACTTCTGTGTCTTCTCACGTAACTGAGTTCAAGGCCTTGGAAGAAAGGGATACGAGAGTGAAGGAGGCCTGGGTATACTACAGAGATAGTATGGGTGGCTGAAAGACAGACTAAAGAAGCCAGGATGCTAGTGGGAAAGAGGCAAAAGGCCAAAGAGAAGACATCACAGATGTCTGCCTCATTTCAAATTTCTTTCTAGAGCTGGCCCTCTGCCTGGGCTATGGAAGAAATAGCTCTTGCTATTTTCCTTGAGCACAGTCAGGCCTCTTCTTTCCAAGACTAGTATCTCCTGATAGGAACAGCTTTTGTGGACTTGTCTGGGAACCTCATCTCTATCATGACATCGTTTCCTTGGGAAAATGAGTGGTGCATTCTAAATCATCGACTTATTAATGAATTTTCCAAACATTCACACATTGAACTCTATCTGTACTGCGCCTGTGGTTGTTCTGTGGAGCACGGACTGACTGCTGGACATTCAGGCCTGAGCAGTGTACTATCCCTAATTCCTAACACCTTAGAGAAATGACTGGGTTTCCTTCCAAGTGTTATCTCTACAGGAGTCTATTGACTGCTATTGTAAATACAAGGTTCTTGAAGAGGGAGTCACTATATTTCTGCCTCCTTTGCAACTGGTCAATAGAGCTTCACATGACCAGGTGACTACATGGGGGCTTATTACTGAGCCTTTTTCATTTTTAGTCTTTGTAGCTGCAAAATGCAGCTGAGATGAAAAGTAGAGACACATAAAAACAAGAGTCTAACCTTCTTGGGAAAATACCGTGTGCCACGGGTATTATAAAGTATTATTCTCATTTCAAGACCATGAAGAAAACATACAATCAATCATTAACTAATCCAGTAGCATGACATTTGTATGAATATGTCCCTGGAGAAGAAGAAAATAATGGTGATAACAATTAGTATTCACAAGTGTTTCAGAGTTTATGAGCCATTTTAATATTTATTATTTCACTTGATCCTTAGGAAAACTTGGCAAGACTTGCATAGTGCATAGCACATTTACCTCTATGTACCAAGTCAGGGGCTGATTTCCTAAAGCCAAATGCTGTCTGTGTCTGAGGTCTTCCAGCAAGTGATGGAGGATGCAACATCCAAGGTCCTGTCTTCATATTTTAAGCTCAAGACCTTTCCCTATATTCTACTCTATATTGTATTTTTCCTAATTAATCTAGAATATAATTGGTCACAGAGGAGAGATTGCATGTCTCTGAACATAAAGGAACATTATGCAAAACAAACACAGAAGATGAGAGGGTCAGATATGTCATTTTCCATTTTATCCTAGCTAATTATCAGTCTTAGAGTCTAATTCAGCAGTGGGCAGGTTACCTTCTGGCAATGAAATGCAGCAAATCTCATTTTGTAATACTACTGGTTAAAAATTTGGGAGAGTTTTATTATCAGAAAAGGGGAATAAGACTTCAGATTACTTTAACAAGTACGCAACATTTAATCTTTAAACATTATTTTCCCTGAGAAAAATTTTATCTAATTTTCTGTATCATAGTCTAGAAAAATAAAACAACAAAGAACGTCTTCATTGTCGTCATTAGCATTTTTCGTTAAGACCAGGCACCTGCCTGTCTTTTTAAAAAGGGTAGTGGAGAAGGTGCTGCTAAGGCAAATTGTTCTACACATGGCACTGTTCTACAGATGCCCCAATCTGTCCCTGATTTTCTGTTGACCATGTTCTGATTCTGAGCAATGACCTCAGCTACCTGGAGAAGGAACTGGCAGTCAACTTCTGTAGGAACAAGCACTGTGAGAACTCTTTAGTACTAAACAATATTCTGACTTAAGAGATACATTAAACTCGGTGCTCACATCTTGTCTTTTGTCGGATGTTGGAACATTTCTTCTACCAAAACAATGCTATAGTGAGGGCCTGTTCTGTTCACAGGACACCAATGTCTTAACAATCAGTGATTATTTCACTCTAGAGGGCAAGAGGGAAACCTGGACCCCAGAAGTGATTCTTATGAGACCTAGAAGTCTATGAGTGGAAGCAACGGAATGCCACTTTCCCTTAAAACTTAAAGATGATTAGTATGATGTGGGTCAACATACAGAATAAAAAGGACTCCACATCTCAGACTGATACACTGGAGAAAAATACTGACATAAAAATAAACAACAAGGGTCTCCATGGTAAAAATGACTATGGAAAAGACACACTCCTCCTGCCACATACCAATGACTCATACTTGACAGACAAATGACTAGCCCACTTAGAATTACTCTCCTTACTTGATAAGGTTATTTTCTATAGTAAGTAGAAATATAGCACCAATTGAACATCAAGAAAGAAGTGGAAACCGACTAATTTGTAAATGTGTAGGGTCCTAGCAAAATGAATGTACAGGCTGACTTTAGTTATCAAACCTGAACAAACAAAGATCAGGTTGGTAAATAGAGGTTCTTTGGGTTGGGAGTCCGAGGTCATTTTTGTTTTCCTTGAGCGTATAGAACCTTGGTAACCTAGTACAAGGTAACCAAAGGAAGAACCAGTTTAGAATACTATAAAGTGGGAACTAGTAAATAGCCTTTCCTCCAAACTTAAGGACCTCTCCCAAGGAAACAGGAACATATTGACAGCTCTGTGTAATTCATCATGAACCAGAAGCATAGTCAGGGACACGAATGGCTTTTTAAAGTTTATGATACTTCATCTAAAACTTGGAAAAGTCATGGATTACTTACTTACCCTCTCATCAGGGCATAGAAGTTAGTATACTCCAATTTTTAAGTAGTATATTTTTCCTGTTTCTCTTTTAAAAATGTGTATTTCTTTTGTTTTAAAAAAATAAGGCCTAAAATATTTTCTTATAACTTTTGTTTATTTTTCCTAAAATAAAACCTGACTTGATTCTGCATGATTACTGTTATATTAAAAAAAAAATCTACTCACTGTGAAAATCATGTTAAAACTCTTATTTAGCAATTTTCATCTTCTTCTTTTCCTGACAGAAATTCTGACAGAGTTTTTGAGATAATGTGCCACCTCTTTCATACAGAGGAAGATTCAGCCAGCACAGATGGGCCTAAGCAGAGCCGAGGACCATAAGACCCATGCAAAATATAATTCAGTTACAGTAATTTATTGCTTGAGACTAAATTTTTCTTTTATTCTTAATATGTATAAATGAGGTGTATTTTGTTGTTATTGTTTTGTTTTTAATTATTAGCAGTAGCCTGGCTTAGGAGAAGTATTCAACTTAGTTTTTAATGCTATCAACTGTCAGGACCTCTTAATAACCTTTCTATATAGTCCATGCAACAGAGGGGACCCTGTCATGATGGCTCAGGTATGTGTGAAAATAATAATCTTGACAACAATTTTCATAGCTCAGCCACACTCAGATGCAGGACAAGATGGAAAACCCCAAAACCTTAATGCATGCATCTGCTTTTAGGCAGCACTAACACTGTGTGGTACTTTCAGGTTTCCAAAGGATCTCAAACTTTAACACAGTACAGCTTAAAGAAAATAGGGAGGTCTAAAATTCTGGGCTTTCTTTCAGAATGGGAGAAAATGACTTTAGGTGACCAAGATACTTAGCAGAGCTGTCAATTTCCCAGACTATAAGCAGTTAGAAGGTAACTGTATTTTCTTATTTTGTGTCACTGAAGCTCAGTAGAGACCCTGGTGGAGAGCCAGCACCCAGAACATTCTGTTCTATGTAATGGTCAGAGCAGATGGGAACCGTGGTCTCCAGAGACTGGGAGCGGCTTGTAACTACCACACAATCAAACAGTAGTAGCATGGCAGTGACCCTGAAATGCCCCATATATACACAAAGGTCCATGGTTATTTACATAACTTCATTAAAGAAATCTCAGAAACTAGTGAGTAACTTCAGATTTCTCCAAACCTCCAGGGCTTTACAACCGAAAAAGAACAGTCTCTACACAGGAGATCGTGTAGAGTTTGGAACAGAGGGGAAGAAAGGAAAAAAAAAAGAAAAAAGGAAGGCAATATTGTGGAAGAGAACCAAGTACAGTAAAATCCGACTTGATGTTCGTTATTGCTAAGGAAAAGAGAAACAGAAGCAGAGGTAAAACCATCAGAAAGACTCTGGCTCCACATCCAGCAGTAGGTCAAATCAGAGGCTACAAGAGTTTTGAGATTTCTTATGAGAAACTCTAGTAAGAAAAATACAGTGACTCATTTCATAATAATGCCCTTGCTTCCCAAAGTACACAGCTCAGTTTCCATATCCCAAACATATGAACACTGTGCAGGGCTATTGCAACACGATGACCTTCCTCTACTGTCTGTCCCACACAGACAGAGAGAGCTGACAAAGGAAGAACAGATTTCTCTGGCATGGTGGTGAAGGGACAGCAAGAACTCTCACTCCACTCTGCCTCTCCTGTGCTGCCTGACTGAGACATGCTCTTTGGTGCAGCTATCCTGAAGAGCTGGCGTGAAAACTACCGCTGGCTTCCTAGTCCGAAGGCTGAAAGATCCCTTAGGCAAAGCTGTTTCCAACGGATGCTCCCAGATTCCATAACTAATTCTCACTTAAGGCACAGATGATCCAGAGAGCACAGGAAACTAAAGGAAAACTCCCTCCCTAAGGGCTACAGTACCAGGGAGAGGTTGAGGCTGCTATCAGAAACTAGAGCACTCCCCATCAATCCCGAGGATGTGAAACAATGACTTATAAACAATTATATGAAAATAACTGAAGCTCATTGCCAATATAGCTACATGGGGAGTCAGGCTCCCAGGGCTTGCCTCAGGAGTTCCTTGAGAATGACTACCAGGAAAGAATGAGATGGATTCTGCCCTTTTGTGAATCTCAACATAAGATGAAAAGAAATTCAAATTCTTGGTGGTGAAGGGGAGAGCCTGATGCCAGTAGGTTTGAGTGTATGGAGTTCATCCTGAGAATGACTTTCTTTTCTCTCTGGTAGGAGTTATTAAAGAAGGAAGGATTGTTTATTGGTTCCCAAATAGCTGAGACAGGTGGACTCCTAAGAGGTCAGATATCAATAGTGGGAAGACAGTATGACTGGCTAGATGAGGGATTTGCAGGAGAGCCTGGATATTTCACAGCTTCTCCTGATGACATCGCAGAGAAAGTGGTGGGCTGAGGGCCTGAGAAGGGGAGGTGCTCAGCTGGGACTGGAGCACAGGAGGCAATGGAGCACTGCTTGGTAGTACTGACTCCTCTTTCCCTGACTCATGTCTGTGTTGGTGGGAAAGTGCATGTGAAGTGACACATAGCTGAAAAGAGCTATGAAAGCCAACAGAAGAACTGTAGGATAAAACGACTCTTACTCACAAGCTGACACAGCCAGCTTTGACAGTGCACTCACTAAAGATCAGAACACGCTAAAGATGGGAAAACTGAACCCACATGTAACATATTCAGACGGGTTAGTGAAGTGAAAGACTGGTTCACAGTGAAAGTGTTCAGTAATTAGGAAGATCTCCAGATTGCAGGATTTACATAACAGCAGCTACAGAAAACTTACATCTGTATAAATACTAGAGCCCTCAAGGGGATAGTGCTTCATTTGTATTCAAGATGCTTTAATTCCCCTCTAACAATTTAAGATATTAAGTATTAACATTACGCATCAGATATAAGATCTGATTTCTCCTATATCCCATCTGCAAGCAATAACATCTTATAGAGTTAACAGTTGTTTTTTTAAACCATAGATCAAGTCTTTCTTGCTCTTAAAAAATCACATAAGTAATATTTATTAAGATGTATAACAATAGAATTATTTCGGCATTTATTAATTTACTAAGATAATGCAATGCCCTGGAAATATTTCAAAAAATAAACTTCCAAAGCCTTTGGCCAAATTTGTTTGACGGACCTTATTTCATGCATATGTGTAGAGTGTTTCTGGTGGACAAAGAGGAAATAAAAGGGTTACACTGGCTTTTTTGGAAGGATACTCTGCTCAAAACAAAGAAACCAAATGTAAGTACAAGTTTTCAGCTCTTTGCTTTTTCTGGGTCTCTCCTGTCTCACAGAGCCCCTGAAACACTTACATATTTACTTAAGATGAGATAAGAAGCTGACTTTATACTATGTGGGCCAAATTTCAAATGGGTTAAAAAATAATAAACAACAGGGATAATCTAATATCCTCATGAATTATTTTAGAAGCATAATAATCATGTCATACTTTATGGCTGGGTTAATGTCTTTTATATTTTTTTTTTCCTGTTCGTTGAAGGTTCAAGCCATAGACCTATTTATTTTGTATTTTTTTAAGAACAAGTTAAATAGACTAAACTGTGAATGCAGAAAGGTACATATACATACAACAAGAATACTGTCAAGAGTGCATTTAAGCTTAAAAAGACTTGGCTGTAAGCTACATTTTGAGTAGGTTTTTGACATTTATTTGAGTAGAAAACTCAAATCCAACAGAACAGGGCCCAGACAGAGCTTAAGCTTAGCATGAGAAAAGAGCAAGAGAAAATGAACTCTATTAGCTATGAAACAATACACTAGGGACAAACACTAGTTCTCATGGAAAACGTCAGTGATTCACCATGGAATACAATTTAGAAGCCACTGACCCCCATGGAAACTTCTAGTGGAAGCCTAGATTTTTTTTTTCTTCTTCTCATTTACATACCATCACAAACACCACTGGGGGTTTCCTGATGTGCTGTTGTTGCTTCATTTAAACTCGAAAGTGGTAAGATACTGCTTACTAAGCTAAATATTCATGGTATTAGAGGGGACAGGACTAAAACCCAACACAGTAATTAATAATTCATTAACTATCAGTGTTACTGTGCAAAATAGGAGGTAAGGCATTGCTAACTTCTTAAAGCACACTGAACAGCTGATAACAGAAGGTAACCTCTCACACCACCACACACCACTACCGCACACACATTATCACCACCACCACACATACACCACACGTTTACCACCACACACACACACACACACACACACACACACACACACACACACACACACACACACCACTATAACACAGACACCACTAACACAGTCACTCAGCACTAAGAAGATTCCCTCACAGAATTTTTTTCATACTTACCAATTTTTCATTCTGGCTTGTCCAAGTATCAGGACTGAATGCAAGCTGACTAACAAAGACCACAAATCTGTCAGGAAATATACGAAGTTCTGTACAAAACAAAGAAGACCAAGTTACTAACAGCATCAGTATCACTCAAATAGAAACTGTTGTTCCCAGGATTTTTGGTAATGTTTTGTTAAGGCAATATGCACATATATGTGGCTGGAGTCTCTTCTCCCTTCTTCTCTTGTAGAGTTTGCATCACGTGGGCAGAGTGAGTTCGAGGAAGAACCAAGGGCTTGTACACTGGTCACCCTCAGCCACTGAACCATTAGAGCAAATGGAATCTCCAGGTGGGCCATTATAACTATCTCTGTGTTAGTATGCTGTTTTCTGTGTAGAACGTCTACTTGAGAGGAAGTATAAAGAGGAAGAATATGAGATACAAGTATTTCATGTTTTTCCTATGTAGCTTTTTTATGGTCTTCCTACTCAGTTGCTCTTGCAGAGAACTAGAGGGATAATTCTGCACTAGAGAGCAAGCTTCAAGCTTCTAAAACAATCATTTCTCTTAGGAATTGACGGCTAGTCTATTAAAGGAATGGTTAAATGTTCAATGGTAGGCTGTCTACAAATAAGAGTTCCAGAACAGCTAGGAATGATACACAGAAAAAGTGTCTCAAACACACACACACACAAATGTGCAACAGTAGGGATGGCATTATGCCTCGGTCACAGCAATCCACCTCTACAGATTTTGATGGCAAAGTCACTTACTTCCAAGTGGGGCACAGAGCACGTCCCCTTCGGTAGGTAATTGTAACACAGTACTGATAATGCCATCTGCATTGTCTCTACTTTCACCTGACCTATCTAGCCATCTACATACTCACCAAACACCATGCAGACCATGTCTGGAGTGCTGTGTAACAGACATGATTAGTGCCTGTCTAGACTGAGTGGGTAGGGTTCTTCATCACTCAGTACTTGCTGCACTGCCCAAATCTTTTTTTGTAACATATATGTATATTGCCACAAAAAAAAAAGAAATTCTTTCTGAAATGTAACATTTTAAAGACAGAGTTATGAATTAGCCTAAGTTATGAATCAGGTACATGAACCCTTTCTATATTCTGCATGTGAGTTACTGAATGGGACAGCTGCATCTGGTTCAACTGCTAGTTAATCAGAAAGGTGTTAATTATTCAAACACACAACATGAACAAAGGTAATACCTTATACCACTTGGCTACATCAGAGTGTACCAAAAACCTAAAGAGTTTATGTTCTTGGAGTGGTTCTCTCCTGAGCCCTGGGGCCATTGCTGTTTCTTTGGTGACTAGTACTCAAAACCATGCATTTCATCACAACAGGTCAATATTTGCTCTAAGCAAAAACTCCATCCATCCTGCTTCACCTGGCTCCCTCTAGCTAACAAGAATGTGGCAAGCATTCAAACCCTCTGTGACATTAACCCAACCTGCTGTTATGGTCTCAGCCAAGCATGCCTCTCATAGGAAGGCTTTGCTGCAGGTGGCCTCATGGGTGTGTCTAAATTTCCACCCCACACAGAAGTTCTATCTGAATGGAAACCTCAGATGGTTTCTGCAAAGTTCTAAGAACAAAAAAATTATAGAAACAATTAATATTTATGTATTCCTCTTGAAATAAACTATTGGGCTTTGGATTACATGGTAAGAAGCCTTGGTCCCATTTTATGGAGAGAAAAGAAGATATAAAATTCATTACTTGTCCTTTCTCTCCCCTAAAAATAAACTTAAGCACAACGTTATTAAGAAGACGAGAATTAAAATTCAAAACTATTACTCCATCCATCTTGTATTTCTATTTTTGTCTCAAAAATAAGAGTGATAATATGAATACTTTTGAATAAGATACGAATAACCTATCATAGTCAAATCAATTTAAAAGTTTTCTTTTGTATCCCTTTACTTGATTATGTAAGAATTGATTTGTGTTACCTTAATCCTTAAAGATTTAAATATCAGTCCCTACCAGAATGTATAGCCAGACTGCATTTTAAGATTAAAAAGGTTAATTTTTTCAGTGAAGTAAAAAAGTAGATGACTCCGTTAATGTAGGGGCTGGAGAGATGGCTCTGTGGTTAAGGGCACTAGCTCTCTTCCAGAGGACATGGGTTTGAGTCTTAGCACCCATTATGGTGACTCATAATCATCTGTAACTCCAACTCCAGGAGATCTAGTACCCACAACTAACATCCAAGGATACTTGGCACATATGTTGGACATACAAATACGTGCATTCAGGAAGACCTCATACATAGAAAGTAAACATAACCTAACTTTTTAATAAAGAGGGTAATGTATTTGAGCAACATTTAAAAATCAAGAAAGTACAAACTGTCATGAATATTCCATAAGCAAACATCCATGAAGGCAATTTCTAAGTCCCTGTTTCATGGACAAGGACAGTGTATAAAATAGTTAAGCTAAACTTCCAAATGCTCATACCTACACAGAGGGAATCTACTGACTTCACTGTGGTTGACTGGATATGACATTTTCTGTATCACGACTTGGAGAAGTAAGGGTTTGAAGCTAGCCTCATTAATTACTTAAGAAAAGCTTGCTGGCTGTGCGCTGGGAAAACACTTTCCTGTAACTCACTGACCCTTTCTAAGGGCTATAACATTTACCACAACAGAATGATTCCAAGTTCATGTGTTCATTGAGTCACTTTTAAAACCCAATAAAAGTGCTGTGATGAACCAGGAAAAGAAGGAGCACGGTGGTCCAGTTCTCTGTTCTCATGGTCAGGAAGCACTATAAATGGAACATGAGGGATCATACATGCTTTGAAATACTAAATGATGCAGTTACAGGAGCAAATAGGAATATTTATTCTTTAATTTCCAATCCTCTTTTAGAGGATTGATAACGTAAACGCCTAATCCAAAAATTGGATTCTTACCAGTATTCTGTGGCTTCTGAATACAGCGAAGGTGTATCCCTCTCTTGAGAAAATAGGCTGTGATCTGAAAGCCAAAACCTGCAATATGAAAGTGACATCATTAGATTATCAATTTGTCTGATTTCCAGAGACCTTGCCCAATGCCTATTATACAGAATGCACTTGGTAACTACAAAATAAAAGAAGTAACCAAGGCCTCACATGGGATGGGGAGAGTAATAATATCATACTGGCTCTCCTAAGAGACCAGGCCACAACACTTAACATGATCCTAAGTCTGTGAAGTGGCTCAGTCACTTCATCTGTAAAATGGAACAAATGAGGAAGTCTAACAATTAAATCCTTAAAATTAATGATTTCAGATGAATTATAAAGTAAATCTAAACTAACACATATATATCTTAGCCACCATCTAATAATGCCTACTGCTTATCATTAAAAAGATAGTTTAAGTTTTACTTTGTAAATAAGTTACTCCTTAGTTTAAGTGCAGTCACATCTTCAAAAAGAATGACAGAAGGACGTAAGAAATACTGTATAAGTTAAAAACAAAACACCAACAAACATCCTGCTGATCTCCCAACTCACCAGACAGAAAAAAAGCCTGTAAATCCGTGAAGAGCTGGCACTCTCATATGCTGTTGATGGAAATACAAATAGGTGCAGCCATTTTGAAAGAGTACTAGACACCCAACGTTGAATTTTCACAAATACGTGTATTTCCATTATAGCAGTCTTCACAATGGTCTCAAACTGGAACCAAGTGAAGGCCCATCAAGCACATAAGGTTTTTATATAATGATACATTGAAAAGTATTACATTTTCCTTAAAAAATGCACAAGCTATCGCTACTGTATAAACTCTGCCCCAAACAGAGAATCTTGTCTGTGAGGTGAAGACATTGCCATTGATTCATCTGAGTGCTAACCGAACTTCAGGCATCAACAGGAAGCATTTGCTTGCCGTCCGCTCCTTCCCTCAGTCCCCCTCCTCCAGTTTCTCTTCGCTATAACATACAGAGTTGGCTTTTCCTGAATAGGTCAAGTAACAGTGCTTCTAGTTAGCACAGTCCTGAGAAAGGGTGAGAGTTTCCTAGCACTGAGACAACCCAGAAAGCTGCTAAGCCTTCAACAATGAGAACCATTAGAACCTCTGCAGGGAAAGTAAGTCCCTACTATCTCTAACTTCATGACAAAGGTTGGTCTGAAATCATGTGTTTAGTTAAAACACAACCAGAGGAGTTTCCTCTTCTACATTTTTTACTACCCATCCCACCACCTTGCAAGCAGGTTCAGGACATAGGAAAGCACAGACATGATGTTCTGTCTAAACATGCAATGGCTTTGCCAGCCCAGTTACTTCAGTCACAAAGATTGTGAAATGTCAGTGACATCCACAAAAGATAATCCCAGATTTACAGTGATCAAATATACTTTTCCCGGCACAGTAAAGATCAGATTGTATTTCAGTCATATTGCTTGCTTCCACTAAGTTGTTAAAATACGTACAAGGTTAGCATTTCTCTGAGTGCTTTAAAGGGGTGATTCATTCTTTAGGTCGCTGAGAAGACAGAAGTCACCTCCACATCTGGCTAGTTGCCTTACTGTCAGCAGAAGACTGATTATAGGAGAGGAGTCTATAGCAACTTGGAACCCATGAACACATCAAAATTTAGAAGCAATTTTTACACAGTTATTTATGAGTCTTACAAAGGACTAAACAAAGAAGAGAATTAGCCTTTGCTAGTCTACAGGTCTAAGCAATTAAGATGTAGATGGAATATTCAAAGCTTCAAATTATTCCTGACAAAAAAAAAATCTCAGCAACAGAAAGCTATAATCAGGAAGGCGCTAAGGGTAAATCTGGCTATAAAAAGCACTGCTCTGTGTTCATGAAGCCTGTCTGTCACCTGGGAGATCCCACCTAACTGATAAGGAAGCTCTATGACAAACAGTGAAGCTCCAATACAATGTCTCCTCCTACAGAAGATAATAGGGTATATGCCAAGCATTAGCGAAAGTACTAGAACAGGACCTGTTCCTGTGTACCTGTGTCCCCCAAGACAGGACTGTGTCCAGGAATCACTCCTGAAGTGCTTACTATTGTTAGTAGACTTGGGAATTTCAGTCTAACGGTCCTTCAAATGGAATGTTAAGTTTAACATGCAAAAAAAAAAAACAAAACAAAAAAAACAAAAAAAAAACACAAAAGAAGATTTGTACATGCTTACCCTAATTCCACTGGTTCTGTGAAACTTTATTGAGAGATTAAACACTAAAGGTACTTGTGTCAGTTCTTAAGGCAAACTAAACCTGATATATAATCAGAAAATTATTGCCCCTGAAACATACTGAGCTTTGGGAGACGTATTGCATTTCCATATATAACTATGACATTCTTATTTTTCTTCTTAATGAAACTGAGTTTACAGAGTTCAACTGCTTTAAACTTACTCAGGGTTAAAGCAAGGCTTCACCACTCATGATAACAGCAATATGGCAAAGAATCCAGGGGGTCGGTCTCTTCTTTCTCCCAGCTTATATTCCCAGAACATAGGAATACTTATGTTCTTAAATGCAGAAAATCAAGTTAGGTTCCCAGTCTTTGTCAGAGAAGTTTCTCATTGTAGTAGGCTGTGATAATACAGAGACTTACAACTGGTCGAATTGCCAAGAAGAGAGGATGGCAGAGTGCTTGGCCCTAAATGGGTCATTGATGTCACTCTTTCCAAAGCTTAAAGACTTATGGAAGAAAAGACTGGAAGAGATGGAGGAAGGGAAAATGTTTTGCAAAAAGATATCTTCTGGATATGACATAGCCAGAAACACTCACTCGGTCTGTGATTACCTGTACAAGACTGAACCCATCATCATTTTATTATGAAATGGGGACGGGCACATGAGGCCACACACCTTCATGAAAAAATACAAAAATTAGTATTGTTAGGAGAAAGGGCTGTTATTTTCTTCTGTGATGGGGCCACTGGTAAGCTCCAGAAAATAACTTTCTACCCATGCTCACGTGAGCAGCTGTAACAAGCTCAGTGAGTAACACACACAGCATGGAAAAGGAGAGGATCTGGCTGGGAAGGAGTTCAGCTGAAGAGGTGGGGAAAGGCAGATGGCACTGGGGGTTCAAATGACTGAAATTCACAACACAAATGAACAAAACTGTCAAAGAATAAAACATAGATTTAAAAGCCCTCTTGCGAGACTGTGGAGAAGATACACAAGTAGAAACCCCGTTTTACTTCCAAACCACCTGGCAATTATCTTCTAAGATCAGTAGGCACCGGCAAATCACAAGGTGCTAGTGTGTTCTCACACCATCTACTGTGACCCTCTTCTATTAGGGAACACTGTCTTTAGATTTTGGAAGAACCAGGGGTCCAGGGGAAGGGAGTGTCTTTGAATGAAAGTCTCTTTCCATCACAGGTCTCTAGCTATGACTATTCCTAGATAAAATTTAAATTTCCCAGCTAATTAATGCCATATGATTACCCAATACTAGAAAGTACATTTTTCCTAACCTCTAGGCAACCCCCAAGGAGTTCGGCCTCCCACTTCTTGCATTCCATGCTTGAAGAAGAACTGAGGTACTTTTCTCTATCTTACAAATGCCTCTAACTCCCCACTAAAGGTTCAAACAAAGACCAGTTACTGCAAGCTTACTACTAGGCTTCACTCATTGCTCACAAAAGGTATACAGATTCTTAAGAAAGAAGAATACGTTGTCTTGAACTGCTCCACTATATTTTTATTAGAAAGAAACAAGATTAAAAGCTAAAGAGATAGTTTACAAGAATGGTATCTAAGCCATTTGCTAATAACCTTGCCCTCTGAAAGTTCTTGAGCTGAGGCCCCACAGTTCGTTCAAGTTGCCTCCAGCAACGTCTTCTAGGCAACTATGAATATGGCCCATGCAGCCCCACCTAAAGCATCCAACTGTCCCAAAATCCCAATGTCCCCAAATCTTGCATTTTCTTTCAATCAACAGCAAGAACAGGCCTATCACAGCAATATGCCACTCCCTGAGAACAATTTCTGTCTTACTGACTGTCTTGTTGCTGTGAAAAGAAACCATGGCCAAAGCAACTCTTATAGGAGAAAACATTTAATTGGGGGGTCCAGCAGGAACATGGAGCATGCAGGAAGGCCTGGTGCCAGAGAAGTTGTTGAGAGGTACATGCTGATTCACAGGTGTGGGGAGGGGCAGAAGCACAAACAGACACTGAGGGAGACTGAGCCAGTGCTTGACATGGGCTTCACAGTAATACAAGAGTAACTAAGACACTCATTTTAAAGAAATGGCCACTTACATTGGTCATTATAATTCATAGTGCCAAGTCACTGAGAGAAAATAGCCTCTTGAATTAATGTGAACCTATTCATCCTCATTAGCTTTCCAGTAGACTCATAGCCAAAATTACTTGAGAAAATGCAGCTGCCAAAGGAAGTTGGTTGTACAGTATACAACACAGATGTTCCATCCTCAAATCGTTCTGAGACCATGTACGGGGGAAACTGGGGAAAAAAAGTCTCTGCAAGCCCTGCTGAGCTGATGAGATGGTATGGCTGGTATGCACCACTTCACAGGTGTCTCTTATGGGCTCTACCCACCCCCTGCACGCTCTTTTCCAACAAAGCCTCCTCCCAAAGCACAAGGCAAGTTCGGGAAGACCATTCATATCCTTCAACTTCTCTCACTGAAACAATTTCTTCATTTGAGCAGATGACCATAAAAATTTTAAATATCCAGAAAATCAGACCAAGTACCACAAAGTCCCCCCCACCTTAACCATCTAGACTCAGTAACGCATGACAGATCTTTTATCGTATTTCATATACATAATTTCTAAACCATGTCAAAATAAGTTAAACATCATTAAGATTTGCTTTCCTAATATTGGAATATGGGCTCCAAGCAATAAGGAGCATCCGCTTTATTACTCACATACTTCAGATTGAGCATCCTGAACCTGAAAATTAAAACTGCCTCAAAATATGAAATACCTTTACTACTGATATGATCATCAGAAACTTTAATATTTTGGTGCATTGCATTGCACAGTTCATATTTTTAAGTTAGGAATACTCAAACAATAAATTCTATATAAAAACTTCCATATTCAAAAACCTCTAAGTTTCAGATAACAAACAGAGAACCTACAATACTGCAGTTGAGCAGACAGCTCATCTAAATCCAGCATTCTCCAACTGTCCCAAAATCTAGATAATCAATTTTCCTTCAAACTGGGATCAAACCAAAGGTAATACACTTTAACAGATATATTCTCTGAGACCTCCTTTGATCTTAAGGGTAAGTAATATTCCTCCACAGTCCCACTTTTAGGACTACATAACTAATAAGCTGAATATTTGTCATTGTGAACAGGTTTAAAATTACATGAACGTATTTATTTTTGGTGTCAGCAGGGGCCTGTTCATCATGAGTTTGTGAAATCAGAAGAAAACTAGAGGACATTGGTACTTTCTTCTTACCAAGTGGCTTCCAGAGAATCAGGCTTGCTCATCAGGCTTTGTGGCAAGCTACTTCAGCCCTTGGTAAGTCAGCTAAAAAGAACACCCCCAATTCTAGATTTGAGTTTAAAAGAAAAAAAAATCTCATCGGCATCTTTTTCCAGTTCCACGCCAAGATATTTATTTAGAATGCCAGAAATATACAACTTCTGACTTCTTTAACTGTCAAAGGATTCTGTGGATACAAACCAGAGCTACAACTGTAGTTCAAAGACTGGAAGGTCAGTAATTTAAATATTTATTTCCACTATTGATGTCAAGGAAATCAATGGTACAATTGTAGATACCTAGCATTTTGGCAAATGTAAGCTCATGAAGGAGTGAAGTGTGGTCTCCCTTGTACTAGAGGATGTTGCTGTGTGCTGCTACAGAGTTGACTGTATACCAACACACAGGGGATGAATTCCGGTCTGAAGTGAGGGAGAGAAAGAACTCATTTTTCCTTTGAAGACTTGGTTGCGAGTCAGTAAGAGAATATGAAGAAAATGCTAACATCTAGCAAGCACTGACAGTATCTTGTGTGCTAGACTAGATCAGAAACACACAGAAACTGGGGAACATTTTTTAGCTATTTAATTCAGAAAAGAAAGTGTACAATTCATCACTTCCTAAACCATATCCATTCAGAGAGTTACATATGTTTATGAGAAAGCTTAAGATAGAAAAAGTAAAGAAATTATAAGCTTGGCACTATTCATTAAAATATAACAAGAAACTTGGAGGCATGGCCTTTCTAGAGCCTCCATGGGGCCCTGAGAAGCTTGATATGGGCTTACACGTTACACGCACTATTGCTGGTGATAGGCAGGGATTTCATGGAGACTAAGACTCAAGAGTTCCGTGCTAAACTTAAGAATATGTATACAAGATGTAGACGAAGATGGCAGCTGAGAAACAGTTTAGTTGGACAAGTGCAATATTTGGTGCGAGGCTGAAAGTTTATCTTATTAGCCAAGACATTTAGAGACTTTGAAAAAGTTCCCTTGAGAAAACATTTAATATTCTTAAATAATGATAGCTCTTGACTACATGGCAATAAAGTTATATCTATTTGATGCCAAAATAAAAGGTTAGTTTTATACAAACAAAGAAACAATAATAATAATAATAATAAACCCCTTAAGCTGAATGAGACAACTGAGGCCAGACTTCCTGTTTAAAAATTAGATTTGCTATCTTCCATCTTTCTGGCCTTGTCGGCCCATCAGTGACTGCTAACAAGGAATGGCAAGCTTTTCCAGGGTAGTTAAAATCTCATTGTTTTGTTGTTGTTGTTATTGTTGTTTCGAGACAGGATTTCCCTCTGTAGCCTTGACTGTCCCGAAACTCATGTAGGCCAGGTTGGCCTCGAACTCTGAGATCTGCCTGCCTCTGCCTCCCAGGAGCTAGGATAGACAAACTAAGAGATTACTACTGTAGATGTTTTCTTCATATGGATTTTCTGTTTTGTTTAATAAAACAGATTTTTCATAAACCTTCTGAATGAGATGGCTGGTTTGAGTACACCCCTCAGGAATAGCTTTTCTATTTTCCATAGTAAGGCAGCATGTCCTCTGGGGTCTTCCTGTCTTGCAGAAAGCCTATTCCAATTTTTGACATTCTAGTACCCTATGTAAAGAGAAAGGTTCAGAACCTTGGTTTATTCCAACAGGATTGTAAAATCACAAGACAGAACCCTGACAAGCATCTTGTCTACTCCCTGACTATTGATCAAGATATACAAAACAAACCAGAAAACAAAAACAACCTGAAACATCAGGTGAGAGGATGCTGTTCCTATAAACATGCAACTGCATCCTTCCTAGTTACCAAATCCAGGTGATCAACTGCATGCCTACAAGGCAAAACAAGTAATAGAAAAAGGGCTGAAATCTTCCAAGAAAGCCAGAGAACCACCCTCTTGTTTAAAAGTGACACAGGCCTTTCAACTCCAGCCACCTGTTGCCATCAGAAACCTAGGACCCGAGTGCCAGGAAAAAAACAGTAATCCAAACTTTAATATAAAAAATACTCATACTTTAAACTGGAAAGAAATTCAAACTCAAAATACAGTGTATAGTTTAAATAAATTTTCTGATGTGCAGCACAACCCGGTGCTGCCAGTTTGTTGTCTCTGTCAATTCCTCACACCAGGGAGGCTTGCTGTTTGGTGTCTTTGGCAAAGCAAGGAGAGCTGGCCAGTTCCAAACCATCAGATAGGTAGCATTCAACTCTGATTTAGTCATTTATTCTACACTAAAAAAATTTAGAAGCAGGGCATGCATATTCCTATGTAATTTGTCTTTTTGACTCTACTCTAAAGTGCCAACATTAAAGATACATGGATTCTAGCATCTACTTTTTACGTTTGTGTGAGCGTGAGCGTTACTGTGAGTACAGAAAAAGGAGCATGAGGGGAAAGGTGCCAGGCAGAGAGACAAGAGAGACAGACAGGGTAATAGAATTCACATGACAAAAAGGTAATGGTAAAGTAGGAGCAGTGTGTGTGGAAATGCCAAAAAAATTTATGTCACATTTTTTTTTTTAAAGGAAATAACCATACAATAATTTTTTTTTCAACTCCATTAAAAAAAAAAAAGCTTAATGTTGTTGCTCATGTTGGCACTTATCTGTAACGTTAGCCCTTCGGAGCAAGAGACAGGAAGATGTACAACTGAATTATATCCTAGGCTATACAGTGAATTCAAGGCTTGTCTGAGCCATAAAGCAAGGCCCTATCTGAAAAATTAATAAATAAATAACTCAATGTAATTTCTCCGTATCCCTTTAGACCCCCACGTGATTTACTTATTTTATATTACATTTATTTGTTCTTTTTAATTTGACTAAATTTGTTCATTTATTTGACTTCCCAGCAGCTTTCATTACCTACACAGATCCAAACATTGACTAAGATTCCATCACACGTGGGGGTAGGGGTCTGTAAAGAACTCTGCTCCAGGATATAATCATAGTATTTACTGACATTTTAGTTTCAATGTTTTCACCTGTGGTTTTGCATCCCTTGTCCTACTCTTTGGCTTGAAATTTCTAGTAGACCAATGAATACTGTTGATATCAGGCCTGTATATGACATTCTCAGTTATGAAGTAAATAATAAATACTCTGTGTTAGATTGAAACATTTTGTACAGTTCAGGCTGGCCTTGAACTTGAAATCCTCTTGCCTCAGGATCCCAAAAGTTAAGATTATGAGCATATCACCATATCCAGATGCACATCTTCCCCATGCCAATAAAAACTTTCAGTGTTTTACCAAAGACACCTTTCCACAGATTTTATGTCTGTAATCAAATAAATAACAACTTTACCCTAGATTACCAATTCTAACTGATTAATTTTTAATTGCACTTTATGCCAATTTCAGAAAGCCAGGTAACCTATCTGTTAGATAATTGGAGACTTTCCATTAAACCACATTTGGAGATAATGTCTATCTATAGCCTACTTGAGTATTCTCTTCAGTTTGTTCAAATATTCAGCCAACTACTCCCACTGCTGAAGGAGGGTTCTTTGAACCACTTCTGATCTGGGGTACTGTACCATTCAGGAATTATTCTATGCTTAAATGAACTCCACTAAATTGAGTATTGTCTCAAACTTCTAACAGAGTCAAGTGGGAGGAAATTAGTTTCACCAGCAGTCATTGGAAAATAACATGGACAAACACACAAGAAATATCAGACACAGAATCAGAGACAGGACTGGTGGTTAATGCATCATGTGCAGAGGGATGGATGGTGATGGGAGTTTCACTGTAGGGGGATTATGTTGTTCTGTTGTAAATAATTGTCCCACCCACTGGTTTAATAAAAACACTGATTGGCCAAAGGCAGACAGGAAGTATGAGTGGGGCTACCAGACTAGGAAAACTCTGAGAATAGAAAGAACAGAGTAGAGCTGCCACAGAGAAGCCAGAAGATGCAGAGGACAACTATGCTGCTCTGAGAAAAGGTACCAAACCCCATGGCTGAACAGAGATAAGAACCATGGGTTATATTAAGAGCAAGAGCTAGTAAGTTATATGCCTGGGCCCCAGGTCAATCAGCATACAATTAATGTAAGCATCTGTGTGTCTCTGTGGGACTATGAGTCTGCGGGTCTGTGGATCCAAACCTTGAGGCTAGGCCTGAAAGTCCGGGCCACATGGCTAGGCCCAAAAATCTGGGCCATGAGGCATGGCTGGAAAGTCCAGGCCAGAAACATAATACTACAGTTTCACCTTTGTGAAGTCATCATAGATAATTGAAGCTTGCTAAAAACATGGAGTTTATGGAGACTGGATAAGATAATGAATAAAACTTCAGAGAAGGACCAATGGGTATCTGGGGGACTCTATTTGGAAGACAAACAAAATAGATTTCAGGGGAGGATCCACACAGAAGTGTATACTTAGAAAAATCTGACAGAAAGGTAAGACGGATCCAGAGCTGAGCACGTTCACTGAAAATCCAAAGGCAGGGTGTGGTGTGTGCGTGTATGTGAGTGTGTGTGTGTGTGTGTGTGTGTGTGTGTGTGTGTGTGTGTATGTGTGTGTGCATGTGAGTGTGTGTATATGTGTATATGTGTGTGTATGTGTGTATGCATGTGAGTGTGTGTATATGTGTGTGTGTGTGTGTGTGTGTGTGTGTGTGTAGACAACAATGCTGAAGAGCAACAAAGACAAGCTCACAGGCAGCTCTGAGACAAGGATCAGGGCAAAAGTCTCAGAAAGATGTTTAAAGAAAACAGATGCTGAGCTGGGCATCAAGACATATTTGTAGTATTCTTGAGGAGCTTCAGGAGAGACTCTGAAAGGGAATACCAGAGTGGCTCCAGAAAGGCAAACATCCGTGTCAGGAATTTAGTGGAGATGAGAAGCAGAACAAAACACAGGGCTTCAGGGGACTCACTAAGGAAGGGCACGGTGTGGTTCTTTCACACCACAGTTCTGTGTTCATTTCCCAGTCCCGAACAATTCACATCTGACTTTCTCCTGACATTTAGACAGCCTGTCTTCTCCCCTACATTTCTGTTCAGCATCTGGCTACAAGAACATGTCTCTTAATTCTACCACTGTCATTTAGATTGTCAATTCCATCCTAGGAGGTATGGGGTCCTTTTCTGATCCTAATGCATTTACTGCTCATATAATGGATGGTAAGATGAAATATTCCCCAAGTTGATCACCTCTTCTATCTTCTCTTCAATTATTAAATAAACTATGATGATGTGTATATAAGCAATTACTAGTCTCTTTTGTTTCCAGTTGTGAGTTCATGGTTCCTACCCATACTGCCTGTGGAATGTGAATTTCCACAACAGATGAGGCATATATGGTATGTAAGATATATGGCCAGACAGCTATATTCTTTTTAAAGAGCTGCAGGGAATTTGGGTGCAGTCAGTTTGGAAGTCATTAAGTTCCAAACATTATCATGTTGATTTACAGGATGTCACAAATAAATTAATCAAAGTCTTGTTTAGAATAATGGGGTACTTCTCAGAATTCTTGAAAAAAAAATTTATGAAGTGTTTTTGAAAATAGGAGCTGCATTACCCTAGTTCCTTAAACAGAAACAAACAGGTTTTTGGCAGGGCTTCTACAGCAGAGTGAAGGGCTCTAGGAGAAAGGTAATTTCTAAGGCATCCAAGGCTCAAACTACCCAGGCAACTCAGGAGACATAAATGCATATTAGCTCAGCTTTTACGACACCTCTTTACAATTGCTGCAAATGGGTTGCATAACTTCTTTGTTCTTTTCTTCCTTAAAAACAGAAAACAAAACATAGTTTTCAGTTTTATCTTCTACAGGTTCTTAATAGTGAATTTAAATTTGTCATGATGACACATTAAGGCTAAGATTACAGACAGATTCAGACTGATAAAGAACTATGGCTTTTCCTGAAACACCTATCCTACCTTTTTTTTTTTTTTTTTTTTTTTTTTAATTTTAAGACAAGGTCTTACTAGTCAACCTTGGCTAGCCTAAACTCATTGTGTAGGTTAGGCTGTCCTTGAACTCACAGAGATATCTGCCTGTCTCTGTATCCAGAGTGGCGTGATCAAAGGTATATATGAACAAGCATGGCCAACTTTGATATTTCTATCTTAGTTACTGATTTAGAGAAGTTTCAGAAAGAAATATAAGGGGGTTGTTAAAATTTGGTTTTGCTTAAGCAGCATGGTTTATTATCAGTATAGATAAAACAGACAAATCTAAAATATTAATTGATAAAAAAATAGAGCAGAAACTGCATCTTTATTAATGTATGTTGTCAGAATAAAATTAAGAATTGTTATAACCAGAAATCAGAGGCACAACAGGAAATGCTCTCCAACTGCCATCCAGTATTCCTAATTAAGGGTAAAGACCCACTGCCAACAGGACTTCCATTTCATTAAGTCTGTGAGACTGACTGCCAGTGGGTATATGTAGCCCGAAGTTCCTGGCCTATCTGACCTGGGGTCCAGATCTGCAGTCCCACAGCTGCTCAGCTCCAAATAATCACACAAAAACTTATATTAATCACAAACTGTTTGGCTTATGGCTTAGGCTCGTCATCAGCTAGCTCTTACAATATAACTCAACCCATTTCTATTATTCTATGTCTTACCACGTGGCTAGTAGCTTTACATGTGTTCCGTTACATTTTGTTCTTTTGGGTAGCAGCCTGCAGTATCTTTCTCTCTGACTCTGCCCTCCTTCCCCTTTATATATGCTTGAATTTCCTGCCTGCCAATAAGCAGATTTGCCATAGGCCAAAACGATTCCTTTATTATACAATGGTAACTAATAGCAAACAGAAAGACAGCCAACATCTTGTATACAATTCTAGAATTATGAAAATATGTCAGTTTGCCACACTGACACAGATAGTCTAAACAAAAACCTGAGAAATTCCAGAACACTTGACCTGCTTTCTCAATAAATACATGGGGAAACAAAAGAAAATTGGAAGAGGAATGGATATTGGAGGTGTTCATTATTATAAAGAGACACATCCAAGTGTAAGGATAAATGGCTCAACCTTGTTTGCATAATCCAACTCTAAAAGGATTGAGGCCTGCAGCAATCTGAAGATGCATAAGGTAGTAAAATTATAAAGTCTGTGTGCCTGTTTTATTTGCAGACACTTTAGCATAGTTTAGCCTCAAGCTCCTTATGCAGCTGAAATGGGTCTTGAACTCATAATCTTTTTGCCACCACCCTTCAAAAGTGGGGTTAGAAGCAGCAGAACAGCACCCAACTCAACTTCCTCTTAAAACATTAGCATGTTAATCATTTGTTTGTTTTTAAGTGCTATTTATGTTGAGTCATTTATACACATAAATCATTCTCAGTTTTACATTAAAACAATCTCAAGGAAGAGAAGGAAAAGTAGAGGAGGCTATAAATAAAATCGTATTGGCTATAAGAGAAAAAATGATGTAGATAGTAGGTAAGTGGGGTTCATATTGACTCTATTTTTGTACATAAGTCAAGTTTTTTTTTATAAGTTTAACAAATGAAAGTAAAGATTCTTTTGAAGATGGTTCTAAATAATATCATGTGATAAAAATATTCAAGGACTCAAGGATGATGTGTTTCTTCTTCGTAATTCTGTTCATACAGCCCTCTCTTCCAAAGTCTCTGAATATAAACCATGAATGAAACTTGCTTCTACAGGTAATTTACTAAGACTGGAAATATTATTTAACAAGGAATAACAGCTATCTTTTACTCAGTTGTAAACTGTTTTCCATGTAGACAAAAATAATACAAAGGAAACACAGACACAAATGCTCTGAGAGATAATTAAAAAGCTCCCACCTTCCATAAACCTCTAGAGAGGACGCTACTATGGGATAATAGGACTCAGCTCAGCTCAATCTTCTAGAACTTATTCAGCTTCAGAGGCCAATATTGACACCCTGGAGACCTACCAGAGAAAAAGCTTTTAAAAAGACCAACAGCACTTTTAAAACTATTAAAGGATTATTTGTTTATAAGAATTTAAAATTATATTTTCGATAATCAGGTTAAAAATAGACTCTGATTCTGTCTCTCTCTCCCTGCTGTGGGATTATGCTCTTGTACATTGTAAATAATGGTCCTGCCTACTGGTTTAATAAAACCTAATGGGCCAGAGGCAGACAGGAAGTATGGGTGGGGCTATCAGACTAATAAACCTCTAGAAAGAGAAAGAGCAGAGATGCAAAGCAATTGCAGAGGAAGAAGAAAATGCTGCTCAGCAAAAAGAAACTAAGCCACTTGGCTGATCATGGGTTGGTTTAAGAATTAGCAAATAATGTGCCTGAGCCATAGGTCAAACAGCATATAATTAATATTTGAGACTGCTGGTCTAGATCTCAGAGCTAGAGGCCAGGCCAGAAACTCTTACTACATCTCTCTCTCCC
This sequence comes from Phyllotis vaccarum, assembly GCA_033318265.1. Classification (NCBI taxonomy): domain Eukaryota; kingdom Metazoa; phylum Chordata; class Mammalia; order Rodentia; family Cricetidae; genus Phyllotis; species Phyllotis vaccarum. Next base: position 164,996,903 of record JARWLC010000001.1, on the reverse strand, counting down.
CTCATAAAGCAACAGAGAATGTATCAGTGTTATGGCAGCACAGCTGCACAGAAACACAGACTTGAGTCCAGAAACAAGCACACACATTTACTATTCACTCACTTTTCAAAAAAGCAAACAAGAATTAAAAGAAGTCAGAATCAGCTCTGTAACGCGTGGTACTAAGATGACTGCACATCCATCTGACCAAGATGTATATACAGTGTAGCTGGGTCTCTTTTCAGTCTCTGAGGACCCACCACCCGGCTCCCAAATAACTTCATGGAGACTTGTTCTTACTTACGTCTGCCAAGCCTTAGTTCAGCTTGTTTCTTAGCCAGCTTTTCTAACTTAAATTGCCCATTTTCTTTTTAGTTACATTTTGCCCTTGGGATTCTTATCTTTCTTTATGCTGTATATTTTTCTTTCCTTCTTCCTCTGTGGCTGGTTGTGCGGTTGGATGACCCACTCTTAGCATCCTCCTTTGCTTCTCCTTTTCTCATTCCTTGCTCTCTTCCCTAAAATTTTTCCTCCTACTTATTCTCTATGCCTGGCAGCCCCACTAATTTCTTTCTTCTGCCTAGCTATTGGCCTCTTAGCCAATCAGGTGCTTTAGGCAGGCAAGGTAACACAGCTTTACAAAGTTAATGCAACATAAAAGAATGCAACACATCTTTGCAGCGCTAAACAAATATTCCACAGCATAAACAAATGTAACACATCTTAAACTATGATGGTAAACCCGCTTCTTCATACCAAATTCAGAACTAACTAAATAGCTAAAAGACCCATTTCAAAAAGCCAAACCTTTAAAAACATCTAGAAAGAAAAACTTTGTAATCTAGGATGACACAGTTTTCTTAGACATGAAGTCCACAGCTGATGAAATAAGATAGATTAATGTACATATAGCCAAAGTTCAGAACTATGAAGAGAGAAGACAACCCAGAGTGAAAAAGCTTCCCATCATCTATGTGATGAGACGACTTGAAATGGAAACGGGTGAGGAGAGGCGTTTTTGTAAAGGAAATATTACACGGTCAACAGATACTCAATGGAGGGTAAGCATCACTGAACATCAGAGGGTAAAAGTGTAAACCTCTATGGGAGGCCATTTCACACCCACTAGGTATGTGTAACCAAATAGCCAAAATGGCAGTAACAAGTGCTGCTGGGAGCACAGAGAAAAACAGAATCCTTATTTATTACATGTACAAACACAGAATAGTGCAGTTACTAGATGGTCTGTACTGTTTGACCACAGAGATACAATGAACAACAACATACCTTAAATCCCATTCCTAGGTATAAACCTATTAGAAATAAAAAGACACCTCAAAAATCTATACAGCAGCAGAACACTAGTGTAGCATTTAAGAGACACTATGCTCTATCAGAGAGAGAGAGAGAGAGAGGGAGGGAGGGGGAGAGAAAGGGGGAGAAAGAGGGAAGGGAGGGAGGGAGACAGGAAGAGAGAGGGAGGGGGAGAGGGAGGGAGGGAGGGAGGGAGGGAGGGAGAGAGAGAGAGAGAGAGAGAGAGAGAGAGAGAGAGAGAGAGAGAGAGCTAGCACAATGGGTTAGGTAGGCTGCAAAGAAGGCTTGCTCCATAAGGTGCTTGTGTAAGCATAAAGAATTGAGCTTAAACTCCAAATTCCATCTGAAACAAAACAAAAGTTGGCTCTCTCCTACCACCATGGATTCTAATAGTAACCTGAGAATGTTTGCCTTGCATAGACATTTCTACCTGCTGAGCCATTTCACTGACCTAACCTTGCTTCTTTGAGAAGAAGTCTCTCACTGGCCTAGTTTATCAAATAGCTATGCTTGACTGACCACTGAGTCCTAACGATCTGACTGACCCTGCCCTCCCCATTGCTATGATTTGCAAGTATGTAATTTGCCACACCATCTGGCTTTTTTTCCCCAGATGAATTCTTCCAAAACAACATGTAAATTTAATTAAAATTATTCTCAAGATACAAACAAAACTAAGGTGTAGTGGGATTATGTGTGTTCATATGGGTGTACGTGTGTGTAATGGGATTATGTTACATTGAAAATAATTGTCCCGCCTACTATTTTAATAAAAACACTAATTGGCTGAAGGCAGACAGGAAGTGTTGGCAGAGCTACCAGAATGGGAAAATTCTGGGAACAGGAAGTACAGAGTAGAGATGCCACAGAGATGGCAGAGAAGCCAGCAGATACAGAGGACAACTATGTTGCTCTGAGGAAAGGTACCGAGTCCACATGGCTGAACAAGATAAGAGTCATGGGTTAGATTAAGAGTAAAGAGTTACCTAGCAATATGCCAGAGCCATAGGATGATCAACATAAAATTAATACAAGACTTTGTGATTATTTGGGACTGCTGGTCCAGGATCCTGGGGCAAGTCTGGACCAGAAAATTCTTACAACACTAAAGCAGAAAGTACCTGAGAAACAGAAGAATGACCTCTGGCCTCCAAAAGCACTTTTGCACACCCACTTTCCAGTCTTGCCTCGTGGCCTGGACTTTTCGGCCTAGCCTGGTGGCCCATACTTTCAGACCCACAGTCCCATAGTCCCACTGAAACATACAGACGTTTGTGTTAATTGTACGCTGATTGACCTGAACCTAGGCATATAACTTACTAGCTCTTACTCTTAAACTAACCCATGACTCTTAGCTTGTTCAGCCATGAGGCTCGGTACCTTTTCTCAGAGCATTGTTTCATCTTCTTTCCTCTGCATCTGCTGGCATCTCACTGTGGTGTCTTTGTGGCTTCTCTGTGGCATTTCTGCTCTGGTCTTCCTGTTCCCAGAGTTTTCTTAGTCTGGTAGTCCCACCCACACTTCCTGTCTGCCTTCAGCCAATTAGCATTTTTATTAAACCAGTAGGTGGGACAATTATATACAATGTAACAACATAATCTCACTACACACCTATATGGATGGACACACATACAAAGAAATGAAGTTATGACTGGATATATACAACATGAATGGAGTTTAAACCCAATGCTTAGTGACAGAGCCAGTTACAAGAACCACATGGTGTGTGATTCTGCTACAAGAAATTTTCAGGTCAGCACAGTAAACTAGTGCTTGCTTAGGGAAGGGGTCGAAGGAGCATCAGCAGAAAATGGATGAAACGGCTAGTGTGTCCAGGGATCCATGATGCGGTGATGAAATACTGCATAAATCTGTTACTACAATATAAAAAAAAATGGGAAGAAAATGTTCTTCAGCTAAATGAATGAGAACTATCTGTTCTTTTTTCTTAATCCCCTGAAATAGTTACAACTGATTTCTTCTGTGTTGTTTTTGCTCTTTTTTGGGGGGGGGGGGGTGGCTACCACCTAGCTCCCAAATAAATATACACGTGGAGACTTATTTTTAACTTATAAATGCCCAGCCTTAGTTTAATTTAACTTAAATTATTCCATCTGTCATTTGCCTCTGGGCTTTTCCTTCTTTTACTTCTGTATACCTTACTTTCACTCTTACTCTCTCTGGCTGTGTGGCTGTGCGGCTGTGTGGCTGTGTGGCTGTGTGGCTGTGTGGCTGTGAGGCTGCCCGTAGCATCCTCCTCTCCTTGCTCCCTTGCTCCTTTTTTCCGCCCAGATTTCTCCTTCATTTATTCTCTCTGCCTGCCAGCCCCGCCTCTCTTTTCTCCTGCCTTGCTATTGGCCGTTCAGGTCTTTATTAGACCATCATGTGTTTTAGACAGGCAAAGTAACACAGCTTTACAGAGTTATACAGATGCAACATAAAAGAACGCAACACATCTTTGCATCATTAAACAAATGTTCTATAGCACAAACAAATGCAACACATCTTAAAATAATATTCCACAACACTTCTACACCAGCAAGATGGCTCAGTGAAAAAGGCCCAATGATTTAAGCCCAGAATTCATGTAATGGTATAAAGAGACAATTAAAACTCTTTAGACCATTGTGTTGTTCTCTGGCCTCCACATGCTCACCATGGCAGGCACACAGGAGCAAACATCTCCATACATACAATAAAGAGAGAAAGAGAAAGAGAGAGAATTTCCTCTAATTTAAAATACCAAGCCAGGAATGGGTGGTGAACGCCTTTAATTCCAGCACTCAGGAGGCAGAGGCTGGTGGATCTCTGTGAGTTCAAGGCTATCCTGGTTTATAAAGCAAGTTTAAATATGGCACAAACCTCTGAGATTTAAATGCTGAAGACCAGCTGAACCATTCTCTTGAATCACTGGAATGCTATATTCTACAGGGTCACCCAAAACACACCGGATTATTTTTTTTACTTTTCTAAAAGGTTACAGAAGAAAAGATTCAATTAACTAATGAGGGGGGCTATGAAGAAGTTTTCCTGTAAGAGGATGATTTATAAACTACACTTTGATTAATATATATTTTACTAATACAAGGGTAAATTCATACTGAAAATCTCTCCAAAGTTCACATTACCTCCAAAAGAAGCTCAGAGCTATTTTACTTCCAGAGTCTAAGAAGAAAGATTTGCTATTTCAAAAATGTATTCTATTTAAGAGAAACTTTTAAAAGTGAGCCTTGTAAATAATGAGAATGTTCTCCCTGAGGGAGTATGTTCTACTTCAGCATTTCTAAGAATACACAGGGTTAAAACCATGTAAAATAGATTTTCTCACAGTTGGGGAGAGTAAAACACCACAAATAGGAAACCAAACATCTAGAAGGTCAAGACACTAGACTTCCAGGTCAGACTTCTGGTTGCAATTAAGGAAAATTCCTGCAATTATTTGAATGGAAATAATATTTTCGGTGTCTACTTTCAAGGCTTGCAACTTTAATTTTCTTTAGTAGTAACTTACATGGCAGATATCTGCTTATACATAAACATAAAAATTGAATAAAAAAAGTAATTCAGATATTTATTTAAAGATTGATCTCAGCTGAAAACTTGAAACTAACATCTCTTCTAAGGAATCATGACTTCCCTACCCACTTTGAGACAAACTTGAATTCACTACGTAGCCAAGGATGACCTTGCACCCATCTCCTGTCTCCATCTCCTAAGTACTAGGATGATAAGCACATATAGCACTGGGGACTGAATCCAGGGCTCTGTTTATGCTAGGCAAGTACTCTACCAGCTGACCTATAAGCCAGCCCTGGCCTTCACCTTTCCGCACTTACGATGATATAGAGTGTTTCTGTTGCAGTCAGTAACAGTGTAGACAGAACTTTCCTAAGGTAGTACACAAAACAGATTAGACCAAGTTTTGACGGGGTTATACGGTTTATAATAAAATAGTTTAAAAGCTAGAAACTGAAGTGCTGGCACACAGTAACCTCAGTAACAGGAGCAAATCTAAAGGAGCTAAAAAGCTGATTGACCTAAAAGCTGGCTACTGTGTCTCCAATTGGTTCTGAGGAATAACTCAGAAACTGCCTAGGCAGACACCTCACTCAGTAAATTTGTGGGAAATTCATTTAGAGACATGAAAAGTATCTATTGCATAAGAGGGAGCAAGCACTCCCTCAGTCAATGTTCAGAATCTATCATAATTGACATAAAATCATGTTGTTATAGACAAACAAAACAGTTAACAGAAAATACTTAGCACAAATCATAATTTTAGACTCTCTACTCTTATTCTAAATAAGCAGAATAATTAGGTGGTTACGTCTGAGAATGAAAGCTCTTTAGTTTTTAGTTACTATGTAGGTAGTCATCTCCAAACTTCATGAGGTATTTAGCTAGCAATGCTCAGTCCTGAGAATAAACCAAAGTATATTCTTCTATGCCAGTGCTCTGTACTCTGCAAAATCAGAGGGGTCTACTAGAATTCTATCCTTTTTCCTCCCTCCCTCCATGTATGCATGCATGCATCCATCCCATTCTTCTTGTGTGTATTCATGAGTGTTTGTACATGTATTCATGTGAGTGTGTCTGTGTGTCCCAAAGAAAATCTGTCTACTTGTTTGTTTTTTGGGGTTTTTTTTTTTTTTTGTTTTTTGTTTTTTTTTTTTTTGGAGACTTGGAGACAGGATGTCTTTCTGGCCTGGAACTTGCCAAGTAGGCTGGTCTGACTGCTCAATGAGCCCCAGGGATCTGCCTGTCTGTACCTCACATGTGCTGGAATTACAAGCATGAGTTCCCATTCCCATATTTTTTTTAACTGGATTCTGTGAATCAAACTGAGGCCTTTATGCATGCCTGCTCTACCCCTGTTTTCTCTTTTAAGCATTCTTATGACTATTAATATGACCAACATAAAACTCAATTATTAGGACTTTCAAACCTTGGAGGCCCTGGCCCGAGTGGTGGTAAAGAATAGACAAGCTGGTAAACAATCCAGACACTTGCTAACTTGACAAGGCTACTGCGACCATGCAGCAGACACAAAGCTATCCAGAAAAGCACAAGTTATGGGAAGGTTTCCCCATATCCTGTCATCTACTTCATAAAATTATATGCTGCATAGATAGGAAAGCATAACTTCAATATGGCAAAAAGTGGAGGACACTCCTTAACATCTGTCAAACATACTGGCCATCAACTTCCAAGGCTTTAGCTAGGGTGTGCCAAGGAGAACACTGTCTAGAAGGGAATCTCACTCTTCCTCTGCCTCCATCCGTCTCTTCAATATATACACACATATTAGCTATGTGGAAACTAGATCACTTGGATATCGTAAAGCCAACCTGCCAGAATCTTATGATCTGAACATGCTGTTTCCAATCATGGTTTTCAGTGGGGATGGTTATTCTCACCTGCCGTGTAAATGTGGAAGAGCCACAGACCTTGCATCTAGTTGTTGGCATTAGAAATGATGGCATTTCTTGTTAATGATGGCTGTCACGTGGTCACACATGCAACTCAGTGGTATAGTACATGTCCAACATGTGGAAAGTACTAGTTTGATACCCAGCATGCCTAAACAGCCCGGTCATAACTAGAAATACAACAAAAAGATCCCTAAAAGACAGGCTTTTTGTTTTGCTTTTTGGTCCCATTTCTATGTCAATTTATGAACTGGAAACTCTTCCACTACGTTTCCTTCCAATTTTAGCAGGCAGAAGTACTACCCACTTCTACTGACTCCTACAAGTGTCATGTCTTTGGAAAATCTAGTCATAAATCATTGATCTACATGGAGCTGGTAAAGGGCAGGGCTCTCAGCCAACTGTACATCTCTAAAAACATTCTTAAAACCAGTGTTAGATGACCAAGATCCTTCTGGCATCTAAGACTCGTGGAGGCTTTGGTGAAGTCACTGAATTTTCTACTTTCAAGACATGTAGCAACTTTGGAGCACAATTTCCAGTTGTAAAAGTGATCAGATTTAAGCAGATACAAAAGTAACACAGGACTCAAATCACTACAAACACCTCAGCAAGATTGGCGCTACAACTTGAAACTAAGCAAAAGCAACACGGATTTTGTTTCAAGAAGTCTCTGTGATGCTCAGGCTGTGAGTTCGGGGGGGAGGGGGGGGGAAGGGCTGTGGGAGGGAAAGTAGCACTCCACTCCCTGCCAGCGAGATCATTCTAATAAGGTCTATACTGACAGCCAAAGCACTGTCTCAAGTGGGTCAACAGAGATATCCACATGAGGAAAAAAACCGTTCTGTTCACAGCATTTTCTTTGAGCACTTCTGTATTTTATTTTGTATAAAATGAAGTAAACAAGGGATGAAGCACCTGCAACTCTGAAATATCCCTTCCTATCAGGCGACTATAGCACATGGACCATTACTCTTCTGAGCTTTGTCTGCTTTCCATATATTGTTTTCATAATATACATATATGTATGTGTGTATATATATTCATTCCATCATCTCCCCTACATTTTAGAAAGCAAATCACCCAAGTTGTCACTCTAAAACTTCAAGTTTACAAACTGTCCATTCTTAGAAAAACAATCTCTGCTGATGCCACAGTAATATCCATGAGAGGGCTTATAGGCACTTACTTTCATAATTGTCCTTTTAAGATTTTTTTATGTGTGGATGAAAGCTTAGAAAGTGTTTTGACTGACTACATTATGGGGAGAAATGTAAATAATAACCAGAGCTACTTAAACACACACATAAAAAGAAAACAGATACTTTCACTATGTTCTATGACAGACTAGGGAAATCTATTGCACAAATTCCACTTGGTATTATGATAAAAACCTGGAGCCAGATACTGGGGGAAAAGTCAAAATATCAGAGAGACAAGGAACAAACCACAGCTAATTCTTACCCAACCAACTTCAGGCCTGAATCTTCTGACTGCAAGCTTCTTAGTCCTCAGCCGACCAGGGAAGTCCCAAGGGAAGCTGAATTCCTTCCTTTCTCTCCCTCCATCTAGTTATCTTACAACATTCCTAGACCTAGGATTAAAGATGTGCACCACCACTACCACTCTGTTACATCTTGCCTTGAACTCTCAGAGATCTAGATGGATCTCTGCCTTCAAGTGAGGGGACTAAAGACCTGGGTCACCACTCCCTGACCTTCATGGCTTGGCTCTGCGGGTGGCTTTGTCCTCTGATATTCCAGACTATTTCTATTAAATATACACTACATTACCACAGAACCCCATTTCAATTCTCAAGTGACTGAAAATAGGAAAAAACATGTATAGAAACTGAGACTATTTAACACAGAGCAGTAACCAAAACTGTGCTGTGCTGGCTTACTACTCAGAAAACCATACAAGCTCCCATTTCCTCCTTTTTCAGTCCTTGCCTGCCCCTGAGAAACTGCCTACACTTTGTGTGTCCAGGACTCAGTTCACTTCCATTCCTGATGTGGGCGTGCACTGTAATACAACTGAGGATAAAAATCTTACCTACCAAGGGCCATGTTTGTTGGGATTTAGCAGTTGTTGGATGTATGATGTATGGCCTTTCTTTTAAAAAATTGTTTTTAAAATATAAGGAAGGCAGCAAGGGAAGGGAAACATATAGATGGTATGCTACGGAATGTTTGCAGCCTTTCCTCAAAGTTCCAGGGTTATGTTGAGGAAGGGCTGGGCTCAGAGGAAATGTGTTGCATTTCTAGAATTTATTTTAATTAGGAAAAGGCTCTGTTTTCAATGGGCTGGGAAAATAAATACAAAACAAAATGCCACATACACATCTTCATTCACAGGGACATCAGGGAGCAGAGCTCACCACAAGCCTGAGTCTGAACAGCAAGGAGAAAGCTTTCTTTGGCAGGATCTCGTGTTGCATCAGGCGCTGGGGAAGGGAGGGGAACATTTCTCAGACAGAGGGAAGAATAGGAAGAACTTGCTTGTTTTGGCCATTCCTGTCTTTTTCTTCCCTTGTGTGAACACCCATTGATTCTCAAACACAGCAGGGATGTGCCCCAGCACCAAAGGATGTAAAGGAGGTAGATGGAGAGGAGAAGCCTTAGTCTTCCTGTCTCGGCCACTCACATGCCATACAAGGGATCATGCCATGCCATGAAAGGATGAGCAGACTGGTGTGCATTTTGGCTAGAGACTTCAGCTAAGATTTTATAGGAATATTTAACTGAGAGGAACAGTCATGGAAAATAAAGCCTTCAGAAGGCAGAAACCACAGTACCCAGGGAAATTTAATTTATCTCATGACATTTTCCAAATGGCTGGGCTTCTTAGATGTTAACCGAAAGAAAAAGTTATATAGAATAGAGTAATAAGCAGCTAAGAATATTCTAACCACTCCACAAGCATAAAGGGACTGCTGCCTATACAGACAATTTATTGTACCACATACTTTGAACTAAATGACCTATTTGGGTATCATTTTCCTGTTTCTGGATCAGAGATGGGAGATTTCAAGTCTAAATCAAAGATGCACATGTGGTAATTGAAGCAGAATACTGCTCCTGTGCCTAGGTAACTGAAAAGAACTATGCTTTAATAACCAGAAGTTTGAATTTAAGGAAAGCCTAAGTACACACACACCACTCTCCTTAAAGAAGACACCAGACCATCAGACATTAGACGGCTGTACTCCACACAGCCACGGACATTTCAAGCTACAAGACCTTTGGACATGTTACACAACTCCAAGCCTGATTCTCATTTTCAGAGGGAGGGTTAAGAATGGTGGGTGTGGGCTGCAGTCCCAGCAGAGCAGTGGAACTCTTGGGTAGTTGTAGAAAGCTTAAGTTTAATCCCTACCAATGGGGAGGAAAAGTGTCTAGAAATGCCTGTGTCAGGGGCTTGCCTTGGGTGTGTGTCAGACACAGCTGTGCTAGTTAGTGCCTGATGGGCTGACACTCAGTAACAGGCACGAGTAGACAGATGCCAAAGAACTGCCAGAGGGGACGGGTTAGAGGAAAGCATTTTCTGTCCCTTTGTACTAGGTGATTTCCCCTGTCCTGTAATCTTACACTGGGCTAGGATGTGGTTTTGGAAAATGAAAGGCTACTTAATGATTTGTAACTCACAGACCACCTCTACCTCTGTCGCAGTGGAAGCAGACTAGAAGCACTGACAAGGAACAGGTGACCAACGAGCAGCCACAATTCCACTGTGCTCCTCAGTTTCTGTCAGTACCAGGGCCCTGTTCTGGAATACAGAGAGTTTTCCTAGAGAAGTAAAAGCAACATGTGCAAGAGCAAAGGGCTGAGAAAGCATTGAAAGCATTGTATTCTGGCACAGATTAATCAATATAGATGGACAAACTGAAGAATAATCAGGAAAGCTGTCCAGGTATGCTGGTCAAGGCCACTTCTCTTTGGGGAATAAGTGTTTCCTTTACACAGCTTACGCTCAGTGTCTCACAGGTCTAACTGGGACCTTCCAAAATCTACAAGACTAGTCAACTGGCTTGGGCAGTATTGTTTTTAACAGCCAGATTTTTACATTACCTTAATCTGGGATGGAAGTATTTGCCATATCCATACCCAAAAGGTCAGTCTCATGACTGTCCATTAAAAAAAGACAATTGAGAGAACTGGGCTCCTCTACCAGAACGCAGCTATAAGATTCACAGCATAGCTTGCTAAAGGATGTTAAGAAGATGGTGATCTATGTGCAAGAAAATTTGCACAAGAATGGTACCTCCTATCAAATGATTTCCCCTGTTCTCCCAGAATCCTGTGTAAAATAGCAATTGGCCAGTGTTGGAAAGGCATTGGAATGAGCAGCCTACTGTAGGATTAGCAATGACCTCAGGGCATCAGGAGCAGGAGGACCAAGTAACCATTCAACAGATGGTGTCTGGAAACCACGAAAGCCCTAAAGTAAGAAGTCACACGATGACTAGATGGCTAAAAATACTGAGGCAATTAAAGGCCACAACTGCACAAGTCATTTAGTCAAAATAAGACAGTGGATTGATAATAGCCAATCGTCTTATAAAAGTCAGTGGTCTTAAGTAATCAAACAATATTCAAATGTAGTTGACTTATATAACATGGAGAGATTTACTAAAAATTCAGTCAGAATGCAAAGCATAGGCTAGGACTTGATGGAGCCGGGAAAATCTATAAGCTATAGGATGCAAAGTATTCTCTGACCAACAGAGCAACATGTATTGCCTTGACAGGATACATGCTTCCAAGAAACAAAGAATAAATGTAGAAGTGACAATCTCAGCGAACAGTTGCTTTCGGTCCTTCAGTCCTCCCAGTTCTGTTAAGTTCAGGACTCAATAGGGTTGGAAGGGAAGATCGAAGTGTCATTTAACTACTTCAGGCTCTTCAGCCATTACACTGAGGCTGGGAGAAGCCCAAGGAAGAAGAGAAGTCTCTCTCTGTCTCTCTCTGTCTCTGTCTCTCTCTCCCTAGCTGTCCTGGAACTCAGTCTGTAGATTAGGATGGCCTTGAACTCACATATCCACCTGCCTCTGCCTCCTGAGTACTGAGATTGTGTGCAACTATTGAACATTCAGCCCTATTAAGCATTCTCAAAGTTAATGGGACAAGGAACTAGGACAACCCACTTGGTCAAGACAGGGCCACTGAGAGGTAGAACACCTCTGGACCTACAGCGAAGACTCCAAATCAGCAGACACAAGGAATAGAAAATAAATTCGGGAGGAAGAACAAACAGTAAATACATGTTTCGTGGATTACAAAAGGACAGAATGGTGCCTGTGACTTTCTTACTGTGTCCCCTGCAAGAACTAAGATAGATGTTTTCACTGTTCCCCATTTGTTCTAAGAAAAATATTTAAAATAAACTATCACTGAGAAGCCCTGTGGTAGAGTGGAGCTGAGATTAAGGGCTTTATCTATTTGAGGAGGGCATGTCCTGTATAGGTGGGAAACTGGTATGTGTGTGTTGGGGGGGGGGCAGCTTGTGTTATTACCTGGGAACTCATGGAAATAGGAAGACAACAGTAAATTTTTAGTGGGTAAGCTGTTCACTCAAGGTTGGACTTGTCTCCCTTACAATACTTTGATAAACTCTATATTCCCAGGCTAAAAGTCAAATGCTTTGCCTTCATTGACTCACTTGCAGCCAGAAAACAGATACAAGATACGGTTTTGCGGCATAGAGTTTAGCCATGTGCTGACCAATTTCTTCTGGCTGGACAGAGGCTTTGGTACTATGTCACAAACTTTGCAGATGAACATCAGTTTTTAGAACAAATGTCCCCATTCAGTGCCAGAGGCTGTGCTTCAGAACAGTGATCACTGACCCTAGAGATCTCATAGGCTTTAACCAAGGGCCAGATACACTCTAGCTTGTGTCATGTAGAGAAGTTGAAAGGATATTAAGCGAAAGCTGACAAAAAGGGTCTCCAGCTGAAGGCTATAAATTTTTCCTTCTAAAAGCAACAGAGGTGCGGATGTATTGTGGGAGATTGTGTTGTTTCATTGCAAATAATTATCCCACCCAATGGTTTAATAAAAAGCGCTGATTGGCCAAAGGCAGGCAGGAAGTGTGGGTGGAGCTACCAGACTAAGAAAAAGTCTGAGAACAGGAAGCACAGGGCAGAACGCCAGAGAGAAGCTGGAAGAAACAGAGGACAACCATGCTGCTGTGAGAAAAGGTACCGAGCCCCATGGCTGAACAGGATAAATTATGGGTTAGATTAAGGGTAAAGAGTCAGCAAGTTATATGCCTGGGCCTTAGGCTGATCAGTCTAAAACTACTGTAAGCATCTGTGTGTCTCTGCGGGTCTGTGGATCTGGGGGCCTAAACCTTGAGGCTAGGCCCAAAAGTCAGAGCCAGAAACCTCGTACTACAGATGATTTCAAAGGTAAACCTGGAGAGTTGGCAGAAAGCCAGCAACTGATTATGAAGGGAATAGCAGTAGGAAAAGAAGAAAGGAAGGGGGAGGGAGGGGAGAGGGAGGAAGGAAGGAGACCAGGGAGGGGGAGGAGTCACGGAGGTAGGGAGGGAGGGAAGGAGGGATGATAATAATCCAATGCACACCCAAACTGTAAACAGTTCTGTCAGTGAACTCATAAAAACGTTAAAAAGAGCACAGTTTTTCTGTGTGAGTTTTAGGTGCTGGTCTGGCAAAGATTGAAGACATTGGTAATACCCAGTTCTGGTCAAGACTAGAGGACAATGCTGAGGTGAAGCTGGCAGGAGTTGATGATGACATCTTTTTGACAACTTCCTCATGTCACTAACCTATACTGACTCTATTAAAATGGCTTTTCAGATGACTTACAAAGGATGGAGTTAATATGTGTGTTACGCTGCTCACTGACTTATTGAATAATCTTTGAGCTCTTTAAAATATATATAAGATTAAGAAAATAGCCCCAGAGGAGCTTATACAGTTGTTATAAAGAACACTCACAAAGCATGAATAACATTAATCTTATTAGAGCAATGAGCAAAGTTATGAGCTTGGAGACTTCGACCTACCCAGGATTACATGCCATGCTGAGGCATGTTACCCTGATATGGATCTGGAAATGGAATAGAAACAGGCCCAGGGTGAACCTGTCAACTGAGCAGAGTGATCCGGTGGGAGAGAGAAGTGTGGAACATTCATATGTTGGAAACAGCCTGTGAGGGGAGCAAACACTCAGAAAACAGCATGGCAATCTGTGAAGGAGGCTGTAGGAGTGCCAGTCAGGAAGGCAGGTAAGCAGACCACAGCAGTCTAGATCCAGTACGGTGCAGGTCACGTAAGTATTAAATGACAGATAACATGTGGTCAGAGAAAAGGGAAATGAGAAAAGAGGTGAATAAATAAAATCTGAGTTGGGACTTCGTTTGTCCCAGTAGAGAAACTGTGAAAAGTAAAGACACAGGGGCAGAAACAAAGCAGGCTTTCAGGAAATAAGAAAAGGTCAGGTAAGGCCCAGCAATTCTTAACCATATGAGCGAGGAAAGATGGATGCATTGATGCAGCCAGTCACCTACACACGTTTATACTGCTGTATTTTGCATGCTACACACTGCCCAAGATAGGAAGACAACAGAGTGTACAGGGCAGAACTGGTCTGTGGGAGGCTCACACATTTGTGGAGAGGCAGATGTGTGTCAAGTGGTGGAGGCTATGTTCAGAGTACTTGGTGTGATCCACAGATAAGGTGACCGTTCTGGGTGGACTTTGACTACAGGGCTGAAGAGAAAGAACGCCGAGGAAAAACAAGGCTTTAATTTGAGCAGAGGCCCCAGAGGAATGCACTTTGGAAGAAAGGAATTAAATCACAGTACTTCACAGTAAAGAAAAAGGGGTACAAGCTGACAGACAGTTCCGCAGGGGTCATGGTCTTCATCTTAGAGATCCTGGGAATATCCTGAGCGCCTTTCTACAGATATGTACAAGGTCATAGTATGACTATTGTATAGACAGAAGATGGCACACTGACAATACAAAATGAAGCCAGAGGGGTACCTGCTGCAGGTGTCCAGGTGAAGTGTGTATCCAGACAGGCTGGTGGCCACAGAGAAAGGGGGGGCCGTGGTGTGAACATCAACAGATACGTTCAAAGGTTATTAGAAAAGATACAAAATGTGGGGCTTTCCTTGAAAGTTTACTTTCAAAGAGAAAATATATGTATATATATTCTCACAACATTTTTCTTAACAGCAAAATATTCTATTTTGCTGCCCTATACAAAATATTCTATAAGCACCATCCTGGCTTCTTCTGATCATACTACATTCTCACCATACTAAAGGTCACCTGGTTTGTGGTTGTGTCAAACTAGATAACTAGATAAAGTCAAGAGCAGATGACAACATAAAAATCATTTGCAGGGGACTGGGAGATGACTCAGAAATTAAAGCACTTGTGGTACAAGCATGAACACTAGGGTTTTGATCCCCACACCCTATGTAAATATCAGTGGGCATAGCTGCCTGCCTATAATTCTTACATGGGAAGGTGGGGACAGGGGATCCCTAAAGCAAAGGTTGGCCATGTCAGTGGGTTCTGGGTTCAACTGAGAAAACCTGCCATAATGGATAAGGCAGAGGGGTGGTCAGGGATAATTCCTGACATCAACCTTGTGCCTCCACATAAATGTGCACACATCTCTGTATACACATGTATACATACAATCACATATTCAAATACACATGTACACATGCATCAATATCTTTTAAGAGCTCTTATAGGCTGGATGTGTATTTCCAGTGCATCCTAGTAATTCTAGTATTTGGGAGGCTGAAACAAGGATATCAAGTTAAGGGCTAGCCTGGGCTCTGGACAACCCAGGTAGATCCTGTAAGCTATAGCTCACATAGCCCACTAGTACAACAGTTTCAGTCTATGCGGCCCCAGTAACTAACTCTCTCTCACTCTCTTTCTCATAAATCCATAAAACAATAAACATGAAATCCGGCTCCAAAGTAACAAATATGTGTACCACCAGAATGGTAACTGTACTCTTTTTTAGAACTAACAGCATCAGATGCAATTCAAATTCCACCAATAAACTAAGGACAGTGATGTTTAATAGAATACTTCACAGTTATCAAAATAGCAATGTGGATCTGGAATAAGTCAAAAACAACCTTGAAAAGGAGAAACAAATTAAAAGACCTAAGCTTTCTGATTTCAGAATTTGCCACAAAGCAATAGTTTATCAAGCTGCTGTATAACTGGCACCGGTGACAGTTATGAACAATTGAAGCAAAATAGAAAACTCAGAAATAATCCAGCATCGATGCTCAAATGATTATTGACAAGATTATCAGACCCATTCAATGTGGAAAGTATTCTTTTAACAATTGATACTAAGAAAACTGGACATCCACATGAAAATGGGATGAAATTCCTAAATAAAATTAATTTTTAAAATTTAACAAAATTAATTTAATAAAATTAATTTTAAAAATTAATTTTTAAAATTTCATAAATCTTCTATTTTTAGAGGAAAAGTTTCACAAAACAGGACATGGCAATGATTCCCACAGGCATGACATCACAGCATAAGCAACAAAGGAAGAGAGTGGTACTTTGGCTTTAGCACATTCTAAACCATCTGTATACCAAGGTAAACCACCAAGAGAGGAAAACACACACCCATGAATTTGAGAATATATTTGTCAATTATAGTCAATAAGGAATTAATATGCATACTATATAAGGCTCTCCAACAACAACAACCTGCCCCAAAAGAACCCAGTTAAAAAATGGACTAGACTATGACATTTCCCCCAAGAAGGTGTATAAACAGCCAGTGAATACACGCGTCAATTATCACAAGGAAAACAGTATAACAACAAAACAAACCACAGTCAGAGATTGCGTCACATAAATGAAGATGACTATTATGAGAATATAGGAAAATACGGATTGGCAAAGATGTATAGAAAATGGAATCCTTGTGCTGGTGAGGATGTGAAATGAGGCAGACATGGTGGCAAACATTATGTTAGTGCCTCATAAACAATATCAAAAGAATTACCATGATACAGAAATTTCTAAATATATATTCAAAAGAGCCACAAATCTTGAAAAGATAATTTGCGAAAACACTGTTCATAACAGCCAACACATAGAAACAACCTATCAGCAGATGAACAAGCAATGTGACATACAGCAGAAGATGACAAAAGATGTAAGATTCTGATGAAAGTAACTGTTAAGAATGATTTAAAAAAAAAAAAAAGTAACTGCTGGGGAACTAAGGCAGAGAATAAAATGACAAATGACAGATGTCTCCACTCACGTGAGACACTGGCAGCAGTAATAACAGTCCCAGCCAGCAAGGCCTCTATTACCAGGGGCTCAGGCTAGAGGACGGGGACACATTATTCATGGATGCAAACTTCTGGAGATTGGTAAAGGTCAGAACCGCACAAAAATGTGAGTACACTTATGCTGCCCAATGTATATACTTGAAATTTGTCAAACAGTAAATTTGATCTGCACTTTACAACAATAGTTTTTTGATGATGATATATGAAATTATTTTTACAATATATTAGGTGGGGGAAAGGTCACAAAATTGTATATACAATAAGATCACTTTGTCTGTTTAAAAATCAACAAATCTTTTCCTCACACAAACATGAGGATATTTACCTGTCATTTTGGGACCAGAACTGTCTGCGAGAGAACCCGGGTACTGAGTCTTAGAATCTGGCTCCATTCTTTTTCCTGTCGCAGCAGATACAATGGGAGATTGGCCAGATCTACTTAGGTATAATGGATACAAAAACCTATGGCTTTTCTCAGAATTTATAACAACGTTGAGAGGCAAATCTGAGAGCATTGTCTAAAGCAGTGGACTTCAACCTTCCTAATTTCTTTAATATAGTTCCTCATGTTGTAGCGACCCCTCCAACATAAAATTATCTTGTTGCTATTCCATAACTGTAATTTTGCTACTGTTTGAACTGTAATTTAAATTATATGGTATGTGACCCCTGTGAGGTCATGACCTCCAGGTTGATAGCCATTGGAAAGCAATATTGCTTGGTTTGAAAATGCCATTCTCTGAAGTCTTTTAGTTTGTGTAACAAAAACTACTTGTTTATTTATCATCTATATAAGGTGAGCACTCTGGATCAAGGAAAGTTTCCGGAGTACATAATTCAGTGTTTTTCCTAAACAGATGTTCTGTTAGCATAGTTAATAGCCTACCCACTGCAGCCTGATCATTACCATTCACTGACTGTATTAGTCGTGCAGGCTGCCATGAAATGCTGATTTTAAGTGAGAAACAAACAAACAAAGCCAAAGAGAGACACACAAAGACACTGGGGTGGAGGCCACAGAGCTGGATCTCCATTGGAGCTCTGCCACTTATCCTGCACAAGGGTTCTCACTCCGTGTTACCACATCTCTCTCACAGGCACCCAGGTGAGTGCTGGGGACAGGATGAGGAGAAGGTACTGCAATGACTTTGTCCTTGGTCAAGTCACTTAAACTACAGATTCTCAGCTTCTCACTTGCAACTGAAACACGTCACTATGTCATCACAGGTGGAGTCTCAATGTTGGGGCCCTTCAGATTTTGGAGCTAGTAGTCAGTTATCAAGGGGTTGCTTTGTGTCTTGTAAATGTAGTGCCATCCCTGGCCCTCTACCAACTATGGGTCAGCAGCACCCCACCCCTTGCCAGTAATGGCAACCAAAACTCTCTGGACATTTCCAAATGTCCCCAGAGAATAACATTGCTCCTGTATGAAACAATGAAACAGAGTGACATATGGGAATACATTCTTAAACGCATAAGACACCAAATCAATTTATGTCAGTATTAATATAAATCCATTTGTGAGACTATTTGTCAAAAAAAAAGGAAAGAAAGAAAACAGACCTTTAAAATGTTACAGTTTCCTTAAGAATGTTTTATTTGCTATTTTTATACATTTTGCCTGACATTACAAGCCCTTTAGGGCCTTTTGGT
The DNA here is from genome assembly GCA_033318265.1 of Phyllotis vaccarum. NCBI lineage: Eukaryota > Metazoa > Chordata > Mammalia > Rodentia > Cricetidae > Phyllotis > Phyllotis vaccarum. Next base: position 164,978,199 of record JARWLC010000001.1, on the reverse strand, counting down.
GAATTTTTGTTACTCAAACCCAGTATCTTCATTACAGCATATTTTTTTAATGTATCACTAAGCTAACATGACAGAGTCAAATATAATTGCAATCTCTACAAGGCAGAAATTTTATTTTCTTTGTCCAAAATCACAGTGCTTGTTGCCTACCTTTTAAGGACAAGGGATTGGATCTTGTGAATTCTGCATTTGATGGCTTGTGCTGTTTATAAAGGCCCACGTACTCCTTAACTCTGGAATCAATGGTTTCTTTTAACAGTAAACAAACTTCCTAAAATAAATTTAAAACATTAGACATTTTGAGTTTAATGCATTTCAAAGAAGAAAAGATTATACATATTGGAAAAGCAAATGCTGGCATTTAGTTAGCTTTTATTAAACCTAGCTGTGAGTACTGAAAAAATACTGTACAATCTTCTGGAGGGCACAACACATTACATGTGCTATCAAAGACGGCTGATGTTGGCTCACTTTACTTTCTCTCTGCCTCAGTTTCACAACTCCAAATGCAGGGTGTGATTTCAACAATGTTGTCATAGAAGTCCAGCACACTGTGATGGACAGAGGGATAGATCCCATGGAGCTGTCTACACAGCCTAGGCATGGGACTCAGGGGGTACTCACAGAGGCAGAGAGGAGTGTAAGAACATTCCTGTTGTCAGTATAGGTGGCATTGGGATGGGCTACAGCTGCCACTAGCTCTGGCCTACTGTCTCACTGCACTATTGTCCTGCTTGCAGATACAGGGGTACCCGAGTTGTTTGTACGAGAAGAAAAAGAAACAGCAGAATCTTTCACTTACCAGCATGGTTCAAATTTATTTTTTATATTTTATTGTTATGTAAACACCATCATTCATTGGTTTCTGGCCTTGGGCTTGCAAATACAAGAGAGTCAGAGTGCTGAGTTAAACAGAAGCAGGGAGAGGGTAATGTGATCTTTTCATTCTTGCAATGATGCTGTAAATCCAACAGCTTTTAAAAATCACATTAATATTCTTCATTCATGAATGATAAAAGTAACTTTGCATGCCTCTGGTGTAGACTGATGCTATTAGATAGTAGAACGAGGCTTGAATTTAATTTCAGCATGCTGTATTATTAATAAATTTCTAGAGTTATCAGTTGGCATGTAATATTTGCAAAGAACAGCAACAAAAATAATTCAGAAATCCAACAGCACAATGGATATTAATATTTTGTGTGGTGTTTCCTGAATTATCAGGAAAATGTAATTTATCATAGGAAATCAGGGTAAGCTACAAAGATTAATTCCCAACAGTCCTGTAGCCGATTCAGAATTGTTCAGGTCACCTCGAACTTGCTCTACTTGTGTCTCAAAAAGCCATCACAGGTAAACTGTTGAGATCTTCATAAGCAAAACATAAAGCAGGTTTTTGGCTGCTCGTTCCTTTATTGCAAATACTCCTTAAACAGGATATAAAACCCTTGCTTTAACACAAACATAGACATTTCTACATAAAATAGAGATACCAGTCTCCTCTTTTATTTTTATTTGGAGCTAAGAGATGAAGTGCTTTGTGGAACATAAAGATATCCATTTACAGCTGAATGCTTTGGCACTCTTCACATAACACAAAAGCAGCCTTGCCTCATGTTGTTCTAGCAATTAAATAATTTTTGCTTCACATGCTGGGTTCAACTATGACTGAGCTAGAAAATATGTGGAATACACACAAAGCAACAAGGATTGTTAAAATTTGTCCATAAATACCCTATAAGGCTAGAACTAAAAATAGTAATGACAGAAATAGAGCCCATACACATGAAGTTTCTCATTATATTCCAAGCATTCCTTATGGGAATCAGGTTTCAGGAACTAAAGATGGTGATGTCAGAGTAGACCAGCACCTAAGAAGTGACTCTGCCAGGCCTGGTAAAGCATCTTCTTCCAGAGCAATGCCAAAGAAGAAAACAGCCCACAATATCTGAGCAGTGGGTGAGAGCACCAAGGAAAAGGCCATGCATCGGGGAGAGACAGGCACAGCCTGCTAACGGGACTGGGTCTCTTCTTCAACTTTGCAATTGGAACAATCTCAGTTTGTCTTTTTGAATCCAAAGGCTACTTGAGCTAGACTCAATGAAATATAAGTTTAATATATGAACCCAGCCCTCCTTTCGTACAAAGTGAATGTCAAAATCAATCAAACTGGTTGTTTATGAAACCGCAATCATAAGATGATCTAAAGATTAAAAGCAAGAAAGCACTGACTGAACATATGTAAAGTCATAACCTCTCTTCAAGTCTCCTTTTGAAGACACGACATACGTTATCTCTAACTCTAGCATCAATGAATGTATATTGAAGGAACAGCTTAAACAAGAGATAGCAAACTATCTGCTTTGCTTTGAGAGGAAAGCTCAGCTTGGTAGAGTGAGCAGCTGTCTGAAGGTCCCATCATGCAACTCTGCTAAGTCATGCCTCACTGCTCTGGAGTAAGCACTAGCTGGAACAACACAGTTGCATGCGGCACCTTGACAAGAAATCTAACTTCCAGCTTTCCAGAGGAGGTGATTCATATCATCTTGGCTCTAGAACATTCCACATGAAACATTTATTGGTCAAAATTGCCTACATACCGACATTAAAGGTCTACAGTTTAAGTCTTCAAGCTGTAAAATAACATGCAAAAGTTGGAACCTAAAATGGTGGATCTAGAACCTTTCAGAAATCATTAGGTAAGATTCCTTGTATGAAATATTAATCACCTTGGCAGAATAATTGCACTAATTTGAATCATATGGACATGAGTTAGTGACCTAGAATTTGAGATTACAAGAGGAAGAGTGGAGAAAATGTTGACGTGCTAACTATAAAGTCCTCAAGGAAACCGTCCATAACTAATCTCCTTAAGAAATAATTCATCACATGAAACTTTGTGTCTTCGTCTCAGTATTGGGTCACCAGGTGTCCTTGCAAAACCATGACTACAAAGTACTGGTTGTAATATTACCATTTGACTGAAAATGTATTTTTAAAAATAATTCGTAGGTTGGTAGATAAGTTTTATGATGTGAACAAATGATCACAAATAGCAATTTCCCCTCTATGGCTAGTAGTTTTTTTTTACTATTCAGCATTACTGCTTAATACAATTTACTTCTCTAAAAGTAATGGCAGCAGATAAATACTATGAAGGAAATGAAAAACAGTGTGTTTTGAAGGTTTTCATACATTTCCTCATTTGTGATATATTTGTGTGTAGTTATGTGCACACACATACGACATGGTGCATATGGAGGTCAAAGGACAATTTACAGGAGTTAGTTCTCTCCTTCCACCTTGCTTGTTTTGGGACTTGAACTCAGGTTAATGTTGGGTGGCAGGAACCTTTACCTATAGGGCCATCCACTTGGCATATTTTAAACCTTTAGAGGTGGCCTCTTCCTTAGTACCTGTCACTGATCTCTACAGAAGGAATCAAATAATGATTCTCCACCACAGGATTCACAGAGAGTATTGAAACCACAGCGGACAGAGGCCTTAGCTGGTCAGACTCCTTAGTTTGATGACAGAGGAGAGGGAATCTCCTGGGGAGATCAAATATCTTAGAATCAATTTTTGCAAACCATGGGGCAGAAGCATAGGAGAAAACCCAAAGAGAATTGGTGACTCTCCTGTAACTTTATACTAATAAATGTTTATTTTTAAGATTTTGATGTATGTGTATGTGCGCGCATGCGCGTGCACACAAGTAAGTGCTGGGAACTTATCTCAGGTTCCCAGGAATGAGACATTTCTTTAGTAAATAGCTAACTATTGACTGGAAATCCTTACTAGTGGAAAAAATAATTAAGTGACACAGTTTATATTTTAGGTGCATTATACATGGTTAAACAAAATTTTAGTGGTAAGCAGTAAAATAATTACATTTTACTTAAACATTTCACTATTTTTAGGCAATGTAGTTCACTCAAGAGTTTTTTTTTTTTTCTAAATTCTCCTGAAATTTCACCTATTAGCAAAGCAGAACTACATACTCCAAACGTGTGTTATTCAAGTCAATCTGTCCATGCCAACCTCTGCTTTAGTAAGGCTGGCAACAGCAGAGGGGAAGACTGAAATTCCTCATCACTTGTCAAAGGCTCATGACAAGAAAAAAAGGCAAAGATGAAAGTAAGGATTAATACAGATGTGGAGATTAGCCTCGTGTGAGTTCCACACCTGCTCCAGGTGCCTCTGGCTTTCTCATCACTCAGATCAAAATATCTGCTTGTTTGGAATAGTTTGGCTTCTTTTTCATACCTTTTTTTATTGAGAACCAATTTCCCCAAAGTAAAGGGGATTAGAATTTTTTTGTTTAAATAACAGAGCCTGAGACGAGCACATAGAGATGGTAAGGTGCCAATCAATCATGTAAAGACCCCAGATTCAATCCCTAACACCAGAAGCAGGCACACATGTACACGTATACACACACACACACACACACACACACACACACACACACACACACACACACACATCCAGGTCAACAAAAGATTAGCATAGGAAACATACAGCTGTATCAGCTTCTTCAGGGTAGAGGTGGGCATACTCTTACTTGTCAGTGGTTAACTATCACTCAACTTTTTTAAAAAAAAATTAATGTAAATGAAAGCTGAGAAGAGCTGATATTTCTAGCAGTACAACAGGGAAGCAGTGTTTAAAGGGCAAAGGTTTTTGTTGTACCTCTTTCCTCTGTTCAGAAAACCAACTGGAATCTTTATTTGAACCTCGCGGCTCTATATGAAGATCCACGAGAACAGCAAAATTTCCACACTGAAAGACAAGAGGTATTTATTAATGGCAGAATGTGTCTAAGGCCTATGCCCAGCAGGCAACTGCAAACGAGCTCACACACTCCTCAATCAAAAAACAGCAACAAAATCACTCCTAGATGGAATCTCAGCATGGCTACTAAATTCGTAAGTTTATATTTATGGCAGAAATGTTCAGGAAAAAATATAGGCTTAACTAAGATAGAGATTGCCACAAGAGCAGTTTTTTGAGCACGTCTTGAAAAGGGCTCACGAGGCATCTCAGTGGCAGCTGAAAGGCTGCTGAACACAGGGAGAAGTTAACAGGGCAGTACTAGGGAGACTTCAGAAAGGAACAATTTTGTGCAGAGCTAGGGATATCCTTTCTCTTCTGTGGAATAATCCTTCTGTACACTGTGAATATGTCTTACTCTCATTGGATAATAAAAAACTGACTGGCCAGTACCCAGGTAGGAAGTATAAGCTGGACAATAAAACTAAAGACGCTAGGATGAAGACATTAAAAAATAAATAAAATAGATAAATAAACCTACAAGAACTACAAGACATGTGATGTATATTTTACCTGCTCATACATAAAACAAAAAATCATCCTTGGCTTACTTGTGTACAATGCACATTCCATAACTGTATTAATACAGATATGTACATTACCTTTAAAAGTTTATATATTTGCATAAGGGACCAGACACCAATAAAAATGGATGGCCCGGATGATCCAGCATCCAGAACAGTTTCAAGACTGCCCATTGAGTTGATCTAGGCTCACAGCATACTTCAGCCAAACTTAACCATTATCCTAAATTTTCTGAGTGTCTAATGATTACCAGCACCCCTAAACAACAGAAGGAAATCTAGAGAATGACACCCACATTCCTAAATATTGGTTATGAATATTTATTATCATTTAAGGGGGATGTGTTCCAGGCTATTATTAACAATGGTCCAAAAAAAAAAAATAACTAAACAAAAAAGATTAGATCTCAGGGATCTCATTCTGAAAGGAAAAAAGAGGGATATAGAAATAACATAATAAAATAGTAGATTATTAAATCTACTTTTAAACCAAAGGGGGAAAATCCTACTATTTCTAAATATTTTACATTGGTATGGATATTGGTAGACTGATATAAATTTAAAGTTAATTTTGTTATACTGTATGTATATTTCTACTCTTGTTTAGGCTATTTTGTTTATGCAGCACATTTGAAAAGGTATAATTATAATTAAAAAATAAAGATCAATAGTCATTTATAATAGTCAAACTTATAATCATGTTAGGTATGTTTACAAGGTCAAACACAGATAGATAGATAGATAGATAGATAGATAGATAGATAGATAGATAGATAGATAGGTAGATAGGTAGATAGGTAGGTAGGTAGGTAGGTAGGTAGGTAGGTAGATAGATAGATAGATAGATAGATAGATAGATAGATAGATAGACAGATAGACAGATAGACAGATAGACAGATAGACAGATAGACAGATAGACAGATAGACAGATAGACAGATAGATAGATAGATAGATAGATAGATAGATAGATAGATAGATAGATAGATAGATGGTCTTCAAGCACTTCAAAGACCTACAGAATGTGGCATTTAATATGATTAAAACCCTAAGGCTTTTGATAATAGTAAGACACATTTGTTCTTGGCAGCACCAATCTACTTCAGAGAAGATAATGGGCATCAAAGAAACTCCATACGGAATTTGCTTTCTTTATGGCAAAAGCTAGCCATTTTGGCAAATAAAGTGTCCTTGCCTCAACTGCTGACAGTATACTGTTCAAACTAGGACAGAAGGACACAAAAGAAAGTGACGGCCAAACTTTTACCAAGACAAGTAGTCCTTTAAAATTCCCTGCTTCTCAAATATGTCTATCAGATATATCAGGCCTGGAGGCCAAAGATGGATGCCCTAACATTACATAAAAATTTAGGGTGACTATCCACAAAGCCTGGTATCCCCTATCATTAAGTAATGTTTCACTCTTCTGGGGTCTTTGATGGAGTTGAACACTAGATAAATATAAAGCTTTCCTTAGTTATGATAAAAGGTGAATTAGGTATAAAACTTTAGAGTCACAAAGATAAGATGGGTAATAAAATATTTTCTTTAAATTTGCCAAAAGCAAAGGAACTGGATACTATAATTGTAATTCTTACTCAATAACTGTTTTGTTTTATTATATATGGTTTTACTATGCTAAGGTTAAAACATTCCCTTTTAATTATACAAAAAGAGGAACTGCTGAGCAATAATTCTGTACGCTGTACATATTCTCATTGGTTAATAAAGAACTGACTGGTTGGTAGCAAGGCACGAAGTAGGACAACTAAACTAAAAATGCTGGGATGAGGAAGGGCGGAGTCAAAGGAGTCCCAGCTGAGGCAGAGAGAAGCACCATTACATCCAATACTGAAGAAAGGTACCAAGCCATGTGGCAGAGTATATGGGTTAATTTAAATCTAAGAGATAGCTAGTAACAAGCCTGAGCTACTGGGCAAACATTTATAATTAATATAAGCCCCAGTGTGTTTATTTGGGAGCTGTTGGCAGGACAGAAACTTTTATCTACATTTTTCCTCCTGTAGTAAAGAATCTGTGTAAGCTATTGCTTTTTAATAAGGAATTAGCTGGACTGCAGAACGTGGACTAGAAATGAATACCCAGAGAAACAAGAAGGAAGAAAAAACAGAGAACAAAGGGGGAAGATGTTGAATGCCAGTTACTGAAACTAAGGAAAATTTCAAATATGAAGTAAATTTTCAAAATCTCCTTTCTTATTCTACTGGTTAGCTCATGCAAAACTTGAAGGTAAAAATATGAAAATATTGTATGCCTGTGTGGTACAATAGTATAATCAATTGGTTACTTAAAATATGAGTGCCATGGCTTAAAAGCTGACATCTTAATTTTACTCAATGTAAATTTGGTAGTCCCATGTAGCTAATGTCTCTGCATATGGATCTCATGAAAAGATGCGGACCAGCTAGAGAGATGGCTCAGGGGGTAAAGTGCTGGCAAAGCAAGCATGAACCAGTCCTCTTAAGAATCTCTAGGCCCAGTGCTGAGAGGGCAGAGACATGCAAAGTCCAGAAGCTTACTGGCCAATCAATCAAACTGAAGTGGCAAACTCCAGATTCAATGAGAGACCCTGTCTCAAAAAAACAAAGTGAAGATTAATGGAGGAGGATGCTGACTTCTGGCCTCTTGAAGGAACTCGTGCAGGGGTACACATGAGTCATTTCTGAGATTCACAGATAACCAGTAAACAAACACGAGGGAAAGGAAAAAATGTGTAACCAAGACCACAGGTTGGGGATGTCCAAGAGACGCAGAGATTTAGTCAAGATACCTGTAGGAAGGTTGCTTTTATCCGTCTCTGAAAAGGTCTTTAATTTTCTTTTTAAGCTTTTGTAAAAGCATAGAGAAAGCAGAACTAACAAATGATGCCAGAGTATCAGAAACAAACACAGAAAGAAAATGAAACTCAACTTACTATCAACTTTACTATCAGTTACAAAATTTAATTTGCCCTAGATGACACACTTAAGCACGGAAACAAAAACTATTATTTTCACATTAAGGACAGGAAAAAATTCTTACGTATGATCTAGAAAATACAAAACATTGAAGAAAAAATTGATTAAACTGGACATCCTCAAAAGAAGAAATGCCTGCTCATCAGAAATCCTACCAGTGGAATGTTCTGTGTGCTGCAAACTGGGTAAAATAAACTCATAAACATGAAAAATGGATGGCTGCACAGGAAAGTGCTCAACATCACTGTTCACCAGTCGAATTCAGTTCCCAACCAACAGCTGCTGCCACAAAATGCATGAGAAGGACTTCAAGTACAAAGACCAACACCACACCAAATGGCAAGAAGGAAATGGAGCAAGAGAGCTCTGTTCCCACTAACCCAAACTGATCAGACTCAAGCCCATCTGGAGGAGAAAAAAACCAGTCGTGTTTTAGTCACGCACAGAATGGCATATACCAAAATGCTGACACAGCCAACACAGACTCATTTCTAAAACAGAATGAGCTAAAGAGGCCAGATCAATGGATGCTTACTATATGGCTCCATGGCGGTAGGTTCGACAACAGCAAAAGCCAGTGTGTACTGAAGTGCCAGGTCCTGACAGGCATCTAAAGAAGCCAAATATGGTGACAGGAAGATGCTGGGCCCTAAAGGGGATCTTGCGCGTACACCTAAAAAAAGTTCATCTTTCTAACCATGTGTAAGTTGTTCACGACTAATAAATAACTTTAAAATGTAAGTGTGATGGATGAAACTGTGTGTATATGATACAGCCTCCTATGAGGCCAGTGTACTGTGGCCGTCTTAATGCAACTTAATTTGATGCATTCAGAATGTATTTTAATTAAAGAGATCCAAGAGAATATTAGAAAGCCATAAAAAATATCAGTCACATGGTAGGATTGAGAACGGCTTTGTGAAATGTAAGTTTGAGCTATGGTGAAAGGCTGAGTTCTTTTTGTGGATTGCAGTAAAAAATATGTTTGAAAAGCATACTCAAGTATATTGTTATGCTTAGAATTTCTTCTCAATTGATGACTACAGATCTAACCTTTAAGGCATATGCTGCCACCAGGTGGAGGTCATATGCCACAACTACAAGATTTTAGCTAGGGGATATTAACATTTTGGGTGACATGAATCTTTCTTTAGCCATTGAAAATCTAATAAAATGTTCTCAGAATGCTCTTAAATACATAAAATATGAAATAAAACTACATTGAAGTACATTTATCAAAATCTTAAAGTGACCTCAAATTAGTGATATGGTAATTGTATGCATGTGTGTGTGCATGTGTGTGTGTGTGTGTGTGCATGTGTGTATGTGTGTGTTTTGTAGGCAATGATTTGTATCACAAACTGATGGACCCAATGACAGTGGCAAACTAAGGACAGTGAAGTGCATCTCTGGCATTTTCAGATATCTGCAACTCTAAGCACAAAGAGCTATGATTTCTGTGGCCACAAGCCTTGCTAAGAAAAACTCACTGTATTGTGACTTCTACAGTCATAATAAAAAGAGGCCTTGCCTTTATGAGAACTTGGTCAGAATTAAGCTCTAGCTTTCCTAAGTCCAATGAAGCTCCCCACAATGAAACACAAGGTCCAACCTGGAGTTTTCTCATACCCCAGTCTATGTTTAATTACAGATTAATTATATTTTTCTTTCTTTAAATAAATAAACCTTCCATTCTTACACTGGCTATGTAAGAGAGAGCTTTCCTAGCTTTCTAGAAGATTCTGTGCCTGAGGGTTCTCCATGGCCAGCCAGCAAGCCTTGATTCTTGTAGCTGAGATATCTACACTAATACCTAAACTAGATACCTACACTAATCAGTATCGTGCTTTCTAAAATTCTATGCTCTCAAAGCTCCACTTTCTTCTCCCAAGAGTAAACTAAGGTGAACAAAATAGGCTTCTGAGCACAGCAGGAGGCACAGACTCTCTTTCTCCTCGGCCTTAATTAGGAGTTTGTTTCTACTCTCAGAAGAAAAACTCTCCGGTTTTCCTCAGGACAGGAAACATAGGAACCTTAACTTCTTCCACAAGCAAGAGGTGGTCACTGGAAGTGAATCTAAGGGCTATGAGACCTATCTCCCCATCACATGCACAGGGATGTGCATACCCAGGCCAGCCACTCTCTCACTTTCACCCTTCCATCTAGAGGTGGCAGCCCAAACCCTGGGAAACACCCAATAATTCCTTTTCCAAGTCATCTTTAATAGGTCATCTCATCTTGTTTTACTTATTCAAAATTTTTTCCCAGTTTTATTTACTTTTATTTGATGAGTTCTCAGACACCTATCCATTCTTGTTCTACTAGATCATATCATCCCCACTTAGACTATCAGAAAGAATCTTTTGGCGTGGTATCCCAGATGAACTTGTAATGTCATCAATAGGGCACTCTTATTCTAGCCAAGCCTGGCAGTCAAACCTTTCGCCAGGCCCCACCACTGTTTCCCATTGCGAGGTGGGCTCCTCCACCACCCTCCTAGCCTACCGTGTGCATGGCGAGCTCTAGGAAGGTTTTCTGAACAGTTTATTTTCATCCTCTGGATCAGACACATTAAGTGCTTATAGATTTCTGCATTAAATGACTGGTCTATGAAGGAGATCTCTTTGCTAGCACATGAGCTCAAGTAAAAATGGGTTCATACCCAGTCAATTCTAAATCCCTTCTGGTTAGCAATCTAGCAGCTCATAAATATGATTGATTCCTATTTAGGAGCAGGAAGAAAGAACATATGACCAAACAAATTGCCCTGAGTTTTAGGCACATCAGCAAGGAAAAGGTGAAAAGTCCTTTTGGGGAATTAGGCCACTGCTGTTCAGACCAATGTATTGATAATTAGTATCTTACTCTCTCCTTACTCTGTAGGGATAACAACTGTCAGCACTGGGAGGCAAGAGTTCTATTTCAAAATTTAAAATACAAGGAACCCGGGTCTCCCTGGCCATAAACTCAGTGCCAGACAAGCATGTTGGTTTTTTCCACCTACTGTATCCCTAAGAATGTCAGAGGTGTAACTCTATGTTGTGCTTTCTCTCTGAGTCTCCAGCAGACTTTGTCTTCCGACTTTACAAGTATGACGTAAGAGTGAAAATGTTAGCATGTCTCACCATGAAATCAATACAGACCACGGAGGTAGAAGGGTTTTCACATTGTCTGAGTCCCCCATCAAGAGAGGAACATAAAAACATGGTACTGCAGGACGTACCTCACCCTCATAACACCCACCCCCACAGTGTTCACCCTAGGACCAGAGGCAGCAGAGTGAAGGCCCTGGCTGGGAAGTGCTAACTTGGTGCATCCCATGGAACAGCAAACTAAGGAGGAAAAAAAATGAACCACAACTTTGAGAGAAAGACGCCCCATTAGCTCTGTATGCTCAAGTCTCATAATGCAGACACACAGCTCAATGTCAGCACAAGACACTAACAGGGTAGGAAGCCCCAGGCCTCAAAGGAACCCCCCAAAGGCAAAGAAACAAGGGATTGGCAGGCTGGAAAGCTCTCCAAGAAAGGAAAGAAGGGCATGATAAGCAGAAAAAAATAGAGCCAGGAAGATGTGTTTAAACCCAACTGTATAAAGAAGACACAAGAGAAGGGCATCCTGAGGGAAAAAGATCAGTTTCCTCTAATAATTATTTCCTGAAATAAGAGAACTCATCAGATCTTCAAAGAAACTTCCACTTGAAGATCTCAGCCCCATGGTTGTCTCTACACTTATTTCCGCCTGTATACATAACACACTTCTTCTGTAACTGTCACCACAGAGATACACAAAATATGGCAGCTTTTCCTATCATTGCACTATGGCCCATCCAAAAACATTAGCAAACCCCATATAATGTAAAATGCCAATTACATGACTAGAAATCACCATTTGAACTGCAGGAAATGTGGCTGGAGATGGCCAAGAGACAGATCTTCGCAAATAACATGCTCTTCCCTTGGTATTCCATGATACCCCGGGCAGAATTAAACTTATCTCTGCCACAGCACTTCTTCTGCCTCTGCTCTAAAGCTCACCACAGGCAGCAAACATGTGACTATGTCTGTATCTGTCCCACTGAGATGCCTGCATGAACACCTACTTCTGTTACCTTGGGGTTATCAATTCCTAATACTGAGTATGACATAGATAGCAAAGAAAAGAATTTGCTAAATTAAGGAAATCATCATTAGGCTCACCTGCTTTGTTGCTCTAGAAAGGACTGCTTTCCTTTCTCTTCTATCCTGAGAATAAGACTATAGAATCAAGTTCATGGTTTGCTTTCAAGTAAGGTTACCACACATAGTGATGGAAACGGGCAACAATACCCACTGGCTGAAGTCAACGGGCTACTTTCTCAACTTCCAGTTAGTCAGTGGAACAAGATCCAAGGTCAAATCTAGGCTTTGTAAAGCAGATGTATCAGAGAAATGTTCTTGGGCCAAAACGATGCACAACTTATTCTCTGAATTCAGATTTTTCTAGTTGAAAGGGATGAAGAGAAGGGAGTTGTCTGCAAGAGGCCAAAGGGAGTTGGGAGAGGAGAGTTGTTTTTTCCTACTTGCTTGCTGTAGGGCTTCTAACTACAGAAGTGAATAATTTTCTAGTCATCCCAAAATTTACAGTAGATTCCTTTCTAAGACTGGGAAAAAATTCTAGAGACAAGGAGCAAATCATTAAAAAATGAAGAAGATGATGGGAGAAGCAGAACAAGTGGGTCTTTCTATAAAGAGAAAAGAATAAGAGGCTGGCCAATGGCTTTTAGAAAACTGTTCCTGGTCTTCAACTCAGAGAAAGACTTCTGCCTTTTGGCTAGGGTAATAATAGGGCAGTTCAAAGACAAAGTTTGAGAAGGGACATACCATGATGTTGTAAATAAAGTCATGGCCATTGAAGGTGGTGTTAGTGAAGAGTGCTTTAATGCACATCACTGGGACAGACACTCGAGACTAGAAACCCTAGTCATCAGTGTGTACAGCCTGCAGTTAAAAACGGGCTTCTAGTCACTCATTGTCTCAGATTGTATCCCTACAATTTTCAAATGTAATATGCAGCCCTCTCAACTCAGTCACCTAATATGTGGCAGGTTCAGAACACGTGTAGCAATGAGGGGCACAATGACCAAGGTGAAGGGCAGATGATGTCAACCCCTCTCTCCCTTCTCTTTCCTCCTCTCCAAAAGTGTCATTTGCTTCAAATTCCAAAACAATTTAGTTAGACTCTATAATATCAACTAGAAAGCCTTTATACCTATCTATACTAAAATCTAATAAATGCCTCAAAGTTATTTAGTAGCTTCACTCTGGCAACACACTGCTTTTCAGACGAGCAGGCAGATGGGTTATAATCATGCCAGATGGCAAAGTGTAAAATATAAATTCTGCTCTTAAATATTTCTGTAACAGAGAACATGAAAGAAAACTCACTAGATATTATTGTGGACTCTTGAGAGTCTCTCATGGGCTGCAAAGCATGCACCATCCAGAGCCAGCAACATGCAGGCTGGTCTGGGACATGATTAGGACTAATGACTTATGTACCCTGAAGTGAAGTTTGGAAAACAGTAAGAGTATCAGTCCCTGTAAATCTCTATCATAAATCTCTCTCTCCTTACCACCTTCTGTGTATGTGTGTGTGCATATAAGTGTATATGTGTATATACATATATGTGTACATGAGTGTGTAAGTATATATATGTACATGTGTATGTAAATGTGTGTACATTAGAAGACATTATTTTATGTCTCCAATGACAGATTAAAAAATCAGGTTAACTTGAAGAAATTTATAAAATATTTTATGAGTCAAAAAAAAAAAAAACCCTCTAAATATTCCCCTAATGACCAACACCAAGATTAAGAGGTAAGTTTAAGTCTAGGGTAGTCTTAGAGATTTGTAAATGAAGTGAGTGAAGAGTGTTAACACAACTCTCTACCTCCTCAGTGGAACCAAGAAATCTTTAACCAAGAATTTGGTGAGTTGTTCAATACTTTAGAGGAATCCCATTTTCTTGGTTACATACAAAATAATTTGAAGAATATTCCTACAGTATGGTTCTTTTCTTCTACTTTAAAATAACAAAGAATTTGCCAAATAAAGTTTTGACTTGTACTTAACTCAATCAAGCTGTCATTTAATTTTGTCTAGGGTAGTAATTCTGTGCTAACACTATTCATACAGAAGGGTGTGTGTCTGTGTGTGTGTGTGCACACGCGCACCAAGGCTCACAGAACAAAGACAAGGCTACACATTACTTGTACAGAGAAAAAAATCAGAATCTAAATACGTGGCTGCAGGCTGAGACACAGTGTTAGAATAAAGTCTCCCCAAGCACATTGCACATGAGAGGTTTGCATTTCTTCAGGGCTGAGGGTCAACAGACCTAAAGAGACCACAAAGAGGCAAGTGCCAGGTGCATTTGTGTCCTGGTCCTACTCTTCCTTTTGGTTCTTATTTAGGGGGAAGCCCAGTGTGTATAAGCTGAAGGGTACTCACTATCACAGCCTCGTCTTGACCACTGGTTATCAAGTGTGACAGCATTTCCTATAGCTAGTTGGAGTTGCAAATACGGGATTTCATGAAGGTTAACAGAATGGGCATAAAGTTTTGCATCTTGAAAGCCTATAAATGATTCTCATGGCTGCTCTGAGAAAGTCTGCTGTATGTCCCTACAAATCCCAGAGGACTACTCACAGCATTCTCAGTAAGATATAGGAAGGATCTGACAAGGCCTCACCACAGAATGCAATAGAAGGTGCTAGCTCACTAAAATGAGAAATTCCAATTTTGTCTTGATTATTAAAAGAAAAAAAATGTCCCTTTAGTCTTAACTGTTATCTTTAAAAAGAAAAATTAAAAGTGTCTCTGGAGGTCAACTGTAATATGGAGCCAGGGATAAGAACCATAGATGAAACAATGCTTTGTTAATCATCTTAAAAAAAAAAAAAATCACATCTGGTTCACTTTCAGATTTTGATACTAACATGAAACCAGTTAAGCACAGGACCATCCTCTGAAGTAGGAGGATTAAGATGGTGATGGGAATTGAAAAATCTGGATAACAGCTGATCATAAAGAAAGACCAGAAATGGAAGGAAGGGGAAGAAACTCCAACCAGTGAGATTTTCCAACAGTGCTGGTTCTTTAATGATTATGAGTCCTGGACTTATATGGGAGTCTGTTCTGGGCACCGGTCCTGACACTGCACTCAGAACTGAGAGATGATACAACAATGTGTGTTTTCAAAGGAACAGAATTAGGTATTTCATCTTTGAATTCTTAGTAGACTATGAGGGAGAATCAAAAAGAAAACCCTATTACAAAAATCAATCCTCATTTCCTTCCTTGAAAGGTTCCTACACTACCGTAACTAATAGAGAGTAGAGACAAAGAACATAGAAATGGCAGTCAGGAACTGGACAGTGTCCTATGCCCTTTACAATACACTACTAGAACAGTGTCTATTACCAGAGACTACGAACAATTGTCCAGCTCAGTTACTTTACCTCTCAGTGACACCTAACAAAGTAGTTCACCTACCCTGTCCTCTCTTGTTATAATGGAACATCAGTAGCCTCCTTTCCTGGTTCTCTTCTCCCACTAGATGCTCTTTTCCCAGTGTTCTTTCCTCGCCTCTACCCATCACAGGGGAAGACTCGACAGCCTAATCCTTGTAGCCTCCTAGCATCTCATATTCTCACATCGCAAGCTTCAGATATCGAGCAGTTCACAACTGATGGAATCTAGTTTATTACTGGTGTTATTTGGCACAGTTTGGATCTCCTCCAACTGCAGAGACATGAATCTAGTTGCCAATTAATGACCTCGTGTTTCCACTTAGATACTGAACAAGCAATTTAACAAGCAATTTAATTTAAAACTACACTGTCCATATTTTACTGTAGAATTTACTCCCAGCAGGTTTAGATGAGCTTGCTTGGCAAAGAGTAACTCTCTTCTTCCAGTTGTCTAGGTCAAAAACTTGGGGCTTAATTTTGATGCATCTCCTTTTCTCATTTTCCACATCAAATTTGTTAGCAAAGCAGCAATATTCTTCATTTGAAAGGGTCTGAGTGAGAGTAGGAGCTCCATACATGCCGACAGAATGAATTGAAGGCCATGCGAAGGGTCTCCATGAATTAAAAGAAACAAGAATCAGAGCAACAGAACAACCGGGAATGGATTGCCAGGGAACAGCCAAAGCCACAGAGCCAGGTGACACATCTGTATCGTGAAGGAGATGGAAGACTGACTCCAGGCTCACTCTGCCTTTTTTAAAAGCACCGTTGTCAATATGGTAGAAGATACTGTGAACTGAATATGCTCATAAAATAAGTAAATGTTGCTAAGCAGAAATGAATAGCCCAGGGAGCAAAACCAGAGCTACGTGAGTTGGAGGAATGGGATCAATCTAACAAGTGAATGGTTTTTATAAAGATAGACCTTTGTGATATGCTAAGGCCAAGTATTTGATCTCTAAAAATCTAAGAGTCCCCCCAGCTCAGAGGTATTTTTAGTCAAGAGTCAAGCTCTTAATGGAAGTAAAATGTGGCAATTAATGATATTAATTTTCTGTTGGGATACTGTACCATTAGTGGTCAGAATAAGTGGCAGGCTGGCCCTGGCTTTAAACATTTAGTGATTCAAATTGTTATGAATTTTCAAACTGGGAGAATCTGTCATTTAGTCAAGCAAGTGTGACCTCAAGGAAGCAACAATTCTTAAAATTATGTCACAAGGATTGAGTAAGAAAAATAATTTCCAAACCAATAGTCAGAATAAAATAATATTAACAAGGCGGCTTAAAAGTAGACAAATACTCCTTTTTAATTCTTTCAGGCCTTAAAGACCAAGAACTAGACAGAGCAGAACAAACATGACGAGAGAGCTTTATGCACCATGTAAGGTCGAGCTGGAGACCAAAGGGCTTTTCAGACAGAAAGTGATCTGCCACAGGAAATAATCTTACCACCTAATCCAAAACATCAAACTCTATGTCATCAAACCCATAAAATTGGGTGGATGAATGAATCACCACATTGCCACTACAGAACACAAGTCTTTTTCCTGAGAGAAGTGAGTGAAACCACACAGGAGATGACAGACTGACTGCCTTGCTGTATTTCTATCAGCCTCTTCAAACATACAGGAATGTACCAGTGGTTACTGGCTTTTATATTTCTAAAAAGTGTATCTAAAGATGTGAGCCTACTGACCTCAAGAGTTAGAGAATGGATCTGCTGAGGGAAATTTTAATAGGAAAAGCAAGAGCTGGACAGTGGCACGTATATCCCCTTTCCTGGAAGCCTATGTGTATAAGTTCCAAAGCCTATATGATTTCAATCCCCTTATGTGTAAAATAGGGAGCAATAATGACAATGTAGAAAGCGAAGTGTTAACAGATAGTAATTAGTTATAAATTAAGAGGTGTTAACAAATTAACTGACATCATTCTCACCAGTAAGTCAACCAATGAAGGGGAAAAAGTGACCAGCACGACATATATGATAATGAGGGTGTTCTTTACCTGTAGTATCTTGAGTCTTATATGAAGGACAAATGAGACTGGATAATTAGCAATTATTCATTAATTTCAAAACCTGTATGTAGCTAATGAGAAGCCATTGGACAGTGTAGTTACTTTCCCAGAGTGACTCCTTGCTCAAAAATCCTAGTTACAGTATTGTGGCGAGAGACTGAAACCGCAAACAGTATCAGAACCCCATAATAGGAAGTGCCTAGTGAAACAAGGGGATTCCCATCCCATAGGGAATTCCAGAACAGTCCTCAGCATTACCTGTGAGGGAATGAGAGGGGCTAACCTGGGGAATTTCTATGAACTTTACCAAAGAAGGAGTTAGATCCAATAAGTGTTTTAAAGGTATTTTCCTTGTAAATAGAAGGTGAGCCAATAAAAATAATTACCTAGAAATAGAGGATTAAGACGATTAAGCTCTCATTCACCTTTCACCCTGCTTTATCAAATCAAAGGAAAAAGAAAGCCAAATTTTAAGTTTGATTCTTAAAATGACTGCAGTCCCCTGCCTAACCATCCCTTGCTTTTGGTGGGAATGACCTTTAAAGTCTGGTGCTGAGTTCCCCTCTCTGTACGGTCAACATCTTCCAGCTAGGGAAACAATCTTGTAACTACTTTCCACAGAAGGATCAAGAGTTCAAAGGGAATTTTCAATCAATTCCTGCCTAAGGCAGGGAACTGAAATCCAAACGGGACAAACTCTTAGAAAAACAAGGCCAGGGCTGCTGGTCAGAACTACGTTTTTCCTCCTCTGGCCCCTTTTTAGAGAACTACAAAGAGGAATAAAGGGAGGTATTTAATTGTTCACAGGACTTGTAGAGAACCACCTCTACTTTCTTTTTCTAATTGACTGCTGGGAATCACGCCCTCTTCAAGGAATGCTCCGAGGGGAAAACATGCTCGGACAGGAGACCCCTGATGAAATGGCTTCAGAAGCTGCAGATCATTAAGAATATTGAGAGAGAGGTTGAAAGCTTAGCTGCACTGAGTGGGAGGGACAACTCAGTATCAGCTGCCACCTACACAGGAGCAATTAAGCCTTATAAAGGTTCTCAGTGGAAACTTACATCTCCCAGGCATCCTCCTCCAGGTAAGTGAAGAGTCTCCTGAGGCCACTGAACTCTGAAGACTCCTGCACTGACTCTGGCGTAGTGGTTATAAAATCTACTGTAAGATAATCCTGATTCTCAGGACCTGATTGACGGTTCCATGTCTCTATAGTGTTCCAATAGTGTTCCTCTAGCTTCGATGCATGTAAGAGTCACTTGAAGATTGAAGGCTTGCCCTGGATGGGGAGGGGGTACTGAGAATTGGCACTTCTAACAGGATTCCAGGTAACCTCATGCAGCTGAGGGTCACACTCTGACAATCAATGACTTATGACAGTGGTGTGTGTCCCTGGACACACATAGAGATCACCTGCACGATCGTGCCATTCTTTGGTGGAGATGCTTCATTGGCTACTTGTCTTCCTTTTTTATAGACACCAAAATACAATGACCGTTTTGCACTGGCAATGCCACATGTATACTAATGCTGCTTGGGCTTCTCCGCAGATTCACTAAATAGAACTGGAGATATGGGGAAATGATAAATCTGTGCTTCTTTCAAACAATGAGCAGTAAACTCTGACATGAGACTTCTAGAAGCCGATCAGCAGGTAATGATTTCAAAGCACCCCAAGTCGTTTGAGGTCCCTTCCGCACCTCTTCCCTGTGCAGCACACCCTCTTTCCTTCCTTCCAGGTCATATCCTACTCTTTTCCACATTTCTACTCATCTGGAATTCTGCTTCAACCCCTTCCCTCATTGCTTTTGCCTTAACATGGCGGCTAGTAGAAAATTACTCTCATGAAATCAAGTTCTATGGTGCCTGTTTCTCATTTAACTGACAGAGGGTCTAAATATTTTTCTTTAGTGGGGGGAAAAAAAAAACAAACAACTAAATTATTTTTGGTATGTGCCTTCTGATTAATTCTGCCTTGGGCACTGGCCCTTAACAGGAAATCTTTGCCCCATTCTCAACTCCTCAACTTAAGGAAAAAAACAGGCTTTGTATGCCAATACATTGGCACCTACTGATGAAATGTGACAGAGCAGATTACCTCCATATAATATAGCTAGAGAAAGATTCTAAAATTTTATTTAAGTTTTAAATTATGGGGGTAATTTTGCCCCCAATATACAGGTTGCCTCCCACACATTGTGTCTGGAAACATTCAGGGCTGCCACAATTGGCACCTAGTGGGCAGACTACAAGAGCTGCTAAGCATTCGACATGGCACCGGCCACCCCCCACTACAAAAGATCATCCTGTTGATGCCGTCATTAGTGCCCACGTAAACAAGCCCACGCAGAAGCTCCCACATGGAGCTGGCTGACTTCTCAGTGCTGGAGAATTCCTAAGGATCTGAGGCTAGAAGGAAGCAAAAGAGAGCAAATGGTCTAGAGTCAATGGAGTAAGAGCTGGGGCTGTTGTTCATCCCTTTCGTGTCTAGAGCAAAGTCTCCTGCAGTGATCTGGACAGATGTTATTGGTGAGGATTTTGATGGGGACACCATGTAACATGTTAAGACAACAACTGCACTGTGCGACTCACCAGCTCAACAATTGACAGACTACACAACTCCATAAAGCATTCTTCACATCACTGCTCACTTTTAACAGTGAGGGAAATAAAGAGAAGGACTGAATAAGAGGATAGATTTTAATTAATAATTTAAGAGTTATAACATACTTTAGAAATAGACTGTGTTATGATAGTAACACTACTGCTCTTCCAGAAATATGGACCACTTTTATTTTGGGTTATTTGTATAAAACTTTTTATATAGAGATAGATGGAATATTACCTAAGGATTCTTCCATGCATCATAAAATTAATATCACAGTAAGATTTGTTGCAATATGGTTTCCTGGCCCCAGGCGGCCAGACATCCAGACCCACAGACCTACAGCCCAAGACCCCTTAGCTGCCCACTGCTGCTTAGGCCCCCCAAAATGATTCAGACGCTTATATTAACTTCATGCTGTTTGGCCTATGGCTCAGGCACATTGCTAGCTTGCTCCTTCATCTTAACTCAACCCATTTCTATTAATCTGTCTGCCATGTAGCCCATGGCTCACCTGTGTTCCTTACATGTTGCTCCTTTGGGCAACTGGCTCATCTGATCTGACTCCGCCCTCCTTCTCCTAACTATTCTGATTCCCCACCTACTTCTTCTAAGGTGCCTGCCATGGCCAAACAATCCTCTGTTTAAAAGATTGATATGCACAGCATACAGAAAGACATTCCCCTATCAAAGATTCATGGTATTAGATGCATTTCCTCTTGCTAGTAAATTCCTAGAAAATTTTACCATTAACTTGTCAATATCAATATCGATCTGGCTGAAAAATGAATAAGCAAGATGGCTAGCTCTTATCTATATTAGCCTTCACGTGTGTCAAGTAGCTACTTAATGAGATAACTAAAACTCTGTACTTAAAAAGGGTTACATTAAAAAAAATTACTTAAATGCCCTGTAAAACATTATTTCCTTTATTTCACTATATTTCCTCTACATAGCAAAGTCCATCCATTCACCTAAAGGTTATCTTACTTCTCTGCTGGGAGGGAAGGACAAGATCCCAAAACTAATCAGAAAAGAGTAAGCTGCAGGATCTAGTAAAGCGCTGATGTCCCATATTCTCTCTGCCTCTTCCCACTGGAGTCAGTTATTTCAGTGCAGACAAAGTTTTACCATGGAACATGAAGTAACTTCTGAATTATAAAGCACATAAACATGTCACCAATAAATACCAAGGCACGCCTAATATACATAAATTGCTTATCCTAGACCTATAATATTCTCTATACTAATGCCTTCAGAGATATTAGATACTAAAACCAATTAAAGCCATATTCATTGCTGACATTATCAATGATGTAAATTTACCCGTGTGTTAAGCCAATGAAGCAATCAGACAGGCTTTCCTAAGCAGAGGAGAAAGCAAAAGAAATATTTTCACCAAAGAGAAAGTGGCCAAATGTGGAAAATGCGGATATTCAAGGTAGTCCCCGCAGACAAAACTGTAAGGTTAGATTCTCACATGGTTCTTAGGTTGGTGTGGACATTATACTTTTTAAAGCATTCATTTCATTATAGGGATGATGCCACCTGGCACAGCACAGTTGATCAAAGTGAAAACCCAGGTAAAAAACTCAGTGCACTATAGCACTGGCCCCTTACCAGAAGAGGGCCATGCTGGCACTCCTCACAGAGCACAGTTACCTGCCATGAAGGTAGCACCTGCCACAGGACACCTCATAAACACCTCAGGGATCTGCTGGTTTCTAAGGGTCATGCATGTAAAGACATAGGACTCTTTTTTTTTGGACAAGTGAACAGCTGTCTAAAGGATCAAGCTCTTTCAGTATGTGTTTACCTCAAGAAACAGAAGCACTATCCATTTTCAGCCCACTATGCTCCATATTCCATATTTTTAAAAAAGCTGCTCTGAAGGTCTTGTAGAAAAACTATTATAGGACATAAGATGTTTGCACACCACAGATACCATTTTAAACACAAACTAAGTTGCCATCAAGTACTCGTCCTTTTTTAGACTTCTATGAGGGAGTCTCCAGGACCCATCCTAGCATCTTTTTCTTTGTGACTAGCGTTCCCAATATCATATTCCCAAATAGGCTGTTTGTAGCTCAGGGTCTTCCAGCTTGCCAGAAGCAAAGAAATGTCTCCTCTCCTCTCTCACAGGACAAACCATTTGTTCTGCTGTGCAGGCTCACTCAGCACCTGCTTTGCAGACATATTCACCTCAAAGGAAGGAAGGAGATTGCTTTCAGTTTACATTTCAGACCTAAATCAATAGACTGGATGGGTAAACGGGTAGAGGGCTGGGGATAAATAACACGAAGAACATGTAGGATTGCACCATTCTCTCTCACTTGGGGAATTCATAAAAAAAAAAAAAAAAAGACTTTGAGATTCACACCTTCATTTTTCAACTTGCCTAAAACTACATAACACCCCTCCCCTCAACCTGCTTCCTCCCCAGTTTTAGCTCAATGGTACCATAGCTCTCTTCCAAGACCTGACACTCCCTTCTCCAGAAGCCCCATACAGCCCCCACCCACCTCCTCATCTCCACTTGCAGTCCAGGCCATCACTCTTTCCTGTTTGGTGCCCTGCAGCAGTCTCAGGTAGAACCCACCCTCAGTCTATCCCTAGAGGGATCAAACTGTGATAAGCCTTGTCTCTAATCTCTCCTTCACCAGAAGAATCATGAGAGGCTTTGCCCAAGTCAGCTGCAGTTCATGTCCCCCTCTCAGGATAACTGTTAATAGGCAGCCTCTTCTCTCCACAATGTGCCGCAGTTCCTGTGATAGCTGTGTTTCCTGTGAGCTGTGCCCTGCTGGATGCTCCAGTCTCATGGAACTCTACTGTCCTGTGCTCTGCAGTGCTTCAGCTCTGCCGGCCACTATTCATGTATGGCACCATGCCATAGCTGAAAGGGTGGCACTGCCCACATGGGGAAGAGATCCCCCTCCCTCCCTCAATTCAACTTTCTAAACTGAGGGCCTCCCACGCAACTAGTATATAAAGGTGCTAATACCAACTTCTTTATAATTAATTGGCATATATAATTACATATACTTTTGGGATTCATCATGATGTTATATGTAGGCACTGAGAAATGATTAAATCAAGCTTATTAAAATATTAATCTGCTTTCACACTTTTCTTTATAGAAATCACAATCATTTTATTATGTTTGTGCATGTATGCATGTATTGTGTACCCATGTGTGCATTTGTTTGTATCTATGTCTGTGTGTGTGCGCACAAGTACATGTGTGTATGTATTGTATGCATGCTTATGTGCATGTGTTTGTGTGTATCTGTGTATGTGTATGTACCTATTTACATGTGTTTGTATGTGTGTACAGATTTGTCTAGTGTGTTTGTGTAAGTATATATATGTATATATGCATGTGTGTTTCTGCATGTGTATATGTGTCTCTGTGTTTTAGTCACTATTCTATTTCTGTGAAGGGATACCATAAAACATTTAATTCAGGACTTGTTTACAGCATCGAAGGGTTAGTTCATTATTATCATGGTGGGAAGCAGATATAAAAGAAAGCATTTATTTGGGGCTTGCTTATAACTTCAGAGAGTTAGTCCATTATTATCATGGCAGAAGGCAGAAAGGCATGGCACTGGAGCAGGAGCTGAGAGCTTTACATCCTGATCTACAAGCAGCAGGTGAGGGGTGAGAATGGAGTAAACTTCTGAAACCTCAAAGGCCACCCCCAGTGACACAAGGCTCCAACAAGGCCACAGCTACTGCATCAAGGCCACATCTCCTAATCCAGTTAACAACAGTTCAACAACTGGGGACTAAGCATGCAAATAAATGCCTATAGGGGTATTCTCATTCAAACCATCACACTGGAAACACAGGACACTCAGACACACAGACTGTATACATAGCCCTAAAGACTGGATGCAGTGTTTCCAACATGCTAGGCAAGTGCTCTACAAATGAGAGATATCCCCAGACCTTTTTATTACTGTTATTGAATAAACTAAGCATGGATAAATGTTGTTATGGACCACTTAAGCCACCTTTCCCCCTTAGGAAAGTCACACCCACAGGGGCCACACATCTGTCAAATACAGAGATGTCCAAACAGCCCAGACCAGACCAAGAAAGGCAAATCTTGCCAGAGAGTGCCAAGAAAACAATGTTCATGCTATAATATCACTTGGAGCAACAAAAATTGAGTGCAAACAATAAGCTAAGAATGGGAGCCCAATGGGAGCCCAGTGGAAGCACAACACCGAAGTGCAGACACAGAGGCTGCTCCTCTGAAACAGCCCCATGCTTCTCCTGCTCTGCCTGCAGCTTCCTCTGCTAGAACAGTGTTTTCCAGATGCCCCGGCAGAGAGAGCAGCCTTCTCTTTCAACTCCAATGTTCATTGCAGAGTTCAGAGTTTGTCTGATTTTGGGGTATTTGCACAGACTCTACCAGTTGAACTTCATCAATCCCCAAGCCCCAAATCCAAGTCTCCTGAATTACAGTGTCAACACTGACATGGTTCAGATTTAAGACTTACAGATCTGGGACATTCAATCTGTGCCTGGAATGGCCTTCTTTTGTGTCCTTACTGTCTTACTCTACCTTCATCAGGCCAAAGGCTTTTTGTGGTCTTTAAAATTATGTTCCCGTGCTGAGAATTATTCCTGGCACTCGGGAATGAAGAACTCAAGTTTATTAGCTAAGATTCCACTTTTTGAGAGCAACAAGAAACATAAGCAGCAGACAACTAACCCCCTTGCCATCACAGGTCAAATCAAGATGGTAAACCCAACAGGACTGCGGAAGACACATCACACAGCATACAAGTCTGCAAGATATTTCTTAAACGTTACACTGTAAAAACAGAGAATACACACCTTCTCAAAGGCACAGGAAACTATCTGTGCATCAGACTAAACCTCAGCTTTCCATGTGACCCTGACCTGTCAAGGGAGGGCAGAAAGTAGGTAGGACTGAGGGCCTGCTCCTTTAACAGAGTGGTTCACAATCCTCCTAATACTGTGACCCTCGAATACAGTTCCCCATGCTGTGGCGTCCCCTAACTATAAAAGTACTTCATTACTACTTCACAACTGTAATTGTGCTACTGTTATAAATCACAGTGTGGATATCTGATATGAGGCCCAGGAAGCACTGCTCTAACAGGACATAGCAGCCAGGTGGAGGCACCTGATCCCACTACAAGCCGGTCAGCCGCTCAAGTCTGTCTACTGTCACTCAGTCTTTGTCTCTGCTCAGCAGGCCATCCGTGGGCCATCCACCAAGAAAGATGCACTACGATTAAAAATGGAATATTTGCGAAAAGGTGAAGACTCCAGCAGGGTGTGATGGCACACATTCAAGAAGTTGAGAGCATCTCTTGAACACAGGACTTTGAAACCAGCCTTTACAACATAAAGAGGACTTGTTTTAAGAAGAGAGTGGGATGGGGTGAGTACTTACAAACATACTCTTTTAGCATTTCAGGCAAATGATTAGCCAGCGCCCAGGGTCTTAGGGCCACATAATCTATGTATATGTGCAGCATGGCTGCTCCAGCCTCTATATGCATGCACTAGAACCCCCTTAAAAGGTAAGCTCCACCCACCCCTCTCTCTCTTCCCACCACTCCTCCAGGAGACAGGCCTTAGCACTTCTTTCTCTTCTCTCCTCAGCTCGTCTCCCCCCCTCCCTTAGTAAGCCTCCTCCCCATGAACCCTCACACGGTGTGTCTGTCTGCTCTCCCCTCCCTGAGTAAGCCTCCTCCCCATGCACCCTCACACGGTGTGTCCATCTGCTCTTGCCTGCCATTTTAACAACACACACTCTAGTGCCTGTGTGCTGCTCAATAGGATCTGCCACTTTATGGAAAGCTGAGTTGCAATGTTGATTCTTTTAAAAAGTTATTAGTAACTGTCCTTTATTTTCCACCTTGACATCAATTCCGGGAACTAAAACCCACTTTTAAGAAAGATTTGCCTCTATACTAAAGCAATTGTTTTCTTTTTATAATCCAAACTATTTTTAAAGAGAGATAAGAAAATGCTGTCTCTATAGCAAACCTTTATGCTCCTGCCATAAATAATGTGCAAGTCAGTTGTTTCTTCATTGAAGGCTCAAATTTCCATTTTAATCATAACTGATTTTGAAATGCAATTCTTGATTTACATGTGGCCAAGAAACATCTCACTATGTGAGACCTCAGACTCCTTCGTGAAAACAGCACACTTCCCAAAGTCCAAACATGAAAAACCACTGGTAATTATTTTCTTCTATCCGCTGATACTCTCAACTTCATCAAAGTTTAACAGCATGGTGGTAATTTCAGAGAGAAACCAAAACCTAAAAGCCACAAAGCAGCCAGGGCACTATGTTTACTGACTTTCCAAATGTATTAACAGACTTCACAAGAAAAAAAAAGCTCAAGGAGTCACTGAATTGTGTAAACACACAAACTCATACCAGAAATGTAAAGCTTAGCCAGTAAAAATGAAAGTATAAGCCAGTGCATTACTGCGCTCTAATCTCCAAAGTTTCACTGCTGGGACTGCCTTCCTTTTCTTTGGGAAGGATGTCACAGGTAAGCTTTTTTAGGTTACTCATGCTTCCAAAAAGTCTTTATTCATAACATTA
Organism: Phyllotis vaccarum; assembly: GCA_033318265.1. Taxonomy (NCBI): domain Eukaryota; kingdom Metazoa; phylum Chordata; class Mammalia; order Rodentia; family Cricetidae; genus Phyllotis; species Phyllotis vaccarum. The sequence goes on along the minus strand of JARWLC010000001.1, from coordinate 164,951,116 downwards.
TAAAACTTCATACCTTTTTTACAAAAGCCTTTACAAATAGGAGTCCCTTACAATATTACTTGATGGGCTATGAAGACAGCATCCTCTGTTCACAGTATGGGTTCCCAAAACTGCTGCTGAGGACCAAGGTTTTTCCTGAGTGCTGTCTGGAAAGCCAGCATAACTACAGACAGTACAAGAATCTGCACAATGCCAGCTCTGAATTCAGCACACGACTCCTGCTCTGTGGATGGGACCTCTGCAGACGGAACATGGTCTTGGATTCTGTCATTAACACAGAAATGGAACGATTGCCAGACTAAGGGCAGAGACTCAAAGGGCTTCCCGAACTCATGAAATTCTCTTGGCATGGAGAATATTGCTAATTTGGCTGTGCTAGTTTATATCCAGGGGGACTAGAATAAAAAGAACATTTTATTGATAGCAATTATGGCAAGAAAGTTGGTGAATTTTCCATGATTTGGGTGCTCTTCCTTTTTTAGGGACCCTGGGATTAGAAAGAAAAAGTGAGAGGTCACAGTGATCACCCTGAACATAGATTTTTATCTCTTCTACAATATGGCTAAAGAGCAGAAAGTAAAATTAAGTTATAAAAACCCCCTCTTAATAGTCAGAAAATTTCCATTTCATAAGCAGTACTCTCAAGCGGCACTTTCAATAGTGTTAGAGCAGAGGTGAACTAGAAAGATACTTTTGGACAGTTAGACACCATCAGAAATGTATTACTAAACCAAAATCCTGAAAACAAATAGACTAGAATTCCCTCCAAACAAGCCATGAACATATCAAAGCATTTTTTTTTCCACACGCAGGTCAAAATGAGACAATAAATTTGCCATGTTAGTCACACAAATAAAGGAAGCTCTGGGTTTTCTCTACAGCCTCACTTGGGTTTCATTTAGTGTAGTGTGAGGGGTTGGAAATGTTTATATTTGTGCTTAGAATGAAAAAAATCTCAAATCACAAATTAGTCTAACCTGAACAGTCATGTTGGTAGGGTGACATGGCCATGGGAGGAAGGCTGGCCAGGTACTCTGGGTAGTTGGCTACAGGTTTTCCCATGGTGTTCTCTTCAGGGAACTAAGACTGGGCAGAAAAGTTTACTCTGCCCCCACCCCCATCCTGGTCCATAAGAAGATATTCAAAGGGCTAGTGCGACAGAATGGTAACTCACTGCCAGGAGGTAGGAGGGGGAAGACAAGCAAAGGGGGCCAGATACTGGGAGAAAGATGAGGTTTTCCAAAGCGTACTGCATAACCAATGAAGCTTATTCCCCAGAAGCACTTTAGCGTCTAGCTAAAATTAATTTCTGTCTATAAACATTGAATTGTTGATGGTGTTATCGCTCATAGATATCAGATAAAAGATCATAACTGGGGAAGGTACTAATTTTTCTTGAGTGATTCATTTTATTATAAAAATTAGTGTCATCTCAAAAACGATGACTAGATTCTTCTTTTGGAATGAAGTTTCCACAAAGGATCGGGCTCCATACCCAGCTCCGCGGTTCCTTTGTTCTCTTCTAACTCGGAATCATACTCAACAGTGAGGGGTTGGAAAGCCTTTTGCTGTTGCTGCTATGACTACTGTTCCTGCTTTGAGAGAAGGGCATATACAGCCTTGGCTTAGACTTACCATGTAGTCAGTGGCCTGGGATTTATAATCCTCCTGCCTCCAGAGTGCTGGGATTATAGGTATGCACAGCACTCCAGGCCAAAAAAAAAAAAAAAATTTTTTTTTTCAAAAGTGAAAAAAATTTTAAAAATTAGGGCTAGCAAGATATCAGAGTGGGTAAAGACACTTGTCACACAAATTTGATGGCATGAGTCCACATCCAAAACTCTTATGTAAGGGTAGAAGAATAGGTTCTATAAATTGTCCTCTGCCATACACTGTATGTAGCACTTGACCCCTAAAATATATTATGTGTGCACTCACACACATAAGATTTCTTTAAAGGTCTGAAGTTAAAAAAATATACTCTTACTAATAAACACCCAACACCAAAGTGACTAATTACTTGTATACTACCAGATCTGTGTTTATGCATATATACATGTGGGTGTGTGTGCAAGGGTGGCTATATGTGTACATAATTTTTAAAGGACCATGCATGACAGAGGATGACATTTCTTTTCTGCTCCCAAGAATATATAGAAAAGACAGGATTGGGGTTATGTATAATTACAGAGGGACCAGGTTCCCTCTACCCTTCACTTTCCCAAATGAAAAAGCAGAATGGAATGCAAATGATGAGGAGTAATTATAATAATAGGTAACTGTAAGTGTGCACCAGTCTTTTTCCTTGGCCTTCTTTTTTTAATGGCAAAGGAGTCACAGACAAATCCTGACACTTTCTTAGCGGTAAACAACTTACCTAAGGGGCATGCGATGCAACAGCAGCACTGTCTGAGAAAGCCCTAAAATGATAATCTGGAGACTTATTAAATAAAGGAAGATGGTGCTGTGTAGGTAATTTCAAGTTAGCTGGTTCATTAGGTCCCCTTGCACACTCAGTCAGTTCAAATATTCAACGAGTAAATTGTGAAAGGAGTCTTCTGCCTTCTCCTTCTGGAACCTCCCCATGCCTAAGATTACAAACAGAATTTCTCTTCGTATTTTTGCCTTCTCATTTCTGTGGTTATTCATGAACATGGACATTGCAGCCTTCATGAGAAAACTGTCCTGTCTGGGAACAATGATGTTATTGAGAACCAGAATTTACATTTTATTGGCCACTATACAGAACTTTAGCAAAGTTTATGGTATGGCTACCCATTAAGAGAAAGAGTAAATCAGCAAAATATTAATTGCTGTGTAATGACCGTAACCAGATGAAAATATATTTTCTGAATAGGAATAGAGACCACATATTTTAAAGGGTCTCATGCATTGGAAGCTATTTTAGGGTTAGATGGTTACAAATTGTCTATGCCCTAATTCTAGAATGTGGGTTACTTTATTAAGAAAATTGGTCACTATAGATATAACTATGATACTAAGATAACTAAGATAAGGTTTTGAAGACAGCACCTTGAATTTTCGAAGTGGACCCTAAATTCAATGACAAGTATGCTTAGAAAGTACACGGAGGAGACAGCCCCACTGATGGAAAGCTGGTATAAGAATGGAGCAAACGGATGTGTTCATAAGACGAGGTTGGCAACCAGCACAAGTTGGAAGGAGCCAAAAAAGGAATTCTCTAGAGCTGACAAAGCCTAGTCCAGCTGGCAACTTATTTCAGACTGTCAGCTTCCAGAGCTGTGAGGGATGGCTCTATCTTGCTTTCTATCCAATTGTGGTAACTTGTTACAGTAGCCCAGGAAAAAGAACTAGCATCTGAGGGCAGCTCCAGCCCCATTTCACATGGTTAGTCAGCACCTGTCAGCTGCCCTACTGTTTCTGAGGCTTCCTGTTATACTAAGTGCCTTGTAGAGATATTACTAATCTTATTTGTTAATGAATTGTACTCTAGCTCATTCCAAAAAAAAAAAAAAATCAATGTATAACCCAATCCCCCAAATTCATCTGCTTGAGAAAAGCATTTGCTTGAGAAAAGCACTTTGTTACACCTAAATTGACTGATTTTCCTTCTCCATAGAACCTTCTTGCCTGAAACACAGCTTGATAACATGCCTTCATGCACGTAGAAAGGTGAGCAAAAGCCATCCAGCCTAAGGAAAACAGAAAAAATGAAGGGGTATCAAAGCTTGTCTCCACACTGAAACACAAAAGATGGTATCATGGGGTGGATGAGGCTTGAAACAGACTAAACAAGCAGCAGGGATGGTCCCTACTTCTTGGCACATTCCTTTCTTGGGAGACTGTTAGAAGAATAAACAAAAGAATAAATCAAGGAAGACAGCATCATGCATGAAAGAGAGTATCCCTCTGAAGGAGGTAGAGGTTGAGAATGACACCTGATATAACCAATCCTGAAAGCAGTGGCCTAATATCTTCACGAAGGTGTGTGGTGATACATTATTTGATGGGTTGATGATTTGGAGACGGAGCTCATTGGGAGGATTATGAAGCTCATGAGAATAACTCTGAGGAAAATCATCATAGAAAGAAAACTATGTTAAATGAATAAATAAGAATAAATATCGATTCCTAAGTGGAAAATACTCCATTATAATAAGAAGAAAATGGATTCATGGTAGAAAGCTGGAAATCACCAGTGAAAATACTTATGTAGCTATAAAAATATAACCATTAAATCAACACTGTGACATAACCATGGGAGCAAGAAAGAGGGGCAGCTGCTCTGTGAACAGATGGGCAAATGGGAGATTTAGGAGTGCTGGAATCCCATCACAATGTCAACGTTGTTTTAACATTTAAAGCAAAAAAATTATAGTCAAACTAAATAAATGAAGTTTTTTTCTGGGGTAGATGATCTGGGGATGGAGAACAACAGAGATGGAGCTCTGCGATTTCTGTTAAAATCTATCATATTAATATATATATGAATGGTAAGAATAATTATGAAAAATCCACATTTGCAAAAAATGTAAAGGCTGGCTAACTATAATGTTTTCTCTTTAAACTTTATCTTCAATAATGTGCAAATGACTTTTTAGTCAGAAAGAATTAGCACATGAAACACAGGATCACCCTAGCCCTAAAAGAGACAATGAGAGAGAGCACAGGGAAGAAACCAGATGTGGACAGTAATTAAGAGGCTATTATGTCATCCGACAGCAAGAGGTAGAGTCAGCCTGAATCAAGAAATGACACGGATAAATGTCTAAGAAATAAGCAATGAGATGAAACAAGCAATCAGACCTTTGGGGTAGTCTAAGTCTCTGATGTGGGTAAGCACTGTCATTGACCCCAGTTTAGAGATCTGTAAACTGAGGCTCTGAGGAGATACAAACAAGCAGCAAGAAGTGACAGAAGCTCAGGCCAGCTTTGTGTTGTTTTCTGCACACACATCATTTGGCTAACTAATACTACTGCCACCCTGTACCACACTGGTCAAATAAAACTTGAAAGTAACTCACAAAAATATTAATTATTTTAAACATCAAAGACAGTTTTATGTATAGAGCAAACTGAATTTCCAATTAAACCTCTGCCCCTGACTGTTTTCTCGCCACTACTGAGTGGGCCCCTGGGAGCTCTGGTTTCTGACTTCACTGGAAGCCTGGACATAGCTGATGGAAAATCATGGTTCTCAGCAACGTGGAAAGGCGTGGTCATGGTCAACAGTGTGTCCCCACAGTGGACATTTCTCTAACATGCAAACCTGGACACTAAGGGACTACAGAAAAGCATGAAAAGATCCAGAATGATTCCCAAAGAAGAGTAGCTATGAGACATTCCGCATGACGACCTCCTGCCCTGGGATCTTGGGATAGACTGCAGGTGGACAAACCAGTCACCTAATCAAGAGCACAGAACTGCAGCTCTGTTCCCTCCCACCGTCATAGTCCTAGCTCAGGCCTGCTGCCACTCAGAGGCCTCTGCTCTCTCAACACCTATCAAACCAGTCTTCGTGGCTTCGCTGAGTATGCACAGTCCCAAGTGACACTGTAGGCTCTGTATCAAAGCATGCAGCCAGCCTTTCCAGAGGTCAAACAAGCAGAAAACCCACCAAATATCTACGTTCACTTGCTGACCCACTTTTTAAAAGTAACATTTTACCTACTATTTCACACTCTCAAGCAAGAATTAGTATCTAACAGATCCAATAAGAACTTAGTTGCAGATAAGTGATAACGTGACTCTGATTATAAAAGTAACTTTTATTAAGACCTCTTATTCTGTTTGTTATTTTTAAAACTTAACATGAGCTTTCCCTATAGGATATTCCTAAGCAGAGAACAAAAATACATCATCTCTGCAATAAAGCAATCTTTGATCCACCTACTGAGCCATCCGTCCTTTCTCATTTATATCTGTTCACGTACTCATTCCTTAGCACTCACTGTTTTGTGCCATGTCCCATGCTAGGCTTGCGAGGACAGGAATCAGCTACCATGGTCCATTTTCCATGACACAATTTTTCTTTAGAAACGAAGAGTTTAATGAAAAGAGGGCAATTATTTATCATATAAATAATCCATATAATCATGTCTCTCTCAGAAATAAATTTTAAAAAGCACCTGACTGTATCAACATGCCAAGAGGGGAACATTGTGGTAAATCTGATAACTGTATAAAAAAAGGAAAAACAAGTAATTAAGAAGACAGTTAGAGAGGGAGCCGTGGTGGTGAGTTAGAGACACCAAGGCCTTTCCAGGTTCCCGTCTTTCAGAATTGGGCGATGGAAGATGGTGGTGGTAGTGGGGGACACACAGAGGTTTAGAGAGACTCAGACAAGTTATGAGACTGTTGGGCATAGTAACAGCAGCAGTACTGGGCCCATGGCAAGTGCAACAGAGGAGGGAGGTAAAAAGAAGAAAGTGGGGAAATAGGAAGAACAGAAAGGCAGTGTGGCCACAGCTGATCTGGGAGCTGCATGGTGTGCTGGGGCTTAGCGAAGTGCTGTTTCTTAACAGAATGGCATGGCACCGTCTTGGAAGGCATTCCGAGAGATTATCTCAACTTAATTAAGTCACTACATTTCCCTTTAGTTTGGAACCCATAGCAGCTCTGTCAGGCTATTTGGCCAGGATCTGCCTTGTCACCTCATGTGATCCTAGCCAAAAGTCAGTGAAGCAAGTTTACTGAAAAAATACATGCACTGGGATTCAGGTCTGAGACACAACTGAGTGAAGCCCCCTTTGCTTTTGGACTGCAGCTGTCTCCAGCAGACTGCTAAAGAATGTGCAGAGAGTGAGCAGGGGTGTGTTCAGGCAGTGACTGGGCCTTAGAAACCACAATGGAGACCACAGTATGGGAGAGGGGAAGCACAGGACCAACTGCGGCCATTCCACCCTACCCTCTGAGGAGACTTCAAGAGAACACTTGAGGTGAAAGTGAGCAATACCTGGCCTTCAGACGTCCATCAAACTAATATGCCTAAAAACAAAACCGTCCTTCTCAGTAAATGTTGGTTCCTTGCTACCCTGTACAGTCTGATCCCAAACCATTTCCACTGACCAGACGATGAGGAACACAGAAAAAAAGAAAAAAGGGCGGGGGGGCACATATGCCCTGGTCTTTGCCTTCTTCAGGAGGTACAGCGACCCAGAAGAGAAGAAGAGACGCACCGTGGCAGAGGTCCTGATACCAACTCCTGCCTGCAGACCCACATCAGTGGAGACAATGTTTTAGTCATATACTTCTTTCGGCATCAAGACCAGTCTGTTTTCCCCTTTTCCCTCCCTCCCTCTCGTCTTTGTACTGCCATGTTCCCTTCACTCCCTCCCTTCCCTCCTCCCCCTTCATATATAAGGATATATGCGTGTATTCATTTGCATATAAATACCCTTCCTAGTATTCTCCTTCGGTTTTCACTGACTGTGTTTATTTCTTCTCTCGATACTCAAATTCTTTCGCACTCTTCAAGTTCTGTCTTCATCATTAGTACAGCCTCCACTTTTCACATTTCTTTATGTATCCCAACTTTTCTTTTGCTTTTAACCTCCCCTTTTCTTCTTTCTTATTTCCCCCTCATTTTAAACATTATTACTATTTCTGCCTCTCCCAATCCTCTCGTAAGTTATGGATTTCGCAGTTGGTGCTTGGTTCTCACTTTATTTCTGTATGTGGTCCACTGCTAGCCACTGCTGCCACTCCAATTTCTTTCATCCTTTCTAGGTAGCACTGGGACCGAGCATGACACTTTCCTAGTACTGTGTGTCGATGCTCTACTTCTGAACTACCCTCCGAGTCTGGTTCTGCGTCAATACAACTTGTTCTGCCCACACACACCCTAGCTCGAACGTTTAGTGAATATTCACAGTATAAGAGATAGAAACCACAAACTACTGACAAGGCTTCAAGACGCCATGGCTAGGTGGGGCCTGAACCCCCTTATCCTGGTTATACATCCCCGTAGTAACAGCAGGAGGAAGTAACAAAACACTGTACACTGCGCCTATGAGAGATCCCAGCTTAGGCTGTTCCCATACTCCTTTAGACCATGCACTGCTGACAAGATTAGAGTAGTAATTACGAAGGACATACCTCATGGATTCCACGGTATAAAACACATCTGCTGATTTATTAGCCACATGCCACTCCTGTAAAACCTACAAGGAAACAGGACCCTCAGGCTCCAACACAGTACAAACTATGTCAAAATACTAATACTCCCAAAGAGATTACAAGAAGCTGCACGAAAGCTACATAAAACCCAACTGGAAATCTATCAGCATAATCAGCTGTCCCAGGACATGTCAGGAAAAGGATGGTCCCACAAAGACTCGTGTAAAACTGAGGGAAAAAAAGGTGGGGAGGGAGGGAGGGAGGGAGGGAGGGAGGGAGGGAGGGAGGGAGGGAGAGAGAGAGAGAGAGAGAGAGAGAGAGAGAGAGAGAGAGAGAGAGAGAGAGAGAGAGAGAGAATAAACATTAGGACTGATCTAAAACCTCCACATTAAAAATACAAAAAAATATGGGAAAAAAGGTTCACTGTTCTCTACCAAATGACTCCAAGATTCAAATGAAACCCTTGAAATAATGGGATGCAGCATTTAAAGGAATAACAAAGAAATTACGGAAAGTGATGGAGGATGGAGGATGTGAATGAGAGAAGCAGCAAAGGGCTATTGGGAGGAACCCAGAAACCTTCCAAAGCTCAGTAGGTCAACTTTAAAAACATTACCAATAGCTGAAGGAAAACAGGAAATTTGAGGAATGAAGCCATTTCTGAAGAATTACAACATTCACACAGTAATGGAACACACACACACACACACACACTTAACATAATAAGACTTTTGTGAAATAGCTGAAATGGAATTGAAATGTGGATATCTAAGGTGTAGAAAATGATATTAAGGTGAAAACTAAAGAGAGAAAAGTGAAATACTATGAGACAAAGACACCAACAAAATCCAGAGGATCATTAAGGGTTAGCATAAAAAACTTAACTAGGAAAATCTAGAAGAAACATGTAAATTTCTAGGCATATAAGATCTCCAAAAACTAAACAAAAAGAATATAAGAAATCTAACAAATCAATACCACATAATGTTGTTATTGCTGTAATGAGGGCTTATGACACAGAAAAAACTCAAGACCCTAGAGAGATAAGATTTCCTGCTGAATTTAATTAAAGAACTAATATCACTGGTTTCTAAGTTATCTCATAACACAAAAAGAACACATCACTCTGTGGTGCCATTATTAACCAACACCAAAACTAGACGAAGCTTTGGTTGATGAAAACCACTGATAAACATAGATAGAAAAGTCCTAAGCAAAACATCTGCAAGTCAGAATGAACACAACATAAAGATCATACAGCATAATCAAGTTTGTTTCTTTGCAGACCTGCGAGGATGACCCACCACAAGCAAATCTACAAATTCTAAAGTGCACACAAGCAAAACAAAAGACAAAAGCTGCAAATCACGTCAACAGACAAAGCAAAAGTATTGGACGAAACCTAGCATCCCTTAATGACAAAAGCTTAGAAGAAAACACGTACAGAAGGATCAAATCCCAATACAATAAAAGCACATACAAGAAGCCCATAGCCAGCACCCCACCAAATGGAGAAAAATTAAAAAAAAAAATTATTTAATCAGTAATGAGACAAAGAAGAGTGTTCTTATTTAGTGTTAAAGAATTAAAGGGGGTAGGAGCAGGAAAAAGAGAAGTAAGTTAATCTGAATTTGCAGACACCATGAGCCTATAGTTAAAAGACTTTAATGACAGCACCAGAAACTTTTAGAATTGGTAAATTCATCAAAGTGTGGATACAAAATTGATATAGACATATAAGTCAGTAGCTTTTTCATATACTGAAACCAGCAAACCAACTAAAGGCGTAAATAAAAACAAAATCCACAAGTGACCAATGCAAACAAGTGAAAGATCTCTACAAGAAAATCTGTAAAATTGGAGAGAAATAACTTGAAAAAGAGTCTTGAAAACTGAAAAAGATTTCCATGTTCATTGTGAACATGACTGTACTACCTAAGTGATGTAGAGACTCAACAGGGCTCCCTGTCAAAATCCTCAGGGCATTCGTCACAGCAACAGAAAGAGCAGGTTGATGCTTAATATCAAATCACAGAAGAGCCAAAGTCAGTCAATCCTGAGCAAGAAGAGCAATCCTGGGAGTACTGCAAAGCCCAATTTAAAATAGATACTGTGAAGCTATGGCAACAAAGCAGCATGGTACTTCCTGGCCACAAAATGATACACAGACCAATTGCCCTGAATAAAGGACACAGAAATAAGTGCATATATCTACAGCCATAATCATCCACTGGAGAGAAGACAGCATCTTTAACAGATGCACTCAGAAAACTGGATATCCACATGACGAGAAAAAGAAAAGAAAAACAAACTATCCATTACCTTGCCCCCCCCAAATCAATTAAAATTTGATCCACGTTTAGCCTAATTCCTGAATCCCTGCAATAACTAGAATAAAACAATGGAGAACACATCAAAAATACTGATATAGACAATAACTTTCTGAGCAGGACCCCACGAGCTCAGGAAATAATAGAGAGAATTGGCAAGTAGAACTTAATTAAACTGGAGAATTTCTACACAGTAAAGAAGATAATTGGCCCAGTAGAGACACATCATACATAATGGGGGAAAATACGTTTGCCAGAAACTCATTCAAAAGAGAATTAACATCTAGAGTATATAAAAGCTGAAAGAACTAAACACTGAGAGAGCAAATATCAATCAATAGATGGGCACATGAACTGAACTAACATATTTCCAAAGAAGATCAAACGGACAATAAATACAGGTAAATATAAATCAAAACTATATATTGATATTAGATTATACACAGTATTATTTAGAAATTAAGAAAAATAAAAGTGTCATTCTCAAGAAAATGGGGAAAAGATTATCTGAAGCAAAAGAAAGTATTTTTCTCATTTTCTCTCAAATGTGGAGTCGTATGTGTGTGTGTGTGTGTGTGTGTGTGTGTGTGTGTATGTGAGAGAGAGAGACAGACAGACAGACAGAGGTAAAAGTAGAAAGAACATTTTTGGGAAAAGGAGGAAAATTGAGGGAAGACAGAAAATAGAGTGGGAGAATATGATCAAAGTATGTCACCCTATGTTGTATATAAGTGTAAAAAGATATATACATGTATTCAAACACTACATTATAATATATTATGAATACACAGAATTTTACATTTTATTGACAACAATAAGTTTCACTTAGTAATAATACCTGCTGGGAACTAGGATTAAAAACTTAATCCTCCTGCCTTATCCCTTTAAAAACACACTGTAACAAGTAGTCTTACAAATAGCATTTATGTCTGTAATATTCCTTATGTTCAATAGGTATAAAAGTATGTGTGTATGACATGTGTATATATGAATGATATTTGGAAAACATCTTTTGACTTCTCTTCTGTGTGTTGGTGTTACAGTTTAAGTAAACATGCAGTCTATTGGATATATATTGGATATACATATAACCAACCTGAAAAGGCAGAACTACAAAGATACATTGAAAATGCTGTGTCAGAGCACTGTCCTTAGTTTGACCATTTCCCTAGAGTACAAGGGACAGCCACTCGTCCTTTTTCAGCATATAACTCTATTGTTCATCCCAGAAACTAAAATTTGTATGTGTGTTTTTTTAATTAATTATTAATATCTTTATTTTGATTTAAGATTACAATAATTACATTTCTCCTTCTTAAGCCTTCCATATATCCTTTCTTGCTCTTTCGAATTCATTGCCTCTTTTCTCATCAATTGTTATTACAAAAGCACAAAGGTATATATGTATAAACATACATAGTCTTTCCTTACTATATACATTACAAATATGAAGTAATATTTTTAGAAATTTACTTTATAAGAGCTCATAGTTTGTCTTGAGTCTCAGATAAGAGTTGGGTGTTCTGAGCTGTGCTGGGATGCTTAAGGACTACACATACTTTTACAGTTAGTTGGCTTGGATCCCCTTTGCATTACTAGATGGACATGAAAATTAGGGGTAGAAATGTGATGAAGAGTGTGTTTGGTTCAAACTGACAAGGGATTAGCTTCTGATGGTTCATCTTCATTACCAACTTCACAAAACTTAAAAACACCAAGAATACACACACGTGAGCATGTCATGAGGGCATTTCCCAAGAGGTTTGACTTAAGGGAAGACCCACTCCACGGGCTACGGTTCTAGAATAAAAAGAGAACAAAGGACCATATAAGCAATCTTCTTTCTCTCTACATACAGACTGGGCAAAATATAAGCAGCCCCATACTCCTGTCATCCCAGCTAAGAGTCACTCCTGTGATCACACCTTCCCTGCTATGGTAGACTGTATGGCCACACCTTCCCTGCTATGGTAGACTGTGTGGCCACACCTTCCCTGCTATGGTAGACTGTGTGGCCACACCTTCCCTGCTATGGTAGACTAAATGGTCACACCTTCCCTGCTATGGTAGACTGTGTGGCCACACCTTCCCTGCTATGGTAGACTGTGTGGCCACACCTTCCCTGCTATGGTAGACTGTGTGGCCACACCTTCCCTGCTATGGTAGACTGTGTGGCCACACCTTCCCTGCTATGGTAGACTGTGTGGCCACACCTTCCCTGCTATGGTAGACTGTGTGGCCACACCTTCCCTGCTATAGTAGACTAAATGGCCACACCTTCCCTGCTATGGTAAACTGTGTGGCCACACCTTCCCTGCTATGGTAGACTGTGTGGCCACACCTTCCCTGCTATGGTAGACTGTGTGGCCACACCTTCCCTGCTATGGTAGACCAAACCCACAAACATGACTCCAAGAAACCTTTCTCCCTTAAGTTGTTTCATGCAGAGCATTCTGTCATAGTATCAGCTAAGTGACTAGTACACATAGTATATGGTGCTCAACAGCACTGCAGAATTGCAATCTTACTAGTCTGTGATATAGTACACTTCAGGCTTCTGCTGGCTCCCATAATTACTGAACAATTCTACCACAGCATCAGAAAGGAACAAAACTATCTCACCTTCCTATACTACAAAGTTTCTCTCTTTGCTAGATCCATCCTTTCTCTGCCAAATGCAATTCCTGTGTGCACACTTTACGTACCTCCTCTGTTTGGCTATGAAGATGTATACCTAATATTGCTATCAGTTTTAAAAAATTGTACACAGAAGACAAGCATCCTCCAAACAAGGTATGAATAGGAAGGACAGTCCTTGAGCCTCAGTGGCTATATTTGGAGATGTAGCACCATTAGGTCCTTTACTGTGATTTCTTGCTTCTTAGTAAGTAATTCTAATCTGGATAAATAACATTGCCATTCTGATAAGTGAGCTGTTCTCCACTTAGCACTTAAATCTGTGTTCATAAGCCTTGAAGAGGAAAAGCAAATAAGATTCTAGATAAGGTAGCTTCTCTAGTGTAGGCATCAACTTCCTCAGGGTATGTAATGCAAAAGGCCCCTGGTAGAAGCCCTCCTGGGGAGGGGAGGGAAGCCAAAGCCAACAGAGGGGCTTCATCTGTAAGTCAGTAACATTTCAGCCAGTCTGAAATGAATGGTAGAAGACTGGAGTACAGGAGAGAAGACTCTCAACACATACAGGGGGGCAGAGGGAAACTGAACAGAAAGATTACCTGCTGGGGGTGGGAACTACCAAGAGGGAAATGCAGTCAGAATCCCTGCTTGGCTCAGTCATTTTATTTTAATATAAAACACTCTCATAGTAATAAAAGGCCAGTAGAGCTTTATATAGAATGTGTCAAAGTTAAAAATGCTGAATTCTAATTAATATTGAAGAAACTGCCAAATAAACATAGAAGAAGAAAACAAAACCCAGAAGAATGACCACTTTTGAAAACCGGGAATAAATGGGGGGGGGGGGCCAACTACTGTTTCTCTTTCTTGTTCCTTCTAGGTACACAGTATGCTTCAGAAACTTAAAGGAAAAACTAATTAAAAGTGAGAGAATGTACATTCACAAGATGGTGTAGGGACAACTGGATAACACACAAAAAGTGAAGTCAGATCCATTGCTCATATCAATAGAGCACATGGCTAAAGAGAACAGTAAAACTATGCAGCTGTTGAAAGGAAGCAAGGGAACACACACCCCGCACCTTGCTCAGGCAGCAGTTTCTTACATATGACAATCAATGCAAAACTGACAAAGCTATAAACTGGGTAAGGAGGCTATCAACACGACAAACACTTGTGCTTCCAGGCATGCCATCAAGAAAGCAAAGACACAGAAGGATAAACATCCACTCTTATGTGGAACCTCAAAAAGCTGATCTCATGGAACCTGAGAATAGAACATCATTTGCCAGATAGAGGGTGGGTGAAGGGAGGGATGGGGGAGCTTGACTGAAAGCACTACCATAGATAACAAGAGTCGCAATATTCTGTCTGTTGTAAGAATGAAAATAGCCAATACCAGGATAACATTTCTAACGGCTAAAAGAAAGTTATTATAAAGAAATCATGAATAGTTAAGGTAATAGATGTTTTAGCCTTGATTTAAACATTAATTAGTATATAACATGTAATGACACCGCATTCTATTATTATACACAGTTTTTATACTTCATATATCAGTTAAAAACAATTTAATTTAAAAGCAAATAAATAACTGGCTGGAGATAAAGCTGCTCTTCCAGATTCCAAATTTCCATTTCCAGGACCCAAGTCAGGCAGCTCACAACTCCCTGAACGTCTAACACGAGGGGATCTGACAGCTTTTTTCTGGCCTCCCCGAACATCTGTTTTTATATGCACATACCCACCAACAGATACATACATACCCATAGTTAAAAATAAAATACTTTTCTAAAAAATAAAATGATCCACAAAATGAGAGAAAATATTTACAAACCAAAGATATGACCAGAGTCTACAAAAACCTTTAAACAAAAAACCCAAATAAACTAATTTTAAGACAGGCTTAAAAGAATGTTCAACAGGTATTTCTCTAAAGAATTAGCCAATGTGATATAAGCACCAAAACATCACTGCTATCAAAAAATAGATAAATAAAAACATGACATACTCTGTCATATCACCAAGTTGTAAAGACAGATAAAAAAATGAACCTTGGAGAAACGAAATATTCTTATTTTCCCTGCTAGTAAGAATGTAAAACAGTTCAGTCACTATGAAAACAGTTCAACATTTTAAATCCTCAAAAAGCTAAACAGAATCGCCACGACTTGGGAATTCTATCCCCAGGTTATGCACAAGACAGATGAAAACTAGGAAAATTAAAATTTGTAAAATGTTGAGAGCAGCATTAGTCACAATACTCCTGACATAGAAACAATACAAGTTCCCACTGTGGGTACATAGAAAGTAGTATATCCATGTAAAAAATACTATTTGATCACACAGAGAAATGGACAGTAACAGGAACTTCAGTATGAACGGACCTTGAAAACACATTGCTAAGTGAAAGAAGCCACACAAAAGATCCCTATCACTTTATTTGTGAACTTTTCAAGTTGGCAAACTTTAGAGACAAGGTGTAGATGAATTAGTGGCTGCCTTGGTCTAAGAATGGGAGTGAGGCTGAGAGGAGGAATGGGTATGGAGCTTTTTTCACAGATAAAAATGGTCTAAAACCAGCCCTATGAATGTATCAAAGGCTAGTGAACTGTGCACTTCATTATGGAAAGGGGAGTAATATATATTTGTATCACAAACTGATGTTAAAAGACTGTAAGATGGAGTTCTGACCTCAATATAAATATCTGTAAATTTTCATCCAATAGTACACTTATCGGTATACTTTATCATATACAAATTATACTCAGTATAGTATTTATGTTCTTAAAAGATCTCCAATACATTAATTTTATTGGACTGAACCCAGACAATAAAATATAACAAGCAGGAAAGAGCATAAAAACAATCATAGCATACTATCTTTTACAGTCAGGGCTAATCCTCAGTAACAGAAGTATCATTTCTTTTTTACTGGAAAAGCTTCAGTGCTGTGGAGAGAATGGCCGTCTATCAGTGTCAAGATAATTTTCCAGGAGAAAAGTAACAATGTCGATTTAATTACCTTTTCCCTAACATTCTGAGCAAGCATGCTTTATTAACAGGTTGCTTATTTTTCTAACAGAACTCTTAATTGTTAAAGTATTCATTCTCGGTTTGTGTCTTAGTCACTATTCTATTGCTGGAAGAGGTTCTAGTACCAAGGCAACTCTTATAAAAGGAAACATTTAATTGAGGACACACTCACAGTTTCAGAGGTTTAGTCCATTATCATCATGACGGGAGCATGACAGTATGCAGGCAGGACTCTGGAAGCTACATTCTAAGTTGGCAATAAGATGACTGGACCTGACACAGGCTTTTGAAACTCTCAAATTTCACCTCCCTGCAATTCACTTCTTCAAACAAGGCCACCTCTACACCAGCAAGGCCACACCTCCCTTACAACCCTCGAAAACAGCTCTACAGCATGGTGACCAAGTATTCAAATATTTTAGCCTATGAGAGTTTTATCCAAACTACCACAGTTTGCTTTGGGGGAGTAATACAATTTTACCTTAAAAACATAAATCTTCCCTCTGTAAGACACTTAGATACAAAATCGTTTCTCTTATAGAAGCTAAATTTGGCAAAGAGCTGACAAAGTGGGAAGATAATACTGATCATAGGCTGACAAAGCCCTATCTAGGAGTTCCAATCTGCTCACCTGTCGACATCTTCAGAGGCAGCAGCCTCAGTTAACAGGAATCAAGGGCTCCCTCAATATTAGCTAAACTTACTCCTCACATCTAATCCATGAAACAGGCCACCATTCCTACCACAATCTCTCACTGGCAAGCGGAAGGACTGCATGATTAACAAAAGCCCTACAGTCAAGAAGCTCAGAAGTGAGCCAGGAATCCTGACAAGCCTGTCCATCCACCCACCACCAGAAAAGCAATTTCTAACCAATAGAATATGCCAACTTCCATAAAGCAAGCATATTTTCCTCTCTTTTAATAATAAATGTTGGCATTTACATTGATAACACATGGGAAAACTTACTCCCACACCATCTTTAATAGTATATCCCACTCAACCTCAGACTTGCATAGAGCTTTGGCCTGTGCAGTTCTGAGTTTTAATCTGATCCTTCCCTGTGTATCTCTACATTTCCAGGAATGAAGTCTCAATACATGCTACAACATGGGTACCACATCAGCCAGGTTCTTGGCCATGCTGTGATTCACAAGCATAGCTTCAAGCATCAGAGGGTAGGTATTACAGAGTCCCAGAAACAAAATAATGGCATGAAGTTAAATAAAAGGCTTTCTTAAAATCATTCACAAATTCGGAAGCTTTTTCAAAGACAAAAACTTGACAATTTAATATGATCTGAGTGGACAAACAAATCCTTTCAAGCTCGTTCAAAAACAGTGAGCAGTGAGCGTTCAGGTTAGCAGTCGCCTACATGATAACCCTAGCCTGAAAATAAGTACATTAACTACTGTATAGTCTGAAGAAAGAAAAGGAGGCTTCTTTGAGTATCAATGCCATATTTGGACTTTGCAGTCCTCTGGGATATAAAACACAGACCAAATTACGGGCCACTTTAGAACAAAGCTGTAACTATCCACACATTTTTCATTCTGCTAAAAGGAAAGATGAATGAAAGCCAGTGGAGATAACTGAAGCCACTTTGAGATCTTCTTTGCTAATACCAGTAAATTCCTTCTTTAAAAGCAAGGCTTTTTTTGTTTTTCCTTTTAGGACACTCACTGTCATTAGATGCTTGCATCACTGCTGTCCTTAAATGGGGTGAGCTGCTTATTGCTGAAACTGCCTTGATGGAGAAGGTCAGAGAGGAACAGACCTGTTTATTATAAAGCATCCTGGAACTGACATTTGTAAACAAATACACTCTTCAAAGGCAAAATGCCCACTCCTGGGTGCTGCCAAGGTGCACCAATTTTCCTAACAGCCCCAGGAGCCAGCTCCTAAGCCTTACATGAAAACTAGCCTCCTTGTTTTGGGGTCTTACCTTGGCTTTGCTCAGTAATGCTAATGACTTTATCTACAATAGTCAACAGCCTGCTATTTTTCTGAAGTGAAAAACTAAGCTTCCTTCAAAGAATAAAAGCTGGTTCAGTATTTACAATTTTTGTGTGTTAGTCATGTTAAAGGCAATACTAGACCAGATACTATGGCCTAGTACACCAGGCCAAACCAAAAACAGCATCAAGAATCAAGACAGAGATGACTACATAGCAAAATGATTGCAAAGCCTTTGTTTTCTCTTAAAACATCAGTTTTATACCAGTATTCTGATACCTAGCATGGAAATAGCCATACTAATGGTGATATACACAATTTTTAAGTTTTCAATTTTAAAAAGTATTTAAATTTTAAAAAGCTATCATCAAAGTACAGGGCTATTGAGCTGATGGACTAAGCTTATGTCATGAATTTTATCCAGAAGATATCATTTCCTTGCAAATGCTTGAAAAATATCAGTTTACTAAGTCCTTAGTGTATTCATGTTATAACTCCAAGTGTTTTGACTGGACTGTGTTTGGAGCAAGGAGCCAACCCTACTTGAAATAGGCCAAACAAAGTAAAACTGGTTATTGCACTAATGGACTCATCCTTGCTTTAACAACTTCTTTCTGAGTTTCAGAGAGCAACTGCATTGCTTCAAATACACACCTGTTTCACCAGAGAAGAACTCTGTAAAATGTTCAACTTAGAAATAAATGTGAATTTAATTTAACACAAAACACATTGTCCTTCAAAATTTTGCCTTCAATACTGCATGTTCTATTTTCTATAATACTTCAAAAAGGACCAAATTCAAACAGTTCACATTCCTAATCAAAGAACAAGGTCCTGAAGCCAGAGACCTATGTTCCAAGAGTGGTTTAGTTGCCAACCCTACTCATAACTGCTTAGCCTGACACGCAGCAGATACACCAGAGCCCTGTGATGCTTCTCAACTCAAAAAGTATTAAACTGCAAAAAAATGCACAGTGCTAGGTCAATGCTCACCATATTTTTATTGTCTCTTTCTACACAGAAACTACTTTAAGGATATGCTACTTGTTTCTTGGCTTATGTACCTCCAGCCCCTCAAGCTGTTTCGAAGAATTTCTCTCGATTTGATGCAAGTTAACTTGACATGAAGAAACACGCCTTTTTTTTTTTTTTTTTTTTTTTTTTTTTTTAACCACATTAAGGTTCCCATGTGGCCCATTAAAAGTGTTTGGGATTATTAGTACAGTTATTAAATGTTTAATGCATTATGCAGAGGGGGATCTTGCCGTGCTCCGAGAACTTTAACTTCAGCCTGTTCTGGCTGGAATGCTCAAACATGAAAGCTAACTGTTTGCAGATTTTTGCACTTGGTGCCCTAACATCAGTTAAAATGTGGACTACAAGAGGAAAGAATTTAGCCAAGAGCTTAACAGAACAGAGAAAGAAGTTGGGGCAAGAGTCAGGCAAACAGGAAACATCCTTCCATTTGTCCCAGTGCCAAAATGAAGGCAGACAGTTGTCCTGGGGCAATGTTCAGGATCTGGGAAAAATATACCAACTAGACTCTACCTTGAAGGATACACTCTGAAGAGCTGGGACTGGGAGAGGTACCCACTCACTCTACTTCCAAGAGAAGGGGTCTGTAATCAAAGCTACAGGCACCTTTTTCTGCACTTTTCACTGGGTGAGGACTTGGCAAGAGCTCCAAATGACTGTCCTCACTGTGGTTAGGGTCACTGCTTTGGAAGCCAGACAAAAAAATACCACCCACAAATAATCAGACCAATGGAAATTATTTTTAAAGATTTCCTTTTGGCACAGGTTTATCTAGCAAAGGCAACTCCCAATGGAAATTAAATACAAGTTGGTATTCTCTTTAAATTACTGAGCTAGAAAAAATGACAAACTAATAAGGGTCCTGAATTAGTGTGGGATGCTCTCCCTCCACTGGCCTCATTAGAAGGCACAGGTATCCCAGGAAAATGTGTACTTCAGTGGACAGGCAGGTGTATGCTGAACACAGACCTGGCACTGCTATCCTTAACATCCTGTAGCATAGCCAACAATCTCTGAGCTAAACTGAGCCTACACACCCTCCTTAAACCCTAAGATCCCTTACTGTGGATGATACACACATCTGACATATTCATACTCCTCTTGGGCCTTAAAGCTCAATTCAGCCAAAAGGACTTCAGCTTTATTATTCCTTTGCTTCTATAGAAAGGTTCCTCTTAACACTCACCCTATGTGATGTTTATGTCTGGAGGGGTAAGGAAGAAGGCAGTACCAATCAGCTTTGCTACTTCAACTCAATCTTCTAGTTGCATATGATTGTCTGTTAAATGCAATTACTTTATAATGACTGAAGATAGCTTCTAGAGTCAGTCCAGGACCGAAAACCAATCTAACTGGTAGCTTTGTAATCCTGGGTACATTTCCTGTGACAAACCATATAAAGCCCATGGTATAAAGGGCATAAACGATATAAAGCTCACAGCAGGGACTACCAAAAAGATGACCAACTGACAATGTGGGTGGTCTTTGTTCTCCCTCCCTGAATTTCTTTTTCTGTCTGGTTCTCTTATTGATTATCTATTGAAAGGTCACCTAAAACAGAAGCCTTACAATAAGCCAGAGTTTCTAATTCATATTTGTCTCATTAAGGAGGTTGAAGTATTATAACAATATAGTGAAAATACACTCATTTGCTGAGTAACAGTCTTGGAATAGAAAAGGTGTAATTATTAAATAATCATGCAAAAACATGTCATACTTAGTGCCCGTTTGTAAGATTTCCATGATCAATAACAACTCTAACTATGTACAAAATATGTTCCAGGTCATAAGCCTGCTCTTGCCTGTTTGTGCACAGGCATGCATTTCTTTGCATCCTACTGAAGTATGGTTTCACAGAATAATTGCAGGATTGAAAGATTTTGTTGCTTATTTTGATCTTTCTAGGGATTTGTTGTTGTTGTTTTATTTTAAAAGACAGGTTCTCTCTACAAAGGCTAGGCTAGCCTCACAGTCCTCCTAATATGAGCAAAGACTACAGACCTGCAAAACTAAAACAGTATTATCTGAAAATGTTTGCTCGCCCCGAAGAGGTTTGCTGAAATAATCCAGAGACAATCTTCCACTCCTCAGAGTCAGACTCATAACATCATTCTCCAACAGGAAAAAAGGAAAAACGGGGAAGGGTCTGCTTCTATTGATAAGCAGATATTTTCACATATTGTGACAATTTCATATTTCAAATGAAACAAAAGTTGACCAAAGCATAGCTTCCCCAAGGGAACCACATTTTCAGGATTCTGTCAAGTGAGAAAGGAATCCAAAGAGGAAGTGAACATTGGGTGCAGTGTCTAGAACATGTGTGTAGAGTCTCCAGGAGTGCTCAAAGATTTAGACGAAAGAAGAACAGGTCAAAGTGGGAAAATACAAAACTGTGGTTGCAGCAGGCAGTAAAGCTGTCACATGAGGAGTATGAGTCAGCGCTACCAGGGCCACCTGCTGACTCTGCAGGCTGCCTACCTACCAGCAGCCCTCCACCTGCTCAACTGAAAGCTGGAGAGCTAACTTCTTCCCAACAGTGAGGTAAGAAGCATTAGGAGAAGACCACATGTCCAGCTGCCACTTGTGTTAATCACTGACAGTGGCTGGGAAGGAGCAGGTGGACACAACCTGACAAATTCAATAGCTTCTGAAGCCAGCTGTGGTGACTCAGTCCTCAATCTTAACACTGGGAAGGCTGACTGCCAAGATTTCAAGGACAGCCTGAGCTACAGAGTGAGACCTTGTGTGTGTGTGGGGGGGGGGGGGGGAAGACCAAGACTAACACTAAACCAAACAGCTCAAAGTAGGTTCAGGGAGGTAGGTGTCCATTTAGTATAAAAACCTTATCTTACTGCCTCAGGGTTATCAGGCAGGTGAGTCAGCAGCTTACCACTGCTGTGACCAAGTGTCCAGATAAATGAAATAAAAAAAGAAATGTTGGTCTTGACTCACGATTCCAATGAGTTCACTACACAAACACTTGACCCAGTAGGTTCAGTTCTGTTTGCTAAGGCAGAACACCAGGAAATCCATGTTAGAGAAAGTCTACTCAGTTCATGGTGCTCAGGAAGGGGGGTGGGTGGGAGTTGAGTTTATGTGTGTGAGAGAGGTGGGGGGAGAGCTTGGCTCCATAACAGTCCCTGCTCTATAAATCATTAAACTATCAATCCATAAATGGATTCATCTAGTTAGGAGGTAGGACCCTCTGCTCTAGTCACCTCTAAAGACTGCTACAATGAATACCAAACCTTCTTCATGGGTTTCTAAGAAACATTTAGGATTCAAACAGAATATCAAATGAGCAGGTGTAGTTCAGCACCTCAGATGCATGTTATTCCCACCAATACCCCAGAGGCATCATGGTTGTGACTGGAAGGATACAGAAGAGACTGTGAAAGAATCTGACACACGTCCCAGGGTTTGGTTTTTATTTTATTCTCAGAGACTCTGATTAAGAAAGCTGTATCACAGGGAAATAAAATAAAGCAGACTAAATAGATGTTTTCAGATTATGGAAACAATGTATTGCAAACATTTTAAGCATTAAAGAATCATCAGCAACAGTAAGGAAACAAACTGGT
The DNA here is from genome assembly GCA_033318265.1 of Phyllotis vaccarum. Taxonomy (NCBI): domain Eukaryota; kingdom Metazoa; phylum Chordata; class Mammalia; order Rodentia; family Cricetidae; genus Phyllotis; species Phyllotis vaccarum. The sequence goes on along the minus strand of JARWLC010000001.1, from coordinate 164,928,444 downwards.
TTCCTTCTGTCAGCAAGGTAAACAAAGGGACAAGGGCATGGTATAATTCCACAGTTGTGTGATGAGTGCACCTGGGAAGCAGCCAGGGGTTTTGCTTCAAACAACAGAGTGGTTTTGGATCCTGCAGAGGTACACTGTGCCCAATTCAAGCTGGGTCCATTCATGCTGGCCCATTAATAATTTGCCAGGTGCCAGAGGCTAGAGCCAGCTCCCTCTCACTATAGCCTGCCCGATTATCAGTAGAACTAGGCAAGCTCTAACAGGAAGGCTCTGTGCTGACACTGGCAGGCAGGGAAGACAGCTCACTGCATAATGGGGCTAAGCCTGAGATACAGCAATCTAGCTTGAAAGATAAATATGACCACAATACGTAGTTCTCATGGCTCATGGAATTTTAAGAAAATGGGGGTCATTAGTTCAAAGTCTAAATATAAATCAAGAATCTCTCTCTCTCTCTCTCTCTCTCTCTCTCTCTCTCTCTCTCTCTCTCTCTCTCTCTCTCTCTCTCTCTCTCTCTCTCTCTCTCTCTCTCTGCAGGAGAGAAGAGAAAACATGGGCTTGCTGTGGCAAATAGCTAGGCCACTAAAAGCCATTGTGGCTGTGAGTGCAGTAAACAGATAGATATGCATTGCTCCTGTTTGCTTTCTGTTACTTTAATAAACAGCATAAGCAAAAGTACAATGAGAAGGAAAAGATTTATTTCAGCTTACACTTACAGGTCACAAGCCATCACCATGGGAAGTCGGGGCAGGAACTGAAGGAACACTTTTAAGCAGAAACCATGGTGAAATGGCTGCTTCCTGAAATGTTCCTTGGCTCATTCCTTGGCTTACCATTTTATACAGCTCAGGTGTTCATGGCTAGGTCCTCTCACATCAATCTTCAATCAAGACAATCACAAGCCAATCTAATTGAGGCAATTCTCAGACTGAGATTCCCTCTTCCCAGGTGACTCTAGGCCTACGTCAAGTTAACAGCAACAAACCTATACATGGATTACTAAGGCTCAGTCTAGCTCCCCTCTGGGATGATTAGTATGAAATAGCTTTCGCATGCACATTGAGTCCCAGATGCTTCCACTTCAAGCTCTCATCCATCATTAAAGAGATGCACTTCAGTCATGACATGAGGTTCTTGGCCTGGTGGGAATTCTATTCTCACTTTTGTAGACAAGAAAGTTAAAGCTCAAAAAATGTCACCTAGCCAAGGTCTCCCACCTAAAGAGTAAAAGGGGGACCACACCCTGCCAACCTAATGCTGTTGGATCACTTAATTGGCAACGTTTGAGTGCTCACAGAGTGGGAAGAACCAAGTGGAGAAGGAAATGGCTGTGGAGATATTTTCAAATACAATAAACTCTGTCTGGAAAAAAAAAAAAACAACAAACAAACAAAGACTGGAGGAGGTGGATCTGTCCTCTGATATCTCCAACTGTTTTTATTGTATTTGAAAATATCCCCACAAATGGTTCATTTTTCCCCCTCAGACAGACATCCATTCCTCATGCCATTTTCAAATCCAGCCACAACAAAATCAAATCCAAGTTCATAGCAGGACTTGCTGAAGACCACAGGTGTGAGGCACCAGGGTGGGAGAACAGTAAAGGGATGAAGGAGATGGCTCGGAGGAACCAGCACCTCAGCTGCATGTGTCGTCCTGCAGCATGGAGAGGGAGAGGCCAAGTCCCCAGCATCCTATCTGAAAGCAGACATGGAAATACAGGACCCCCGCCCTCATGTTATCAGTGCTTCTGATGGGAAGGGAAAAATGATTTGTAAGAAAGCAAAGGAGCTTGGCTGCTTTGGGATCAATCCGGTGATGTCCCTGCCATTAACATACTCCACCATCCCATTCTCCCTGCCACCTCCCAATACTTTCTCCTGCCCTTTACCAGCAATTTTAAGAGAAGGGGCAGGAGGGGAACACCAGGGTACAAAGTTCTAGAGATTTCTCAAGCCCAGCTCCACATCTGCCTTCTCCATCCACCTCCAGGATAACTCGTCTTGCGTCCTAGCAACAAACAGCTGCTGCACAGCAATACTCCTGAGGCCAAGGCCTTTCCTGGGTGTGAGAGCTGCGTGCAGGTGCCACAGAAGCAAGAAGGATGGCCTGGGCTTTGACCCATCAGCCTTAGGTATAAATTCCAATTCAACCATGTGCTGGGTCACAGTGGCCTCCTCACAAAAAACAATGATAATGGTTCTTATCTTTACCATGTAGCTATAGCAAAGAGTCAAAGAAGGTGCATCTGCTGGAACCTGGTCCTTTCCAGCACAGAACAGACAAACAGCAACTGTCTCTACTCTTTTCTTCTCACTTGGTATTGGTGAGGTGGCCTTGCCTGACAATCTTTGCCTTTCTGCCCCATACTTCTGTTAATTTGCTTTCTTCCAGAGACTTCAAATGGATGCCAGGCAAACTGCATGAGGACAAAAGATTATGTTCCAAGTACTCACTGGCTTGTAGCAACAATCATTTAGTCTTTTGAAAAGGAAATGGAAGATTTACTTACTTATACTGCATTTCTTACTTTCTACGCCTGCATGCATAAGGTAACGCCATAAAGTTAGGGTCAAAATACAGCCAGTGTCCATGTCAATAATGTCACTACATATAATTCTGCTCATATAATTTTGTTCTACTTGAGTCAAATGAAATTCTACTTAATTGTATTATACAGCAATGTCAAAATTTAATCATTAGTTCAATGACTTTTACTCAGCCATCTCCAATTTTTAATTATTATTAATAATGCTCAAATGCACATCTTCCAGTAAGAACATTTGTTCAAGCAGTGGAAAGGTCCAGATACTTTTTTAAAAGATTTACTTTTAAATGTATTTTATGTGTGTGGGTATGGCAGGCCCTAGCATGGCTGCCTTTGACACTGGGAAAGCAATGAAGAATAGTAATGTCGGGGCTGGAGAAATGGTTCAGTTGTTAAGAGCACTGGCTGTTATTCCAGCGGACCTGGGTTCAATTCCCAATACTGTCTATAATTAAAGCCCCATGGGATCCCATGTGCAAACAAAACAACCATATACATAAAATAAATAAATTGTAAAAAAAAAAAAATGCTTAATATCTGATTCTTAAATGTCCACATGGAGAAAACATTTTAGCTCTGGAAAAGTGGCTGAGCAGGTAAAAGCAGTTGCTTCCATGCCCGACAACCTGTGCTCAGTCAAATCCTACGGTGGAAGTCATCTTTTGGCCTTCATAGTGCCTGGCACATACACACTTGCACTGATGCACATACATAGAAAGGGTAATAATAAATTTAAAGACGAAACAAAAGTTTTAAAAACTGGAGGCCATTATCCCCAAACCCATAATCCCATAAGCGATGGCATGGTATCGGCATGGTACTCTTTGGATTTTGTTTGTCTGTAATATCTGAAAAATAAAATAACAAACTCATGACTCCTGAGTCACATCACTAAATCATCTGTCCATTTGGCCATCCTTTCAAACAGTGCAATCATGTCTCCTCTTAGCTACATGCATTCCACTACTCGAACTGTAGAGGAAAGAAACAGGCTGGTGTATATCTACCTTCAGTGTTTGTGTATGTTCCGTTTGTCCTCTGAGAAGACAGAGTAGAAGAGAGTATTACCTCTCTCTTCTCCTCAGAGCAGAACCCCACCCCTACATCACAGTTTCACCTAGCATGAGCCTCCTTCCTTCCCACCCTCAGGACCTCTACCCAGATCAGCAGATTCTTCATATAATAAGCTCCTGGCAGTTTCTGAATGTCAGTTCAAATTATCATGAGCCCATCAGAAGACTTCCCTGACATTCTCAGTCACACAGCTCAAAAGCTTTTCAAACTGATTTACTCATCGGGAGAGTCCTCTACTTACCTTCCCTTGTCCTACTCCACCCAATTTACCTCCTTACTTTCCAAACACACTGTTTCCCATAGGAAGGGAGATGGTGTGCAGCTAACTCACTTCTTCAGGTCTTCTCAGTGAGGTCTTCCCCTGAGATTTCCTCTTATGCGCCCCCCCCCCAAAAAAAACAAAGCAACTAAAGCATCAGTGTGTACTGAACATACATAATTGTCATGTGTTACATGACATATAACTCACCTGTTTTACTTTCTTGCTAGGTAAGACTTGCCACCTACCAACCTCTGTTATTCAAGTACTCGTTTGGGTTACTGCTCATGGCCAATTGTCCTTCCTCCAGTGTAAGGCCCATTAAGGAAAGAAATGTATGTTTTGTTCACCAACCTGAAGGTCTTAACAGTGTCTCAGTAAACATTTGATAAGGAATGGATCCACTTCCTAGCAATTACCAGTATCTTTTTGCTGGCTTCCCTGATTGCTTATTTACTTCTTGTTTTCTTCCAGATGACCAGAGTGGGACCAGCAAGAGAAAACTGCCATTAAATCCACATGCTCAGTGGGTAGTAACAAATCCAACACATCTCAGGATGTGTGCCATAGATACCTCAAAGACCCCATGGGGCTGGGTCTGATGTGGGGCCAAGAAGGAGATGCACAGCACTCTAATTCCCTATTACCTTCTGATTCTCTGAAAGAATATTAGCCATCTGTAAAGGAATCACTATTTACCTAATTACAGTGCTAAGAAAATGTATTTCATTTATTTTGTATTCCACGTTTGGAAGTCAGCTTTAGACTGTAATTGCGGCCTAAACCCCAGTAGTAAACAAACCAGCTTGCATTTTATATGTTACCATGAGGCGCTCTCTCCAGGTTTGCTCTTCAGAGCCAAGGAAATGTTGACACAGTTGCACACCAAGTTTCAACATGCTGATCATGTTAAAATAGTGCACAAGAAATATTTTTCCACTTTATAAAAAGCCAGACTGTTTACATGCTTAAGTGGCCAGAGACTTTGCTATCTGTGTGTGGTCCTGAAGTTTCAATATCATAACCATGAGTACAAAGTGAGGCAGCATGCAACAGACTTGGCTATGAAGGTCCACAACCAAAATGGGAATCAAGATGTTACCTCTCGAGAACTCAGAAAACAGGCAGGTTTAAAGTGTGTGGGGAAGGAAGATGTCTTATTTATTTTAATACAGTTTTGGAGGAAAAATAATTTGATAGAGCTCAGCTATCTGTGTAGTTGTTTAGCAAAGTATATTATTAAGTAGAGAAACAACAGGAAGAGCTCACAAGGCCTTCAGCCTATAGGATTCTTACGAAATTACAGAAATATGCCAAGTACAGTGTTCAGTAACTCCAAGCTCAGAGTTGCTTGGTAGAAAAGATCTACAAAACAGCTACTGAGCATAGATCTCAAGGACATATGTAAAGAGGCTTTACTCCAACTTGAGCCAGTGGCTCAACATCGGTCGTGGGCCTGCTCACAGAAACTACCAACCAGAACAGGGGCCCCAAGTTCACAGCCAGGCCAAAGGAGAAGACAGCCCCCGCCCAATCTTCTGTGTCTTTCCCATTTTCCAAGCAGCACTGGGTTTGGCTGGCAATTTACTGTTTCTTCAAGCTCGAAATAGAATTTACACAGAAGTTCCACCCTGTCCAGACAAGATAGAAGTGACAAGAGACCTCACAGAAAGAAAAATTATCTACATCCGTGTAACTGAAGACATGTCCACATTCCCAGAGTCTAGAGTTTAATGCTTGGGATGGTCTCTGGATTCTGGCTGTTTGCACTTATCACTCCTCAAAGTCCCAAGTGCTTCAGGTTAGTGAGCACCCCCGGTTCTCATGTTTTTAACGGCTTTCCATGTGAAGAACCTTCACAGCACACTGTGGGTAAACAAAAAAGAAGAAAAAAAATCTCGTAATGTGGGCAGGTTCGTGCTGCAACATGAGATGACCTTTTCCTTTGGCTGCCAAATGCACACTCTGTTACTCTCGGTTGACCGAATAAGTGAAAGAATGGTACTTCATTAGGTTTTATTTTCCTGGCATTATTATTTTTTTCCTCCTACAGTTTCTTTTACAGAGTTTGCTGTGGCTATAGGTCAGAAGAGTTTTCCCGTTGCTATGAGAACAGTGTAAATAAGTGAACTTTAAAATTCACTTTGGGGGTAAGGAGCTGCCACACTTCCGGCTACCTAAGCCCTGCTGGATGTGCATTACATAGTCTTCCCTACAGGAATAGAGCAAGACCATCTAACATGACCTCCTCCATCACAGCTGCCATCTTTGGGACCAGGAAAACCCCAGAAGCCTTACAGAGGCCCTGTAACTACTGGGATTTCTCCACATCTAGTAATAGTCCCATGTGCTCAGATAGAAACTTAAGCTCAATATAACATTTTCAAAGTGCAGAAATATTCAAGTCCCCCCAACTTTAGCAAGTATCTGAAATGCTCCCACGCAGACAATGTCCCTGAGTACTGACTGCAGTGCCCCACCCAGACACTGTCCCTGAGTACTGACTGCAGTGCTCCCACCCAGACACTGTCCCTGAGTACTGACTGCAGTGCTCCCACCCAGACACTGTCCCTGAGTGCTGTAGCTCCCACCCAGACACTGTCCCTGAGTGCTGAGTACTCCCACCCAGACACTGTCCCTGAGTGCTGCAGTGCTCCACCCAGACACTGTCCCTGAGTGCTGTAGTACTCCCACCCAGACACTGTCCATGAGTGCTGCAATGCTCCCACCCAGACACTGTCCCTGAGTAATGCAGTGCTCCCACCCCTGACACTGGCCTTGAGTACTTGTTACCATGAGGAACCCTGAAGGCACCTTGAGAAGGACAGGACTGAAAGTCAGGTACATCTTATATAAGGCAGATGTGGGTCACACTTCCTTGCCTTCTAGATTTGCCTCACTGGTGATCTTGGATGGACCAGAGCAATTTCTTAAGTAGGGTGGTTCCTACTTAATCAAGGGATTCTTCATTCACAGTTAATCTGTTCATTCCTCTAGCATTACGAGGCCTCAGGAAGGGAGGGAGAGGGAAGGAAGGAGGTGGGGGGTACATGACTTTACTTAACCACACTCTAGAATTTTAGGAGCCAAATCCCCTGTTCTAGGATGAGCCAGTTAATAAAGCCACCACTATTTAAAAAAAGTCAAAAGTACTTTCTACCCTTACCAAACTATCTAGACTCAAATTCAATGTCAAGGTCAAATCACAACAAAGATTACAAATTAATTAAGTCCCAACCAAATAACAATTTTGAAATGTTATTAGAACATATTAGCAAACATACAAAGTTCCAAAATATGCCAGGCATTGTTTTAGATATTAAGGACACATCAGTAAATAAATAAAGTTAAAAATAAAAAGAGAGGGAGAGAAAGAGAAAAAGGGAGGGAGGGAGGGAGGGAGGGAGGGAGGGAGGGAGGGAGGGAGGGAGGGAGGGAGGGAGGGAAGTGCTGTGATAAAGATGGAGGAGGGAAGGTACATAGACATCATAGTAGTGAACAGTTCAAGTGTGCCAGAAAGAAACAAAGCAGAAATGGTAGAGAAGGCTAAGGGCCCTGAGTAAAGACCACATGACAGGAAGGAGAGCATACTGTGAGACTCTGGAGGATCATGGCAAGCAGTAACAGCAAGGCAATGAGATGAGCGTGAAGTCTTCTATAAATGGAAAGTAAGAAAGTCTGACAGCTCTACCTACCAGCCTCTAGGACTAAGCGGAGTGACGGCCACCCACAGGACTAAGTGCAGTGATGGCCACCCACAGGACTAAGTGCAGTGGCGGCCACCCACAGGACTAAGTGCAGTGGCGGCCACCCACAGGACTAAGTGCGGTGATGGCTACCCTCAGGACTAAGTGCAGTGGCGGCCACCCACAGGACTAAGTGCGGTGATGGCTACCCACAGGACTAAGTGCGGTGATGGCTACCCTCAGGACTAAGTGCGGTGATGGCTACCCACAGGACTAAGTGCAGTGATGGCCACCCACAGGACTAAGTGCAGTGATGGCCACCCACAGGACTAAGTGCAGTGGCGGCCACCCACAGGACTAAGTGCGGTGATGGCTACCCTAGGACTAAGTGCAGTGATGGCTACCCTAGGACTAAGTGCAGTGATGGCCACCCATAGGACTAAGTGCAGTGATGGCCACCCATAGGACTAAGTGCAGTGATGGCCACCCATAGGACTAAGTGCAGTGATGGCCACCCACAGGACTAGGTGCAGTGATGGCCACCCACAGGACTAAGTGCAGTGATGGCCACCCACAGGACTAAGTGCAGTGATGGCCACCCATAGGACTAAGTGCAGTGATGGCCACCCATAGGACTAAGTGCAGTGATGGCCACCCACAGGACTAAGTGCAGTGATGGCCACCCATAGGACTAAGTGCAGTGATGGCCACCCACAGGACTAAGTGCAGTGGCAGCCACCCTCAGGACTAAGTGCAGTGATGGCCACCCTCAGGACTAAGTGCAGTGATGGCAACCCTCAGGACTAGGTGCAGTGGCGGCCACCCACTGGACTAAGTGCAGTGCCGTGATGGCCATCAAGAGGGAGTGAAACTAGGAGGCGTCTGTGGAGACTAATGTTTGTCTGGCCGCTGGACTTAGGGTACTGCTGCAGTATAAATGCTCATACTGCCCCAGGTATCAGCAAGTGGCTTAGCAAATGTGAACTATCAGGGGTGAGGACACATTAAAGTCACGAAGAGCAGCATCCTCTTTTCAAAGCAGCTCCAGCTGCTTTAGGACTTACTAGCATCGTTGTTAAAAGCACAGATCTTAGGGGTTAAAAGAGAGTAAATGAAACTCAAATTTAAATTGGAGTTATTTCCTCCATAGCTTCAATGGAGATCGTTCTGTCCAAGCTAAGTGGATGTCTGTGAAGGTAAGACAACCAGGGATGGTGTGGTGGCTGCCTGTTCTCAAGGTTCTTCTCCGAAAGAGAAGCAGAAGGGTGGGATGTGGGTGTATGTAGCGAGAGCAAAAGAACAACTTAGAGGCTATGAATTCTGAAATCTGCAAAACAACCAAGAGGCTGCTGTTGGGGGAGCTGCTGAGCAAGCTTGGGCTGGAGGCAGTCTCAAGGCTAAACTCCTTCCTAGGGGTCCAAGTTTAAGGCCTTCAGCTGACTAGAAGATAATGTGCTTTACTAAAGAGATATACACAGTATCTGGTCTGACTATGCTCCCCATTCCTCAAGGTCATGCCTGGCTCTTAAATGTTTATTACACATACAGGCACGTGCACACATGCACACACACACACACACACACAACCACACGCACCCCACACGCACATATATATGCATGTATTTACAGTCTTAGCATCTGAACTGGAAGTAGTTCTAGAGGAACAGCAACAAGGTATGGTACACGAAAAAAAGTTTTTCCTGTTCGGAGAAGGTCACAAGACAGCAAAGCTTGTCTTGTGTCTTGTCTATCAGCACTTGTTATGCAAAAGACTGCTGGCCACCATTATCATTCATCAGCATTATAAACACTCACGTTTCTGCTATGGAGCAATATCTTCACCTGCTTTAGTGACCATCAGTGTAAGCCCATAACCGAATGTGTACTTTGTACTTTGCACACAACCTTTCATGGTTCCTTTAAGTATAATTCACCTTTAAAAACTACTCATCATCAGACCACTGGAAAAGGAAGCTCTACTAAATGAAGAAAGGAAGAACCAAGTGATCACCTGGCACTTATGCACAATCCTGATGTAGACACTGCTGTGGGACTATGCTTTTCTATACTGTAAGTAATAGTCATTGTAAGTATTGGTTTAATAAAAAAAAAAAAAATGCTCAACAGCCAGAGCTATGTAGACAGGAAGTATGGTGAGGCCATCAGTTAAAGAGAATTCTGGGGAGAGGAAGAACAGAGCAGACAACAGCCAGAAGCAGAACAAGATGAGAATGTTGCACTAAGAAAAAGGTACCAAGCCACGTGGCAAAACATGGATAAGAATCATGGCTTAGCTTAAGAGTAAGAGCTAGCAAGTAATAGGTCTCAACCATAAACCAGTTTATAATTAATATAAGCCTTTGTGTGATTATTTGGGACTACATGGCTGCAGGACTGGCCAGGTGGGACAGAGAAATTTATGACTAAAAGACACAGCCTTTATCTATTCTGGTGTCAAACATTATACACTTGATATCTCAGTTCAGAAGCATCTTCACCAAGCTCTTTATCTCAAAACAGTATTGGCTATAGAACAAAATCCCCAAATAAAAACATGGGATGTAAGAAGCAAAAAATGTAATAATAATAATGCAAAGGTAGGTCTTACAAACATAAATATATATCAGATAAGATAAAAGTTACAAACTCTTGACAGATAATATCATAAATGCAAAAGTCTACTTTTTGCTTTTTGTTGTGTGGTAATTCTGTTTGCTTTTTTGAGATAAAGTCTGACTATACAGCAAGGTTGGTTTCAAACTTGTGACCCTGTCACTTTTTAAGTGAATATATAGAATAATCTAGAACTGAATAAAGCAAGATATACATCTATATGTCTGTTCTAAAACTGAATGTTATTTCCTAATTATGATAGGAACACTGTAATATGGAGTCACATTAAGGAGTAGAGATGGCTTACTATCTAACGCATATATTTCATTTTTAGCTCTAATTCTCAAGGAGAACTTACCATCTAATTGCTATGTTCTTTCTCGCAGAAGAAAACAGGCAAGTGAGAACTGCTATTGTTATGACAAAACTGTCAAAAGTAAAATGAAATATTGGATGATTTTCAAATAGAAATGGGTTTAATATGGATTTTTAAAAATCTGGACTCAGAAAAATCAAAAACAGGATGCAATGGCAATCACCAGTTGTGAATTCTGTCACAGAAATAAACTTGTTATAATTACCAAAGAATTTACAAGCAACATAATATATAGGTCCTTACTCTGAAGCATTCCTTTGGTCCTATTTAAAAAAAAAAAAAAAATTGAAACCATCTACAAACTATTGTAAGAACAGATAAAACATGGTTTAAAACTTAGAAAACTGGGATATAGTTCAGTGATGAGTAGTGTTTGCCTGGCTTTCCAAAGGTAAAATAAATAATGCAGAAAGGCATTTTAGGATCCAGAAATGGATCTGAAGTTAGCAGGGAACAGGGGAATACCAAGCACTTGGTAAATATCAACAGCCAATTCATTTTGTGCAAGTTGTTTAATGTTTAATCAGGATGTGCTTAGTCTGGGTTACATTACAGAAGGAGCAGAAATACTGGCTAACAAGAGTTTGTTGAAAAATTTAAGAACTAAATACATGTGAGAGATAGCTCTGTAGATAATCTGATCTGAATTCTGATTCTCAGTTTCTCCCTAGCCTCTTTCAGGCTACAGAAGGTTAGTGACACAGCTCTGGGCCACAAAATGAAGATCTCTTGGCTAGGACTCCTTTTCTGACAAAATAAAAGGAATTTCTTAATCCCCTTCTGAATATATATTCTGAAGAATATATCCCTTCTCCTTCTTGCCATTTCCCGACCTCTTCCTGACTGGTACACAGATGTGCTATCTGAACAGTCCGTGGCCAGTTTGTAGTCATGAATGAAAACAAGAGGTGAAGTCCATGGGTTAAGGAATAACAAGCTAAAAGACAGAGCCCAGTGGCTAATGTTAGGTCCTCCTACAGACTTTAGATTCTACATGACAGATAACATGTTAGCTTGTGATTCTGAAGGTGAATATTCTTCTGCTTATAATCTTGGCTATCCAATGAAATGAAAAAATTATTCTAAAGCACTAGAATAACTACACAAGGATTCTAAACCAGAAGAGGAACTTCAGAATAACAGGAAATATAAAATGTTTGGGTGAAATTGGAATATAGGAAAGGCACACACATACATCAAACAGAATGTAATATAATAAAAAACAATTTCAGTTTTATTACTATTTGCAATAAGTACAACCTATGCATAAGTCTAGATTACTATACTATGCAAATAAATTAATATATATATATAGATAGATATAGATTCTCCATTGTTCCTAAGGATGATAAATAGGAAAGTTGAGTAATCAAATGCCTAATAAATTTTAATCAAAAAAGAAACTTGTAACAAAATATTAACACCAGAAAATAGACTATTACAGGAAACAGTTTTATGTCATTAAGAATAAATACCTGATAATACAAACAGAAAATTCTATGAAGACGATAATCATTAACTTTAGATTTAGCAGAGTAACTTTCAGAAACAGGAAACAAAACTGATAAAATGTAATAAAAATGACAAGCATATAACTAGACAGACTGCCAGAAGCTTAGGAATCCAAGAAAACATTTTAGTGAGAAGCAAACAAAAAGTGACCTGACAATTACATAGAATCTTGAATTTAATAAATATAGAATATAAAATTATTCAATTATACAATGACTATTAATTGAAAAGAAACCTGATGGAACTAGAGAAGAGATAAGAACCTTTGCTTCTCTTCAAGGACCCAAGTTCTATTCTTGGCACCTGTGTCTGGTGACTCTCAACTGCCTGAAACTCCAGTCCTAGGGTATCAATGCCTACTTTATAGTTCCCAAAAGTACCCTCCAACGTAGCATACATCTAGAGACACACATACACATACATAAAAATTAAAATAATATAAAACTTAAAACTAACCTGAAGTGGGATGTCTATCTGTATGCTGTGAATGTCATTGGTTAATAAAGGGACTGTTTTGGCCTATGGCAACCCAATTTAGAAGCAGGTGGGAAATCTAGTATAGATACAGGGGAAGGAGGGTGGAGTCAGAAGAGACGATAGCCAGGTGCCCAAAAGCAAGCCTAATAGAGTACAGGTGAGCCATGGGCCACACTGTAAGACAGATTAATAAAAATGGGTTAAGAACTGAGAGCTAGCTAGCAATAAGCCTGAGCCATGGGTCAAACAGTTTGTAATTAATATAAGTCTTTGTGTTATAATTTAGGGCTAAGCTGTAGTGGGGCTGTGGGCAGATCTGAACCTCGGGGCTAGGCCAGGGAGGACAGGTCAGAAACTTCTTATTACACTGACCATGTACCAGGTCAGAAGGGAATTTCAACAAATCATCTACTATAATATAGGTACTTAAATTAGAAAGTAACACATTTTTGTTTGGTTTTGCTTTTCTTGCAGTGCAAGGGATTAAATATGAAGCCACGCCCATCTTGGGTTAAGTGTTCTATCGATTAACATTTCCAGTCACAAAAATGTTCTTAAAATTTCTTCTGCAAAAAGTTTAAGATTTGACCCTAAATAAATCAAAGTGGGACCAAGAATACAATCATAGAACATTTATAAATGACTATGGTGAAAGTAAGAATATTAAAATCTAACATGCTGCATGAGATATAGTTTCATAGTCATGTGTTCATTATTTTAAGTTAATAAATAATAACTGAATAACGCCAATATTTGTGGCAAGATATCTAAAATTCTTGTCAGTAAATCTGAAATGTTATTTGTTAATAACTTTAATGCCATTTGTACAAAATCAAAACTGTAGTTTTATCTGAAACTTTGTGCTTTATTTGCTCGTTTCTATTTCCTTGTCCTTTCCACCCTTCCCATCGTGTATATTCTATAACACAAAACAGAAAAGAAAACTAGGTCAGTGTACAATAGACTAAAGGAAAGGAATTAAGGTACAGATCAAAGAGGGAAAGGACATAGCAGGAGGAAAGAGAAGATAAAAACAGAAATTAAATAAAGGAAAAATTCTAGTTCATTAAAAAAAATCTCAAGAACCAGACAAACTTCCATTTCACATAAATAATACTACATAAAAGGAAGCTACAAACCTATGTTTGGGTTTTGATTTTTAAAAAAATTAGGAAAAACAAAAACTACAGTTGATCCAATATCAATACAATTTATAAAACATGAAAATAATAGTCATGAAGAAAATTACTAAATACTAACAAAGACTCGAGTGAAAAATCAGATCCTAAATTTTCATTTTCTACCAGCTTTGGATGTTTTGCAGGAAAGTTTCATTCAGTTACAGGCTATTATCAATACTTAGAATGAGGTGATTCATCGTCGTTAATGAGACGAGTAACAAAAGTCCATTGAAAAGGAAGAGAAACACGAAAAAATTAAAGCTCATTCATAAAAAATAGCTTCAATAATTTTAAATTCTAATACTAGGAATCACAGCAATGTTAATTTCCAGTAATACAAGAATAAAAGCAGCACATTTCCAAAGAGAATATACCATAATAGACAGAGAAAATAGAATCAGGTATGGTAGCAAATAACTGTAATCCTAGCACTTGGGAGGCTTAGGTAGGAGAACTATACGTTCAGCCTGTGCTACAAAGAGAATCTTAGTCCTAAAACACACTAACTAAACAAACAACAGAAAGAAAAAAAAAAGAATACTTAAGAACTGAATGGAAAAGCAATCTAACTAGTTTATGATGACATATGAAGAGATGAAAATAATAATATATAAGTTATCAGGTCTGGTGACACGTGCCTTTAATCCCTACACTTGGGAAGCAGAGGCAGGTAGAGCTCTGTAGATTCCAGGCCATGCCATTCTACAGGCTATGTTCTAGGACAGCCAGGGCTACACAGGGAAATGCTGTCTCAAAATAAATAAAAGAATTGAACAAAAAAGCAATCAAAATAGTATATAATGGCATGTGAAGAGATGAAAGGTAAACAATATGTAAGTTGTCAGGCCCAGTGGAGTTTGGAGTTTGAGGATAGCCTGGACTACACTGTGGTTTCCAGGCCAACAAAGCAAAGTCTAAAAAGACTCTGAGGAAAAAAAGAAGGAAGAAAGGGGCTGGAGCGATGGTGAGATTACACAGTGGTTAAAGGTGCTTACTGCTCTTCCAGAGGATCCAAGTTCAGTTCCCAGTACCTATGCTTGGTGGCTCAAACCATCTGGAACTCCAGCTTTAGAGAACCTGACACCTTCTTTTGAATTCAGTGGTCTCCTGTACTTATATGCTCATACCCACACAGTGACACATTCAGGTACACATAATCAAAAATAAATTTTGTAAAAGAATATGTGAGTTAAGTATATCTATGTGGGGAAGAGTAAGCTACTTTGGGACAACTAGTTCTCTTTGGGACAATTGGCTCTCTACATGACATTATAGAAAAGTAGATAGTAATTAATGTGAAGCTATGCACATATTAAAGAGCTGTCCTAAAGAGCTGTGGGAATGGGATCCAGGACCACACATGAGCAGGTCCTTATAGGAACTGTATAGCTTTGCATAGAATACTTACAACTGCAAACACAATACAAATGGGCCATTTTTCTGCATTGTTCAGGGAATGGGGCCAAGAAAAGAATATCTGTAAACACAGACAATTTTCTCAAATATTTTTGATCTGTAGTTTGATAAATCCATGCAAAAACCTACACATATGGAGAACTGGCTAGATGGACATTGGAGATCACATCTGGAAGACAAAACTAACGAAAATTTCAAAGCTGGACACAATGTCACATGTCTAAGATCCGAGCACTCAGGAGACAAATCACACATTTGAGATCAAATCTCAAAGAAAGTAAGGGTAGAACAGGGTTTCACTACGTAAGACACATTCAGGATTTTGGCTGGACAATTTTTTTTTTCAGTTAAACTTAAAAAGTACAAACTTTAAAGCCTATTCACAACAAGCATACCATAAACAAAATACAAAGCCAACAGCTAGTATTCACACTCATACAATAAAGACAAAGACCACTATGCAGAATAATGTTTCTATCAAAAGACAGAGGTAAGTCAGATGAGGTACCATTCAGAAAGCTGAGGTAAGAAATTAGGAAGCCCAGGCCAGTCGAGACAACCTAGAAAAGTGTGAGACTCAGCCTCAACAACAAAGGAACAAGGAGATAAAACTATCTTGAGAAAAAAAAAATAGTAAAGGATATGAACCATCAAAATAAACAATAAAAATAAAACACATAATTTCATTTCTCATGCAGAAGACCAATAATGGCAAATATTGTGGCAATAAAAGATTCTGAAGGATGGAGAAAAAAAGAAATTATTTCTACGTAAACAAAATAGTGCCTAGTGTAGCCAGGCTGAATGGTCCTCTGCAGTTCAGCAATTTCAAGACTTCAGTCCAGAGCTCCCTGTGTTATTGCCCATGGCACATGGTGAGGACGGTACAAAATCAGGAAACCTTAAAACATTCCTTAGAAAAGGTAAATAGCTTATGGTTATAGGAGGGAAAACTATATAACAGGCCAATCAGAGTTCAATGCATCGACATGCTGACCTAATCCTAACCTAACAAGAGTAGGAAAAGCAACTGCATAGCACTAGACACCGTATGTACCACTTGCATTTAAGTTTGAAAATGTGCAAAACAATTCCAGATGTTGTTTATGAACACATTTGCTTATAGAAAAGGCATGAGACATATATGGGAATAATAAAAATAAAAATGGCTATTTCTAGACCAAAACTTACAGACAAAAGAGACATACACAAGAGACTATAAATATGTTTATAATTTTTAACATAATAATGCTGATAATGTATCAGCCATTGGCTTACATGATGCTTTCCTGAACATTCATTAGTCAATTATCCATCAGAGTTCACATGCGTATATATGTGTTTATATATGTATAAGTGTGTGTATATAAAATATCTATGTACACATTAAATCTTTAATCTTTCCTAATATATATTATAATACTAGGAAATATATGTACTAACTTACTATGTATTAAAAATATTGATGATTTAATCAAAGAAATCACTTCTGGAGTTAAGGAAGGAAGGTAGGAAGGAAAGAATGAGTTCAATTCAGATATAAGTGATTTTAGGGAAAATGGTAAAGCATAAAACTACCTAAAACAGTGATCCTCTCCTTCCTGAAGGCCTTTCACACAGTTCCTCGTGTTGTGCTGACCCCCAACCATAAAATCACTTTTCTTACTACTTCATGACTGCAATTTTGCTAATGTTAAGAATTATAATGTAAATATGTGTTTTCTGATGTCCTAGGCAACCCTTGTACAATGGGTAGAGAGCCACAGGTTGAGAACCACTGACTTAAAAAGACAGTTAGAAGCTGAGAATAGTGACCACATCTTTAATCTCAGTACTCGGGATTCAGAGGGATGAGGATCTCTGTGAATGTGGGACCACCAAATATCAAGAAATAAATAAATAGAGAGAGACAGACAGAGAGAGAGCGAGAGAGGGGGGGGGAGATGGAAAGAAAGAAAGAAAGAAAGAAAGAAAGAAAGAAAGAAAGAGAGAGAGAGAGAGAGAGAGAGAGAGAGGGAGGGAGGGAGGGAGGGAGGGAGGGAGGGAGGGAGGGAGAGAGAGAGAGAGGGAGAGAGAGAGAGAGAGAGAAAGAAAGGGAGACTAGATGATGCAATAGTGGCAAGACTATTCTGGGGGTGACCAACAGCTGCTTAATTCAACCTGTGGCCCACTCAAAATGAGCCCTCGAGGAGAACCTACTACTGCCACTTTCCTAACCCAATCTAGTTCCTAATTGTGTTTTTGAAAACACAGAGAAACACAGCTCTCACTCCTACAGACAAGCTTCTTTTGTAGCAGATGGAGACTGTTGCAGAAATCCACAAGTGGTCAAACGTAGGGAGCAACTGACCATGAAGTCCCTGTGGTGGTTTGAATAGGAAGGAATCTACAGACTCATATATTTGATTGCTTGGCCCATAGGGAACAGCACTATTAGAAAGTGTGGTCTGGTGTGGGAATATCTCTCTGTATGCTGTGAATATCATTCTTTCTGTAAAGGAGCTGTTTTGGCCCTTGGCAAACACCGTAGCCAGAGACAGCATAGGTAGGAAAACAGGGCAGAATCAGAGACAGATCGAGCGAGATGCCCAAAAAAATCAACATGTAAGGAACACAGTTGAGCCATGGGCCACATGGCAGGACAGATGAATGGAAATGGGTTGAATTAAGATGAAATAGCTAGCTATCAATGTGCCTAAGCCATAGGTCAAACAGCATGAAGTTAATATAAGTGTCTGAGTCATTTGAGAAGCCTAAGCAGCGGTGCATGGCTAGGTGGCTGGGACAGCAGGTCTGTGGATCTGGACCTCTGGCTGGACTGGGCTGGAAACCCTATTCTAACAGTGGTCTTGTTGGAGTAGGTGTGGCTTTGTCAGAGGAGGTGAGTCACTAGGGGGTTGGGCTTTGAGATCTCAGAAGGTTAAGCAGGGCCTAGTGTGTTTTATCTTTTCTTCCCACTGCCTGCAGATCCAGATGTCGAACTCTCAGCTACCTCCCTAACATCATGTCTGCCTGCTTCCCACCGTAATAATGAGCTAAACCACTGAACTGTAAGCCACTCCTAATTCAATGTTTTCCTTTATATGAGTTACATATCGTGGTGTCTCTTCACTGCAACAGAATTCACAACTAAGACAGTATCGAACCACAACTGATAAATCTACAGTTCAACCTCTATACCCAAGGCTCAAGGAACATTGAAATGGGGTTGAAGACTAAGAGACAGAGGTCCAAAACTAAGCCCATGAGATCTCACCAGGACCTGCATATTGACAATACCAGTTAACACGCCAACACACAGAAAGTAGAAATTTTTGTAAATCCCCACAACAGGCAAAAATCGATAGGCAGTCACTGGCTATCAGAGAAAGAGGGAGGGAGGGAGGCTTGGTTAAGTAGCAAAGTGTGTAACCATGAGCTATTAACAATATGGAGCCACTAAGAAGAATGTGATAGAAATGTTGTCTTTCATGCACTTCCCAAATGGAGTAGGGTAGAAGTGAAGGTGTATGGAGTATGAAAACCACCCATGTCGCAGTAGGAAACATGTATGGAGTTAAGGAACCACAGGATTTAAGTCAAAGCACCAGCACAAACTCTTACCACCATATGTCTTGCTGTAGGAGGAAAAGGGGAAAAGACAGCAAAACAGATAAACAAACAGGAATGAAAAATCCCAAATCTATTTGAGCAATAATTTCTAACTGCAGGTCGCAAAGTCCTTTCTACTTCTACTAACAACACTAACATGAGCAGGTCGGGGTGTTTTGTTCCTCTTTTAACTAAAGTTTCTCTGGAAAAAGTGCAGGGGAAAGAATTAAACATCAAAACGAGTCACCAGAACAAAGGGTAGTGCTAGGTTTAGAAAAGTTCAAAAACTGGTGGCTCCCGGGAAATCTGGTATTCCAAGAGTCTTTGAAACCACGACTCTTAATCTAGAATCTATGGAGCTGATTTTTTTATTTTTAATTCTTTCTTCACAGTTCTTCACAGTTGTGACAGCTTGAATAAGAAATGACCCACCATCTCTCTGGCATCTGAGCACTTGGTTCCCAGTTCGCAGTGCTGTCTGGGGAGTTTTGGGGGTGGACTTTGAGACTGTAAATCTCATGTCACTTTCTGGTTTGCTCTCTGTGCCTTCTGCATGTGCTTCAAGATACAAGCTCTCAGCTCCTGGTCCTGCCATGCTGCCTGCCTGCAGACTGCCCTGTCTCCCTCCATGATGGACTGTATCTCTCTAGAACCATAGACCAAAATATTCTATCTTCCATAAATTACTATTGGTCATGGTGATTTACCACAGCAGTAGAAAAGTAACTAATATAAAACTATAAGGAAAAAAAAAACATTACAGGAAAACATATGAATCAAAATAAATGAAGTATCTCTCATTACACTGCTCTGTTGAAGACGGTATAAAGACTCAAAACCTACAGACAGCAAGAGCCACACTTAGACTCAGAAGTGGATGACTTTAATAATAATCATTTATTCAAGAACAACCTAATTATAAACAGCATTATCAACTTTACATACATACACCTATGGCCTCTTTCTTTCTCATACAAAGAAAGTTAAAACATTAAAAATGTTCCACAATTTAAAATGGTAAAAAGAAAAAAAAAATGAAACGTCTCCTTTCAAAACATGTTTTATAAGTTTGCATGGTAGAGATTTTATCTGAAGATTTTTTTTGACAGTCAGAGTGCTTTTCCAAAGTGTTCATAACCACACAGACATACAAATGACCCATCAGAGCCGCCTTAGAATTAGCTATTAACAATGAGAAGTTTTTAGGTCCTCATTCTGACCTATAAAAAAGCATGAGTGGGTGAAACTTAAGCAGAAAACTTAAATCAAGGAAAATATTTAAACCACAAGTATTAGAAAAACTTCAGGAAGTCTGAATAGTAATCCTTTAAAAACCAAGAAACTTCATTCAATTTAAACTTGGTTATGTATAGTGAGTATGTCCTTACCTTCACCACTTCTCTACAGACTACAAAGGAAATGGGCACCTTAAGGACCACCAAGACCTCCAGCCAAAACTGACCCAAAGCCCTGTGAAACTTTCTCCTTGGGCCTAATCTAGGCCATTGGTTTCTATATGATGGCAGGATGAGGTCATGGGACATCCCAGCAGAGCAACAAGAACAGGTTCTGGGAAAATTAAGAAGAGCCCCAATAAAAAAGCAAAGTCAAACTTTTCTTTCTTTATTTTTTATTCCCCCCCCCCCAAAAAAAAGATGTCCTTATTGTGAAGCTGGAGAAATGACTCAGGGATAAGAGTACACATTGCTCTTGCACAGGACCCATGTTCAGTTCCAAGCACCCATGTGGAGTAACTCACAGCCATCTGTAATTCCAGCTCCAGTGGGATTCAACACCTATAGCCTCAGTGAGCATCAGCAGTCAAGTGCATATGCACATACACACACACACACACACACACACACACACACACACACACATACACACACACTTTGGTACATATTTTAAAATTACTTTTGAATCAAATACATGATTTTTTTTTTAGAAATAACAGATAATTTTCTATTAATTATTTTTCTTTAATGTTTAAGGCATATTTAAAAAGTTATCATGAGATCCAGGGTATAGTGGGATTATGTTGCTACATTGTAAATAATTGTTCTGCCTACTGGTTTAATAAAGATGCTGATTGGCCAAAAACAGACAGGAAGTGTGATTGGGGATAGAAGACTAAGAAAACTATGGAAACAGGAAGAACAGAGCAGAGAGGCCACAGAGAGCCCAGAAAAGTCAGAAGATGCAGAGGACAACTATGGTGCTCTGAGAAAAGGTACTAAGCCACATGGCTGAACAGGATGAGAATCATGAGTTATTTTAAGGGTAAGTTAGCAAGTTATATGCCTGGGCCCTAGGCAGATAAGCATAAAATTAATGAAAGAGTCTGTGTGTTTCTGCAAGTCTGTGAGTCTGCGGGACTGTGGGATCACAGGCCAGACAGGCCAGAAACTTAATATAATACCAGGGTAGATTATTTCAGAGATATAGTGTGTATTTCAAATTCCTAAGAGCTACCAGTACAGAAGTGGGTGGTTATTTCCTCCCTGTATTCCTCTGAGATATCACTGCCTACAAAGTCTTCATTTTATATCACCAAACCACTTGCAACCTATGGATAAGCCAAGGAGGAAGGCCTCTTCTTTTGAGCTGCCTAACTTAGGGGAAATCTGGTGCTGAAGTACATTCAATAGAGTAAGCATGCCGTGTTGTTTGTTGGCTTAGGACCGCACCTGAATCTACAGATATTTCAACTACTACCCCTGTAGCCCCACAGTCAGCACCTTGTCGCTTAGACCACAGCCTGGTGGGGTTTCCAATCCTGCCAGCACTAGCTCTGCCACCAAGAGTAGGTTTTAACTAAGTCTCTATCATTCTATTTACCAACAGACTCAGGAGTCAGATGTTGGGGTGAAAACTTGCTAGACCAGAAAAGCTGAGGAGCAACCAGCTCACCTTCTTTTTTGGCCACAGACCCAGCAAGAGAAGAGTCTCTCTACTCATCCCAAACTCAACAGACTGCAAATATGGAAGTCCCTCCCTACTCCTTCCTGTGCTGTGCATTGCCTGTCCATATTCCTGGGTCCTCCATATTCTCTATGGCTAATTCTTGTCAGCTAGTTACTGGCTTCACACCCTGATCCAAGGTTAATTTTATTAACATAGTCTTGGAGTTTTACAGTGTGATCAATAGCTGTTGTCCTACTGTTTGCCAACATGAGGCTTCCAGCAAATAATCAAGTGGTTACTTTGGGAATTATGAAGTAGGCCTGTAGATGTTTGCAGAAAAATGTTCTAAGGGTCTAGCAAAGAAAAGTTCACATAATGACACCCAAATAACATTAGCCCCAATCAGCAGAAAGTAGGTATATGGTTTTGAGTGCTGTTAGGATACACCGTATACTCATATGCAGACTAGACATGCTGTCATTGTTTAGTGTGTCAACTTGGAAGACACAGAATTGCTCAATCCTATGGCTTAAGGGAAGTATCATCAATGACTCTTGAATGAAAAGAACAAAACTGGGAACTGAAAACAGCATGTTTATATATTTTAGCTACATTAAGAAATACAACTACAATTTCTTTGCTGAAACCGAACACACTTCTTAAAGTTTAATCATCAAATGGCAAAAGAGGAATGTCCTGACATTACCCACTCTAAAAGTTGACTTTACAAATTATGAACCAAAAATCTAAGCTAAGAAGTTTGTTCAAAGTTTTGTGGTTCTGCATAATTAAGTCTGTACTTTCCTGAGACCACCATAGCAGCACCAACAATTGGGTGATTTAAAACATCAAAAGTTGCCCAATTCCAAGGCCATATATCTAAAATGAAGGTGTTGGCATGGATGGTTTCTCTGAGGGCTATGAAGAAAAACCTATTCCATTCCTCGCTTCATAGAGGTTTCATGGAGCTTAGATGCTCCATGGCTTGTTGAAGGAGTTCTTCAAAACATTACCACATACCTGCCCATCTCTCTGCCCAAATGCCCACTTCCTATAGGAATCATAAAAATGACTTTGTTGACCTCTTTCCAAATCGCACTTCCAAATAAGATCACATTCTATATACTAAGTGTTAGTCAACATACAGGGTCAGTGAGATAGCTCAATGGGTGAAAGTGCTTGCCATACAAGCCTGGCGACAGTTTTAGTTCAACTCCTAGAACCTATTTAAAGTGGCAAGAGAACTGACTCCACAAAGTTATCTTTGATCCTCACAAGTCCATTATGACATCAGCAGCATGGAGCACCAGATAACAATAATAATAATATTTACAAAAAGAATGGTAACACATTTAGGAGGGAAGGAGGATACACAAAAATCAACTCTTAAAAAAAATTCTACCCAGGACTAGGCAAAACCCAGACCTCCTAACTCAGGCCAGTAGCCTTTTCTATTACACGACTTCTCTACTCTTAGGATACTGCAGGCTGCACAGGTAAGGTGCTCTACTGAAAACAATATAATGTGGGGTGTCTTTCTGTATGCTGTGAATATCATTGCTAAATAAAGGAACTGTTTCAACCTATGGCAAGACATCTTAGAAGTAAAGGGGAAGGAAGGCGGAGAGAGACAGAGACGTGATCCAGCCACCCAAGAAGCAAGATATAAAAAAATAGTTAAGCCCTGGGCCATACGGCAAGACAGAATAATGAAATTGGTTGAATTAATATGCAAGAGCTAGCTAGGAATATGCCTGAGCCATAGGCCAAGCAGCATGTAATTAGTACAAACACCTGAGTCATTTGGGGGTGAAAAGCAGCTGTAGGCAGGTCCGGACTATGAGGCTAGATTGGGCCAGAAACTCCTATTACAACATTACTTCCACACAAACGCTTATTTTTACAAAAGACAGTAACACTTTAATACAGACACTATCACCCATCTGGTCGCAAATGTTCGCTGATGGATTGTATTCTCCTTCCTTTTAACAATGTTTACAATAGGTTTGCTAACATCTCTAAAATGCCGAGTGTTTTGGGGAGGGTGTATGATGAAATATGACCGTGGAAGAACAAATGAAACTTGCACTGCGTCCATGGCCTCTCCACTGTGCAGCTGCCTTCCCAGAAAAGCAAATGTGTGTAGGTTTCCTTTAACGAGAAAGAACCTTGAGGTCTTGGAATTGCCAACAGACTTAGATTTCATTCTATCACTTGGTTGGCACATAAAGCATGCTCTGAGGCACTGAGGCCCATGGCTGGATTGCAACATGAGGGCTTCAGATTAGTAGCATTTTGAAATGGCCTCTGTTGGATCTGTTCAATCATCACTCCCCTTGCTGTCTAAGTATTCTTGAGTCTAAAGATAACTGTCATATTGTCTCACTATTTTCCATTATAAATTAATGACATCTGTAACACTGAGTCATAAAAACTCTGTCCAAAGAACTGTATTAAAAATTACATGGAACTGATTTTTCTATGTGGCCTCTTGACAACATATTACCCACCCTTTTCCATTAAGGCCTTTAGAATCCTGACCTACAGCTAGCCTTGGAAAATTTGGAATTATGTCTAACTGCAGAAGATCTAGCAAGTTAGTGCAGTGTTTTTAAAGTAATAAACGTGAAGTAAGGAGGATTAGACTAGATTTTGCTTTTGTTTCTAATCCTCTAAGAAATAATGCACTAAGGAATCATTTTTCCATGGAGGGCAGAGACATGCAGAGGTAGAAGAACATGCAATCTACTCTAAACCAAAACTCTGTTTATTGAATAAGATACTAAGGCCAAAGAGCCAAAGTGGATCAGTTGAGCAAGCGAATTAATAGGCAAAATTTACTCTTTTCTGACTACAGAAAAATGTATGTGGGTGGGGAGGGTCAGCATAAAGACCTGACTTCAATACACAGTCCTAACGTGAAAAAGTAGGGTGAGTCATAAACCCAAGCAGGCTCTCAGTGGCTGATGTTTTGCCAAATGGAAGCATTGTCAAACTGTCTTCCAAATACTTACCTTTAGAGCCACAATGCTATGCTACTCTGAGTCATCCCTAAAAAAGTTTCTTTTTGCAGTAAGCAGAGGTTAAGGTAGAGACCATAACTGGTCAAAGTGCTCAGAATAATACTGGTGAGTGCTTGGTCCTACATCACACATCTACATACATGCTCAGGGATGCTCAAGGAGCACCGAGGAAGAGGGGGTGGAGAGAGTGGGAACTACAGGATGGGGAGAAATGCTGCAGAACAGTGTTCTGGACAAGACAGGCCTGCTGCAATCATAAACTCACAATAACTGCGGTTACCTGCAGAAGACTAGGACCATCAACATCCCAGCATGCATAGGAGAAGGCTTGTGAGACTCACCCCTCCTTATATCACCAAAGTACAGAGTCCACGATGAAAAACTCTTAAATAAATGAATGTAACTCCGAGCTAAAAGGAGTGAAGGCTATAAATACATAAATATCTCATTGTAGATAAGAAAAATTAATTCCCACTCCTAAATTTATGGCTGAGGCTTTCATAAGACAAATGAGATGAAGACAACAAAATGTATTTAGTATAAATTGTAATAAACAAATAATATAAATTGCACATAGTATTGAGACATTCACAAGAAAGAAAACTTGAACAAATAAATAAGTATTATGGTAGTGTTGATGATGAAGTGAAGAGTATTGGAAAGCATGACAAAAAATTTAAATAAAAAGACCTAGGGCTGTAAGTTAGGTGCAGTGATGCACTCCTTCAATACCAGCACTTGGAGGTGGAGGCGGGTGGATCTATGAGTTTGAGGCCAGCCCGGTCTACATAGTAATTCCAGGACAACTTACCTCAGAACAAAGATCTAGGGCTGTGAGATGGCTTAGTCAATAAAGCTGCACAAACATGAAGAGATCCTGTCTTAAAAAATGAAGTAAAGATGCCAGGCTGAGTGATGCAGATGCTTAATCTTAGCACAGAGAGGCAGAGACAAGTGGATCACTGAGGCTGAGCAACCCCGTCTACATATTGAATTCAGGTCAATCCAACTTACATATTGAATTCCAGGCCAACTAATCCTACACAGTGAGAGATCCTGCCTCAATTAAATAATAAATACCAAGAGCAACTTAGGAGGATATCAGATATTGACCTCTGGCTTCTACCACACACACATGCACACACACACACACACACACACACACACACACAC
Organism: Phyllotis vaccarum; assembly: GCA_033318265.1. Classification (NCBI taxonomy): domain Eukaryota; kingdom Metazoa; phylum Chordata; class Mammalia; order Rodentia; family Cricetidae; genus Phyllotis; species Phyllotis vaccarum. The sequence goes on along the minus strand of JARWLC010000001.1, from coordinate 164,902,611 downwards.
ACACACACAAATACACATATATACACACACACATCACATACAGTAGTGTATACAAAGTAAGCTCTAATGGTAACGAAGGCAAAATAAGAGTATGTTTCTCCAAATGTCTCTACAACACTCCACCTTCAGATTTAGGAACTTTCTTTTTTCATTTGAGCATGGGGAGGGTTCTTCCGAGACATAAATCTTACAACTTTCTCAAAAAAAAAAAAAAAAAAAAAAAAAAACAGAAACTTCTTCTCAAGTGATAGAAGGTAAGGCCAATCTAACTGTTTCTACTGCTTCACAAATGTCACAATTTCATACCTAAGGGTAGTGTGGCCTTAACTCTATTGCTGAGGTAGATGTGTCACAAATGTCATGGTGACACAGTTGGGACAGTACGTCCTGGATCCTATCACTGACGCAGAGTTTTTATAAGTAGTAACTTATTTTCCTTTTGGCTTTCTATATTTTTTTAATTGCCAGGAATTAACAAAAATTTAACTTCGCATTTTTGTAATACCCAGGCTCTTTTCATTTAAACACCACCCACATATTAAACATTCTTCTTGGTAATCACGTTTTTGCTATGAAAACTAAAGAGAACACACTCAACCCATAAAATCATGACATTGTCTCCTATATGTTATGACAATAAATGAAAAAATAAGCACAAGATGAGGAGATTTCCAGGCAGCACTGGCACACACCTTTAATCCCAGCGAGCCAGAGGCGGAGGCAGGTGGATCTCTGTGAGGTCCAGGCTACTCTGATCTACAGAGTGAGTCCCAGGATTGCCAGGGCTAAACAGTAAAACCCTGTTTTGTTTTGTTTGGGGAGCGGGGAATAGGTGAGGATATGAACTAGTAAATAACCACTACCCTGAAAACTCTCACCAAGACTTCTCAACCTGGAAAAAAAGTCCACTGGACAAATTGGACTTTCTGTAACTTTAGCTTGGGGCTAAGCATGGTGGTGAACACATGATCTCAGCACCCAGAAGGCAGATGCTGCAAATTCTTGGTCAGGTGAGTAACAGAGCAAAATCCTGTTTCTTACAAAAATAACAGCTTTAAACTGGGGTGCAGCCTACTAGTAAGAGTATGTGTTCAGCATACATGTGGCTTTGAGTTCCTTCCTGTTTTCTGAGGACTATGCCTGTTGGTTTGGACTTTGGTGTTTTTGTTTTGAAACTGAATCCTGCCTAATGAAGCATAGGCTACCATGAACTCCAAACAAACATTCTGCTTAAGCCTACTTCGTGCTGAGACAGTAGACATTCGCCGATGGCAAGAGTCTTGGTTTGAACTTCTCTAACACAACAATAAATAAATAATAACAGCTTTATTAGTATATATTTGCATATCACAAATTTTCTATTTCATAATTTTTTAGTAAATATATACAGTTGTGTGGCTCTCTCTCTAATCGAATTTTAAAGCACTTCCTTCATTCCCAAGCTGTCACTCATCTTGCAAATCATTTTTCTTTCTTCTATGAACTGTGGAAAATGGGTATTTGGGAAGCAGAATTAACTATGGGGACAGGAGGTTGTCCTAGCCCTGGCCTTGCCATCCCCAACAAAAAGCATGCTCCAAACTAGAGGTTGACCACAACCTTGGGAAAGTAGGATCCAGACATGATGGCGGAAAATCATCTCATCTCAACTCAATTTTTCCGGTAGAGACCATTCTCTGAAGCTTTAGAAAAGATGACCCATGCTCAGTCCTCAGACTATAGCTTTAAGGAAAAACCAAATCAGCATCAAATACTGGGAAAGAAAATAAACATCCATTTACACTACACTGAGACAAACAGGATGTGTAAAAGAACCACACAAAACCAAGATTAAGGTTCAGAGCCCAGCTTTCATCCTGCTCCCATCAAAAGCACAACAGAAGAAGAAACCAGCATGCAGAAGGCATGTGCCCAGCCCCCAAGAGAATACAATAAAGAAACAGGAATGCCAGATTCTACAAAGGAGGCTGGGGGCCCAGAACTGACCTTTGACAGCCTCAGTCTCCAGTGTATCTATTTCCCTAAAGGGCTTTTCTAAAGAGCAGGGGCAATGAAAAAGGGATGCAGAGGACCCGGATTCCCTCTGTGATAATTACACCTGCCACTTACTTCTGAAATAACGGGCTTTAGTTTGACTGGTAAAGGTAGTGTGGTTAGTAAACAGTTTTAAACTATAAATCACCATAACATAAGTAGTTGTCTTATTACTAGACAAGGATGAGTCTAAGTCAGTACCTTTCAACAAGGTTACAGATACCAGTGTCAATTTCCATCAAAGTGCATGAGCTTTACATCAGAGACCGGCTTGACAACTGACATGAGCAAGTGATGCAGTCTCTGCCTATCGCCTCTGTGGAGAGGTGAACGATAATACGGTGTAGCTCCAGTGTCCTGAGAGTGACTTGATAGCATCTAGTTTAGTAGGCAGCTGGATAACTGTGGCTGTCTTCTCTTGCTTTTTCACAAAAGCCTTCAAAGGAAGGTTTTATGTAGCAAGAGAACACTAAGTACCTATAATCCCAGCACTTGGGAGGTGAAGTCAGGAGGACCAGGAGTTCGAGGCCAGCCTCAGACTCTGTCTAAAAAAAATAAGTCAAATGTGCAAATACATAAATAAATAAATAAGATTCTTGAATTCACATTTTAAATTGGTGAAAGAAAATGTCAATGAAGATGAAGAGCAACTTAAATAATCTTAAAACTGGTTCACTTCTTGACGGTATTTTTAACTTGTTTACTGTGAAGGCTCATGCACAAAGTACTAATTACAAGGTACTGTGTCAGACATTGTTTTGGTTTAAATAGAAAATACCTTCTAGAGCAGTGGTTCCCAACCTTCCTAAAGCTGCAGCCCTTTAATACGGTTCCTCATGATGTGGTGACTCCCAACCCTAACAGTATTTCCATTGCTACTTCATAACTGTAGTTTTGCATTATCATAATGTAAATATTTTGGGAGATAGAGGGTTGTCAAAGGAGCCACAACCCACAGGTTGAAAAACACTGTCCTATAGGCTCATGAATTAAAGGGTTGATTCCCAACTACTGGTGTGACTGAGGCACGAAGACTTTAGGAGGGAGGCAGGACCATACTGGAGCAAGTAAGTCACAGGAACCAGTCCTGAGAAGTTAGATCAATGTATCTGTGCCTGCCCCTGTGCTTTCTGTGACTGTTTCTTCCTCCATTCTCTGTGTGTATACACTGTGATTGTGTGTGCGCGTGTGTGCGCGTGTGTGCGCGTGTGTGCGCGTGTGTGTGCGCGCGCGCACATATAAATTTGGTCTGTTTTCTGCAATTCTAGAGATGAAGGACTCTGGCATGTTAGGCAAGCGCTGAGATACAAGCCCAGCCTTTAGACTTCAGTGATATTTCTTAAAATTTCAACCGAAGACGAAAAAAACAAAGATAAGAAAATTTTGGCATTATAGAGAAAACTGCTATTGGTATTAAGATCTGAAAAAAATCCAGGTGTTAATGTTCCCGTGGTACATTTTTAAAATGGGCATTCAGACTGAATAACACTTATTTAAAATTCCCTACAATGTTGAAAATATATGATGGGTACATTAATGTTCATCACATTTTTCCCCTTGTGAAATTTTCCATAAAAGGTTTTCTTTAAAATCTACACATACATAGCCTTCCCATGATCCCTGCTGTGCAAGGCTGATTAATGTAAATTTTACAGAACACACCCTTCTATGGATAATTTTAACTTTTCCTAAAAATAAACATTCTAGTCACCAACCCATCTTGAGGGGGCAGTGGCTCAGGAATGCAATGTCATGGCAGATGACGAATCAATCATTGTGGGAAGTGAAAGATGCAAGCTGCATCGGGAGCTGATACAGCAGCATCTGAATCCTTGGGACACCCTTGCAAACAGCAAGCATTTCATCAACTGCTGGAAATGGTGAGCAGCTGGGAGCAAACAGCACTCATCAGTAATGATTAAAAATGCTAAAGCTACAATACAGCACATTTTCTCTTTCAACATGTGTTGGAGGAAGTATGCATGGAGTGCTGAGTCAGAAACAAATATGCAGACTCATACATGACTAATGACTCTGTGGAATGCATCAGTACTTCAAAATGTAAGATTTAAGACCAGATTCATGCTATTGAAGACAGGGTATCCCCTTTAGACACATGTCACCTACAGAGTAGACATTCAGACGTTTTACTAGAAGAATGACATGACATGCCCTTCACTACTTTCTGCAACAGTATGTGCAATCACCAGAAGACATCTACTCTGAAGGTTGTGAACAACACTAACACGTCTCAACTTCCATACCAATGATAAAACCAGTTGTAAACTGCATAGAAACCAATCATGATTGTCCTTACCTCAGGGACCCAGAGAAATGCTTAAAGATCAGATTGATTACAGCTATCTCTTAAAAGTCACTGAAGCCCCTCCACAAACACTCATTATTATGATCTGTAAGAATGTTATATAAGATTTCCACGAGAAAAAAAAAAAAAAAAAAAAAAAAAAAAAAAAAAAAAAAAAAAAAAAAAAAAAAAAAAAAAAAAAAAAACATCAGCAATAGATCCCAGTAAACTTTAAGGGCCTCTAACCTAGAGTTAGTACTATAGGACCTCTAGAAGAGCCATGCCTTGTTTCTGGAAAACGGCCATGCCTAGGGGTGGGCAATGGGCAACATGTGTGTTAAGAGGCACTGCTCTTGAACCATAGTTGAGGCAGCAAATTTCCACACCTGTTCAACTAGCTTCCAGGAGCTTGGCAGAAGCACAGCACTTTTGCAGGATATGGTGTTATAATGAGGTTTTAAAATCCATTCCCACATCACTGTGGTGCTCGGCGAGTGGGTCATTATGTCCTCCAAAGTACTCTGAGGAGTGAACAGAGACCAGTAGAGAGGGTGTAACATACAAACACAGAGACTACAATCCTTCTCCAAGACAGGCCCACAGGAGAGCTGCCTGGGAATGGGGTCAATGGCAGCCAAAACCTGTCCTCAGACCTTCACAAGGCTCGACAGTACTTTTGTCAACTCACTCTGACTCACTCACACTCCCAAGTCATAAAATACCCTTTCCCACTTTCATTTAAATTTGTGAGGATTTGCTACTTCCCTTAGAAGAGCTCTGACTAACCATTACAACAGGCCAATGCACTTTTATTGCCTTTAAGACCTTAAGTTCTCTGGGCAACCTTTGAATTTCTTAACCTACTCTGCAGAGATACATCTCATTCCTAAAGGGAAAGAGGAGGACTATGCAGTGTGCTTACATTGCCCCCCTTCTGAGTAAATCTGCCCAGGACCCCTGTATACTCCATTGGTGGCAGCCAAGCCACTCAAGCAGAGGCATGACTGGGAAGGCTCAAGGCTTTCAAAGGCAGCACTTCCATGGAAGATGTAGCAACTCGTGGTGGGATGGCTCTGGCTCAGTATCCTATCCTCCATCTGAACAGTTAGCTTCACATGAGCTGCTCAGCTCTAATCCAAAGAACAGTGAAAAGCATGAGGAAAAGTGAAGGACTCCTGTGGAGCACAGCAGGAAAGGTAAGCCTTCCCACCGTGGACCTAAACCCACAACTTCCTGGAGGAAAGCAAAGGCAAAGGCATCCAGGCCTGAAGGCAGGTGCTAACAAAAAGCCAAAGCAAGTCAGGGCAAGAACTCAGCAGCAAGTGTCATCTCCAAAAGCCCTGCTGCCTGTGAATCAGCAGGTCCTAAACACAGGCAGAACTGCTTCTCACTTGGAGAGCTGGGCTTAAGGAAAAAGCAAAGAAGGTAGCTAGCAGAGGTGGAAAAGCACAGGCTGGCTCAGGCACAGCAGCTGGGACCCAGCTAGTCTTCCTTTTAGGGTTAACTACGATCCTTATTTAACCAACAAAAGAAAAAAGAGAAACCTCTGCATGGAGAAGAGCAACTGTGCTTGAACTGAAGAAGCAGGGGTCTGGAAAGAAAGACTTGACTTCAGGCAAGGTCTGGGGGAACTCATAAAATGATACTGGGGCTTTGTGCATAACTCGGGCTTTGTGCATAACTGCATCACTGTAGTTAGCAATTCTCCAACAGCAGCTTAAGAAGAGCACCTTCAGAATCTTGGGCCTTTCTAAGAAGTACCTGCAAACATTGTTTATGAGGGTCTTCTTTCACTAGAAGCACAATTTGGTCAGCTCAACAGACCAGCCGCAAGATATATCCAGAACTACTCAGGACTCAGTGAAGGAATTTCAAAATCAGCTAGTTCATGAAATACCCTGCCAAAAAAATATGAATCACAATGATTGATATGATAGTGATAACAGTTATAGCCAATGCCTGATACTTATTAAGATGGTTACCTTGCAGTATGCTAAACACTTTAAATCCATCATTTTATTTAACCCTGACATCCATAGATGACAAAAATACCACACATAGAGAAGGGGGTATTGATGTTACTGCTCCAGAGAGTACACTTGAGCATCCGTGCTTCAAAGATAGCACTCTTTCCCTCAAATCCTACTTCTCTGCTGAGCCTCCTAAGTCAGGTGGTTTTAACCATGGAGCATCAGACCAAAAGCACAGGGGTCCAGTCTTGGCCTGGGCCTGGGCCACAGGCTTAGCACTTTCACTCCCCAAGGAACTGCATGCTGGCCGTCCCACACAACTTTTTCTTCTTCTACTCAACAGTTACCTGAAATACCATGTATTTCAGACAATCGCATACCAAAATTTTCAAACCTGCATTTAATTTTAGGCATATTAAAAAAAAAGTTACACCATTTTAGGGATAATTTATAAAAGTAAAACTTGTTTGAGTTCCTTATCTTAGAAATATATGTGCTGGTGCCTGGACAATATGATGAAATACCCAAGCATCTTTATACTAAACAACAATCTCAGAAACTTCAGTCTGAATTAAAAAAAAAAAAAACTATTTAATTAACCCTATTTATGGGTTATTATTAATGCCTATTTACTTAATACTAATATTTAATGATACTTTTTTATTTTTAATGGTGGAAGTGAGGACAGACAGATGTAGACAAAGCTCTAGCTCACTTGTAAGTATAAATGCCCCTGAATTCAGAAGAGGGCATTGGATCACCTAGAGTCAGAGTTACAAGTAGTTATTGGCCACCCAATGTGGGTGCTCAGAACTGAACTCGGGTCCCCTGCAAGAGTAGTATATGCTCTTAACACTAAGTCATCTCTCCAGCCCTAACCCTAACATTTATTTAACAGATGGGTACAAACACTCAAAACGACATACCTTCCCAAAGTACAGGTTAGTAATAAGACCTGACATATTACTTTCTACTATGTCACAAAAAAAAAAAAAAAATTTCTTCAACTAAAAATTTTAGTATTATGAAAATGCCAGGCTATATATATTTGTGGAGCCCAGCAACTCTCTAATTCAACATCTCATTTGATTAAGAATAAAAGAAAAATCATGAAAATCTCAAAATATAGCTAACAATGTAAGTCCCTCCCACATCTTTGAAAACAGACTGATTCTCCACCAATATGCAAGGCCTCTGCCTTCTCTTGGATATGACACAACACAGTAGACATTACAGTGTGCCAGTTCTAGAGAATCCTCTGGAAGGCCAGCAGCTTACACTCTGCATGTGCCCTGAGGAAGTTACCATTACACGTAAGCAAACTAAAGCCGGCCATCTAAATGGTAAGACACCATTTAAAAGCAGGAAATTATCCTAGAAAGAACTGAGCAGGCAAGTGAGGCCTTGTGTTTTGTGGCCCAGTTATCAACTGTAAGCATCCAAGTGAGTGAGATGCAGTGTAGAGCGGAAAGCAGCTAGCTGTTTTCCCCCACTCACTGGACTGTATAAGTTTGCACTGAGATAACTGCACATAATGGGAGTGGCCTGCCTTGCTGCTAACCAGGAAACAGCAAGGACTACACTCTAACTCTCCCGACTTCTAGTCATTGCACCCACCACCATAAGGAACTCAGAGAACGTACTGACAAAGAGGACACTGAACATACTGACAGGCCACAGCAGCCCGTTCAGACGCAGATCAGGACAGCTCTTCCAACTTGGTCATGACGAGGCTATGCAGAATGCTCTAGAGCTTCTGTTTCCCTCTGCCGCTTTCAAAGTTTGACACAATTTCTCACTGAAAACTCCCTGAGGACAGAGGCAGATGATCAGGCCTGCCTGTGTCTAAATGTCTAACCAGGGCTTTGCAGGCAAAGGCAAAAATAAAGACTTGGTAACTGAAACCTCACATGTGAAAAGAATTAGACTAGTCCTCACTCCCAAGAATTATGAGAGCAAGAACAAATAAGAAACCAGGGCCAAGTGCCTCAGCTACACAGAACACCACTGTAAAACAATTACCAAGTGCTCCGTGGCATGCATAGAATGTTATTTCTCCCAACAGTTTCACAGCATTATACCTTTCATTATTAATTTGATATTTAAAAAACCTCAGCAAAATAGATAATACTGTTATTTCTGTCTGTAGATAAGGAGGTGGCTGCTCAGAGAACTAACATGATTTCATAAGTATCATTTTATGAGTGAAACCACAAGATGCACTAGGGAATCCTGGGTAAAATCTACTGCTAATTTCATATTCTCACATTCTTTCCTCAAAAACCTAATGTCACAAATTTCAAGAAGTGACGGGGAGATGGCTCAGTGGATAATGGGCTTGCCACCCAAAGATGAGTGCCTGAGTTCAGATCCCTAGGACCCATGTACAGCCAAGTACAGTAGTGTGGTTTCTAATCCTAGACTATCATAGCAAGATGGGAGACAGGGACAGAAAAATGATGTAATTCACAGGTCAGCTAGCCTGGTTGTGTGGAGCAGGAAACAAGAAATACTGACACAAACAAAGCTGAAAGTAAGAACCAAACGTTAGGTTTGTCCTCTCTGACCTCCTGATCTCTGAATGTGCGGCACAGCATGCATACACAGCATGTGTCTATGTATGAACACACCACAGGCACACATAAATAAATTAATTTCAAGGCATGCTATAGAAGAACCTACAAAAACAAGCGCACATGACAGAGAATCATAGAAATGGCATCATGAAGAAGATACCAATGCTCATCCATAACAGATAACACATTTTTCAAATAACAGAAACTGGAAAGCTGGACCCGGTGTCTGCTTCCCCAGAGTCTTTATGATGGTGTACCTTTGTGAAACAGTAGAACATTCTTTTCTGATGTCACACAAAATATCACATGTGTACAGACATATATGTGAATACACAGGGTTGCCAAATAATTGCATAAATAAGAAGAAGTCTTGAGATCAAAGTATTGTCACACGCTACACACACGTGACAAAATGACACATATAGAGACCTAATTTCCTGCATTACTTAATGATACATGTTTCAAAAAGTACTTTCAAAGAAGTATCTTAAAAGAGGTTAGGAAAGCAGTATGCATCTTACAGTACACGTGTAAAGAGGAGATAGCTGCACACTTCAGACAATGTCATTGCCACATGACTGTGAAACACCAGGGCACAAGACCACCCCATCTCTAACTTCCTTAACCAAATCTCCCCAAACTGGCATTGGCTAGAACAATGAAAAGAGGTGACAGGAAGAGCAGGAAGCAGACCGCCACCTTTCAGTCCCTTTTGGCCCTTTCTAGTCTTTACTGCTAGGAGAGACCTGGGCCTCTAAGGCTTTCCAAAAACAAAAGGGGATTCTTCTCCTCAGCACATGATAGGTGCCCTATGATACTCTCAGAATGACTTCTCTGAAACCACTCTGAACAGATCTGGTGGTTGGGACTATTTCCACTGTAGTGTTCAGTGTGGTACATCCTAGTAAATACATTCAGGCAGAAGCAATAGAAATACACATGTACCTAAGAGACTCTGATTGTGCGTGTGTATACAACTCATGGATGAACAGACAGGCATTTAGGGTTCTATGAGAACCTGGTACTGACCCAGCTATTTAAAAAGTACTTAATTTGTTCTGCTTCCTTGGATCACAGTATCTAGAGAAGTTACCTTGTGAAATATAGAACGATGATGCCCTCTACAGCCCTTAGAGAGAATCCATACAGTTGGTGAAAGATCCTGAGTCTACAGTTCTAGTAAAGATTTTTTAACACAAGATGATTTAAAAAAACAAACAAACAAAAAAAAAAAACCCACACACTTAATTTGCATATCGGGAAAAATATCAGAGTACTACAGTTTAACACTGAAGAGTTAATTAAAACATAATCTTGAATAACACAGCAGCAAAGACTACATGATGTCATTACGGTCATCTGTTTAAGTAGAATGAGTGAGGTATGATGGGTAAACAGATCACAGAGTATAAAGCACAAGTATGAGACTCTGACTTTAATCCAAAAATGAGAACATGTGTAAGCCCAACGCTGTGAAGGCTGAAACAAACGGATCCCTAGGACCTGCTGAGTAGCCTGTCAAACTTATTTACTGAGTTCTAGGCCACCAAGAGACTCAAAATAAAAAGTACAGATGGATGCTGAGAAAGGACACCAAAGGTTGTTCTCTGGCCACAAAATGTCAGTGCCACATGACTATGAAACACAAGGGCACACAATGCCCACCTCGTCTCTAAGACAGCTGCACATGTGTACAACCAACTATACATGCATACCATATGCATAAACATAAACAAATAAACAGAGGTTGTTTGTAAACAATTATTTGAACGATTTTAAAAGTCACTAGAGACCACTCTGGAAGAAAGAGGAAAAAAACAGAACTTCAAAGAAAAGAATATTCTACAAAACGAAGACCACACTTGACCAGAAAAAGTCATGAGGAAAGAAAAAGGCAAAGCGGTTCTTGTCACCCAGAAATACTTTAGGATACTCGGGGCCCGTGCATACATAGCGGGAGGTGTTCTAGGACCATGTGTGCAATGTATGACAACAGGCTGCACGTACCTGCCACTGAACAGAAAGGTTAGCATAGAATAGAAAAAGTTTGACTCCAGTATCTAAGAAGACAAGATTCGTTCCTCTGGCAAACCTGAAAGAGACTAATAAGTAACATCAACTATAAAAGAAAAGATGAGAAATAGAAGGACAAAAAAAAAAATCACAAGCCTGGTGAGTGCATGAAATGCAAATCTATCAATTCCCTAGGAACAGGTGGATCATTTTCCCATGTAACAAAATAAAAAATAAGACGATGTCAGGGAGGAAATGGACCCTAATTACCAGAGTGCAGTCCGAGAACTGACATTAGACCCGATTAAACAAAAAGAATTCCTCAATGATTTCAACAAGGGAGCACAGACACTTGCCTAGATGAATGAGGGTGGCCGCAGGAGGCACGCGGAGGAAGATTAGCAGACAGACAAGTGAGACCAACAAAAGCCTCCACAGGTACCACAGCAAAGAGGAGCAATCTCAAGACAAGAAGAGGATGGGCACCTGAGGGGGTGGCTAAGACAGGAAGGGCATCAGGCAGGGCCAGGAACCTGCCGATCAAAAGCCAGAGCAGAGGAAAACTACAAGTTTGAGGTTATAGCAATGAACTGAGGCAGAAACAATGGGAAGCTGCAGCTTAAAAGATGAGAAGCCAAGGCTGGATTTAAACATTTTTCAGTTACGAAAAAGAAAAAAAAAAAAAATGTTTATATTCCAAGGGAAAAGAGTGTGGATGGAAAGCCTGAGAACTGGCCATCTGGCCAGACAGACAGAGAACACTTAGGAAAAAAAAACTTCATTTCAAAACAAACAAAACCTCTTTTTTTCAAAGCCATCAACCCTTAAAGCATATATCCTATAGTATAAAAAGGTAGCCCACACCTCTATCCCCACCCACGGTAGAATTAACTGGGTAATGTCTGTAAACTGATAGCAATTTTCTTCCAGTTCCACCAATTTAACAGCACACATTTAACTACACACACTTCCCAATCTGGCAGTGTAGCAATGCAGACTTTATGGAAAACAAGCAGCCTACATAAGCGAAGCACATCGCCAGCCACTACACTACACCCCATATGTCTTCAAAGAAATAAAGCTCTTAAAAGAAACTGAATTAAAGGGGCCTGAAAGGCAGGGAATTTAAGAATTAGGAAAAGAAACACACAGGTTCTTCTTAGGCTATGAAAATTTGGTAAAGATAAACATCTTTGTACAAATGTTCTCAGGACTACAAATCATGCTCCTTATGAAAAATTGTTTCTAATAAAGAACAGAACACTTAAAAAGCTTTTAATTATTCTTCAGGGGCACTTCAGCTTTATCTTCCCAAAAAATTAGAGCATCTGTAAGTAGAATTCAACCTAGATAAGTTTAATTAACATATATTGAAGCAAAACTTGCTTCAATCTTGTCTTCAATGTGACATAGCAGATCAATGCATCAGTCTTCACATAAGCAATGGTGACACAGTCAGTGGCACATTCCCCTTTAGGTACACCAAAAACCTAGGACACAGGGTGTGAGTGATTCACAGAGGCAAGATAGCAAGACAAAAGCCTAATGACAGGCCATCTGCTATTCGACAGTCTCTTTCTCAGGAAATGTCATGCACTGCTCTCCACATTCACTTTTACTATAACAAGGAAATACTCCATTCTTGAGCATATTTAACTTTATGTAGTGCTGTACAGAATGTGAAGAGTTAATATTAACTGAAATTTAGATCTCTGCAAAAAGTTAAAACTGCTATCAAGGAGAAGAAAGAAAAAACAAAAATAATAAGGATATTAAAAAGTTTTAAAATACAGTAAACTATTTTTTTTTAAACATTATAAACCTTTGGATCTCTTCAAATTTAGAAAACAACTCGGGCTTTCTAACCAGTACCTCCCCACGTACTCAAAGAAAGTGGACAATGTTGAACAGCAAAAGTAGATGCTGTCAGCCTTCTGCGATGGTGGGAAGGGGCGAAGGGTCACTGCACATTCCCTGTAGAAGACAAAGCCAGATCCACATTCCAGGGAAATTTGGCTGGTCCAAGTTTTCCTTAAATACAGATTGGCCCGCCTGTCACTAAGCCAGGCTCTGTAATCTTCCCAGGCTGCCATTGCTAGGGAAGCCAGGAATCCCTTCTAATTAATCAACTCTCACAACAAAAATTTTCCCACCCACAAAAAAAGTTGTGGGGAGGGGAAGCGACAAAGCAGTCTTCATGGCCAAAAGAATCTTAGACTTTGCTGTAATACCAAACTAATCCAAGAAAACAGATGCAGGAAGCAGAGGAAATGATCTACAGAGACAGACAATGAGCTTGGGAGCTTTTGCTGTACTGCTTCTCTGGAGCCCAAGTTAAACATGTTAAATCTTAAATGTAATTACTGGGAATGAGGCCTGGCAACATTCTACACTTCTTAAAGCCAGGAACGGGACCATGAACTTTCCCCAAGGCACATATCATATACGTTATTGGACATTTAAAGCAATAATTTATTGTTCTGATTTCTCTTCTCTACCATTTTGTGTTTTAGTAGATAAACAACTATGATTAATACCTGTGTGTTCATATCTATTTCTATTTGCTTTGGGCTTGCCTGACACTACCAGACATTTTAACACAAAGTTAATTTCATTAATCAGTCTACCATGGCCTAAGCAAGTGAGAGTAACCAGAGGATAACTCAAGGATACATCTCTTGTCTGGCATGCATGAGGCCCTGGCTTGGATGCTAAGCACTGTTGTGTGTGTGTGTGTGTGTGTGTGTGTGTGTGTGTGTGTGTGTGTGTGTGTGTGTGTGTGAGAGAGAGAGAGAGAGAGAGAGAGAGAGAGAGAGAGGGAGGGAGAGAGAGAGAGAGAGAGAGAGTATACCTTTACCTACTAAGCATTTGATAAATGACTAGTAGAAACTGAGAAATATTTACACAGTATTATTAAAAAATAAAGAAAAAATAAAGAAAATATACATGTATATATACTTTACAGGCAGTGAGGCCTGCCTTTATTTTAACTACTCATATCAGCCCACTGTAGCATAAAAGCAGCCAGAGACAACAGATTAACAAATGGAAGGGCTTGTGGACAAATAAAATTTTATTTTCTAAAACAATTGCCTGTTGTGTGTGCTGTAATTTGCTAACTCTGTCTAAATCTGACCTTTAAAGTTTATGCAAGTGTGAATATTTAAAAATATTGGAATGGGGCAAAGCACTAGAGAAGCTGGGAGAGGTATGTCCCTTCTGCCACCACTTCTATCAAGTAGGATGAATCACTGCAATGTAGGACAGAGCTCCCTGCTGTAAACTACAGGCATTTAGACATCAGGAGGCCATGAAAGTTGCTGCTCCAAGGACTCCTGTCTTAAACGGTGCTGCCATTTCCTAGAAATCTGGCCTGGGAGGGACTGATAGATTTCAAGTTCAAGGACCAAAGAATTAAAAAACAAAAACAACAACAAACTCATTTACTGAAAGTCAAACCCATTCCTGGGCAAGTCATAGAGTAAACAACCCAGACACAGAGGGCCCACTATTTGGTGCCATTAGTTAGTGGGCTACTTTTGAAAACATAATCTAGCCAAGTATTTTTCAGTTCATGTTGTCAACAAGTAAAAGCATCTTTATAAAAACTCTGTATAAATTTATTTCATTGTTTATTTATACACTTAGTTTCTGAATACTATGCAAACAGATTAAAACACCATATCAAAAATAAGCCCCAAAGCCAGGCATGGTAGTGCTCACCTTTAATCCCACACTCAAAAGGCAGAGGCCAGCAGATCTGTGAGTTCCAGGATACCAGGGCTACACAGAGAAGGCCTGTCTCTAAAACCAAAACAAAACAAAAGGAGCCCATTCTGGCCCCACTGCCACCTACCAGAGACATCGAGACTGAAAACTTAGATATTTCATCTGCTCTTAACCATCAGGCTTCCATGTTTGAGCTACACTTTCTTCCTACTCCCACATTATATACCACCTCTGGAAAATGAGGACACAACGCTTACTACAACCACCTTCCCACACTTCTCTTCCTCCAGTCCTCCGAAATCTGGAGTTCACAATATCATGAGATGTAAGCTTTGCTCCATGTTGAGCCATAGATATATACTCTCCTATTTTACACAATTCTCCTTTTACTTAAGACTCAACAGTTACATCATTTTTCTTCTGTTAGTTTCCTAAATTCATATGACTACGTTACTCTCAGGTTCTCTGACAGACAAGAAAAAATTTATTTATATATATATATATTATTTATATATAGTATATATTATTTATATTATATATAAATATATATTTTTATTTATATTATATATATATATAAATGCATAAAGAAACTTCCTCCTTTCCACTTTTTGTTATTTGCAAGGAACCCTTGTTCCTGTACCAATCAAAATGACTAGATTCTGAACTTGATCCCTAATGATTAGCATGGGATTTGCTTAGACCTTGGGTGTCTTGATTCTCTACATCCAAGATCTTATATCTAACCATCTGTTTATACCCCGTTTTGAAGAACTACGCCCTAAGATAGGGAACACAGGAAGGAAGTTTCCCTGACCTTAGCATCTTTGAAAATGTCTCTATGTCACTAATATGTGCTTCAAAGTTGGACCGTGAAGAGAGTTCTGGGCTGGAAAACGTTTCTCCTAGTGTTCTAGCCTATGAGCACTGAGGTACTGTTCCTGCCATCTCACTGCCGCTGTTGAGCAGGCTGTCCTACCTCTTCACCCTGTTTCTTCTATGCCCCATTCCCTCCCCCATCCCGTCCCCTCCCCACTGCCTCCACCCTACTTCCCTCCCTCTTCCTCCTCTTTCTCCCCACACCAAGTCTCTGTTGTGAAACTGTAGTGTAACAGCTTTTGGCATAATCCTTTGTCACTGATTTTGTTGGATACTCACGCAGCCCTTCCAAACAGGAACTTTGTGTCCTTGTGGTAAATTTTATAGTCTTTTTCAGCCTTCCTTTCTAGAACTTCAATTCTGATATCAAGATCAACTTCAAATTTCCTTGACTTTTTTCTCCTACGTTTTTAAAAACAATCTTCTGTTTTAGTTTCTTAGCAATAGTTCTTGAGAGTTCTTGGTATCATCAAAAAAAAAATTGTGTTTCTATCATGTTTTATAAGTTCTCTTTCCTAGCTCAACAGTGTCTCCTGTTTATAAACCCTGATCGTGTTTCTCCATTATAAGAGCTTTCCTTTTGCTCTGAAAATAAAAATTACACTCTGTAATTTCCATCCGTAAGTAAAGTCTGTGACCTTCTGAGTTTCTTCACTCACTGTAGTCTCGTTTCTCAGAGTCTAAGTCCCCCTTACATGTGTGCCGCTGCTGCTATTTTCCTTCATAATTGAAACAATGAAGTGGAACTGGAAGCATTGCACATATGACTGGGCTTGGCTAACTGAGACTCCCATAGGAGGCCACATTTGATTCATGCATCCCAAATGCAGGTTACACTAATGTCACACAAATAGACTATAATTTGAAAAATATAATTAGAGATACAATTAGAGACATTTCAAAATTAAATTCAATCGATTTAGTAACTATAAATTTTGTGTCTATGAATACAGTTTCAAACTATACAAAAATACAATAAATTTAAAAGGAGAATTACATAAATTTTAAATCACGGATATTTTAATATATTTTTCAACTGATTGAATAAATAGACAAAAATATTAGCAAATGCATAGCAAATTAATATAACACAAATGTCAAATATGACTTGTTTTATATATGTGTAATATAAATATAGTAATATAAATATTGCTATACATGATGTTACATATGTGATACAGAATCAGTCTAGATTATCACATTTTTCAAATGCTTACAGAGCGTTATATTATTAAAACAGAAAAACTTCCCTAAAAACCAAGTTAAATATGATCAACAGAAATTCCCAAACAGAAACAATAGAAATTACAATAACCAATATACCAAAATGCATATTATAATGCATTTTAAATGCATCCAGTGTAAAGGGTACAGTTAAGTAGGAAATACTTTGACAAAACAGTGTGGCTATAAGTATATACAATGGAACAGAAAGATTGGATGGCAAAGGCTCCGGCTTCTGCCTTAAGAAGCTGGGAAAGGAAGAGAAACTATTACCAAAGCAAAGGAAAGAAAGAAAACAGATAAGGAACGGAAGAAACAGAAACAAGCCCACTGCAGACAGGAAAAGGTCAGGCCAGAAGGCGGTTATCTGAAAAGAACAGTAAAAGTAACAAACCCTCCCAGCACTACCAACAACCATAACTTTATGAGGGTCAAGCCTGGCTGTCAAGAGATCTAGAACCAGGATGAAGAGGAAAGTGGAGAGCTGGACTCACAATGTCCAAGGGACACTAAAAGGGGGGGGGGGGTAAGAACTGAAGCCACTGCCATTGAGCCTGGAATTAAGAAAATTTCCTGTGTGTAGATCTCTGTATCCTTCATCACATAACTCAGTGTTTATCATAGGAGTATTAAACCTGTAGACATTATCAGGAAATACTTTCAAGCTCAGTTAATGAAGGATATCAGATCAGTTTTCTGCTATTCAGTTTTCAGCTATTCAACTGAGCTTTCTACTTCATTCTTTTGAGAAATAGTGAGTGACATATATATATGAAAATGTAACTAGAACTGTTCTTTATACCTACAAGTGACCAGTGAACAATGGCTCTGCCCATCTGGAACTTTGGAAGCCCGGAGGAAAGAAAAAACAGCAAGGAAATACAGTATCTACAACATAAAAGTAAAATTGAAAAAGAAAAAGAATCCCCTCCTAACCAACTCTGTTGTGGGTTCTAAATGTATACTGTCCAAAGGTTAGTAGAACCCTGAGCCATGAGTAAATCTGATCTACAACTAACAAGATGCCAATGGCCTCAGCAGAAATGAGCTTAAAATTGCTCAACTGCTCTTCAGAGTACATCTTTCTATCCATGTATGTTGGGGGGGGGGGCTACATATACATGAATACATGTGTATAATGCTATATACAATATCAAAAACCACAAACATAGATTGTAATGTCAGCACTTCTGAGGCTAAGGCAAGAAGATCATGGCTCTTAGGTCAGCCTGGGTAATAACAGCAAGGCTTCAACTCAAAATATAAAAATTAGGTTAATGTCATACAAACAATTCAGCAATTTCAACGACCAACTTATTTCATACTTGGTAGGTAGTACTGAAAATAATAGAAAAACTTAATAGCAATTATAAAATAGCTATTGTCGAATTATTATAGTAAGATGATAAAATGGAATTGGTTTAAACTTGGGCAACATTCCCTTTAGAGGAACGCCTTGCTCAGTCTTGACACTGAGGAGGGGTGGTGCCTTGGTCTTACCTCAACTAGATCCATACCAAACCAAACTGAGCCTTTACCCTCTCTGAGGAATGAATGGAGAGATGGGGTGGGGGGAAGCTGAGGGAAGACTGGGAAAAAGGAAGGGAGGGGAAATGGGTAGATGTGTTTTAAAAAAAAAAAAAACTTTTAATTAAAAAAATAAAACTTGGGCAAGCATACAAGAAAGAACTAGCAGAATCTGACTTTTGAAAGAATGAAAAACTATAAACTTATAAGTAAAAAAGAAATCATACCTAAAATTAAAACAGCTATTATCCTTTTCAATTAATACCTTTTGGCCTGACCTTTCCTGGCCCATAATGTGAGTTTTCTCTTTCACCTGTACATTAATTAAATATAGATGAAAAATTTTGGTTAAGTGGAAGAAACTTGACAGAAAAGCACCTTAAATTAAAACGGGGGGGGGGGGGCATGCTCTTAATGAAGAATTGAGCTATTGGGAAAGAAAAATCAATGGCTGTGCAGCATACACACCTTCTGGACCCATTAACTGCAGAAGGCATGCAGTGACAGCACCAGTGGTATGACACCCTTGGAGCAGAGCAGAGCCATTTACAAGGGCTCTATGTCAGACATATAGAAAAGTAACCCAGGGAAAAAGACTGTAAGCTGCTAAACTCCACGGTTAGGAAGCTAGCTCCTTGCCTGTGTGATCGGACACAGGAGGAACATAATCACCATGGTTGGACCAGTTTCTGTAGCTAATCTGCAAGCCTGAAACTCATGCTTGGGATAACAGCCCTGATCTGGAAGCTGGTTCCAGGCATTTTGGACACAGCTAGGGGATGAGATAATATGGTAGCAAAGCCAGGTATGTCGGTGTGTACAGCATGGGGGTCAGCATATTGCCTGACAGAATGAAGGCTCTAGGGTTGACATGTCACAGCTGACCAAAATTAGGTGTCCTTCGGAGACCCAGAAAGCTTCTGATGAACTTTGCAAAGAGCCTAGTCCACTTTAGAGCACAGAGCTGGCTATGGTACAGTCTTAGGTTAATCTCACTCTTTCACCCTGTAAACAAGTCATGACTTTATCCAGCCAACTTCAAATATAAGTCGTAAAGAGGAACCAGAGTCAATTAGGACATGCAACCCCAGATGGGAGAATGGGTGAGAATTTTCCAAAACCGAATGTATCATACTGTATTCCAAAACAGATAAATCTGTGTCTAGAAATTTGTCTACAATTAAACTGTAGAATATCAAAGACAGAAATAAAATCTTAACAGTCAGCAGAGAAGCAGAGACAAAGGACAGAAAAAAAGAAAAGCATTGGTCCTATTAAGGCATCAAGATAGAGACTGATCATACTAGGCTCTCAAGCGAGTTCTGTGACGACTAGACTCTGGTGCAACCCAACCAAGAAGCATCCCCACTCACGAGTCGAGGTCCTTCCTCTGAGCTGCTCCTTGTTCTGACCAGCAGAATACACAGAAGAAAAAAGGTAAACAATAATGACCGCCGACTATATGAGGATGCCACATTTGATGTGTCACCTGAAATGGGTCCCTAAGTAACGGCAGTCCCAGCTAGCATCAAGATGAGAAACCATCCATTCGGAATCAAGAAAGAAACATGAGATTTTTTTTTTTTAAGTTATTATTTTAAACCAGTAATCTCCATCTCCCTCCCTCCACCCATTTCCCACACCCCTGCTACAATGTCTCACTATGTACACCAGGCTGGCTTTAAACTAACAGATGTCCACCCACCTCTGCCTACGGAGTTCTGGGATTAAAGGCATATATCACCAGATAATTTTATTTACTTTTGTCTTTTAAGACAGAATCTTACTACATAGTAAAATAATGTTCAACCTAGTATTCAAAAATCAACTTAATATTGTTCTATATTCCAGAAATCTAGATAAAGATCGAGATACATTTTTATAGACAAATAGTGAATGTTCCCCACTTATACACCCTTATGAAAGAAATACTAGAGTATATTAATACCAGAAGTAACTGTAAACAATAAAATTTATAGCTACATTAGCAAACTAATTAAGCACTGACTTAATTAATAATAAAATAAAATAGCAATATTACATTGTTTCATAATCTGATTAACCAAATACTAGAATTTGAGCTTTTTATTAACAATATTTTTATTATTTGGAAATTTCACATAATTTCATTCACTTCCTCGCCCTCCCACATCCACTCCACCCCAACCATGTGACAGTCCCAAAAACAAAAACAAAAATAAAAACAAAAATATCAAGTCCAATTTGTGTTGCCCATACACTCACTGGAACATGGTCAAACTCCCAGTGGCCTGCCCCTTAAAGAGTCCTTCCCTACCTCCACACCTGCCAGAAGCCATCAACTGTGATGGCGTCCCATCACAATTGTTAAGAGTTCTCTTCAAGGGCTCTTATTATTGCATTTATTTGTATGTGTGCAAAGCAGATAACTGGGCAACTTGCAGAAATGGGTTCTCTCTTGCCACTATGTGGGTCTCAGGAATACAATTGAGGATCAAACCCAGATAGTTGGGCTTTGTGCTAAGTGCCTTTACCTGCTGAGCCATATCAGTATGCTAACGAAGATAATGGCAGTGTTACATAGAACTGACCAGGACAACAGCCAACATATATGGAAGTATCTCCAAGAGATCACACGAGGTGTTCATCAAGTCTTCCCTTGACCTTCTCCCACATACAGCCCTTTATCACTCTATACTTAAGAAGTTCTCAGTTCTATTATGAATGGATAGAGAAGGTGAATGTATTGAAGGGAAAAACGAAAGAGTCAGATTCCTTTCTCTTGCTGTGATAACACATTGTCCAAAAGCAACTCGGGAGATGAAAAGTGTATTTTAGCTTACAACTCCAGATCACAACCTCTTACTGAGGGAAGCTGGGGCCAAAATTCAAGGCAGGAGCATGAAGAAGAAACAGTGCAAGAGCACCCCTTTCTAGTCTGCCTAGTAGCTTCCTCACTTGCTCATGCTCACCTCACTTCTTAGCCGAGGAGCACCTGCCTAGGCATAGAATTGCCCATAGTGGGCTGGCCTCCCTTATCAATCAATAAATAAAGCAATATCCCTCCCCAGGTAAGTCCACAGGCCAATTTAAGGTAGGCCACTCCTCACTGAGGCCTTCCTCAGATGACTCTACTCTGTGTAAAGCTGACAATGACAGCTGCTGAGGCAGCAGACAAGCCGGAACACTCTCAGCATGCACCACATACAAGAGCTTTGCCTGCTCTGTTGCCTTTGGCCTGTTTCATCATCCTCAGAAGTCATGCCATAGAGACGCAATGTGAACTGCTAATATTAGCATTAGGGACAAAGGTGTGACCAAAGAAGAGCCTACACAAGAGATCTGAAGCAAAGAATTCCTTATAATTTTAAAAATTATTGGCTTTTTCGCTGCTCTCCTTGAAATTTTAATGTTAACTAATTCAAAATTTCCATAATTCTAAATTTAAAAGGTAGAGGTCAACTTAAGAATTTCAACTTTTGATTAACACAGAACTCATATATGAGAAAGTGAGTGGCCTTTTAAAGTTAGCCGCTGAGCAATACTTACTTTAATAGCAAATTTCTTAGATGCCATGGTTTACTGTTTTCCAATGGAGCTAAAGATCCTGCAGAGAAGAGAAAAGAAAGCTATAGTTAGCTACATAAAAATATCTGTTTGGTGGATGTTACGTAAAAGAACTGG
Source organism: Phyllotis vaccarum (assembly GCA_033318265.1). NCBI lineage: Eukaryota > Metazoa > Chordata > Mammalia > Rodentia > Cricetidae > Phyllotis > Phyllotis vaccarum. The sequence goes on along the minus strand of JARWLC010000001.1, from coordinate 164,880,694 downwards.
CTTAATATATAAGAGATTAAAATTTTAATACTAATAGACCTTAACTAAAATATTATGCTAATATATGGTAACCTAAGTTGACTGAAAGCAAATGTACAAGCTCAGATAGCTTCCATACAACACACCATCAAATACTCCAGGAATGCAAAGGTGGCTTAACATCCGCAAAGTAATCAATAAAATATACCATATAACCATAGAATTTGGTTCCCAGAATCCACAATAATAGGAGAGAACCAACTCCTAGTAGCTGTCTTCTGACCTTCAAACATTCTGTGGTCTCTCTCTCTCTCTCTCTCTCTCTCTCTCTCTCTCTCTCTCTCTCTCTCTCTCTCACACACACACACACACACACACACACACACAAACAGCACAAAATGATAATTAATAAAATTCTTTAAAAGAGAAAAGCTCGTAACGATACGATGAGCAAACTTCCCTCCCCTTAAGATGAGGAAAGGACAGTGTCTTCTCTTGCCACCTTTATTCAAAACTCCTAGAGAGTGAATAGACAAGGAAAAAGAGGAGATCCAGAAAAGTTAAGAGATCAAACCGCTTTATTCACAAATAACATGCTTTTGCACACAGAAATTTCTCCCCCTCTTTTTTTTTCCATCTCATCTGTCCCCATCCTCTTCTCTTTCTTACACACATCCACAAAGAATCTAGTACAATTAGTAAAGGATTTTGGGAGAGCTGGTAGAACAACTGGATTACTATTTTAAAATTCACTCTATTTTAGTATGCCAGTAAAGAACAATACTGAAAGTGAAATGAACTAAACAGTTCCATTTCTGATAGCAGAATGAAAATATGAGGGACTAAATATAATTAGGAATAAATATAATAAATATAATTAAATATAATGTTTTTACACTAAACACCATAAAGCATTATTGAATAAAATTTAAAAACCAGGCTGAGAGAATTAGCTCAGGGCCAGAGTGTTTGCCTACCATGAGCAAGTCCCTACTGTCAATTGCCAGTACCATAAGTCAAAGAAAAACAGCCTATATAATCAGGAGTATACTTCATGTTTACACTTATGGATTAGAACACTCAATACCACTAAGAGAGCAATATCTCCCAAATGCAATGCAATCTGTATGCAACCCTCACCTTTCTCCTCTATAAAAACTGAAACCATAAATGTTTATGAAAATACAAGGCATATATGAGCACACAAAACAAACCAGAAGACTTGTGTACTCATTTAGAAATTTAATACAAAATTGAAACAATCAGCATAACACGGTACTTGCACTAAACTGTACATACAGATCAACTAAATAAAATAAAAAATGCAAAAAATAGATTCTTACTACGGCCACATGATTTTCAACAAGTGTGTCAAATAATTTGATGGGGAAGGTTTTCTTCAACAGTTGGTGGTGGGTCAACATGGAGAGAGCAATGAACTTTGTCCCCTCTACCATCACACTTCCTATAATAATTAGCTCAGTGAATCCAATATCTAAACGTAAAAGCTAAAACTATAAAACTCTTTGAAGAAAACATAAATTATAAATTTTCACGATCATATATTTAGCCAATAATTTTTCTTTTGGTTTTGACTTTTTACTGAATTTATTGATCTTCATGTGTGGATCCACCCTCCTGAGGTGTCTGTGCATGTGTGGGAACACACGTATAGGTGCTGTGGAATATCACTTTAAGATGTGTTACATGCATTTGTTATAGAATATTTGTTTAATGATGCAAAGACGTGCTGCATTGTTTTCATGCTGCATTTGTTTAACTGTGAAGCTGTGTTACTGTGCCTGCCTAAAACACCTGATGGTCTAATAAAGAGCTGAACATCCAATAGCTGGGCAGGAGAGAAACAGGACGGCCTACCAGGCAGAGTGAATAAATATGAGGAGAAATCAACGTCTGAGAGAAGAGGGAGGAAGAGACCCAACTGTGGAATTACTGATTCTAGTATAAACAAGACCTCTGCCAAAAAGAAAAAGGAGTATTAACACGGAGCTCGGTTATAACCCACATTACAGTCATGATAGCAAACACTGAGTCTTGACCAACACAATATATGCTGAGCTCATCATTACCAAAATGGAGGGTGCAAGCATATGTGTGGACATAGATGCTGTTAAGGGACTAGAAGCCTAAGGGAGCGAAGGGCATCTCTGATGTTCATGAAACACTCCAAAACCAAAGACTAGAATTAGGAGCAATAGTCATGATAAAGCAGAAATATGATGACAGGTTATTTCGCCACCATCAGCCAATTCCTCAAGTGTTAAATTCTGAGCCAACCTGAAGGGCACAGTACAGAGTTAATATGATGATGTAGGAAAGATTCTATCCATAAGCCCTGTGTGAGGAACTAACTGTCTTTTGAAATTTTGTCTATAATCCTTTAGAACACCACTGAGCAACAGAAATGCAAGGTCAGAAACAAATGTAAATTTACAAGTTTCTAGTAAGCTACAATTCAAAAAAATCAAACAGAAATAGGTAAGATGGTTTCAACAATATATTTTGATACTGGGTAGATGGCTTAGTGCGTCAAAAGCTTTGCCACATAAGCATGAGTTCAAATCAGCAGATCCCATATTTTAAAAGAAAGGAAAGAAAGAAGGATGGGAGGAAGAAGGGACGGAGGAAGGAGAGAAGAAAAAGAAGAAGCGGACTGGTCAACAGCTGGACAGGATAGGCTTAGGCAGGAGAAGAGAACTGAGAACGCTGGAAAGAGGGAGGGCGGACAGAGGGAGGCCTGAGTGAAATACATACTTAAGGAAAACTCAAAGCCAGATATTAGGGAAAAGCTGGAATATCAGAGAGAGGAAACAGATCAGTCAAATCTCACCCAGCCAACCTCTCAGGGTAAAAGCTATCTCCCTGAGTCCTCAGCCTGGCTCGTTGCTTCTACAGAGTAAATCTCTGTTTTCCTAGGCCTGCCTTAAATATCTTCTTCGCCCAGCTGTTTCACATACAGGTTAAGATTAAAGGTCTGCGTTACTATTTAGTAGTTAAGCCTTGAACTACTACTACAAATGGCAGCCCAACGTTGGTGATATACACCCACATAAAGCTGGAGAAGGATTAAAAAGTGTTCTAGAGCACAGAATCAGGGCCAAGAACAGCTTCCCAGTTGTGTCTCTCACATGAGCCATGGTACAGAGATGTCCTGGTGAGGCATGTGGGCTTGGGCTACAAAATGCTGGGCTTTTGGAGTGCAACTTAAGCTGCAGAATGGGCAATTCCTGAAGTCTCACAGGAGTCTAGATGTAAGCAACAAGCTGTAAATGATGGATTTAAGCTTTCTGTTTATATGGACAAAAAGGAAACAGAGTCAAAGACTAATTCTTAGTAGCAGCAGCGTTTTCTTGGGTCAGCTCTATTTGCTGGAGGAAAGCAGAGGCTCGACTTTTTAAAGAGAGGCTTCCTGAGTCAGTGAACCATGTAACTAAAATCGTAAAAGAGCCCCATTAGAGTACTTAAAACCAGTCCCATAGATCATCTAGAATATCAGAGTAGCACACAGCCTGCCATTGGTCCTAACAGATGATGATATCATCTGCACCTCCCTCCCCCCCACCCCGAAGAAAAAAATGGTGCTAAGGCCTAAATGCTGGTGGTATTACCAAAGCCATATATTAGTACCTGAAACCCACAGTATTAGTATTAAGTAGTAGTATTCAGAGTTGAAGTCTTTGGGAAGTAATATAGCATGGGGGTTCTAACCCTCCAAATGTGAGTGATGCCCTCAATTAAAAAAAAAATGCAATGGACATGTAGGGCCTTCTGTGCTGAAAACACTTCAAGAGGACACATCTAGAACCTTCACAAACTGGTTTTCTTTTCTATTCAGTAGCCCAATTTATTCATAAAATTTTGAATAAAATGCAGCATATAAAAAAGAAAAAGCTACATTTTGAAACAAATAGCAAGCCCTCATCAGACACCAAGTCAGCTGGCACTTTGAACTTGGATTTTCCAGCCTCTAGAAATATGAACAGTAAGTTTTTGATGCTTATAAATTGCCAGGTTTATCCCAGTACGGCATGAGCATGTCTGTAATTGAGCATTGGGGAGGAGGAAACAAGAGGGCTGAGAGGATGAGGTCACCTTTGGCTATCTAGCAAGTCTGAGGCTGGCCTGGACTATGGGGAACTTGTCTCAAGGGTAAATAAGTATCACCAAACATAAAGCGTTTGTAGCAGCCCACACATATTAATACATGCCAATGCTGAGAGTTCTAGATCCCAAAAAGACTGTTATCCTGAGGGGGCCCCTATAGTAGTGCAGTTTCTTTGGTCCCGACGGCTAGAGGTCCGGACCCTGCCTCGCCAGACCCCTTAGCCACCCGCTGCCCGCTGCTGCTCAGGCCCCCAGAAATGACTCAGACGCTTATATTAACTTCATGCTGTTTGGCCTATGGCTCAGGCACATTACTAGCTAGCTCTTACATCTTAAATCAACCCATTTCTATTAATTTGTCTGCCACATGGCCTGTGGCTCACCTGTGTTCCTTACATGTTGCTCCTTGGGCAGCTGCTTGATCTGCCTCTGACTCCGCCCTTTCTTTCCTACCTATTCTGATTCCTCCTCCTACTTCTTCTATGGTGCCTGTCATGGCCCAAAACAGCTCCTTTATTTAAAGACTGAGATTCACAGCATACAGAAAGGCATTCCCACATCAGGCCCCACAATCATTGCCTCTTAAAGAGTACTACTCTTCTTCTCAATTCTCAGTATCTAACACCATCACTAGAGGGGTGTGAAAAGAAAGCCTGTACTCAAAATGGTTAGGCTTTGCACAGCATCACAAGCCCTTGACTAGAATCCCTGCCTACCCTCCTTCCCAGAACCAACCTCCTTAGCATCTGCACTGACTTCATGGAGAGAGCCCTTGGCAAGTATACTTGACTATGGATCTCTAGGTCGATCTACCTCCTCCCACACATACTGAATTCAACATTCTCTCCTAAAGTATCCTATCATCCAACACCCAACAGCGGGGCCACCTGTTCCTTAGCGTCCTTCGTGATTGTTCAGACTGAACTGTTTCTCTCTTGGCCACAGTTAACACTTCTAACCTCAGACTCAGCTCACTAGACTCCACTAACCCTGGTCCTTAGAGTGTCTTGCTCTGCCTGATGGGAAGTTTCCTAGGGCAAAGTCTTTACAGACCCTTTTTAATAATAACACAGGTATATAACATAAGTTTGTTTAAACTGTCCTAACAGTTGCTATAGGCTATTAATATATTTTATATTTACACCCATCTATCCAATGTAACTTTATTTTCTCCAATTCTAAATTCTCCATTAATGTTTCAAATGGAAATCAAAATATTCTAAACAGATGTTTATAAACAAGAAGTTTAATAAATATTTAATTAAATACCTAATGTATCAAAGTTGAAACAGCTGTGATTCATATATAGATCCTAATGTTTTATGCTGAGAATAATGTACAATGAGGCTGGGAGTGTAGCTCAGGGTTTGCCTCACATGTTCTAGCCTTTGGGTTCAATCCTTAGCTCTAAAACATTGAACCAACACAAATAAGGAAATAAGCAAACATAAATTTAAAACTAAAATGAACAACAAATTGGACACCTGGTTGAAATTTAGTCCATTTCAAACAGTGTAGCCTTTCACTGTTTTTACAGATTGCTTCTGTTATTAAAATATCAGCTTCTAACATTCATTTGAATAGAAATGGCATTAACCTTGGAATTAAGTTTTAAACTTGGAGACAACTTTCTGTAAGAGCAGCAAGCACTAATGTCAAATAAAATAAATAAAAAACCTTTTATTACAGAGCTATCTATTAAAGCCTAAAGTTGTTGGCATTTTTATTTTGTTAACTAGTTTTATGAAATCCAGGACAATCTCCAGAAAGATATATTTTCCAAGTCCATGGAAACCATACACATTACATGAGCCTGTAGAGCGGTTACAGCACACCGTAAATCTTACAAATATGACCATCCTCTCTGCTGCATTCCTGGGCCCACTTTCCCTAAAATGAAAACAAACATCCCTTCACAAAAAGGATACTTGGATAACGTGTGACCCCACAAAACTCATGTGCTTGCATGTGTGTACTGACAGGGAGGCAGAGAGACTAAGTATTTTAGGGAAATTAATTTGGGGAAGGAATAGAAACAGATTAGACAATATCACATGATTTTCCTGTCATTTAACTACAGAGCAAAGATAAACTCAAATAAAGAAAGTCAGTGACCTTCTAGATTATTCTGTGGGAAAATCTAGGGCAATGTGAAATACCCATTTGTCTTTCTTTCAGTATTTCTGGCTTGGATGACAAGTTTTGTTTTGTTTTTTAAAGCAATCACCCCAATTTAAGAGGCCAAATACTAACTCTAGGCTTCTAACCTCTTCAGTTCAAATTTTATCTAAGAAATTCCTGTGCTTCCATCATCTTTCTAAAAAGCTGTCTAGCTAGAGTAGAACAGAAAACAGCAAGGACCTTAGGACTTGTGACATTACAACCACAATTAAAACATCATCACTGTTATCCCCACAACACATTACTGTTTTATTAAACTGACACCCAGGAAAAAACTTCAGTAAAAGGCCAGTAAGTAACAGAAGAGCAGAAGTCCTTCTGGTGACAATTTAGATAAAGGTTAAGAGGCAAGCTCAGCATAAAAAAGAATTGGCTACTCCTCGGACTCAGGCCAGCCTCGAGTGCCTAGAATGCTTATTAAAACAAGCATCAATAGTGGAAACAGAATCCTTCAAACAACAAAAAAAATCAGACTTTTTCTTTTCTTTGTTATTAAATGTAGACCAGATGCAGAAATGCCATAAAAAGATCAACCCCAATGACTGATTCTACTTTTCTATCACTCTGTTGCCACACCAATCAGATGACTCAAGACCTAGGTCTCTCCTTCCTGCTGAGTCTTGAGGCCAGCCAACCTGCATGGGATGCTTTGCTGACAGTCAACATCTATTTATCATGTGATACCGAATGAGAAGTGCACATTCAGTTCAATCATGACTCAGACTCTCAATTCTGCCTTTTCATATAGCCTGAGCCAATCCAGCTCCTCTGTGTCTCTAGCTCTCTTTCCCATGAAATAGGATAACCATTGGGTTCTGAGATCATATATGTCATCACTTGGCTCTGTGCCTGAATCTCAATGGATGATTAGTTTTCAATATTTCCATGAATATACAAGCAGACATCATAAAATTTACTTCATAATTTAAAACCCATTCTGATAATTGCTATTTCCCAATCACCTTCATTAAGAAAAAATACCAAACAAGAGGCATTCTGATTATCGTTAACACATTCTTCTTAAAGTCTATTCTTTTTGGTGTAAAAACTGTATCATGGGAGACTATAAAATTGTTTTATGGGTGGCTAAGGGTTGAAGGACAGAGAGACATTTGGGTTAGCTGGAGAAACTGGGTGCACGTCTGTGGGTTGAGGTAGAAGTTGAAGATAGACCTGGTCCATATCCCAATTTCAGTGGTGGTTACATAACTCCACACAAGTCAAAACTCAGGTAACTGAAACAATAAAGATTTTCTTTTTATGGCAAGCCAATTTAAAATATTTTAAATGACAAAGCATCAATCTTTTCTAGAGAATAAATCTAAACAGTGACATAAATTAACTTTTATATCCAAGATATTTTACAACTGTACTTTTTATTACCCTCAAAGTAACATAAATCAAATCCAATTTTAAGCAAGCTTTGACTTATTCTAATATAATGTGTCGGTACTACTAAAAGCAACTGATGGATCATTTTCTCTAACAGAAACACTAAACCTTAAAATATAAGTGGTATTCTCCATCTCCGGACAAACGGGAGCTCTGGAATATTTCTGGCTTAGCTTTACGAATTTTTACTTTGCTATCTCAAATGTACATGGATTATTGTCCAATATTCATAAAGTAATATATTCCTAGTAACCTTTAAAGATCTATGACTGATCAAATGATTAGACATATACATACCAAGAACCAATAATCCTGGGGCTGGAGAGATGGCTCAGCAGTTAAGAGTTCTTGTTGCTCTTGCATTAGACATAAGTCAGTAGGTCCCATGTCAGTACCTATGACAGGAAGCTCACAACTATCTGTAACTCTGGCTGCACAAGACCAAACCCCCTTTCCTGAGATCTACACTTGCACTCACATACACATACCCACACAGAGACACACTTGTATACACTCAGCTTAAAAATTATTAAGAATGAATCATCCAGGTGGGCAAATCCCGTGACCTTACCTACTCCAGAGAACTGATAGAGAGGAATTGTAAGTTCAAAGTTATTCTGGTCAACTCAGGAAGGCTCTGTTTCAAAACTAAGACTGCAGGAGAGGAGTAGCCAGAATAAAGCATTTGCCTAGCAAGTGAAAGGTCCAATCCTGAAAACCGATTTCTTTTTTTTTTTAAACACAGAATTTCATGTTGGATCACGTGAATGTTAGGCAAGAACTCTACCGCTGAGCTACATTTCCAGCACCACATTTTGAATTTTAAAAATGTCACACTTCATTCATAAGAAGGCATAAACAGTATAAAAGAAAGGTAAAATAACAACAAAGCACTGTCTGCTTCTGGTTTGTAAGAGGCACTAAATAACCGGGTCAGTTTAAATAAGCTAGAGACCAAAGCTATGTGAAAGTGTACACACCGAAAATAAAAATCCCAATAGTTATCAACTAGGGAATCATGCAGATGATTATGTAGCCAAACACTAAGTCAGCAATTCAAACAGGCGCAAGAGTCTGTGGGTGTAGCTCTGTAATAAAGCACTTGTCGAAAAAGCATAAGGGCATAACTTCAATCTTTAGCACCACAAAAGAAAAAAAATGGCAGAAAAAAAATGAGCTATCGGTATAACAAAGATGATGCTCCAAATAACTATACATACTCCCCAAATAAAAACATGTAGCACAAGGTTCCTTTGAGATAAGAATCTAGAAAATGCTTATTTATTTAAACTGGTAGTTCAGCAACTTCATACAAAATCCCAGGTAGGGGAATTGCCAAGAAATAAGATCAAATTCTTGAGGGTGATGGATAAGCTCATTATCTGATTGTGATAACGTTTCACTGATATATATATATATATATATATATATGTATATATATATATAGTTTATGTATGTAATTGAAAATTAGTTTATAAGTTTACATGTGTGTGTGTGTGTGTGTGTGTAAAACACACCACCTCATATACTTAAGTAGATGTTGCTATTTGCACAGTTTTATCTTAATGGAGTTTAGAAGAAGGTCTTTTGATTTAAAAGCTATTTTAAAAATCATCTTCCTGGCCTGGGATAATGTATCTAGACCACCCTCTTTTTCAAACAGATGAACACAATGGAAAGTAAATGAATTTCAGTGACTGGGATATGTAAACAAAATCTTAATAATCCAAAGATTTAATTATATATATATATATATATATTATATATATACATATATATATTATACACACACACACACATATATATATATATATATACATATATATATATATATATATATATATATATATATATATATATATATACCAGCTACAATGAAGATTTTCATAGCTGTTACTATGTCCCAGGTACTTCTATTTTTTAAAATTATTACTTTTAATTATGTGTATAGGTTTGTGACTGTGTGTTTGGGTACATTTGTGTGAGGTTAGGTGCCCAGAACGGTCAGACACCTTGGACCACCCCCACCACCACCCCCCACACCCCCACCCCCGCCCCAAGAAGCTGGAGTTACTGACAACTGTGAACTGTTTGACATAGGCTCTGGGAACTGAACATAAGTTCTCTAGAACAGCACACAGCTCTTAACTGCTGAGCCATCCCTCCAGCCCATGTCAGGGACTCTTAAAACACATCCTTCTGGTATTAATATATATAACTCTCACATGAGTCCTATCTTACAAGTTACAAAACTAAAGCACAAGGGTAGGTAATGTCTATTAGATTTCAGAGCTTGGAGCTAGTAAGTGGAGGAGGTAGGATGTGAAGCCAGGACAGCCAGTTTCAGAGCTGATTTTCTTAACCCCCACACTGTCACCACCCACAATATACCGTGCAGCATATAAATCAATATTGCAGTGTAATAATGTTTTCCTTCAGTCATAAAACATACATATCCACAATGGAAACATTCATGTGAGACTCATTAAAACAAGTGCCTTCCATTCTTCTTTCTCATTTACACATTGAGGAAAAAAGACACAGATGTCAAAGTGACCAATCATTGGGAAGCTGATTGGTAAGGTAACCAATAACTAGCATGCTGACAGGCAAGATAACTAGTTACTGGGAAACTGATATGTAAGGTAACCAATTACTGGAAAGCTGGTAGTTCAACAGACTCCCAATCTAATATTCCTCACTATCTTCAAAATCCTAAGTATTTTAAGTAAAGCTACCAAGGAGGGGGAAAAATCTCACTCAAAACAGCATGAAAAGCGTTTTCACTCTGGTGCTATCAATACCTTAGTAGCACCACAATTCCTCCCAGAGTCTGGATTTTTGTCTGCAACTAGTCTGAAGTCAGGCTCAGAAGCTTCCCAGCTGATAATCATGGGCAGCCAAGTTTGAGAACTGCTGATTTTGATTTCCCACTAACCGAAGACACAGAAGAAAGCCTGGGGCTAGAAAAAGCCGTGTAAACTCAGTCCAGTGTTTTCAGGTCAGCATCATACTGTACTGAAATACAACTTCTAATCTTTCAGAGTAATCTCCCAGCCGATGTTAACCCGGCTGGTAGATGGCTACACTAAGCAACAAGGCCATAGTAACTGGAACATTAGTCAACTGGCTTACAATTATGATTATATACAGTACCCAAGAAACTGAAGTGAGAGCTTGTGAAGTTCAGCAGTGCTAAGAATCACTGTGTTCTTGGTTCCAGCTTGGTTCCTGGAAAGGGACTAACTGAATGAGAGTCCCAAGAACAAGTTGAGTGGTGGCTTTTGGTTGTTGTTTTAAACTTTTCTTTGATATTTTATAGTGTAATGCTTGTTAGTTCTTGAACAATGAATGAATGAAGAAACTAACAAACACAACCTACATCACATCTTAAAATTCTCTGAGAATGCCTGCGGTGGTGTCGCAGGCCTGCAATCAGCACTCAAGAAGCAGAGGCAGGCGGATGTCTGAGCTTCAACCAGGACAGGCGGAGATGTTACACAGAGAAACCCTGTCTTGGAAAAAAAAAAAAAAAAAAAATTCTCTGAGGACTATATTTACACCTACGGATGAAGACAGCCATAATTTGATACAAACTGCTGCCCCCTCTATTTGGCTCTTTTATTCGGGAAAAATTTCCTCAAGGTTATTTTTATTTTTAATCTCGGTCTTCCTGCACCCTGATGTTTAACACTTTTTCAGCTCTCGGGGTGCTTTCAAAAAGTAGAGAGAGAAGAAAAGCGTAAAAGAAAGATTGTGGAAAGTCTCAAAATTCAAAACAAAAACACGTTAGTGGTACAGCAGTTCAGTCCAGCTGAGGGAACAGCTGGGTTGCCAGAAGAATCACATGCTCTTACCTATGCTGGTGGCGGGAGGTGGGTTCGGGCTTTTTATGCTTTGTTACTGTCCAGGGTCACTTGTTGCACTAGTACCTGGGTGTGGATATTCATACCAAAAAGCCAGCGGACACAGCCCCAGAGGTTTTGGCTCACTTCCCTTTTGCAGAGCGGTCTCGCGCGTGTGAGATTGCAACCACCGCCCCAAAACAAGATGGCGTGACGAGCTTCACACTGGCTAGAAGTCAGTGCCAGGACCTAAGATGGCGGCAAAAATCTTAGGCGAGGTTACAGGATAGCGGGGGGGGGGGGGGGGGGGGGTGTCCTGCCCAAACAAAAAATGGCTTCCGTTACTGATCTCAAAGCTTAATTAAGAGACCAAAATAAAAATGGCGGCAGACGCGAGCTGTTTAGAGGCTGAAAATGCCATTAATGTGATTGGCAGATAACGAGCCATTGTAATTCAATATGTAGTGATTGTCAGGGAAAAAAAGCCTTAGTGTTTCCATGGTATCATAAAACTACTAGGGCAGGTGTGAAACGTGTTCTCAATAAAAAAGATTAAAAGATAGGTTGAAAAATAAATGTGGCTTTCACCATGCCAGAGAAAAGCTAATTTGAAAGTATGTGTCAACATGACTTCATAGTACTGCGGGTGCTCCGGGAGAGCAAAAGACTTATCTCTGAAGCAAGAAAAAAATGTCAAGAGCCAAGTGTGTTAACCAATCATTTCGGGCATTTGAGCTGGAGATTCTCGACTTCTATCGAATCCCGCACCACGAATCCCGCACCAAGAATGGGCGGAAGATTCCTGCGGGGCGTACGGCGCATGCCCTCTCTCGTACCTAACTCTAGGACTGTAGGGCGGAGCATCCTGAGAGGGGTGGGAATTGAGAAGGGAGGGACAAAAACAAGGCGCTTTGTGATTGGTCAGCTACCGAAAGGCGGCCAAGAATGGGACTTCATTCGTTCCAGAAATACCAATCAAGAGAGCAGAAGGTCGCAAATTCTTCCGCTTTCTTGATGTTGTGATGTGTTTTTAAACGTTTTCAGGTTGGGTACCTTGCAGAGATACAATGCACCTTGGTGAAAACCGCAGGTTCTCATTTGCCGGAGCTTCCAGCAGATACCGGAAGAGAGGGCGGAGCACGCCGAGCTGCGCGTGCGCGTTCCTGCCTCTCTGTGCAGAGGTAGCGGGGTTCTACAGCGTGTTTGCTGTGCGACCACGGCTTCTGGGCTCCGGTGACGGCGGCGGCGGCGACGGCGGCGACGGCCTGGCCGCGAGGTGCAACTGCTGGTGGGGAGGTGAGAGCGCCCGAGCCGCCAGTGGAGAAGCCAGCTTGCGGTCCCACTGCGTCCCCACACGCCAAGGTCGTGGGAGGCCTCGGCCAAGGATATTTGGGGGAGGGATAAGGAGACAGCTGGCCACCTGAAAGGTCCCAAGGCCGGCTAGGAAAGTAGCCCCAGGCCATGACTGTCTGATGGTTGAGTGTGGGTGGCCAGGAGTGTCCAGTACCATGCAGAGTTGGAATAAAGTTTCTTAAAGCCGCCTGCGCGGAGAGCTGGATTGAGAAGTTTCCCGGGCAAACAGGGATCATCTGCAAACCGGAACTCCTCGTTCTTCGCGAGGTTACCGGTACACCAGGGCTGTCGGGACGCGGGGGGCTTCCCCGAAACTAGAACATAGTTTCTCGCAGGATGGTCATGTCAACATTGAGAAAACAGAAACAACACTTGGGCTTTTGAGTGTATAGTGGAGATCCAAGCACATGTGACATGACGGGAGACCTTGAGGTCTGTTCGTCTTGCTAGATCATTTTTCGATGATTCCAAGGAAAGAGAGGTTTTGATTAATATTATTTGCTTTCTCGTTGTCACACAGTATGTGTGTAACACTATTTCATACACGAGTAATCTAGACTGACAGGGTTCTTCCCGCCTGGAGCTTGGAGCCTAGTAGTAAGTCCTAGAAAATAACCAAGGGTGGAAAGCCAAATTTTAGGTTAAATGCTCAGAGCAAGGCTCGGTGGATAAGGGATACCCAAAAGAAGAGCGGAAGCTTAACAATTATGAATGAAATGCCGGGCCCATAATGCTACTAGAACCAGAAATTGAATTTTTTTTTTTTTTGTCAGAAATAAATGGCTTGGACGATGTAAAATAAGTGCAAAGGCAGATATCGTTCTAGAGCTCGGTCTTCACCTCTGCTCAGGTGGTCAGCCATTTTCTGAGATTTTTTGGATCTCTCCTCGCCTGTTGCATTTTTCCCTCATTGGACATAGAGACCCAACCACTACAGGGAACAGATTCTATTGGGTGTCTGTGGATATCAACTCCTCCAGGCATCACCTGACTGGAGAGTTAACTCCAAACCAACAACCAGTAACAGTTTGTATATGTGAGGTGGTCTGAAGGTTATGGGCTGTTTACTGGTTTGTATGTGATAAGCTGTTAGTAACATGTTTGGAGGTCATGTAATATAGAATTTTTTTAAAAAAAAATGTCCACTGTTATACCATAGAAAGCTGCCCGTACTCATTTCCTATCCTAATGAGCCTAATGTGAGGACCAAGAAAGTAAGATTCTCTAATTTCTGTTCTATGTTGAGAATAAAGTAGAGGGAACAAAAAAAGCTGATGCCACATTCTCTGTGGCAAATGGCTGCTAACTAATTGTGGGTATTGACTAAGACACATTGGAATTTATTCAGATAAATAGAGAAGTGTGGCTTTCGAAACAAGTAAACTTGTGTTGTAGACTATGTAACTGTAAAGCCCTGTTGCATTTGTTTAAGTAGGCAAAGGTGTATTGGCCATGTTTAACTATGTAAAGATGGGTTGCTGGTTTACCTTGCCTGTCTAACGCACCTGATTGGTCTAATCAAAAGCCCAACAGTCAAGCAGAGAAAATAAGAGATAAGAAAGGAGAGAACAAGGGAGAAAGAAGGAGTAGCCTGGGGTCACCTAGGGAGTTGCCAGCCAGATACAAAGTAAGACCTACAGAATGAAAGGTAAAAACCCAAAGCATAACATAAACATAGATGAAGAAAATCAGGTTAACTCAAGTCGTAAGATCTAATAGGTCAGGCATAACCTAAGGCTGGACATTTCATAACTAATTAGTATGTCATGAATTTGGAGCTAGTTGGTGGCCAAAAGAAAGCCTGCTACGGTCTTGAATTAGTTCTTTTTTTTTTTTACTTCTATACAGTGTTCAATCATGGATTATTAAAATCATCACCTTCTAACTTTGATCTTGGCTTAGAGGGCAAGCACCATTCCTGACCTCACCTTGGTAGTTTTCCTAGTCTATAATATTTGCCAGCATCTGTGGACAGTTAATGAGCATTTGAATGAAAGCAACTCCACATATGCCTCAAGGGAAAATTGAAATGGCCATTTGAGACATTGAATCAATACAGGATTTTCCTAATTTTGTAAATTATAATTGAGAGGTTAGATATGTAATCACATTGCTCAAGCAAGAGTTTCTGGAGGGCCCTACTTTTATGTATTAGGAGTAATGTAGATGTGCCAGTAACAGTTGCAGCATATTGAGCACTACCCGTGCTCACACTATAGTGTTACAAATATGTCCAATAATTCCTATAATGTGATAGACTCTGAGATTGAGGCAGGAACTGATTTCCCCAAGAAAATAAATAACTAGTTCGTGATGGAGGTTGAAGTTGATTCCCATGTTTGCTTAAAGTTTGTTCTTGTCCACCATTTCTGAAAGCAGAAAGTAGAACCCATCGAATCACTCGGTGACTATAACTTCCATTAGCTGTCATCAGAGAAGCGTATGTGGCATCTACTCCGCTGCTTTTCTGTGCCTAAAAGGTTTTCTTCTTTCCTTCACAGCCTACCTGGCTTACACACTCTACTGTTCACTATCTTATGACATCTTATATTCTGACTATAGACACACACACAAACAAGATCTCCAAACCACAAAATATTTTGTTTTGGGTTTATTTTTTTTTGAGAAACTATGTTTTTTTAATTTTTGTCTAGCATGCATGAATTGGAGACTGGGTTTACATATGACCCTAACTCAAAAAGGAAAAAAAGAAAAAGGAAAACATCCTCCCTTTTCAATTGACCAAATAATACTGCTAATAGTTACCTGCAATGAGTCCAGGCTGCCTCGGGTGTGTTAATATTTTTTGATTTGGAAGCCATTACTCTTTTGCCAGAGATAGGGAGAATAAGGCTCAGCTGAGGCAGTACAGTTCCTGAGAGGATCCAGAGAACATTTGTGCAGTTGGGTTCCACGGTTCATTCCCTTAAGTCACTCACTGCCTTAGGATGCATTCTTATTAACCTGATGGACTCTACTCTGAAAACTAGTCAGGAGAAAGTAAATTTTGATGAACTTTGAATGCTGTTATAAGAGATTAAACTTTCGCCCTGTAGTCAACAAATGTCACTGAAGTTTTTCAGGCAAACAAACATGACTTCCCCTTTCTCTTTGTAAGTTAGAAGTAGAGAGGCTTTTGGAGGTCACTCAAACAGTAGCTTCAGCTTTAGGACTTCCTGGGAATTGTAAGTGGTCAAGGTGGCCTGCGAATTTACATTTCTGCTAAATTCCCAGGTGATGACTAGTGCTACTGTTGATGAAACACAAAAGAAGAAAGATGTTTAGAGGTCACAGGTGCCTGGACCATGGTATTGGGAGATGGTGGTGGGGAGTTCATAAAATGGCAAGATGTGGTGACTGACTTAAAGAGTGAGGGAAAGGGCAGAATGCGTTATATCCAGAGCTCCGAGTTGACTAGCTAAATAGAAGATGCTTTAATCTTATTTTGTTTTTAATGTATTTTGTATGTGTCCTTGTTGGGATGTGTGCAGTAAGTGTAGGTGCCTCGGGCCTGAAAGTGTTATCCCACCCCCTAGAACGAGTTACACACAGGTACTGTGAGCCACCTGACAACTGAAGTCATCCCTCTTCAAGAGCTCTAGCTACTGAGCCATCCTCCCTCCACATCTGTCTTTCTCCAACACCCCTCCAGACAATCCAGGTATGACAGGTGTCCAGAAAGGAGAGAGAATTGTTGTTGACTCGGATTGGCTTGTTTTTGTTTGTTGTATTTTGAGATAGAGCTTTATGTAGCCTGGGCTATTTGCTATCTTCTCAATGATTCTCTTGTAATTCTTAGTCCTGAAGTTTCTTTAGTTCTTCTCAGTAGAGAAAAATGGTCACAAGCATGCAGAGCAAGATGACCTAAAAGTGGTGGGTTGAAGATAGAAGAGGGGCCAGTTGTGCTAGACCTGACAGTGTGGTGGCAAATGAGACTGGACTTAGGTAACTGCTTCCTTATTCTAGACAGGAGGGAAGGTTAAGATGAGAACTGGGATAAGTACACTTTTATAGTGTGGACAAGAAACTGAGGGAATTAATATCCCATAACCCCATTCTCTAGCCAATGGGCTATTTGCAGAAGCAAAGAGAGAATAAAATGAAAATCTCAAAAAATGATAGATAGAAATTGGCCCTTTGAAAATTTAGAACAGACTAGGGGTAGATAAAAATCTCTGCTGTCAGGCTGAGAGCCAAGCAACTGGACATTTAATCTAGAACAATCTGCATGACTTCTAATCTCTCTCCTCCACCAGTATCAGTGTCAGATGATAAACAAGATAATCATTACTCACATATAATAACATGAGATGGTAATCAGGAAAACCAGTGAAAGGGCATGGAAGACCTGAAACATGTCTAAACCACTATATCTTTTCTGATAGATTACAGTTTCCAGTAGGCTGTCACTTCTCAACCACTAATCAGTTGTATTTTGGACTGTACAATTAATGACACCCTCATACAGTCTTACAAGCGTTTCAGTATTGTTTGCTTTTAATTATAAACACACTGAACAGAAATGCTAAAGAATACCAAAGACCATAAAATTCTCAAAAAGCATCAATTTTTAACATTTACTGACAACAGATAAATTTCTTGACTCAAATGTTTACCAAGCTGTCCTTGAATGATAGAGTAGTAGGATTGTACAGAGTGGAAGCTGTATATCACCACAGGAAACTGTAGAACAGCTGTTAACCATTGGCTCATCAGGAGTTGAAGTTTGTTTATTTAGTGTGTGTGTGTGTGTGTGTGTGTTTGTTTGTTTATAGGTAGAAAAGTCTTAACAAATTGGTGCGAGTTTAGAAGATATGTCTAGAAAATGTGTGTAAAAGGCAAAACCATTGTTCTCTTTACCATGCTGGTCAGGTTACTCATGAACACAATATGCACTTATTTTCTTTAAAACTGTGTGTATAAGGCGTCATGTGGTGTTTTGATAATGTATATGTTGCATAATGATTAAGTCAGGTTAAACATTAACTATCTCTTCCAGGCCTTTTCTTTATGATGAAAATTTTTGAATCCTTTCTTTTAGCAGTTGTTTGTTTGTTTGTTTGTTTGTTTGTTTGTTTGTTTGTTTGTTTTTCCCACTTGTGCCTGGTGTCTAGACTAAGGACCAGGCTTAAACAGTTGTTTACATTGAAAATAACAGCTATTTTTTACAAGGACTGGATTTTTAAAAGGACTTTCAAGTCATGATTGGAATTCAGAAATAAGGAATTGACAAATATCCAACATATACATTTTAATTAAAGGCATGAAGTTATAGTAAATATCAAACATTCGAAGCATGAGATCTGGGTCATTAATTCTAACATCCTAGCTGATCTCATCATGGTTTATGTTGCCTTTTGGTGCAAGTGTTTTTCATGCATTTTAAGCAAAGTACTTCCTTACACTGTGCCTAAAACACCAGCAGATGGCGCCCAGGAAACCTCATAAGCAAAAAACAAGTCTCAGGCAAAATTCCAGTCTCCTGTTTAAAACAAAGCTGTATTCAAGTTGTTAGTGGAAAATAATCAAACAATTATTTTAATTGACCAGGGTAATCTAGAACCCAAGTGGTTGGGATTTTTTTTTTTTCTCCCTCCACCTTACTGTCATTTCTGCCACTAAGCAATCTTTTAGCTTGGGATGTAACAATCCCAGAAAAACCTGGTAACAGGCTTATGGGAAACTCAAGAGATAAAATTTCTTACTGCAAAAGTGAAGAGAGTGTAGTTGCTCTCATAAATAGAAATGAAATAAAATTTTAAAATGCTTGTAGTCTGAAGTGTATATCTTCTCGTTTTTCTTTTGTGGCCCTTGGGTGTGGTTACTCATGTACTATAATAAGGGAGAGGTATAGCTGTTTATTTCAGCCTTGCTGTTGTGTAGTAAGAACAAGCTGAAGTAAATGTAACTAATCTAAACTGAATGTGCTCTAGCATGGCAAGTTGCATGAGATCATTGTCAACCTCTGGAATCCCGGACAGACTCAGAACACAGGGAGTTTATCTTCATCACATTCTGGAAATTCTAGGCCAGTGCTCCCAGATAGGAGCTCATTCTTAACTTTAGAAGAATTGCTTCATGGTCAGCTTTTTTTAAATCTGTGCATTAGAGGTTGACTTCATTGTATTTCTGCCAGCAGAGACCTGGATGTTAGATCCCCTTGAGTTACAGTGGTTGTGAGCTGCTTGGAAGGTACTGGGAACTAAACCCAGGCCCTCTATAAGAGCTGCAAGTACTCTGAACCACTGAGCTATCTCTAGCCCATGAGTGAACTTTCCCAAAATGCAGTATACTGTTTGTAAGCATGATATGACCATTTGTTTTGGCGCTGCATTTAATTTTAATTTTTTTTCTAAAATGTAACTTTTTTCTTAGGTGTACTGATGTCAACAGACTATGAGCTTTCACAACCTCTGGAGAGAATACAAAGTTCTGATTGTTATGGTTCCTTTAATTGGGTTCATACATTTGGGATGGCACAAAATCAGAAGCAGCCCTATCTTCCAAATTCCTAAGGACGATGCCACTGAACCAGATAGTCTAGCACTTGCAAGCCCACCAAAGAGCCAAACCTAGGGGAAGTAGAAGGCTTGTCATTGTAAGGTAAGTGTTGTTAAATCTAGTCAACCATGTGTTATTTTTCAGTACTGGGAACTCTTGACAAGAAAAAAAACCTAAATTGAAAATTTATTGTCTGTGTTAAGATATACCCAAAAAACTCATTATTGTTTCAAAATAATTTTCTGTGAGTAGAAACCACTGAATTCAAGAGGATGTGATTATATAGTTCAGTTCTGTAATCATCCATCCATAATTCAGAAATATGAAAAAATTTAAAAAATTTGTCAAACTCCTTTAGCAAGAAAACTTGATTTTAACTGATATGAGGCAGTTGGAAGTATTTCTTCCACTTAATCCTAAACTTTAGAGTCTCTGCAGAAATGCCTCTTGTTTTAATTGTGGTATGCACTAACTTTTATTACATATTTTCATAGTCCAAGAAATTCAAAGTATGAAACTCACTGGCCCCAAGGGACCCATGTAAAGAATTACAACTCTGTAAATTGTCTCATTCATGCCCCAGTTGGGCCGAAACTTAGAGGAATCCTCCTGTCTCAGCCTCCCAACTGTAATTATAGGTGTGAGCCATCATGTCAGCACATTTCTTCCTAACATCTTTTTTCACCTTGAGTTGAGAAATATAAAGAAATTCTGGCATTCGGTCAGTGGTTTAGAAGAACCCCAGGGCAGTTTTACTCATTTAAAGAAGACTGGTATTCTATAATGATTATGGTACATAGTAGCCACGTGGTAAACCCAACATGGCACAGGGTGAAATAAGAACTCTTTGCATGTAGCCTACACATGGTAAACCCATCATGGCACTGGCAGAACACAGTGTACGCAGGGCACGCCCCTAGGTGTGGCTATGTAAATCTGTGCCCACCTATTCTCTTAAAAAGAGCCTCTGCCTGCAACATGGAACTCTTTTCTCCCCCGCACCCCCTTTTCGTGAAACTAACATGTCCTAAATTGCTATAAAACAGATCATGTGCCAGGCCTGGTAGCACCTGGTTTGTCCCAGCACTTGAGAGACAGAGGCAGGAGGATCTCTGTGAGTTTGAGGCCAACCTGGTCAACAAAACAAGTTCCAAGACAGCCAGACCCACTACAGAGAGAAATCCTGTATTCAAAAACAAACACAAAAGCTGATTATTTCTACCTATAATCTCAGCACTCTAGATTCTGAGGCAGGAGGATTAGGAGTTGAGGGCAGGCTAGCTGTATAATGAGACCCTACCTGAACAAAAATTTATTTTAAATTAAGATTTTATTTTTAATGTTCATAAGGAGAAAAATAGCATAATTCAAAATATCGGATAATTTTTGGTATAACAAGTTGGGTAACAAAACAAAATATTAGAAACTTCACAACTTAAAATTATAGACTTTGCCATAGTCTTTGTATTATAAAATTTGTATATATTTAAAAGAATTTCTGTGTGTGTACACATGTGCACATATCTACAGTGACAGAGCTCCTGGAACTGAAGTTATAGGTGACTTTGAGCCACCAACCTAAGTACTGGGTAGTGAACTTGGGTCCTCTGAAAAGACCCCAGGGAGTTGTATTTATTAGATGCTTGATGTATATAGATAAGTTCTTTCAGACTGCTGTAAGATCGTTATAGGGATTATAGTGGGTGTGTGTAGAACTTTGTTTTTTGTCATATAAATTTAGAGGTGGTGTACAGTCGGAACTGAAGAGAAGAAAATTACCTCCAAAATAAAGCACGAAAACTAAGAAAAAAAAGAATTTCCTAAAATATTAGGTGAACATCGTAAGAGATTTTAGCTGCCAATGAGCAATAGATGATTTTAGAGGGCTGGATATGGCTGTCCACACCTGTAATCCCAGGTTTAGCAGACTAAGGCAGAAGGAGATAGCAAATTCAAAACTACCTGGCACTATGTGGTAACATAACCTTTCCAAAGAAATAAGAGAAACCAAACAAAATTGAAGCCAACACTGCCAGATAAGCCAAGAGAATTAAGTATTTTAAACCGGCTGTGGTTGGGTGGAAGTTAAGGCCAAGTTCAGAATATGTTAAAAACTAATTCTAAATAAGAAAAGCTCATGAAAAAAAAAAGTGCTCTGTCTGTCATTGATACTTTTTAATTTGAAGAAAATTTCAAGCATTAAGAAAATAGAGGGTAGAAACCCTCCAACTACAGATTAACAGTTACCAGTATTGTGAGTTTGTGTTGTTTGGGGACAGTGCTTAGGGTTGAAACCAGAGCTGTGCATATGTTAGAAGTGCTTCGCCAGTGTCCTAGGTACCTTTTTCCTCATCCTTTTAACTGATAGAAGATTTGAAAATGATTTTTTCATGCAGCCTTTGTGTGTATATTATTAATGGTTAATAGTTAACATTCATAGTTCTACAATGGTACAAACATTTGTACTAACCACACTGAAAAACTAATAAGAACTTTTGACTGGCTTCATAACTATCTTATTTCTGATCATATTTTTGAATTTGCATTTGAAATCAACAACAACAACAAAATGATCCAGACAAACATACATTTGGTAAATGATAATCTGTTTCTACAGGATTGCATTTCCCCTTATCTACTTTCCCACACTAAGAATTTAGCTGATTGCATCCATTTTTGTAAACTAGGAGTTAAAACAAAAGCCAGCTTTCATTGTTGTTTTGTTTTGAACAATACTTGTAGATAGGACTGTGGTGAGTAGGTGTCTTAGGCATTTCCATTGTTTAATGAATCAGTTTGGCTTGTCCCACCCTAAGCCATTGTCTACTTTGAGAATTACTATAATGGAATTATGAAACATTGTAAACAATTGTCCTATCTACTAATTTAATAAAAACCATGATTGGCTGGAGGCATACAGGAAGTATGGGTGGGGCTACCAGACTAAGAAAACTCTGGGAACAGGAAGCAGAGCAGAAATGCCACAGAGTTGCCAGACAAGGCAGCAGATACAGAGGACAACTATGCTGCTCTGAGAAAAGGTACCAGGTTGTGTGGCTGAACAGGAATTATGGGTTAGTTTAAGGGTAAAGAGTTAGCAAGTTATATGCCTGGGCCCAAGATCAGTCAGCATACAATTAATACATATGTCTGTGTGTTTCTGTGGGATTGTGGGTCTGAAAGTCCAGGCCACCAGGCTAGGCCGGAAAGTCTTTACCAGAAACCTCATACGACAAAGTACCATGAACTAACCAGTGAAAAAAGTACTGTTTTTAAACATTTTAAAAATAATGTTTTTATATTCGTGTATTAGGTAGTGTACCCCCAGCACACATGAGAGGTTAGAAGACAACTTAGGAATCTGTTGCTTCTCTTCCACCATGTGAATGCTGGGTTCAAACTCATGTCCTAACGGTTTGGTGGCAAGTGCTTTTATCTATTGAGCCATCTTGCTGACCCAAAATTAGTATAACTAATGCTAAATTCTGTCCAAGTGGTAAATGTGGTTAGGACATTCCTGAAAATAATAATTTAGTAATAGTTAAACCTTCAACTTTATGACACCAGGCCTCAACAGATAAAATCCATAACCTGAATTTCTTACACATTCTTATTAAGGTGTTAGGATGGCTTACCTAACTACTAATGCACTTGTGCCTCTCCACATGTATATGATAACATTGTGTGGCACTTAGAACTTGAGGTTGAATTGCAAAGCATCACCTCCTTTTCTCTTTGTCATTGAGAGCATTCTTTAGGCCTTATTTATTGGCATTTACCAATATTTTGGAGAGCATTAGTTATCTTGAGATTTGAAAATGACTAGTAGGAACTTTGACTTTGACCAAGTCTTTGAACTGTAGTTTGTATACTAATACAGTTCTTTTGATGACTGATTCAAGTAAACTAGTGCTAATGAGTTTCTACACTAGGAATGCTCACAACTGCTGACCTAGTTTGTTTACCTGCCACTTTGACAAATACCTTGACAAACTTAAGGAGGGAAGGTTTTTTGGATTTTGTTTTTGTTTGATTTTAGCTCACAATTCCAAGTTACAGTTTTCTGTTCTTGGGAAGTCAAGGTGCAGTAACTCTATCCAGTCACTGAATACATGTCAGTGCCCAGCTTACTCTGTAGTCTGGAATCCTTTCGTTGGGGACTATGTAGATCTTTCTCTTGAAGGGTAATTGGCCTCATTGAGTTTCCATCTCAGTGATTCTAGAATGTGTCAGGTCAACAGTTAAAACCATCACAGCAATCTTGTCAAGTACTTACAGATTTGATATAAATGCAGTCCTATCAAACCATAGCTCCAAAGAAATTAAAAAATAAAAATTATACAAATAAAGACATAACTTTTTTAAAGTCCTGAGAGAACAAGGATTTAGTATTTTAGTTTTTCCTCATGGAGAATAAATTATTTTCATACAATATATTCTGACCACAGTTTCTTCTTCCAGATCTCTCTTACTTCCCCACCTTTCCAACTTGAGGCTTTTTCTCTCTCAAAACAAACAGGCAAAAAAGAAAACAAAACAAGCGAACAGTATACAAGAAACACATGCAGAGACATAAATAAAACCCATAAAAACACAAAATCAGAAATCATACAAGCAAAAGAACAATAAAGTTAAAAAACTGCAGTATGAGACCCCCCCCCCAAAAAAACTCCAGTAATATCAATGACTTCTTTTTGTGTTGGCCATCCACTAGTCATGGGGCCTACTTTCATGTGTGGTTTGCATACTTGAGGAAACTAGGACAAACTATTTTTTCCTTTGCAAGCAGTTGTCAATTGGAGATTGGCTTCTGGGTTAGGAAGGGGAACTTAACATCCAGTTCCCATCTTAGCACTGGACCTCATTTGCTTCGGACCTATACAGGCTGCCACAGATGCTGTGAATTTAAATGTGTCCCAGTCCTGCTGTGTCTGAGACTATTTTGGGGTCATCCATCACCTCTGGCTCTTAGAATCTTTCCACCTCCTCTTCCACATGGTTCCCTGAATCCTGAGGAGCAGGCGGATTCTCATTCTCTGCACGTTGCTCAGGTGTGCATTTCTACTAGTTCTTACCTACTGCAGGAGGAAGCTTCTCTGAAGATGACTGAGTGAGACATAAATTTATGAGTATAGCAGAATGTCATTAGGAGTCATTTTATAGCCATGATCTTTTAGTGGGATAATTATATTTTCCTCTAGGTTCAGTATCTAGTCTCACGCTATTGGCCACTTTGGCAATGTCAAGCATAAGTTTCGTCTCATGAAATGAACCTTGAATCCAGTCATACAGTGGTTGGTTACTCCAGCATTTGTGCCACTATTCCACCACTGTATCATGCATCCCTGTTGTAAGTCTCAAACAGTTTGTACTTGTATGGAAATTTGCAGGGTACCATTTAGTACCATGAAAACTAACTAGTCAGTAAGGGTAAGTAAGTAAATAAATAAATAAATAAATTGATTTTATGATAGGACTTTTTTTTTTTCTGAGAAGCAAGAGTATTTAGTCTATTGGTTTCCCTTTCTCATTTCAAGTATGTTTGTACCAGTTAAAATCCGTTTTCTAAGAATGGAGCAGAGTATTAAAATTATTAAACTTGCTGCCTATAAAATACTTTGGAATTACTCTTCTCAATTTTTTTTTTAATTTCTTATAGAAAGAAGCAACTTTGAATCTGAATTTGGTAATAAAAGAAGAAATGAAAAACCCCAGTTGGATTAGAAAGAACTGGCTTCTTGTGGCCGGAGTAACTTTCATAGGTGTCCATCTTGGAACATACTTTATACAGAGAGCTGCAAAAGAGTCTGTGAGGTCTCAGTCCAGAGACAAACAAAAGAATATTGAAGAATAAAGCAAAATAACTACTTGGAATTATTAATGGCATTAACTTAATATATGCTAGTTACTGTCTGGAAATGACTTGATCTTATACTTGGTAATACTGAATGTGCAGGCTTTGGTCCATGAAGAATAGTTTTTAATGTTAAAACATATAAGAGTACAATAAATGAAAAATGTGAATAAAATAAAGCCGCCTGTGCAAGTTCCTGAAGCAGGATGTCTCGTTTTGAAGCTAAGAAGCCATCATTGTGTAAATCTGAACCACTGACAAGTGAGAGAGTCAGGTCCACACTTTCTGACTTGAAAAGAATCCTAGCCTCGTGCTATGGCCCTTCAGGAAGGCTGAAGCAGCTGCACAATGGCTTGGGAGGTTGTGTGTGTACAACCTCACAGTCCTCGGCCCTGCTTCGAAACCTTTCAGTCACCGATCCTGTATTAAAGGTCCTAACAGCATCTGTGCAGAATCATGTGTCCTGCTTCAGTGACTGTGGCTTATTTACAGCCATTCTGTGCTGTAACCTGATTGAAAATACTCAGAGACTAGGCCTGACACCCACAAAAGCTATTAAGTTAAATAAATACCTCCTGAGTGTCTGCTCTACTTATCTCCAGTCCGAAGCCTGTAGTTGTCGAATCCCAGTTGACTTCAGTAGTACTCATATCTTCCTTGGCTTAGTACACAGTATCTTAACCAGCAAACCTGCCTGTATGCTCACCAGAAAGGAAACAGATCACATCAGTGCTTTGATTTTGAAGGCTTTTTTGCTTACAATTCCAGAAAGTGCAGAAGAACGAATCATTTTAGGGAAGAGTATAATTGTTCCCCTAAAGGGTCAAGGAGTTACAGATTCTACTGTATTACCTGGACTGCTCATTGAAATGTCAGAAGTTCAATTAAGGAGATTATTACCAACCCAAAAGTCAAGTGCCCTCAAGGTGGCACTCTTCTGCGTGTCTTTAGCAGGAGATTTTTCTAATGCTGGAGAAGGGACTGTGGAAGTCCATTACCAAGTGTCCCTTGAGAATGCAGTTTTAGAGCAGTTGCTTAATCTGGGACGACAGCTAGTCCATGACCATGTAGATCTTGTCCTATGCCAAAAAGTTATACATCCATCTTTGAAACAGTTCCTCAGTGAGCATCGCATTACAGCCATCGACAGGGTTGGAGTGGCTCTGGTGGAACCCCTGAGCAAAGTGACAGGTAAAAAGTTCTCTTGGCTTTTGCATATTAATGCTAATATATTGTCACCCTTTTTGAGCAGAGAAGTTTGGTTTGTGGCACTGTTAATACCTTGAAATTTTTAGAGGCCACCAACCTTACAGCATTTCACTCATTTCTGGCAGCAAAAGTTGGTTGTAGGAAAGATCCCTTTGCCTGGTTACTAGAAACAGAATGGTGGTGGCCATTTTCTATGGACCTTCAACTCCAAGTGTAGTCTGTTATGATCTAACCCCTAGTATATTAAAAGCAGCTGAGAAGTCTTACATAATTACACAATTTTAAAATTTACAAAGCTTTTAGAACCTATTACATTCGTCTTCACTTTTATCAAAACTCCAAGAAATGTCTGTACTTCTCACCAAATAGTTGTTCCTAATTTGGAGACAGGTATGTGTAAATATGTTTGACATTTACCAGAAATACTTCTAGCTGGGTTCTTGAGAACACAGTCATTTGGTGAATCATTCTAACAATCACAAACTTGACAGACTAAATACATATGCCTGGTTAGGACAAAAGTAAGTTGAAGAGTACCTTATGTGAGCCACTTCTCAAGTCAGTGTCCCTGTAACTGCCCTGCCAAACTACCAGAAATTATCAGTTACATCCATATTGATTACAATGGTTGCTTTTTGTTGAACAAGTTCCAGCTATGTTGTTGGGCTGTTCTCAAAATGCTGGCCCTAAGGGAGCCAACTTAGCTTTCCAGATAGCTAGAACTACATGCTACCCGCCTTGTGATTTCACAGCTCATTGAACTATTATTAAAGTTCACTTTTTAGAAATAGCATGCATGCTACATATTAGATACTGTCTGCCAAATGACCATCAAAATGAAAGTTACTAAGAACATGGAGATAATTATTTGGAATTTATTTTTTGTATTGTAGGACAGATCTAAATTACCTACTAAGTTGCATTGGTCTGACTGTTTCTGGCTTATGTACATTAGGTATTCTGGATTTGGTAGGTTAAAGTGTGGAATGTTTTCCCGCTGTACCAGTGTTGTAAATGGGACACTGGTTTTCTGCACTAGTCCAAATTTCTTACTTAGCTTCAATACCCGGTACACAACATGAAAATTCTTGACTCCATTAGAATTTTCTGATCTCTGAACATGGAGGCACATACCCAATTCCAGCATTTGGGAGGTAGAGGCAGGAGAATCAAGGTCCTCAATCCTCTACTGCATAGCAAGGTCAAGGACAGCCTGAACTACATGAAAGTATCTTTAAAAGAATCTGGCCTCCAAAAATGTGGGTTGCTACAAGTTACAGTTTTGATATTTAATGTTAAGTGTTATTTCTTAAAGAATTTGCTGAAAATTCCTGTATAACTTACCAACATCTAGAGATATTCAAGTCACCATGGGGTTTGTGTAATTTCCCTATCATGATGGGGGATAAACAAATCAAGATGAGTGAAGTTAAATAAGTATGTCATTCTTCATTTTGTCTTGCACGCCCTTTTACATTTAAAAAAGAAAAATGCTAGGCAACAAAATGTATATCCTCTATATAGATCTCCCAAAGAAATAAATGAATTTTTTTAAAAAAAGAACTTTCCCCACCCTGCTTTAAAACTAATGAAGTCCTTACTATTATGGCCGGGTTTTTTGTTTGGTTTGGTTAGTTGGTTGGGTTTTTGTTGTTGTTTTATCTCTAACTAGGCTTTCAGGGATCCTGGAGTTCCTAAGACTATCTGCTTTGTGTGTGTGTGTGTCTGTGTGTGTGTGTGCCTTTTTCTGAAAGTACAAAATAGCTTTTAACAGATCTTAGATAGGTCTGTAAGATTGGGAATGTTGATTGGTAGTAGAGCATCTACCTGACATGGGCAAGATTGGGTTTAATTCCTAGCAATTAAAGGAATAACTAATATCAGTCTGCCTGGTTAATGTATTGAGCCAGAAATACCTGACCATTTTGCATAGTATTGTTCCCTGGGCAGGAAATTCTAGACAGTGTAAAGTTGAGAAGACAAGCTAAGCACTAGGATGCCTACACACATCCGTTTCCTGCTGTGGGTCTGAGGAGAATGGCTGCTTTGACTTCTCTGCTAGTCTGTACTCTCTACTGAACTGTAACCTGGTTGGAGTTTATCACAGCAATAGAAAGGTAGCTATGACAAAGTCTATAAACCAAAATGCCAAGCAAAGATAGGCAAAGATAAAAAGCTTTGTTATTGCAGCATTCAAAAATCTGAAGCAGGAAGATTACTGCAAGTTCAAGACCAGCTTGGTCTACAGGGTTAATTCCAAGCCAGCCAACACTAAGAGAAATCATTTAAATAGCAGAATATGAATTTTGAAGGTCTAAGAAGATATGTTTTATCTTTATTCTATATTCCATATTTTAAATGATAAGCTTAGTGTGTGGGGTTATACTAGCTGGGAATTGTTGATATTATTCATTTTAAGAGTTCCATCTTTGCTTATACAGTTTATATTTTCTATACTTTACAAAAATAGGAGCAACGCCTATTGGGTCTCTAAACACAATCATAGCTTCCACTACTTACGGAAGTGTAAAAGATTTGTGCTCTGCAAGATTTGGCTCCAAACATTTTTTCCATATTATTCCCAATGAGGCAACTATCTGCAGCTTGCTTCTCTGCAGCAGAAATGAGACTGCCTGGGAGGAGCTGAAGGTAGGTGGACTTTCAGGGCCTAGGGCAGGAATTAAGCAATCACACAGCGGATACTGAAGGATGAGGGCTGTGCTGTCCTTGTGTTTCACATTTTTCCATAATTTTCAGTGATCTAATAAGTAAAAACAAAAAGTGACAGAAGTTGGGCTAGAGGTAGCTCAAGAGTGGAGTCCGTACTTGGTACATTGAAGGTCCAACCTCACAGCACAGAAGCAAGGAGGAGGGCAGCAGGGGCTCGTGCACTCTGATTCAATGGTTATCACATTAAACTTGGAATATATTTAGTATACCATTTATCATTTACAAGAAACCTAAAGGTTCTTGATGTGAAGTTTTTCTAAGGAAGTGTTTGACTTCCCTGCCTTTTGACATGGTAACCACATTGCCACCTACAAATGCTGCTTTCGTAGTTATTTGGTAGGCATGCAACCCATACGTCACAGGTTCAACATGCCTGCAATGTTGTGTTCTACTGCAAATGTGTAGGAATAATTTACTCAGAAAGTGAATTTCCCAGGTACCCACTTCTTAGAGTTTATTGTTTACTGCAAGTTTTCTGTAAGGAAACTGGCAATATACAGAATTGACTGAATTTAAAGATTTAAATATGCTTGAAGATTCATCCTTAGTAAGTCAGAGATTTGCATGTTTTTTGCTTACTGTTTCGTGGTGATATCATTTCTAAGCAGACTTTTAGACATTTGTACAACTTACTTGTTTAAAGTTTGCTTTTAATGGGAGGACCAGCAAACCACGTCCTAGATGTTCTTAGGCCATAAGTTGTGAGCAAAGTAAACATGAAAAATTAATTCTATGAAAACAGAATGACTTAAGTATCTCTCTTCATTGTCTAATCGTTATTGGAATATTATTAGTCACATTACTCCTTTGAGAAAACAGATTTTGTGCTTTATGAATTAAAATCTGGACCTTTTGTACTATGGAGCTATCTGAGTGGGTAAAGGCTCTGAGAGCAGGCCTGCTGACCAGAGTGCAGTTTCTAGGAGACCCATGGTAGAAGAAGCAAACTGATTCCCATACGCTGTCCTCTGACTTCTACACCTGTACCATGTGTGCACATGTGCACACAGACCCTGCACACATACAAAATAAATAAACAGCCTTTTTACAGTAAAATAATAATAATAATCTGAACACCTACCAATCAAGCTGGATGACGGGTTCAGTTCCTAGAACCCACACACCAGGAAGAAAAATCAGACTTCCAGAAGTTTCCCTCTGACCTCTACTCATGTGTTTTGATATGCACCCTGCCACACACACAGAGAGTTAAAAATTAAAAATATGACTCTTAGTTCACAATCTAAGTTACTATGAGAGCATATAGTTGACATGTGAGAGTGAGATCATGATTCTAATGTGTTTCTTCCTTAGCTCATGTGTCAAACAGCATTGCATGCCTTGCAGCTAACAATCAAGGAACCATGGGTTTTATTGGGAGGTGGCTGTACAGAAACACATTTGGCTGCTTATATTAGGCACAAGGTAAGTTAGATATCCTCCTCACAATACTTAAATATTCAGCAGTTTTGTGGGACAATGACCAAATCATAATACCCAAGAACCTTTGATACTTAGCTTTTAAAATTCAGACAATGTGATTGAAAATATTTCAGAAAAGTAATACTTCTAAATACATGGTGCTAAGTTGATTGTATTGATTACTTTGATTCTAATCTAGAAATGATCACGTTCTTTGAGCATTGTCTACATGTAATGCACATTGAAACTGACATCCTGTTATTGTGAGTTCTGAAATTCAGCAGCATCTGATGCTCACAACAGAAGATCTTTGGTTTGAAAAATGTACAGTACTTTCCAGAACATCAAGAGAAGAACCAGCTTCATTAGTTAAAGCATGCTAAGGATCAGAATTCACATTTACTATTTACTTTGTGTGTGTATGCACACATTTATGCATGTATGTGGAGATATTTTCAAATATAATAAAAACAGTAGGAGATATCAGAGGAATCTACCCACAGTCTGTCTAGGAGGATCAGAGAGTGGTGATTCACACCTTTAATCCCAGCACAGGGAGTATCCTGGGAGTGGTGACCTGCATCTTTAATACAATCTGAGTTCGAGGTCATCTTAGTTTACAGAAGGAGTTACAGGCTCCCAGGCAGACAGTGGTGGGACCACGCCTTTTAAGAAAGTATTTAAGGCAGGCATAGAAGAGGCTTAAGAAGCCAGGAGGATCGAGGCTGAGGAAACTGGAAGACAGCTGGGTGAGATCTGACTGTGGTGTTTACTCTCTCTGATATCTCCACCTTTCCCAGAGATCTGGCCCTGTGTTTCCTTTATTCTTGCACACGTGTATATTGAACAGACCATGGCATCTATGTGTGGAGGTCAGAAGTCAACTTTTCAAGGATGGAACTCGTTATCAGGCTGAGTGACAAGCTTTTTTACCCACTGATAACTCCCCAGACTGTTATCAGAATTTTTAAATGGGTATCTGCCTGGCGCATACTAATTCTACTGTCTAGAACTTCTTGTTAATCTCCATTTACTGAAATTTGTTAGGTAAGTGTGTTTTAGGTCTGATTAGTTATTTCATAAATCCTAGCCTACTTTGTTTGAAAGTGGATACAAAAATTAAGAATGTTTTCTACATATTCTCAGTTGACAGGTTCCTGAGAGGTAGGCAAGAGCGAGACAGTAAACATTTTTTACAGGCATGATCCTATATCCTTTCCCCAGAATACTTCAAATGCATTTGAAAATAAAGCCAGTTCCTGAAAAGTTATCAAAGTATGTTTTATAAAAAAATAAAATAAAATCCTAGCCAGTATAATGATAGTCAGTGGGTAATAATGTAATCTACAAACAGGATGATTGAAAGAATAGGGGAAAAAAGACATTTTGGAGAAAAGAGATATCTTGAGTGGGTTTTGAAGAGACAATACAGTATGGAATATGGAACACTTGGGAAAATGTAAAATATAGATTATGTCATCTGGCCTTTAAGCCTCTTTTCAGAAGAAGATGGGAACTGGGAGCTGTTTACAGGGAGTGAGGATATGGGTTCTTTAACTATCATTCAGTTCTTAGCTTTTTCGCAGATTCTATTTTAAGACATTTCCACGGAACTAGGGAGATTGCTCAGGGTAAAGCATTTGCTAAGCAAGCAGGAGGACCTGAGTCTTGCGCCCATGTAAGAATTCTAGCACTGGAAGGAAGAGGCAAGAGAATCTCTGATGCTCACTGGCCCCACAGCCAGCATAGCCAGTCAGTGAGCTTCCCATGCACTAAGAGGCTTTGTCTCAAAAAGGTAAAGTGGGGAACAAGAGACAAAGGTATCGGACCTTGACCTTTGATTTCCACACATGAACAGTGTTCGTTCTCTCTCTCTCCCTCCCTCCCTCCTTCCCTTCTCCCTCCATCTCCCCCTCACTTCTTCCCTCCCCCCTCTAGAATAATTTAGGATGTTGATACTAAAAGGAGGTTTGAAGTCTAAATATATTTTGATTAAAGAATCTTCATATTTCAAACATTGAAATGAAATTGCCCATACTCCTAAATGATGTTTTAATTATAATTTTAACAATATAATTTTAAACAGATCTCAGAACTTAAGCTGATATAATAAGTACTGTGTTTGGGACATTAGTCTTCAGAAATTTTGCCCTATATGCATTTTTTTTGTTTTCTTAATTTTATGATCTGTGTATTGTTCTTTATATATTTGAGGGACCATCAATCAGCCATTTATAATAAGCTGATGAAAGAAAGGGTCTATATGTTCATTCTGGTTACATGATTGGGAATATACATTGTTATTCTGGCAAACCATGTTAAGGGTTACAGCCTAGCAGGTTGACTCATAGACCAATCAGCCAAATCCTGAGAAAACGAAGGGGAATAACCTGATGGACAGGTGTTTTGGTGTTTTGTTTTTAACCAAGTATCATGATTTTCTGAAACCTTTTTATATTAGTTTATCTGTGTGTTTTCACCGTTCTTATTTCTCTTTAGGTTCATAATGAGGCGGAAGACATCAGAAAGGATGGTTACTTTCAAGCAGAACTCCAGATTGCTGCTGAAGCATTTTGCAATGCTCTGGAGTCCATCGCTGGCTCCTTAGAACATGATGGTGGTGAAATCCTCATCGACATGAAATATGGACACTTTTGGTCAGGTCAATCAGATTCTGCTTCTGTTGTTAACTGGCCAGATATGCTGTCACGATGCGGCTGTGGCTTGTACAACAGCCAGGAAGGGCTCAGCTGGTCTTTCTTAAGAAGCCCTTATCCTCCTTTTCTGCCACAAACCTGCCTTTCACAAGCAGCCATAGGCTCAGCCAACAACCTGACTGTGGACTGTTTCGCTGCCAAGCTTAGTGGCCTGCAGGTGGCTGTAGAGACAGCCAATTTGATTTTAGATCTTTCATATGTCATTGAAGATAAAAACTAACATAATAGACTGGCATATTTATATTATGAAACAAACTGCTTAGGATGTCTAAGAAAAATATTTATATTGTTCTCTCCCAAAGGCTTGTTCTGCATAGGTGGAAATAATGATTTATAAAAGTGTACTTACCTACTTAAGGAAGGGTATGGATGTTAAGCAGATATTTGTATTATTAATAATTATTGATGCTTTTGCATCATCATCACCTCACATTTGGTGTCCTCACCACATTTATGTTAGGAGGTTTATGAAAACTAAAGATAGTGTATCACCTAAGAATATGCAAATTGCCTTTGTACTTTCTTTCCAAGTTGTTCCAATAAGATGTCACTGAACCTTTCCCACTGGCAAGATGGGAGCCTTCATTTTTTTTTTTTTTTTATTTTTTTTTTTTTTTGGTCATAGCCATTGTTCCTGCATATTCACCTTTTCATAAAACTTGATTTTCTTGATGTAACATTGTTGTTTTCCTTTTAAATGTTGTTTTAAAAAAGTTAGAATATTTTAATAAAATCATTTGTTTTACCTAAACTTGTATATAATCTTCACTAGAAATACTGTAGCTAAACCCGTGTAACATGTTCTTGCATTCTTGATTACTCAGGGTTGAGGCAAGAGCATTGCTTAAGCCAAGCCTGAGGCCTGCCTAAGCTATAAGACTTTAGTCAGAAGTAGAAGACAACACTTCACGAATACTTGAAGAAAATTATCCAAATTCATTTGATAAAACATGGCATGAGAATTCTTCATGAAAATAATTTCAGAAAGGCCAATCTGACAGAAATAATGACAGAAATTCATAAGTGCATCGTTATGATTAAAAGTAGGATTGGTGAGCAAAAGAAATGGCTCAGCAGTTAAGACCATGGGCTGCTCTTCCAGAGGACCCAGTTTCCATTCCCAGCACCCACATGACAGCTCACAGCATTTTGTAACTCCAATTCCAGAGGATCTAACTTCTTTTTTCCATAGGCACCAGGAAGTCACATAGTGTATAGACATCTATGAAGGCAAAGTTTACTAAACATATAAAGTAAGATTGAGATTTGAGTGTCACCTTAAGAGGTACATCATCAGACAGTGCAGGAACCCCTGATGATAGCTACAATTAGTAACAGTGGCTGGGTTTTTGAAAAGCTTACAGGACACAGAATAGTAAAATTACTAACAAAGTCCAACAAAATTAACATCTTATTAATCGAAAGAAATTAGTTGTGGCAAGAAAAAAGTGGAGAGCTAAAGCAAATATTAAAAGGCCTTTTCAGTCAAAATATTTGTTGGGTCTTGTAAGAGTTTCTGTCCCAGACTTTCCAGGCTTACCCCTAGGTTCAGACCCACTCACAGCCCTACTGCCACTTAGCCCCAAATAATCACACAGTCT
The DNA here is from genome assembly GCA_033318265.1 of Phyllotis vaccarum. Taxonomy (NCBI): domain Eukaryota; kingdom Metazoa; phylum Chordata; class Mammalia; order Rodentia; family Cricetidae; genus Phyllotis; species Phyllotis vaccarum. The sequence continues at coordinate 164,845,785 of JARWLC010000001.1, read as the reverse complement.
TACATTAATTACATGCTGATTGACCTATGGCTCAGGCATATATATAAATTGCTAACTCTTAACTCTAACCCATGATTAGCCAAGTGGCTTAGTACCTTTTCTCAGAATAGCATTCTTGTCCTGATTTCCTTTGTGTCTGCTGGTGTCTCTGCTGCTCTTCCTCTTGCCAGAGTTTTCTTAGTCTGGTAGTCCTACTTAAACTTCCTGTCTGCCTTCTGACCAATCAGCATTTTATTAAACCAGTAGAAAGGCCAAATATTTACAATGTTTAAGACCATAATCCCACAGCAGAGTCTTATGGTTACCTCATTGGTACTGTGATGGGAAATCTCTGTGTTAGATATAGACCAACACTGTACTATAATGTTGTTCTAGATACTTACACATTTTTGGTTTCTTCTGATAAAGGTATTTTTAAGCTCACTAGTTTGTATAGTTATGTCCTGCCCAGTCTTAGTGACCCCCAGAAAGACCTCCAGAATCACAGTGACTCTCCAAATACAAATGCAAAACAAGGTTTATTACAGCTGTACAACTGAACTCAGCTCCTGACTGTCACACAGTAGTGCCAGCAAAGGCGTGAGTATCCCCCCTCCTTTGAGGCAGGTTTTAAAACAAAGATCAAAGACCATAGAAACGCCATTATCAAGCTGGGAGGTGACAACCCAGAGGAAGTATTTTTACTATCCCCCTCGATGTTGCTATGGGGTCAGCTGCTGACTGATTGATTGTCTTAGGAAGGGGAGCAAATACTTTATGGCAGGGCTGGAATGTCCTCTGACTACCTATGACCTTGGGCACTTGGCCTTGGGGGTTTAGAAACTTCTCAGGATGAGGGACTAGAAACTTCTAAGCTCTCAAAATTGCTGTAGACCTTAAGGTGGAGGGACTTTCGTTTAAGTTAAAGTGTATAAACATTACCATGATAGAAGTATAATGTATTTTTTTATTAACTTTTCCAGCCCTAGCACAATTTATTCTCCCTCCTCTCCTTCCAGCCTCTTCCCCCAAATTCCCATCCAATCCTCCTTTCTCTTCAGATAAGGGCAGGTCTCCCTTGAATGTCAGCCATCCATGGCGTATCAAGTTTCAGTAAGACTAGGCCTCCTCTCCTATTAAGGCCTGACAAAGCAGCCCAGTAGGAAGAAAGGGTCCCCAAAGCAGGCAACAGAGTCAGAAGCAGCCCCTGCACCCACTATTGAGAGTCCTACAAGAAGACAAAATGACACAACTGTAACGTACGTGGAGAAAACTTAGATCAGTTTCACGTAGGCTCTGAGGTTTTGGAGCTCAGTCTCTGTGAGCCCCTATAAGCCCAAGTTAGTTGATCTGTGGGTTTTCTTGTGTCGTTGACTCCTGGCTCCCACAATGATTCCTTTCACTCTCCCACAGGATACCCTGATGTTTGTCTGTGAGTCTCTGCATCTGTTTCCATTAGTTGCTGGATGAAGCCTCTCTAATGATAGTTGGGCTAGGCACCAGTCTATGAATATAGCAGAATATCATAAGGAAGCATTTAATTGACTTTTATAGACCGTCATCTGGTTCTATCCTAGGTCTCTGTGCTGCCCAGCCTCTGGGACCTGGCCTTCAGGTAGTAGCAGTGCTTCTCACTCGTGGTATGGGTCGCAAGATGGACCAGGCATTGGTTGGCCATTCCCATAATTTCTATGCCACTTTTTCCCCAGCAAATCTTGTAGGCAGGGCAAATTGAAAGTCAAAGTTTATGTGGCTGGGTTGGGGTCTCAGTCTCACCAGTGGAAGTAGTGCCTGCTTACTGGAGAAGGCCAGTTCAGGCTCTATATCCCCAGTGCTAGGAGTCTTAGCTAAGGTCACACTCAACAAGTGCTGGGAGTTTCCATTGCACTAGGTTTCTAGCTCTTGCCAGAGATGCCTCTGACTCCAGTTGTCTCTCAGTACTCTTTCCCTCCATTCCTGCCACATACGATCCCTTTCCATGCCCATCCCCAATTCAACCCCTCCCCATCCACCTCTGATGTTCATTCTATCTCCCTTTCATGGTAAGATTCATGGGTACCCCCTTGATCACCCCTTGAGCAATATCTTAAATGTATTGCTGGGTCTTGAGATAAATTGATTTCCAATTTTCTGATTTCTAAACAAATTTGTACTTTATAGTAATTTGAATGTAATTGACTCCCCTGAGCCTATAAAAAATGGCACTATAGAAAGTGTACCTCTGTTGGAGTAAGTATGGCTTTGTTGGAGGAAGTGTGTATCACTGTGGAGGTGAGCTTTGAGGTCTGATATGCTCAAGCCACATCTAATGTCAGAGTTCACTTCCTGTTGCCTGTGGATCAAAAGATGTTGAATTCTCAGCTTCTTCCCCAGCACCATATCTTCCTGCATGCTACCATGCCCCACCATGATGATAATGGACTGAACCTCTGAACTGTAAGCCATCCAATTAAATGTTCTCCTTTTTAAGAGTATCTGTGGTCACGATGTCTCTTCACAGCAACAGAAACCCTAAAACACTCCTCCCACCAGCAACGGAGGAGTGTTCCCCTTGTTCCACATTCTTGCCAGTGTGCACAATTACTTGGGTTTTTGATCTTAGCCATTGTGACAGGTGTAAGATAGAATCTCAGAGTCTTTTTGATTTCCAGTTCCCTGATGGCTAAGAATTTTGAACATTTCTTTTAAGTGTTCTTGGCCATTTGGTATTCTTCTGTTGAGATTTCTCTGTTCAAGTAATCCATTTTTTTAATTGGATTATTTTGTTTGTTGGTGTCTTGTTTCTTGAGTTCTTTATAGATTTTGCCAATCAGCCCTTTGTCAGATGGAAGGTTGGTAAAGATCTTTTCCCATTCTGTAGGCTGTCCTACATCTTTTTGACATTGTCCATTGTCTTACAGAAGCTTTTACATTTCATGAGGTCCCATCTATTAATTGTTGATCTTAGTGCCTGCACAACAGGTGTTCAGTTCAGGAAGTTGTCTCCTATGCCAAAGTGTTCAAGGCTTTCTCTTCTCTGAGATTTAGTACATCTGGTTTTATGTTGAAGTCTTTGATGCAATTGGCCTTGAGTTTTACATAGGGTGATAGATAGGGATATATTTGCCTTCTTTTACATGTTCACTTCCAGTTTGACCAGCACCATTTGTTGAAGATGCTTTTTTCCATTGTACATTTTCCAATGTACATTTCCATTTTTCCATTGTACATTTCTGGCTTCTTGGTCAAAAATCAGGTGTCCATAGGTATATAGATTTACATCTGGGTCTTCAGTTCCATTCCATTGATCAACCTGTCTGTTTTTAAGCTAATACCATGCCATTTTTATTGCTATTCCTCTGTAGTACAGCTAGAAACCAGGGATGGTGATAACTCTAGAAGTTCTTTCATTGTACAGAATTGTCTTAACTATCCTGGATTTTTTGTTTTTCCATATGCTGTTGAGTATTGTTCTTTCGAGTTGTAAAGAATCATATAGGAATTTTGATGGGATTGTGTTGAATCTGTAGGTTACTTTTAGTAAGGTGGCCATTTTTACTATGTTAATCCTACCAACTCATGAGCATTGGATATCTTCCTATATTCTGATATCTTTAGTTTCTTTCTTCAAAGACATGAAGCTCTTGCCATACAGATCTTTTACTTACTTGGTTATAATTACACCCAGATACTTTATATTATCTGTGGCTATTGCGATAGGTGTTATTTTCCAAATTTCTTTCACAGTCCATTTATCATTTGTATATAGGAGTGCTCTTCAAATTCTTTTTGTTTATTTTGTATCTGACTTCTTTTGCTGAAGGTGTTTATCAGCTGTAGGAGTTCCTTGGTAGAATTCTGGGGATTACTTATGCATATTATCATACTTTTCAAATAGTGATACTTTGACTTCTTCCTTTTCAATTTTTATCCTTCTGATCTCCTTTAGTTGTCTTTTTGCTCTAGCTAAAACTTCAAGTACATAATGAATAATTCTGAAGAGAATGGACAGCCTTGTCTTGTCCCTGATTTTAGTGGAATTGCTTTAAGTTTCTGTATAGTTAATTTGATGTTGGCTATTGGTTTTCTGTGTATTACCTTTATTATGTTTAGGTATATTCTTTGTAGCCCTGATCTCTCCAAGTCTTATCATGAAGGAGTGTTGGATTTTTTCAAAGCTCTTTTCAGCATCTAATGAAATGATCATGTGGGGTTTTTTGTTTGGTTTTTTTTTTTTTTATTACAGTTTGTTTCTGTGGTGGATTACATTGACAGATCTTTTTATATTTTCTTATCTTTTTCTTATGTTTATCTCTGAGGATAGCCATTTTGATCATGGTGGATGTTCTTTGATAAAGTCTCAAATTTAGTTTGTAAGTATTGTATTGAGGCTTTTTTGCACCTATGTTCATGAGGTAAATTGTATAATTCTTTTTCTTTGTTGAGTCTTTGTTGTTTAAATAGCAGGGTAATGGTGGCCTCATAAAATGAATTTGGCAGACTTCCTTCTGTTTCTGTTTTGTTGAATAATTTGTGGAGTGTTGGTATTAATTCTTTGAAGGTCTGGTAGAATTCTGCACTGGGCCTGGGCTTTTTTGGGGGGGAGGGGGTGTTGGGAGACTTAATGACTGCTTCTATTTCCTTGGGTTTTGTAAGAGTACTTAAGTTGTTTCTCTTATCTTGATTTAGCTTAGGTAAATGGTATCTATAGAGAAATTTGTCCATTTCTTTTAGATTTTAGGTTTTTGAAGTATGACCTAATGATTCTTTGGATTTCCTTTGTGTATGTGTTGTTATATCCCCCTTTTCATTTTTGATTTTGTTAATTTGGATATTCTCTTGCTGCCTTTTAGTTAGTTTTCATGGGGATTTGTTTTGTCTTGTTGAATTTCTCAAAAAACCAACTCTGATTCATTCATTCTTTGTATTGTTAAGTTTCTGTTTTATTGATTTCAGCTCTGTGTTTGTTTCCTGCCTCCTAGTCCTCTTGGGTGTGTTTGTTTCTTTTTGTTCTAGAACTTTCAGGTGTGCTGTTAAGTCACTAGGTAGAGATTCCTTAGTTTGTTTTTGTTGGTTGGCGGCCCTATAAGGACACTCCTTGGGGAAGAGGTGGGAAGAGCGGCAGAGTCAACAACACAGATCCAGGTGGGTAACAGGCAAACTCTTTTTATTATGGAAACTGGACCTGCCTATATGCCCCCTACCAGTGTCAGATTGGCCTTTTATAGGCCTGTGGAGATGGTCTGTCCTTCCTCTACTAGCTCCTTGCACCTTTACCTCAGGAGTCTGAATGGTGACAGATTCTAACTTGGCTCCAAGATGAAATTATTCTAATGTATATGTATGCGGCATAGGTGGCCATGGCCCAGTCAGGGCAAATGGCCGCCTTCTTCCTATATAACCACCCCTTTTTTTATTGCCCTTGTTGACCCTGCCTCAGCTTCCAGCATGATGGACCATGCTTGCCTTAGGTTGGCCTGTCTCACAGGTCCTTACCCATCATTGACTACCGGCCCTCAGAGGATGACATCCCCAGGGAACATGCCAGGACAGAAGGAGAACTGTTTACATAATGGCTACTTAGATTTTCCAGAACCAAGCCCGAACAACCTCACAAAGAGGGCCATGTATAGAATGTTTAAGAGCCAAAAGGACCTCACAGGTGGACTTGTTGATGGAATGCTGATGTGCCGAATGCTGTAGGAGACACTTAGAAGAATGATTAGCAGTAAGCCATTACCTCCAATTATGTAAGGGGTTATGATCCGTGAGGGATAAAGAAGTCTTTTGAAATATTCCCAAACCTTTGAATGACATGGCCAGAATCCCAGTCATATTAAGACAGGAGATCTGTTCCCAGAGTAAAACAGAATAAACTATTGCCACAGGCAGAAGAATTGATGGCAGGGCAATTAGACCCCATATATCCCCACCCCCAGCAAGCAGGGGCAACAGGGTAAACATTACCCAACATAGGGCAGGATATGAGGGTTTTCCTTGTCATCTTGGGGGTCCTCCATGGCTGCCTCATGTTGAGGCTCCTTACACTGGGAAGGTAAGTTCCCCTCCCCATTCTCTTAATGGCCAGAGATATGTGGCAGGCAAAAACAAAGTCTAAAACATAGAAAGACAGGCTCAAACAAAAAGAAATTGTGTCAGACCCAAGTGTCCTACACTTAGTGGGGAACTCCCATGGTTCAAAAGCCACAGCTATATGCTCAAACTGGATGAGAGATGACAGTCAAGGGTCACCTAGGGTTCCACCTCCTGGGTGGTCAGCTCTTGTCTGAAGGCACTGTTGGAATGAGGTTAGTTAGATTTTTAGGTATACAAAGATATATTTCAGTTAGATAGGTAATCTTCAAATACTTCTAAGACCTACAGAATATGGTATTTAAATTTTTTTAAGAATTTAGACTTTTCTGGACAGTGAGACAAGTCTGCTCCTGGCAACACCAATTTACTTCAAGAGAAAAATGGGCATTGAAGAAACTCCATATAGAGATTAATTTCGTTGTGGCATCGGTTATGGCCACTAGACATGAACCTGCTATTATATTGACGGCTTAACAATATGCTGTTTAAATCAACATGCAGATTCCATAAAAAGGTGACCTCTAAACTTTGACAGAACAAGCGGAGATGGTCATTCAGGTTCATATTTTGAAAAAAAAAATTGTCATTCTTCAAGACTTAAAGAAAAATGACTAATAAATGGGCAGAGCAGATTTCCTGCTTCACTGAGATGAAAAGAGACTCTGGGCCTGTAGGCTGAAGATGGATGCCCCAAAATTATACAGGAACTTTGGGTGACTGTCCAGACAGATAGGTGTCATCTCTGTCCTTTCTAGATTTTGGAAGTTGCTTGCACTTCCGGTATACTTAGGTAAATATATCTTTCTGTGGTCTTTGATGTAGTTGAAGATTAGATACTTATAGGTATAGTTTTTCTTAGTCATTTGAAAGGTATATTGGATATGAAACTTTAGATTCATAAGGATAAGTTAGATAATAGAGTATTTTCCTTAATTTTGCTAAATACAAATAAACTGGATATGAGAACTATGATTCATGCTTAATAGATATTTTGTCCTAGAATGGTGACAATATTTACCTTGCATTAGATTGTTTATTTTTTCTTTCTATCCTTAGCCCTTTTAGGCCTGAAGTTACTTCCCAAGAAGAATTCTGAATCTACTTCCAAATCTAACATTCTGCATTGAGAAATTTCAAATTAGAATTAAAATACCTGTGATTTTATATTTAAGATGATAATGCATATATGTGGCTAACTCCCTGAACACCTTGTCTTAATAATATGTTATATTTCACAAAATCAGCCTGTGGAATATCAGAGAAGAGAATCACAGGTAGTCAAGCCAGGAATGAGGGTCAGAGAGTGGTAACTCACACCTTTAATCACAGCACAGGAATGACAAAGTGGTGACTCACACCTTTAATCCCATAACTCAGGGGACAGAGCTGCTTCTGTGTTTCTGTGAGTTCAAGGCCTAACAACCAAGTAGTAGTAGCTCACACATAAATCCTAGCTCTAGGATTTATGATGTAGAGTTGGACCCAGAAGTGAATCAATTAGACAAAGAAGATAAGTGAGTCAGGTGGAGGCAGACATTGGGGAATTATGTGGAAGGGACCAGCCAGCTGGAGGATCCTTGAAGATAGCTTTTACTATGAGAAGTTGGCTGAGTAAGAATTGACTGGGGTCTATTTCCTCTCTCTGTTATTCCAGCTTTTCTCCAATATCAGACTCTAAGTTTTCATTAAATACCAACTGAACTCATTTTTCAATCCCTGGTCTCTGTTCTTTGTTCCCTACCCTTGGACTCTTGAACCTGGTTTCTGGTTTCTGTTCCCTGTGTGGTCCTCTATGTGTCTGGACCAGAGACCATGGTCCATGTAAGATCCTTGGTCCCTGGCCTTTGATTATGGGTCCCCAGGCCCTAATTTATTTTTCTTGCCATTGGCTCTTGATTCTGGTCTCATGTGTCTGGTCATCGGATCCATGTCTTTGGTCCCTGAATTCAGGTCCCTGTTTCTTGGTCTCTTTTAATTGATTAATAGTTGGTTATTTTCCAGGTTTTCTCCGGAAGCCGTGCACAAAAGGACACAGACAGAGAACTATCGATCTAGAGTTTAGGCTTTTCAATCCAGAAAAAAATGTGGAAGATTTCTCTCTCTCTCTCTCTCTCTCTCTCTCTCTCTCTCTCTCTCTCTCTCTCTCTCTCTCTCTCTCTCTCTCTCTCTCTCTCTTTTTGCATTTCATACTATTTTAAAATTTATTAGCAACAAACCAAGTACAGAAGGAAATATTTAAAAATACAGAAACCACTGAAGTAGATCTTCCTATGGGTGGAAAATTCATGGGTGGCTGACAGAGTAGAAAGGCCTTACTGGATAATTGAAGGTGCCAGGAGGGTACTTGTATATGAGGGAACTCTTGTCCACATTCAGGAAACTTAAACATCCATCCTCACAATCAAAGAGCACGCCAACCCGGCCCAGTGGCTTCTCTATAAAGTGATGGAAGATCGGGCACGTGGTGAGGAGATTATAATGATCACCCTTCCTCAAACACACAAGAAGAAATGCACCCTTCGGGTAAATCAGTTCATTTTTTTGCCTTATCCAGGAATCCGTACAGACCCCCACAGCCCAGTCTGAAGAGTGCCCCACATCCAGTTCCCAGTAATATTTTCCAGACGTGAAGCTCTGTGATGCCCAAGAATCCAAATAGGATCTGGTAGAATCCTCGAAAGTATCCTTACCCTGGGGTCTGAGACTGGATCTTCTCAGGACGTTAAATAGGTTTGCGTTGGAAGGGAGTAGTGTTATATTTTCAAAGTCAATGTCAGCTTTGAAACTGTTGAACCATTCAGTCAGTCCAATAATGGGTAAGGCACACAGTTCTGGTTTCACCGTCTGGAGCATGTTCAGCTGCTTTGACTCACTTCTTCCTAAAACGTCTTCTGAACCCTGGAGCAGCACCGCATATGGCTCCTGGGACATTTCCATCAGCTCCTGATACATTTCTCTGAGTTCTTTACTCTTTTGGACCATCATGGCTTCATTTTTCCAGAGTTCATTTAAGCCACGTTGACCTTCATTCATCATAGTCTCAATATGGTGCTCTTCCTCTTCACAGAGGACGGGATGCAGTTTCCTATACTCGGTCCTGACCATGTCTTCCCGAAGAGTCAGGTAGTCCGTCCACAGAGTCACTGTCCTGTGCTCTGCCTCTATGTGCTCTTCATTCTCTCGGATCTTCTCCCATAGGCATGCCATTTGCTTCAGAAGTCTTTCCATTTGACCCTCGGCAGCGACTTCGATGGGACAGTGTCTGTGGCCTCTGTCATGGGAGTCCTCGCAGAGCTGACACAGGTAGCTCCTGTTCTCGGCACAGAAGATTCTCCTTGTCTCCCCGTGGGTCGCACACTTGTGCTCCTCAGAGCTCAGGTCTTTCCTGAGGCTTTCTAGTCTGGCAATGGACACCAGCTTCTTCAGAACAATGTTGGTTTTCAAATCCTCCTGCTGGGATGGTTCCCTACAAGTAGGGCAGCGGACAGGGAGGGCCATGTCCTCCCAGGATAGGAGGAGGCAGGCTCGACAGAAGCTGTGGCCACAGCTTATGGTGACCGGGTCTGTGAGGCAGCTCAGGCAGATGAGGCAGCTGAGTTCTTCTTGGAAGGCTGGTGAGATGTCCGACTCCATCTTCCCACAGAATTTTCTCTGGCCTCAGCGAAGAATGTCAATCAGCTCGGCCTTAGGGGCTGATCCTCAGTGTGTGGATAGACTTGGCGGTCTCTGGAGGAGCCAGAACGTTCGGAAACAACACTCTGTCTGGTCTGCTCAAGACTGAACCTGGCTGGGCCCTGGACTGTCTTTATACAGTCTGGAAGGGCCACGCCCACTCCCTCCCAAGTTGCTTCTACTAGAGCTTCCCACAGGTGAATGGTGGGTAGAAGATTGAATTAACTGTGGCCGATCTGCACAAGCAATCTCCCAGGCTGATTTCCTGAGTCCCTGCTTATCTGGGTGGGGTAGCTCATGCCTTTAATCCTAGAATGGTAGAGAAAGGCTTGCTGAAACAGGAGGAGCTTAGTTCAAGGTCTGTCCAGTCTGCACAGTGAGAACTGCTCTAAAACAAAACAAAACAAAAAAGACTAATTTTGGTACAATATTTGATGTTCCTAAGTATTATGCGATGTGCTTATGTTTTTGCTTTTCCTCTTATAATTTAACAGATAAATCATATCAATCAAAAGTTTAGCAAATGTTAACATTAAAAATATCTTATTGGCTCTTTGATAATTTTATTCTACTTAATGTAATCATGTTTATTTCAACTCTAACTTCTTCTGGATACATCCCTTCCCCCATCCACTAAACTATCTCATATTTTCATAAAAAAACAAAAAACCCAAAAAACTAAAAGAACAAAAACAAAAAAACCAATGGGAGAGCCTGTCAGTAGCTGTGCATGCCTTTAATTCCAGTACTCAGAAGGCAAAGGCAGATATGAGTTTATTCCAGCCTAGTCTACCCAGGGTGTTCCAAGACAGACTCCAAGGTTACACAGAGAAACCCTGTATCATAGGTTAGGGGGATGGACAAGTGGAATTAACTAAAATTCAAAAGGCTGTTTTTTTTTTTTCTATTTTCATGAGTGAATGTTCTTGATTGAATCATTTCAAGTGGTAAACCACACATAAACTCATAGGTTTTGAGGTGTGAGCATCCACCTCCTATCTCAGCTGCTCCTTCTGGTGGTGGCCTATAGGAAACTCATGGAAAAGGAAACACTTTCATCTTGGCTCTCTGTCTTCTTGCCCTGGCTTTCAGTGCTAAGTGAAAGTACAGTGTAGTTCCATCTGTTCACTGGAATGAAAGCATGTATTTGTTATGTTCTTTTTCTATTTAACAAGACAGAGTTTCTCTATAGCTTTGGAGCCTGTCCTGAAACTCAGTGTGTAGTCTAGGCTGGCCTGAACTCACATAGATGCACCTGTCAGTGTCTCCTGAGTGCTGGGATTAATGCCTGTGCAACCACAGCCTGATTATTTTTAGGACATTCTAAAGCATACTGAAGACCAGCTGAGACATCCAGTCTGAACAGCTCTCTGTGCTCTCTCTCTCCCTCTTTCTCTCTCTTTCTCTCTCTCTCTCTTTCCCTCCCCTTAAGCCCCCTCTCTGTTTATCTATGGCTCATTCCTGAAGTCTCAAGGGAGCCTGTTAATAAGGAGAAAAAGGGAACAGAATCAAAGATAGCTTTCTAGTGGCAGTGTTTTCTTGGATCAGCTCTGTTTGCTGGAGGCAAACTGTGGCTTAGTTTTAAGAGAAGCTTCATGATTCAGCATTAGAAGCAAAACACTTGTGAGTTTTTAAAGAGGCCCTGCTACCTAACACTTAAATGGAGTTAATGAGTAGCAGATGGCAAAACTTTACTTGATAATTATATGGACCCTAAAATTCCCTGACTACCTGGGTTAAAAAGATAAATTCTATAAAATTAATCTAGGAGCTGGGTGGAGCCATCCACCCATCATACCAGCCTTTAATCCTGGCTGATTAAAGGTGTGTTCAGAAACAGAAAAAATAGAAGAATCTGGGTGGAGTCAATCACCCTAGACAAGCAAAGGTGTTGTCAGAGACAGAAAAAGTTAAGAAATAAATATATAGTAAAGACAGTTTTTTTTTTTTAAAAAAAAAAAAGTCTAAATGGTAAAGAGTGTTTTGAAAATATATATACATAGGCATAAAGAAAAAAGAGGTAGAGAAAGCCCTTAAAGAAATAGAATAAATAAATAAATAAATAAATAAACAAATAAATAAAAGCCAAGTAAAGATGGAAAATACAAAGAATGTCTGGATACTGTATATTACTGTCTTATCTTTAAGCTTCTTGACTGAAAATGACTTAGTAAAAGCTGCTAAAAGACAGTTGATTATAAATGTTGTTGGAGTAATTCAACCTATATATTTTGTAAATGAGTTTACTTTAAAATTGAAATGTAAAGATATGCTACTTTGGAGAAGAGATTTTCCTTTTATTTTCACAGAAAATGAAAGACTGTGGATTTCTTCCTGGATAGAGAACATAAAGTTTGATAGAGGAAGACCCCCTGAAAAATCTCCAATGGAAATGGATGGACCAGATGATTCAGCGTTTCAGAACACCTCTGTTAAAGTTTCCTGAGCTCTTTATCAAGAAAAACTTCAAGGAGACTGGCTGAGATGACCGAGCCTTAGAGACTACTCCACTAAAGACTTGTCCATAATCCTAAATTAATCTTTGGATTCCCATGGGATTGCCAACACCCTCATTCAGCAGGAAGTAGCCTAAGAAAGACGCCCACATTCCCAAAACATAGATTATGGATGTTTGTGTTTATTTACAGTATTGCTTATAAGCTGTTATAGATAAGGGGGGGGGAAGAATTTTAGAATTGGAGTTCCTTTTGTTTTAAAGAGAAAAGGGGATATGTAGGGGTATTGTGTTGTTTCATGGTAAATAATTGTCCCACCCACTGGTTTAATAAACAAAGCTGATTGGCCAAAGGCAGGCCGGAAGTGTAGGCGGGGCTACCAGACTAAGGAAATCTCTGAGAACAAGATGCCAGACAGAGCACCAGAGAGAAGCTGCAGGATGCAAAAGACAACCATGAAGGTCTAAAAAAAGGTACCCAGCCACATGGCTGAACAAGAGACATGGGATAGCTTAAGGGTAGAGAGTTAGCAAGCTATATGCCTGGGCCTAAGGCTGATCAGCCTAAAACTATTGGAAGCATCTGTGTGTCTCTGTGGGTCTGCAGGTCTGTGGTTCTGGCCCGAAAGTCTGGGCCAGAAACCTCATACTACATATCCTTGTTTAACTTAGTAGCCTTTGCATTTGTAATCCATTGTTTTTCTGCAGTTAGCTCATTAACAGTTAAAAAATTAAAAGAAAACACAATAACAACCAAAATCCAGATTTTGTGTCTATTTTCCATCTTTATGTCACTTATTATATTTTGATTACTCTATTTCTCTTTATTAAAGACTTTATCCTCTTTCCTGTCTCTCTGAAGCCTATGTACCTTTTACATACATTGTAACCCTTTTACATATTTATTTTTTCTACCTGAATCTGTTTTATTGTGAATCCTTAATCATGTTCCGACCAGAAGAACTTTTAAAATACTCACACTCTCATAAAGAGCCACATAAGTTTTCAGATAAAGCTGAATCAGTAAGTTCTCTTCAAGGGACTGCTTCTCTGTTTGCCTTTAGCAAGCAGAGCAGACCCAAGAAAATGCTGCTACTAAGAAACCATCTTTGTTTGCTTTTTATTCAAATCTAACAGAAATCATAAATCACATGCTATCGAGTCTTCTGTGCTGCTTCAGGAACCGGCCTGGTGGCAGCTTACACTGCCTGCCACCAGTCCTCTGGCACCATTTTGAATGTGGCTCGAATGCCATGCTTTCTGTATAATGACCCACTTCTGATACACAATTTACAAGTTGCTTTGGCTCAGTTTCTGTGCTGAAACCCTTTTTAATCCTTCTCAGGCATTCAGTGGATATTAGACCCATGTTGGACGGCATTTGTTGCAATTTGGTTTCTTAGTCTCAGGCAGCCAGAGGTATGGGAAACACATACCAGCTGCCCCAGATCCTTTAGCTGCCTGCAGCTGATCAGGTAAACAGAAATGACTCAGAAGCTTACATTAAGTTCATTCTCTTTGGCCTATAGCTCAGGCACTTTGCTAGCTTGCTCTTACATCTTAACCCAATCCATTCTCATTAATCTGTCTGCCACACGGCCCATGGCTCACCTGTGTTCCTTACATTTTCTTCCTTTGGGCTTCCGGTTTGGTCTCCCTGACTCCACCCTGCTTCTCCTACCTATGCTCTGCTTTCTCCTCCTACTGTTTCTATGGTGTTTGTCATGGGGCAAAACAGCTCCTTTATTTAAAGAATGCTATTCACAGCATACAGAAAGACATTCCCATATCAGATTTCCTCCATCAGGGCATTACTTCCTAAACCACCCACAAAGTACCATCAAACACAGAAGCCAATATGAGGGGTGGTTCTCAGAAAAACGACCATAGATTCTAATGACTGAATACCTGGCTGGAGTAGGCATGGAGGAGGTTGGGGAAGGTAAGAGGGGGTTGAGGTTTGTTAAGTTTTGGAGAATGCCCTGTACTCTAATAAACATTTGCCATTGTTTTGATTAGGCTTCTGCACTGGTACCCAAATAGATCAGATTAAATATGAAATGTTAATTTCTACACACTGAAGTTCAATAAGCTGATAGATTGATAGATACCTTGCCCATCCTTATGACTCATGCTTTGTTAATGCTCATGGGTGGCCCTGCCATGTCTGAGTGGAGACTGAGGAAGAGTGGATGGGAGAGGGGTGTGGATGGGAGTGAGGGGGAAGGAAAGAGAGGAGGTCCATCCAGGAACTGTTGGGAAAAGATGCAGAGATCCACAGCTAAGCTTGTTTGGCTTTGGGCAGAAAAGCTTGGATGTGTAAAGGAATTAATATTCATGGACATTTTACATAGGGTTATGAGAGCTGATCAAGAAATGTTTGTGCCAACCGTTTCCCAGGTGGACAACTTTTAGCATAATCTGCAAGAGTGTCATCAGTCATTGGGATCTCAGCTTCATGTCCTCGAATGGTGACAATATTTACCTTGCATTAGATTGTTTATTTTTTCTTTCTATCCTTAGCCCTTTTAGGCCTGAAGTTACTTCCCAAGAAGAGTACCGAATCTACTTCCAAATCTAACATTCTGCATTGAGAAATTTCAAATTAGAATTAAAATACCTGTGATTTTATATTTAAGATGATAATGCATATATGTGGCTAACTCCCTGAACACCTTGTCTTAATAATATGTTATATTTCACAAAATCAGCCTGTGGAATATCAGAGAAGAGAATCACAGGTAGTCAAGCCAGGAATGAGGGTCAGAGAGTGGTAACTCACACCTTTAATCACAGCACAGGAATCACAAAGTGGTGATTCACACCTGTACCTCCATAAATCAGGGGACAGAGCTGCTTCTGTGTTTCTGTGAGTTCAAGGCCTAACAACCAAGTAGTAGTAGCTCACACATAAATCCTAGCTCTAGGATTTATGATGTAGAGTTGGACCCAGAAGTGAATCAATTAGACAAAGAAGATAAGTGAGTCAGGTGGAGGCAGACATTGGGGGATTATGTGGAAGGGACCAGCCAGCTGGAGGATCCTTGAAGATAGCTTTTACTATGAGAAGTTGGCTGAGTAAGAATTGACTGGGGTCTATTTCCTCTCTCTGTTATTCCAGCTTTTCTCCAATATCAGACTCTAAGTTTTCATTAAATACCAACTGAACTCATTTTTCAATCCCTGGTCTCTGTTCTTTGTTCCTTACCCTTGGGCTCTTGAATCTGGCTTCTGGTTTCTGTTCCCTGTGTGGTCCTCTATGTGTCTGGACCAGAGACCATGGTCCATGTAAGATCCTTGGTCCCTGGACTTTGATTATGTGTCCCCAGTTCCTAGATTATTTTCCTTGCCTTTGGCTCTTGATTCT
Organism: Phyllotis vaccarum; assembly: GCA_033318265.1. Classification (NCBI taxonomy): domain Eukaryota; kingdom Metazoa; phylum Chordata; class Mammalia; order Rodentia; family Cricetidae; genus Phyllotis; species Phyllotis vaccarum. Next base: position 164,830,237 of record JARWLC010000001.1, on the reverse strand, counting down.
GGTCTCATGTGTCTGGTCTCTGGATCTATGTCTTTGGTCCCTGAATTCAGGTCCCTGTTTCTTGGTCTCCTTTAATTGATCAATAGTTGGTGAGTTTCCTGGTATTCTCCAGAACCTATGGACAAAATGACACAGACAGAGAACTATCGATCTAGAGTTTAGGCTTTTCAATCCAGAAAAAAATGTGGAAGATTTCTCTTTTTTTTTTTTTTTTTGCATTTCATACTATTTTAAAATTTATTAGCAACAAACCAAGTACAGAAGAAAATACTTTAAAAATACAAAAACCACTGAAGTAGATCTTCCTATGCTCATGGGCGGCTGACAGAGTAGAAAGGCCTTACTGGATAATTGAAGGTGCCAGGAGGATACGTGTATATGAGGGAACTCTTGGCCACATTCAGGAAACTTAAACATCCATCCTCACAATCAAAGAGCACGCCAACCCGGCCCAGTGGCTTCTCTATAAAGTGATGGAAGATCGGGCACGTGGTGAGGAGATTATAATGATTACCCTCATTCAAACACACAAGAAGAAATGTATCCTCCAGGTCAATCAGTTCGTTTCTTTGCCTTAACCAAGGATCTTTACAGACCCCCACAGCCCAGTCCGAAGAGTCCCCCACATCCAGTTCCCAGTAATACTTCCCAGATATGAATCTTCGTGATCCCCAGGAATCCAAATAGGATCTACTAGAATCTGCAGAAGTGTCCTTATGCTGAGGTCTGAGGCAGGATCTTCTCAGGACATTAAATAGGTTCATGTTGGAAAAGAGTAGTGCTACACTTTTAAAGTTCATGTCAGCTTGGAAGCTGTTGAACCTTTCAGTCAGTCCAGTAATGGGTAAGGCACACAGTTTTGGTTTCAAGGTCAGGGGCATGTTCAGCTGCTTTGACTCACTTCTTCCTAAAACGTCTTCTGAACCCTGGAGCAGCACCGCATATGGCTCCTGGGACATTTCCATCAGCTCCTGATACATTTCTCTGAGTTCTTTGCTCTTTTGGACCATCATGGCTTCATTTTTCCAGAGTTCACTTAAGCCACGTTGACCTTCGTTCATCATAGTCTCAATATGGTGCTCTTCCTCTTCACAGAGGACGGGATGCAGTCTCCTATACTCGGTCCTGACCATGTCTTCCCGAAGAGTCAGGTAGTCCATCCACAGAGTCACTGTTCTGTGCTCTGCCTCTATGTGCTCTTCATTCTCTCGGATCTTCTCCCATAGGCATGCCATTTGCTTTAGAAGTCTTTCCATTTGACCCTCGGCAGCGACTTCGATGGGACAGTGTCTGTGGCCTCTGTCATGGGAGTCCTCGCAGAGCTGACACAGGTAGCTCCTGTTCTCGGCACAGAAGATTCTCCTTGTCTCCCCGTGGGTCGCACACTTGTGCTCCTCAGAGCTCAGGTCTTTCCTGAGGCTTTCTAGTCTGGCAGTGGACACCAGCTTCTTCAGAACAATGTTGGTTTTCAAATCCTTCTGCTGGGATGGTTCCCTACAAGTAGGGCAGCGGACAGGGAGGGCCATGTCTTCCCAGGATAGGAGGAGGCAGGCTCGACAGAAGCTGTGGCCACAGCTTATGGTGACCGGGTCTGTGAGGCAGCTCAGGCAGATGAGGCAGCTGAGTTCTTCTTGGAAGGCTGGTGAGATGTCCGACTCCATTTCCCCACAGAATTTTCTCTGGCCTCAGCGAAGAATATCAGTCAGCTCGGCTTTAGGGGCTGATCCTCAGTGTGTGGATAGACTTGGCAGTCTCTGGAGGAGCCAGAATGTTCGGAAACAACACTCTGTCTGGTCTGCTCAAGACTGAACCTGGCTGGGCCCTGGACTGTCTTTATACAGTCTGGAAGGGCCACGCCCACTCCCTCCCAAGTTGCTTCTACTAGAGCTTCCCACAGGTGAATGGTGGGTAGAAGATTGAATTAACTGTGGCCAATCTGCACAAGCAATCTCCCAGGCCGATTTCCTGAGTCCCTGCTTATCTGGGTGGGGTAGCTCATGCCTTTAATCCTAGAATGGTAGAGAAAGGCTTGCTGAAACAGGAGGAGCTTAGTTCAAGGTCTGTCCAGCCTGCACAGTGAGAACTGCTCTAAAACAAAACAAAACAAAAAAGACTAATTTTGGTACAATATTTGATGTTCCTAATATTATGCGATGTGCTTATGTTTTTGCTTTTCCTCTTATAATTTAACAGATAAATCATATCAATCAAAAGTTTAGCAAATGTCAACATTAAAAATATCTTATTGGCTCTTTGATAATTTTATTCTACTTAATGTAATCATGTTTATTTCAACTGTAACTTCTTCTGGATATATCCCTTTCCCCATCCTCTAACCTATCTCATATTTTCTTTTAAAAAAAAAAAAGAAAGAGAGAAAGAAAGAAAGAAAGAAAGAAAGAAGGAAAGAAAGAAAGAAAGGAAGAAAGAAAGAAAGAAAGAAAAGAAAGAGAGAGAGAGAAAGAAAGAAAGAAAGAAAGAAAGAAAGAAAAAAAGAAAGAGAGAGAGAGAGAAAGAAAGAAAGAAAGAAAGAAAGAAAGAAAGAAAGAAAGAAAGAAAGAAAGAAAGAAAGAAAGAAAGAAAGAAAGAAAGAAAGAAAGAAAGAAAGAAAGAAAGAAAGAAAGAAAGAAAGAAAGAAAGAAAGAACTGTCATCTTGGCTCTCTGTCTTCTTGCCCTGGCTTTCACTGCTAAATGTAAGTACAGTGTAGTTCCATCCCTTCACTGGAATGAAAGCCTGTATTTGTTATCTTCTTTTTCTATTTAACAAGACAGAGTTTCTCTATAGATTTGGAGCCTGTCCTGAAACTCAGTGTGTAGTCTAGGCTGGCCTGAACTCACATTGATCCACCTGTCAGTGTCTCCTGAGTGTTGGGATTAATGCCTGTGCAACCACAGCCTGGCTTATTTTTAGGATATTCTAAAGCATACTGAAGACCAGCTGAGACATCCAGTCTGAACAGCTCTCTGTGCTCTCTCTCTCTCCCTCTTTCTCTCTCTTTCTCTCTCTCTCTCTTTCCCTCCCCTTTAGCCCCTCTCTGTTTATCTATCTATCTATCTATCTATCTATCTATCCATCCTCCATCTACCCACCTGTCTATCCATCAATGTGTCCATCTATTTGGTTATCTGTTTGTATTTGTGTTCATTAATATGTCTCTTCTTGGTCTGGAATGGTTGCTAAACTTATCTCATTGGTTTTAGTTAATTCCACATGTAGTCAAACATACAACCAGGAATAGCTATCCCAAGGGATATCTATCAGGGAGCCCATCCCTAACAGAGGCTAAATCTTAGTCTAGGTGTGGGACTCTTTGTGGTCTTACTTTGTTTGTGCACTAATAGAGAAAAGTTGCCTGGAGATCAGAAATCAGAGATAGCCACTAATTAAGCATAATGGCAAGGTAAGGATGGCACAAGCCTTTAATCCCAGCTCTTGGGAGGAACAAGTAGGAAGATCAGGATTTCAAGGTTACCCTTCTCTACAGGAGAATAATCCATCTTAAAAGAGAAAGAGAGGCAGGCAGTGTAGGCTCAGGCCTTTAATCCCAACTCTTGGCGTCTTAGACCTTTGATCTCAGTACTCAGTAAAAGCACACACCTTCAATCCAAGCACTAGGAAGGTGAAGACTGGAAGTCATATACCATATACCTTGGTCGGGAGAGGCATATAATTTGACAGGAGACATATTTATAACTCAATCTACAGAAAGGGTCAGAGAAAATAGGTCCTTCCACCATGATCCCCGCTCTGCACTGTAATTGTGTATCTGTAATCTAAGCACCTGGAGGAGAGTGCTGAGCTCCTTAGGCCTGTAGTGTGGGGTATATAGTGAGACCTTATCTTGACACAAAGCATAGACACTCCATTTTAAAAGATACATGTTATAACAAGCCATATAACACTGCATTGTACAAGTTTGTTTGACCCAACCACACCAAATGGGCTTGATCTTTTCGTAAGTGGGAGGTACATAGGTATCATGTTTCATCAGGCTATGTGCTTGGGCCTGATTGAACCTGATGGGAAATGTAGTGGCCCTGTGGTTTTGCCTTTTTATGTCCCAGTAAAATGTGACTTTGGGCCATTTTAAGGGAGCCAAGTCATGAAACCGGGTCAGGTATGTCCACTTGGACATCATTATATTAAAGACTGCTTCATCTTTGGCATAATATTGTGTCAGGGGTCTTTTTCTCAACCAGTTGGAATAACAATACCTGTTGAGGAAAGCTGCTAACAGGCAGTGGAACCAGCTCAAGAAAAATGAATATAGGCCATCAATAAGGCAGAAAGGAGTTGGGAGAACAGAAGAGCACTATGATAATACACATGGAAATGGAGACTGTAGAGTTTGCCCAGCTGCTTCTCAGACTTGCTCTGATTCATTATTTAATGTGTTAAGTGTTTTCCTTAATAAGAATTGCAGAGATCATGGTGTTTCTTCACAGCAATAGAAACTCTAACTAAGTTTCCTTTGCTGGCCTGTTACACAAATCTCCAAATTCTGTACATGTGGCTCATGATGGTTAACAGCTAATCAGCTCCCTCCATGGAAAATAATTCTAGACATGTGCAGTGGTGCACACACCTTTACATCCCTGTACTCAGGATGCAGAAATGGACACATGTCCATGAGCTCTAGGCCAGCCTGGTCTACATACTGAATTCCAAGATAGCCAGGGCTACATAGTTAGACCCTGGCTTGAAAGATCATGGAGACAGAGACAGACAGGCCCTCTCTCTGTCTCTGTCTTTCTGTCTCTCTCTCTCTCTCTCTCTCTCTCTCTCTCTCTCTCTCTCTCTCTCTCTCTCTCTCTGTATATCTCACCCACACACAGACACACAAGATGGGGGTATGGGCAGAGCTCTGTGTACCATGTAGTCAAGCCAGAGACTGTGTCTAGGGGACCCTAAAATCTCGGTTTTGTGTGTGTATTTGTAAAATGAATACACAATCTTGTGTTTTTAATTGTGGTAGGCTCTGTGTTACTTACTGTTTTTCTGCTGGCATAGGACACCAAGACAACGGCAACTTGTATACATGTATAAGGAAAAGCTTACTTGTACTTTGGGATCCAGAGAGAACTGAGCCCATCATAATGGTGTAGCCTGGCAGCAAGCAGAAGGTCTAGAGCCTGAAGCAGGAAGCTGAATGATCACATCCTCTGCCAATCGTGCAAAGCAGAGAAAAAAAGCTAGCCCCCAGTGGTACATTTCTGTTGTAATGAAATTTCTTGGTCCTGGGCAGCCAGAGGTTCGGGACCCACAGACACGCAGCCCCAGACCCCTTATTTGCCAACAGCTGTTCAGGCCCCAGAAATGACTCAGACTGTTATAGTAACTTCATGGATGGAAGTGAGGGGGAAGGAAAGAGAGGAGGTCCATCCAGGAACTGTTGGGAAAAGATGCAGAGATCCACAGCTAAGCTTGTTTAGCTTTGGGCAGAAAAGCTTGGATGTGTAAAGGAATTAATATTCATGGACATTTTACATAGGGTTATGAGAGCTGATCAAGAAATGTTTGTGCCAACCGTTTCCCAGGTGGACAACTTTTAGCATAATCTGCAAGAGTGTCATCAGTCATTGGGATCTCAGCTTCATGTCCTCGAATGGTGACAATATTTACCTTGCATTAGATTGTTTATTTTTTCTTTCTATCCTTAGCCCTTTTAGGCCTGAAGTTACTTCCCAAGAAGAGTACCGAATCTACTTCCAAATCTAACATTCTGCATTGAGAAATTTCAAATTAGAATTAAAATACCTGTGATTTTATATTTAAGATGATAATGCATATATGTGACTAACTCCCTGAACACCTTGTCTTGATAATATGTTATATTTCACAAAATCAGCCTGTGGAATATCAGAGAAGAGAATCACAGGTAGTCAAGCCAGGAATGAGGGTCAGAGAGTGGTAACTCACACCTTTAATCACAGCACAGGAATGACAAAGTGGTGACTCACACCTTTAATCCCATAACTCAGGGGACAGAGCTGCTTCTGTGTTTCTGTGAGTTCAAGGCCTAACAACCAAGTAGTAGTAGCTCACACATAAATCCTAGCTCTAGGATTTATGATGTAGAGTTGGACCCAGAAGTGAATCAATTAGACAAAGAAGATAAGTGAGTCAGGTGGAGGCAGACATTGGGGGATTATGTGGAAGGGACCAGCCAGCTGGAGGATCCTCGAAGATAGCTTTTACTATGAGAAGTTGGCTGAGTAAGAATTGACGGGGGTCTATTTCCTCTCTCTGTTATTCCAGCTTTTCTCCAATATCAGACTCTAAGTCTTCATTAAATACCAACTGAACTCATTTTCCAATCCCTGGTCTCTGTTCTTTGTTCCTTACCCTTGGGCTCTTGAATCTGGCTTCTGGTTTCTGTTCCCTGTGTGGTCCTCTATGTGTCTGGACCAGAGACCATGGTCCATGTAAGATCCTTGGTCCCTGGCCTTTGATTATGGGTCCCCAGGCCCTAATTTATTTTTCTTGCCATTGGCTCTTGATTCTGGTCTCATGTGTCTGGTCATCGGATCCATGTCTTTGGTCCCTGAATTCAGGTCCCTGTTTCTTGGTCTCTTTTAATTGGTCAATAGTTGGTTATTTCCCTGGTTTTCTCCGGAAGCCGTGCACAAAAAGGACACAGACGGAGAACTATTGATTTGATTTACAGTTCAGGCTTTTCAATCCAGAAAAAAAATACGGAAGATATCTTTTTTTTTGCATTTCATACTATTTTAAAATTTATTAGCAACAAACCAAGTACAGAAGGAAATATTTAAAAATACAGAAACCACTGAAGTAGATCTTCCTAAGCTCATGGGTAGCTGACAGAGTAGAAAGGCCTTACTGGATAATTGAAGGTGCCAGGAGGATACGTGTATATGAGGGAACTCTTGGCCACATTCAGGAAACTTAAACATCCATCCTCACAATCAAAGAGCACGCCAACCCGGCCCAGTGGCTTCTCTATAAAGTGATGGAAGATCGGGCACGTGGTGAGGAGATTATAATGATTACCCTCCTTCAAACACACAAGAAGAAATGTATCCTCCAGGTCAATCAGTTCGTTTCTTTGCCTTAACCAAGGATCTTTACAGACCCCCACAGCCCAGTCCGAAGAGTCCCCCACATCCAGTTCCCAGTAATACTTCCCAGATATGAATCTTCGTGATCCCCAGGAATCCAAATAGGACCTATTAGAATCCGCAGAAGTGTCCTTATGCTGAGGTCTGAGGCTGGATCTTCTCAGGACCTTAAATAGGTTCACACTTAAATTGTGTGGTGTTATGTTTTTAAAGTCAATGTCAGCTTGGAAGTAGTTGAACCTATCAGTCAGACCAGTAATGGGTAAGGCACACAGTTCTGGTTTCACCGTCTGGAGCATGTTCAGCTGCTTTGACTCACTTCTTCCTAAAACGTCTTCTGAACCCTGGAGCAGCACCGCATATGGCTCCTGGGACATTTCCATCAGCTCCTGATACATTTCTCTGAGTTCTTTGCTCTTTTGGACCATCATGGCTTCATTTATCCAGAGTTCATTTAAGCCACGTCGACCTTCGTTCATCATAGTCTCAATATGGTGCTCTTCCTCTTCACAGAGGACGGGATGCAGTTTCCTATACTCGGTCCTGACCATGTCTTCCCGAAGAGTCAGGTAGTCCGTCCACAGAGTCACTGTCCTGTGCTCTGCCTCTATGTGCTCTTCCTTCTCTCGGATCTTCTCCCATAGGCATGCCATTTGCTTCAGAAGTCTTTCCATTTGACCCTCGGCAGCGACTTCGATGGGACAGTGTCTGTGGCCTCTGTCATGGGAGTCCTCGCAGAGCTGACACAGGTAGCTCCTGTTCTCGGCACAGAAGATTCTCCTTGTCTCCCCGTGGGTCGCACACTTGTGCTCCTCAGAGCTCAGGTCTTTCCTGAGGCTTTCTAGTCTGGCAATGGACACCAGCTTCTTCAGAACAATGTTGGTTTTCAAATCCTTCTGCTGGGATGGTTCCCTACAAGTAGGGCAGCGGACAGGGAGGGCCATGTCTTCCCAGGAAAGGAGGAGGCAGGCTCGACAGAAGCTGTGGCCACAGCTTATGGTGACCGGGTCTGTGAGGCAGCTCAGGCAGATGAGGCAGCTGAGTTCTTCTTGGAAGGCTGGTGAGATGTCCGACTCCATCTTCCCACAGAATTTTCTCTGGCCTCAGCGAAGAATATCAATCAGCTCGGCCTTAGGGGCTGATCCTCAGTGTGTGGATAGACTTGGCGGTCTCTGGAGGAGCCAGAAGGTTCGGAAACAACACTCTGTCTGGTCTGCTCAAGACTGAACCTGGCTGGGCCCTGGACTGTCTTTATATAGTCTGGAAGGGCCACGCCCACTCCCTCCCAAGTTGCTTCTACTAGAGCTTCCCACAGGTGAATGGTGGGTAGAAGATTGAATTAACTGTGGCCGATCTGCACAAGCGATCTCCCAGGCCGATTTCCTGAGTCCCTGCTTATCTGGGTGGGGTAGCTCATGCCTTTAATCCTAGAATGGTAGAGAAAGGCTTGCTGAAACAGGAGTTGGAGTTCCGGATCTGTCCAGCCTGTATGGTGAGAACTTGTCTAAAGAAGAAAAAGACTGATTTTGGTATACTATTTGACATTCCTGAATATTTTGTGGCGTGCTTTTCCTCTTACATGTCAATCTATGATTTTAGCAGATTTCAACATTAAACATTTCTTTTTGGTTATTTTATAATTTTGTTCTACTGACATTTTTTTTTATTATTACCATCATATTCCTCTGAACTCCACTTTTTTGGAGATTCATCTCCTTCTCCATCCAGCCAAATTTCTCCTATTTCCTTTTCTCTTTTTTTTTATAAAATACTTGGTGAGCTTGGCAGTGTTTTTGCTTTAATTCCAGGACTCCGGAGGCAGAGGAAGGTGAATCTCTGTGAGTTCTAGTCTAGCCTGGTCTACCAATGGAGTTGCAAAACAGGCTGTCTCTAAGGCTACACAGAGAAATCCTGTCTCAACAAAAATGGTGGGCTGGTGTGGAATGAACTAAAGGTCTAAGAGGTTGTGGCTTTTTTCTTGGGAGGGAATTTTCTTGATTGACTCATTTGAGGGTTTAGACCCAGATGTTTTGAGGTCTGAGCATCCACCTTATATCTCAGCTGCTCCTTCTGGTGGCAGCCTATAGGATACTCACAGAAGAAGGAAACACTTTCATCTTGCCTTTCTGTCTTCTTATGTTTGGTTTGTTTTTTGGGTTTTTTTTTTTTGTTTTTTTTTGTTTTTTTTGTTTGTTTTGTTTTTGTTTTTTTTTTCCTGACTGAGTCTCTCTGTAGCTCTGGAGCCTGTCCTGAAACTCATTGTGTAGTCTAGGCTGACCTGAACTCACAAAGCTCCACCTGTCAGTGTCTCCTGAGTGTTGGGATTAATGTATGTGCAACCACAGCCTGGCTTATTTTTACGCTATTCTAAAGCATACTGAAGACCAGCTGAGACATCCAGTCTTGTAGAAGAGTTGTGCGCTGGGTTCTCTCTCTCTCTCTCTCTCTCTCTCTCTCTCTCTCTCTCTCTCTCTCTCTCTCTCTCACACACACACACACACACACACACACACACACACACACACACACACACACACGCACACACACAGGTTTTGGGGGTGTGGCAGCTCTAAGTACACAGGCAGTCAAGCCAGGAGATTCTAAATCTCTGTTTTGGGTGTGTAGTTGTAAAATGAACACATAGTCTTGTGTTTTAAATTGCGTTAGGCTCTGTGTTAGTTATGGTTTTGTTGCTGAGATAGAACACCAAGACCAAGGCAGTTTGTACACTTGTAGAGGGAAAAGTTTATTTGTACTTAGGGACCCAGTGGGAAAAGTGCCCATCATGATGGAGTAGCCTGGCAGCAAGCAGAAGGTCTAGAGCCTGGAGCAGGAAGCTGAATGATCACATCCTCTACCATAAGCTCAAAGCAGAGAGGAAAATGGAGCCCCTAGTGGTCCATTTCCCCCACCAAGGCAGTACTTCCTAAAGCACCCACAAAGTACCATCAAACACTCAAGCCTCCATGAGGGGTGTTTCTCAGAACAACCACCACAGATTCCAATGCATATGAAATACCTTGCTGTGGCATGGGTGGAGGAGGCAGGCCTGGGGGCAGGGGGAGTATGGGGATGTTGAGTGGTGGGGAGATGCTCTGTACTCTAATGAAAATTGGCCGGATTGTTCAATATACATACAGAAAAGCCGTTGTTGTTTTGCATTAGGCTCCTGTACTGGTACTCAAATGGACCCGATCAAGTATGAAAGGTCAGGTCCTACACACTTAAGTTCAACAAGCTGATAGACCGATAGATACCTTGCCCATCCTTGATCAGGCATGCTCTGTTAATGTTCATGGGTGGCCCTGCCATGTCTGAGTGGTTACTGAGGAAGAGTGGATGGGGGAGGGGTGTGGATGGCAGTGAGGGGGAAGGAAAGAGAGGAGGTCCATCCAGGAACTGTTGGGAAAAGATGCAGAGATCCACAGCTAAGCTTGTTTAGCTTTGGGCAGAAAAGCTTGGATGTGTAAAGGAATTAATATTCATGGACATTTTACATAGGGTTATGAGAGCTGATCAAGAAATGTTTGTGCCAACCGTTTCCCAGGTGGACAACTTTTAGCATAATCTGCAAGAGTGTCATCAGTCATTGGGATCTCAGCTTCATGTCCTCGAATGGTGACAATATTTACCTTGCATTAGATTGTTTATTTTTTCTTTCTATCCTTAGCCCTTTTAGGCCTGAAGTTACTTCCCAAGAAGAGTACCGAATCTACTTCCAAATCTAACATTCTGCATTGAGAAATTTCAAATTAGAATTAAAATACCTGTGATTTTATATTTAAGATGATAATGCATATATGTGACTAACTCCCTGAACACCTTGTCTTGATAATATGTTATATTTCACAAAATCAGCCTGTGGAATATCAGAGAAGAGAATCACAGGTAGTCAAGCCAGGAATGAGGGTCAGAGAGTGGTAACTCACACCTTTAATCACAGCACAGGAATGACAAAGTGGTGACTCACACCTTTAATCCCATAACTCAGGGGACAGAGCTGCTTCTGTGTTTCTGTGAGTTCAAGGCCTAACAACCAAGTAGTAGTAGCTCACACATAAATCCTAGCTCTAGGATTTATGATGTAGAGTTGGACCCAGAAGTGAATCAATTAGACAAAGAAGATAAGTGAGTCAGGTGGAGGCAGACATTGGGGGATTATGTGGAAGGGACCAGCCAGCTGGAGGATCCTCGAAGATAGCTTTTACTATGAGAAGTTGGCTGAGTAAGAATTGACGGGGGTCTATTTCCTCTCTCTGTTATTCCAGCTTTTCTCCAATATCAGACTCTAAGTCTTCATTAAATACCAACTGAACTCATTTTCCAATCCCTGGTCTCTGTTCTTTGTTCCTTACCCTTGGGCTCTTGAATCTGGCTTCTGGTTTCTGTTCCCTGTGTGGTCCTCTATGTGTCTGGACCAGAGACCATGGTCCATGTAAGATCCTTGGTCCCTGGCCTTTGATTATGGGTCCCCAGGCCCTAATTTATTTTTCTTGCCATTGGCTCTTGATTCTGGTCTCATGTGTCTGGTCATCGGATCCATGTCTTTGGTCCCTGAATTCAGGTCCCTGTTTCTTGGTCTCTTTTAATTGGTCAATAGTTGGTTATTTCCCTGGTTTTCTCCGGAAGCCGTGCACAAAAAGGACACAGACGGAGAACTATTGATTTGATTTACAGTTCAGGCTTTTCAATCCAGAAAAAAAATACGGAAGATATCTTTTTTTTTGCATTTCATACTATTTTAAAATTTATTAGCAACAAACCAAGTACAGAAGGAAATATTTAAAAATACAGAAACCACTGAAGTAGATCTTCCTAAGCTCATGGGTAGCTGACAGAGTAGAAAGGCCTTACTGGATAATTGAAGGTGCCAGGAGGATACGTGTATATGAGGGAACTCTTGGCCACATTCAGGAAACTTAAACATCCATCCTCACAATCAAAGAGCACGCCAACCCGGCCCAGTGGCTTCTCTATAAAGTGATGGAAGATCGGGCACGTGGTGAGGAGATTATAATGATTACCCTCCTTCAAACACACAAGAAGAAATGTATCCTCCAGGTCAATCAGTTCGTTTCTTTGCCTTAACCAAGGATCTTTACAGACCCCCACAGCCCAGTCCGAAGAGTCCCCCACATCCAGTTCCCAGTAATACTTCCCAGATATGAATCTTCGTGATCCCCAGGAATCCAAATAGGACCTATTAGAATCCGCAGAAGTGTCCTTATGCTGAGGTCTGAGGCTGGATCTTCTCAGGACCTTAAATAGGTTCACACTTAAATTGTGTGGTGTTATGTTTTTAAAGTCAATGTCAGCTTGGAAGTAGTTGAACCTATCAGTCAGACCAGTAATGGGTAAGGCACACAGTTCTGGTTTCACCGTCTGGAGCATGTTCAGCTGCTTTGACTCACTTCTTCCTAAAACGTCTTCTGAACCCTGGAGCAGCACCGCATATGGCTCCTGGGACATTTCCATCAGCTCCTGATACATTTCTCTGAGTTCTTTGCTCTTTTGGACCATCATGGCTTCATTTATCCAGAGTTCATTTAAGCCACGTCGACCTTCGTTCATCATAGTCTCAATATGGTGCTCTTCCTCTTCACAGAGGACGGGATGCAGTTTCCTATACTCGGTCCTGACCATGTCTTCCCGAAGAGTCAGGTAGTCCGTCCACAGAGTCACTGTCCTGTGCTCTGCCTCTATGTGCTCTTCCTTCTCTCGGATCTTCTCCCATAGGCATGCCATTTGCTTCAGAAGTCTTTCCATTTGACCCTCGGCAGCGACTTCGATGGGACAGTGTCTGTGGCCTCTGTCATGGGAGTCCTCGCAGAGCTGACACAGGTAGCTCCTGTTCTCGGCACAGAAGATTCTCCTTGTCTCCCCGTGGGTCGCACACTTGTGCTCCTCAGAGCTCAGGTCTTTCCTGAGGCTTTCTAGTCTGGCAATGGACACCAGCTTCTTCAGAACAATGTTGGTTTTCAAATCCTTCTGCTGGGATGGTTCCCTACAAGTAGGGCAGCGGACAGGGAGGGCCATGTCTTCCCAGGAAAGGAGGAGGCAGGCTCGACAGAAGCTGTGGCCACAGCTTATGGTGACCGGGTCTGTGAGGCAGCTCAGGCAGATGAGGCAGCTGAGTTCTTCTTGGAAGGCTGGTGAGATGTCCGACTCCATCTTCCCACAGAATTTTCTCTGGCCTCAGCGAAGAATATCAATCAGCTCGGCCTTAGGGGCTGATCCTCAGTGTGTGGATAGACTTGGCGGTCTCTGGAGGAGCCAGAAGGTTCGGAAACAACACTCTGTCTGGTCTGCTCAAGACTGAACCTGGCTGGGCCCTGGACTGTCTTTATATAGTCTGGAAGGGCCACGCCCACTCCCTCCCAAGTTGCTTCTACTAGAGCTTCCCACAGGTGAATGGTGGGTAGAAGATTGAATTAACTGTGGCCGATCTGCACAAGCGATCTCCCAGGCCGATTTCCTGAGTCCCTGCTTATCTGGGTGGGGTAGCTCATGCCTTTAATCCTAGAATGGTAGAGAAAGGCTTGCTGAAACAGGAGTTGGAGTTCCGGATCTGTCCAGCCTGTATGGTGAGAACTTGTCTAAAGAAGAAAAAGACTGATTTTGGTATACTATTTGACATTCCTGAATATTTTGTGGCGTGCTTTTCCTCTTACATGTCAATCTATGATTTTAGCAGATTTCAACATTAAACATTTCTTTTTGGTTATTTTATAATTTTGTTCTACTGACATTTTTTTTTATTATTACCATCATATTCCTCTGAACTCCACTTTTTTGGAGATTCATCTCCTTCTCCATCCAGCCAAATTTCTCCTATTTCCTTTTCTCTTTTTTTTTATAAAATACTTGGTGAGCTTGGCAGTGTTTTTGCTTTAATTCCAGGACTCCGGAGGCAGAGGAAGGTGAATCTCTGTGAGTTCTAGTCTAGCCTGGTCTACCAATGGAGTTGCAAAACAGGCTGTCTCTAAGGCTACACAGAGAAATCCTGTCTCAACAAAAATGGTGGGCTGGTGTGGAATGAACTAAAGGTCTAAGAGGTTGTGGCTTTTTTCTTGGGAGGGAATTTTCTTGATTGACTCATTTGAGGGTTTAGACCCAGATGTTTTGAGGTCTGAGCATCCACCTTATATCTCAGCTGCTCCTTCTGGTGGCAGCCTATAGGATACTCACAGAAGAAGGAAACACTTTCATCTTGCCTTTCTGTCTTCTTATGTTTGGTTTGTTTTTTGGGTTTTTTTTTTTTGTTTTTTTTTGTTTTTTTTGTTTGTTTTGTTTTTGTTTTTTTTTTCCTGACTGAGTCTCTCTGTAGCTCTGGAGCCTGTCCTGAAACTCATTGTGTAGTCTAGGCTGACCTGAACTCACAAAGCTCCACCTGTCAGTGTCTCCTGAGTGTTGGGATTAATGTATGTGCAACCACAGCCTGGCTTATTTTTACGCTATTCTAAAGCATACTGAAGACCAGCTGAGACATCCAGTCTTGTAGAAGAGTTGTGCGCTGGGTTCTCTCTCTCTCTCTCTCTCTCTCTCTCTCTCTCTCTCTCTCTCTCACACACACACACACACACACACACACACACACACACACACACACACACACGCACACACACAGGTTTTGGGGGTGTGGCAGCTCTAAGTACACAGGCAGTCAAGCCAGGAGATTCTAAATCTCTGTTTTGGGTGTGTAGTTGTAAAATGAACACATAGTCTTGTGTTTTAAATTGCGTTAGGCTCTGTGTTAGTTATGGTTTTGTTGCTGAGATAGAACACCAAGACCAAGGCAGTTTGTACACTTGTAGAGGGAAAAGTTTATTTGTACTTAGGGACCCAGTGGGAAAAGTGCCCATCATGATGGAGTAGCCTGGCAGCAAGCAGAAGGTCTAGAGCCTGGAGCAGGAAGCTGAATGATCACATCCTCTACCATAAGCTCAAAGCAGAGAGGAAAATGGAGCCCCTAGTGGTCCATTTCCCCCACCAAGGCAGTACTTCCTAAAGCACCCACAAAGTACCATCAAACACTCAAGCCTCCATGAGGGGTGTTTCTCAGAACAACCACCACAGATTCCAATGCATATGAAATACCTTGCTGTGGCATGGGTGGAGGAGGCAGGGCTGGGGGCAGGGGGAGTATGGGGATGTTGAGTGGTGGGGAGATGCTCTGTACTCTAATGAAAATTGGCCGGATTGTTCAATATACATACAGAAAAGCCGTTGTTGTTTTGCATTAGGCTCCTGTACTGGTACTCAAATGGACCCGATCAAGTATGAAAGGTCAGGTCCTACACACTTAAGTTCAACAAGCTGATAGACCGATAGATACCTTGCCCATCCTTGATCAGGCATGCTCTGTTAATGTTCATGGGTGGCCCTGCCATGTCTGAGTGGTTACTGAGGAAGAGTGGATGGGGGAGGGGTGTGGATGGCAGTGAGGGGGAAGGAAAGAGAGGAGGTCCATCCAGGAACTGTTGGGAAAAGATGCAGAGATCCACAGCTAAGCTTGTTTAGCTTTGGGCAGAAAAGCTTGGATGTGTAAAGGAATTAATATTCATGGACATTTTACATAGGGTTATGAGAGCTGATCAAGAAATGTTTGTGCCAACCGTTTCCCAGGTGGACAACTTTTAGCATAATCTGCAAGAGTGTCATCAGTCATTGGGATCTCAGCTTCATGTCCTCGAATGGTGACAATATTTACCTTGCATTAGATTGTTTATTTTTTCTTTCTATCCTTAGCCCTTTTAGGCCTGAAGTTACTTCCCAAGAAGAGTACCGAATCTACTTCCAAATCTAACATTCTGCATTGAGAAATTTCAAATTAGAATTAAAATACCTGTGATTTTATATTTAAGATGATAATGCATATATGTGACTAACTCCCTGAACACCTTGTCTTGATAATATGTTATATTTCACAAAATCAGCCTGTGGAATATCAGAGAAGAGAATCACAGGTAGTCAAGCCAGGAATGAGGGTCAGAGAGTGGTAACTCACACCTTTAATCACAGCACAGGAATGACAAAGTGGTGACTCACACCTTTAATCCCATAACTCAGGGGACAGAGCTGCTTCTGTGTTTCTGTGAGTTCAAGGCCTAACAACCAAGTAGTAGTAGCTCACACATAAATCCTAGCTCTAGGATTTATGATGTAGAGTTGGACCCAGAAGTGAATCAATTAGACAAAGAAGATAAGTGAGTCAGGTGGAGGCAGACATTGGGGGATTATGTGGAAGGGACCAGCCAGCTGGAGGATCCTCGAAGATAGCTTTTACTATGAGAAGTTGGCTGAGTAAGAATTGACGGGGGTCTATTTCCTCTCTCTGTTATTCCAGCTTTTCTCCAATATCAGACTCTAAGTCTTCATTAAATACCAACTGAACTCATTTTCCAATCCCTGGTCTCTGTTCTTTGTTCCTTACCCTTGGGCTCTTGAATCTGGCTTCTGGTTTCTGTTCCCTGTGTGGTCCTCTATGTGTCTGGACCAGAGACCATGGTCCATGTAAGATCCTTGGTCCCTGGCCTTTGATTATGGGTCCCCAGGCCCTAATTTATTTTTCTTGCCATTGGCTCTTGATTCTGGTCTCATGTGTCTGGTCATCGGATCCATGTCTTTGGTCCCTGAATTCAGGTCCCTGTTTCTTGGTCTCTTTTAATTGGTCAATAGTTGGTTATTTCCCTGGTTTTCTCCGGAAGCCGTGCACAAAAAGGACACAGACGGAGAACTATTGATTTGATTTACAGTTCAGGCTTTTCAATCCAGAAAAAAAATACAGAAGATATCTTTTTTTTTGCATTTCATACTATTTTAAAATTTATTAGCAACAAACCAAGTACAGAAGGAAATATTTAAAAATACAGAAACCACTGAAGTAGATCTTCCTAAGCTCATGGGTAGCTGACAGAGTAGAAAGGCCTTACTGGATAATTGAAGGTGCCAGGAGGATACGTGTATATGAGGGAACTCTTGGCCACATTCAGGAAACTTAAACATCCATCCTCACAATCAAAGAGCACGCCAACCCGGCCCAGTGGCTTCTCTATAAAGTGATGGAAGATCGGGCACGTGGTGAGGAGATTATAATGATTACCCTCCTTCAAACACACAAGAAGAAATGTATCCTCCAGGTCAATCAGTTCGTTTCTTTGCCTTAACCAAGGATCTTTACAGACCCCCACAGCCCAGTCCGAAGAGTCCCCCACATCCAGTTCCCAGTAATACTTCCCAGATATGAATCTTCGTGATCCCCAGGAATCCAAATAGGACCTATTGGAATCCGCAGAAGTGTCCTTATGCTGAGGTCTGAGGCTGGATCTTCTCAGGACCTTAAATAGGTTCACACTTAAATTGTGTGGTGTTATGTTTTTAAAGTCAATGTCAGCTTGGAAGTAGTTGAACCTATCAGTCAGACCAGTAATGGGTAAGGCACACAGTTCTGGTTTCACCGTCTGGAGCATGTTCAGCTGCTTTGACTCACTTCTTCCTAAAACGTCTTCTGAACCCTGGAGCAGCACCGCATATGGCTCCTGGGACATTTCCATCAGCTCCTGATACATTTCTCTGAGTTCTTTGCTCTTTTGGACCATCATGGCTTCATTTATCCAGAGTTCATTTAAGCCACGTCGACCTTCGTTCATCATAGTCTCAATATGGTGCTCTTCCTCTTCACAGAGGACGGGATGCAGTTTCCTATACTCGGTCCTGACCATGTCTTCCCGAAGAGTCAGGTAGTCCGTCCACAGAGTCACTGTCCTGTGCTCTGCCTCTATGTGCTCTTCCTTCTCTCGGATCTTCTCCCATAGGCATGCCATTTGCTTCAGAAGTCTTTCCATTTGACCCTCGGCAGCGACTTCGATGGGACAGTGTCTGTGGCCTCTGTCATGGGAGTCCTCGCAGAGCTGACACAGGTAGCTCCTGTTCTCGGCACAGAAGATTCTCCTCGTCTCCCCGTGGGTCGCACACTTGTGCTCCTCAGAGCTCAGGTCTTTCCTGAGGCTTTCTAGTCTGGCAATGGACACCAGCTTCTTCAGAACAATGTTGGTTTTCAAATCCTTCTGCTGGGATGGTTCCCTACAAGTAGGGCAGCGGACAGGGAGGGCCATGTCTTCCCAGGAAAGGAGGAGGCAGGCTCGACAGAAGCTGTGGCCACAGCTTATGGTGACCGGGTCTGTGAGGCAGCTCAGGCAGATGAGGCAGCTGAGTTCTTCTTGGAAGGCTGGTGAGATGTCCGACTCCATCTTCCCACAGAATTTTCTCTGGCCTCAGCGAAGAATATCAATCAGCTCGGCCTTAGGGGCTGATCCTCAGTGTGTGGGTACACTTGGCGGTCTCTGGAGGAGCCAGAACGTTCGGAAACAACACTCTGTCTGGTCTGCTCAAGACTGAACCTGGCTGGGCCCTGGACTGTCTTTATATAGTCTGGAAGGGCCACGCCCACTCCCTCCCAAGTTGCTTCTACTAGAGCTTCCCACAGGTGAATGGTGGGTAGAAGATTGAATTAACTGTGGCCGATCTGCACAAGCGATCTCCCAGGCCGATTTCCTGAGTCCCTGCTTATCTGGATGGGGTAGCTCATGCCTTTAATCCTAGAATGGTAGAGAATGGCTTGCTGAAAGAGGTGGTGTTTTAGTTCAAGGTCTGTCCAGGCTGTATAGTGAGAGAACTCATGTAGAAATAAAGAAGAAGCATAATTTTGGTACAATGTTTGATATTTTTAAGTATTATGTGCTTTTTTTTTTTTTTATAATTTACTAGTGGCAGTGGTGTTGCATACCTTTAATCTCAAAATTGGGAGGCAGAGCCAAATGGACATCTGTGAGTTCTAGGCTTGCCTGTTCTATCAATGTAGTTCCAAATCAGGTCCGAAGGATACAGTGAGAAATCCTGTCTCATAAATCGTGGTGGGTTGATGTGGAATTAAGTAAAAGTCTAAGAGGGTTTTATTTTTTGTTATGGAATTTTCTTGATTGAATCATTTCAAATCGGAAACCCCACCCAAACTCAGAGTTTTGGGGTGGGAGCATCCATCTTAAATCTCTTCTGGTCCTTCTGGTGGCAGCCTAAAGAAAACTCAAGGAAGAAGGAAACGCTTTCATCTTTGCTCTCTGTCTGTCTTCTTATGCTGGCTTTCACTGGCAAGTCCATCCCTTCACTGGAATAAGAGCTTACATTTGTGATGTTCTTTTTCTGTTTTTGCTTTTCAAGACAGTGTTCCTTTGTAGCTTTGGAGTCTCTCCTGGAACTTTCTCTGTAGTCCAGATCTCTATAGTTCTACCTGTTATGTGTCTTCTGAGTGCTGATATTAAATGTTTGTGCTACTACAGGTTGGCTTATTTTTGTTATTCTAAAATATATTGAAGACCAACTGAAACATCCAGCCTGGTAGACTGAACAATTGCTTTCACTCTATCTCTGTCTGTCTGTCTGTCTGTCTGTCTGTCTGTCTGTCTATCTATCTATCTATCTATCTATCTATCTATCTATCTATCTATCTATGTATCTACCTACCTACCTACCTACCTATCTGTGTGTATAGTATATATTTATAAGTTCACATTTATTCATTTAGTTTTGTTCCTCTCTTTTGGGGAAGAATGCCACACTTATCTCTTGGGTTTTAGTTAACTCCACATGTAATCAAATAGTCAATCAGGAATAGACATCGTAATATATGACCACTTTGTATTGGATGATCATTAGGGAGGTCAGACCTAATAGATGCTAATTGTTTGTCTATGCTTGGGATTCTTTTTGGTCATATTTTGTTTGTGCATTAACAAATAAAGCTTACCTGGAGATCAGAGCTCAGATTTAGTCCTAGGTAACCATAGAGATCAGGCAGCGGTGGCACATAACTTTAATCCCAGCTCTTGGGAATAGAAAGCCAAAGAACAGAAGTTCAAGGCCATCCTAAACTACACAAGATTCAGTCAGTCTAAAAGAGAAACAGAGCCAGTAGGTTGTGTCTCACACCTTTAATCCCAGCATTAGGGAGGCAGAGACAGGATTTTACCATTCTGTCTGAGGATTCATAGAGACAGGTTCTCCTCTTTGGGTCTAAATATTTGATGGAGGTAAGAAGTATCTCTAGTGGCTGGTTCCTCTGATCTTTTAACATTTATCCTGATTGCTGATCTGAGTTTTTTTTATTAAGACCAATTAGGAGTGGGGCCATAATTATTTCAAAGTTTCCTACACTCATATCAACATATTTATTGTTCTGATCTTGTTTACTTAGCCATTTCTAGAAAAGAAGAATCCACAGCAGATTTCCTGGTATTCTTGCTCTTATTATTCTCATACCTCTCTCACACAAGATATCTTGAGTTATTGATGTGTGAGCTAGGATATAGATGTTTCTGCCAGAGCTCAGATTACCAGGTGTTATCTCAGGATTTTTTTTCTAGTTCTATTCATTTGCCTGCAAATTTCAAGATGTCATTTTTTTTCTGCTGAGTAATACTCCATTGTTTAAATGCCTCCTGGATGAAGGTTCTATAATGGCATTTAGGGTGGTCATTCATATGATAATAGGGAAAGGCCAGTTTTGGCACCCTCTCCACTATTGCTTGAAGTCCTAACTAGGCTCATCCTAGTGGGTTCTTGGGTGTTTCCTGGTTATCAGCTTTCTCTCTAATTTCCCAATGGCTCCATCTATCAAGATACCTCCTTCTTTGTTCTCCCTCTCTGTTGTGTTCCCCGCATATTGCTGCCAGAGGCTAAGTTTCTATTTTCCCTCCCAGAAACTAAGTTTCTATTCTCCCTCTCTGCCTATGCTATTTCATAGAAATCAAACAAAGCCCCTGGAAAAAGCCCAAGTTCCAGTACCTGTGCAACTGACCATTACTGAGAACAAGTTGTGGCTAGGTTTCTAGGCAAACTGGCTCTGAGAACTTTCCAACCTGCACCTACTTCCCACTTAGCTTGCTATAAAACCTGCATGAGAAAAATAAAATATTGAGACTTGATCATCAGTCAGACTTGCTGCCATTCTTTGGATCTCTTGTCCTTGTCACTTGTCATTTACCTTTCCCCCTTTCTAGAGTCTCTGATGAAGACCCCCCCCCCCCCGTGGGGCACAGGCAAAACACCCATACACATAAAATAAATAAATGGTAGAAAACATAACTGTTTATAATGCAATTGAAACCTTGTCAACCTAGGAAAATTACAGTGGTAAGCTCCCACCTTAGATGATTGCTCTAGCCATGAATTTATGTTTGGGTTTATAGCAGCAGGAATGGAATCTCTCCTGAGGAGTGGGCCTCAGAGCCAGGGTTGCTCCCATTGTAGTCCTGCCACTCTTGCACCAGTTGGCACATCCTTCCTAGTAGTTTGGTATAGTTCATCGGGCTCACAATTGGGTTAAACTACTTGTATGTCTTCTCTCTTAGAAGGCTACATGGCATCTTCCGGATTTATGAAAGTTAGACATATACTTTTGTTTTTGTAGCATAGAAAGACAAGCTCTACTTACGAAGCTTCAAATTTCTAACCCTCACCACATATTAGAATCATCTCTATATTTGAGAATTCACATACAAGGATCCCTCAGCAAGCTCAACTTTTTAAAGTTAAGACATAGTTGTCATTTTTTTCCAATATGCAATTTTTTCTGCCCAAGGCACGACCCCCAGAGAGACCACTGAAGACCAAGGCTGTCCGGATACAAAAGCAAGGTTTATTGCAGGAGCTCAACATAAGTCCACACGGAACTTGTCGCACACGCACGCACTCGGCAGTGAGAGGGTGTATATGGGTATGGGCACTCAGGAATGACTAGGAACCAGTGGGTTACCCATCCCATGCCCGAGTCTACTGTTCTTCGGGTAGTCCATTGATAGGTTTTAGTACCTGTGGCACCCAGCACCCATGTTTGTTTTGACGACAGGGGGCCTCCTGGGGTGAGAAGCACTGAATTTCCTGTCCCAGAATCAATCATACTCTGAACGGGTTTTCCCTCCACTTTCAGGGTTACCCTAGGCTGGAAGAGGGAGAGCGAGCCTGGTACCTTTCAGTCACTGTCATTTTCTCCCAGGGTGAGGATAGGGGCCGCAGTCCCTTTATCTGGTGGTGGTTGTGTTAAGTTTCAGGCCTTGTTTCTCGGGCAGTCTCTAGCCCAGTGCCCTTCTTTACAGTAGGCACATTGGTTCTTCCCTAGTTTGGATCTGGGTCTCTGACCTTCAGTAGGCCTGCACTTTCTTGTCCCAGTAGCCAGGAGTATCTTTTCCATCTGCATTTGCTGCCTCTCCAATATCTTAGCCAAATTCTTCTCTTGTTGCTTATCTCCCTTATCTTACCACTCTTTCTTTCCGATCCTTTCTCCGGTCTCTAGTTTCCCTTCTATTATAAACCTTCTCCACCACTGCCACTAAATCCCTTAAAGTCTTTTCTCCTAATCTTTCTAAAGATGTAACTTTCCCTTTCTATCCAGTGTTGCCTGATTAACATAGGCTAGAATGACAGCCTGCTGAGCTTCTCAAAGGTCATAGGGAAAGTATTGCCTAAAAGCTACCATCAGCCACTCTAAGTAGGCAGCTGGACTCTCATCTATCTCTTGTCTTACATCATAAATTTTGGTCATGACCAAAATTAGTATGACCGGCGCGTGGTCACTTTGAGACCTACCAGTAGAACCTGACGAAAGACCCGGAGACTTTCCTTATCACCTACCATGTAGTCCCAGTTGGGGAGGATGGAAGGGAAGGCTCCTGCAATCAATCAGAGCTGCATCTGTCAGTGGGATACCTGTGGACCAGGGACTAATTTCCTGGCATTTTCTAACACTCGGTTTTTCTTCTCCATTGTGAAGAGGACTCCTAGAAGTTGCTGACAGTCATCCCATGTGGGCTGATGGGTAAACTGAACAGTTTCTAACAGGTTAATCAAGTCTCTGGAATCTCTTGCAAAAGGGGCATTTTAGGGCTTTCCAATTATACAAGTCACTAGCAGCGAATGGCCAAAAGTGAAAGGGTTGATTCCCTAAATCATCCGGGCTCCCTGCAGGTCTAAGTGGGAGCGCTACTGTGGTGTCAGACTGAGGGGTTCCACACCTGCTGAGAGTGGACCGGCCCAGTCTCCCCTGATCTCTCTCTGCCAACACCATCCTGGGAGGGCAGGGTCTGTCTCTATCCCCACTGTTGGTTGAGCCCTGAAGGCATAAGGGGATGGGAAAAGGTCAGCTTCGGAGGTTCCCTCCCCGTAGGACAAGAGGGGGGTCTTTTAACTTGTTTCAGCTTGGGGGGGGGGGTTCCGGTTAGATAGGCGCAAAACGAAACCAACACAAAGACGCAGACCAACACAAGCGTGCTTACCAGTTACACAATCTCTGGACTCTTGGGGATCCTGGTGGGGTCTCTGGCGATCCCGGACAGAGCCCCCAAATGTTCTGCCCAAGGCACAACCCCCAGAGAGACCACTGAAGAACAAGGCTGTCTGGATGCAAAAGCAAGGTTTATTGCAGGAGCTCAATACATGTCGACTCATGGCACACGCACTCCACAGTGAGAGGGTGGAGGAGTTGTAAAGGTTGGGAAACTGCTAGTTTTTATTGGCAAAAACCACAAGCTGGGTGACTGGTTGCGGGTTGCTTTTGAATCGATTGATGCTCTGCAGGTGTTGCTGAGAGCAGTGGGGAACTTGGCAGGGGAAGCAGGGTGGAGGTGGTTTTTCTGTTCTTGTCATTGGTTGGCTTATTTTCAGGGACTTTTCACAGTCGCCACAAGGACATTGGCCTGTTCTCAGGGATTTTTCAGACCACAGACCCCCAGGACTTTCTGCCCTCCGCCCTTAGAGACTTTCCATGGCCAGCCACAAGGTCGAGATATCTTGTTTATGTGACTAAGGGTGAATGGTGGAATTTTCCACTGCTATTCTAATGTTAGGAGCTTTACTGAAATCTGCTCTTTTATTTCTTTCACAATTAACATAGAAAATGAATGGTTTGAAATTTGTTTTAATTAAGAAATCTTCTCTGTGTACCATGCACTTTGAACCGGAGATTGAAGCTCACAGTCTTGAAAGTTCAAGCAAATTAACAAAAGTTATTATTATTATTATATCCCCCTTGTTTATGTAGCCAGACTGGCCTTGAATGTACTAGGCTTACAGGCATGACACATTTATAATTGTTGTTTGTGTGTTGTGCACAGGGACCTTTAAGTGGTGGGCACTTAGGCTTTGTCCAGACCATTATTCTAAAATTCTCAATTATTTGAGATAACTATATCAAATGAACTCCTGAAAATACTTTATTTCCTTTTTGAAAAGAATTTAAAAATTTTTTAAAATATATTTAACTATGTGTTTGTGGGGGGAGGGGTAGGATTCCTGCACTTGAGTCCAGGTGCCTGTGGAGTCCAGAAGTATTGGATACCCTGATGCTGGAGTTACTGGCAGTTGTGAGCTGCCCAATGTGGATGCTGGGAATTAAACTCTGCTGAGCCATGTCTCACACTCCTGAAGGTGGCTTCTTACCACTGGGTTGGAGACATCAATGTTGGTGTACCAGAAGTTTGCCATAAAGAGCTGAGGTAGCTCAGTAGTAGAAAAGTCTTGGGTTTGATTCCAGCACTGAACAAATTCTTGCCATGATATGCATCTTTTCTCTTTTCTTTTCCTCCAGATCTTGTGGGATTCTACCCTGCTTCTGATGTGAACAGGGGTTAAAAACTGGCCAGGTCAGGCAGGACCCCCCCCCCCCCCCCCACACACACACATGCACACACACACAAGGCAGTGGTTCCAAGAATGTCCTTGCTGGTGGCAGCAATGCCAGGAAAGAGTTTTTTTTTGTTGTTGTTGTCTATTTTTTTTTTTTTTTCTGATCTCCTAAATAAGGCTACTGTGACCAGCGACTGACACTGAGAGGAGATACCTGGACATCCTTTGGCCATCTGGGTGGACCATACCTCACCCTCGCTGCTGACATAAGTCCTTTAAAAAGCCCAGACTGCAGCTTGATGGTATCCTATTTCCTGAGACACCCCCCCCCTCCCTTCTATACTGAAGCTTCTTTGTCCCATTTGCTTCCCCTTCCTTCTTAAACTCCTACCTGTTAACATACAATAAACCCTCTGTGCTCTGTGAATCTTACTGTTTGTATTCAAGGGTCAAGAACCCAAAAAGCCATTGCTTGGTTGGTTTGATAGCTGTCAAATTTCCCAGGAGCCCCGCCCTCTGAGGACACCCCTCTCTCAAAGACACCCCAATATTCCTATATCATTTCCTTTCTAATATGTTCAGTTGCATTCCCCATCTATCTCCTTGTCTATATCATGTGATGTGTAAAGGTGTGACGTCTGTAGACAGCTAGAAACTTATTATGAAGTTTGGTCTCATCTACAAGTCAGTCTTTTGGATAAAAACATCCATGTTTAACTTTGTGCCTTTTCCCAGTGGGTGAAGGTTGGGAAGGTGCAGATAGAGACTGAGATCTTGGCCCACAGTTTTCAGGTTCTTGACCACACCAGAATTCAGAAATGAAAGAGAGTAAAGAATTGGGAAGGAATTTGTACAAGGACAAAGTGCACACTTGTGGGTGAGAACGGGCTCCTTAAGAAAGGCATAGCTGAGATTTTGAATATCTTGTTTTATGAGTAAAGTTTAATGGAGAGAAGAGTTGTACAGTAGTTGTGGTAGGGGTGGAGATGGAGTGAAAGGTGTGGGAATTTCAAGACTAGAAATAAAATTTGCTTCACATTTCTGTCTTTAGATAGAATTTTTGGAAGGGGCCTGACATCAGATGAGTGAGGGGAACAGGCCATTTGACAAGTCTAAAGATATAAACAGAGATGCCACTATAATGAAGCAAAGGTCAGTTAGAGGTCACTTCTATGGACATTTTGCTCCCACTTGGTTTTGAGTGTGTATTTGTCTTTCTTGTTTGAATGACAGCACAATGTCCTGCTGTAACACGACTCTGTTATTAAACTAGTATCCAAACCACCCATTTTCCTATTTCCCCTCTATAGTTCTCTGGGATATCCTATTATACCATCAGAATATATTTTTTTTTTTTAAATTTAACCCACATTCCTCTGCAGTCAAACAAATTCAGCTCTACTCTTGAAGAAAAATTGTTGATTATATTCAGCTCCACGGTCTCAGGTATGCTTTGGAAGTGAAAATTCTGGATTGTTGTTGGTAATTCAGCACACAAATTGCACATCACATTCTAAGTCCAGGGGGATCCAAAACTGCATTCTATAGCAAACACATTTAAGCCTCCACAGCGAGACACAACAATCCTCAATAAGTGAGAAAAATAGACATTGTAAGCAGTCTGACAGCCTTGGCATTCCAGTTAAGAGAAAATTTTCAGTTCTAATATTCTCTCTATTTGAGCAGAGTGGATAGGAGATTGCAAATTCAAACAGGGAGGTGGGGGTTACTGTTAACAAAAGAGAATGAACATGGATTGAGAGAAGCTAAACAAAACAAATGAGCAACAGAATCCGTGCTGCAAAAGGCTCACTTAATAGGTTTCTTCCCATGTGCAAGCCAGATTTCCATGCAGACTGCCTGCTCCCTGGGGGTTAGGCTCAGAGCCCCAACCAGGACACTGCAAAGGAAGAAAAAAAATGATTTGGATGGTGGAGGTCTAGGAAGAGGTGGAACCTGGGAACTAATAAAGAGCTTTGGGAACATCTTGAAATGGCATCTTGTGTGAGCTAATTATTTTTATGGCTGATTCATTCCCCCAAGTAGTTCACAGCTGGCTCTTTTTTAGTTTTCCCATTATAGTAATGCATCTGTGTGGATGAATTAGCAATACATGGTTTAGGAAGCTTTGGCCAACTCTCAGATAGATCTATTGTTCTTGTAGTCTGTTAGCAAACCCCTGACATCTCCTGAGCTCTTTTTATTTTGTATTCTAAATCATGGGTCCTTCTGTGTCCTGGCTGCTTTTCTCTAAGAAAGAAAGAGATCTCTTGAGTCTCCTGAGTATCTAACTACTGGCCTTTGGCTCAAGGATCACAATAGCTTCAAGAAAAGGAAATGGGAGCCAGGAGGCCATAGTCCTCTTACAAGAAACACATGCAGCTTTTTTTGTTTTGTTTTTTTTTTCTCAGCCTATTCTTGAGAATTTTTCTTTTGTCAATAGCCTTTAAACTCTGACTGGAAGCTGTGACGTGGCAGATGAAAGCCAGGTTAAATATTCAAAAGCAAGCCACTTCTTCAGATACTTAGCTGAATAGAAACAATAAAGCCTTTCATAAGCTTAGTCACTCTTAAAAGTTGCATGGCAAGGAGGAGGGCAGGTGAGATGGCTTACTTGGTAAAAATGCTTGTGGTGATATATTTTATATTTAATAAAATCAGCCAGGAGTATCACAAGACAGAGCCATCTCTCCAGCCCCCACCCCCTGTTTTTGAGGCAGAGCTTTTGTTTGTTTTTTCTGTGTAACAGTCCTGGCTGTCCTGAAACATGCTTTGTAGACCAGGCTGGCCTCGAACTCACAGAGAGTCTCCTGCCTCTGCAGCCCAAGTTCTGGGACTAACTGTGTGCACCACTCTGCCTGGCTCCTCGTTTCGTCTACAAAATAAATTTCTGTCTTCCTCCTGCTGCCTTAAATGCCTTCTTTGCCCAGTTGTTTCACTTCTGGGTTCAACACTGTCCCATATTCCAGAGTTAAGATTAAAGGTGTGGGCTACTACTCTTTGGTAGTTAGGCCTTGAGCTCCCAGAAACACAGAAAGATCTCTGTCTCTGGAGTTATGGAATTAAAGGCGTAGTTTACCACTCTTAGAGTTGTGCCGCCCACCATCACTCTCTGACTCTCCAGGCTTGACTGGGGTGGATCTATTTTCTGATATTCCAGATTGATTTTATTAAATATAAAATATATCACCACAAATGCTTATCACCCAAGCCTGATGACCTGACTTGGATTTGCAGAACCCATGATTGAAGAACAACTCCCATGGATAGATGGTTTTCAGATCTCCATATGTGTGTCTTGGCATGTGCACCTATGCATGGGATCTCTCTCTCAGACACACACATGCACACACACACACACACACACACACACACACACACACACACACACAGCACAGCACAGAATAAGATAAAGTTTAAGTTAAAACATAATGAAAATGGCAGAGATTCTTTATTATGGAACTTTAGGTAAACTTTACCTGTCTGTATCATATAGACACAGAAGTACTTGTACCACAAGAACTGATAAATCACTTTACTATATAGTAAGAAATACATTTGGCCACTGCTGGAAGTTCAAGAATAGGCTTCTAAAGCTTTTCTCATTTCCTGGTGAAGTGGGTGGGGGCAGGGAGACACTGAAAAGACAATCTTTTGTTATGAGATTTGGTTTTGTTCCCAGGTTCCTAACACAAGAATTTCTAAACCTTTTGGAATCTTCAAATAAGGAAGAGTTTCTCCTTGCTTTCTAAAGAGATGACTGATAACTGGAAGCACCTGGATGGTTTCAGGGTTGAGGGTTCCTGAAGAACCAATCACAAAGTTGTGACTAGGCACAATTTTCAGCTCAATTTCCTGACCTCTAGGGAGAGGTAGAGGTTAATCCCAGTTTCAGATGATCCAATAAGTCTTTCCAACAAAATAGAAACTTAATAAAACCCCAAAATGATGGGGATCAGAGTTTTTGAGTTGAGGAACACATGGACATGCTGGAAGGTAGTATATATAGAAGGGCATGGAAACCCCACACTCTTCCTATACCTGTTTTGTGTGTCTCTTTACACATCTGTTACTATCTATTCTTAGCAAAATGCTTCATAATAAATTAAAAAGCATATGTTTGCTGGACCACATGCGACATTTTAACAAGTTAGAAAACCTGAAGAAGGGATCATGAGAATCTCTCATCTGCAGCTACTTGGTTCAGAAGTGCTTGTGTCAACTTGAACTTGAGTGAGGTGTCGGCTTGAGGGCCTATTTGATCCTGTGGGACCTGTGCTGACTTTGTGTAGCTTGGAGTCACAATCGTACTGTTGAATATTCAATTACTATTTGTAAAAGAGAGAGAGAAAGAGAGAGAGAGAGAGAGAGAGAGAGAGAGAGAGAGAGAGAGAGAGAGAGAGAGGAGAGAGAGAGAGAGAGAACTGAAACCTGAAATCTTACTGTCAGAAGTGTAGGAAGAATTTAGAAAGTCAAGCCGAGTGGCATCCTAGCATGGCCAAGGCAGGGGGCATGAGTTCTAGGAAGCTGGACTGTGTGGCAACTTTTTGATCATGGAGGAGGAAGGTTTGGTTTGGGGATTTTTTTTTCTTCTTCTTATCTTTGTTTGTTTGTTTGTTTTTTTCCCTTTACATAGCTTATCGCACCATTTCCATGTTCTGTAAACCCAGATGAAGAAATAGAACCTGACTTTCTATGGTCCATCCTAAGAGTGGCTACCATCTAAATGAAGACCACGTGCAAACTTTATTTGTTTTTAGTTTT
Source organism: Phyllotis vaccarum (assembly GCA_033318265.1). Classification (NCBI taxonomy): domain Eukaryota; kingdom Metazoa; phylum Chordata; class Mammalia; order Rodentia; family Cricetidae; genus Phyllotis; species Phyllotis vaccarum. The sequence goes on along the minus strand of JARWLC010000001.1, from coordinate 164,800,716 downwards.
GACTTCTGGCTGTGGTTCCCTCCTTCACATCGTGAGCTTCATTTCACTGTTGTCTAGGTTGAAGTTCAACTGTTTTTATTGCTTTACTCTGTTGGATGAAGTGGCACAGAAATGTTATATACTCTATCAAAGGAAAAAAATGTGATAATTTTATTGAAGGGTCTTACTTAACTGGACTTCATTTCAATTCTAGAACTGAAAACATTTCATTCCATAAGCTGTAGTGAGTGTTCCAATGAGCTGAGCAGAAGAGGATGTGTTACCAGAAAAACTGAAATAAGCCCTCTAGCTTCACATGTTCTTAGTTAAGTTAAAAATGAGTAATTTTCTTTGAAGCTGCACATGTGGTGCTTATAATGTTTATCCCTCTTGCTTTGCTGCTGAAAACTCTCTGCTGTCTGGGTTGTGATCATAGTTCCTAGGTTCCTCTTCAAGACCTTAAAGGTTATGCTGAAGAAAACATCCCCTTGAGTTGGTCTATAGATATTTAATAGGCTGACAGAAAGAAGATGAAGAGCCTTTGCATCTGTCTTCATGCCGTTTCTGCCTCTGGGCTTGCTAGCTTTTGGTCAACTTGACATAAGCTGGAGCCATTTGAGAGAATGAGACTTCCACTGAGAAAATGACTCCACACCACATGATTGCTTATAGGTAAGCCTGTGGTACATTTTCTTGATTAGTGATTGTTATGGGCCCAGCCCCTTGTGGGAGGTACTACCCTTAGTCAAGAGGTTCTGAATAATATAAGAAAGCAGATTGGGCAAGCCAGCCACACTCCTCCATGGTCAATGCTTCAGTTCCTGTCTCCAAGTTTCCAACCTGCTTTGAGTTCTTGCCCTCTATATGGATCATGGTCCTGAAATATAAGCCAAATAAATCCTTTCCTCCTCAGGTCACATTTGGTCATGGTGCTTCATCACAGCAATAAAACCCCTAACAAATGCAGCCTCTTTTGCTATCTTAAACACACAATGCCCTCTGTGACCAAAATCACCAGAAAAACAAGGTCCAGTGAGATGGATTAGCAGTGTAGGCACTTGCTGGCGATGCCTGATAACCTGAATTTTCCTGGATACCACATTGTGGAAGATGAGAACTGATTTCTAGACATTGTCCTCTGATTTCCTAAAATGACTAAAACAAACAAAAAAGCTAAAGATTAGTACTGTAGAGATCTCATGAGCATTCCAGAATACAGAATCTAGTTAACTTTACCAAAGAAGAGAGAAAATAAAAACAAACAGTTGATAGTAAAAAATGTCTGTCTAGAAGAAAAATAGGAAAAAAATATGTGCATACCAAGAGGGAGAAGAATGCTTGGGCAGGATGCTTCAGAGCATCAATTCTTCAGGAGGTTCTTTTTTGTGACTGTAGACAAAGAGAGATGCTAATTTCCAGGGGTGAAAACTGGGTGGGTCCTTCCCTTCACCAACATTTGGGCTGTTATTATAACTCTGGAAAATATGCATGCATGCAGTCCATTCTTTTCATAATTTTATGTGTATATATGCCCCCATTGTATCAAGCAGGTTATTTCAAGGACAGACTTGGCCTCACTGTATGTGTGTAACAAGCTGGCTTAAATTGGACTTCTTACAAGGAAGTAGTTTTTCAAAAATTATTCTGGTGCCCTTGAAATTCCTTTGGGAGGAGGCCTATGAAGCTGATCTGGTTGATCCAGTTGAATCCTCCAGACTCTCGGTCTCTTTGTGGAATTGACATGAAGCTTTTTGGCAATCCCATTTGGAGTTGTTGAATCCTGGAAAAATGAACTTTATATGCTTATCCAGATGAGAGAGACTGAAGTCAAGGAATTGAGAACAGAAAAAGTATCAAAATAACAAAAAGTACCAAGATCCATGTTTCCCAACATTGTGTTTAGAGGGTGTTACCCAAGGTTGTTGTCCTATCAGCTCTTGGAAGGGTATTTTGGACATTTTGTTAAACTTTTCCCCATTCTAACAGAGAAGAAGCATTTTTCTTTAAATTATATGCAAGTTCCCCCTTGCCACATAATAAATATGTCTAAGGCCCTTTGGTTTTAAAGGACCATTTCCTCCATGGAATTGATCTGGTCAGTTTAATTGAAATGACATAGCTGATCTTGGAGTTAGACAAGGCTCTGTGCTGTTTCCCTAATAGCCTTAGCTGTCTCTGTTGATAGCTGCTGTTAGAGTGAGCTTCCTCCCAGGCTAGACTACCAGCCCAAAATAATTCACTCAAGGCTTCACCAAGTGGCATCATCAATGATACTTGCAAATCAGATATTTTTATATATAGGAGAAATGAGGTAGCATTTTCCCTGACAGTGGAGATATCTAATATCCCATATCAGAAAGATCAAGTTCCTCTCCAGAAGAAAGGTACTATTATATAGGCCTTTCATCTCCAAATCCAGCAGAGTCCCTGAGAATCTACAAGTTTTGCTTGTAGATAAGAAAAATTGAGGATAGAAGTCTGAGGTCAGCCTAAAGCCACACACTCTGATAAATTCCTAAATCTGGATCTTAGTAGATGACAGGGTTGTAATCCCAAGGTTTACCTTGTAAAGTTAATCTCTGAACCATAAATGGATCTCTCTCAAAGGAGAAAATCTTTTGGTTTGGTGGTTAGGTTTGTTATCTAGTCTTTACAAATAAAATGTCTATTTTAGAATTTTTGTGGATCTCATAGGAGCTGCAAAGAGACAAAACTGTAGCTAGTAAGGGGAAAACAACTCTGCTTTGTGGATTTTTGTAGATAAGGAGCTTGATTTCACCTGGATGGAAGTTTTGCCCAGCAAGAGTAAATAAATCGTTTATAAGAGTAGTTAAAGGAGGTAGATGTGAAAGGCAACAGGGAATAAAAGTAGTTTCATAATAAAAATTGGATTGTTATATATATATCATATATATATATATATCTTTAAGGTTAGTCACACCTTAATAAATAAGTAGCTTAGGAATTTCTCACAGGATAATATACTAGCAAAAAAAAGTATATAAATTTCCATACTAGCACCCCTTTTTATGTATACACTGAAGTTTTCTTCCTGATCAAATAGCCACCATTCAGAAGAGGACTAGGAAGATTAGCTGTATAGGTTTGCTTTAGTAGGTGTTTTCTGAAGTCCACTCTTGGGCTGGTGGTGGTTGTGTATAACCTCAGCCTCAAGTAGAGATATACAGACAGTAAGGATGAGTGAGATTTAAAAGAGAAAAAGTTTGATTCGCTATACCACAAGCATTAAATTTTTAAAATGAGGGAGACTAGAAATAATGTGTTAAGTAATAAAAGAATCAAAAAATATTTTTTTAAAGATTTATGATGTTGAAAGCAGGAGGAAAAATTCAGCTAAGGTTAGCTCTTGCATGTGTAAGGATGAGTTCACCCTAAAGGAAGTAATCAAGCACTTATCCACTGTAAGAAGAAGTAGTCTCAGAAAAAGTATGATCCAGAATCCAAAATGTCTCTAAGTGTCTGTGTAGTCCGAAGTTTCTGTCCCACCAGAAATCTCAAATATCCAGCAGCTGCTTCCAAAATAACTGACTCAGGGGCTTAATATTACTTATAAATTCTCAACCAATAGCTCCAGCATATTGTTAACTAGCTCTTACACTTAAATTAACCCATAATTCTTATCTATGTTTAGCCATATGGCTTGGTACCTTTTCTCAGTCTGACATTCTCATCTTGCTTCTTCTACATCTGGTTGGTAACTGCTTCTCTGCCTTTTTTCTTCCCAGAATTCTCCTAGTCTGGTTGTTTATATTTTCTGCCTGGCTACTGGCCAATCAGCATCTTATTAAACCAATTTGAGTGACAAAACTTTACAGTGTGCAAGAGCATTATCCCACATTACTGATCAATCATTACTTACCTGTTTGGTTGGGGTATCTTTAGAAGAGGATTTTGGAAATTTGGAACTGCTTCAAAGTACATTTTTTTTTGTACTGTACTTTTCTGATATAAGAGTTCCTAGAGTGGCAGTCTTGACCCAAGGGATGCAAAATCCAATTATCCATCTTTGTAAATTTCAAGACTGTGGTGGAGTGGCCAGGTATTGTAGTGCAATTTCCACTGCATTGAAATACTCCATCCTGGAGGAAATTCATTCAGAGGCAGGAAGTAAGCAATTTACAAGTTTCAGGAAGTCCCTGAAACTTCTCAGATTCACAAGATCTTCTATTTCCCATGGTTATATAAGTAGTAAAGTTTGCTAAGGAAAAGAGAATTTCCAACCTGAATTTTTACCTGACTACATATGGTACAGAGAGCTTCAGAATTACAGTTTATGTCTTCACCCATTCTGTGATAGGTTTATGTTAATACAGCTGCTTTTGCATCACCCATGTTCCTCTAACACCTTATCTATACTCCTAGAAGTAGCCCTAACCCCCCACATACTCTCCTAAAAGTAACCCCAATAAACTCATTGGTTCAGCAAGTTGGGCTCAGTGGTATCATTACTTTAGTTTATTTTCATCTTCCTATCTGGAGTGAATCAAGCTTTGTTCATGCATTTCCAAGCATAGTGACAAACAACATAGAATTTGGTGTTAATTTTTCAGTAGGATCTGAAATTCCAGGGGTTTTTTAAAGTTTATTTTATTATTTATTTTATGTGTCTCAGTGCTTGCCTGCTTACATGTATGTATACCATGTATATGCCTAGTATCTGCAGTGGCCAGAAGAGAATGTCATATTCCTTAAAACTGGAGTTTAAGGTAATTGTGAGCCAACACATAGGTGTTGAAAATGAACTGGAATCCTCTGCAAAAGCAGTAAGTCTTCTTAACAATTAAGTCATTTCTCTAGCACCTTTCTAGGTTATTATTGAGATTTATTCCCCTGGTTTGCTCTTCAAAGATGGTAAATTAAGATTTGGAGCCAGAAGTACTTGGGTCCCTTACTTCTGGATGGCTTGTTGGAATTTACCAATGTCAGTTATTGGTTCATGTATAGCTAATATACCTGTAAAGAAGCAATCTCCCATACAACATTGAATAACATGTCTTTGCATTAATCTATAGAATTATAAATTATTTGTACATGTATAGCTAATACACCTGTAAAGAAGCAATCTCCCATACAACATTGAATAACATGTCTTTGCATTAATCTATAGAATTATAAATTATTTGTACATGTATAGCTAATACACCTGTAAAAAAGCAATCTCCCATACAACATTGAATAACATGTCTTTGCATTAACCTATAGAATTATAGTGGTTTGAAAGAAAACGTCACCCAAAGAGAGTGACACTATTCGGAAATGTAGCTTTGATGGAGTAGGTGTAGTGTTGTTGGAGGAAGTGTGTCACTGTGGGGGCAAGCTTTGAGGTCTCTTTTGCTCAAGCTTCCCTCAGTGTTACATTGAGACCACTTCCTGTTGTCTGCAAGATATAGCACTCTCAGCTCCAGCACTGTGTCTGCCTGCAGCTATCACACTCCCCATCATGATGATAATGGACTGAGCCTCTGAACTGTAAGTGAGCCATCCCAATGAAATGTTTTCCTTTATAAGAGTTGCTGTGGTCATGATGTCTCTTCACAGCAATAGAAACCCTAAGACAAGTGTATGTGTGATCCTCATCAGAACTATTGGCACTTGAGATGAAGAAGGTTTGAGAAACTTGGGCCAATCAGAAAAAAAACTGGCTCCTTTAAGAAGGGCTGCTCCTTTATCCCCTGGTTGTTCCTCACTCACCCACTCCCTGGTCTCTATGTTTGCAAGCATTACAAACTGATAACAGTTGACTGGGAAGATACTATGGGCAGGACCAATTGAGATAAATCCTAGAAGTGGGAGGGTCCTTACTAACCTATTAATTGTCAGACCCAAAGCCCCTAAGCTGGCTCTTAACTCTGGGGCTAATCTTGTCCCATTGATGGAAACCATTTATCTGTTCTAATACAGTTTTTAGTTTTTGTTATTTCCATTATTTTTATCATTATTACTGGCATGTCTCTATTTCTGTGTTAATCTGTAACTGTTACATTCACCCTGATGGCAGCCCGAAAATATCTGTAACCCTCGGGCAGTGGTTGCTTTCTCAGATCTGTGGCAGTCTTGACCTGTCAATATATATAATTCTATTACCTATAGATGCACAAAATTGCTTAGATCCTTAACAGGAAAGCTGTTAAGGCAAAGTTATGTGTAGGTCATCCCTTTCTTTGAATGAGATTAATCAATGATTGTATTCTTGGTTCCACTTGTTAACTTCATAAAGGAAGCATGCCTGACACGCCTATTTGATGCTTGTAAAAAGACAAGAAGCCATAGTCCTTGTGACATTATGACTCATGCAAAAAGAATTGTGAGGGGTATGGATTACTTTCCTATGTATGTATTTTATATACTGAATATAGTTATTGTACTTATTATATATAGTCTTTCTTTTATTTGTTTATTTATTTTAGACAAAAAGAGAAATGTCTGGTATTTTGTTTGTGTTTTAACACATAACACTTACCTGGATCTCAGAGGGCAGAGATAAGCACTATTTAACCATAGAGGCCAGGCAGTGGTGGCACACACCTTTAACCCCAGAACATCGGAGGAAAAATCAGGAAGCGATATGGCAGGGCAGAGAGAGGATGGGATAAAGCAGGATGTAGACAGGAACTTGCCCCCTTTAGTCTGAGAAGTCATAGAGGTAAGAGGTGGCTGTGGCTTGTTCCTTTGACTCTTAATTTTCAGTATTTAACTGGATATCTGGCATTATTAAAACCATCTAGGGTTGACATTACACTTTCCCCAAAATGATCTGATTTTGAGACCATTTTCCTCTAAACCCAAGTTTGTGTTGGTGTTAGACAATATCTCAGTAAAACATGATACACTTTTTCTAAGGCTGTTTGGATCTGACTTTCACCAGTGGTTGAGGATACATCTAAAATTCACTCTGTTGGAACATTGGGAAAGTTTCCCATGATGGCCTGTAATGGCGAGGAGAAGAAAGGAGAAAATAATACCATAAGTCTTATTTCCTCCCACAGAGGCATCTTCTGGATGGCATAAGAACATGTTATATTTGAAGATTTTAGGGGAGTTCTTGTAGGGGCACTGTCCATGTCCTGCCTTTGATAGGTACTGGTACGTCTTTTGAAAATATTCTCCCCATAATGTATGACCTACTCCAGGAAGAAAAGTCTTGGGTGTAGAAAATGGTTACTTACAACTTTCCAATTTTATATCCAGAGTCTGTCTTTCTAGCTTCAAATAGATACAGGGTGGTAAGTATGTTGAGTGACTGCCTGGAGGTAGATAGAGGTTGAGTGTTGTAAAAACTGGGAAAGTTTGCTTTGAGAAAAAAAGGAAAATCTGTATGCCTATATAAAAGATTTAGACAACTATTTATGTCTCTCAGGAGTCTTTAGTAGGGGAGGAGCATTTTAGAAGGTTGTTCATAAGATTTAACCAGTTTAAGTGAGAATCTTTTTCCTCCGGACCTTATAATTGGAGATACCCATTGAAGTCTGCAGAGAGGACAATGTTCCTCAACTCTGGAACCCAATTTACAAATGAGATCAGAATATCAGGTTCTCTATCTTGTCACAGAGAGTAGGAAAAAAGTTAAGAGGGAAATTCATATGGATAGTAAAAAAAAAAATCTTTAAATTTTTTTTGGTACCATAAAGGTCTATAACATATGCATGAATTTGTCTCGTGGATTAGTTTATGACCTGGTAATTCTGTCAGGAGGGCCTTTAAATGGCAGATGTCATAGTGGCTTTTAACTGCCCAATATGTGCCTACTGCAGATGGTTGATGAGAGAGTAGATTCAATCAAAGGGCCTGGGTGAGATCTTTTTTTTGGGGGGGGGGGTTACCTTCTGGCTGGCTTGTTATCTATGTTACTGAGAGGTCTTGTCATCATGAGCTCCAGGTTCTTGGTGACTTTATCAAAGAATTGAGAAAGCAAACATAGTTGACAGAAAAAGACTTTATTTCAATAAGGACAAAAAACCAGAAAAAGGCAGAGATAAAGTATAAACAGACAGCAGGCTTGAGCAAATTGACTTTGACTCAAACACCCATAGTTCTCTTTCGGGGGTTGTTTCTTATGAGTTTAGATGGATAGAGAAGATGATTCCCAGGGACAGAGGCTGGGTGGACCTTTACCCTGATTAGCAGTTAGATTGTTATAGAATTTTGGAGGCTCTCTCTCTCTCTCTCTCTCTCTCTCTCTGTCTGTCTGTCTGTCTGTCTACCTATTTAGGTGTTATACATCATATCTATCTTTATTTATATATAAACTGTACGTACACATGAGATGGTAAATATGACTTTCCTCTGATGGGTTGCTTTAAGAACAGACTTGTCCTAACTGTGCTTCTCCCAAATACTGACTTAAGCTGGCACTGCTTACCTCTCTTTCTACAAGGAAATACTTGACAAAAATTACAGGTGAAGAGGAGCTGGACGTTGCCCTACTGGATAGGAGTGGACACAGTCAATTAGTGAGAGTCTTCATGGTTAAGATTAGCTTTTATAGTATTGGAAGATGCTCTGAAAGCTGTGAATGAAGGAAATCAATAGTCTTACTTATCTGTGAACAACAGTGACCAGCATGGGAAGATATTCCTAACAGTGCCATAGTGGCACTTACATCTGGGAGGTAACAACAGCTGTCTAATTGGACTCAAAGCCTACTCAACAGAAGGGAAATTATGTCTGGAGCTGTAAATCTACCTATCTTTTTGTGGCAAGTGAGATTATGGATCTTAGATGAGAACCTACTACTGCTGTTTTCTTAAGCCAGGGAGGGTAATTCTTAACTGTATTCTAAATATTAATCCTTGTATACACACAGATGAATGTAGCTCTCACCTCACACACAAGAAGCTTCTCCTTGCTGCAGACCATTACAGAAAGTTACAACTGATCAAATTGAAGAAAGCAACTGACCCATGAGGCACCCAGTCATAATTCATAAATATATAATACAATTCTATAATGAAGGCTCAGGGAACATTGTATCAATGTTGGCAGAAAGATTTCAGAATTAGCAAATAGATTCTGAGATTGTGCCTTCTAGATATAACATGGGAGTCACACCGCTGAAATCTCAATAATATGGCTGCCTAAAACAATATCCGAACAATACTGCATATACAGTTGACATGGCAATACGGTTGGAGGAAATCTCATGGAGCCACACTCCTACATGAAGAACTATAGGCAATTAATGGCTATTGAGATGGGGAGAATTAGTCTTCCCCAGGGATGGCCCTTTAACTGGTTATCCAATACCAAGTTATCCAATACCAAGTTTACTCATCCCTAAATTATAGGCATACATGATGTGGGAATGCATTTGTGTACGCTGTGAATCTCAATCTTTAAATAAAGGAGCTGTTTTGGGTCAGGGCGGGCACCATGGAAGAAGTGGGAGGAGAGTTCAGAGTTTAGGTAGGAGAAGCAGGGCGGAGTCAGAGGCAGATCCAGCCAGCCGCTCAAGGAGCAACATGTAAGGAGGCACAAGTGAGCCACGGGCCGGGGCCACGTGGCCAACAGATTAATAGAAATGGGTTGATTTAAGATATAAGAGCTAGCTAACAATGTGCCTGAGCCATAGGCCAAACAGCATGAAGTTAATAGAAGCGTCTGAGTCGTTTCTGGGGGCCTGGGCGGCGGTGCGTGGATAAGCGGTCCCAGGCGGCAGGTCTGTGGGTCTCCGGATCTCTGGCTGCCCGGGACCCGAGACTGTACTACAACACATACAAGCAACATTCAGCAGTCAACTGTTGTATTTATATATTTATTCATTACATTAGTGTGTTTCATTTAATTGAAATATAATTTTATGAATATATTAATATGTAACAATTAAAGTGAAAGAAAAAAGCCACAAAGTTAAAAGGGAGTGTGTAGTGGGGACATGTAAAGAGTTAGGGTTAGAGGTAGGGAGGAAATTATGTAAATAAATGTCTAGGGTAACTAGGATTGTCCCTATTCTAACCTGCCTCAAGATGGCACTAATGTTCCTAGCAGGTTTCCTACTTTTAGAAAATCATTCTCATTTTTCAGACCACACAATCTAACCCTTTATCTACTTATATCTTGTTTTATAGTCAGAGATAATCTAAAGAAAGCAGGTAGACAGACATAAAGATAAAACTTTTTAAATATTAGGTTATTTGAAGCTACTTGTCTGTAAGAATGGAGGTAGAGGGACCAGCAAGATATCAGTTGAAATTGGTACCTTAGTGAGATTTAGCTGTTATCTGTTGATCCTGATTTCTGGGAATACCAGATAATATCTTTGTTTCCGTGTGCTGACATGTCCTTAGCATAAGTGACTACTTATATTTCCTAGTACCAATTTCTGTATTAGTTACCTTTGGGTTGCTTTGATAAAATGCCATGACCAATGCAAATTACAGAAGGAAGAGTTTATTTGGGCTTAGAGCTCCAGGAAGGGAGTTTGTAATGGTGATGGAGTCAAGATAGCAGGATGCTGAAATCATATGCTCAAGGAAGTGGAGTGAGTCTATGAACTCCCTAGACTATCTCCAGTTATGTTCTTCCTCTATCGGGCTACCCCAACTCCCCAAACATTGCCAGCCACTGAATACCAAGTGCTCAAATACTTGAGCCTGTGGAGACCATTTCTAGTTCAAACTATCTCATCTATTTTGGCTCTAAAAACATGGTCAGCCACATTGGTCATCTGGATCTCTCAGTTTGGGATGACATTTTGTTCATCAAGGATTACACAAGATAGAATGTGACAAATGAAAATTGGTTCTGCTCTTCAAAAATTGGAAAGTTGAGTGGGTGCACATCAGCAAGTAAATAAGTAAATTCCCAAGGTTATCTTACTTGAGCCTTGTGCTGTCAGAAACCATCACAGTTAGGAAATTCTATTTTGTGCTCATGATAGAATGAGCGGCAAATGACTCCTCTATGCTGTATGACTTAGGTAAAACTGGCTATCCACTCTGTCTGGGAATTCTATCAGTCTTAAGAATTACTTCCTGATGTGCCCGGGACAAGTCTAAGGGCATACAGTCTCCAGAAGTATCAACTCTAGGCTCTTATTCTTTGTATTGTGAGTGATTATCTGAGATTAGGGCTATCTGTATTCTTGACTTTAGTTATGTATACAGAGACACATTTTACCTTCAGCTAATAGAGACTTGCCCTGATTGTAAAATCTTGACTGTATATCATCCGGCCTTTCACTTGTCTCTGTGTCCCTCTAAAAGTCTAAGTGGGCCATGCCAAGTCACTGACTGTAGTGTTCTGTTGCAATAGGCTGGATGAAGTTGGCTTCCTTCCTTTTGCCTTTGTAAAGCTTGTAGTCTTAGTCTTCAGTAACGGTGGGAAGGAGTTAACCTGGAAAAATGAAGCTCGACTTATTTATTACCTCAGAGGTTTGTTACAGGATAAGGAATGGCTGTTCTTTTGAAACTTGTGAAATATTTTATTCCCACCTATCTCTTCTCTTCTCTTGGCTTTCATAAATCTAACTTACCATGTCTTTAAAGCTCTTTGGATGCTTGGCTATCACTTGACCCTGGCACTGGCCTGTCTTAAGCTCATCCTTAGCAGTCTCAGGGGTCCCTAATAACTGCCAAAGTGCTGACAGTGTAGCATTTCTTAAAACAGAAATCCTCTAACTGTTTTAAAAATGCCGTGAGGCTCCAGAACTGATCTGACGATAGTAAAAACCTTATCTCTACAGGAAGTCATATGTTACTCCCAACATTTGCATCTTACGCCGCAGTATTATTCTGTTTTTCTTATAAATAAATAAATAAATAAATAAATAAATAAATAAATAAATAAATAAATAAATAAATAAATAAATAAATAAAAACCTTATCCTCTGAATGAAGGTATTATGGAAGAAATATTTATTTATTTCATTTTATTTGTCACAAAGTTAACAAAAAACAAATCGGCTGTATCTCTGTACTCTCCAAAAAGACATTTTATACAAAATAGAATTCTAGAAGTAGCAAGAGAGGGTTAATTTTATTTTCAATTTTGTTCTAATTTTGCCACTTTAAGAGCAATCTAGAGATTTATAAACATCTCTTGTGTGTCCTTCACTGCATCTCATCTGTGTGTGGATTCCACCTTAATGATTAGGTAGTGGAGAAAGAATAAGTAAAAAGACATACTGTTAGGTCTCAAACCCAGGAGAATTAGCTAACTGAGGTGCTCATTTAACATATCAAAGTGAACCTGGCTGCCAGGTCCTCCCAGCATCCCTCAGTCTCTGCCAGTTAAGGGTACAGCTAGCCTTCCCCACCCCCTACCCTAAACTTCTCCAGCCCAGGGGCTGGACTGACCTTCCCCCAGCCCCTCCCCTTTGTCTACCCTTTATTTTACTGTCTCTCCCCTCCCTGCTCTCCTCAAATGGCTTGGCTCAGGGTCATGTTCACTTTGGACTCTCCCAGATGCCTTTGCCTCTTACTATGCTTTCCCTTTTTATCTACAATAAATCTTCTCCTCCACCAGACGCAGGAGCAACCACATCCTTCCTTTTTATTTACTTATGTATCTATTTTTTCATCCACATACCTCTTGACTAAAATGGACTTAGGCCTGAACTTTTAAAATTGTGACAGATAAATGCACTAAATCCAAGTTCTAACTTAAATTCACTAAAGAGAATACACACTTTATATGGCAAAATTAGAACCTATATTTAGGTTTGCCTAAAATCAGGACATCTGTAATAAGACATCTGTGAAGGCTGAGAAAGCCACAGTCTGTTAATTACTGCTTCTCTAAACCCTATAGAGCTATTACCAGCCTGCTTCTAAACAAAGGTGTCGATGTATAAATACTCATGTTTAGAGAACTTTCCCTGTATGTAACATTTGCAGATAGATCACCTACTTATTTTCCAGTCATCTCACTGCCCACCAACAACCTGCTCTAATTAAAATCATAAGCTTTTATTTTTGTATCTGTATTTTCTTGTTTGCCCTTGGATCATTTGGCAGAACAGATCTTACTGAAGATAATGAAGTGATTACAGTAGATTTCAGATGTAGGAAAGAATGACATCAGGGGAAGCATAAGATTGAACTAATGCTTTAGCAACTGAATGGCCAGAGCTTGGCACTAAACAACTTAACTATTTTCACAGTACACAGTAGGTTATGGTTTGAAGAGGAAATATTCCCCCTTAGCTGCATGTGTTTAAACGCTTGGACCCTAGCTGGTGATGCTGGTTTTGAATGTTGAGATATCTTTAGAAAGTGGAGCCTTGTTTGAAAAAGTGGGTCACTGGGGTGGACCTTGACATTTTTATAGCCTGGTCTTATTTCCTGTCCAATCTCTGCATCCTGACTGGATGATATGTGTCCGTTTGCCTTACATTCATGTTGCTATGCATACCCTGTTATGAGGAACTGTTTCCAGTGTTCCTCTGCAAGCCAAAACAAACCCTTCCTCCCCTAAGTGATTTTTGTTCAGTGTTTGGTCACAGCTGTGAGCAAATTGACTAATCCATAGTTTAATGCAGCTAACTTCATGTTTTCACAAAGCAATCTCTTTGTTATTAATCAATGAGTGTGATTTGAATCATTGTTCATTCCTTTCTCTACATGATTCATGGTCTGAGTTAAACTAGTGTCAAAATAAAAGCATCTTTATGAGACTTGAACACCTTCACTTTGACATTATTTTAAAAGAGCTGCATGAGCATGTAGTCTTATTGTGATAACTTTCTACTAGGTAAATAAATGATTTAATCAGACTTTCCTATGCTTTGTAAAATTAATGTCATTAATTTCATGTTAATTGAAGGGGAGATGGGTGGGGTTTGAGATAGGTTCTTGGTATATACTCTAAGATGACCTAAACTCACAATTCCCTTGCCTCAAACTGTCAACTTCTGGGATTATAAACAATAAATTTTATTTAATAAAACATAAAACAGGAGCACAAGGGAATTGTGGTCAGTCTTGGCTACATAGTGAGACCTATCTCAGAAATCTACAAATGCCTCCTAAGAAGCCAGGAATGATGGCTGTGGTGGTTTGAATAGGAAATGTTCCTGATGGGCACAGAGATGTGAACACTTGGTCCTTGGTGGGAGTCACTGAGTAGAAGAGTTTTGGAGCCTTTAGGAGGCAGAGCCTTGCTAGAAGAAGTGTATCGCTGTGTAAGAAATGAATTGTTAAGAGTCTATTCTGTGTGAAGTATACATAAAACTCATCAAAGAGTCACAGAGAAGTAGGAGGCACTAGGTTCCTCTTTCCTCTGGCTGGTGGCTAACACCTGCTTGTCTCACAACTCAGAGTTGAAAAACTGCAGGCAGTCAGCTACATGACATCCCACACGCAGGAAGAGAGGCCACCTCAAGCCCAAGAATATTCATTAGATCAGGCTTTGAGGCCTGAGAACTTGGGAAGGGGGCCAGAAAGACACTAAGACCCTGAGTCTCTACAGCACTGGCCTGTAGGAAAAGAGGACAGAAATTTCCCAAGATTAGGGATTTTTAAAACCACTGTTTTGTATCAAATAAACACATCAGCAAGCATTAGTTTTCCCAGTGTTGGCATCTTTTTCTGCAGAATGGCGCATTAAAAACCGATTCATTTGCATGAGCTAGAGGTAGGCTTTAAGAGTTCAGAGCCTCATCCGACTTTTTTTTTCCATATTTATGACTGAAGATGTGTCTTTCTGCACTGCCTGCAGCAATGATGCCCATACCATTCTAGACACTTTCTAGAATCATTAGCCAAAATAAACTTTTTCTTCCCCTATGTGTTGCTTTTGGTAATGCTGTTTATCACAACAACAAAGAAGAAACATACAGAATTTGGTACCACAAGACATGGGATTGTTGCCATAAAGAATCTGGCCATGTTGGTTTTGGAGAAATGTAGAAAACTTTGGAACTTTGGGCTAAAAAAGAAGTTGAATACGGTGAGCAGAGTTTAAACGGACATTCCATTAGGATTCTGGAAGACAGTTGTGTTTAGGGCAATGTGGAAGGTCTGGTTCAAAAGGCTTTGGAGAGGAATAATATTAGTGACTTGGCTAAAGGCCACTTATGTGATATTTTGGCAAAGAAACAGGCCCTTCTTCATTGGAAAAATAAAGTGCCCATGGGGAAGACCTCTCATAGTTAAATTTGTGGAATAAAAGTGTCTTGGAGTCACTTGCTCCTGAAAAGTGATTGCTTCAATATAAAGAAGCTGCTACTTATGTGGTGGGAGGGGGCAGTCAAACTTGGCAGTGTCATCCTCTTGGTATTAGCTTTGGAGACATGAAAAATAAAAGAATGAGAGGATTGTAGATTCTTCCCTATGACTTCAGAGAGCCACTGAGGGCACGTATAGGTAGCAGGAGAGTTTCTGAATGAAATCTGTAGAGGGCAGGAGCTTCTGAGAGGTCATTATGTGAAGCTCTAAAGGTAAAGTCTTCATTAAAATGGAGACTCCAAGATATGGGAGATTCCAGAGCCATGAATTATCTCCCAAGGAGAACTGGTGCAGGAGGTGGATCTAGCCCATGTGTTTAGAGATGGCTGAAGGATCAGTGGAGCCATCGAGGACCTGTGAAACTGTAGTCTAAGATACTGGACATAGAGATAGATACAGGGTTTGATGATTTTTGTCTAGCAATTTCTCACTATACCCACATTCCTCTTTTGGGGAATGGAATGTATATTATGTGCCAGAGAGTTCTAAGAAAGCCAGAATTATACCATCAAAGCCTGTCTTCAATACTTCCTCCTCATCCCCACATACACAAATATTGTAAAAGATTATTGGGACTTTTAAAGATTGAGTAAATGCATTTTATATTATGATATAGCCTCAATCCAGTGGAGGCCAGGGAGTGGAATAAAGTAGTCTGAATAAGAAATGTCACCGATAGGTTCAAATAATTGAAAACTTGGTTCCCCATTGATGGTGTTAGTTGAGAAGATAGCGCTGCCGTGTTAGAAGAGTGTGTCACCGGAAATAGGCTCTGAGATTTCACAGCATCACAGAAGAAATGGCTCAGTGATTAAGAGCACTAACTGTGATTACAGAGGATCCAGGCTGCTATTAGTGCTGAGATCCTAGGCCAGCCTTCTGGATCCTTCAGTCTTCTCAGAGGAGAGGCCTGTTCTTCCTTCCTGAGGCTTCTTTTACATAGTGATGCCCATAGGAGAGAGATGGCCCATGCCCATATGGACAAGCCACCAGCTAATTAATTAAAAACAAGCAGAGAAAGAAATAGCTCTGGGCTCAGAAACTGTTGAACAGGAAGTTTGACTTCACCATTTTTATTAAGAAATTAGTAGTACTTTCTTCCACCTTTGCAGTCCTAAGGGGGGTCCACTGCTAACACCACTATCCCCACCTCTAATAACTCTGTACTTCACTTGGGTCTGAATTTTTACTTATTAGCAGAATGGCAAAGCATGCACTTTTTAAATATTTATTTATATCTTATGTATGACTGTTCTCCATATATACCTACATGCCAGAGGAAGGCATCAGATCCTCTTATAGATGGTCATGAGCCACCATATGCTTGCTGGAAATTAAACTCAGAATCTCTGGAAGAGCAGCCAGTGGTCTTAATACCTGAACCATCTTTCCAGCCCAAGACATGTTCTTACTAAGAAACCCCAAGTGAAGATGTATGTAGTTAGTTTCTGTTTGACTCAGAACCTAATTGCTCTCCATTCCAATTATATTCTTGGCCCTGTTCACTTTGGTAATTTCAAGAATTTTTATAATTTTCACCCTTTTATTTTTATTTTATCTATTTCTACACAAGTTTTTGATGACCTGAACTCATCCCCCTTAGTTTATTGACTTCACATACCATTTTTGTGTGCTGACTTTGGGATCTTTTCTTCCTCTACTGCTATGTGCTTCAGCAGATCTCCACAGCTTATTGCAACTGAGTAGAACACAGTCTCACACGAAAGCCTTACAAACTTGATTATGCTGCTGCGTGTGTTCTGTCCTTCCATCCTACAGAAAGATGAATTGTTCTTGGACAACACCTTGACTCTCTCCTCCAGGACTGGGTCCTGTCTTTCTAATAGTTTCAATGACCTTTCCTCCTAAGAAAGCTTTAAATCCTACTAACACTTCCTTAAATCTCTAAATCCAGGGGCAATTATTGGCTGGAATTTATTATTTATTACATTTGTTAACTTACTCAGGAACTTCCTCACAATATTACTTGGCTTGCTCTTTTGAACATTTATTTATCTTTCTTTCTGGTGAGTGTCACGTTTCTGCCTGGAAATTTAATGCTTTGAAGGCAAGAAGTATTGGTGGGCTTTCTAGATAACCTTTATTTATTCCAGTGATTCAATTTAGGACATTCTAAAATATTACTGCTTCTATTTTGTATTTCAAACATCAGTAAGATAGAAACACTTTATGCATTTATCAAGGAAAATTAAATTGAACGGTTTCTTTACTTCCAACTTTTTCTATGATATTGTAAGTTTTTTTAATAGTTTCGCTTTTTAAAAATATTTTGAGACAAGATCCTAATGTATATCTTCAGCTGACCTCAAATTCCCAATCTTTTTGCCTTAGCCTCCCCATGCTAAAATTATGTGGGTGCTCTGTATGTTTAACCCCATATTAACCTTTTAAATAAAAAAGGAAGCTAACAGAAGAACATTTTGGGGGGATAGAGGGATGGAAATATGTGGAAGAACTTCTCCAACTTAAGAATAATAATTGCAGAAGTTAATGATTGTCTGGTATTACAATGTTCAATAATTTTTAAAAATGTACTTGGTTTTTGTCAGAGTTTAGAATGCCCTCAGTGGTAGACATGTTGTTTATAATAAATTAGCCCTTGCCTTTCCTTTAAAAATGCTTTACAATTTCAGTAGAAGACATGGAGACCTTTGTGCTTGCAGATAAGCACTAGGGGAACCTGGAATGTTAGCATGGCAGAATTGTTCTTTCAAATGAAGGAATATAATAACTGTTATCTGCCCCAAAGACTAGAAGGAGATTGCATTATAACCTGATGACCTTTGTCCTATCTGTATGGCTGGAGACCATTTCAGAGGCTATTTGTCTTCTCATTATTTGGGGTCTGGACCATATGTATGTTGAGTGACTAGATTTAAAATTGGTGAAAAGTGTTTTTGGTGGATGAAGTTGTAGACACCAAACATATACATTCCAAGTTTTAGCTCAGGGCACTCATGGAAACAGGTTTGTCTGTTTTTATATATGAGTGGCTGATATCAAGATTAAATCACTGTGGATTGGCCATGTGTACCCAAAGTTCAATAAAAAAATGTCCTTATAAGAAGACCAGAGAGTACCGAGTAAGGTGGTACACTTCTGAGTCTCAGCACAGAATATTTCACCAGTTTCGACCCCAAAATCAGTCAGCAAATATTAAGTTTCTGTTGTACAATAGACAGTACTCAAGGGAGATATCAGTTTTTGGGTTGTATTCTAGTAATATTCTGGTCAAAGAAGCCATTTATTCAAAATTCTTTTATAGTGAAAACCTTTAGGGACCAGCCCAAGCAAGATTTTATTTCAGGGTCCAAGAAATGGCACTTCTTATGGGTGAGGAAATCTACAGGAATCAAATGCACAGCGATTCCTTTTCTTCATCTTTATTGGCATGACAATGACAACGGTGAAGGCAGAGACTTCTGTACTCAGCAGGCAGTTATTCCTTGGCAAGGCAATGCAGGGCGTGCATTCCTCAGGGTCATAAAGAGGGGTGATAAGATTTACACACAGCCAGTAACTGTCGACTTTGGTTTATGACACAGAAGTGGGAAAGGGTGGTCAAGGTTTTTCTGGGCGCGGGGAGGAGGGGCAACTAAACATTAGAGCAACAGAGCAATCTAACGGGGGAATATCATGCACCTTAATTACAATCCTAAATGTGGCTAGGCAAATGGTTAAAAGTTTATTGATCAGCAAAAACCACGAACAAGGTAAAGTCCAGTGCTGCTTCTATAAAGTCTTTTCCCATTGATGGCAGGGGTGAGTGTTGCTGTTGCTAGGTGACCTGAATAAACAATGGAGGGAAGCCTGCAGCTTTTGTTCTGCTATAGCATTTTCTCTAGGAGGGAGTAAAGGCTTAATTTGCACAAGAAATGGGACTTGTCACCTTTTAGCTACTCAGGTCTTATGGTGTAGCACTTCAGAATAAATGTTTCTTTTTAACACCTGCAACTAGGAGTTGGTAAATTATCTTTTTCCTTGTATTACAAACAATAAACCTTTAAGTTAAGATCCTGTGTTAGTGAGTTCAAGTGCAAGTACAGGGAGTTAAAGGCCTAAGATTAGTTAGCTCCAGATAGTTCTCTCATCAATATGGGTGGTGAATTTAGTACATACTCATGTGTCTTCAATTTGTTGTAGCTGTCCTTGGATGACTGAGGAATGTTTTGCTGTTTGTCCTTCCAGATGATGGACTCTGAATGGGGAGACACAGACTTTTAACATAAATTCAATCTCCATTTCACTGATGACTAAAGACATTGAGCATTTTTCAAGTGTTTCCTAGGCGTTTCTTCTTCTGCATGTGCATATGAGAGTGCACACACACACACACACACACACACACACACACACACACACACACAATAATAACAATAACAATAATGCCAAGTTCTTTTAGGCAGATTCTCACTATGTAGCCCAGATTGACTTGGAACTGTGTAGATCAGACATGGAAGCCTCAGTCTTCTGAGTGCTCATCTGCACCAGTGTCACATGCAGATGAAAGAGAAAGTCTTCTATACTGTTGCTGGGAGCATAGACTAGTGAAGCCACTTTTGAAATGACACTGGACCTTTCTTAACAATTAGAAATAGAACTTCCATGTGCTGAAGCTGGGATACTCTTGGGAATATACCCTGAAGATTTTAAATTCTACTACAGAGGTATCTGCATATCCCTGGTCACAGATGCTTTTCCACAACAGGAAATGAAACCAGCCTAGAAGTCCTTCTACAAGTGAATGGATAACAAAAATGTAGTAATATACACCATGAAATATTATTCAGTTGTACTGAAAAATGAATTCAGGAAACTTGCAGGTAAATGGATGAAATTGGAAAAAGTATACAGAGTGAGATATGTCCTAGTTAGTATTTCTATTGCTGTTAAAAGTCACCATGACCACAACAACTCTTTAAAGAGAAACATTTAAATGGGTGGCTTACAGTTCAGAGGTTCAGTGCATTATCATCATGGTGGGACACTGTGACATGTAGGAGGACATGGTTCTGGAGGAGCTGAGAGTTTTAATCTTGATTTGTAGGCAATTGGAAGTGATCTGTCTCACGTGGTATGGATTAAGCATATATGACCTCAAAACTTGCCTCTATAGTGACATATTTCCTCAAAGAAGGCCACACCTCCTAATAGTGCCACTCCCTATGGAGGCCATTTTATTTCAAACCACCATAGGTAGCTCAGGCTCAGAAAGATAAATTCTACATGTTCTCTTTTATATGGACATCCTAGCTTTGAAGTGTGTGTGTGTGTGTATGTGTATGTGTGTGTGTTTAACTGGAAGAACAAATAGAATCCAGAAGAAAAGGGTCTTTGGTTAGCACAGTATGGGTCAGAGATACTAGTTTACAGGTAAACTTAAAGTAGAGAGGAAGAACCCTGATGATTGAAAGGTTTAAGCAGGGAGGGGTGAGAGATTGTGGAGGAATTGGGAAAGAGGGTACAATACAAAAGAAAGGCATATGGAAGGCCATATGGAACTTACTATCTCATAAGTCAATTAAAAATATAATTGGAAGTATGTAAAATACATGTGATAGGAGAGAAGAGAGGGAAATACCATGGACTTAAAAGGTTAATCAGGGATGAGGTGAAGGGATTGGAGAAAGGATGGAGTAGTGGACAGGTTAGTCAAATTTAGGCTACATGAAAATACTTTATAGAAACCCACCAGTTAGTAAGCTAATTTCATATCAAGTCAAGCCAGACAGCATTACAATATGGAGTTCGTAGGGGCACACGAGTGGAATTATTGGCAGCTGGTAACTACTAAAGGAGGGAGAGTATGCTTTCCTTTTGGGGTTAGGATCATTTTGAGACAGGGTTTCTCTGTGTAATGGCCTTAGGTGACTAAGAACTTGCTTTGTAGACTAGTATAGAACTTATAGAATCAGAGAACCTACCTCTGCCTCCAAGTGCAGGGATTAAAGGCATGTTCCACTAGTTCTGGCCTGAGAGTCCGTTTTCTTAAGGTTATGATCCATGGAAGGTTAACTGTGTTCCAGTAGATGGCCCCAAATCTATATACATATTGTCAGTACTAGCTGGGTTCAGTGGGTCATCTTGGGAGGGATA
The DNA here is from genome assembly GCA_033318265.1 of Phyllotis vaccarum. Lineage (NCBI taxonomy): Eukaryota > Metazoa > Chordata > Mammalia > Rodentia > Cricetidae > Phyllotis > Phyllotis vaccarum. The sequence continues at coordinate 164,779,435 of JARWLC010000001.1, read as the reverse complement.
TGATGATCATGGAGGGGACATCTTGGAGAATTAGGAGGAATGGCTTGGGAGTGAACATAGTCCAAGTGTAGTGTATGTACATATAAAAATGTCAAAGAATGACTATTATAATGTTTTGAAAAATGACCCACAATCCATAAAGGTTCTCTATTTTTCCCCTAATAGCCCCTTTCCTTACTTCTTGTCCTCCTCTTCCTCTTTCTCTTCCTTCTTCTGTCTCTCTGCCTCCTCTTCCTCCTCTTCTTTAAGACAAAGTTTTCCTAAGTAACTGAGCTTGGCCTTGATCTTGCTGTGTGGTCCAGAGTAGCTTTGAACTCATGATTTTCCTGTCTCGGTCTCTAAATGCTGAGATTATCTGTGTGTACCACCACACTGGATTTTCACCAGGTTTTGGGGTCCTCAATTCCCTAACTTTATAGACAGGCAATACCTTCTAATCATAACTTGAATGTATAATCAACTTTGTTGGCTACAAAACAACATTTACTTATTAATGACTTTAACAAAAACTAGTTTTCCATTCATTTTGAATGGAAAGTTATTGATTTTAAACATTTTGAAAATTATGCTTTAAATATTATCTATGAAGATACTTTCCTAGGTGCTGAGGAAATGGATTAGTTGTTGGGATGTTTGTCATACAAGATAAAGACAGCTCAGATCACCAGAAACCCATGTAGACACTGGGTGAGTGTGTTGGTTTTTTGTAATTTAATTCTCTACAGGTAGAAGCAGAGTTCCCAAGACATGCTACCTAACAAGGCTACATATAGGTTTGATTCATAGACTATTCCTCCACATGCATTAAAACACACATATACCCACATACATGCAAACACACAGACACACACACACACACACACACACACACACACACACATAAGCAGCACACACAGAGAAGACAAAAATTAAAGATATTTACTAATTAGATCCCATGTTCTTGTCCTTCGATTTTATGAACAGGAAAGGGAAAATGTTCACTTAAAATTTATTTTATATATATATATATATATGTACTTGGTTGTTGTTCTTTGATACACACTCTGACTATATAACCTAGACTGGTCTTGAACCTGAGGTTCACCTGTTGAGAATACAGGTATCTTTTGCTATAACCAGCTGAGGCTGAACTTTTGAACAACAGTTGAGTTCATGCCAAACAGCAGGCAGTGGCAAACTGAGATGGATTTTCTTTCACTTTAGAGTAGTTACTACTATAGTACCCAGCGGAAACCTATTACTCATGGTGTTTTCAGTCTCCTGTGTAATACTTGAAAGTCCAGCTGATTGTCAGAGATAAAAATGTCATGCCAATCATTGCTAGGTTACTTTGGTTTTTTTGGAGATGTACACAGCTGAGACTTTTGTATGAGGTATGGGGAGTTCTGTTCAGATCTACCATTCCCCAACCATCCCCTGCTATTCCTCATTCTGAGAGTAATTTACATTTTTCATGTTGACTAGAAACTCTAGTCAGACTAATATAAAGCCAGACTTATGCAAGCTTAAAGAAAGCCACTTTACAAAAGTATTAAATGAATTATAAAGGAAAAGATAAACCCTTCATGCTTGCACAAATATAAAAGCAGATGCATGTCAAGGACTTTATTGGGTCATTTATTAATCTAAAAAAAAAGACACAAATACTCAGGCTACTAGGAATGCTGAAATGAAGCTATAGAGGACAAGATAATACATTGAACCTTGAGGTTTATTTATTATTTGTAGACAAGAATCATTCCCATTTTTAACATAGCAAAATCATTTATAATACTCTAATATAGAAGCTACCAAAATGTTCACAAAATGATAAATGTTCACAAAATATGGCACATCCCCAAGGTAGGACATCATCTTACTCTGAATGGGGGATGTGCATCTAATTTTACTATAACATTGATGAACTTTCAAAATATTATTCTCTATAAGAGAAGTAGGATATAAAAGATTATGCATTCCCCAGTTCCATTAAGTAAACAAGCTGCAACAAGGCCAGTTCTTGAAGTCTCACAAGAGCCTCAGTACAAGCATTAGCTGCTTATGACAGATTTAAGGTTACTGCTCATATAGACAAAAAGGGAACAGAGTCAAAGATTGCTTCTTAGTAGCAGTGTTTTCTTGGGTCCATTAGCTCTGTTTGCTGGCACGGAGCAGAGGCACCACTCCATTGAGTGAGGCTTCCTGATTTCAGCCTTAGTGGCAAAAAACATGTGAGTCTTTCAGGAGGCCCTGCTGCCAAACACTTAAATGTAGTTCATGAGCAGTGGTCAGTGGTTCTCTACTTGGTGGCAATGTAGACCCTAAAATTGCCCAGAGTTGGGCAAATGTGGCTCCTGACAGTACCTCTGCTAAAAAGCTAAACTCTCTATGAAGCTAGAGAAAAAAGCTGGGTGGAGCCAGCCAGCCAGCCAGCCAGCCGCCCTAGTCAACCCTTTAATCCTAGTCTTAGTTTAGCAGATTAAAGGTATGGTCAGAAAAAGATATGTACAGTAATGACAGATTCAGAAAACAAAACAAAACAACCTCAAAATGATTTATATAGTGTTTAAAAATAGATGTAGGCCTGGGAGAGAAAGGAAAAAGGATAGAGAAAGTCATTAAAACAGAAATAGAATAAAAATAATGATAAGCCATATCAAGATGGAAAATACACAGTCTGGATACTGTATGTTGTCTTTGGATTGTTTCACTGCTGAGGAAAGAGCAAGAGTTTCTAAGAGACTTTTGATTATAAATGCTGCCGTATAAATCCAACCTATATATTTTGTAAATGACATGATTTTAAAATTGAAATAAAAAGATATGCTACTTTGAAGAAGAGATTTTTTTTTTTATTTCCACAGAAAATGAGAGGCTGTGGATTTATTCAAGGAAGACCTCCCTGAAAAATCTTTGATGGGAAGAGATGACCACATAAGCTTTAAGACTGCCAACTAAGATGGTCTAGCCTTAGGACTCTCATACAATTTCCAGCACTCCCAATCAGCAGGAAGTAGTAATGGAAAGCTATGCCCAAATTCCCAAAATATTGTTTATAACTGTTTGTTTTCATTATAAATAGCTAATGGTCTAGTCAATCTCTTTCTAGGAAAAATTGGGGATGTGGTATAGAAATCATAAAAAATAGATTATTGAATCTACCTTAATCCAAAAAAACCTGTTAATCTCATAATACCTTACATTGGTATGATTTTGGTTTATTGATACAAATTTAAGGTTAATTTTGTTATACTGTATGTATATTTTTATTATTTTTAAAGGTATGTTTATGTAACTCATTTAAAATTATAATGTATAATTGATGAATATAGATTAATAGTTAAGAATTTATGATAATCAACTTATAGTCATGTCAGTTAAGTTTTTTAGATATATAAAGATATAATTCAATTAAATAGGTAACCTTCAAACACATCAAAGACCTACAGAACATGACATTTTAAATATTTTAAAAACTTACTTTTCTGGATGTTGAGACATGTCTTCTCCTGGCAGTTCAATCTACTTCAAGAGGATGATGGACACTGATGAAACTCCATATGGAGTTTATTTTCTTTGTGACAAAAGTTAGCCACTGGGCAAGAGATTGTTCTTGCCTTGACTGCTTAACATATGCCATATGAACTGGACATGCAGGACCCATAAGAAAATGACTTCTGAACTTTGTCAGAACAAGCTGAGATGGTCCTTCAGGTTTCTGCTTCACGGGACTGCTAGCTATTCTGCAGGGCACAGGGAGAAGTGACTAACAATCCTTGTGTAAATGAATAGAACAGTCCTTCAAATTTCCTGCCTCACTAAAAAGTCTGCCGGAGACTGTAGGCTGAAGATGGATGCCCCAATATTACAAAGTAACTTTCGGTAACTATCCAGAGAGCCAGACGTCTCTGTCATTTTCAGATTTTGGAAGTTGCTTTCAATGAACTTCCTGTTTACTCAGGTAATATTATATCCTTCTGTGATCTTTGTGTAGTTGAAGATTAGATAGTTATAATTATAGTTTTCCTTAGTTATAAGAAAAGATAAATTAGATATGAAACTTTAGATCACAAGGATAAAATAGATGATAGAATATTTTCATAATTTTGCAAAATAAAAATGGTCTAGATATTGTAACCAAAAATCTTGCCTGATAGAAATTCTTGCTATATATAATTTTGCTACATTGAAATGGAAACCTTCCTTTTTAGATTAGACAGGAAAGAGGAAGTGATGTTTTTCTGTATGCTGTGAATTACTATTGGACAATAATGAAACTGTTTTGACCTATGGCAAAGCAGCTTTAGGTAGGTGGGAATTCCAAGCATAGATAAAGAAGGAGAGCAGAGTCAAAGGAGAGGCTGTGAGCTGCCACCCAATGGAATACAGGTAAAGTCAAGTGGCAAGATGTAGATTAATAGAAATGGATTAAGTTGTAAGAGCTAGAAAGTAGTGAGCCTGAGTCATAAGCCAAACAAACAGCTTATAATTAATATAAGCCTTTGTGTGATTATTTTGGGCTAAGGGTCTGTAGGTGTGAGAGATTCCTCGTGACTGCAGGCTTGAACAGGTCAGAAACTTTGGGCTACACATAATAAGCAAACCACCAAGCCAGAAAGTAGATCAGAGGCTGATGAAGACTAGAAGATAAGTGGAAAGACTAGTAATCTCTGACAAAACAGTGTTTCACTTAAAGAGCTGAACATGTTCTGGATTTAGTGATAGCTGTGTAATTTTGAATCATTTTCATATTTTCAGTTGTTTAAGCTTACAGAGATGTAAAGGAATAAAATAGCATGAAAGTTTATGACTTCATAAATGCATAGCCTAGAAGACTGTGTCTGACAATGCCTGGTTTTCCATTGAAAAGAGCCAATATGTTTTTGGTGTTTTAAGTCCTTTGAGTTTTTTCTTTTCTACCGAAGGGAAAAAACCTGATTAACATTCTGATTGTATCTCTGGGGTTATATAAAACAGAAAAGGCGACAGTGTTCTCCTCCTGCATCTGTTTGCCAGAAACAATCAAAATAGAACAACAGATGGGCCTCGCAGCAGACACTTTAAAGCCAGGGAAATTAAATAGAAGGAAGAGCATGCTTTAAAAGACCCTTTGCTTAGTCACTGTCCTTACAGCTTATTACTCTGTATTCCACATTGTGGAAAATGGTGAGAGAAAATTGCTAAATGGACTGAAATGTTGTATGCTCCTTTTAAAAATTTTACAACCTTTCCAATGTTTAAGAAAGTCAGCAAATATGCCACGATTCAAAGCCATAGAGGCATGTGTAAAGACAATATGACTAGGTTTTCATGGAAGTAGGAACAGACACCACACCCCATTCCACCCAGCATGCTTGCTAGAATCCTGCTTTTTATGCCTCTCCCGCCTTCAATTCTACTTCTAATAATGGTTCCAGGATCTTTTCTCAGTGTCTGCAATGAGGCAGATCATCTCTCTGCTTAATTACATCTTTTCTCTTTGTTTTCATGAATATTAGTTTTGTCTTCTCAATTTCTTCAAGTCTTCCTTCCTTCCACGAAGAACGCCAACCAGTCAACACTTAGGGCTAGATGGCCATAGAAAGACCAAACAAAAACCTGTAATCTGGTATCTTCTTTCATGCTTCATTTAATCTAAAATGGAACGATTGCTTGTCTTTGCTATGTACCTTAAAATAGTAGGAGCCACACAGCTGAGTACAATGGAACATGCCTGTAATCACAGCACTCAAGAGCTCAGACATGAGGATTAGGAGTTCCAGATCAGTCTGGGATACACACTTAGGCCCTGCTCCACTGTATTATAGGAAAAGAGAACGAGGAGGGAGAGGAAGAATAGCTGCTGTAACTCTGACTTCAGTGAGTAGCCATACCTTATAATTTAATTATTTTTTTCCATAGCTGTAAGAAAGGAGTTTCATGTTTTCTACTCACTGTCCAAAGGGCTCCTCTCAATACTTCCACATGGCATGACAGTGCAAACTAGAGTCAAAGAGCTGACAGCAATGTTGGCTTCTTTTGGGGCCCCTTTTCCCTGGCTTATAAGTGGCATTCTTCTCTCTATGTGGGTCTGTGTCCTAATACCCTCTACAGAAGAGGAGGAGGAAGAGGAGGAGGAGTATACTAGTCATATTGGATCAGGGCGTCCTTAACAAACTTATTTTAATGTGACTATGCTGGCTAATTTTATGTCAGCTTGACACAAGGTAGGGTTTCTTCTGAAACTCTTTCTTCTGAAAGGAAGAAACATAAATTGAGAAAATGTCTTCATAAGATCTGGCTGCAAGGTAGTCACTAAATTAGTGACTGATGGGAGAGGACCCAGTCCATTGTGGGCACTGTCTTCTTGGGCTGGTGGTCCTGGGTTCTCTAAGAAAGAAGGCTGAGCAAGTCATGAAGAGTGAGCTAGTAAGCAGCACCTCTCCAGGACCTCTACATCAGGTCTTGCCCCTATGTTTCCGCCCTGCTTGAGTTCTTGGCCTGACTTCCTTTAATGAAAAAGAGTGATATGGAGATGTTAGCCAAATGAACCCTTTCCTCCTCAAGTTTTTTTAGTCATGGTATTCATCACAGCAGTAATAGCCCTAAGACAATGACTGTCTCTTTAACACCCAGTATCCAAATGCAGTCACATGTTTGAGTCCTGAAAGTCGAGACTTAAATCTATAAATTTTGCAGGGACTCTTTACTTTACAGTAAGGATGACAAGCCCCCAGGGATTAAAAAGGAAAAATCTCACCATCTGCCCAGGGAAGTCCATGGGTTCTCTCACTGATACCCTGCCCAGTGAATCTCTACAAACAAATTTTAGAAAAGAAAAAGTTGCTCTAGGGCAGTTGGCATATTAGAATGATACTAAAGAAAGCAACGATTTCATTTTTGTCCTTAGAGATAAATTCTAGACACATCTGTTGTAGTGGGTTCTCTCGGGTCCCGTACGCCAGAGGTCCCGGACCCACAGATCTGTCGCCCGGACTGCTTATCCGCCCGCCGCCCTGGTCCCCAGAAACGACTCAGACGCCTATATTAACTTCATGCTGTTTGGCCTATGGCTCAGGCACATTGCTAGCTAGCTCTTATATCTTAAATCAACCCATTTCTATTAATCTGCGGGCCACGTGGCGGCCCGTAGCTCACCCGTGCTCCTTACATGCTGTTCCTTCGTCGGCTTCAGCTCGGTCTGCCTGACTCCACCCTGCTTCTCCCACCTAAGCTCTGACTCTCCTCCCACTTCCTCTATGGTGCCCTCCATGACCCATAACAGCTACTTTATTTAAAGATACAGCACACACAAATGCATTCCCACATCACTTCCCCCTTTCTCTCTAATCAAAAAGGAAGGTTTCAATTTTAACATAGCAAAATTATATATAACAAAATAGCTATCAAGCAAGAATTACAGTTACAATATTTAGTCTATTTGTATTTAGGAAAATTAAAGAAAATATTTTATCATCTACCTTATCTTTATGAATCTAAAGTTTCATATCTAATATACTTTTTAAATGACTAAGAAAAACTGTACATATAACTATCTAATCTTCAACTACATCAAAGACCACAGAAGGATATAATATTTACCCAAGTAAACCAGAAGTGCAAACGACTTCTAAAATCTAGAAAGGACAGAGATGACACCTATCTGCCTGGACAGTCACCCAAAGTTCCTTTATAAAGTTGGGGCATCCGGTCTTTAGCCTATAGGCCTTGAGTCTCTTTTTATTTCAGTGAAGCAGGAAATCTGCTCTGCCCATTCTGGCACAGTTCATCCGTTGCTTCTCCTTGAGTCCTGAAGAATGTCTGACAGTTTTCTCTGTAAAGCAGGAACCTGAATGACCATCTAGGCTTGTTCTGCCAAAGTTCAGAGGTCATCTTCTTATGGAACCTGCATGTCCAGTTTAAACAGCATACTGTCAAGCAGTCAATATAAAAACAGTTTCTTCTCTAGTGGCTTACCATTACCACAAATAGATGAGACTCTATATGGAGTTTCTTCAATGCCCATTTTCCTGTTGAAGTAAATTAGTGCTGCCAGGAACAGACCTGTCTCATTGTCCAGAAAAGTCTAAGCTCTTAAAACATTTTAAATGCCATATTCTGTAGGTCTTAGAAGTATTTGAAGATTATCTATTTAATTGAAATATATCTTTGTATACCTAAAAATCCTAACTAACCTAACTATAAGTTTGATTATCAAAAGTGACTATTAACCTTCATTTCTTAATTATACACTACAATTTTAAAACAGTTACATGAACATCATACCTTAAACAAGAATAGAAAAACACATACAGCATAATAAAATTGACTTTAAATTTGTATCAATAAACCAAAATCTATACCAATGTAAAGCAGTTTGAGATTAACAGCTGATTACCTGTAAATTTAATAATCTAATTTTTTAAAAAAGCATTCACATACCATATCCCCCGTTTCTTCTTAGAAAGAGATTGACTATGACCATTAACCATTTATAAGGAAAACAAACATTTAGAAACAATATTTGGGGAATTTGGGCGAAGTTATCCATTACTACTTCCTGCTGATTAAGGGGCGTTGAAAATCTCACGGATTGTTGAGACTGGGTCATAATCTGTAGCTGTGAAGCTGATCTGGCCATCTCTTTTCATCAGAGGTTTTTTCAGGGGGTCTTGGTTGATGAAACCATATTTGCCTGGAAGCAATCCACAGGTTCTCATCTGTGGAAACAGAAACAGAACTCTTCCAAAGCAATAAATCCTTAGACACAAATTTCAAAATCAAAATACCTTTAAAATATACATTCTTGTTTAACTTAGTAGCCTTTGCAATCCATTGTCTTTTTGCAGTTAGCTCATTAACAGTTAAAAAATTAAAAGAAAACACAATAACAACCAAAATCCAGATTTTGTGTCTATTTTCCATCTTTACATGGCTTATTATATTTTTATTACTCTATTTCTCGCTTTAAAAACTTTTTCTAACCTCTTTCTTTTTTCTCTGAAGCCTATGTACCTTTTACAAACATTGTAACCCGTTTACAGGTTTTCTTTTTATCTGAATCTGTTTTATTGTGAATCTTTAATCATCTTCTAACCTTAAGAGCTTTTAAAATACATTCTCCAAAAAGAAGCACAGTTTTTGCAAATTAGGCTGAACCACTAAGTTTTCTTAAACGGACCGTAAACAGAGCACACCTAAGAAAATGCTGCCACGAAGAAAATTTGTTTCTCTTTTGTTCAAAATAAGCAGAAATCTAAAATCAATCACGTTACTGAGTCTTTTGTTAGTTTTTAGGAACCCGCCTGATTGTAGCTCACACTGCCTGTCGCCAGCCCGCCGCTGGCGTCATTTTGAATGTGACTCGGACCATGCTTTCTTTGTACAAAGACCCGATTTACATACACAATTTGGAAGCTGCCTTTGCTCAGTTTCTGCGATCTAGAACTCTTTTTAATCTTTCTCAGGCTCTAAGTGGATAATCGCCCCACGTTGGGCGCCATCTGTTGTAGTGGGTTCTCTCGGGTCCCGTACGCCAGAGGTCCCGGACCCACAGATCTGTCGCCCGGACTGCTTATCCGCCCGCCGCCCTGGTCCCCAGAAACGACTCAGACGCCTATATTAACTTCATGCTGTTTGGCCTATGGCTCAGGCACATTGCTAGCTAGCTCTTATATCTTAAATCAACCCATTTCTATTAATCTGCGGGCCACGTGGCGGCCCGTAGCTCACCCGTGCTCCTTACATGCTGTTCCTTCGTCGTCGGCTTCAGCTCGGTCTGCCTGACTCCACCCTGCTTCTCCCACCTAAGCTCTGACTCTCCTCCCACTTCCTCTATGGTGCCCTCCATGACCCATAACAGCTACTTTATTTAAAGATACAGCACACACAAATGCATTCCCACATCACACATCCTTACTTGATAATAGTTCCCTAGGTCTCTAGGTAACCACAGTTATATTCATATAAAAATAGCGCAGTCATCCATATGTATGTTTTGCGGGGGTTTTGTTTGTTGTTTGCTTGCTTGCTTTTTCACATTGCTGGCGCGGGGGAGGGGGCAAACCCAAATCTTCATAGAAATATAACTTATGGATCATAAAATTCATGAGTTCACAGTGCCTAAGAATCAGGAGATTGTGGTATAAATCAGTGGTACAGCAGTTGCCTAATATACACAGAACTCTAAGTTCAATTTTTTACCACACACATGTATATGCTATATACAATAACTTTAAGTATTTCTATATAACTATACACAAAAGTATTTATAAATTTATTTATTTATTTATTTATTTTATTTCTGAGACAGATTTTTCCTGTGTGGCTCTGGCTGTTCTGGAACTCACTTTGTAGACTAGGCTGTCTTTGAACTTGCAGCGATATTGAACAGTGCTGTGATCAAAAACATGTGCCAGCACACCCATCAAAGAAAAATATTTTATACTTGGTTTATATATTAATTATAATCTCTGTAATAACTTTACAAGGTGGATATTACTAGCATTCATTGCTCAAGTTAAGAGCCTCAGAAGTGTAAATAGCCTTCTTAATCCACACGGTTGATAAAGAGCTGGTTACTCAGAGCCATGATTACCTTGCTCTAATAACCAGTTAACCTCTTTCCAATGAGATTGAGTCTCTCTGCCTCCACTTTTTATGTAAGTAAAACATGCTCAGTATAAAGGAATTTAAAAGCACATATAGAGAAAAACCAAGATGATCTATAATTTCATTACTCAAAGTTAGCCACATATAAGACTTTTGACAAACACCCTTACAATTGTTTCTTTTTTTTAATTTAAAATGAACCTTTTCATACCATATATTCTGAATACAGTTTTCTTCTCCCAACTCCTTCTAGATCCTCCTTACTTGCCCACCCAACTAAATCCATGTTCTTTCTCTCTCTCTCTGTCATTTAGAGTACAAACAGGTATCTTTAAAAATAATAATAAAATAAAGTAAGATATAATAACAACGAACAAACCAGAATAGGACAAAACCAGGAAGGGGCAAAGAAAACATACAAGAAACACATACAGGTACCAAGACACATGCATTTGCACACAAAGAAGACCAATATGAACACAATTAGAATCCATAATATATAAGCAAAAGATCTAAGATATATAGAAGTGTTTTTCATGTTTATCAATGGGTCTGTCTTAATCCACTTGGTCAAATTAAACAGAAAAGTCAAACTCAGTTTCCTGCCATTCTGAAAGCTGAGGAATGCAAGGAGCTGCCATATTCTATACATAGCTAAGGCCTACATCCTGGTCTTTCCCCTATTCTTCACATGTATGGTCCCATTCAGACTATGACTTCGTGAATTAAATTGTACAAGAAATATCACGATGATTTTCTTCAAATAAAATTGAGTTTATTTCTGACCTTGGTCAGGCTGTCAGGAGATTATATCTTTATTATCATTAAGGCTGTGGTCTTCCTTATGTAACAAATGAGGACAAAGGGAGGGCGATCTCACCCCTTCATCTGCCTGCCATTCTTTCCTTTATGTAATTACCACTTACAGTTAATTTCTTTCGCTCAAGTTTAAAAACATCAAGAGCTAAGAAAGGACATGAGTACAGTTTGCAATGAACTGAGAATAAAGAACCTAGCTTTTGAAAAAAAAATTCTATTTGTTTATTCTAATTACCATTTTTTTTTTTTAAATCAAGACTCTGTACAGAGGCCCACAACTGGTCATTATTCAAGTGACTATAGAATGCTCAACCTTAAATGGAACATTTCCTATCCCAACCCTGCTCGCTGGACTCAAGGATCCTCATGGGAGAGGAAAGATTGTAGGAGCCAGGGGTAGTGAATGTTTGTTAGATATGACAGTGTAGCTGTTCCCAGGAACTCACAGCAGCCATGACTGCTTGCACACTACCAAGTCATCGAGAATATCTGCATGGATGGGTGAGGAAATCTTGAAATTCCACTTGTAGCTGAGGAGCTACTGGCATTTGGTTGACTGGGGTAGAGGATCGGGTTGTGACATCCCCTCCCCCCAAGAGGCTACCTACCCATACCTCAGTGAATGCACATACAGGCAGCATTAAGTGGATTCAGTGGGCTTTAAAATCAAAGCAATGAAATCAGGAAGGAAAAGTGATGACAGGAAATAGAAAAGGGATTGGATGCGAGGGGGTGATAGTTGATTCGATCAAAACAAATATGATAAATGAATTCTCAATCAACTAAAAATATCTTCAAACAAAGATTATAATCTAACTACTGTTTTTATTGAGTCAGATAGCCTTAAAATTCTTATTTGGATTTTCCTCATTCTCAAATTTTAGCAATTTCTGGCATTTTGAATACAAATAAATCCTTTTCTAGGTAAGTGTTTTGCAATTGTTTCATCCCATTCTACTCTCCGTAGTCTTAGCCATGGCTTTTGTCCATCAGACCTTGTTCTTGGTGCCGATAGAGTGTAGTTGTAGAGGCTTTTGTTTTACCGAGTGTGTTTTTGTCCAAGGTTCAACAGCCCAAGTTCATAGAAATGCTTTCTTATATCTTCCTGCAGACTTTTTTTTAAATTGTTTTTCCCTTTAAGTGTTCAGGCTTATTATTTAGCTTCAGTCAGTTTTTATGAAAGAAGTAAGGTCTGTAAAGGGGTCCTAGTATTTGTTTGGAAATCCACCCTTTCTCCATTAAGCAGACTTGGCACTTTTGTGACAGATAACTTAGTAATGTGTTTGTCAGTCTATTTATGGACTTTTTTTTTTTTTTTTTTTTTTTTACTTTTCCACTAATCTATGTGTCTGTTTTTTTTTCTAACTACTACATTTTTCTTGATTATGAAGCACTATATTAAATATTGAAATTGGATGGTTTGTGTTCTCAGAGTTAATTCTTTTTTCAGTATTCTGTTAGCTGGTACAGGTCTTTTCTCTATTCACTTCAAAACTGGTTCACTGGAATCTCCAAAAAAGAAAAAAAAAATCACTGGGTTTCCATTGTGATAATATTGATCTATAGACAACATTGAAAAGATTTGACATCTTTGGGCAGAGCTTCAACTAGGGACTGGATTGACCGACAATTGGCAAAGCGTCTTCAGCCCTTAGGTGGAACAATTTTTTGCATGGTCTCTCCCAGAGGTTTCCAATAAGACCAATCAGCAGGGGAGCAATGTCTTCTTAAGACAAACTTGATTAGTTCTCTTCCCTCCCTGGCTCATTTCTCTATTATTTCAAAGTCTTATGAAATCATCTCATAAATAAGCTATGGGTTGCCTGCTTCTGAGAGTATCCAAATGAAGACAGAAATTACAGCACTGGTACATACTGTCCATCCATAATCCAAACATTTAAAACCTGAAACGTTCCAACTGAGAAATACTTGAGTACCAACATGATTCCATATGTGATCGCTTACGACAAGTTGCAGTCAACACAGGTGTATTCTGAGGTTGCAGTATAAAATCTCCTTTAGTCTGTGTAAACTGTATATTAGATATAAACTTGATGTATAGACTTGTATTATTCCCAAATCCCACCTCTACCAAATAAATGGAATCTGAGACACTTCTGCTCTCAAGTACTCAGATGAGCACTAACCTGGGTTCAGCAGGTGGGAAATATAACACACACAAATTAAAAAGTGTTTTTGAAGGTATACTCAGTTCTGTATACTAAAAGGCAGGCAGGCTCAAATGTGGCAGCTCTGTTATCTAACTATCCCTACTTGTCAAAGCAGTTAGTAATTGATGCAGGTAGAAAATAGGTAACAACACTTACTTTACACATTCAAATTTCTTTCTTAGGATGTAGAAAGTACATATCCCTCAAGCTTTCTATTCTCCAAAGGGAAGAAAAAAGGTAAAAGTGAAATGCTCTTTATTTCAGCAAGTATGCTTGTGCATGAAGATCTACCCCAAGATAACTAAACCGATAAAAAGATGTGCTGCTATTTTACAGCCAGCAGATTTGGAATGTCTTGGGCAGCATCAAGCTTCTAGGTTGTCACAGCTAACTAAAATAAAGTTAAAAATTAAAAATGCAAAGGTATGCTGTGCTTCACTTATTTTTTCCCTTAATTTTGAGATATAAAGGCAAAGTGGGGGTGGGAAATCAGGGAGGGAAGACTGCACGGAACCGAGAGAACTGGTCCAATAAATTATCTTTATTTTTAATATCCTTAACTTAAAATCAAGTCATACATTCTGAGTACAGAAAAAAAAAAAAAAGAATTAGGCTTTTGTTGAGAGTAAAAATTCCTCTGGGGTGTTATATCTTGAGGGGAGAAAATGGCATAATAAAGGATTGTTGCAGACACAGTTCTTGGCCCTGCCAGAGCTACAGCAAAACCTCAGTCAGCTGCAAAAACAAGGCGCTGTAATGTGATACTTATTTTTACTGAAATGGAGCTGCAACCTTCGGCTTTCAGATTCTGCAGCCTTGCAAAGTACCCAGCAAGCTTTTTGTCATTGGGGGCCTGCTGAAGGTGAATGCAACATCTTTACTTCTGCAAGATGATTTTTCTTCAAGATTCCAAGCCAGAACTTGAGGGGCAACCACCATCCAGCCTTTGGAAGGACAGCCAGAAAGGAATGAATTCACCTTATCAGGCTGCCTCTGAACATGCAGTCCTTATGGACTGTCATCCTGTGCTTGCTTTGCCTTCTCTCAAAGAATGAGACCAGGGCAGCAGACCAAGAAGTACTTTGTTATCCAGTCTCAGGAGAGATGAATGGAAATTGTATTCAACTTTTCTCATCTATGAAAACATTATGCGGACATACTGAACTCAGTCACTACTACCATTTCCTTCTCCCTCTGCATGGCCAAATTTTACAGAAGAGAAGTGATTCCTCCAGCAATATTCCATCTCACAGTCTCTTAACTGTAAGATTTGGTCATCAAACACTAAAATGACATCTTTGGAAGGTCACCAAAAACTTGACATCTTCTAATCCAATAAAAACTTTGGAGTCCCAACAAACTGTACAATTAGATGTACCTTGGGCACACCTTCCATTTTGAAGTTTTATATTTTCTTGCCTTTTGCAGATATCATTGTGGGAGTTTTTTCTTGTCCTTTTTTTGGGTCTATTTTTAGGCCCTTTATGTCATTGCTAAGATTGTTTTCCCCAGACTTCTATTTTTTCATGTTTCTTCCTCGTGAAGCACCGGCAGCCATATTTCCAGCTATTTGGTGGCTGGATCATCGGCTTCAATACTGAATAGCAGCTACATTCCACCGGTTGATCTCAGACTCAGGAGTGTATGGGAAACACAGATGTGCTGAATGGGTCATGTAAAACAGACACAACAACAAAACTCAAAACAAAAAGAGAGGGTACAAAGTCAGGAGGGGTTGGGTAGATCTAGGAAGAATTAGAAGGAATTGAAAGGTAGCTATTATCAAACATACTGTATGTATGTATGTATGAAAAACTCAAAGAATTCATATATTTAAATCTGTGATTTAATTCACATTTCACTCACTTGGAATGCCTCCATGCTCCACCTATTCCTTGCATTTCAACATCTTAGCTAGCATTCAAAGCTTTATGTACATACATAATGGCAGCCCAGGAAGCCCCCCTTTTAGCCAGCACATAGACTAGGGGAAGAGCCCATGAGCCCCTACCTAAAAGTAGTTATTTCTCTTTAATTTTTTCCTTTCCTTTTACTACTTTGTGTTATATCACTTTGTAATGCTGATTCTCAAAACCACAGAGAATGTGGTAATTTGAACATAAGTAGCCCCCTAAAGCCTATGGATAATAGTGGCATTATTGGAAAGTGTGGCTTTGTTGGAGTTGGTGTGGTCTTGTTGGAGAAAATGTGTCATTGTGGGAGTGGACTTTGAGGTCTTTTATACTCAAGATATGCCCATGTCTCAGATCATTTCCTGTTGGCTTGTGGGCTCCTTCTCCAGCACCATGTCTGCCTTCATGGTGCCTTGCTTCCTACCATGATGATAATGGACTGAACTTCTGAACTGTAAGCCACGAATGTTAGATGATTTTCTTCATAAGAGTTGTCATGGTTATGGTGTCTCTTCACAGCAAGAGAAACCCTAAGACATGGAGTATCAAAACCACCTGGAAGGACTGAACCAATCAACAAGCAAACAGTCAGAGCTCTGGCCCCTCCCAAAGCTGATTCTAACTCTGATTGGTAAGGTCCTAGGAATGCTAATTACTGTAAAGTAGTTCTAGCTGTAGCACAGTAGACTTCACAGTAACTCGGATTTTATTCACTCTCCATTGTAATCTTCTCAACATTTAAAAAAAAAAAAAAAGCTGTTTTCTTTAGTCTTTATATGCTTTGAAGTTCCCAGCAGCAGGAGTGTGTGTGTGTGTGTGTGTGTGTGTGTGTGTGTGTGTGTGTGTGTGTGTGTGTGTGTGTGTGTGTGTGTGTGTGATTAATCAAATAGTGCTGGAAATTAAACTGTTGCTTTTTAATTTGGCATTGACCTTTTGGGTTCTTGGTTTGCATTAACTAGAAATACTATATGTAAGTGAGTTGCTGAGGGTATAGCCAATTCTTCCAATTTTGCTGTAATTCACGGTCTGGGGATGTGACTTCAAGGCTTTGAGAAATGAACCAAAGGAAATGATGTGAGCTGAATTCAAGGGAAGCAGTTGAAAGCCTCCTTTAAAGGAACAGAATGACAAAATTTCAAACACTTGAGAAATTAAGTAATAAGGTTGCCATGGTAAGATATCAGAGATCTCCAAACTATAATTGTACTCAGAGAGAGGCATGTTAGCATCCTCTATGAGTATTCTTGGCCCCTTTTATTCTTTTAATTCTTTAGAAGCACGTCACTCTGAATTCAAGTAGTGCTAATGATTTCCCTTATCATTATACTTAGAATGTTCTTCAGAATCAAAATAGTTTGTAGGAAAGAAGATTAATTTTATGTTTTTCTAGCTTGGAAATACAAGCACCAGACTATTTTTGCAAATTCACATTTTCTAAGTGTGTGAATGTAAGGCAGTCCCTTTATACTGGTCTATTAAGTGATCTATTCAGAATATTTTTCTCAGATGAGTGAGACAGAATTTTGTATATGAAAATTGTTTTTTTTTCTTTCTTTCTTTCTTTTTTTTTTTACAGAATTTCTTTTAAATTCACTACACGATTAAGAATAAGTCAACTAGACCAACGAAAATGTTAACTCTTTCCCAACTTTGCTCCTAGCTTTTGGTAGTTCATGCCATACTTCTCATGAGGTGAATACTGTAAAAACTAAGAAAGGGTTGTAGAGATGATCACGCTGAAGGGTATATTTCAAACATGTTTTTTCCTTTCTTATTTTAAGGAGGAATGCAGTTCTACCCACATGGAACATTTGGAAACTCACAGCTCTGCATTCCCACTTTTTATTAGTAGCAGTAGTGGTGCAGATGGTACCTTTCCATTTCCACAATTCACCAGCACAGGCAGGGCGTCCAGCTGTCTGCACCACCCCCATAACAGCTCCAGGATTACATGGAGGGTGGACACACTGCTTGAGTTAAGTTAAAGACCCTTAGGAAATTACATTTCTCAATGTTCAGACGTTACTACTCCGTAAGGTTTTCTTCCTTGAAGGAAGCAGATGGAATTGCCTGACCATGACTTTTACCTGTATCAAGTAAGCCATCTCCAGAATTCCTGCAGCATCCCAGAGACAGGTCCCAGATTCCAGTAATGGAAGGAATCAGGCAAAATCTACAGACTTTCTGCTAATGACTCTATTTGTTTAAACATCCTATTCCTTGATATTTATTTTTGCTTATCCTTTTTCCTAAATGCAATTAAAATTTACATTTTATCAAGGACCCCAAATTTATATTATGATACAAAAAAGAAATCTTAAGCACCAGAGTGGGATTATGGTGGCTAGTTGGTTTCTACAGGATATTGACAGTCTGCTTCTCTAAGAAATTCTGTGTTTTTCTGAAAGCAGCATACCCAGGAAGCACATGAGTAGTTACCTGGAAGTACCTGTAGTTGAATTTGAGAGGAACTAACAGACAATGCAATCATGTATTGTCTATCTCATGCTGTCTTAAAACTAATTTCATCATGACAGAACTGGCCAGAGAGCAGAGAGCCTTTCTTCCTGACACCTCTAGGCCCTAAACCATTGCACTGTCTAGTACTCATTCATCATTTCAGCCCTCGACTTTCTTAGCTGACAGTGATAGGCACTTATCTTTAACACTCTCCACTATGTGGGTCTCTATTTATCCTCTTTCCATTCTTGGCTGTTACCAAGGAATTTCCAACCTTGGGAAAGCCTGTCTACTTGTCCTTTGGTCCTTCCCGTGCACTTTGCCCTGGGACATCTGTAGACACAAAGCAACTGGAGACTAGGAAGAGAACTTTCTCATTGCCCCTATGGCATCTATGCCTGCTGAAAACAAGAGACACCTGGAACACAGCATCAACTCAGGGAAGGGGAGGCTAACTCAAGCAACAACGAGCTGCCTCCAGGCCAACACTTGTTATTTTATTTAATCCATGATAAAGTTCTGATGTGATCTCTCAGATAAGCATCAGTTTTTCTGTTTCTCCCTAAGTTCCTAGGTGGGACATTGAACAGTAAGTTTTATTATTATTTGAAATAAGAAGGGCTCACCATCTCCCTAACTTTTAGACAAATGGTAGTAAGAAACAGAATGTTTAAATTAAAGGGTGTTTAGTTGGCCGATAAAGGCCTACATACGTATGAGACTGCACAGACTTCCACTGAGTGGATTTATCATTTATAAAGTTAACTAGTATTGATGTTTCCATTTTATTGATGAAGAAACAGAGGCTGTTAACTAGTGTTGGACAACTGTCAGAGTCTCAGCTGAGGCCTAACCTCATAATCCAAACAGGCCAGAGACATGGACATGTTTTTTGGGGTAAGCATCACACACACACACACACACACACACACACACACACACACACACACACACACACACACACACACTTTTTGTTTTTTGTTGCCTATAATTTTATGTTGGCTATGATCTCCTCAATCACTTCACCTCTCAATAAGGATATGATACATTCCAGAGTTTTTCAAATACTTGTGTTCATAGAATAACCCTAAAATTTTGTTAAAACACAGGTTGTTGATGCTACTCCAGATATTATCACTTAGTAGGTCTTAAGATCACGTGGAATTCAGTATTTTAGTAATTTCTCAGATGACAAGATGCTACCAGTCTGTGGACCATTATTGGAGTATGTACCATGCTTTATAAACTCTAGAACCCACATAAACTCAGAAGCGTGTGGGCTGTCAGCTTGTGTTGAGATTCTACTAAATGCTAGCTGTAGTGGAAAACATTTTGGAAAGAAAATGTAATACCATGTGGGGTATGGGAAAATAAATGCTGTGCTTAGTGGAGACATGAGGCTGTCGGTACCTCCACTGAATATCAGTTTTGTTGTGAAAATCTTTCCCCATTGGTATGTGTAGAATTAACTTTTTCTGAGAACTCATGGATCCTGTGTTTGTGCCTCAGCTTGCTGATCCGTGCTTTACCTCTTTGACCATGTAAGGACAACTGCTATAAGATTTAGTGCTTTGCTTAATTTGGCCATCTCTTACCCTACTTTATTTAATCATAGGATAACTCCCAGGAACCTTATTTAATCTTAGGATAACTCCACCTTATTCTCACTAAAACCCTTGAAGGATGCTTTCTTGGGCAAGTTCACATTTCTTGTTATCATGCTCTGATGTCTGGTTACCTCTTATTAACCTTGGGGAGTGCTAAAATGCCTACTCGCTAGGACATTTGTATGCCTAGATCTCAGGTACTTGTAGTCGATGGGGAAGGGCTACCTGGAGATACCATATCTAATTACTGGAAACTGTTACTATTATAGGAAAAGAGGGCCTTTGAGATCTAATTACTATTTTGAGATGGAGAGATTGTGTGGGCCTTAAATATGATCCCATTATGTGGTTGGAAATATCTTTGCAATCATTAATGGGGGGGGGGGTAACCTGACACACAGAGAGGTAGGTGGGCAGAGAGTGATGTGGCCACAAACCATGGGATTCTAACATTCTAAATCTAGAAGCTCTTAAAGCTTCTTTCAAGAGTGTGATTTTGTCAGCACCTGGACTTCAAAGTTCCAACCTCTAGAACACTGAATGAATGTATGTATGTGACATTAAGGCTCCTAGGTAGTAATGCATCACACAATAGTAGGAAGCTCACACAGGTGCTGTCTGGCTCACTTGCCCCATTCCCAGGACTCTATCAAAATGGCTCCTATTTTCAGCATCCATTTCTCCTCTTCCCAAGGGGCTTCTGAAGTTCTTTCTCTTACTACTTCCAGGTTCCAGTTTGAGCAGAGAACTGACCTTTGTCTTCCATAAGTCCTAGAACAAAGTGCTCTGTTATTGACATAGATGTGTTTATCATGCATTCTTTTATATTAGACTGCTTCCCGATCAGTCTCCTTCTAAAACTGTAAGTCCTAGGGGGGCTTCTTCATTTTCTATTCCTCTTGGTTTGCCACAGTGCCAGGTAAAAATGGCCACCGAGTGGATGTTTCCTTCCCTGAAAGGGAGGTTGATGCTGTGAACTGGTGGTCAATATAGGTCACAAGGCTTCATATCATTGCCCTAAGTCTCTGTGAGTGACATAATTCCCAGTGTCAGGTGAGTGCAGGATTTCCCATTGACTATTACCCCTTCACCTCAGCTCTAGAGTCTCCAGAGGCCTGAGGCCTAGGGTGATCATTCACAGAACTAGTGTTTATTTCCACCCTGACTCTTTATATCTTCCTTTCTCAGCTCGTCTTCCCCTGCCTCCTAAACAACAGTAATTCATATCTTTAAGCACTGCTCACTTTTCTCATTATTTTTAAATGCCACGTGGTTTTTCTCATTATTGCCTCTGGCCTAGACCATAGTTGGGCCATAGGCTGTTATTTCCTCAAAGCCAAATTTTAGAGTGCAAACCAAGTGACATTTCAATATATTGGGGTCATGCTAATGTTTTAGCTATTTATTTTCACTGCGGAGGAGGCAGCTGAGCATAGCATTTGACAATGACAATTAGGTTCCAGTCAAAGGGGTGGTTTTAAAGTATCTTCTCCCAGTTCTTCCCCTGCAAATAAGCATATCGATGCCTAATTCCTGGACCAAATATACAGTCAAATTTTAGATTCTTTCTTAAAACCAGACAGTTTCTTTTTAGCCTTAAAGAAAGTAGATAATTGTCATTGTTAGTTCTCTCTCCAACTCCAAGTAGAGGGATTCCGAGATGAAGCAAAAGTGATATATTTTGTATTCTTTATGAAGCAACTGTAGTAGTGTAATTATGAAGTCTGAGTTTTAGGGAGGAGTTAAGTAATTTAGTCACAAAATGGTGGAATTAATTATTACTATAGTTTCAATATTTTATTAATAAATTTCCTTTTACATACCCTCCACTGTTCCCCCTCCTTCTCCCCTCCCCCATCACACTCCCATATATTCCTCAAAGGAAGTAAGGTCTCCCTTGAGTAGTCAACATAGGCTAACATACCAAGTTGAGGCAGCACCCCCCCCCCCCCCAGTATCCAGGGTGAGCAGTGCATCCCACCCTAGGGAGTGGGCTCTAAAAAGCCAATTCCTGTAACCAGGATAATTCCTGGTCCCATAGGGAGGGGCCCACTAACAGCTTGAGTAGATTAGCTGTCATCTTCATTCAGAGGGCCTAATTCAGTCTCATGCAGGCTTGCCAGCTGTCACTTCGGAGTCCCTGAGCTCCCATTAGCTAGGGTCAGCTGTCCCTGTGATTTTCTCCATTGTGCTCTTGACACAACCCCCTCTAGTTGCCCCTCCCTCTTTTCTACTGAAGTCCAGAAGTTTGGACAAGTGCTTGACTGTGGGTGTCTGCATCTGCTTCCGTCAGTCAATGGGTGTAGGTTCTATGATGACAATTAAGGCAGTCACCGATCTGACTACAAGGGAAGGCTAGTTCAGGAACCCTCTTTAGCATTGCTAGGGGGTCTTAGCTGGGACCTCCTTGTGGGTTCCTGTGGGTTCCTTGTGGGTGCTCTTGCACCAGGTTTCTCTCTAAACATATGAAACAAAGAGTCGACTCTTTGAGAAAGTCAATAAGATAGACAAACCCATATCCAAACTATTCGAAATTTAGAGAGAGAATATTCAAACTAACAAATGAAATGAAATAAAATGAGGTCTTAACAATAGACTTTGAGGAAATCCAGAGACTCATTAAGTTATACTTTGAAAACTTGTACTACACAAAATTGGAAAATCTAAAAAATTGAACAATTTTCTAGGTAGCTCCCAAGTGTCAAAATTAAATCAATATCAAAGGAACAATTTATATAGACCTATAATCCCCAAGAAATAAAAGCAGTCATTAATAGTCTCCCAACCATAAAAACTCAGGATCAGATGGTTTCAGTGAAGAATTCTACCAGAATTTTAACGAAGAACCTATATCAATACTCCTCAAATTGTTCCATACAATAGAAACAGAAGGAACATCACCAAACTCTTTACAAGGCTACAGCCACCCAGATACACAAACCAACCACACAAAGATGTAAATAGAAAAGAGAATTACAGACCAACCTCTCTCATGAACATTGACATAGGGACTCATAAACTACTAGCAAACCAAATCCAAGAACACATCAAAAAAAAAAAAAAATTATCCACCATGATGAAGTAGGCTTCATCCTAGAGATGCATGGATGGTTCAACATATGAAAAATTGTCAATATCATCTACCATGTAAACAGACTAAAAGAAAAAAGTCACATGGTCATCTCATTAGATGCTAAAAAAGTCTTTGTCAAAATCTTTCATGATAAAGGTCTTAGATCAGGAATACAGGGAACATACCTAAACATGTTAAAGGTTAGTTTGAATATTTAATGTACTTCTGAAGAATGTTTGTTTAAAGGACCTGGATGACCCTATTAAGATGTAGTAAAAACTGGAGAACATCCTAGTAGGAAGATACCTGTAGCATGCCTTTGAAGGGAATATGGGACCCTAGTCTCTTATGTAACACAAATTATAATTGGTTTTAATAATAAAAACCCAAAGCCAGATACTGGTGTAAATGCTGAAAGATCAGAAGGTTAAAGGAGCAAGCCACAGCCTCCTCTTACTTTTAGGACTCTTAAGCCTGAAAAGGGGGGGAGGGGTCCTGTCCCTTCTGGCCTTATATTCTTCTCTTTGCCCAGCCATATCACTTCCTATCTCTACCTCTCAAGTATTGGGATCAAAAGCATGAGATTCCAAGTGCTGGGCTCAAAAATGTGAGCTTCCAACTGCCTGGCTCTGTTTCTCTTTTAGACTGGATCAATCTCAAATAGCCCAGGGTGGCCTTAAACTCCCAATCTTCCTGCTTTCTCTTCCCAAGTGCTGGGATTAAAGGTGTGAACCTTCATCACCTGGCTCTGTTTCTCTTTTAGACTAAATCTTAAGTAGCCAAGGGCAGCCTTGAACTCCTGATCTTCCTATTTTCTCCTCCCCAGTGCTGGGAATAAAGGTGTGTGCCACCACTGCCTTGCCTGTATGGCTAACTAGTGGCTTTCTCTGTCCCCTGATCTTCAGATAAGCTTTATTTGTTAGAGCATAAACAAAATATGACAGCAGTCTTCCTTTCTGTTTTTCACTTCCCAGTCATGAGATGAGTGATTTTGCTCTAATTTGTAAAAATGCGTATTTGCCTCAAAGTGGGAAAATCTAAATTCAGAATGCTACAACAGTGGTTTCCCATTACAAAATGGCTGCCTAGAGAAATGTTTCCACAGGTTCAGACCTGAAGATACTCAGTTACTGCTACAACTGGAGATCAGGTCACATCACAAATTAAAAGGGGAAATTGTCAGTTCTGTTCACACAGTGCAGGATTGTAGGTATGTGAAATACAAGAGGCCTGAGGTCATGTAGGCTTGCATCAAGAGTTCAGAAAAACACAGAAATCAGGAAACAGGTGGCAGTGCTGGATTTCCTTCAAGGTCATTGCATGAATCACACAAGGCTAAGCCTTATAATGGGACTTGAAGATACTGGAGATCTCAGGACTACAGGGCATCCCCAAGAAAAGTTGTGTTCATGGGCTGGAGCTAGGCCAAGAGAGGTTGCATGTACTATAGGTAGCAATGTTAAAGGGGCAGAGCTGTTCAATGCTATTAAGTTTAGCCAGTCTCATCGACAGCTCTAGACATGGAAATGGGCCTGTAGGATTTGACATTTGCTCTCCTGAGTTTCTCTTTAGCTTGAACATTCCTTGTTACACACCCCTCATTCCTTCCTTTTAGAAGGAAGATGTTTACTTTGTGCTGTTATGTCTTGGAAATATGAAACCTGAAAGTTTGATTTTTTATAGAAGCTTACCATTAATAGATTATCTTGTGTTTCACAAAAGACTTTAGACTTTTAAGTAGTGTTAGACTGTTATGACTTCAACCTCTTTAGAGATGGGATTAAAAACATTTGGGTCATGAAATAAACAAGGGACACTAGGGAACAGAGGTGGAATGTTATGATTTAGAAGTAGTATGTTTAGATGTCAAGTTGATGGATCTATGATGACTACTTTTGATGGTGAATTTGGTAGGATTTAGAATTACTTAGGAGACACACCTCTCCATGTATCTGATAGGATGACTGCAGAGAGGTATAATTGGAATCCCAGACTCACCCCAAATTTGGGTGGCATCATTCCACATCATAACTAGGGAGGTGGGGGTAGAACTGGAAGGACTTGGGAGAAGGTGATGGATATGATCAAAATGCATCACATAAAATTCTCAGAGAATTAAGTTTGTAAAATTTTAAAGGAGGAAGCAGTGGACCAGCAGATCACCAGTATTCACCTCCCTTGTTTCTTGACTCTACAATGTGACCAGTTTCCTCATATTCCTGTAGCCATAGCTAGGGAGACCCTCTCCACAACAGCTTTCTGCCATGATGGACTGAACCCTCAAACTGTGGGCCCAAATAAATCCACCCATCCTTACTCTCCCTCCCTCCCTCCCTCCCTCCCTCCCTCCCTCCCTCCCTCCTTGTCTACTTCCCTCCCTTCCTCCCTCCCTCCTTTTTTCCTTCCCTCCTTCCATTGTTTTTGTTAGATATTTTTCCATAGTTCTGTGAAGAACTGCAAAAGCAAAAACGAAACCAATCCAGGCCATAGCTACCATCCATTGTGTCATGGACTGCAACTGCTTCCATTGGAGTTTGTACTTTATGAGGAAGAAAACTTCTGAAGGACTGAGGAAACATTTTATGAGAAGATTAAGGTTTAAGCTTATCTGAAGTAGTAAGAACACTTGGGCTGGATTATGAAGGAGCTGAGGAAGCTTGTCCTGAGTCTCTGCTCTTCCAGATACGGCCAAGGATGAAGCAGGAAGCAAAGGAGAGATATTCAGAGATGGTGCAGACAAGACTTGGAGCCTGATATAACGCGTGGGTGGTATCAGGCTTCAGTGCTAAGTCTGAAAAGTTTACAAGGGGAGTGAGTGGTGATGAAAACTTCATTGTGGGTCTTGATGACTTTCAACTGCCTGTCGGTGATCTGGAAGAATACGTAGTGGGAAGGCAGAGATATGGTTTGCCCTCAGAAAAGAAACCTTTCATATATGCCTAGTTTTAGGATTCTTCTTTAGTCACTAACCACCCGGAAATAGAGTATAACTACCAGGTTCTAGTTCATAAGACTTTCTTTCTATCTTGCTACACTGGGACTAGAGCTCTTCCCATGGTAACTGCCCCAGAGAAATTTCTCTCTCACTAATTCCTTAACCTGGCGCAGGCCTTCACAAATAGCCCTTGGTGCTAAATGCTCTTAATATTACTCAGTCATGTCAAGAGGATAGTTGGGAGAGAGGTTTTGAAACAAGACGTATAGGTAATGGAAATACTGTGAACTTACATTTTCACACTGTAATGTTGTTTCACCCTATAATGCATTATCCCTTCTGCAATATTTCAGGATTGTGTGTGTGTGTGTGTGTGTGTGTGTGTGTGTGTGTGTGTGTGTGTGTGTGAGCCACATGGAACAAAAAGGAAAGAAAAGATGGCAGAGGGTCCCTTCTATTTGACCTAACACATCCTGATGGTATCTGTGATTGTACTGTTTAATAAGCTTATGATTGAAGTAAAACATACAGACAGAAAGGTGAGAAGATTCCTGAGGACTCAGCAAGATGTCACTCACTGAATACCTTCATGTATCAGGCATTCACAGCAAGAGAGAGGTACTAGCAGCATCTTAGGAACTTCCCTCTAACTTGCTTTAGTCACTAGCCATCCCCAAATAGAAACCAATACCATGGATTTGTTTCTGTTTTTGAAATGTATATACACGGATCAAGCAATGCATCTCCTGTATGTGTCTTCTCCCATTCTATACCGTGCGAGTAATAATTCTGCGTGTTGCTTCAGCACACTGTTCACACTTTGCTCACTCTCGTTTGTGTTCCATATTTAATCAACCGTAATTTGTTTCTCAGTCTGTTGTGGATGAGCACTGGAGTTGTACTTTGGCTATTATGGTAACACTTTATTTGTGTGTGTGATACATATGTTCATGGGCAAATGTGTGTTTGGGTGAGGCCTGAGAAGAACGTGAAGTCTTTTATTCTATGACACTTCAGCTTATTTCCTTGATACAAGGTCTCTCACCAGTACCTGAACCGGAAACTACATTTTAACTAGGTGGCTAATCAGCAGCATCCCGGGGTCTGCTTGTATTCAACCCTCAGTGCTGGAGTTAAAAGCAAGAAAGGACTTGCCTGTCTGGCTTTTATATGTGTGCTGGGGATTTGAACTCAGAACTTTGTGTTTTCTTAGATGTTGCAAGAATCCTAATTGGTCTTATAATAAAAACCCAGAGCCAGATATCAGGGTAAACACTGAAAGATCCCAGAGACAAAGGAGCCAGCCATACATGAAAGAGACTTCTTACCTTTACCAAATCCTCAAAGAGGAGATTTCTGTCTCCAGGAATCCTCAGACTGAGTACCTTTGAGATCCTGTCTCTTCCTGCCTTTTATTTTTTTCTTAGTCCAGCCATATCATGTCCTGTCTTAACCTCCCTAGTACTGGGATTAAAGATGTAAGATCCTAAGGAAAACATTCTGGGTCCAGCGCCAGAAAGAATTTTCTCTCAGTGCTTCAGATGATGCCCTTCTTCGCCAGTGAAGGAAAGCTACTATAATCTCTTCTCAGGAACCAAACTTAGAGCAATTCTTTTCAATATCTCTTCATTGGTACAGCAACTTCATAACATGATACAATGGCTATGGTACAGCAATGCCACAATGAAGGCATAGGTCTTATATACCCCAACCAGGCCAGTTCCCTGACAAGGCCATTAGGTCTGGAGTTGCTAGGAGACTGAGTAAACCATGGAAGAGACCTTGCAGCTCTTTGACCTGCTAATGCACTTTCCCTAGGAGAGATTTCCTGAAGGCTTAGTTTGCTTTCCTAAACTTTCAAGATAGGATCTTGTGTTAATGAATCCAGGTGCACGGAGGCCTTAGAAAGCTTTCTTGGCTTAATTAGCTCTAGATAGCTCTCTTATAAGTAGGAGAGGTGACTTTATGATATATTTTTTAGTTATCTTGTCTGTGGTTGACCTTGGATATTAGGGAGAAGTTTTAAATGAGTTATTACTGTTTTCCTAGCAAAGGTAATTAATCATAGGGAAGGCAGTCAGGAAGTTTGCTCTGAACAGGTGAAATAAGGGTCTGGAAGATTTTATCTGTGGGACCCTTTCCCCACCATATATATATCCATAAATTCCAAGGAAATACCAGACAGAGGGGTGGTGCCTTCATAAACAGAAATCCTCTGTAGGAAGAGGTAAGCACATGCAAGAACAGTTAGTACCAAGACTTCTTGAGATCTTGCCTTTCATTCCATCTGAGGCCCTTGGTGATGGTGCTTTAGTCTTGTGGTGCCAAAGCACCTTTTTTTGTATTTCTGTGACTCCTAGCATGCTGCCAAGTTCTGGGAATAAAGAAGAGTGACACCATTGCCTGACTGTTTCTCTTTTGGACTGGGTTAATCTTGTGTAGCTCAGGGTAGCAAGAAACCCAGAGAGATATGCAGCCAAACACATAGGACTAAAGATGTGGGCCAAGAATGCCTGGCCTCCAAGACACTGGCTGACTCTGCCTTCTGATATTCAGAAAAGTTTTACTTGTTGAACATAAACAAGCTATCACCACACTAAGCAAATAACCTTACTAACAAAGCCATTTTGCCAGGATCTACTATAAACAATTTTATGAATATAGTAATATATATCTTTTGGTGAATAAAAGTACATTTCTAAAAGTGGATACCTAAAATTAACATTACTGAGTCATAATGTATGGACATGTTTAGCTTTATTAGATTTTGATGGTTAACTAAAAAGATTGTTCTGGTTTATAGAGCTTATGCTGAATATCAGTTGGAATATACATCATTATTTTGTGAAAGGTATAACCCATGCTAAACTTTATTTCACATTTTCCTTTCCAGAATGGAGTACTTAGAAAACACATGTGTACCACCACACTCAAGCAGTAAATATGTTGTTAATGTCATTAAACCATAATACTACTGGTGTATTAGAAAACCATTGGACAATAAAACAGAGAGAGAACTATCGATCTAGAGTTCAGGTTTTGCACGCCAAGACAGAAAACTGAAGGTTCCTTTATATTATTTTTAAAAAATTTATTTATTTAATGGTACATTAAATTTATTATCAAAAAGCAACTTACAATAGGAAATACTTTCATTAAAACAAAATAAAACGAAACCAAAACCAAAACCACTACAGTAGATGACTACATCTTCCTAAGCTCATGGGTAGCTGACAGAGTAGAAAGGCCTTACTGGGCAATTGAAGGTGCCAGGAGGATACGTGTATATGAGGGAACTCTTGGCCACATTCAGGAAACTTAAACATCCATCCTCACAATCAAAGAGCACACCAACCCGGCCCAGTGGCTTCTCTATAAAGTGGTAGAAGATCCGGCACGTGGTGAGGAGATTATAATGATTACCCTCCTTCAAACACACGAGAAGAAATGTACCCTCCGGGTCAATCAGTTCGTTTCTTTGCCTTATCCAGGAATCCATACAGATCCCCAGAGCCCAGTCCAAAGAGGGCCCCACATCCAGTTCCCAGTAATATTTTCCCGACTTGAAGCTCTGGGATGCCCAAGAATCCAAATAGGACCTGGTAGAATCCTCGGGAGTATCCTTACGCTCAGGTCTGAGGCTGGATCTTCTCAGGACCTTAAATAGGTTCGCGTTGGCAGGGAGTAGTGTTATATTTTCAGAGTCAATGTCAGCTTCGAAACTGTTGAACCTTTCATTGAGTCCAATAATGGGTAAGGCGCAGAGTTCTGGTTTCACGGTCCGGGGCCTGTTCAGCTGCTTTGACTCACTTCTTCCTAAAACGTCTTCTGAACCCTGGAGCAGCACCGCATATGGCTCCTGGGACATTTCCATCAGCTCCTGATACATTTCTCTGAGTTGTTGGCTCTTTTGGACCCTCAAGGCTTCACTTCTCCTGAGTTTCGCTAAACCACGTCGGCCTTCTTTTCTCACAGACTTAAGATGCTGCTCTTCCTCTTCACAGAGGACGGGATTCAGTCTCCTATACTCGGTCCTGACCATGTCTTCCCGAAGAGTCAGGTAGTCCGTCCACAGAGTCACTGTTCTGTGCTCTGCCTCTATGTGCTCTTCATTCTCTCGGATCTTCTCCCATAGGCATGCCATTTGCTTCAGAAGTCTTTCCATTTGACCCTCGGCAGCGACTTCGATGGGACAGTGTCTGTGGCCTCTGTCATGGGAGTCCTCGCAGAGCTGACACAGGTAGCTCCTGTTCTCGGCACAGAAGATTCTCCTTGTCTCCCCGTGGGTCGCACACTTGTGCTCCTCAGAGCTCAGGTCTTTCCTGAGGATTTCTAGTCTGGCAATGGACACCAGCTTCTTCAGAACAATGTTGGTTTTCAAATCCTTCTGCTGGGATGGTTCCCTACAAGTAGGGCAGCGGACAGGGAGGGCCATGTCCTCCCAGGAAAGGAGGAGGCAGGCTCGACAGAAGCTGTGGCCACAGCTTATGGTGACCGGGTCTGTGAGGCAGCTCAGGCAGATGGGGCAGCTGAGTTCTTCTTGGAAGGCTGGCGAGGTGTCCGACTCCATCTTCCCACAGAATTTTCTCTGGCCTCAGGGAAGAATATCAATCAGCTCGGCATTAGGGGCTGATCCTCAGTGTGTGGGTACACTTGGCGGTCTCTGGAGGAGCCAGAACGTTCGGAAACAACACTCTGTCTGCTCTGCTCAAGACTGAACCTGGCTGGGCCCTGGACTGTCTTTATATAGTCTGGAAGGGCCACGCCCACTCCCTCCCAAGTTGCTTCTACTAGAGCTTCCCACAGGTGAATGGTGGGTAGAAGATTGAATTAACTGTGGCCAATCTGCACAAGCAATCTCCCAGGCGGATTTCCTGAGTCCCTGCTTATCTGGGTGGGGTAGCTCATGCCTTTAATCCTAGAATGGTAGAGAAAGGCTTGCTGAAACAGGAGTTGGAGTTCCGGATCTGTCCAGCCTGTATGGTGAGGACTTGTCTAAAGAAGAAAAAGACTGGTTTTGGTATACTATTTGACGTTCCTGATTATTTTGTGGCGTGCTTTTCCTCTTACATGTCAATCTATGATTTTAGCAGATTTCAACATTAAACAATTCTTATTGGTTATTTTATAATTTTGTTCTACTGACTTTTTTTTTATTATTATTATCATCATATTCCTCTGAACTCCACTTTTTTGGAGATTCATCTCCTTCTCCATCCAGCCAAATTTCTCCTATTTCCTTTTCTCTTTTTTTATAAAATACTTGGTGAGCTTGGCAGTGCTTTTGCACACCTTTAATTCCAGGACTCCAGAGGCAGTGGAAGGTGGATCTCTGTGAGTTCTAGGCTAGCCTGATCTACCAATGGAGTTGCAAAACAGGCTGGCTCCAAGGCTACACAGAGAAATCCTGTCTCAACAAAAGTGGTGGGCTGATGTGGAATGAACTAAACGTCTAAGAGGTTGTGGTTTTTTTCCTTGGGAGGGACTTTTCTTGATTGACTCATTTGAGGTAGGAAGCCCCATCTAAACCCAGATGTTTTGAGGTCTGAGCATCCACCTTATATCTCAGCTGCTCCTTCTGGTGGCAGCCTATAGGATACTCACAGAAGAAGGAAACACTTTCATCTTGCCTTTCTGTCTTCTTATGTTTGGTTTGTTTTTTGTTTTTGTTTTTTTTGTGTGTGTGTGTGTTTGGTTTTTTTTTCTGACTGAGTTTCTCTGTAGCTTTGGAGCCTGTCCTGAAACTCACTGTGTAGTCTAGGCTGACCTAAACTCACATAGCTCCACCTGTCAGTGTCTCCTGAGTGTTGGGATTAATGTGTGTTCAACCACAGCCTGGCTTATTTTTATGCTATTCTAAAGCATACTGAAGACCAGCTGAGACATCCAGTCTTGTAGAAGAGTTGTGCGCAGAGTTCTCTCTCTCTCTCTCTCTCTCTCTCTCTCTCTCTCTCACACACACACACACACACACACACACACACATACACTCACACCACACACACACACACACACAGACACACACACACACACACACACACACACACATGCACGCACAGGATTTGGGAGTGTGGCAGCTCTAAGTACACAGGCAGTCAAGCCAGGGGATTCTAAATCTCTGTTTTGGGTGTGTAGTTGTAAAATGAACACATAGTCTTGTGTTTTAAATTGCATTAGGCTCTGTGTTAGTTATGGTTTTGTTGCTGAGATAGAACACCAAGACCAAGGCAGTTTGTACACTTGTAGAGGGAAAAGTTTATTTGCACTTAGGGACCCAGTGGGAAAAGTGCCCATCATGATGGAGTAGCCTGGCAGCAAGCAGAAGGTCTAGAGCCTGGAGCAGGAAGCTGAATGATCACATCCTCTACCATAAGCTCAAAGAAGAGAGAGGAAAATGGAGCCCCTAGTGGTCCATTTCCCCCACCAAGGCAGTACTTCCTAAAGCGCCCACAAAGTACCATCAAACACTGAAGCCTACATGAGGGGTGTTTCTCAGAACAACCACCACAGATTCCAATGCATATGAAATACCTTGCTGTGGCATGGGTGGAGGAGGCAGGGCTGGGGGCAGGGGGACTATGGGGATGTTGAGTGGTGGGGAGATGCTCTGTACTCTAATGAATATTGGCCGGATTGTTCAATATACATAGAGAAAAGCCATTGTTGTTTTGCATTAGGCTCCTGTACTGGTACTCAAATGGACCCGATCAAGTATGAAAGGTCAGGTCCTACACACTTAAGTTCAACAAGCTGATAGACCTATAGATACCTTGCCCATCTTTGATCAGCCATGCTCTGTTAATGCTCATGGGTGGCCCTGCCATGTCTGAGTGGTTACTGAGGAAGAGTGGATGGGGGAGGGGTGTGGATGGCAGTGAGGGGGAAGGAAAGAGAGGAGGTCCATCCAGGAACTGTTGGGAAAAGGTGCAGAGATCCACAGCTAAGCTTGTTTGGCTTTGGGCAGCAGAGCTTAGACATGCAAAGGAATTACTATTCCTGGCTATTTTGCACAGGGATATGAGAGCTGATGAATCCATTTTCTGTGCCAACCATTTCCCAGGTGAACAACTTTTAGGATAATCTGCAAATGTATCATCAGTCACTGGGATCAGAGCTTCATTACCTAGAATGGTGACAATATCTACTTTGCATTTCATTGTTGATTTTTTTTTCTTTCTATCCTTAGCCCTTTCGGTCCTGAAGGCGCCTCCCAATAAAAATGCCAAGCCTACTTCCAAATCTCAGACTCTGCACTGAGAAATTTTCCATGGAAATGAACATACCTGTGATCCCTGTGATCTTCTATTTTAGGTCGTTATATGCAGGCATGTACCTAACTCCCTGAACACACTGAAGTGATTCATTTTATATTTACTAAAATCAGCTGGGAATATCAGAGAACAGAACCACCCACAGTCAAGCCATGAATGAGGGTCAGAGAGTGGTAACTCACACCTTTAATCCCCGCACAGAAATGACAAAGTGGTGACCCACATCTTTAAACCCAGAAGTCAGGAGACAGAGCTCTCTCTCTGTGCTTCTGTGAGTTCAAGGCCTAACGAGCAAACAGGAGTAACTCACACCTTGAATCCTAACTCTAGGATTTATGAAGCAGAGTTGAAACTGGAAGTGAAACAACTGGGCAAAGAAGAGAATTGAGGCAGGTGGAGGGAGTGAGTCATTGGGGGATTATGGGAAAGGGACCAGCCTGCTCCTGCTGGAAGACCCTTGAAGATAGCTTTTACTGTGAGAAACTGGCTGAGGGAGAATTGACTGGGGTCTCTTTCCTCTCTCTGATAGTCCAGCTTTTCTCCAATATCTGGCTCTACGTTTTCATTAAATACCAACGGAACTTAAGTTTTTTTAGTTACTGGTTACTGCTCTTTGTTCCCTATCCTTGTGTTTTTGAATCTGGCTTCTAGTAATTGATCCTTGCCTGGTCCCCTACCTGTGTCTATGGTCCATGGTCCCTGGTCTCGGAACCTGGGTCGTCCCTGTGCCCTGTGTCCTGTGTCCTGTGCCCTGGATTATTGTCCTTGGCACCGGGCTCCTGGTTCTGGTCTCATATGTTTGGTCCCTGCATCCTCATCTTTGTGTCTGAATTGAAGTCCCCTTCGTTTCTTGGTCTCTCCTAATTGGTCAACAGTCAGTGATTTCCTGGGTTTCCCAGGAACCCTTGCATAAAAGGACACAGACAGAGAACTACTGATCTAGAGTTCAGGTTTTGCACGCCAGGACAGAAAACTGAAGGTTCCTTTATATTATTTTTTAAAAATTTATTTATTTAGTAGTACATTAAATTTACTATCAAAAAGCAACGTACAATAGGAAATACTTTCATTAAAAACCAAACCAAACCAAACCAAAACCAAAACCACTACAGTAGATGACTACATCTTCCTAAGCTCATGGGTAGCTGACAGAGTAGAAAGGCCTTACTGGGCAATTGAAGGTGCCAGGAGGATACGTGTATATGAGGGAACTCTTGGCCACATTCAGGAAACTTAAACATCCATCCTCACAATCAAAGAGCACGCCAACCCGGCCCAGTGGCTTCTCTATAAAGTGATGGAAGATCGGGCACGTGGTGAGGAGATTATAATGATTACCCTCCTTCAAACACACGAGAAGAAATGTACCCTCCGGGTCAATCAGTTCGTGTCTTTGCCTTATCCAGGAATCCGTACAGATCCCCAGAGCCCAGTCCGAAGAGGGCCCCACATCCAGTTCCCAGTAATATTTTCCCGACTTGAAGCTCTGGGATGCCCAAGAATCCAAATAGGACCTGGTAGAATCCTCGGGAGTATCCTTACGCTCAGGTCTGAGGCTGGATCTTCTCAGGACCTTAAATAGGTTCGCGTTGGCAGGGAGTAGTGTTATATTTTCAAAGTCAATGTCAGCTTCGAAACTGTTGAACCTTTCATTGAGTCCAATAATGGGTAAGGCGCAGAGTTCTGGTTTCACGGTCCGGGGCCTGTTCAGCTGCTTTGACTCACTTCTTCCTAAAACGTCTTCTGAACCCCGGAGCAGCACCGCATATGGCTCCTGGGACATTTCCATCAGCTCCTGATACATTTCTCTGAGTTGTTGGCTCTTTTGGACCCTCAAGGCTTCACTTCTCCTGAGTTTCGCTAAACCACGTCTGCCTTCTTTTCTCACAGACTTAAGATCCTGCTCTTCCTCTTCACAGAGGACAGGATGCAGTCTCCTATACTCGGTCCTGACCATGTCTTCCCGAAGAGTCAGGTAGTCCGTCCACAGAGTCACTGTTCTGTGCTCTGCCTCTATGTGCTCTTCATTCTCTCGGATCTTCTCCCATAGGCATGCCATTTGCTTCAGAAGTCTTTCCATTTGACCCTCGGCAGCGACTTCGATGGGACAGTGTCTGTGGCCTCTGTCATGGGAGTCCTCGCAGAGCTGACACAGGTAGCTCCTGTTCTCGGCACAGAAGATTCTCCTCGTCTCCCCGTGGGTCGCACACTTGTGCTCCTCAGAGCTCAGGTCTTTCCTGAGGCTTTCTAGTCTGGCAATGGACACCAGCTTCTTCAGAAAAGTGTTGGTTTTCAAATCCTCCTGCTGGGATGGTTCCCTACAAGTAGGGCAGCGGACAGGGAGGGCCATGTCTTCCCAGGAAAGGAGGAGGCAGGCTCGACAGAAGCTGTGGCCACAGCTTATGGTGACCGGGTCTGTGAGGCAGCTCAGGCAGATGGGGCAGCTGAGTTCTTCTTGGAAGGCTGGTGAGGTGTCCGACTCCATTTCCCCACAGAATTTTCTCTGGGCTCAGCGAAGAATATCAATCAGCTCGGCCTTAGGGGCTGATCCTCAGTGTGTGGATAGACTTGGCGGTCTCTGGAGGAGCAAGAATGTTCGGAAACAACACTCTGTCTGCTCTGCTCAAGACTGAACCTGGCCGGGCCCTGGACTGTCTTTATAGAGTCTGGAAGGGCCACGCCCACTCCCTCCCAAGTTGCTTCTACTAGAGATTCCCACAGGTGAATGGTGGGTAGAAGATTGAATTAACTGTGGCCGATCTGCACAAGCGATCTCCCAGGCCGATTTCCTGAGTCCCTGTTTATCTGGGTGGGGTAGCTCATGCCTTTAATCCTAGAATGGTAGAGAAAGGCTTGCTGAAACAGGAGTTGGAGTTCCGGATCTGTCCAGCCTGTATGGTGAGAACTTGTCTAAAGAAGAAAAAGACTGATTTTGGTATACTATTTGACGTTCCTGAATATTTTGTGGCGTGCTTTTCCTCTTACATGTCAATCTATGATTTTAGCAGATTTCAACATTAAACATTTCTTTTTGGTTATTTTATAATTTTGTTCTACTGACTTTTTTTTAATTATTATTATTATCATCATATTCCTCTGAACTCCACTTTTTTGGAGATTCGTCTCCTTCTCCATCCAGCCAAATTTCTCCTATTTCCTTTTCTCTTTTTTTATAAAATACTTGGTGAGCTTGGCAGTGCTTTTGGACACCTTTAATTCCAGGACTCCGGAGGCAGCGGAAGCTGGATCTCTGTGAGTTCTAGGCTAGCCTGACCTACCAATGGAGTTGCAAAACAGGCTGGCTCCAAGGCTACACAGAGAAATTCTGTCTCAACAAAAGTGGTGGGCTGATGTGGAATGAACTAAAGGTCTAAGGGGTTGTGGGGTTTGTTTTTTTTTCCCCCCTTGGGAAGGAATTTTCTTGATTGACTCATTTGAGGTGGGAAGCCCAGATGTTTTGAGGTCTAAGCATCCACCTTATATCTCAGCTGCTCCTTCTGGTGGCAGCCTATAGGATACTCACAGAAGAAGGAAACACTTTCATCTGGCCTTTCTGTCTTCTTATGTTTGGTTTGTTTTTTGTTTTTGTTTTTTTGTGTGTGTGTGTGTGTGTTTGTTTTTTTTTTTTTTTCTGACTGAGTTTCTCTGTAGCTTTGGAGCTTGTCCTGAAACTCACTGTGTAGTCTAGGCTGACCTGAACTCACATAGTTCCACCTATCAGTGTCTCCTGAGTGTTGGGATTAATGTGTGTGCAACCACAGCCTGGCTTATTTTTACGCTATTCTAAAGCATACTGAAGACCAGCTGAGACATCCAGTCTTGTAGAAGAGTTGTGCGCTGGGTTCTCTCTCTCTCTCTCTCTCTCTCTCTCTCTCTCTCTCTCTCTCTCTCTCTCTCACACACACACACACACACACACACACACACACACACACACACACACAGGTTTTTGGGGTTTAGCAGCTCTAAGTACACAGTCAGTCAAGCCAGGGGATTCTCAATCTCTGTTTTGGGTGTGTAGTTGTATAATGAACACATAGTCTTGTGTTTTAAATTGCGTTAGGCTCTGTGTTAGTTATGGTTTTGTTGCTGAGATAGAACACCAAGACCAAGGCAGTTTGTACACTTGTAGAGGGAAAAGTTTATTTGTACTTAGGGACCCAGTGGGAAAAGTGCCCATCATGATGGAGTAGCCTGGCAGCAAGCAGAAGGTCTAGAGCCTGGAGCAGGAAGCAGAATGATCACATCCTCTACCATAAGCTCAAAGCAGAGAGGAAAATGGAGCCCCTAGTGGTCCATTTCCCCCACCAAGGCAGTACTTCCTAAAGCACCCACAGAGTACCATCAAACACTGACGCCTACATGAGGGGTGTCTCTCAGAACAACCACCACAGATTCCAATGCATATGAAATACCTTGCTGTGGCATGGGTGGAGGAGGCAGGGCTGGGGGGAGGGGGACTATGGGGATGTTGAGTGGTGCGGAGATGCTCTGTACTCTAATGAAAATTGGCCGGATTGTTCAATATACATACAGAAAAGCCGTTGTTGTTTTGCATTAGGCTCCTGTACTGGTACTCAAATGGACCCGATCAAGTACGAAAGGTCAGGTCCTACACACTTAAGTTCAACAAGCTGATAGACCGATAGATACCTTGCCCATCCTTGATCAGCCATGCTCTGTTTGTTAATGCTCATGGGTGGAGCTGCCATGTCTGAGTGGTTACTGAGGAAGAGTGGATGGGGGAGGGGTGTGGATGGCAGTGAGGGGGAAGGAAAGAGAGGAGGTCCATCCAGGAACTGTTGGGAAAAGGTGCAGAGATCCACAGCTAAGCTTGTTTGGCTTTGGGCAGCAGAGCTTAGACATGCAAAGGAATTACTATTCCTGGCTATTTTGCACAGGGATATGAGAGCTGATGAATCCATTTTCTGTGCCAACCGTTTCCCAGGTGAACAGCTTTTAGGATAATCTGCAAATGTATCATCAGTCACTGGGATCTGAGCTTCATTACCTAGAATGGTGACAATATTTACCTTGCATTTCATTGTTGATTTTTTTTTCTTTCTATCCTTAGCCCTTTCGGTCCTGAAGGCACCTCCCAAGAAAAATGCCAAGCCTACTTCCAAATCTCAGACTCTGCACTGAGAAATTTTCCATGGAAATGAACATACCTGTGATCCCTGTGATCTTCTATTTTAGGTCGTTATATGCAGGCATGTACCTAACTCCCTGAACACACTGAAGTGATTCATTTTATATTTACTAAAGTCAGCTGGGAATATCAGAGAACAGAACCACCCACAGTCAAGCCAGGAATGAGGGTCAGAGAGTGGTAACTCACACCTTTAATCCCCGCACAGAAATGACAAAGTGGTGACCCACATCTTTAAACCCAGAAGTCAGGAGACAGAGCTCTCTCTGTGCTTCTGTGAGTTCAAGGCCTAACGAGCAAACAGGAGTAGCTCACACCTTGAATCCTAACTCTAGGATTTATGAAGCAGAGTTGAACCTGGAAGTGAAACAACTGGGCAAAGAAGAGAATTGAGGCAGGTGGAGGGAGTGAGTCACTGGGGGATTATGGGAAAGGGACCAGCCGGCTCCTGCTGGAAGACCCTTGAAGATAGCTTTTACTGTGAGAAATTGGCTGAGGGAGAATTGACTGGGGTCTCTTTCCTCTCTCGGGTAGTCCAGCTTTTCTCCAATATCTGGCTCTACGTTTTCATTAAATACCAACGGAACTTAAGTTTTTTTAGTTACTGGTTACTGCTCTTTGTTCCCTATCCTTGTGTTTTTGAATCTGGCTTCTAGTAATTGATCCTTGCCTGGTCCCCTACCTGTGTCTATGGTCCATGGTCCCTGGTCTCGGAACCTGGGTCGTCCCTGTGCCCTGTGTCCTGTGCCCTAGATTATTGTCCTTGGCACCGGGCTCCTGGTTCTGGTCTCATATGTCTGGTCCCTGGATCCTCATCTTTGTGTCTGAATTGAAGTCCCCTTCGTTTCTTGGTCTCTCTTAATTGGTCAACAGTCAGTGATTTCCTGGGTTTCCCAGGAACCCTTGCATAAAAGGACACAGACAGAGAACTACTGATCTAGAGTTCAGGGTTTGCACGCCAGGACAGAAAACTGAAGGCTCCTTTACATTATTTTTTAAAAATTTATTTATTTAATAGTACATTAAATTTACTATCAAAAAGCAACGTACAATAGGAAATACTTTCATTCAAAACAAAACAAAACAAAACCAAAACCACTACAGTAGATGACTACATCTTCCTAAGCTCATGGGTAGCTGACAGAGTAGAAAGGCCTTAGTGGGCAATTGAAGGTGCCAGGAGGATACGTGTATATGAGGGAACTCTTGGCCACATTCAGGAAACTTAAACATCCATCCTCACAATCAAAGAGCACGCCAACCCGGCCCAGTGGCTTCTCTATAAAGTGATGGAAGATCGGGCACGTGGTGAGGAGATTATAATGATTACCCTCCTTCAAACACACGAGAAGAAATGTACCCTCCGGGTCAATCAGTTCGTGTCTTTGCCTTATCCAGGAATCCGTACAGATCCCCAGAGCCCAGTCCGAAGAGGGCCCCACATCCAGTTCCCAGTAATATTTTCCCGACATGAAGCTCTGGGATGCCCAAGAATCCAAATAGGACCTGGTAGAATCCTCGGGAGTATCCTTACGCTCAGGTCTGAGGCTGGATCTTCTCAGGACCTTAAATAGGTTCGCGTTGGCAGGGAGTAGTGTTGTATTTTCAAAGTCAATGTCAGCTTCGAAACTGTTGAACCTTTCATTGAGTCCAATAATGGGTAAGGCGCAGAGTTCTGGTTTCACGGTCCGGGGCCTGTTCAGCTGCTTTGACTCACTTCTTCCTAAAACGTCTTCTGAACCCTGGAGCAGAACAGCATATGGCTCCTGGGACATTTCCATCAGCTCCTGATACATTTCTCTGAGTTGTTGGCTCTTTTGGACCCTCATGGCTTCACTTCTCCTGAGTTTCGCTAAACCACGTCGGCCTTCTTTTCTCACAGACTTAAGATGCTGCTCTTCCTCTTCAGAGAGGACAGGATGCAGTCTCCTATACTCGGTCCTGACCATGTCTTCCCGAAGAGTCAGGTAGTCCGTCCACAGAGTCACTGTTCTGTGCTCTGCCTCTATGTGCTCTTCATTCTCTCGGATCTTCTCCCATAGGCATGCCATTTGCTTCAGAAGTCTTTCCATTTGACCCTCGGCAGCGACTTCGATGGGACAGTGTCTGTGGCCTCTGTCATGGGAGTCCTCGCAGAGCTGACACAGGTAGCTCCTGTTCTCGGCACAGAAGATTCTCCTCGTCTCCCCGTGGGTCGCACACTTGTGCTCCTCAGAGCTCAGGTCTTTCCTGAGGCTTTCTAGTCTGGCAGTGGACACCAGCTTCTTCAGAAAAGTGTTGGTTTTCAAATCCTCCTGCTGGGATGGTTCCCTACAAGTAGGGCAGCGCACAGGGAGGGCCATGTCTTCCCAGGAAAGGAGGAGGCAGGCTCGACAGAAGCTGTGGCCACAGCTTATGGTGACCGGGTCTGTGAGGCAGCTCAGGCAGATGAGGCAGCTGAGTTCTTCTTGGAAGGCTGGTGAGGTGTCCGACTCCATTTCCCCACAGAATTTTCTCTGGGCTCAGCGAAGAATTTCAATCAGCTCGGCCTTAGGGGCTGATCCTCAGTGTGTGGATAGACTTGGCGGTCTCTGGAGGAGCCAGAACGTTCGGAAACAACACTCTGTCTGCTCTGCTCACGACTGAACCTGGCCAGGTCCTGGACTGAGTCTGGAAGGGCCACTCCCACTCCCTCCCAAGTTGCTTCTACTAGAGATTCCCACAGGTGAATGGTGGGTAGAAGATTGAATTAACTGTGGCCAATCTGCACAAGCAATCTCCCAGGCTGATTTCCTGAGTCCCTGCTTATCTGGGTGGGGTAGCTCATGCCTTTAATCCTAGAATGGTAGAGAAAGGCTTGCTGAAACAGGAGTTGGAGTTCCGGATCTGTCCAGCCTGTATGGTGAGAACTTGTCTAAAGAAGAAAAAGACTGATTTTGGTATACTATTTGACGTTCCTGAATATTTTGTGGCGTGCTTTTCCTCTTACATGTCAATCTATGATTTTAGCAGATTTCAACATTAAACATTTCTTTTTGGTTATTTTATAATTTTGTTCTACTGACTTTTTTTTAATTATTATTATTATCATCATATTCCTCTGAACTCCACTTTTTTGGAGATTCGTCTCCTTCTCCATCCAGCCAAATTTCTCCTATTTCCTTTTCTCTTTTTTTATAAAATACTTGGTGAGCTTGGCAGTGCTTTTGGACACCTTTAATTCCAGGACTCCGGAGGCAGCGGAAGCTGGATCTCTGTGAGTTCTAGGCTAGCCTGACCTACCAATGGAGTTGCAAAACAGGCTGGCTCCAAGGCTACACAGAGAAATTCTGTCTCAACAAAAGTGGTGGGCTGATGTGGAATGAACTAAAGGTCTAAGGGGTTGTGGGGTTTGTTTTTTTTTCCCCCCTTGGGAAGGAATTTTCTTGATTGACTCATTTGAGGTGGGAAGCCCAGATGTTTTGAGGTCTAAGCATCCACCTTATATCTCAGCTGCTCCTTCTGGTGGCAGCCTATAGGATACTCACAGAAGAAGGAAACACTTTCATCTGGCCTTTCTGTCTTCTTATGTTTGGTTTGTTTTTTGTTTTTGTTTTTTTTTGTGTGTGTGTGTGTGTGTTTGTTTTTTTTTTTTTTTCTGACTGAGTTTCTCTGTAGCTTTGGAGCTTGTCCTGAAACTCACTGTGTAGTCTAGGCTGACCTGAACTCACATAGTTCCACCTATCAGTGTCTCCTGAGTGTTGGGATTAATGTGTGTGCAACCACAGCCTGGCTTATTTTTACGCTATTCTAAAGCATACTGAAGACCAGCTGAGACATCCAGTCTTGTAGAAGAGTTGTGCGCTGGGTTCTCTCTCTCTCTCTCTCTCTCTCTCTCTCTCTCACACACACACACACACACACACACACACACACACACACACACACACAGGTTTTTGGGGTTTAGCAGCTCTAAGTACACAGTCAGTCAAGCCAGGGGATTCTCAATCTCTGTTTTGGGTGTGTAGTTGTATAATGAACACATAGTCTTGTGTTTTAAATTGCGTTAGGCTCTGTGTTAGTTATGGTTTTGTTGCTGAGATAGAACACCAAGACCAAGGCAGTTTGTACACTTGTAGAGGGAAAAGTTTATTTGTACTTAGGGACCCAGTGGGAAAAGTGCCCATCATGATGGAGTAGCCTGGCAGCAAGCAGAAGGTCTAGAGCCTGGAGCAGGAAGCAGAATGATCACATCCTCTACCATAAGCTCAAAGCAGAGAGGAAAATGGAGCCCCTAGTGGTCCATTTCCCCCACCAAGGCAGTACTTCCTAAAGCACCCACAGAGTACCATCAAACACTGACGCCTACATGAGGGGTGTCTCTCAGAACAACCACCACAGATTCCAATGCATATGAAATACCTTGCTGTGGCATGGGTGGAGGAGGCAGGGCTGGGGGGAGGGGGACTATGGGGATGTTGAGTGGTGCGGAGATGCTCTGTACTCTAATGAAAATTGGCCGGATTGTTCAATATACATACAGAAAAGCCGTTGTTGTTTTGCATTAGGCTCCTGTACTGGTACTCAAATGGACCCGATCAAGTACGAAAGGTCAGGTCCTACACACTTAAGTTCAAGAAGCTGATAGACCGATAGATACCTTGCCCATCCTTGATCAGCCATGCTCTGTTTGTTAATGCTCATGGGTGGAGCTGCCATGTCTGAGTGGTTACTGAGGAAGAGTGGATGGGGGAGGGGTGTGGATGGCAGTGAGGGGGAAGGAAAGAGAGGAGGTCCATCCAGGAACTGTTGGGAAAAGGTGCAGAGATCCACAGCTAAGCTTGTTTGGCTTTGGGCAGCAGAGCTTAGACATGCAAAGGAATTACTATTCCTGGCTATTTTGCACAGGGATATGAGAGCTGATGAATCCATTTTCTGTGCCAACCGTTTCCCAGGTGAACAGCTTTTAGGATATTCTGCAAATGTATCATCAGTCACTGGGATCTGAGCTTCATTACCTAGAATGGTGACAATATTTACCTTGCATTTCATTGTTGATTTTTTTTTCTTTCTATCCTTAGCCCTTTCGGTCCTGAAGGCACCTCCCAAGAAAAATGCCAAGCCTACTTCCAAATCTCAGACTCTGCACTGAGAAATTTTCCATGGAAATGAACATACCTGTGATACCTGTGATCTTCTATTTTAGGTCGTTATATGCAGGCATGTACCTAACTCCCTGAACACACTGAAGTGATTCATTTTATATTTACTAAAGTCAGCTGGGAATATCAGAGAACAGAACCACCCACAGTCAAGCCAGGAATGAGGGTCAGAGAGTGGTAACTCACACCTTTAATCCCCGCACAGAAATGACAAAGTGGTGACCCACATCTTTAAACCCAGAAGTCAGGAGACAGAGCTCTCTCTGTGCTTCTGTGAGTTCAAGGCCTAACGAGCAAACAGGAGTAGCTCACACCTTGAATCCTAACTCTAGGATTTATGAAGCAGAGTTGAACCTGGAAGTGAAACAACTGGGCAAAGAAGAGAATTGAGGCAGGTGGAGGGAGTGAGTCACTGGGGGATTATGGGAAAGGGACCAGCCGGCTCCTGCTGGAAGACCCTTGAAGATAGCTTTTACTGTGAGAAATTGGCTGAGGGAGAATTGACTGGGGTCTCTTTCCTCTCTCGGGTAGTCCAGCTTTTCTCCAATATCTGGCTCTACGTTTTCATTAAATACCAACGGAACTTAAGTTTTTTTAGTTACTGGTTACTGCTCTTTGTTCCCTATCCTTGTGTTTT
The DNA here is from genome assembly GCA_033318265.1 of Phyllotis vaccarum. Taxonomy (NCBI): domain Eukaryota; kingdom Metazoa; phylum Chordata; class Mammalia; order Rodentia; family Cricetidae; genus Phyllotis; species Phyllotis vaccarum. Next base: position 164,735,708 of record JARWLC010000001.1, on the reverse strand, counting down.
TGAATCTGGCTTCTAGTAATTGATCCTTGCCTGGTCCCCTACCTGTGTCTATGGTCCATGGTCCCTGGTCTCGGAACCTGGGTCGTCCCTGTGCCCTGTGTCCTGTGCCCTAGATTATTGTCCTTGGCACCGGGCTCCTGGTTCTGGTCTCATATGTCTGGTCCCTGGATCCTCATCTTTGTGTCTGAATTGAAGTCCCCTTCGTTTCTTGGTCTCTCTTAATTGGTCAACAGTCAGTGATTTCCTGGGTTTCCCAGGAACCCTTGCATAAAAGGACACAGACAGAGAACTACTGATCTAGAGTTCAGGGTTTGCACGCCAGGACAGAAAACTGAAGGCTCCTTTACATTATTTTTTAAAAATTTATTTATTTAATAGTACATTAAATTTACTATCAAAAAGCAACGTACAATAGGAAATACTTTCATTCAAAACAAAACAAAACAAAACCAAAACCACTACAGTAGATGACTACATCTTCCTAAGCTCATGGGTAGCTGACAGAGTAGAAAGGCCTTACTGGGCAATTGAAGGTGCCAGGAGGATACGTGTATATGAGGGAACTCTTGGCCACATTCAGGAAACTTAAACATCCATCCTCACAATCAAAGAGCACGCCAACCCGGCCCAGTGGCTTCTCTATAAAGTGATGGAAGATCGGGCACGTGGTGAGGAGATTATAATGATTACCCTCCTTCAAACACACGAGAAGAAATGTACCCTCCGGGTCAATCAGTTCGTGTCTTTGCCTTATCCAGGAATCCGTACAGATCCCCAGAGCCCAGTCCGAAGAGGGCCCCACATCCAGTTCCCAGTAATATTTTCCCGACGTGAAGCTCTGGGATGCCCAAGAATCCAAATAGGACCTGGTAGAATCCTCGGGAGTATCCTTACGCTCAGGTCTGAGGCTGGATCTTCTCAGGACCTTAAATAGGTTCGCGTTGGCAGGGAGTAGTGTTATATTTTCAAAGTCAATGTCAGCTTCGAAACTGTTGAACCTTTCATTGAGTCCAATAATGGGTAAGGCGCAGAGCTCTGGTTTCACGGTCCGGGACCTGTTCAGCTGCTTTGACTCACTTCTTCCTAAAACGTCTTCTGAACCCTGGAGCAGCACCGCATATGGCTCCTGGGACATTTCCATCAGCTCCTGATACATTTCTCTGAGTTGTTGGCTCTTTTGGACCCTCATGGCTTCACTTCTCCTGAGTTTCGCTAAACCACGTCGGCCTTCTTTTCTCACAGACTTAAGATGCTGCACTTCCTCTTCAGAGAGGACAGGATGCAGTCTCCTATACTCGGTCCTGACCATGTCTTCCCGAAGAGTCAGGTAGTCCGTCCACAGAGTCACTGTTCTGTGCTCTGCCTCTATGTGCTCTTCATTCTCTCGGATCTTCTCCCATAGGCATGCCATTTGCTTCAGAAGTCTTTCCATTTGACCCTCGGCAGCGACTTCGATGGGACAGTGTCTGTGGCCTCTGTCATGGGAGTCCTCGCAGAGCTGACACAGGTAGCTCCTGTTCTCGGCACAGAAGATTCTCCTCGTCTCCCCGTGGGTCGCACACTTGTGCTCCTCAGAGCTCAGGTCTTTCCTGAGGCTTTCTAGTCTGGCAGTGGACACCAGCTTCTTCAGAAAAGTGTTGGTTTTCAAATCCTTCTGCTGGGATGGTTCCCTACAAGTAGGGCAGCGGACAGGGAGGGCCATGTCTTCCCAGGAAAGGAGGAGGCAGGCTCGACAGAAGCTGTGGCCACAGCTTATGGTGACCGGGTCTGTGAGGCAGCTCAGGCAGATGAGGCAGCTGAGTTCTTCTTGGAAGGCTGGTGAGGTGTCCGACTCCATCTTCCCACAGAATTTTCTCTGGGCTCAGCGAAGAATTTCAATCAGCTCGGCCTTAGGGGCTGATCCTCAGTGTGTGGATAGACTTGGCGGTCTCTGGAGGAGCCAGAACGTTCGGAAACAACACTCTGTCTGCTCTGCTCACGACTGAACCTGGCCAGGTCCTGGACTGAGTCTGGAAGGGCCACTCCCACTCCCTCCCAAGTTGCTTCTACTAGAGATTCCCACAGGTGAATGGTGGGTAGAAGATTGAATTAACTGTGGCCAATCTGCACAAGCAATCTCCCAGGCCGATTTCCTGAGTCCCTGCTTATCTGGGTGGGGTAGCTCATGCCTTTAATCCTAGAATGGTAGAGAAAGGCTTGCTGAAACAGGAGTTGGAGTTCCGGATCTGTCCAGCCTGTATGGTGAGAACTTGTCTAAAGAAGAAAAAGACTGATTTTGGTATACTATTTGACGTTCCTGAATATTTTGTGGCGTGCTTTTCCTCTTACATGTCAATCTATGATTTTAGCAGATTTCAACATTAAACATTTCTTTTTGGTTATTTTATAATTTTGTTCTACTGACTTTTTTTTTTTTTATTATTATTATCATCATATTCCTCTGAACTCCACTTTTTTGGAGATTCGTCTCCTTCTCCATCCAGCCAAATTTCTCCTATTTCCTTTTCTCTTTTTTTATAAAATACTTGGTGAGCTTGGCAGTGCTTTTGCACACCTTTAATTCCAGGACTCCGGAGGCAGCGGAAGCTGGATCTCTGTGAGTTCTAGGCTAGCCTGACCTACCAATGGAGTTGCAAAACAGGCTGGCTCCAAGGCTACACAGAGAAATCCTGTCTCAACAAAAGTGGTGGGCTGATGTGGAATGAACTAAAGGTCTAAGGGGTTGTGGGGTTTGTTTTTTTTTCCCCCCTTGGGAAGGAATTTTCTTGATTGACTCATTTGAGGTGGGAAGCCCAGATGTTTTGAGGTCTAAGCATCCACCTTATATCTCAGCTGCTCCTTCTGGTGGCAGCCTATAGGATACTCACAGAAGAAGGAAACACTTTCATCTGGCCTTTCTGTCTTCTTATGTTTGGTTTGTTTTTTGTTTTTGTTTTTTTTTGTGTGTGTGTGTGTGTTTGTTTTTTTTTTTTTTTCTGACTGAGTTTCTCTGTAGCTTTGGAGCCTGTCCTGAAACTCACTGTGTAGTCTAGGCTGACCTGAACTCACATAGTTCCACCTATCAGTGTCTCCTGAGTGTTGGGATTAATGTGTGTGCAACCACAGCCTGGCTTATTTTTACGCTATTCTAAAGCATACTGAAGACCAGCTGAGACATCCAGTCTTGTAGAAGAGTTGTGCGCTGGGTTCTCTCTCTCTCTCTCTCTCTCTCTCTCTCTCTCTCTCTCTCTCTCTCTCTCACACACACACACACACACACACACACACACACACTCACACACACACAGGTTTTTGGGGTTTAGCAGCTCTAAGTACACAGTCAGTCAAGCCAGGGGATTCTCAATCTCTGTTTTGGGTGTGTAGTTGTATAATGAACACATAGTCTTGTGTTTTAAATTGCGTTAGGCTCTGTGTTAGTTATGGTTTTGTTGCTGAGATAGAACACCAAGACCAAGGCAGTTTGTACACTTGTAGAGGGAAAAGTTTATTTGTACTTAGGGACCCAGTGGGAAAAGTGCCCATCATGATGGAGTAGCCTGGCAGCAAGCAGAAGGTCTAGAGCCTGGAGCAGGAAGCAGAATGATCACATCCTCTACCATAAGCTCAAAGCAGAGAGGAAAATGGAGCCCCTAGTGGTCCATTTCCCCCACCAAGGCAGTACTTCCTAAAGCGCCCACAGAGTACCATCAAACACTGACGCCTACATGAGGGGTGTCTCTCAGAACAACCACCACAGATTCCAATGCATATGAAATACCTTGCTGTGGCATGGGTGGAGGAGGCAGGGCTGGGGGGAGGGGGACTATGGGGATGTTGAGTGGTGCGGAGATGCTCTGTACTCTAATGAAAATTGGCCGGATTGTTCAATATACATACAGAAAAGCCGTTGTTGTTTTGCATTAGGCTCCTGTACTGGTACTCAAATGGACCCGATCAAGTACGAAAGGTCAGGTCCTACACACTTAAGTTCAACAAGCTGATAGACCGATAGATACCTTGCCCATCCTTGATCAGCCATGCTCTGTTTGTTAATGCTCATGGGTGGAGCTGCCATGTCTGAGTGGTTACTGAGGAAGAGTGGATGGGGGAGGGGTGTGGATGGCAGTGAGGGGGAAGGAAAGAGAGGAGGTCCATCCAGGAACTGTTGGGAAAAGGTGCAGAGATCCACAGCTAAGCTTGTTTGGCTTTGGGCAGCAGAGCTTAGACATGCAAAGGAATTACTATTCCTGGCTATTTTGCACAGGGATATGAGAGCTGATGAATCCATTTTCTGTGCCAACCGTTTCCCAGGTGAACAGCTTTTAGGATAATCTGCAAATGTATCATCAGTCACTGGGATCTGAGCTTCATTACCTAGAATGGTGACAATATTTACCTTGCATTCCATTGTTGATTTTTTTTTCTTTCTATCCTTAGCCCTTTCGGTCCTGAAGGCACCTCCCAAGAAAAATGCCAAGCCTACTTCCAAATCTCAGACTCTGCACTGAGAAATTTTCCATGGAAATGAACATACCTGTGATACCTGTGATCTTCTATTTTAGGTCGTTATATGCAGGCATGTACCTAACTCCCTGAACACACTGAAGTGATTCATTTTATATTTACTAAAGTCAGCTGGGAATATCAGAGAACAGAACCACCCACAGTCAAGCCAGGAATGAGGGTCAGAGAGTGGTAACTCACACCTTTAATCCCCGCACAGAAATGACAAAGTGGTGACCCACATCTTTAAACCCAGAAGTCAGGAGACAGAGCTCTCTCTGTGCTTCTGTGAGTTCAAGGCCTAACGAGCAAACAGGAGTAGCTCACACCTTGAATCCTAACTCTAGGATTTATGAAGCAGAGTTGAACCTGGAAGTGAAACAACTGGGCAAAGAAGAGAATTGAGGCAGGTGGAGGGAGTGAGTCACTGGGGGATTATGGGAAAGGGACCAGCCTGCTCCTGCTGGAAGACCCTTGAAGATAGCTTTTACTGTGAGAAATTGGCTGAGGGAGAATTGACTGGGGTCTCTTTCCTCTCTCGGGTAGTCCAGCTTTTCTCCAATATCTGGCTCTACGTTTTCATTAAATACCAACGGAACTTAAGTTTTTTTAGTTACTGGTTACTGCTCTTTGTTCCCTATCCTTGTGTTTTTGAATCTGGCTTCTAGTAATTGATCCTTGCCTGGTCCCCTACCTGTGTCTATGGTCCATGGTCCCTGGTCTCGGAACCTGGGTCGTCCCTGTGCCCTGTGTCCTGTGCCCTAGATTATTGTCCTTGGCACCGGGCTCCTGGTTCTGGTCTCATATGTCTGGTCCCTGGATCCTCATCTTTGTGTCTGAATTGAAGTCCCCTTCGTTTCTTGGTCTCTCTTAATTGGTCAACAGTCAGTGATTTCCTGGGTTTCCCAGGAACCCTTGCATAAAAGGACACAGAGAGAGAACTACTGATCTAGAGTTCAGGGTTTGCACGCCAGGACAGAAAACTGAAGGCTCCTTTACATTATTTTTTAAAAATTTATTTATTTAATAGTACATTAAATTTACTATCAAAAAGCAACGTACAATAGGAAATACTTTCATTCAAAACAAAACAAAACAAAACAAAACCAAAACCAAAACCACTACAGTAGATGACTACATCTTCCTAAGCTCATGGGTAGCTGACAGAGTAGAAAGGCCTTACTGGGCAATTGAAGGTGCCAGGAGGATACGTGTATATGAGGGAACTCTTGGCCACATTCAGGAAACTTAAACATCCATCCTCACAATCAAAGAGCACGCCAACCCGGCCCAGTGGCTTCTCTATAAAGTGATGGAAGATCGGGCACGTGGTGAGGAGATTATAATGATTACCCTCCTTCAAACACACGAGAAGAAATGTACCCTCCGGGTCAATCAGTTCGTGTCTTTGCCTTATCCAGGAATCCGTACAGATCCCCAGAGCCCAGTCCGAAGAGGGCCCCACATCCAGTTCCCAGTAATATTTTCCCGACGTGAAGCTCTGGGATGCCCAAGAATCCAAATAGGACCTGGTAGAATCCTCGGGAGTATCCTTACGCTCAGGTCTGAGGCTGGATCTTCTCAGGACCTTAAATAGGTTCGCGTTGGCAGGGAGTAGTGTTATATTTTCAAAGTCAATGTCAGCTTCGAAACTGTTGAACCTTTCATTGAGTCCAATAATGGGTAAGGCGCAGAGCTCTGGTTTCACGGTCCGGGACCTGTTCAGCTGCTTTGACTCACTTCTTCCTAAAACGTCTTCTGAACCCTGGAGCAGCACCGCATATGGCTCCTGGGACATTTCCATCAGCTCCTGATACATTTCTCTGAGTTGTTGGCTCTTTTGGACCCTCATGGCTTCACTTCTCCTGAGTTTCGCTAAACCACGTCGGCCTTCTTTTCTCACAGACTTAAGATGCTGCACTTCCTCTTCAGAGAGGACAGGATGCAGTCTCCTATACTCGGTCCTGACCATGTCTTCCCGAAGAGTCAGGTAGTCCGTCCACAGAGTCACTGTTCTGTGCTCTGCCTCTATGTGCTCTTCATTCTCTCGGATCTTCTCCCATAGGCATGCCATTTGCTTCAGAAGTCTTTCCATTTGACCCTCGGCAGCGACTTCGATGGGACAGTGTCTGTGGCCTCTGTCATGGGAGTCCTCGCAGAGCTGACACAGGTAGCTCCTGTTCTCGGCACAGAAGATTCTCCTCGTCTCCCCGTGGGTCGCACACTTGTGCTCCTCAGAGCTCAGGTCTTTCCTGAGGCTTTCTAGTCTGGCAGTGGACACCAGCTTCTTCAGAAAAGTGTTGGTTTTCAAATCCTTCTGCTGGGATGGTTCCCTACAAGTAGGGCAGCGGACAGGGAGGGCCATGTCTTCCCAGGAAAGGAGGAGGCAGGCTCGACAGAAGCTGTGGCCACAGCTTATGGTGACCGGGTCTGTGAGGCAGCTCAGGCAGATGAGGCAGCTGAGTTCTTCTTGGAAGGCTGGTGAGGTGTCCGACTCCATCTTCCCACAGAATTTTCTCTGGGCTCAGCGAAGAATTTCAATCAGCTCGGCCTTAGGGGCTGATCCTCAGTGTGTGGATAGACTTGGCGGTCTCTGGAGGAGCCAGAACGTTCGGAAACAACACTCTGTCTGCTCTGCTCACGACTGAACCTGGCCAGGTCCTGGACTGAGTCTGGAAGGGCCACTCCCACTCCCTCCCAAGTTGCTTCTACTAGAGATTCCCACAGGTGAATGGTGGGTAGAAGATTGAATTAACTGTGGCCAATCTGCACAAGCAATCTCCCAGGCCGATTTCCTGAGTCCCTGCTTATCTGGGTGGGGTAGCTCATGCCTTTAATCCTAGAATGGTAGAGAAAGGCTTGCTGAAACAGGAGTTGGAGTTCCGGATCTGTCCAGCCTGTATGGTGAGAACTTGTCTAAAGAAGAAAAAGACTGATTTTGGTATACTATTTGACGTTCCTGAATATTTTGTGGCGTGCTTTTCCTCTTACATGTCAATCTATGATTTTAGCAGATTTCAACATTAAACATTTCTTTTTGGTTATTTTATAATTTTGTTCTACTGACTTTTTTTTTTTTTATTATTATTATCATCATATTCCTCTGAACTCCACTTTTTTGGAGATTCGTCTCCTTCTCCATCCAGCCAAATTTCTCCTATTTCCTTTTCTCTTTTTTTATAAAATACTTGGTGAGCTTGGCAGTGCTTTTGCACACCTTTAATTCCAGGACTCCGGAGGCAGCGGAAGCTGGATCTCTGTGAGTTCTAGGCTAGCCTGACCTACCAATGGAGTTGCAAAACAGGCTGGCTCCAAGGCTACACAGAGAAATCCTGTCTCAACAAAAGTGGTGGGCTGATGTGGAATGAACTAAAGGTCTAAGGGGTTGTGGGGTTTGTTTTTTTTTCCCCCCTTGGGAAGGAATTTTCTTGATTGACTCATTTGAGGTGGGAAGCCCAGATGTTTTGAGGTCTAAGCATCCACCTTATATCTCAGCTGCTCCTTCTGGTGGCAGCCTATAGGATACTCACAGAAGAAGGAAACACTTTCATCTGGCCTTTCTGTCTTCTTATGTTTGGTTTGTTTTTTGTTTTTGTTTTTTTTTGTGTGTGTGTGTGTGTTTGTTTTTTTTTTTTTTTCTGACTGAGTTTCTCTGTAGCTTTGGAGCCTGTCCTGAAACTCACTGTGTAGTCTAGGCTGACCTGAACTCACATAGTTCCACCTATCAGTGTCTCCTGAGTGTTGGGATTAATGTGTGTGCAACCACAGCCTGGCTTATTTTTACGCTATTCTAAAGCATACTGAAGACCAGCTGAGACATCCAGTCTTGTAGAAGAGTTGTGCGCTGGGTTCTCTCTCTCTCTCTCTCTCTCTCTCTCTCTCTCTCTCTCTCTCTCTCTCTCTCTCACACACACACACACACACACACACACACTCACACACACACAGGTTTTTGGGGTTTAGCAGCTCTAAGTACACAGTCAGTCAAGCCAGGGGATTCTCAATCTCTGTTTTGGGTGTGTAGTTGTATAATGAACACATAGTCTTGTGTTTTAAATTGCGTTAGGCTCTGTGTTAGTTATGGTTTTGTTGCTGAGATAGAACACCAAGACCAAGGCAGTTTGTACACTTGTAGAGGGAAAAGTTTATTTGTACTTAGGGACCCAGTGGGAAAAGTGCCCATCATGATGGAGTAGCCTGGCAGCAAGCAGAAGGTCTAGAGCCTGGAGCAGGAAGCAGAATGATCACATCCTCTACCATAAGCTCAAAGCAGAGAGGAAAATGGAGCCCCTAGTGGTCCATTTCCCCCACCAAGGCAGTACTTCCTAAAGCGCCCACAGAGTACCATCAAACACTGACGCCTACATGAGGGGTGTCTCTCAGAACAACCACCACAGATTCCAATGCATATGAAATACCTTGCTGTGGCATGGGTGGAGGAGGCAGGGCTGGGGGGAGGGGGACTATGGGGATGTTGAGTGGTGCGGAGATGCTCTGTACTCTAATGAAAATTGGCCGGATTGTTCAATATACATACAGAAAAGCCGTTGTTGTTTTGCATTAGGCTCCTGTACTGGTACTCAAATGGACCCGATCAAGTACGAAAGGTCAGGTCCTACACACTTAAGTTCAACAAGCTGATAGACCGATAGATACCTTGCCCATCCTTGATCAGCCATGCTCTGTTTGTTAATGCTCATGGGTGGAGCTGCCATGTCTGAGTGGTTACTGAGGAAGAGTGGATGGGGGAGGGGTGTGGATGGCAGTGAGGGGGAAGGAAAGAGAGGAGGTCCATCCAGGAACTGTTGGGAAAAGGTGCAGAGATCCACAGCTAAGCTTGTTTGGCTTTGGGCAGCAGAGCTTAGACATGCAAAGGAATTACTATTCCTGGCTATTTTGCACAGGGATATGAGAGCTGATGAATCCATTTTCTGTGCCAACCGTTTCCCAGGTGAACAGCTTTTAGGATAATCTGCAAATGTATCATCAGTCACTGGGATCTGAGCTTCATTACCTAGAATGGTGACAATATTTACCTTGCATTTCATTGTTGATTTTTTTTTTCTTTCTATCCTTAGCCCTTTCGGTCCTGAAGGCACCTCCCAAGAAAAATGCCAAGCCTACTTCCAAATCTCAGACTCTGCACTGAGAAATTTTCCATGGAAATGAACATACCTGTGATACCTGTGATCTTCTATTTTAGGTCGTTATATGCAGGCATGTACCTAACTCCCTGAACACACTGAAGTGATTCATTTTATATTTACTAAAGTCAGCTGGGAATATCAGAGAACAGAACCACCCACAGTCAAGCCAGGAATGAGGGTCAGAGAGTGGTAACTCACACCTTTAATCCCCGCACAGAAATGACAAAGTGGTGACCCACATCTTTAAACCCAGAAGTCAGGAGACAGAGCTCTCTCTGTGCTTCTGTGAGTTCAAGGCCTAACGAGCAAACAGGAGTAGCTCACACCTTGAATCCTAACTCTAGGATTTATGAAGCAGAGTTGAACCTGGAAGTGAAACAACTGGGCAAAGAAGAGAATTGAGGCAGGTGGAGGGAGTGAGTCACTGGGGGATTATGGGAAAGGGACCAGCCTGCTCCTGCTGGAAGACCCTTGAAGATAGCTTTTACTGTGAGAAATTGGCTGAGGGAGAATTGACTGGGGTCTCTTTCCTCTCTCGGGTAGTCCAGCTTTTCTCCAATATCTGGCTCTACGTTTTCATTAAATACCAACGGAACTTAAGTTTTTTTAGTTACTGGTTACTGCTCTTTGTTCCCTATCCTTGTGTTTTTGAATCTGGCTTCTAGTAATTGATCCTTGCCTGGTCCCCTACCTGTGTCTATGGTCCATGGTCCCTGGTCTCGGAACCTGGGTCGTCCCTGTGCCCTGTGTCCTGTGCCCTAGATTATTGTCCTTGGCACCGGGCTCCTGGTTCTGGTCTCATATGTCTGGTCCCTGGATCCTCATCTTTGTGTCTGAATTGAAGTCCCCTTCGTTTCTTGGTCTCTCTTAATTGGTCAACAGTCAGTGATTTCCTGGGTTTCCCAGGAACCCTTGCATAAAAGGACACAGAGAGAGAACTACTGATCTAGAGTTCAGGGTTTGCACGCCAGGACAGAAAACTGAAGGCTCCTTTACATTATTTTTTAAAAATTTATTTATTTAATAGTACATTAAATTTACTATCAAAAAGCAACGTACAATAGGAAATACTTTCATTCAAAACAAAACAAAACAAAACAAAACCAAAACCAAAACCACTACAGTAGATGACTACATCTTCCTAAGCTCATGGGTAGCTGACAGAGTAGAAAGGCCTTACTGGGCAATTGAAGGTGCCAGGAGGATACGTGTATATGAGGGAACTCTTGGCCACATTCAGGAAACTTAAACATCCATCCTCACAATCAAAGAGCACGCCAACCCGGCCCAGTGGCTTCTCTATAAAGTGATGGAAGATCGGGCACGTGGTGAGGAGATTATAATGATTACCCTCCTTCAAACACACGAGAAGAAATGTACCCTCCGGGTCAATCAGTTCGTGTCTTTGCCTTATCCAGGAATCCGTACAGATCCCCAGAGCCCAGTCCGAAGAGGGCCCCACATCCAGTTCCCAGTAATATTTTCCCGACGTGAAGCTCTGGGATGCCCAAGAATCCAAATAGGACCTGGTAGAATCCTCGGGAGTATCCTTACGCTCAGGTCTGAGGCTGGATCTTCTCAGGACCTTAAATAGGTTCGCGTTGGCAGGGAGTAGTGTTATATTTTCAAAGTCAATGTCAGCTTCGAAACTGTTGAACCTTTCATTGAGTCCAATAATGGGTAAGGTGCAGAGCTCTGGTTTCACGGTCCGGGACCTGTTCAGCTGCTTTGACTCACTTCTTCCTAAAACGTCTTCTGAACCCTGGAGCAGCACCGCATATGGCTCCTGGGACATTTCCATCAGCTCCTGATACATTTCTCTGAGTTGTTGGCTCTTTTGGACCCTCATGGCTTCACTTCTCCTGAGTTTCGCTAAACCACGTCGGCCTTCTTTTCTCACAGACTTAAGATGCTGCACTTCCTCTTCAGAGAGGACAGGATGCAGTCTCCTATACTCGGTCCTGACCATGTCTTCCCGAAGAGTCAGGTAGTCCGTCCACAGAGTCACTGTTCTGTGCTCTGCCTCTATGTGCTCTTCATTCTCTCGGATCTTCTCCCATAGGCATGCCATTTGCTTCAGAAGTCTTTCCATTTGACCCTCGGCAGCGACTTCGATGGGACAGTGTCTGTGGCCTCTGTCATGGGAGTCCTCGCAGAGCTGACACAGGTAGCTCCTGTTCTCGGCACAGAAGATTCTCCTCGTCTCCCCGTGGGTCGCACACTTGTGCTCCTCAGAGCTCAGGTCTTTCCTGAGGCTTTCTAGTCTGGCAGTGGACACCAGCTTCTTCAGAAAAGTGTTGGTTTTCAAATCCTTCTGCTGGGATGGTTCCCTACAAGTAGGGCAGCGGACAGGGAGGGCCATGTCTTCCCAGGAAAGGAGGAGGCAGGCTCGACAGAAGCTGTGGCCACAGCTTATGGTGACCGGGTCTGTGAGGCAGCTCAGGCAGATGAGGCAGCTGAGTTCTTCTTGGAAGGCTGGTGAGGTGTCCGACTCCATTTCCCCACAGAATTTTCTCTGGGCTCAGCGAAGAATTTCAATCAGCTCGGCCTTAGGGGCTGATCCTCAGTGTGTGGATAGACTTGGCGGTCTCTGGAGGAGCCAGAACGTTCGGAAACAACACTCTGTCTGCTCTGCTCACGACTGAACCTGGCCAGGTCCTGGACTGAGTCTGGAAGGGCCACTCCCACTCCCTCCCAAGTTGCTTCTACTAGAGATTCCCACAGGTGAATGGTGGGTAGAAGATTGAATTAACTGTGGCCAATCTGCACAAGCAATCTCCCAGGCCGATTTCCTGAGTCCCTGCTTATCTGGGTGGGGTAGCTCATGCCTTTAATCCTAGAATGGTAGAGAAAGGCTTGCTGAAACAGGAGTTGGAGTTCCGGATCTGTCCAGCCTGTATGGTGAGAACTTGTCTAAAGAAGAAAAAGACTGATTTTGGTATACTATTTGACGTTCCTGAATATTTTGTGGCGTGCTTTTCCTCTTACATGTCAATCTATGATTTTAGCAGATTTCAACATTAAACATTTCTTTTTGGTTATTTTATAATTTTGTTCTACTGACTTTTTTTTTTTATTATTATTATTATCATCATATTCCTCTGAACTCCACTTTTTTGGAGATTCGTCTCCTTCTCCATCCAGCCAAATTTCTCCTATTTCCTTTTCTCTTTTTTTATAAAATACTTGGTGAGCTTGGCAGTGCTTTTGCACACCTTTAATTCCAGGACTCCGGAGGCAGCGGAAGCTGGATCTCTGTGAGTTCTAGGCTAGCCTGACCTACCAATGGAGTTGCAAAACAGGCTGGCTCCAAGGCTACACAGAGAAATCCTGTCTCAACAAAAGTGGTGGGCTGATGTGGAATGAACTAAAGGTCTAAGGGGTTGTGGGGTTTGTTTTTTTTTCCCCCCTTGGGAAGGAATTTTCTTGATTGACTCATTTGAGGTGGGAAGCCCAGATGTTTTGAGGTCTAAGCATCCACCTTATATCTCAGCTGCTCCTTCTGGTGGCAGCCTATAGGATACTCACAGAAGAAGGAAACACTTTCATCTGGCCTTTCTGTCTTCTTATGTTTGGTTTGTTTTTTGTTTTTGTTTTTTTTTTTGTGTGTGTGTGTGTTTGTTTTTTTTTTTTTTTCTGACTGAGTTTCTCTGTAGCTTTGGAGCCTGTCCTGAAACTCACTGTGTAGTCTAGGCTGACCTGAACTCACATAGTTCCACCTATCAGTGTCTCCTGAGTGTTGGGATTAATGTGTGTGCAACCACAGCCTGGCTTATTTTTACGCTATTCTAAAGCATACTGAAGACCAGCTGAGACATCCAGTCTTGTAGAAGAGTTGTGCGCTGGGTTCTCTCTCTCTCTCTCTCTCTCTCTCTCTCTCACACACACACACACACACACACTCACACACACACAGGTTTTTGGGGTTTAGCAGCTCTAAGTACACAGTCAGTCAAGCCAGGGGATTCTCAATCTCTGTTTTGGGTGTGTAGTTGTATAATGAACACATAGTCTTGTGTTTTAAATTGCGTTAGGCTCTGTGTTAGTTATGGTTTTGTTGCTGAGATAGAACACCAAGACCAAGGCAGTTTGTACACTTGTAGAGGGAAAAGTTTATTTGTACTTAGGGACCCAGTGGGAAAAGTGCCCATCATGATGGAGTAGCCTGGCAGCAAGCAGAAGGTCTAGAGCCTGGAGCAGGAAGCAGAATGATCACATCCTCTACCATAAGCTCAAAGCAGAGAGGAAAATGGAGCCCCTAGTGGTCCATTTCCCCCACCAAGGCAGTACTTCCTAAAGCGCCCACAGAGTACCATCAAACACTGACGCCTACATGAGGGGTGTCTCTCAGAACAACCACCACAGATTCCAATGCATATGAAATACCTTGCTGTGGCATGGGTGGAGGAGGCAGGGCTGGGGGGAGGGGGACTATGGGGATGTTGAGTGGTGCGGAGATGCTCTGTACTCTAATGAAAATTGGCCGGATTGTTCAATATACATACAGAAAAGCCGTTGTTGTTTTGCATTAGGCTCCTGTACTGGTACTCAAATGGACCCGATCAAGTACGAAAGGTCAGGTCCTACACACTTAAGTTCAAGAAGCTGATAGACCGATAGATACCTTGCCCATCCTTGATCAGCCATGCTCTGTTTGTTAATGCTCATGGGTGGAGCTGCCATGTCTGAGTGGTTACTGAGGAAGAGTGGATGGGGGAGGGGTGTGGATGGCAGTGAGGGGGAAGGAAAGAGAGGAGGTCCATCCAGGAACTGTTGGGAAAAGGTGCAGAGATCCACAGCTAAGCTTGTTTGGCTTTGGGCAGCAGAGCTTAGACATGCAAAGGAATTACTATTCCTGGCTATTTTGCACAGGGATATGAGAGCTGATGAATCCATTTTCTGTGCCAACCGTTTCCCAGGTGAACAGCTTTTAGGATAATCTGCAAATGTATCATCAGTCACTGGGATCTGAGCTTCATTACCTAGAATGGTGACAATATTTACCTTGCATTTCATTGTTGATTTTTTTTTCTTTCTATCCTTAGCCCTTTCGGTCCTGAAGGCACCTCCCAAGAAAAATGCCAAGCCTACTTCCAAATCTCAGACTCTGCACTGAGAAATTTTCCATGGAAATGAACATACCTGTGATACCTGTGATCTTCTATTTTAGGTCGTTATATGCAGGCATGTACCTAACTCCCTGAACACACTGAAGTGATTCATTTTATATTTACTAAAGTCAGCTGGGAATATCAGAGAACAGAACCACCCACAGTCAAGCCAGGAATGAGGGTCAGAGAGTGGTAACTCACACCTTTAATCCCCGCACAGAAATGACAAAGTGGTGACCCACATCTTTAAACCCAGAAGTCAGGAGACAGAGCTCTCTCTGTGCTTCTGTGAGTTCAAGGCCTAACGAGCAAACAGGAGTAGCTCACACCTTGAATCCTAACTCTAGGATTTATGAAGCAGAGTTGAACCTGGAAGTGAAACAACTGGGCAAAGAAGAGAATTGAGGCAGGTGGAGGGAGTGAGTCACTGGGGGATTATGGGAAAGGGACCAGCCTGCTCCTGCTGGAAGACCCTTGAAGATAGCTTTTACTGTGAGAAATTGGCTGAGGGAGAATTGACTGGGGTCTCTTTCCTCTCTCGGGTAGTCCAGCTTTTCTCCAATATCTGGCTCTACGTTTTCATTAAATACCAACGGAACTTAAGTTTTTTTAGTTACTGGTTACTGCTCTTTGTTCCCTATCCTTGTGTTTTTGAATCTGGCTTCTAGTAATTGATCCTTGCCTGGTCCCCTACCTGTGTCTATGGTCCATGGTCCCTGGTCTCGGAACCTGGGTCGTCCCTGTGCCCTGTGTCCTGTGCCCTAGATTATTGTCCTTGGCACCGGGCTCCTGGTTCTGGTCTCATATGTCTGGTCCCTGGATCCTCATCTTTGTGTCTGAATTGAAGTCCCCTTCGTTTCTTGGTCTCTCTTAATTGGTCAACAGTCAGTGATTTCCTGGGTTTCCCAGGAACCCTTGCATAAAAGGACACAGAGAGAGAACTACTGATCTAGAGTTCAGGGTTTGCACGCCAGGACAGAAAACTGAAGGCTCCTTTACATTATTTTTTAAAAATTTATTTATTTAATAGTACATTAAATTTACTATCAAAAAGCAACGTACAATAGGAAATACTTTCATTCAAAACAAAACAAAACAAAACAAAACAAAACCAAAACCAAAACCACTACAGTAGATGACTACATCTTCCTAAGCTCATGGGTAGCTGACAGAGTAGAAAGGCCTTACTGGGCAATTGAAGGTGCCAGGAGGATACGTGTATATGAGGGAACTCTTGGCCACATTCAGGAAACTTAAACATCCATCCTCACAATCAAAGAGCACGCCAACCCGGCCCAGTGGCTTCTCTATAAAGTGATGGAAGATCGGGCACGTGGTGAGGAGATTATAATGATTACCCTCCTTCAAACACACGAGAAGAAATGTACCCTCCGGGTCAATCAGTTCGTGTCTTTGCCTTATCCAGGAATCCGTACAGATCCCCAGAGCCCAGTCCGAAGAGGGCCCCACATCCAGTTCCCAGTAATATTTTCCCGACGTGAAGCTCTGGGATGCCCAAGAATCCAAATAGGACCTGGTAGAATCCTCGGGAGTATCCTTACGCTCAGGTCTGAGGCTGGATCTTCTCAGGACCTTAAATAGGTTCGCGTTGGCAGGGAGTAGTGTTATATTTTCAAAGTCAATGTCAGCTTCGAAACTGTTGAACCTTTCATTGAGTCCAATAATGGGTAAGGCGCAGAGCTCTGGTTTCACGGTCCGGGACCTGTTCAGCTGCTTTGACTCACTTCTTCCTAAAACGTCTTCTGAACCCTGGAGCAGCACCGCATATGGCTCCTGGGACATTTCCATCAGCTCCTGATACATTTCTCTGAGTTGTTGGCTCTTTTGGACCCTCATGGCTTCACTTCTCCTGAGTTTCGCTAAACCACGTCGGCCTTCTTTTCTCACAGACTTAAGATGCTGCACTTCCTCTTCAGAGAGGACAGGATGCAGTCTCCTATACTCGGTCCTGACCATGTCTTCCCGAAGAGTCAGGTAGTCCGTCCACAGAGTCACTGTTCTGTGCTCTGCCTCTATGTGCTCTTCATTCTCTCGGATCTTCTCCCATAGGCATGCCATTTGCTTCAGAAGTCTTTCCATTTGACCCTCGGCAGCGACTTCGATGGGACAGTGTCTGTGGCCTCTGTCATGGGAGTCCTCGCAGAGCTGACACAGGTAGCTCCTGTTCTCGGCACAGAAGATTCTCCTTGTCTCCCCGTGGGTCGCACACTTGTGCTCCTCAGAGCTCAGGTCTTTCCTGAGGCTTTCTAGTCTGGCAGTGGACACCAGCTTCTTCAGAAAAGTGTTGGTTTTCAAATCCTTCTGCTGGGATGGTTCCCTACAAGTAGGGCAGCGGACAGGGAGGGCCATGTCTTCCCAGGAAAGGAGGAGGCAGGCTCGACAGAAGCTGTGGCCACAGCTTATGGTGACCGGGTCTGTGAGGCAGCTCAGGCAGATGAGGCAGCTGAGTTCTTCTTGGAAGGCTGGTGAGGTGTCCGACTCCATCTTCCCACAGAATTTTCTCTGGGCTCAGCGAAGAATTTCAATCAGCTCGGCCTTAGGGGCTGATCCTCAGTGTGTGGATAGACTTGGCGGTCTCTGGAGGAGCCAGAACGTTCGGAAACAACACTCTGTCTGCTCTGCTCACGACTGAACCTGGCCAGGTCCTGGACTGAGTCTGGAAGGGCCACTCCCACTCCCTCCCAAGTTGCTTCTACTAGAGATTCCCACAGGTGAATGGTGGGTAGAAGATTGAATTAACTGTGGCCAATCTGCACAAGCAATCTCCCAGGCCGATTTCCTGAGTCCCTGCTTATCTGGGTGGGGTAGCTCATGCCTTTAATCCTAGAATGGTAGAGAAAGGCTTGCTGAAACAGGAGTTGGAGTTCCGGATCTGTCCAGCCTGTATGGTGAGAACTTGTCTAAAGAAGAAAAAGACTGATTTTGGTATACTATTTGACGTTCCTGAATATTTTGTGGCGTGCTTTTCCTCTTACATGTCAATCTATGATTTTAGCAGATTTCAACATTAAACATTTCTTTTTGGTTATTTTATAATTTTGTTCTACTGACTTTTTTTTTTTTTATTATTATTATCATCATATTCCTCTGAACTCCACTTTTTTGGAGATTCGTCTCCTTCTCCATCCAGCCAAATTTCTCCTATTTCCTTTTCTCTTTTTTTATAAAATACTTGGTGAGCTTGGCAGTGCTTTTGCACACCTTTAATTCCAGGACTCCGGAGGCAGCGGAAGCTGGATCTCTGTGAGTTCTAGGCTAGCCTGACCTACCAATGGAGTTGCAAAACAGGCTGGCTCCAAGGCTACACAGAGAAATCCTGTCTCAACAAAAGTGGTGGGCTGATGTGGAATGAACTAAAGGTCTAAGGGGTTGTGGGGTTTGTTTTTTTTTCCCCCCTTGGGAAGGAATTTTCTTGATTGACTCATTTGAGGTGGGAAGCCCAGATGTTTTGAGGTCTAAGCATCCACCTTATATCTCAGCTGCTCCTTCTGGTGGCAGCCTATAGGATACTCACAGAAGAAGGAAACACTTTCATCTGGCCTTTCTGTCTTCTTATGTTTGGTTTGTTTTTTGTTTTTGTTTTTTTTTGTGTGTGTGTGTGTGTTTGTTTTTTTTTTTTTTTCTGACTGAGTTTCTCTGTAGCTTTGGAGCCTGTCCTGAAACTCACTGTGTAGTCTAGGCTGACCTGAACTCACATAGTTCCACCTATCAGTGTCTCCTGAGTGTTGGGATTAATGTGTGTGCAACCACAGCCTGGCTTATTTTTACGCTATTCTAAAGCATACTGAAGACCAGCTGAGACATCCAGTCTTGTAGAAGAGTTGTGCGCTGGGTTCTCTCTCTCTCTCTCTCTCTCTCTCTCTCTCTCTCTCTCTCTCTCTCTCTCTCACACACACACACACACACACTCACACACACACAGGTTTTTGGGGTTTAGCAGCTCTAAGTACACAGTCAGTCAAGCCAGGGGATTCTCAATCTCTGTTTTGGGTGTGTAGTTGTATAATGAACACATAGTCTTGTGTTTTAAATTGCGTTAGGCTCTGTGTTAGTTATGGTTTTGTTGCTGAGATAGAACACCAAGACCAAGGCAGTTTGTACACTTGTAGAGGGAAAAGTTTATTTGTACTTAGGGACCCAGTGGGAAAAGTGCCCATCATGATGGAGTAGCCTGGCAGCAAGCAGAAGGTCTAGAGCCTGGAGCAGGAAGCAGAATGATCACATCCTCTACCATAAGCTCAAAGCAGAGAGGAAAATGGAGCCCCTAGTGGTCCATTTCCCCCACCAAGGCAGTACTTCCTAAAGCGCCCACAGAGTACCATCAAACACTGACGCCTACATGAGGGGTGTCTCTCAGAACAACCACCACAGATTCCAATGCATATGAAATACCTTGCTGTGGCATGGGTGGAGGAGGCAGGGCTGGGGGGAGGGGGACTATGGGGATGTTGAGTGGTGCGGAGATGCTCTGTACTCTAATGAAAATTGGCCGGATTGTTCAATATACATACAGAAAAGCCGTTGTTGTTTTGCATTAGGCTCCTGTACTGGTACTCAAATGGACCCGATCAAGTACGAAAGGTCAGGTCCTACACACTTAAGTTCAACAAGCTGATAGACCGATAGACACCTTGCCCATCCTTGATCAGCCATGCTCTGTTTGTTAATGCTCATGGGTGGAGCTGCCATGTCTGAGTGGTTACTGAGGAAGAGTGGATGGGGGAGGGGTGTGGATGGCAGTGAGGGGGAAGGAAAGAGAGGAGGTCCATCCAGGAACTGTTGGGAAAAGGTGCAGAGATCCACAGCTAAGCTTGTTTGGCTTTGGGCAGCAGAGCTTAGACATGCAAAGGAATTACTATTCCTGGCTATTTTGCACAGGGATATGAGAGCTGATGAATCCATTTTCTGTGCCAACCGTTTCCCAGGTGAACAGCTTTTAGGATAATCTGCAAATGTATCATCAGTCACTGGGATCTGAGCTTCATTACCTAGAATGGTGACAATATTTACCTTGCATTTCATTGTTGATTTTTTTTTCTTTCTATCCTTAGCCCTTTCGGTCCTGAAGGCACCTCCCAAGAAAAATGCCAAGCCTACTTCCAAATCTCAGACTCTGCACTGAGAAATTTTCCATGGAAATGAACATACCTGTGATACCTGTGATCTTCTATTTTAGGTCGTTATATGCAGGCATGTACCTAACTCCCTGAACACACTGAAGTGATTCATTTTATATTTACTAAAGTCAGCTGGGAATATCAGAGAACAGAACCACCCACAGTCAAGCCAGGAATGAGGGTCAGAGAGTGGTAACTCACACCTTTAATCCCCGCACAGAAATGACAAAGTGGTGACCCACATCTTTAAACCCAGAAGTCAGGAGACAGAGCTCTCTCTGTGCTTCTGTGAGTTCAAGGCCTAACGAGCAAACAGGAGTAGCTCACACCTTGAATCCTAACTCTAGGATTTATGAAGCAGAGTTGAACCTGGAAGTGAAACAACTGGGCAAAGAAGAGAATTGAGGCAGGTGGAGGGAGTGAGTCACTGGGGGATTATGGGAAAGGGACCAGCCTGCTCCTGCTGGAAGACCCTTGAAGATAGCTTTTACTGTGAGAAATTGGCTGAGGGAGAATTGACTGGGGTCTCTTTCCTCTCTCGGGTAGTCCAGCTTTTCTCCAATATCTGGCTCTACGTTTTCATTAAATACCAACGGAACTTAAGTTTTTTTAGTTACTGGTTACTGCTCTTTGTTCCCTATCCTTGTGTTTTTGAATCTGGCTTCTAGTAATTGATCCTTGCCTGGTCCCCTACCTGTGTCTATGGTCCATGGTCCCTGGTCTCGGAACCTGGGTCGTCCCTGTGCCCTGTGTCCTGTGCCCTAGATTATTGTCCTTGGCACCGGGCTCCTGGTTCTGGTCTCATATGTCTGGTCCCTGGATCCTCATCTTTGTGTCTGAATTGAAGTCCCCTTCGTTTCTTGGTCTCTCTTAATTGGTCAACAGTCAGTGATTTCCTGGGTTTCCCAGGAACCCTTGCATAAAAGGACACAGAGAGAGAACTACTGATCTAGAGTTCAGGGTTTGCACGCCAGGACAGAAAACTGAAGGCTCCTTTACATTATTTTTTAAAAATTTATTTATTTAATAGTACATTAAATTTACTATCAAAAAGCAACGTACAATAGGAAATACTTTCATTCAAAACAAAACAAAACAAAACAAAACCAAAACCAAAACCACTACAGTAGATGACTACATCTTCCTAAGCTCATGGGTAGCTGACAGAGTAGAAAGGCCTTACTGGGCAATTGAAGGTGCCAGGAGGATACGTGTATATGAGGGAACTCTTGGCCACATTCAGGAAACTTAAACATCCATCCTCACAATCAAAGAGCACGCCAACCCGGCCCAGTGGCTTCTCTATAAAGTGATGGAAGATCGGGCACGTGGTGAGGAGATTATAATGATTACCCTCCTTCAAACACAGGAGAAGAAATGTACCCTCCGGGTCAATCAGTTCGTGTCTTTGCCTTATCCAGGAATCCGTACAGATCCCCAGAGCCCAGTCCGAAGAGGGCCCCACATCCAGTTCCCAGTAATATTTTCCCGACGTGAAGCTCTGGGATGCCCAAGAATCCAAATAGGACCTGGTAGAATCCTCGGGAGTATCCTTACGCTCAGGTCTGAGGCTGGATCTTCTCAGGACCTTAAATAGGTTCGCGTTGGCAGGGAGTAGTGTTATATTTTCAAAGTCAATGTCAGCTTCGAAACTGTTGAACCTTTCATTGAGTCCAATAATGGGTAAGGCGCAGAGCTCTGGTTTCACGGTCCGGGACCTGTTCAGCTGCTTTGACTCACTTCTTCCTAAAACGTCTTCTGAACCCTGGAGCAGCACCGCATATGGCTCCTGGGACATTTCCATCAGCTCCTGATACATTTCTCTGAGTTGTTGGCTCTTTTGGACCCTCATGGCTTCACTTCTCCTGAGTTTCGCTAAACCACGTCGGCCTTCTTTTCTCACAGACTTAAGATGCTGCACTTCCTCTTCAGAGAGGACAGGATGCAGTCTCCTATACTCGGTCCTGACCATGTCTTCCCGAAGAGTCAGGTAGTCCGTCCACAGAGTCACTGTTCTGTGCTCTGCCTCTATGTGCTCTTCATTCTCTCGGATCTTCTCCCATAGGCATGCCATTTGCTTCAGAAGTCTTTCCATTTGACCCTCGGCAGCGACTTCGATGGGACAGTGTCTGTGGCCTCTGTCATGGGAGTCCTCGCAGAGCTGACACAGGTAGCTCCTGTTCTCGGCACGGCACAGAAGATTCTCCTCGTCTCCCCGTGGGTCGCACACTTGTGCTCCTCAGAGCTCAGGTCTTTCCTGAGGCTTTCTAGTCTGGCAGTGGACACCAGCTTCTTCAGAAAAGTGTTGGTTTTCAAATCCTTCTGCTGGGATGGTTCCCTACAAGTAGGGCAGCGGACAGGGAGGGCCATGTCTTCCCAGGAAAGGAGGAGGCAGGCTCGACAGAAGCTGTGGCCACAGCTTATGGTGACCGGGTCTGTGAGGCAGCTCAGGCAGATGAGGCAGCTGAGTTCTTCTTGGAAGGCTGGTGAGGTGTCCGACTCCATCTTCCCACAGAATTTTCTCTGGGCTCAGCGAAGAATTTCAATCAGCTCGGCCTTAGGGGCTGATCCTCAGTGTGTGGATAGACTTGGCGGTCTCTGGAGGAGCCAGAACGTTCGGAAACAACACTCTGTCTGCTCTGCTCACGACTGAACCTGGCCAGGTCCTGGACTGAGTCTGGAAGGGCCACTCCCACTCCCTCCCAAGTTGCTTCTACTAGAGATTCCCACAGGTGAATGGTGGGTAGAAGATTGAATTAACTGTGGCCAATCTGCACAAGCAATCTCCCAGGCCGATTTCCTGAGTCCCTGCTTATCTGGGTGGGGTAGCTCATGCCTTTAATCCTAGAATGGTAGAGAAAGGCTTGCTGAAACAGGAGTTGGAGTTCCGGATCTGTCCAGCCTGTATGGTGAGAACTTGTCTAAAGAAGAAAAAGACTGATTTTGGTATACTATTTGACGTTCCTGAATATTTTGTGGCGTGCTTTTCCTCTTACATGTCAATCTATGATTTTAGCAGATTTCAACATTAAACATTTCTTTTTGGTTATTTTATAATTTTGTTCTACTGACTTTTTTTTTTTTTATTATTATTATCATCATATTCCTCTGAACTCCACTTTTTTGGAGATTCGTCTCCTTCTCCATCCAGCCAAATTTCTCCTATTTCCTTTTCTCTTTTTTTATAAAATACTTGGTGAGCTTGGCAGTGCTTTTGCACACCTTTAATTCCAGGACTCCGGAGGCAGCGGAAGCTGGATCTCTGTGAGTTCTAGGCTAGCCTGACCTACCAATGGAGTTGCAAAACAGGCTGGCTCCAAGGCTACACAGAGAAATCCTGTCTCAACAAAAGTGGTGGGCTGATGTGGAATGAACTAAAGGTCTAAGGGGTTGTGGGGTTTGTTTTTTTTTCCCCCCTTGGGAAGGAATTTTCTTGATTGACTCATTTGAGGTGGGAAGCCCAGATGTTTTGAGGTCTAAGCATCCACCTTATATCTCAGCTGCTCCTTCTGGTGGCAGCCTATAGGATACTCACAGAAGAAGGAAACACTTTCATCTGGCCTTTCTGTCTTCTTATGTTTGGTTTGTTTTTTGTTTTTGTTTTTTTTTGTGTGTGTGTGTGTGTTTGTTTTTTTTTTTTTTTCTGACTGAGTTTCTCTGTAGCTTTGGAGCCTGTCCTGAAACTCACTGTGTAGTCTAGGCTGACCTGAACTCACATAGTTCCACCTATCAGTGTCTCCTGAGTGTTGGGATTAATGTGTGTGCAACCACAGCCTGGCTTATTTTTACGCTATTCTAAAGCATACTGAAGACCAGCTGAGACATCCAGTCTTGTAGAAGAGTTGTGCGCTGGGTTCTCTCTCTCTCTCTCTCTCTCTCTCTCTCTCTCTCTCTCTCTCTCTCACACACACACACACACACACACACTCACACACACACAGGTTTTTGGGGTTTAGCAGCTCTAAGTACACAGTCAGTCAAGCCAGGGGATTCTCAATCTCTGTTTTGGGTGTGTAGTTGTATAATGAACACATAGTCTTGTGTTTTAAATTGCGTTAGGCTCTGTGTTAGTTATGGTTTTGTTGCTGAGATAGAACACCAAGACCAAGGCAGTTTGTACACTTGTAGAGGGAAAAGTTTATTTGTACTTAGGGACCCAGTGGGAAAAGTGCCCATCATGATGGAGTAGCCTGGCAGCAAGCAGAAGGTCTAGAGCCTGGAGCAGGAAGCAGAATGATCACATCCTCTACCATAAGCTCAAAGCAGAGAGGAAAATGGAGCCCCTAGTGGTCCATTTCCCCCACCAAGGCAGTACTTCCTAAAGCGCCCACAGAGTACCATCAAACACTGACGCCTACATGAGGGGTGTCTCTCAGAACAACCACCACAGATTCCAATGCATATGAAATACCTTGCTGTGGCATGGGTGGAGGAGGCAGGGCTGGGGGGAGGGGGACTATGGGGATGTTGAGTGGTGCGGAGATGCTCTGTACTCTAATGAAAATTGGCCGGATTGTTCAATATACATACAGAAAAGCCGTTGTTGTTTTGCATTAGGCTCCTGTACTGGTACTCAAATGGACCCGATCAAGTACGAAAGGTCAGGTCCTACACACTTAAGTTCAACAAGCTGATAGACCGATAGACACCTTGCCCATCCTTGATCAGCCATGCTCTGTTTGTTAATGCTCATGGGTGGAGCTGCCATGTCTGAGTGGTTACTGAGGAAGAGTGGATGGGGGAGGGGTGTGGATGGCAGTGAGGGGGAAGGAAAGAGAGGAGGTCCATCCAGGAACTGTTGGGAAAAGGTGCAGAGATCCACAGCTAAGCTTGTTTGGCTTTGGGCAGCAGAGCTTAGACATGCAAAGGAATTACTATTCCTGGCTATTTTGCACAGGGATATGAGAGCTGATGAATCCATTTTCTGTGCCAACCGTTTCCCAGGTGAACAGCTTTTAGGATAATCTGCAAATGTATCATCAGTCACTGGGATCTGAGCTTCATTACCTAGAATGGTGACAATATTTACCTTGCATTTCATTGTTGATTTTTTTTTCTTTCTATCCTTAGCCCTTTCGGTCCTGAAGGCACCTCCCAAGAAAAATGCCAAGCCTACTTCCAAATCTCAGACTCTGCACTGAGAAATTTTCCATGGAAATGAACATACCTGTGATACCTGTGATCTTCTATTTTAGGTCGTTATATGCAGGCATGTACCTAACTCCCTGAACACACTGAAGTGATTCATTTTATATTTACTAAAGTCAGCTGGGAATATCAGAGAACAGAACCACCCACAGTCAAGCCAGGAATGAGGGTCAGAGAGTGGTAACTCACACCTTTAATCCCCGCACAGAAATGACAAAGTGGTGACCCACATCTTTAAACCCAGAAGTCAGGAGACAGAGCTCTCTCTGTGCTTCTGTGAGTTCAAGGCCTAACGAGCAAACAGGAGTAGCTCACACCTTGAATCCTAACTCTAGGATTTATGAAGCAGAGTTGAACCTGGAAGTGAAACAACTGGGCAAAGAAGAGAATTGAGGCAGGTGGAGGGAGTGAGTCACTGGGGGATTATGGGAAAGGGACCAGCCTGCTCCTGCTGGAAGACCCTTGAAGATAGCTTTTACTGTGAGAAATTGGCTGAGGGAGAATTGACTGGGGTCTCTTTCCTCTCTCGGGTAGTCCAGCTTTTCTCCAATATCTGGCTCTACGTTTTCATTAAATACCAACGGAACTTAAGTTTTTTTAGTTACTGGTTACTGCTCTTTGTTCCCTATCCTTGTGTTTTTGAATCTGGCTTCTAGTAATTGATCCTTGCCTGGTCCCCTACCTGTGTCTATGGTCCATGGTCCCTGGTCTCGGAACCTGGGTCGTCCCTGTGCCCTGTGTCCTGTGCCCTAGATTATTGTCCTTGGCACCGGGCTCCTGGTTCTGGTCTCATATGTCTGGTCCCTGGATCCTCATCTTTGTGTCTGAATTGAAGTCCCCTTCGTTTCTTGGTCTCTCTTAATTGGTCAACAGTCAGTGATTTCCTGGGTTTCCCAGGAACCCTTGCATAAAAGGACACAGAGAGAGAACTACTGATCTAGAGTTCAGGGTTTGCACGCCAGGACAGAAAACTGAAGGCTCCTTTACATTATTTTTTAAAAATTTATTTATTTAATAGTACATTAAATTTACTATCAAAAAGCAACGTACAATAGGAAATACTTTCATTCAAAACAAAACAAAACAAAACAAAACCAAAACCAAAACCACTACAGTAGATGACTACATCTTCCTAAGCTCATGGGTAGCTGACAGAGTAGAAAGGCCTTACTGGGCAATTGAAGGTGCCAGGAGGATACGTGTATATGAGGGAACTCTTGGCCACATTCAGGAAACTTAAACATCCATCCTCACAATCAAAGAGCACGCCAACCCGGCCCAGTGGCTTCTCTATAAAGTGATGGAAGATCGGGCACGTGGTGAGGAGATTATAATGATTACCCTCCTTCAAACACACGAGAAGAAATGTACCCTCCGGGTCAATCAGTTCGTGTCTTTGCCTTATCCAGGAATCCGTACAGATCCCCAGAGCCCAGTCCGAAGAGGGCCCCACATCCAGTTCCCAGTAATATTTTCCCGACGTGAAGCTCTGGGATGCCCAAGAATCCAAATAGGACCTGGTAGAATCCTCGGGAGTATCCTTACGCTCAGGTCTGAGGCTGGATCTTCTCAGGACCTTAAATAGGTTCGCGTTGGCAGGGAGTAGTGTTATATTTTCAAAGTCAATGTCAGCTTCGAAACTGTTGAACCTTTCATTGAGTCCAATAATGGGTAAGGCGCAGAGCTCTGGTTTCACGGTCCGGGACCTGTTCAGCTGCTTTGACTCACTTCTTCCTAAAACGTCTTCTGAACCCTGGAGCAGCACCGCATATGGCTCCTGGGACATTTCCATCAGCTCCTGATACATTTCTCTGAGTTGTTGGCTCTTTTGGACCCTCATGGCTTCACTTCTCCTGAGTTTCGCTAAACCACGTCGGCCTTCTTTTCTCACAGACTTAAGATGCTGCACTTCCTCTTCAGAGAGGACAGGATGCAGTCTCCTATACTCGGTCCTGACCATGTCTTCCCGAAGAGTCAGGTAGTCCGTCCACAGAGTCACTGTTCTGTGCTCTGCCTCTATGTGCTCTTCATTCTCTCGGATCTTCTCCCATAGGCATGCCATTTGCTTCAGAAGTCTTTCCATTTGACCCTCGGCAGCGACTTCGATGGGACAGTGTCTGTGGCCTCTGTCATGGGAGTCCTCGCAGAGCTGACACAGGTAGCTCCTGTTCTCGGCACGGCACAGAAGATTCTCCTCGTCTCCCCGTGGGTCGCACACTTGTGCTCCTCAGAGCTCAGGTCTTTCCTGAGGCTTTCTAGTCTGGCAGTGGACACCAGCTTCTTCAGAAAAGTGTTGGTTTTCAAATCCTCCTGCTGGGATGGTTCCCTACAAGTAGGGCAGCGGACAGGGAGGGCCATGTCTTCCCAGGAAAGGAGGAGGCAGGCTCGACAGAAGCTGTGGCCACAGCTTATGGTGACCGGGTCTGTGAGGCAGCTCAGGCAGATGAGGCAGCTGAGTTCTTCTTGGAAGGCTGGTGAGGTGTCCGACTCCATTTCCCCACAGAATTTTCTCTGGGCTCAGCGAAGAATTTCAATCAGCTCGGCCTTAGGGGCTGATCCTCAGTGTGTGGATAGACTTGGCGGTCTCTGGAGGAGCCAGAACGTTCGGAAACAACACTCTGTCTGCTCTGCTCACGACTGAACCTGGCCAGGTCCTGGACTGAGTCTGGAAGGGCCACTCCCACTCCCTCCCAAGTTGCTTCTACTAGAGATTCCCACAGGTGAATGGTGGGTAGAAGATTGAATTAACTGTGGCCAATCTGCACAAGCAATCTCCCAGGCCGATTTCCTGAGTCCCTGCTTATCTGGGTGGGGTAGCTCATGCCTTTAATCCTAGAATGGTAGAGAAAGGCTTGCTGAAACAGGAGTTGGAGTTCCGGATCTGTCCAGCCTGTATGGTGAGAACTTGTCTAAAGAAGAAAAAGACTGATTTTGGTATACTATTTGACGTTCCTGAATATTTTGTGGCGTGCTTTTCCTCTTACATGTCAATCTATGATTTTAGCAGATTTCAACATTAAACATTTCTTTTTGGTTATTTTATAATTTTGTTCTACTGACTTTTTTTTTTTTTTATTATTATTATCATCATATTCCTCTGAACTCCACTTTTTTGGAGATTCGTCTCCTTCTCCATCCAGCCAAATTTCTCCTATTTCCTTTTCTCTTTTTTTATAAAATACTTGGTGAGCTTGGCAGTGCTTTTGCACACCTTTAATTCCAGGACTCCGGAGGCAGCGGAAGCTGGATCTCTGTGAGTTCTAGGCTAGCCTGACCTACCAATGGAGTTGCAAAACAGGCTGGCTCCAAGGCTACACAGAGAAATCCTGTCTCAACAAAAGTGGTGGGCTGATGTGGAATGAACTAAAGGTCTAAGGGGTTGTGGGGTTTGTTTTTTTTTCCCCCCTTGGGAAGGAATTTTCTTGATTGACTCATTTGAGGTGGGAAGCCCAGATGTTTTGAGGTCTAAGCATCCACCTTATATCTCAGCTGCTCCTTCTGGTGGCAGCCTATAGGATACTCACAGAAGAAGGAAACACTTTCATCTGGCCTTTCTGTCTTCTTATGTTTGGTTTGTTTTTTGTTTTTGTTTTTTTTTTTTGTGTGTGTGTGTGTTTGTTTTTTTTTTTTTTCTGACTGAGTTTCTCTGTAGCTTTGGAGCCTGTCCTGAAACTCACTGTGTAGTCTAGGCTGACCTGAACTCACATAGTTCCACCTATCAGTGTCTCCTGAGTGTTGGGATTAATGTGTGTGCAACCACAGCCTGGCTTATTTTTACGCTATTCTAAAGCATACTGAAGACCAGCTGAGACATCCAGTCTTGTAGAAGAGTTGTGCGCTGGGTTCTCTCTCTCTCTCTCTCTCTCTCTCTCTCTCTCTCTCTCTCTCTCTCTCTCACACACACACACACACACACACACACTCACACACACACAGGTTTTTGGGGTTTAGCAGCTCTAAGTACACAGTCAGTCAAGCCAGGGGATTCTCAATCTCTGTTTTGGGTGTGTAGTTGTATAATGAACACATAGTCTTGTGTTTTAAATTGCGTTAGGCTCTGTGTTAGTTATGGTTTTGTTGCTGAGATAGAACACCAAGACCAAGGCAGTTTGTACACTTGTAGAGGGAAAAGTTTATTTGTACTTAGGGACCCAGTGGGAAAAGTGCCCATCATGATGGAGTAGCCTGGCAGCAAGCAGAAGGTCTAGAGCCTGGAGCAGGAAGCAGAATGATCACATCCTCTACCATAAGCTCAAAGCAGAGAGGAAAATGGAGCCCCTAGTGGTCCATTTCCCCCACCAAGGCAGTACTTCCTAAAGCGCCCACAGAGTACCATCAAACACTGACGCCTACATGAGGGGTGTCTCTCAGAACAACCACCACAGATTCCAATGCATATGAAATACCTTGCTGTGGCATGGGTGGAGGAGGCAGGGCTGGGGGGAGGGGGACTATGGGGATGTTGAGTGGTGCGGAGATGCTCTGTACTCTAATGAAAATTGGCCGGATTGTTCAATATACATACAGAAAAGCCGTTGTTGTTTTGCATTAGGCTCCTGTACTGGTACTCAAATGGACCCGATCAAGTACGAAAGGTCAGGTCCTACACACTTAAGTTCAACAAGCTGATAGACCGATAGACACCTTGCCCATCCTTGATCAGCCATGCTCTGTTTGTTAATGCTCATGGGTGGAGCTGCCATGTCTGAGTGGTTACTGAGGAAGAGTGGATGGGGGAGGGGTGTGGATGGCAGTGAGGGGGAAGGAAAGAGAGGAGGTCCATCCAGGAACTGTTGGGAAAAGGTGCAGAGATCCACAGCTAAGCTTGTTTGGCTTTGGGCAGCAGAGCTTAGACATGCAAAGGAATTACTATTCCTGGCTATTTTGCACAGGGATATGAGAGCTGATGAATCCATTTTCTGTGCCAACCGTTTCCCAGGTGAACAGCTTTTAGGATAATCTGCAAATGTATCATCAGTCACTGGGATCTGAGCTTCATTACCTAGAATGGTGACAATATTTACCTTGCATTTCATTGTTGATTTTTTTTTTCTTTCTATCCTTAGCCCTTTCGGTCCTGAAGGCACCTCCCAAGAAAAATGCCAAGCCTATTTCCAAATCTCAGACTCTGCACTGAGAAATTTTCCATGGAAATGAACATACCTGTGATACCTGTGATCTTCTATTTTAGGTCGTTATATGCAGGCATGTACCTAACTCCCTGAACACACTGAAGTGATTCATTTTATATTTACTAAAGTCAGCTGGGAATATCAGAGAACAGAACCACCCACAGTCAAGCCAGGAATGAGGGTCAGAGAGTGGTAACTCACACCTTTAATCCCCGCACAGAAATGACAAAGTGGTGACCCACATCTTTAAACCCAGAAGTCAGGAGACAGAGCTCTCTCTGTGCTTCTGTGAGTTCAAGGCCTAACGAGCAAACAGGAGTAGCTCACACCTTGAATCCTAACTCTAGGATTTATGAAGCAGAGTTGAACCTGGAAGTGAAACAACTGGGCAAAGAAGAGAATTGAGGCAGGTGGAGGGAGTGAGTCACTGGGGGATTATGGGAAAGGGACCAGCCTGCTCTTGCTGGAAGACCCTTGAAGATAGCTTTTACTGTGAGAAATTGGCTGAGGGAGAATTGACTGGGGTCTCTTTCCTCTCTCGGGTAGTCCAGCTTTTCTCCAATATCTGGCTCTACGTTTTCATTAAATACCAACGGAACTTAAGTTTTTTTAGTTACTGGTTACTGCTCTTTGTTCCCTATCCTTGTGTTTTTGAATCTGGCTTCTAGTAATTGATCCTTGCCTGGTCCCCTACCTGTGTCTATGGTCCATGGTCCCTGGTCTCGGAACCTGGGTCGTCCCTGTGCCCTGTGTCCTGTGCCCTGGATTATTGTCCTTGGCACCGGGCTCCTGGTTCTGGTCTCATATGTCTGGTCCCTGGATCCTCATCTTTGTGTCTGAATTGAAGTCCCCTTCGTTTCTTGGTCTCTCTTAATTGGTCAACAGTCAGTGATTTCCTGGGTTTCCCAGGAACCCTTGCATAAAAAGACACAGACAGAGAACTACTGATCTAGAGTTCAGGGTTTGCACGCCAGGACAGAAAACTGAAGGCTCCTTTACATTATTTTTTAAAAATTTATTTATTTAATAGTACATTAAATTTACTATCAAAAAGCAACGTACAATAGGAAATACTTTCATTCAAAACAAAACAAAACAAAACAAAACCAAAACCAAAACCACTACAGTAGATGACTACATCTTCCTAAGCTCATGGGTAGCTGACAGAGTAGAAAGGCCTTACTGGGCAATTGAAGGTGCCAGGAGGATACGTGTATATGAGGGAACTCTTGGCCACATTCAGGAAACTTAAACATCCATCCTCACAATCAAAGAGCACGCCAACCCGGCCCAGTGGCTTCTCTATAAAGTGATGGAAGATCGGGCACGTGGTGAGGAGATTATAATGATTACCCTCCTTCAAACACACGAGAAGAAATGTACCCTCCGGGTCAATCAGTTCGTGTCTTTGCCTTATCCAGGAATCCGTACAGATCCCCAGAGCCCAGTCCGAAGAGGGCCCCACATCCAGTTCCCAGTAATATTTTCCCGACGTGAAGCTCTGTGATGCCCAAGAATCCAAATAGGACCTGGTAGAATCCTCGGGAGTATCCTTACGCTCAGGTCTGAGGCTGGATCTTCTCAGGACCTTAAATAGGTTCGCGTTGGCAGGGAGTAGTGTTATATTTTCAAAGTCAATGTCAGCTTCGAAACTGTTGAACCTTTCATTGAGTCCAATAATGGGTAAGGCGCAGAGCTCTGGTTTCACGGTCCGGGGCCTGTTCAGCTGCTTTGACTCACTTCTTCCTAAAACGTCTTCTGAACCCTGGAGCAGCACCGCATATGGCTCCTGGGACATTTCCATCAGCTCCTGATACATTTCTCTGAGTTGTTGGCTCTTTTGGACCCTCATGGCTTCACTTCTCCTGAGTTTCGCTAAACCACGTCGGCCTTCTTTTCTCACAGACTTAAGATGCTGCACTTCCTCTTCAGAGAGGACAGGATGCAGTCTCCTATACTCGGTCCTGACCATGTCTTCCCGAAGAGTCAGGTAGTCCGTCCACAGAGTCACTGTTCTGTGCTCTGCCTCTATGTGCTCTTCATTCTCTCGGATCTTCTCCCATATGCATGCCATTTGCTTCAGAAGTCTTTCCATTTGACCCTCGGCAGCGACTTCGATGGGACAGTGTCTGTGGCCTCTGTCATGGGAGTCCTCGCAGAGCTGACACAGGTAGCTCCTGTTCTCGGCACAGAAGATTCTCCTTGTCTCCCCGTGGGTCGCACACTTGTGCTCCTCAGAGCTCAGGTCTTTCCTGAGGCTTTCTAGTCTGGCAATGGACACCAGCTTCTTCAGAAAAGTGTTGGTTTTCAAATCCTTCTGCTGGGATGGTTCCCTACAAGTAGGGCAGCGGACAGGGAGGGCCATGTCTTCCCAGGAAAGGAGGAGGCAGGCTCGACAGAAGCTGTGGCCACAGCTTATGGTGACCGGGTCTGTGAGGCAGCTCAGGCAGATGAGGCAGCTGAGTTCTTCTTGGAAGGCTGGTGAGGTGTCCGACTCCATTTCCCCACAGAATTTTCTCTGGGCTCAGCGAAGAATATCAATCAGCTCGGCCTTAGGGGCTGATCCTCAGTGTGTGGATAGACTTGGCGGTCTCTGGAGGAGCCAGAATGTTCGGAAACAACACTCTGCTCTGCTCAAGACTGAACCTGGCTGGGCCCTGGACTGTCTTTATAGAGTCTGGAAGGGCCACGCCCACTCCCTCCCAAGTTGCTTCTACTAGAGCTTCCCACAGGTGAATGGTGGGTAGAAGATTGAATTAACTGTGGCCAATCTGCACAAGCAATCTCCCAGGCCGATTTCCTGAGTCCCTGCTTATCTGGGTGGGGTAGCTCATGCCTTTAATCCTAGAATGGTAGAGAAAGGCTTGCTGAAACAGGAGTTGGAGTTCCGGATCTGTCCAGCCTGTATGGTGAGAACTTGTCTAAAGAAGAAAAAGACTGATTTTGGTATACTATTTGACGTTCCTGAATATTTTGTGGCGTGCTTTTCCTCTTACATGTCAATCTATGATTTTAGCAGATTTCAACATTAAACATTTCTTTTTGGTTATTTTATAATTTTGTTCTACTGACTTTTTTTTTTTTTATTATTATTATCATCATATTCCTCTGAACTCCACTTTTTTGGAGATTCGTCTCCTTCTCCATCCAGCCAAATTTCTCCTATTTCCTTTTCTCTTTTTTTATAAAATACTTGGTGAGCTTGGCAGTGCTTTTGCACACCTTTAATTCCAGGACTCCGGAGGCAGTGGAAGGTGGATCTCTGTGAGTTCTAGGCTAGCCTGGTCTACCAATGGAGTTGCAAAATAGGCTGGCTCCAAGGCTACACAGAGAAATCCTGTCTCAACAAAAGTGGTGGGCTGATGTGGAATGAACTAAAGGTCTAAGAGGTTGTGGTTTTTTTTCCCCCCCCTTGGGAGGGAATTTTCTTGATTGACTCATTTGAGGTGGGAAGCCCCATCTAAATCCAGATGTTTTTAGGTCTGAGCATCCACCTTATATCTCAGCTGCTCCTTCTGGTGGCAGCCTATAGGATACTCACAGAAGAAGGAAGCACTTTCATCTTGCCTTTCCTTCTTCTTATGTTTGGTTTGTTTTTTGGTTTAGTTTCTTTTTGTTTTTGTTTTTTTTTCTGACTGAGTTTCTCTGCAGCTTTGGAGCCTGTCCTGAAACTCTCTGTGTAGTCTAGGCTGACCTGAACTCACATAGTTCCACCTGTCAGTGTCTCCTGAGTGTTGGGATTAATGTGTGTGCAACCACAGCCTGGCTTATTTTTACGCTATTCTAAAGTATACTGAAGACCAGCTGAGACATCCAGTCTTGTAGAAGAGTTGTGCGCAGGGTTCTCTCTTTCTCTCTCTCTCTCTCTCTCTCTCTCTCTGTCTCTCTCTCTCTCTCTCTCTCTCTCTCACACACACACACACACACACACACACACACACATACACTCACACCACACACACACACACACACACACACACACACACACACACACACATGCACGCACAGGTTTTGGGAGTGTGGCAGCTCTAAGTACACAGGCAGTCAAGCCAGGGGATTCTAAATCTCTGATTTGGGTGTGTAGTTGTAAAATTAACACATAGTCTTGTGTTTTAAATTGCGTTAGGCTCTGTGTTAGTACTAGTTTTGTTGCTGAGATAGAACACCAAGACCAAGGCAGTTTGTACACTTGTAGAGGGAAAAGTTTATTTGTACTTAGGGACCCAGTGGGAAAAGTGCCCATCATGATGGAGTAGCCTGGCAGCAAGCAGAAGGTCTAGAGCCTGGAGCAGGAAGCTGAAGGATCACATCCTCTACCATAAGCTCCAAGCAGAGAGGAAAATGGAGCCTCTAGTGGTCCATTTCCCCCACCAAGGCAGTACTTTCTAAAGCGCCCACAAAGTACCATCAAACACTGAAGCCTCCATGAGGGGTGTTTCTCAGAACAACCACCCAAGATTCCAATGCATATGAAATACCTTGCTGTGGCATGGGTGGAGGAGACAGGGCTGGGGGGAGGGGGAGTATGGGGATGTTGAGTGGTGGGGAGATGCTCTGTACTCTAATGAAAATTGGCCGGATTGTTCAATATACATACAGAAAAGCCTTTGCTTTGCATTAGGCTCCCGTACTGGTACTCAAATGGACCCGATCAAGTATGAAAGGTCAGGTCCTACACACTTAAGTTCAACAAGCTGATAGACTGATAGATACCTTGCCCATCCTTGATCAGCCATGCTCTGTTAATGCTCATGGGTGGCCCTGCCATGTCTGAGTGGAGACTGAGGAAGAGTGGATGGGGGAGGGGTGTGGATGGGAGTGAGGGGGAAGGAAAGAGAGGAGGTCCATCCAGGAACTGTTGGGAAAAGATGCAGAGGTCCACAGCTAAGCTTGTTTAGCTTTGGGCAGAAAAGCTTGGATGTGTAAAGGAATTAATATTCATGGACATTTTACATAGGGTTATGAGAGCTGATCAATAAATGTTTGTGCCAACCGTTTCCCAGGTGGACAACTTTTAGGATAATCTGCAAATGTATCATCAGTCACTGGGATCTGAGCTTCATTACCTAGAATGGTGACAATATTTACCTTGCATTAGATTGTTTATTTTTTCTTTCTCTCCTTAGCCCTTTTAGGCCTGAAGTTACTTCCCAAGAAGAGTACCGAAAATACTTCCAAATCTAACATTCTGCATTGAGAAATTTCAAATTAGAATTAAAATACCTGTGATTTTATATTTAAGATGATAATGCATATATGTGACTAACTCCCTGAACACCTTGTCTTGATAATATGTTATATTTCACAAAATCAGCCTGTGGAATATCAGAGAAGAGAATCACAGGTAGTCAAGCCAGGAATGAGGGTCAGAGAGTGGTAACTCACACCTTTAATCACATCACAGGAATGACAAAGTGGTGACTCACACCTTTAATCCCATAACTCAGGGGACAGAGCTGCTTCTGTGTTTCTGTGAGTTCAAGGCCTAACAACCAAGTAGTAGTAGCTCACACATAAATCCTAGCTCTAGGATTTATGATGTAGAGTTGGACCCAGAAGTGAATCAATTAGACAAAGAAGATAATTGAGTCAGGTGGAGGCAGACATTGGGGGATTATGTGGAAGGGACCAGCCAGCTGGAGGATCCTTGAAGATAGCTTTTACTATGAGAAGTTGGCTGAGTAAGAATTGACTGGGGTCTATTTCCTCTCTCTGTTATTCCAGCTTTTCTCCAATATCAGACTCTAAGTTTTCATTAAATACCAACTGAACTCATTTTTCAATCCCTGGTCTCTGCTCTTTGTTCCTTACCCTTGGGCTCTTGAATCTGGCTTCTGGTTTCTGTTCCCTGTGTGGTCCTCTATGCGTCTGGACCAGAGACCATGGTCCATGTAAGATCCTTGGTCCCTGGCCTTTGATTATGGGTCCCCAGGCCCTAATTTATTTTTCTTGCCATTGGCTCTTGATTCTGGTCTCATGTGTCTGGTCATCGGATCCATGTCTTTGGTCCCTGAATTCAGGTCCCTGTTTCTTGGTCTCTTTTAATTGGTCAATAGTTGGTTATTTTCCTGGTTTTCTCCGGAAGCCGTGCACAAAAGGACACAGACAGAGAACTATTGATTTGATTTACAGTTCAGGCTTTTCAATCCAGAAAAAAAATACGGAAGATATCTTTTTTTTGCATTTCATACTATTTTAAAATTTATTAGCAACAAACCAAGTACAGAAGGAAATATTTAAAAATACAGAAACCAGTGAAGTAGATCTTCCTAAGCTCATGGGTAGCTGACAGAGTAGAAAGGCCTTACTGGATAATTGAAGGTGCCAGGAGGATACGTGTATATGAGGGAACTCTTGGCCACATTCAGGAAACTTAAACATCCATGCTCACAATCAAAGAGCATGCCAACCCGGCCCAGTGGCTTCTCTATAAAGTGATGGAAGATCGGGCACGTGGTGAGGAGATTATAATGATTACCCTCCTTCAAACACACAAGAAGAAATGTATCCTCCAGGTCAATCAGTTCGTTTCTTTGCCTTAACCAAGGATCTTTACAGACCCCAACGGCCCAGTCCCAAGAGTCCCCCACATCCAGTTCCCAGTAATACTTCCCAGATACGAATCTTCGTGATCCCCAGGAATCCAAATAGTATCTATTAGAATCCGCAGAAGTATCCTTATGCTGAGGTCTGTGGCTGGATCTTCTCAGGACCTTAAATAGGTTCACACTTAAATTGTGTGGTGTTATGTTTTTAAAGTCAATGTCAGCTTGGAAGTAGTTGAACCTATCAGTCAGACCAGTAATGGGTAAGGCACACAGTTCTGGTTTCACCGTCTGGAGCATGTTCAGCTGCTTTGACTCACTTCTTCCTAAAACGTCTTCTGAACCCTGGAGCAGCACCGCATATGGCTCCTGGGACATTTCCATCAGCTCCTGATACATTTCTCTGAGTTCTTTGCTCTTTTGGACCATCATGGCTTCATTTTTCCAGAGTTCATTTAAGCCAAGTCGGCCTTCATTCATCATAGTCTCAATATGGTGCTCTTCCTCTTCAGAGAGGACGGGATGCAGTCTCCTATACTCGGTCCTGACCATGTCTTCCCGAAGAGTCAGGTAGTCCGTCCACAGAGTCACTGTTCTGTGCTCTGCCTCTATGTGCTCTTCATTCTCTCGGATCTTCTCCCATAGGCATGCCATTTGCTTCAGAAGTCTTTCCATTTGACCCTCGGCAGCGACTTCGATGGGACAGTGTCTGTGGCCTCTGTCATGGGAGTCCTCGCAGAGCTGACACAGGTAGCTCCTGTTCTCGGCACAGAAGATTCTCCTTGTCTCCCTGTGGGTCGCACACTTGTGCTCCTCAGAGCTCAGGTCTTTCCTGAGGCTTTCTAGTCTGGCAATGGACACCAGCTTCTTCAGAACAATGTTGGTTTTCAAATCCTTCTGCTGGGATGGTTCCCTACAAGTAGGGCAGCGAACAGGGAGGGCCATGTCTTCCCAGGATAGGAGGAGGCAGGCTCGACAGAAGCTGTGGCCACAGCTTATGGTGACCGGGTCTGTGAGACAGCTCAGGCAGATGAGGCAGCTGAGTTCTTCTTGGAAGGCTGGTGAGGTGTCCGACTCCATTTCCCCACAGAATTTTCTCTGGGCTCAGCGAAGAATATCAATCAGCTCGGCCTTAGGGGCTGATCCTCAGTGTGTGGATAGACTTGGCAGTCTCTGGAGGAGCCAGAACGTTTGGAAACAACACTCTGTCTGGTCTGCTCAAGACTGAACCTGGCTGGGCCCTGGACTGTCTTTATATAGTCTGGAAGGGCCACGCCCACTCCCTCCCAAGTTGCTTCTACTAGAGCTTCCCACAGGTGAATGGTGGGTAGAAGATTGAATTAACTGTGGCCAATCTGCACAAGCAATCTCCCAGGCCGATTTCCTGAGTCCCTGCTTATCTGGGTGGGGTAGCTCATGCCTTTAATCCTAGAATGGTAGAGAAAGGCTTGCTGAAACAGGAGTTGGAGTTCCGGATCTGTCCAGCCTGTATGGTGAGAACTTGTCTAAAGAAGAAAAAGACTGATTTTGGTATACTATTTGACGTTCCTGAATATTTTGTGGCGTGCTTTTCCTCTTACATGTCAATCTATGATTTTAGCAGATTTCAACATTAATTTCTTATTGGTTATTTTTTAATGATTGTATGTGTCCTCAAATAGGCTCATTAATATATTTCTTCTAGGTTTGGAATGACTGCTACACTCATCTGTTTGTTTTTAGTTAATTCCATATGTAGTCAAACTGACAACCAGGAATAATCATCGCATGGGATGACATTTTTTTTTAGGTGATCTATCAGGGAGCACATTCCCAGTAGAGGCTAATTCTTAGTCTAGGTGTGGGACTTTGTGGTCTTATTTTGTTTGTGCACTAGTAGAGAAAGTTTGCAGGGAGATTAGAAAACAGAGATAGCCTCTAATTAAGCATAAAGTCCAGGTAAGGGTGTCACAAGCCTTTAATCCCAGTTTTTGGGAAGATGAAGTAGGAAGATCAGGATTTTAAGGTTACTCTTGCCTACAGGAGAGTGATCCATGTTAAAAGGAAAGAGAGACAGGCAGTGGAGGCTCAGGTCTTTTTCTTTATCTTTAATTCACTCTAATTTTTTTTGTGTATAGGTGAGACTCTGTAATGATATTTTTTTTGATTCACTATCAAATAACGCTTTGTTGAAGATCTGATGGCAGAGAATATTTCTAGTTAATCTTAGAAGCCTTGCAAACATGAAACTCTTTTTTAATTCCAGTTTCTTAGGAGGAATCATAAAGAATAAAATTTCAAGGTTACCCTGAGGTACATAGATTCCTCAGGTCTTGTGGCTCTCTAATCCCACCATTTGCGATGTAAATATCTTAAAATGTATGGCAGGTGTAATCTGCGTCATTCAGTCTGAGGATTCATAGAGCCAGGTTTTCCCTTTGGGCCTGAAGATTTGATAAATGTGTAAGTCTCTCTAGTGCCTGAGTCCTCTAATCTTTTAGCATTTAACTAGATATCTGACCAATTAGGGTTTGGGCCACATCTCTTTGAAAATTTCTCAGAACTGTATCAACACAGTCATTGTTCTGATTCCCAGAAGATTTCCTGGTATTCTGGCTCCTAAGATTCTTCTGACACCTCTTTCACAATATTTCTGAAGCCATTGATGCAGGAGCTAAGATTTAGATGGGTCTGTTGGAGCTCAGATCCCCATGATCTCTTGATTTTGCAGTCTCCTTGCTGTGTTCTGTAAATATCTACCTGATTGCCTATTTCTGCTGCTACTGTTTTTACTTCTTTTTTCTTTCATTTCTTATTTCTTTACTTTTTATTTTACATACCAACTACAGTTCCCCTTCCTTCCCCTTCTTCAGCTTCACTCATCTTCCCCTACCGCATGCTCATCCACTACTCAGAAAGAGTATGAGTCAACAGCATCTTGCATTCCAATTTTAGTCAGGACCAAGCCTCTTTCTCCTGTCTCAAGGCTGAGACAGGTATCTCACCATAGTGAATGAGTTACAAATGCTAGTTCATACACCAGGGATAAATCCTGGTCCCACTGCCAGGGGCCCCACAAATTAAATCAAGCCACATAATGTTATCTATTTTCAGACAGTCTAGTTTGGTCCCACGCAGGTTCCTCAGCCGTCCACCAGCTAGAATTCAGGTGCCCTTGTGGTTTTCACTCTCATGATCTTGACCCCAGTTGCTCATATGATCCCTCCTCCCTCACTTTAACTGCACTCCAGAAGCTTGGCCCAGTGCTTGGCTGTAGATTTCTGCATCTTCTTTTGTCATTTACTGAATGAAAGTTGTATGATGACAGTTAGGTACTCACCAATTTGATTATAGGAGAAGGCCAATTTAGGCATCCTCTCTGTTTTTGCTAGGAGTCTTAGCTGGGGTTGTCCTTGTGAATTTCTGGAAATTTTTCTAGCACTAGACTAGGTTTCTACCTAATCCCCAAATGGCTTCCTCTATCAAGATATTTCTTTCATTGCTCTCTCTCTCCATCCCCCAACTTGGCCATCTAGATCCCATCCCCCAACTCCTCCTCTCTAAGATAATAGATCTTATCTATTTCCCCTTCCTAGGTGATCCATTAGGTGTTCTTCTTTGTTACCTAGCTTATCTGGGGTTGTGGATTGTAGTTTGGGTATCTTTTGCTTTATATCTAATATCTACTTATGAGTGAGCATATACCTCGTTTGTCTTATTGGGTCTTGATTATCTTACTCACAATGCTTTTTTTCCCTAGTTCTTTCCATTTGTCTGCAAATTCCATGATGTTATTGTTTTTTTACTACTGAATCATACTCCATTGTGTAAATGTACCACATTTTCTTTGGTTAAGGGGCATCTAGGTTGTTTCCTGCTGGGAGCCAAGGTCTGTGTTGGCTGCAGTAAAAGTCATTTTCACCTTTCACCTAGTTTATATGCTAAGTTTACGGAGTCTACGACATACCCCAGCTCTCCAGGAATGAGTAAGTGCAATCTTCCTGCCAATTAAGACCCTCTGCAGGTTTGACCTTTAGCTCTCTAGGAATGCAGCCCTACCTGCCTGTTATGGTCAGGGTTGCTGTGACAACATTCCTGAGACAGCACATTCCACAGATAAGGTTGCTTAGTAACCCCTCTTCCCCATTTTTCCCACTCAGTCAGCTTCCTGCCTTGCCTGCTTTATAAACCCTGCCTGAGAAAATAAACTCTGTCTGCTTGATCAGAAATACTTTCTTGCTGTCCTTTCTTGTGTCTCTTTCATTCCTGTCCCCCAGGGTTCCTGCTCTCATTGTAGACTCCACTGGCCAGGGCAGTTTCCAGGTTCTACCTATTATGAATAATACTGCTATGAACAATGTTGAACAACTGTCCTTATGATATGATTAAGCATTTTTTGTATATATGCGCAAGAGTCGTATTGCTGGGTCTTGAAGTAAATTGATTCTCAATCTTTTGAGAAGCCACCATACTGATTTCTAGAGTGGCTTTACAATCTTGCACTCCCACTGAGTGTTTCTCTTACTCTACCCAACATAAGCTGTCATAACTGTTTTTGATCTTAGTCATTCTGACAGGTATAAGATAGTATCTCTGGGGTATTTTGAATTGCATTTCCCTGATGACTAAGGATGTTGAACAATTCCTTAAATGTCTTTGGGCCATTAAGATTCTTCTGTTGAGAATTCTCTCCTTAAATCTGTACCCCATTTTAAAATTGAATGTTCTCATAAGAGGGGCTAATGTCTTTCCCTGAGGCTGTTGATGGGTTGGGCAATTGGATTTATTGAGAACAAATGTAGTAGGAGGTACTAGTCTACTATGTACATTTGAAGGGCAAGTGTGGAGTTTTAAGAAAGGGAAGGAGTGAGATATTTTGGATAGAGATTAATCCATATATAACTTGAGAGCTAAATATGAGAGCAGTGTGGTACAGAACTTTAGTCAAGGTTACTTGGTGATGACTGGAAAAACAATGAAGGAAGAGAATGGACAAGATAACAGTTTATTTTGGGAAGACAACCTAGTAACAGCCTAGCAATCATTGCAATGAGCTGAGTTGAGAACTAGTCTTTGTCTTCTAATCCCTTTTTATTGTTATATAAAAGTCCCCTTTCATATGTCACTCCGATCTACCTCTACTTTAAAAACATGCTGGTGGTGTTATGGATGAACCCAGGGCCCTGCACATGCTTAGGCAAGCTCTCTATGACTGAGCTCCACCCACAACCTTCTCTCTTGGGCTTCTTCAGCTGGTTAAGTCAGTTTTATCTATGTTGCATATTAAACAAGAACTTTTCTGTATCCTTTCCTTTTATCTTCTTTTGGAGCCTCAATTTTATGACTCACGTGAAACAGGTTAACTCTTCTCACCTTTCAAACATAGACTTCATGACCTTTGACCTAAGCAGTCTCCCAAATGTACTTGCCATTTTTATTGTGAATTATGAACATAAACTGAGCATACTCAAGAAAGCATTTATTAATAATGCATGTTCAGAATGTACCTTCCTGTCTAGTAAATAAAAGCCCTATATGTCTGCTTTATAAATAACTGCCTGTCCTGCCTACCTGTTTTAGGTAATGTATCTATCACCACTCTATTTCTTGACGTTCGCTTTGACTTTGCATTGTCCTACATGTGCACTCATTCTGTCCAGACACCTTGCTCTATCTTCTACTTTGATTGTTCTACTATCTCCTCTGTCTGTCCCTTCCTTGTATATGTTTATTATATATGTTTATTAGCCCCTCAGGCTTTCAGAATCCAAACCAAACACATTCACATGCCCTTCTTCCTGCTTTTCTGTAGTCCTCCATATCTTAATCTACTAATGACATCTGTCTTCCAGATTACCCTAAAGTACAGGATATAATCCCAGAACTGTCAGGCAGCAGGGTTATTGTTATGAGGCTAGCCTGGATCATACAGTGAGTTCCTAGTACTGTCACTTTGAAGCAGATAAAGATCCTGTCTCAAAACAGACAAATACTCCCAAGATAATGACAAAAATTTCTTCCTTTCTTTTTGCATTTTTCTTGTTTTATCAGCAAAATTTCCTTCAAATAAAATATCACTTAAAACCTTATAGGTGAAACAGGTAATTGTGGAACTATTCTTAGGATGTGAATGGTCCCTCTGGGGTTGAGCCATAACAACTTTAATAGCTGAATGTTATGCTGTAGTGGGGGACTTTGCTGGCTTGATCATTCCTTCCTGTTTCTCTCACAGCTAATGTACCTTTAAACTCCCTTGCTCCAATTTCTGTGCCAACCATAGGGCTGGAAATCAGTTTCAAAAAGCCCTCAACAGCTTTGCAGAAGGATGAGTTAACCCACTGTACCTTGGTTTCACCTGTCATGTTGGTCCTGTTGGTACAGAATCACTTTGGATTTCAAGTGTGTAACCCAGGCAGAGGGTGTCAATGCCACCCACAATAATCCATGGCCAAAAGAAGAACACCTTCATGTCTTTCCTTAGGAAAATAGCCTTTATCTGTATTCTACCCGATTCTCTGCTTTCCCTTAGTACCTAATCTCTATGTACCTAATCACATGGGCTCAAATGCGTTTTCAGAATCACTTTCCAAGGTATCTTTTCCCTCTCTCATCCTTCTTTTCGACCTTCTGGACTCACATTCCCGTATATGATGTGGGAATGTCTTTCTGTATGTTGTGAATATCATTCTTTAAATAAAGGACTGTTTTGGCCATGGTGGACACTATAGAAAAAGTAGGTGGGGAAATCAGAGCTTAGGTAGGAGGAGGGCAGAGTCACACACAAACTGAGTCAGACACCTAAAGAAGAAACATGTAAGGAACACAGGTGAGCCACCATCCATATGGCAGGACAGATTAATGGAAATGGGTTGAGTTAAGATGAAAGAGCAAGCTAGCAATGTGCCTAAGCCATAGACCAAACAGCACAGAGTTAATATAAGTGTCTGAGTCATTTTGGGGGGCCTAAGCAGCCATGGATGTCTAGGCAGTCTAGACCTCTGGCTGGAAAGGGCTGAAAATCCTATTGTAACATAGATACACTTCTTCATTGAGGTGTTATTTTCTGAGGAATAAGTTTGTTATCCTCTAACTTAGGAAAAGCATTACTAAGTCACTTCAGAGTTTCTTCCTGGTTTTCAGCTATGGCTCTGGAATAAAATGAGGCCAGGTCTATATCCACTTAAGAACTGCTAGTTAGTCTAAGGGCTGAGTAGACTGCTTGCATTTAAGGTGCTTAAATAGAGGTTCAGAGTATAGAAATTCAAGTAGGCCATGGTCATGTAAAACAAATTGAGGTGATATATTGTTTGTACTCTAAACAAATAAAGATTGCCTGAAGATCAGAGGACAGAGTCAGCCACAGAGTTAGTCATAGAACCAGCCACAGAGTTAGTCATAGAAGTCAGGCAGTGGTGGCACACACCTTTAATCTTAGAATTTGGGAGGCAGAGAACCATCTGGATCTCTGAGTTCAAGACCACTCTGGACTACAGAAGATTAATCCAGTCTGAAAGAGAAACAGAGCCAGGCAGTGGTGGCACACCCCTTTAATCACAGGAAGTAAAAACAGGA
The DNA here is from genome assembly GCA_033318265.1 of Phyllotis vaccarum. Taxonomy (NCBI): domain Eukaryota; kingdom Metazoa; phylum Chordata; class Mammalia; order Rodentia; family Cricetidae; genus Phyllotis; species Phyllotis vaccarum. The sequence goes on along the minus strand of JARWLC010000001.1, from coordinate 164,691,454 downwards.
AGTGATATGGCTGGGCAGAGAAAGGGATATGGGGCAGGAGGAGACAGGGGTTCAGTCCTTGGTCCCTTTCCCATGTTCCCCTTCCCTCCCATTTTGGGTGAGAGCTCAGAGCCTTTCAGTCTGAGGATTCTTGGAGGTAAGATTCTCCCCTTTGGGCTGAGGAGTTGGGAAAGCGAGAAGTTAGATATGGCTTGTTCCTCTGTCTCTCTGCTCTTTCAGCTTTACCCCAATATCTGGCTCTGGGTTTTTGTTAAAAGACCAGTGAGTATTCATGCAACAACAAAGAGAATTTTGATGAGGGTATAAAATCTGAAACTTTTTGAAGACTGTATTTGGCCTAGTTTAGAGTTTTGCCTTTAGTAACAAATGTGTGCACAGATTTAGGTCTCTACAGCTTTCTTTCTTCACAGCCTCTGGCAGTTTAATTGGCACTTACTTCATCCTTTCTAAACTGGCAATTGTCACACGGCTCCTTTAAGAAGCAAGCCGATGCCATGGAAGACAGCAGTCACCTCCTACACCCCACACCTCCAGACACCCAGGAAACATCTTGTGTGTACTTAGGCTGTCTCTGACACACATAATTTTTTTTTTCATTCTTGACTAATCAGTCTTGTTTGCCCTGTTAGCAAAAAAACCAGTGTATTTTTAAGCACAAAAGATTGGTAAGAAAAGCAAAAATAAAGGCTCACACAAAAAATAAAATCCGTGTAAATCTGCACAAATAGCAAATACAAGATGGGGAAAGAAAGGTCCAGAAATTTCAGACAAGGGGTATTTATCAAGTGCTGGTTGAGGATCCAATCCCATTGTGTATTTTAAAATGCTTTCTTCCAAGCTCTGGGTATTTTGGGCTTAAGAGGAATGGCTGTAATCCCTGTGCTTTGGAGAAGTGGGTTTAGTTTTGACATTTCAGGATTAAGGTCAGTTCTGTCAACAGGCTGACACATTCTGTCAGTACCACTCTGGCTCTACTAGCACCCTGCTTCTGATCTTCAAATCTTTCTTGAGTGCTGTGCAGCTTATCTCAGGGATCTGCTTTTTTAATCTTTCTTTTTTAGTAGACTCAAAGAGCATGAGGAGAGAATGAACAATTCTATGTGTCCCTGAGGATGTTAGAGTGATTGTCAAGGTAGTCTTCCTGCTCAGCATGTACAACCACTTTAAAAGGGTCTGGGAGCTTTCCCAAGAGGTTGAATCTGTTTCCTCATCTCTTGGCTATGAGCTGGACTCAAATGAGAGTTCCATTGGCCAATATGATATGGTGGAAGTGAGAAGTCTGGGACTCAAGAGAATGCCAACAAACTTTAAATGGCTTGTTCTAGAAGGAAAGGCCATATGGAGCCATAGTAAGCCTCAGCAATAAATGGCCAATTTCTGCCCAGTGGGTCCAGAGTTGACACAATCACTAATCAGTTAAGATTAGAACTCTCTGCCAGTTTTAACTCAAATGCCACACCAAAAAACTGAGATTTAAATAAATTATTTTGTATTTTAAGGTACAATTTGCTATTCAGCAATTGCTAAGAATTCTTAGCCTTCACTTTATTCCTCAGATCATGTTGCTCTAGATCAGGTTTCCTGTATCATTAATAGTATTGGTAAAAGTAGGATTCTAGGCTGTGTTTGGAAACAATTATACAGTAGGAGCATTTGTTTCTCACAGTAGCATAATAAATTTCTCCTTGTTTTTAGATATGAATGACAGAAAAAGCAATACTTGACTTTGATGGCATTTGGATGACAGTCAGAAACTGGCTAAGCTTTCCTGGTGAAAATGTGGTAAAGTGACTAACTGTTAGGACAGTGGAAATCCCTGGGCTATTCCGGTAGAGCTGATAAGAGCACGGTATGTCTTAATTATAAAACTAACTTATCTATAGTTAAATGAAATCTTGTGCAAATACCATATGCCCATACAAATGATGAGAAGGGTCTCTAATTCGAAGTGACCAGAAGAACCTGTTATATCTCCAATGTTGACTCTTTCTTGTCACTGTTTCTACCTGATGGCACATAGCTTTACAAGGCATTTAATGGTTCTTATACCTTTGGATCTTCTTACCTACCCCATGAAATGTGAAATAGAAGGCAAGAACATTATTTATTGTAGCTATATTGCTTAAACACAAGACTAGGATTCAGAGAAGTCTTATGTTACTTAATATTTCATTCAGAATTTACTACTAGGTAGTAAGAAACATATTGTCTTCTGTAAGTTTTTGTTTATTTGTGGGAAAATATAGTTATGTATGCAGGTGGAGTTAAGTAAAACAGGAGTTCCTTCAATGCAGTGTGCTTCAGCAATCTTACAACTTGACACATGATTTCTTGCTCTCCACTGAGGAAAGCCAGGGCTTAAGTGCTAAGGGTACATTTCCACAGATAAGGGATGAACTCAAAGAACATGAAGTAGGTGGAAGGTAGCACATTTCTACAAGGCAGGGTTTAGGAGAGATGCTTGAGAGATGGGACAGATTTTAGGGAGGGGTTGTCTTAGTTAGAATCCTCCTAGATTGGGATACCTACGGAGAGGTTTAAGGCAGGTACTTTATTTGAGCAGGATTGTGGGAAAGAGACAAAGAAATGATAGCTAATAAAGGGATGAATATCATGTAACCATCACATGAACAACTAATGATTGATCCAGCTGAGGAATTGTCTATTCGTCCATACCCACCCATCTCTTCTTACAGTCTGTGTCTGAAGGCATAAAAATACCTCAATGGACAAATAATTTTTCCTAAATTTCTGTTTCTCTTACTGCTATATCCATAATGTTTACAACAGGACCTGGATCATAATAAAGCTTGGCTGGAAAGAATAAAAGGTAGATTCTTGAAGATCTTCTAAACAATTCAACATTCTCTTTCTTGCTGCTCAAGAAACTCAGTTTCTCTTGGCACTTTCTGGCTTGCTGAAGCGTCAAAGGTATAACCCTGAAATGTATTTCCAGATACTTTCAGTACCATATATATCTTGTTTGAATCATATTCTATCATTCACTAGCTGAGATATCTTGTTCAGATAAAGTTAATGATTTCATTAGCCAAGAGGACTTAGGGGATATAATAAAACATTTGGAGATATCAGAGGGATCTATCCACAGTCAGTCTAGGAGGATCAGCGAGTGGTGATTAACACCTTTAATCCCAGCACAGGGAATATCCCGGGAGTGGTGACCTATGCCCTTAATCCCAACTGAGTTGAGGTCATCGTAGTTTACAGAAGGAGCTCCAGGCTCCCAGGCAGGCAGTGGTGGGGCCATACCTTAATTGAGTGAAGAGAGTATTTAAGGCATGCATAGAAAGACAGAAAGGCAGAAGTCATGTGTCACACTGTTAGTCCCAGCACTTGGGAAGCAGAGGCAAGAGAATCTCTGTGAGTTCAAAGCCAGCCTGATCTTCAAAGCAAGATATAGGACAACCAGGACTGTTACACAGAAAACTCTGTCTGGAAAAACAAATGAACAAAAAGACAGGAAGAGGTGGATCTGTCCTCTGATATCTCTAAATGTTTTATTATATTCCCACAGGGACTAGCAATACGAAGTTTGCAGTTTTAAGGGAGTTTAATGATTCAATATAGAATGAACAAAGATCTAAACACAGAGCCTATCCTGTGCCTAGTGGTCAAAGAATATGCATTAATTATCTTCTCTTCCTTTACTGTCAACACAAGTGTCAACTTGTTAATGAGACAGTGACACAAATTGGGGAAAGCTACTTAAAGCAGATTTTAGAGATAAAAGAGAAGTTATAGAAATAAAAGTGAGCAGGAGAAGGGAAGTGACGGCATCCACTAAAGCAAGTGATTGGCTTTAGGTGAGATGCCACATGAGCAACTGGAGTTGGATCCTGCTGGAGCACTTGGGGAGGCAAAAGGTTGATGCTCACAGAATATGTATTTTGTAGGTTATACGAGGGAGAACAAGGGGATGGAAAGATGGCTTAATGGTTAATAACAATGGCTGTTCTTCAATCCCTCACATTGTATCTCACATTTATGTATAATTCTAGTCTTAGGAGATCTAACATCATCTTCTGTGGGCCACAGTCATACACATGATGTATAGACATACACATAATGTGCAGACAAGACATACATACACATAAAAATAAATAATTTTAAAGGAAGGATGAAAGATAAAAATGGGCATGAGGTCAAGAAGAAAGCCTCCTGCAAAGAGGACACAGGGGCAACCTCTGGTTTTATGTAGGAGTGTCATCTACCAGCACCTGAATAGAAGAAGGAGATTTTGCCTTTTCAGAGTTCTGTTGTTATACTACTAATGCATTTCTTGGGTGCTATATTATCTGTAAAATGTCATCCCTGGGATATCTACCCTCCAGTAGCCAGAAATAGATGACTGCATGAAGGCCAAGCCTGGACAAATGTAACTGTCAAAGCAAATATGTTGCCCAGAGCATCTGAAAGCAAACTGCCCACACTCATCTTTCCTGTGAAAACCCACTCACTTTGGCTGAGAGCAGATGGAGTTTGGCACATTCTGCACAGCCCCCCCCCGCCCCCCGTCAGCTCTGACATATGCAGTACATAATCACCTCTTATGTCTTCTAGCACCCTCTCTACCACCATGATTTTATGAAATACATGTGTTCTTGCCATTGCTCCTTTGAAAGAGGGTAACATCCTTCAGATGTGTTCTGACAAGGACTTATCATTGCTCTTCCTGCTTCTTCAGTGCCCTCACCAAATTCTGGAGAACTCCTGAGTAAAATTATCCACCCACCACCAACAACTGCAGTAAATGCACGGGCATTACTACTATGGGTTATGGAGAAAATCAGAGACAGTAGAAGAAATGTTAGATGGTAGAGAGATGGTGCAGTGATGCAGGTGGTGGTAGCTATTGTGGTGACTAGGGCAATGGAAATAGAAGTGGTTATAGTGTATGTTCATGTCTGTGTGTGTATGTGTGTATATGTTTTGGTATGTGTGTATAATAAAGGTGATGATGAAGGTGGAAGGATAGATATGCCAGTTAAGATAATGAAGTGATACAGGCAGTAGGAGAAAGAAAAGTGGAGTTAGATCAGGTGGTGGTGCAGTGGAGACGGTGGTGTCAGAAGCCACAATAGTGGTAAGTGATCATAAGAACTTGTCTACAAGTATTTAAAGCATGATTAGCCATAATAGTCTAAAGGATGTGAAACCTAGGTGTTTTCTAACTGAAGAACGTATAAATAAATGCAGTATATTCACGTATACCTATAACAGGTTATAAGAACGAAGACAAGCTGTCTGTTGTTGATGGAATTGTGTTGAAATGGAACATCTTTGGTTTTCTGCTCAGGGTCCTTGTTAAGTACAACCAGATTCTTGGAACCAACTGAACAAAGCATGTAGACTTTGTCTTTTAGTGTGAGTGAACATCGGACAGGAGCCAGTAGCTGGGCTCTATAATTTTTAATAATTTTAAACTAGCTACAAAATGTCAATCACTTCACAAACCAACAGAGGAGACAGGAGGGATTTAATATACATGCTGTAATGATATTTATCTCACAGTTTATCTATATTTCATTCATTTATATATTTTTTTTAAAGGTTTCTTTATCAGCTACTAAACATCTCAGCAATTTGGTATGCATAGCTCTAGATTAAGCAACAAAGAATTGTATTTATGACAAACCACAAGGAAATAGTGATCAACAAGAGTCAGACTTCGAAGAGTATGTCTTCATACCTTCCACAGCAAGAGTGTTGTCTCCAAAACATAGCTTCCAAATGCAGCAAACGAACCCTATATTACAACCATTTCACATAGTTTCAGCCAAACATATTTTGCTAGAAATGATTAAATGGTGTGTCAAATTCATTTTTTTTGTTGTTTTAAAAAAAGAAAAAAGGGATGTTTATGACCAGTAAGTCTGTATTTTGACAGAACAGAAAAGTGACACAGCTGCAGGTTTTGCTGGTATGACTTATCTTGACAGTGTCCCAATACTGAGCATGCGCTGTTGCTTTGTTAGTGTTTCTGTTGTGTGTGTTTTCTTGTCAGTATGCTACTGTCATGGAAAGTTTTTGTTTAAGTAGGAATCTAAAAATCTATTTAGTTCTCATGCATAAATGCATAAATCACATCACTTTTAGTGCAATGCCTGTTATGTAATTTCACATTGTCTAATCATGAAATCATAAAGACAGATAATAGCCATGAAAAACCAAAGACAGCACATTTGGAGAAATTCAGAGCCTGATACCAGAAGAAAGGACCGTGGCAAGAGCTCTGTGGAATGTCACAGTTTTACAAGAACAATACTGTGTATTGAGAGAATCAACAGCACATTGAGCATTCCTAAATTGTTGTCATTCAGCAAACGCCACTGAGAAAAGAAAAAAATGAGACCCAAGACATTTTAGGATGGGAATTAGAGCCACCAGATGACTACTATGTACAACCTTTGGAAAAAAAGCGAACCAGAGAACAAAAGACACATAGTATCATTGGGAAGCTGACAAACCACACAGGACACTTACAATGGGGGTAACTCTCTCTGTGTGTGTATGTGTGTGTGTGTGTGTGTGTGTGTGTGTGTGTGTGTGTGTGTGTGTGTGTGCAAGACCTACTAGGTAATACCATGAGAAAAGCATGAAGGAGCTCTCTTGTCCAACAGCATTTGGAAGAGAGCACAGCAGAAGGGCAAATTTAACCACTTCCGAGCATCTTTGTTGCACGTTGGTTGGCTTCATCGATTCTGGTTTTGTTGGAATCAGCCTAGAAAAGAGGAGAGACGAGAGGTCCTAGATTACTTCTTAAAGTCTCATTCACCTTCTGGGTCCACTAAATTCTTCTTTTGTGAAACAGCCTTGACACTTGCCATTCAGAACCATCACTCCCCACCCCCACTCCCCCAGGATTATTGCTATTGCCCACTTAGTTTTCTGCTGAGCCATTATCACTCACTGATCACAGGCTCTGCAGCTAATTCCCTACTTTCCAGTCTCTACTGGGTAGGGTCCTCTATATTCGATTTGAATTTATGAATTCCTAGGACACTGGAGTCATTCACATTCAGAGATTTGGAAAGTTGAAAATATTTTTAGATTATTCACAAGTGAATTGTCTGGCCATGGTGCTCTACCATCTGTTCAGTTAATCAGGAGTTGGCTTCAAAATTTGTATTTACATCCTAAGATTGATTAATCCTGATTACTCTGAATGATTAGACACACATATTAGATTCCTAAACTTCTCCTTTGGAAAATGGATAATATCCTCACTTTTATTTAGTTCCCAAATACTTCTTCTGTATCACAAACTGTATCAGGAATAATTACTTGCTCTGACCAATTTAAAATGTTCCTATAGATTGAATTGTGCTGTTTCTAGACTGAACACAGAAAAGCTAAAGTGAGAAAATAATCCACTTTAAAATGAATGTCATATCTAAAGATAGATAGAGACAGTCTTGTTGATGAATACAGTGCCTGGCCTTCTCAAGGCAGTTCCAGGGATATTTAAGTAGAGCAGAGGTTATTCTTGGAATATTCTCAAAGGACAGGGTGGACTTGGAATACCATTGTTCAGTGGGTGCCTGTGACTTCCTCTCAAGTTCTCTCTGAAGCATATTCAAATTCTAGACCCATAATACGTGACACAAAAGTACCACATACTTTTTATATTATATACAAGAAATAGTATCTTTTAGAAAGCTAAACCAAACCAACCAATCAAACAACACCCCGAAAAATCCAGCAACAACAAAATGACAGAATCTCTCTTCAGGTATGTCTCTTGGAAAATGCTTCTATGTTCATTGTACTTATGTTCTTGGGGATTTATTGATTTTTTTGGAGGCTACCCCACCCCACTTTTCATGTTTGATTTTGGAGGATTCTAAGGTTGAAGACATTTCCAGTATGTTCTTCATGATTTCCCTTTGTGAAAGGCCACAGTATCCACCGGGGAGCCCAGATATTGTTAGAAGGAGTGACTAAGCCCATGTTACTGAGTCCTCAGCTTCATGGCAGGTAGTGTACTGCCCCAGATCAGACATCTAGAACAGTGTGCTTAACACATCATATGCCTTTTCCTACTCCAGGGTTAAACTCTTCTCCAACTTTTCAAGTTACAGAGCTAGTGGATAGCAAATCCCTTTTAGAAGTAATCGCCTTAGTTCCCGGGCTCTGTGTTTCCCACTGACCCAACCTGCATCTCACACATCTATTCCCATCAGCTTTTCCTTGAAGTTTGAACATGTCCATTGTTTCCTTAGCACCAGTTTGCATAAAGCCTGGGATGGAAACTTACTTCCATTTTCCAGTTTTCTGGAAGAATTGGGTGTTTGTAGCTTGGAAGACTGTATATAAAAACACCCATAAGCAAAATAATAAAGCAATTTTTTTAAAATCCACAAGAATGTATGAAAATTCCTACTGTTTTGAACTCTCCAGATTTCACTGTCAATCCAAATGTTGACAAGAAAAAATCATGATGGTGGAGGCAAGGTGAAGATCATTGATGAGGCAGGAGAGAAAAATGGCTCTTTGCTTTGCCTACTGTGTGGTTTTCACTCAGTTCTATATATGCGGAGACAGTTATCAGGACCAGAGCGTCCTCAAGAAGGGGAGATTCTGCTAGTAATGGTGCCTCTCAGTCATGTGACTGGATGGACTCAAAGCGCTCGCTCTATTTAAATTGTGTCCAGACTGTGATTTCAGGAGGGGGATTTCTATTTCAAATATTGACCAGACTAAATTAATTATTAAAAGGCAGATATATCCCGTCCTTTACCTTGGTGATTCAGCAGTCTAGGGTTGGTGCAAACCAGAGCAGCTATTTTCCACCAAGCTGCGTGACTTTTCCTTAAACATTTATCTCCCTGTCCCTTTATTTGTAGTACACAGGTTAATACAGAAGGTTCTTGTCATACAAAAGGTACACTCACAGAGGTAACAGAATGTGGACTCTGCTGCCTTCAGGAACAATACATATTTCATGTTTTTTTTTTTTTCAAGTTCTAGTAACCCAAAGGTTGAACCTGTTATGTGAGTAAAACTTTCTTCTCAAGAACCAGACTTAGCTTTGTTGAGTTATCTGCTTGCTTCTGAGTTAATTTGCTCCACCGATAGAAAACAAACACTTCCTGTTTTCTCAGACTGTTTTCCTTCTGAAAACAGCTCAGCATTTATTTCTTTGTTCATTTTTCCTTTGGGGTTCTAATGGCTTGGGTCAGGCTGCATTGGCTCCAGCACTTTCCCAAACTCTCAATTCGATTCTAAAATCCATTGGCTCTCATAGTGTTAAAAGCTTTATCATAGCAAAAGCTGCTTAGCCATGACAAGCGCGTTGTAACTTGCAGACAAAGCAAAGCACAAGCGTTTTGCCAGCCAGCTCTGACACTTGTGTAGTTCAATACTGGTCAGGCAAAATATTATGTGGTCAGATAACATTTATCTGGAGCAAATATGTCCCAATACTGTCTATTCATTCTTTAAGGACACTGAAGGATACTTGGGGACCAAGAAATCACTACTTCGCTTTGTGACTTAAAAGATCTACAAATTAACCCACTTTGCTCCCAGCAATGAAAAAGTATTATAAAGAGGTTCAAGATCTCAGATTAAGAATGTCAGTGTCTCACAGAGAATTAACATACAGCATAAGAATAGCTAGACAGAAATTATACACACAAAATCATTATTAAATACTAAATGCGTCAATAAATCCCTCTGTTGGTATTTGGACAGTTAAAAATATTATAATGAATATTCAACATGCTACTATACAGAGTGATGAAAATAAAAGGAAAGAGAATTAATGTTTGACTTGTATGATGAACGGTTTCATAGTTTTAGTGTCCTGATAACAACTTTCTTCACAGGAGGAATTTATTTGTCTTATTTTCATGTGTTCTAAATACCTACCACATACTTGGCTTGGGAGAAATTTAACTGTATGCTCTGAGGCTGAAAGTATAGTGGAGCACTTTTCTAGCATACCTAAGGCCCTGTGCTCAATCCCCAGCACCCACAATAAACCAAAATCCAAAGTACATTCTAATCTTCCTTCCAGTTCTGTTACTGAATCTCATGGTTTTTTTTTTTGTCTTCAAGTATTAAGGGCAAAATATCCAGCAACTAGTGTACCTGGATGTAGTGTCCATTTCGTAGTGGCAACTAGTAGTCACTACCTAATATCTGTGGGCTTACCTTCTCCATGATCCTGTCAATCTGGCGATTCTGGGTATCGATCTCATTGCCCATGTCTAGGGCCATATGACGGAGGTTGCCAATGATGCCGCTCACCTGCTCCAGATTCTCATCCATTTCATTTTCCCGGGCATCATTTGTTACCCTGAGAGTCAAAGAGCAATTTCGGAAGATAGAGTGTGAGAAAAAAGTTGGTATTAAGGAGTAGAGCTTGTGGGATGTCTACAGACACCTAGGCATCTACCTTATTCTTATTTAATATACCAACATGCCTTAACATCTATCAGTTTCAAATGTAATTTTAAAATCAGTGTTTTAAACACTCAACATTCACGTTTACAGTGAAGTACTTGCATATTTATGCAAAATTTACTTTTTAGGATCCTTGAATTCTCTCTCTGTATTTTCTTTGATAAGCTTTGGCTATGAAGCCAAGGCTGGTGGAGATCTCGACTCATCCTCCTCCTGCCCAGTATTAACCTTCAGGTATGCACCGATATACCTGCTTTGACGTCATAGTTATAAAGCATCTTGAGTATATCAAATTATTTACTTTATTATTTCTAAGACTACATCATTTCCTCATTCTTACATTTTTATTTTAGCTATTATTTTACTTATTTATTTATTTATTTGCCTTTTGTTTTTCAGGACAGGGTTTCTCTGTGTATCCCCTGGCTGTTATTTTTTTAGACCAGGGTAGCCTCAGACTCAGAGATCTGCCTAACTCTGCCTCCTGAGTACTGGGATTAAAGCCTATTTAACTTACTTTTAATGTGTGTTTGTGGTGTGGTATGGTGTGTGTGTGGTGTGTGTGTCTGTGTCTATGTATGTTCATGTGTGAGTCCTAGTATGTATGTGTCATGGTACCCATGTAAATGTCAGCACACAGCCTCAGGGACGGCAGGTCTGTGGGTCTGGACCTCTGGCTAGCTGGGCCAGAAACCTCATTACAACACAGCAGTATTGGTTGGCCAACAACTACAATTACTTGGGGGTAGACAATCATGAGGACATATACTCTCACCTACAATGGGTCCTGGTATAACTGGTTCTCAAACTTCTTAATACTGTGACCCTTTAGTGGTGACTCCCAACCATAAAATAATTTTCATTGCTACTTCATAACTGTAATTTTGCTACCGCTGTGAATCATAATGTAATTTTTTTTTTAAGATAGAGGTTTTCCAAAGGAGTTTCTACCCACTGGTTGAGAACTTCTGGTCTATATATGTAGTAGTCTAAATATGTCTTAAATGATATAGTTTATGCTTTGACAAAATTAAGCTGTTTTGTTTAAGACAAAGGGATGATAGCATGTAATGAACTGGAGTTGGGGGCCCAAAAATATATGGACCATAATCTTTTCCTTTTTGAAAATAGTTGGTTGTTTTTCTGCTTGGTGTTTTCCTCAGAGCCAAGGGATTAGTTGACTTATGTAACATAAGGTTTTACAAATAGATATTTAAGTTGGTTTTTGCATCTAAATCTGAAAAGAAGTGGTTAATGTACATTCCCAATTTTTCTCTTCTTTTCCCCCAATCAAGTCAGTTCTTTGACCTTCCCTGTACTGTGTCCTGAGAAGCTGACCTTTTGCTTTTTCTGATTTCCAATGGGCTTTAGCCTGAGGAGACTGGAGGTCAAGGAAGCCGGGCTTAGGGCATTTCTTTCCCTGTTTATTCTAGCCAGCTCTGGCTATGACTACATTTCACTACACAACACCCCTTCGCAGTCATAATTTTTGGGTTCTGGGAGTAGTTCTCCTGTCTTCTGAGGACTGAGTGGTAACAGCTTCCTGCTAATGCTAAACTATAAATACTACAACACCCATGCTGTTTAACATGCCTCTGTAATAGTTGCTTCAATAAGGTTGGTGAAATAAACTGATGCCATGCCTTTCAACAACCACTCTGATTTTGGATGTGGTCTGAAATTTACTTTGCCTAGACACATTCTGGCAAATAGCACCCAAACAAGAGTTTGGAAGGACATTGTGCCTTGGGTCTTATTCCTTTGACATGCTATTATAACCATGAAGAAAACTAAGCTCTTTGTTGGAAGAGCTCATGGAGGTGGACAGAAGACTTCATAGAGGTGAATGGACGATCTCATGGAAGTAGGTGATACGCCTCTAGTGATAGCCCAACCAAAAACCAGATAAGTGAGTGAGGCTATCATGAATCCAGTCCTAGACCCAGAAGGGAGCCCAAAAATTCTTTGTGGAAGATAAATAGTTCAGTATCGGTTATCCATCAACAGAGAATTGCAAGAAACTCACCTGCGGATGAAGCCACCACTGATAGCCATCTGCTCCCGTTCATCCACCACACGAGCAGGCTGGCTCGCCACTACTCCATCCTGATTATTGCCCCAGGCTTTTTTGTAAGCATCACTGGATTTAAGCCTATGCAAAAAATTGGGTGAGTGACAAAGCACGGGGTGGAGCAGCGAGCTCACAGAAAGTACCAATTCTTTAAGCAAAGAACTGAACCAAGCAAATGAGTTTAAATTGAGGCATTAGAGAATACCGATATATCATAATCTGGACCCAAACAGTTGGCCACCACCATGCCTCGGCTACTCAGCATTTTAATTTCAAAATTGAGCCAATTGGAATGGTCAACACCAATCTTTGGTTTGCTTTACAGTTTAATTGGAATGAAGATAAGGCTTAAGATAGCTGGAAAACTTTCAGTTCTATTTCAGTGACATGGTTATAATTTGAGACACAGAACACAGAGAAAACATACTGGCAGACAGACACAAAACAAGACTGCCAAGTAGAGGGTGTACATCACACCACAGTAACATAGAATCATGAAGAAAAACATACTTGACCAAGTTTTTAACACATTACCATGCAACGATCTCTGCTTAATATATTTCCCCAAGTGAATATGTGAACTACATTTCCAATGATTCATGAAAGACACAAAGGATTGGTGGTTGGCCAAGGGTGATGGTCTTTGGGTTGCCTCTATAGTGCTTTGAAATTAATAATATATCGGTACTTCCAAACAGTCACCATACATCCAAGGTTGATGTAAAAACCTTTGTCCACAGAGACAAAAAGTAAAAGAAGCATAGTGAAATGAATGCAGGAAAATAGAAGAGAGAACAAGCCATCTAGCACCGAAGAGGACCCCCTCCCCCCTGTGTCTTCTTCATGCACCAGCTACAGGCATGAGTAGAAAGTGAAGCATTGTCATTTAAGCCAAACTACTCCAGAAGTTGACCATTCTCAAAATAGGCACTAGCAGGACAGTAATAGCCTTCGTGATGATTTGAAACGCAGTTTATTAGCTTCTTGGTTGAGCCAAAGGTCAGGGTAAAGTGCATACAGATTCCTACTTTAAACTATACTGGGTTATGACATGGGAGAGTGGTTTGGATCTAGTGTATTCTCCATGGGCTACATTTCACTGACCTGCCTTGGAACAAAACTTAAAATCCAGGCATACCTGTTGTGCCCAATAGAAACATATAGAGCATATTGTGGTGGGTATGTTGTAATTTAAGGCAATCAAAGATGTTTCTAGGTTCTTTGCATAGTAGAAACCACATGCTTTTGAGTCCAAGAACAACGTTCATCCTTTGGTCCCATTTCACAGTTTTTATTCTAAGGCACCAAGATGTAATCATGTTTCCCCCCTTCTTTCTCTCACTAGAGGGCCAAAGCCATCTCTTAAACTGGCTTTAATCCTTGCAGACCGAGGACCAGGAAACCATGGTGACAAACTGGGAAATGTACCAATGAGATTCCAGTAGCTCCCACAATTTACTATCACACTTACTCCACCAAGGGCATGGTACAAGGCCACCATGAATGGTACAAGGCCACCAAATAAATTTTTATGGTTAATAGAGTTTGTATCTCCACCCCACCTCCCATTCTCTCTCATTTTGGTTGCAAGAAGCTGTTTGGACTTTGTGATGTTTTCTGCTATGTAAAATGTTTGGTATACCATCTTTGGCAAAGTCAAAGGAAAGGGAAATATGCGTTTCCAAAGAGAAGGCAAACCACTGCACCCACAACGCTGCACAGACTCACATCACAGCCGTACATCTATCATAGTCCTTCGAAACATGCCGAGACAGGGCAAAGCCCCCAGAGAGTCCAGGGCACCACCAGCCACTGCGTTGTGACACATGGTTTTTAAAGCATTATTTACACACATTAGGGAGCACTTCACTCAAGCTTTGAAGCTCAGTTAGGGTCTCTTAGGAATGAAGGAATTAGGGACCACTTATATATCGATTTAGTAGGGGTCATGTTTCTTCAGAACCTGAGGTTCCACCTCAAGGAGCCCTACCTCCATCCGTTCTTCACACACAATTGATGAAGGGGGTGGAGGGGTGAATCTGTTGAAATTCATTTCAAATGTGGGGTAAGTTGGCTCTGAAAGGGGCTTAAAGTCAAATTCTGACTAACTGGAATGCTTTGCCCATGAGTCATTTGGAGAATTCTGTGTTTTTATTAGTGAACAGTAGATGATGATAGAAAGTTTTGTCTTAAAGGTAATTTGTAAATGTCTTTCTCAAATTATTGAGCTAATTTTCTGTTTGGGTATCTTTGGATATGGGTACAATCAAGTCTTCCCACAGTTATGGCTTATACTGATGTGTCTGATTATCTTTTAAAATCAGCTCTAATTTATCACTTATTTATTTCTTTATAGGTATATATTATAGAATAGGGACTATTGAGACACTGTAAATGAGCTAGATGTCCTGGAAAACAAAACATTTCAAATCTGAGCTGACCGCTCTCCCTCAATTCCCTTGCCCCATTTTTCTATAGCTAAAGGGGGCAAAAGTGTTGTGCAGCTGAGGGTTCCAGTTAGCTGAATTCCAGTTAGCCAGGCTTTACCATATAGCATTCTTTAAAAAAAAAAAATAGACATGCTTTTTATTATTGGTAAAATGAGCCCCTCCCCCTCCTAAACAGGAAGCGGGATATTTCAAATCAGCCTCAAAGTTTAAAGGATGTGAATGGTCATATAATCTACTCAAAATGACATCAATTTCTATTCTAAAAGCTAGGATCAGGAGAGCTTTGGGGTAAAAGGCTTCTTTTAAGAGGAAAATGGGGAGGAGTGAGGGAGACCAGGTAACGAGTTTAATTTTCCAAATGCATGTTGGGCAATCCACTCATGCATTTCCCCCGACTGCTAGCCAAATGAGACTGCCTTCTAGAACCCTCGAGTTTTGGGTTCTTTCTGTTGCAAACCTTTATAACCACATGTCACATTTCTGCTACATTCCAAAAAAGCATTGCAGAACCTCGAGAACAGTTAAATGTCTTGTGATGTCGTGCATGCAAAATCTACACATTTCAACATTTCAGCCAGTGTACAGGGCAGATCTTCCAAGAGAAAGAGTCAGAGGAGTTGGGTCCAATTTGGGATGGGCACTACTGCTTCTTACTGAGGAGGATGCCTTTGCACTGGGTTAGGCTATACCACCTCATGACCAAATGCAGGAGCTCATGGTCCGTCAAGAGGACATTTGTCACATGCTCTGACTTGCAGAGGCTTACTTGGGCCAAATTAGCCTGTCTCTTTTTTCTTCTGAGAAACAAAAATTATCAAACCTTGACACTTGCATCTCTAGTCCTCCACAGTTACCCAAAATCTTTTCCAAATCTACAATTTCATTCTTGGGACTGAGAAAGCAACGTGCCTTGAGTGCCTCTGTCTCAAAGTACACTTTCTGGAAAATGTTGAAATGTTCATCAATAAAAATTGCTGACAGTGAGGCTTCCACTGTAGTATGCCTGATTTTTACTGCATCAACAGTAACTCCCGCTAGGATTATCTATGCTATGAGATGAATGCATTGGAGACGGTATTGATCTGTTCTGCATGCCACATGCTCATCCTGCCTATGAGCCTGCAGGAATGAGCTAATCAAGGCTTGGAGAAGAGCCTTGGGAAAACCAAAGCTTCAGGCAGGCAGGCAGCACCTACTTGTTACAGGGACACACACAAAGCCCGCAGAATTTTCCTAGGTCCGTCAAATTCTTTTCTGCTTCTTTCATGTCCTTATTGATTTGGTCCATCCCTTCCTCAATGCGTTCCAGTTGTTCTGATTAAACACAAGTATTTTATCCCCACAGAATGAAGCAGATGGAAAAGGACAAAGAAAAAAAAGACAAAACTTCAGACATTCACTTTGACATTAAAAAAGAAAAACAAAAGAAGAAAAGAAAAGAAAGAAAGAAAACTGGACGCCACAGATTAGAGCTGGTACCCAGTACCTACTTGTTACAAGGACATATGAAAAGGCCACAGCATTTCCCTAAATCTTTTAAATTTTTCTCGGCCTCCTTCATGTCTTGGTTGATATGGTTCATGCCTTCTTCGACACGATCGAGTTGTTCTGGTTAGGACAAAGGGATGATAGTGTGGAATGAATTTTTTTTGGGTTTCCAACAGAACATGAGAAATGACTATGTGAAACAGAATTAGAGAGAAACAGAGAGAAAGGGAGAGAGAGACAGAGAAAGAGAGAGAGAGAGGGAGAGAGAGAGAGAGATTGAGATTACAATGCATTATCCAAGAGGATGCATTGCTGTAGACAGCTGCTGCTCCCCTAAGTAGACATGGGTAGAAGGAAATGAATAGAACGATGCTCAAAATAGTTTGCAGTTCAGACATGATGGGATGGGATCAGAAGGTCTGTTTGATTTTGTGCATCCAGGGAAACAGCAGTATATTG
This sequence comes from Phyllotis vaccarum, assembly GCA_033318265.1. Lineage (NCBI taxonomy): Eukaryota > Metazoa > Chordata > Mammalia > Rodentia > Cricetidae > Phyllotis > Phyllotis vaccarum. The sequence goes on along the minus strand of JARWLC010000001.1, from coordinate 164,674,555 downwards.
ACTCAGACAACAGTAAAACTCCAGAGAAAGAAAAACAGGATGTTAATTTATGTGTAAGGGGCTCCCATTCAATGCATCGAGAAAGATTATCTGCTCCAGTTTCAAAATATCTGTATCTCTTGTTCTTGAAGTACCCCAACCAGATCAAAGAAGAAATAGAATGGGTTTTCTTCTTTGTGGCAAACAACAGAACAGTAAGCAGGAGTAGAAAAGGCTATGAGTTTTTGTTCTTCTACCATAGTGTTTATACAGCCAAAGGCAGTCAATGGTTTGTTCTTGGTTTTTCTTATTTAATTCATAGAAGCTGGAAAAGAAGGTGACATCAGCACAGCAATACTCTAAGTACCAAAACATTTCAATTGTTTCTTACTCCGAGTGACTTGCTCCAAGAACTGGGAAAGACATTTTATATTCCTGCCCTGGTTCCCTGATGTCTACCATGTGGACCGGCTAACTACTGACTTGGTCAGAATATAAGAAGAATGTGGGTTTCTTTGGAAAAGGGGCAATGGATTAACACACAGAATGGCACTATGCCATTGCTACAAGAAATGCTCACCTCAGTGCATCTGAAACATAGCTCTGATACTCATAAAAATGAATCAGTTCTAAGTTGCCAGGGTTACATATACCAAATGGATTAATTTCTCAAAAGTGTCACCAAATTAGGGTAACTGCAAGTTTAATGAAGTGGATTTGTCAAGTAGCTTTTAGGACCATTAAAGGAGAAGTGTATATGATGGGTTGGCTGTCTAATTATAACAGCCGGTTACAGCCTGACTCCTCTTTTTGTCTATATTTTCATGCATACGTTGATGATACCTTCCTCTAGAAGTAAAGGGATGCCTACGGTAAAACTGATGGGCACATTTCTAGCCTAAAGGCCCAAAGAATCAACTGAAAACCATTTCACATATGTATGTGATGTGGTAATTGTCACTGTAGGACTTAAATGAAGCTCATTAGTGACCCAAGAAGGGACAGCATGAATCTGAGTAATAAAAGATTATTTTTTGCTCTCTCTAGTAAGGCTCAAGAAGGAATTGCCACTGGTTAGGTCTCTGCTGCCTCTGCTATGTTTCAGAAGTTGATGGCAACACTGTAGTGTGTATTCGGTGAGGAGGGGCAGCAGTGACATTCCTCTGTCAAGTGCACACAGAAAGGAATATCATGAAAATCTTTATAGACGAGGAGGAGAATTTTCTCTCTTCCTTCTTCCTCACACTGAGGGAACTTTCCTTTCTCCCATCTTCTTCCCTTCCTGGTTTGTTTGCCTTTTTGATCCATGATCTTCCTATGAAGACCAGCATCCTTAGTACATGATTGTAAGCACAGTCATGCCAAACTTGCTCTTTTTTTTTTTAACTAATGATCTAACTCCAGTTTCCTTTTAAGAACACAATAAATCAGTTTCTGAATGAAATTTAATACTTGAGTCGGGACTAGGGTTTAAGGGAAGGAGCACAGTGTTTTTCTAAAATTTTATTTTTTTTCTTGGCCTCCTACATGTCTTGGTTGACATGATTCATGCCTTTGCCAAAATATCATTAAGTGAATAACCATCATGCATACAGATAGAAATAAGGATGTTGTTCAAATAAAAAGAATTGCTGATAGCCAGAAGAGTGTTGTGTTAGGGTTGATTTAAGAGTACCTGGGTTCACAGGGCAAATCCACTGCAGGGCACAAACAGTGGCAGCATGATTATTCAGAAGGGGTGCATCTTCAGGTGTTTGTACCTCCTGATGCATTTCTCTTAAGTTATAAAACAATTAATACTTTTTTTCTTCTCTCTCTGACCTTTTCTATTTGTTTTTGGAGGTTGAGAAGAGAACACTTTTTGTTTGTTTTTGTCATGAGAATCTTCCAGTCTTCTAGTATACAACAGTGCATGTTGTCAGCAGAGACCGAATCATTTTTTGTTTGCCATAATATTTGAGTGCTTGTCTCTGATAGATACACCAGTAGAAAATGGATTCTTAGGAATTTATTTAGACATCTTTTCTACTAGTATCATCTAAGTATAGGAATATAAAATCCAAAGAATAATTGGTCTGGTCCTAAAGTCAAACACACTGTTCTACTTAGTATGCAAGCCTTCATTCCAGTTTCCAGTGAAAAGACACTGCTTTGTGACTTCTACTTTCCTAAGCATTGGTGAACATTATGAAATTCATTTGAACAAAGTGAAAAATAACATATCCACAGTGGCTAACACACTGAACTGAGGTGGGTGTGTAAACACTAGCAAGGGGTTGGGGTATTTTTGTTAAACTCTGCTTTTAAATGCCATTCATTTTAAGATGGTTGGAGGGTACGCTAGATTGACCTGGGTTTTGTGTTTTTTTTCTCCTCATAGTGGTCAGAGATTTCACAAGTTCATTTAGAGCTCATTACTGGTATGCTTTCAGAGAGCCTGGGTTGAGTCAGCAGAACAATTCAGAAAAGACTAATAAAAGTAGTAAGAGAAATGAGAATGAAAGCTTAGGTTATACATGTTAATATAGAGTCATCAAGGGGATTTCCTAGGAGGCATCATTTTTAGGGGAGCAAGAGTCCTCGGCCCCTGTATGTGTCCAGAGTTGTCTGTCAGGTCTGGTACTCCTTGGTGTCCCCTGATACCTGTGTCTAAAACAAGAATCCTATAAGGAACTTCCCAGTGTAACCTGCAGAGGTCTGGTCTGCTTACATAGTAGGAACAGCCGTTCTCTAGGATGATGGTTGTTGCTTGTGGTTCCTTGAGCAGCTATGAGGTAGAAATAGTTAATCCTCTAGATGTTGGGCATAGACAGAATTAGTACAGCATAAAATGAAGAGAAATCAAAAAGCAGCTACTGATCTAAACAAGTAAACATTGCACAAACAGAATTAAATATGTTTATTAAGAGGCAAGGAAGATGGTGGTGGGCACACTCATCTGTTACTTGCAAGACCCTAAGTTCATAATAAAAATGCAATGTGTATCCCTTAAGACAAGCCCCAGTTCACCCATTTTGGGAGACTTACAAATGTAGGTTTTATGGTTTTATTTTTATTATTTTTTTGCCAGTAAGAGCTATTCATTACACATATGCATCTGCTATAACACGAGCTCTCATGGGAAATATGCTTACCAGAAAACTCCAAATATTTCCGCTGAAAACATTCACTTTCCTGAAGAGGAAAAAAAATCTGTTCCTTGTTTTTTAGATACTATCTAGATGCATGTGGGAATTATGTTTATGAATTATGAGTTTTTGCACATGTATGTGGATATTAGCACATTGTACCACCAGATTTTCTTTTTCAAAGTACAAGAATATTTGCAACTCACATGTGGTTCATTTTTTGCTGTTTCTTTTCCTCTCTTCTCATCTGTAGTGCTGGGGACTGAAGTGAGGACCTCATGCTCTACAACTGAGCTACACCCTCACTTTTTCTGTCTTGGGCTCCATGTCTCTGCCTATCATTTTCAAGTTCATGTCTTTATGTCAGTGTTTTATAGAGAAGGAAGAAGACATTACCCTAAGACTTCCTGCTGCTCTAAAGCTCCTTTCCCCGTACCACTGACTACTAATTGAAAGAGTTGACTTGTCATTATTCTATGTGGGCACCTTCTGTTTCACAATTTTTCAAGCAATGGTTTTCTGAACCCCACATTTCAGAGTTGAGACATTGCTACACAGACCAAACCCAAGTAGTTACAGCAAGTCTCAAGACTGACCCTATTGTAATGTAATACCTTATAGAATAGAACTCAGCTAGACTCTTTGACAAGCTTTAATTTGGGCAGTGGAAGAAAAATGATGGGATTGGTATACAATTGTTTTTGCTCCCCATTTTTACAATTATTAGATGTTTATTTTTTAAAAGTTTAACACAAATAAATATTATAAAAACAAAAGCCCCTTTACAATAGCAATGGGAGGAAGAAGTGGGGTGTAGCTTTGCATCTGTGAGTTGCATGGCATTCATATAAGGTCATGCCTTCTCAAGATGCTACAAGTTAATATCGAGGCATACTGGGGCTGCCAGGTTTGTGGCATTTGCACCCAACATAGTCTTCTTTACTTGGGAGTGGCAATCTTAGTTCCTGGGCTCCCCATTAACCTAGCAGAGACTGTCTCCAAACAGTTCTTAAGTTTGGGTTTCCTCCAACTCTATCCTCTTCTTCTTTCAGCTTCTTTTCCAGGTGTTAGACCCATATCATAGTCTGAAGGCTCCTACCATCACATCCAGCTATCATAGGCTCCTACTATCTACATCCTCTATCATAGGATTCCCCAATAAATCCTGAATGCTTCCAATTGCTTCTCATAACACCTCAAATGCTATGGCTTTCTTTCGTCTCTTCTTACTTGAACCCTAACTCTCCAGAAGTCATTAAACACTTCCACACCGTGTTGATGGTAGAACAGCTCTTCATGGCCATATCACAGCTGACTTAATTCATTTATCCACTGACAAATATTTAGATCATTTCTAGTCTTATACAACTGCAAGAAAGGCACATTCATTTTTCTTCACATAATTGTAAATGTTAAACTTCAGTGCAAAGCCCTAGAAATAGAATGTTTTGGTCAACAATAGGTTCACTTCAAAACTGAAGATATTATTATCAAATGGTTCTTTATAACATGGATATCAGCACATAGCACTCATGTAAATTAAGAGTTTCTATTTTACCAACATACTATGGCATTGGTTATTATCATTTAAAAAATTGTATTAACTTGATAAAAACTGGCATGCAATTATCATTGATGTTTGAGACAATATTTTACATGTCTGCTTGCAAAGTGATGCTTTTCATATTATTCCCGTTTTTCTTTTAGTAATTTTCCTTTGATGATATGCATATGCACTCTATATTTTAGGAAACATGTTTTATGCCAGCCTATCAGCATGGCAATTTTCCTCTCAGTTTGAAATTTAGGCTTGGAGTTTATCATGACCTTGCTGGAATGAGTTTTACATTCTTTTATTTGCTACTGGAAAAAAAAATCACAATCATAATTCTTTCTAATGCCTTTACAAATTATGAAGATGGTCAAGTGTCTTATTATTACAATAATTCAAAATGAAAATAGGTAAAGAACTTGTGGCTATAGAATTATATAAATCATCACCACATCGCTAGATAATTTGAGTCAAAGGAAAATATGGGATTGTCCTTATAGGTTCTACGTTAGTGTATAGAGATGATGTACAACACCCAAACTCTGAATTTTGTTGTTCCTAGCTTTTTCAAAAATTCTTTTAAAATAGCTAGAAATTATGATCAGTTGAACTTTGTACTTTCCAGACACACCATAAAAAATAATTTTTAGTTTAGTCTGAAGTGACTTGAAAACTCAAACTTCCAGATACTAAATTTTGATGGTCAGGAGAAATATATAACCTCATACACTATATCCCATAATGTGGATATTATTGGAAGAAAACCAAATATATTCGGAAAGTTTGATGGTAAGAAGAATAGGATAATTCTCAAAATTGTCTAATGTATTGTCTTTTAGAAAACACACATATTGCTTTTAAAATCAGTTATCTCAGTGTACATAGTAGAGACAGCAGTGTCATTAATTTAGTCATAAAGAAGGCCTTGACATTCCCACTTTCAATATTTTCAACAGAGAAGGAATTTTAGCAAGATGAACTTTCTAGAACCCTTTCTTACTCTTGTTACACTTGTAACACATGCAGAATGGCTACCCAAGGATGCACAAAAAATTAAAAACTGCAACTTTACTCAGTTGAAGAATTGCTTTTACTGAAGAAATCTGAACTTACCTCCTTGTTCATCCAACATAACCAAAGTCCTGATACCAGCATCTTTACTCTATATTCCAATAATGGTAGCAAAGTTGAAAAGAAGTTAGAGAGAGAAAAGAGAAAGAGAAATCAGTAAGGAGACAATTATCCCTAAATACAGAAAATGAAGAAGGACCAAAGGAAGCAAAGGGCAGATACATGACAAGAGCATTAAGGGGCTGGGTAGGGACCAAAAAAAAAAAAAATTGGGTAAAGGGTGGACTTTATGAGTGAGTCTCAGGGCCATGAGGAGACATGTGGCACACCCTGCATAGGGTAGGCTTGCTTCCTTCAATAAGGTAAGTGTTGTACATTGGAATGCATGTAGTTAGTACCATACAATCAATTATACTGAGAAAGTAAAAATACCTATAGTTTTAAAAACACAGAAAGCAACATTTTCACAGTCTTCTAGGTTGAATTTTCTTCTCTGGCAAGTTTGACCCAAAAAGTGCTCCTTAATGGTCAGGGGAGGGATGCCCCGTGGGAGATACATAGGATCCTGGAGTCCAGGGACTTAGGTTAATCACAGGAGAATGTAGCTTTACAGAGGCTGTGAAGGACAGCTCAAAAGGAAATCAACTCCCTGATTTTTCTCTGTGGAGAGAAGTTCTTCAAGATCTAAAAGATGGAGTGAGATCAGAAAACATATTGCTCTAAGATCCACAGTTTTGTACAATGACACGGTGAGATGAAATCACTCTTCTCCACAGTCACTTTGCTTCTTTTGTGCAGCAATCTCTAGAAGCACTTCCCACCTTACTGCCTTTTATCCACACTGCCTAGGTTACTGGGATGGGGGATGGGAGAGGGTAAAGGAAGATGAAATGAAGGTACTATCTTATTTGATTTGGGCATTTCCGTGTCTAGGAATCTAATTTGCTCTATTGCATGCTACAGGGGACTCACACTTGACCGGAGAGATTATAGACTAGGAAAGTCATCTCAAAGTCTTTCTTTAGGTATATACTGGGTGAACTTCTATCTACCCTAGTCCACATTCTAATGATTCCTTTGCCATTTCTGAACTTGTTTGACATTGCTTATAAGATAGCATAATGAAAAGCAGGTGGCTTATTCAGACATATGGATCTGATAGTACAGAAATTTGTTATAGAACATTTTCAACTCAAAGATTCTGTTCCATTCTGCTTGGGACAGAAGATGCAGGAAGGTTGGTGAGTTTTATCAGCCCAGTTCTTACCTATTTATATATCATAGCAGTCTGTGATGTGTAATAAGTATCACTTATTTGTATGACACTCTAGAAATATAACTTTACATTTTTCCAATTAGGTGCTGCAGGTTTCAAAACTAGAACTGAGCTAGATGGAAGGGAGCAAGAATGTTTGACTCTGTCTCAGCCGGGGAGAACAAGAGCAGAAAGTGTTGTCTTGGAAGTCAGAAAAGCTGGGTTGTGCTGGAAGTCCACAGTCTCACCATTTCCCATACTGAAGGTAGAGGCAGAGACACAAAGGAAGAGCACTGGTGTGGTTGGTAGATTGGATTATTTATGTCTTTTCATCCCTTTGTCTTCCATTTACTATTATTTTATTTATGAGTTTTTTTCATTAACTTGTTCCATACATGTGTATTGGATAGCTACTCTGTCCCAGACATTAAGGATAAGGCATAGAAAAATGTATAGCTTGTATCTCAATGGTATCTCTCAGTGGGAGAAATGACTTGATCAATGGAATTGGATTCAGTAAATGATTCTAAATTCTAGGTCTCTCTGTGCAGTCTTAATGCTCCAATCTCAACTGCTCTATGTCTCAGCTCACCCTGTGGTCAAATGGGGCAGTAAGAGCTCTCTTACCTCCCATTGTAATAATAAGGGTGAAATGAGCTCTACACAACATAGCCATCTTAAAGCTAGTTCATTTCATGGGTGGCTGAGTGGGAGTCAAGAAGGAATGCATTCCAATGTTGGGTTTGATTTAAAGGGAATCTCAACATGTTTAGAACGACCCTCAAATCTTTCTGCTTAATGTGGAATTCTCAAAGAAAAAGAAACTAACGGCAGAATGAAACTTAAGTGCTGTATATGAGAACTCATATTCTGCAATAGGGCTTCATCTTCATGAATATCATGTCCACTATTTCCTGCTCTGTGTCTCCAGCGAGTCACTTAACCATTGAATGTCTCAAAATCCTCTGAGTTAAGTAGTGAAACCAAGGCCATAATAAAATGTGGCTTTAGATGTTAAATTAGCTAGCATATATTTGATTATGATGGTGATAATGGTGGCTCTAATCTCAATAGCTGGCACATGGTAGATTCTCAATAAAGGCTTGATCTTAAATTTGGTTCCATTACTTTGTTGATGGATTTATCAAAGTAACTGCATTGTTCTTAGGAGATCGAGAAGACAGAGAGGCAGGGATGGGGAAAATATTGCAAAGGAAGCAGAATATTGCTCTCTCCAGTTCCTAGAAGAGTTGTGTGTTTTAATACCTAGACTGAGGGTGTGAGGAAATGGCTCTTGTTTTACCTGAGCTCAAGTCTTCATTTGTGTTTAAATTTGCTGGAGAAATGTCCCATCTAAAAGAAGTTGGAAATCTTTTTTTTTTTTTTTAATTCATTTCTTTCTTTTTGTAAAATTTATTTTTCTGGTTTTATTTTTCAATTGTATTGATACATTTATTTAGTCAGTGGATGATGTTTATAGAATATTTTATTGTTGTCCTTTTGTAATGCTTTCCCCAAACTCCAAGGCATCTTACCCTAAAGCCTGAACACCCAGAGACTCTCCTGAACTCTGACAGCCATCACTTATGTTTAATAATATTAATAATAAAAATGCCGAATTTGATTTGATAAAAGTTTGAACAGAAAGTATCACATCTACAACTGTAGCTTTCTATGATTCTTCCCTTTTAATTGCCAAAGCATTTTGAAAGATAAGCTGATATCAATAGAGATACAATGCTAAGACATTCATGAAATATTAGTGTTTCAGTAACTATTTCATGAGCGTTCTTTCAAATCTGCCTGCTAAAGCAGTCTGGCCTATTCTGGCTCAAGCCTCATAACCTATAACTTCACTGATAGGCTGACTTTATTTCTGCAGTTAGCATCAGCAGAGTTAACTTTTTTCTCATCAAATGTCTTGGAGAACAAATCTCCATCTAGAATTTATTCTTCTCCCCTTTAGGCTCCCAAGGCAGGTATGATTTTGAATTTGGATAGCTGTTTACATGTTGGCATCTCTGCAGTAAACCTCTCCTATCTCCAACACTAGGTATTGCACAAATATTTGCTGAAATGTATCCACCCAAATTAAGTTCTCAACCTCAGGCTGAGAACCAAGTGCCACAAAGTCTCTAACTTTGTACCTGTCTATGATAATCAGCTTTTCTGAAACTTCCCCACTGACCTTCGAGTAACTTTATATCATACTTGAAATGCTGATGGCGACTTCTATTAAGTCAGGTCCCCAGACTCTTCTCTTGTACTCTGGAGTTCACTAGGGATAGTGTAAAGCTGTACTTGCATGGGAAGTGGACTATTCATTTGCCTTAGGGAGACTTCCCAGTTCTAGTAACCTTTCCTGTCTTTGAAATGGAATTCAGTAAAAATTCAGTTAAATTCATATTATGTAGCACTGATGGATTTTGGGGTTGTGAGTAAAATCCTAGTATTTCAAAGCTCGTATTTCCCAAATAATTTCTGCCCTTGATGAATATTTAATATTGATTCTCTTTAAAGAGAATTTCCTTTTTGATTGAAAAATCAGAACACCATTTGAATAGCCAATGCCCTAGACGTGAGGAATGCTTCACTATAAATATACAATGACCCAGGAGGGTCTAAGAGCAAACCACTCTACTCTAATAATGCCCTGCTCACAATTTCCTAAGGATGGAATGCCTAACAGCCTTCTCTTACTTATTAAATGTAAGAGATTGTACCCATCTCTTCCATTTCTTGACCTAAGATTCAACTTCATGCTTGACTGAGAAACAATTTAGGAGAAACAAAAACATAATTTGAGACTCCTACTTTAATCAATGGAGCTTATATTCTTAGAATAAATTCGAGTGGATAGATTTTTGCAAGACAGGCTGACACTTTCATTTTGAGAAGACACACAGGAGAGAAGTGTTAATGTTCAAGAGACTCTGAAGGGCAAGGGCTAGTTTAAAGGGGTGCATGCCAATGCCTTTATTCTACTACTTTCCACAATCTGGGCAATGTTTCAACATTGTACAACTGAGCAAATTGGAGACAGCCTGAGAAAGGCACATCATATGTTCATGTATTTACACAAGCAAGTTAAAAGTGGCTCTGCTTGTAGGTCATAAAGTATATTGTGACAATACTGTAAGATACAATAAAATAATTATAGTAGTTAACTAGTAAGCTCCCTTCATGTTAATTTCAGCTCATGACAGAATGTTCCAAGCTCTTTCTCCTTTTGTGTTTTGCTTATAACAAATGGGAAAATAACACATTAATGCCAAATGGCCAGGACTCCTTGGATTGAGGCTATCTTCCCCCTCCTTGGCATCTAAACATTTCTGCAGGAGCAGTGTCCCTAGAACAGAGCAAAACAGACATTTCTCTTCAGTAAAAGTAGAAGGCTGCTCTCCTATGCTGCTGGAGCCCTATAGGGCTGCTTCTCTGTGGAATCCTATTTGTGCTGTGTTGCAAGTTCAGTTTGTCAGTTTTGAAATAACAGATTGTATTTTTTTTCAGAGAATGCATGACTACTTCTCTCCACCCTTCCTGTGACCATTCACCTTTAGCCATGCTTTATTTCTAGGTGAGGAGCTGCAGCTTCAGGAATAAAGAAAGGGCGCATTTGCACCCATGGTGTAAGAGGCAGCTGCCTTTCCTCTAAGCCTTTGTAAAATTTATCTCTTTTTTCCCTTCCCTTTCATGTCATTGCTTAAGCAATTTATAGTAGCATAGGGTGGGTGAATAGGTTCATTTAATCATTCTGCCAGAGAAAGCCCAAGATCTCTAGAAAAGATAATCACACATGAATTTATACATTGATAAGCAGTCACATTCAAACCGTGGCTAAAGCAGCATCTTGCTGAATAAAAACCATTAGGCTTGTTTTATTAGGTTAAGATAAATATAGTCCAACCCATTCTTTTCTACTCCATCTCTCTTAATGGGCAAGTTCAATTAATCCATTTATTCTTCCTGGTTGACTGCTGTTCTACCAAATTGGAGTGAGAAGGTTTTATTGCAAATGCTCCTCTGATTCCATTATTGCTATCCGCCCTATTTTACCCATAGTTTGGGATTCATTAAACCATGAATTACAAATGCTTTACAAATAGATGTGCAATCCAGAGTCAGTAATGTAAAAGAACTGACTAAATTGTTTTATTTACTTAACTGGACTAGGTTTTTCCTCTTTGTCTAAGATTTTCTTATTTTTTTTTCATAAATTTTATTGCACAATACTACATGCCTGCATAAAACACATATTTTTCAAAGTTATAAATATAGTTGGAGTTAGAAAAGAATTTTAGGTTAGCTGTAATTTGTTGCAACAGAATCATTACAAATTAAGATTTTATGTAGGTAACTCCTTCATAGGTTATGTACTAACTACTCTGCTTACGGGGACCTCTCTTTTGATACTGTTGGGAGCAGGAGCTTAAAAATGGTAGCTTTCTTCTGCATTATGTACAGTAGAGGTAACCTGAGGGTGCTGAAGTCATCTTAATAACTAGCTAACAACTTATGCCAGCATTTTCAGTATTTTCTGGCTTCCTGATAGGCTGCATCAGCACTGGAAGCAAGGAATGATTATGTCAACATAGGGACTGAGCTTATGTTAATTGAATCCACTCCTTACCTCTTCCACGAGCTGCAGCATGCGGCGGGTGCTTTCCAGGGACTAAGATTTAGAAAACAAATATGAAGACTGTTAAGGGCAGTAAGTAATAGAGCACTAGAAAAGTCAGAAATACTTTACTTGAGAAACACAAAGGTCCCTATCACATATGACTTCAACTTTGCAGCTGAAACCAAAAATGCCTTTCCAGTTTCAACTTCTTTCCTATTTGGGTTTTTTTTGACATGATCAGATTTCCTGAAGCAATCACATGAAAGCTTATCTTCTTCGTAAAACCAAAACCATATGAGGCTGATCTTGATGTCAAAGACAAAGTTATCTGGAAAAATCGTTTTGTACTCTCCAGATGCATAGAAGACCATGTCATGTTCTCCCTGGACTAGAGATAATGAATTTTAAACATGTAATTTTTCACAAGTTGAAATGAGTGTAACAAGTTTCCTTTCAAACTCCTAGAAACACAACTGGAAGTTGTTATCAATACAAATTAAGTTGTCGCCTTAGGGTGAAAAAAATCAAGCAAATTTTAAATAACTAGCCCATAGGAGACAGCTCTAATTACATTCATTCTTAGATAAGAAAAAGCTTGAAGAAAACTCTGAGCTTAGAGGTTGGTCCCTCAGGCACAGCATCACCTCTTTGTTCTCTGTTTCTTTAACATAGTTTCAACCCAACAACCAGTGTGAATTCTCCAACCCATCCCTTTAAATAGTAATAGACATGTTTCTGTAGGAGCTCGAAGAATGGGAATTTTCACTGAAAATGACTTTTTGTAATAAAATGGCCATTAGCACTAATATGCTGCCTAATGTTTAACAGCTGAATCTCGGGAAAAAACATGAATACATTTATATATATATTTGATTTTGTTGTACTGATATGAAGCATGAAGAGCAGATAGTTGACACATAATACAACACAGCATGCTTGGTGATAAATTCCACATAGCAGGTTGATTCTAACAGAAAGTTCCTGTCAGTTTTTGTGTAGCCTGTCTATGGCTCATCATATGATGACTTAGTGTAATTCCAACATGGTCCCTGGAACTGGATAACTTCACTTATTTATGATCATGAATACAAAGAAAATGAAGTAGTGAAAACCTAATCTTAGAATTATTTTTGTTGAAAAAAGTTTTCACGTAATGGAGGACTTCTTCAAATCTTTTTTTATATTTAAAAAATATTTTTGTTATTTGAGAATTTCATCAATGCGTTTTTATCATAGTCCCCTCCTCCACTCTTGCCTCTAGCTTCTCCTAGATCCAACCCTACCACCTCCCCCAACTTCATATATTGTCTTCTTGATGTAATAACTACGGACATGCATACCTTAAAAGTTTTCTCTAGATTATTAACATTTTCTCTTCTGTCCTAACTATAGGTAATCAATAAAAAAAATAAGCTATGATTGGTAGTGTTTGTGAATGATTGGTTTCAAATAATTGCCTTCTATTTGCTGTCTGAGTGAGTGTGGTACACTGACTGAAATTGAGGTTTGCATCAACACTGTTTTATGGGATTTCCATTTCTTACATACACTGAATATAAATGACTCAAGGGCATAGATAGTAGAAAATGTACTAAACTAACTAGAAGCAATGAGTTTTAAGCACATAGTACCATTGCTTTTCAAAGTAATTTTCAAAGTATGTACTTCAATTTTAATGATAGCCATGCTTAGCAACCTTCCTGTAAAGTCCTTTATAATGTTAACCATCACTGTGGAATTAACCATAAGGTGCTGTAAGACATCCAAATATTAAGTTTTTCCTATAGGACTCTGGGCTCTTAAGTGTGTAGGAGTGAAGAATCATGGCTGAGACATTAGTTTTTATTTGGGCTTTATAATCAACCCTTTCTAGCCTATAGGCATCTTCGAGAAAAAGGAAGTTCTTATTTACACTTTTTTTTTTTTAATTGAGGCATTAGAAGAACTCTTTTCTCAGAACCTGAATTCTAACCACCCAACTTCCAGTTTTTAGCTCAGCTTCTGGGTCTCTATACCTTACCTCATCAGCCAGCTGGTCAGCTCTCCGCTGCATCTCCTCCAGCTCATTGCGCATATCTGCATCTTCAGCCATGGTAGTGGTGAGGGGTTGCTGGGCACTTGGGCCAGCAAGTCAGAAACGGGTTTGGCTACAGAACCTGAGAAGAAGCAGATTGGAAAATATGAGAACTAATATGAATGTGTATATAACAGAAAGTGTCATGCTGTCTCAAGGGTTCGGATAACTTCTGAACTCCAAGGCAAACTCAGACAAGAATCAATAGAATTGTGTCATTTCTCCAAAAAGTACAAGGAATGAATCTTCTTTTATCAACCCCCATCACTGAAAGAGACACATTTACATATGTTTTATAACAGTCTTGCCTTGTGGCCCAGGTTGGCTTTGAGCTCACCATCTTTCTATTTCGGTGTCCCAGTGTTTCAATATTAAGGGTTTACAAGAACATATATGACTTCATCCAAAGTATTTTTAAAGGTGCAAACCATACAAAGCTTGAGAATGATGGGGTGGATGATACAGGCCATTGTTGGCATATTTCTTAATGTCACATTTATTTAGTTATATTTTGGCAGTTTTATAGAGATACAGTTGGTATGAGCTGATACTACAATCAACTCCACATACTTAAATTATATAGTTTGAGAAAATTTGTCCAATACAATACACTCAGTAACCTACTGCTCTGAAAAAGAAAACAAACCAGTCCATTAACCCCCCAAATTTTTGTATACTGTTTGTAACTCTACCTGCTATTCTCTATACCTTCCTATATCCAGGAAGCTATTGACTTAATTTTTGACACTACAGTTTCTATTACTTAGGATTATGTATAAAGGAAATGCCTGGCTTTTCTATTTGGTATAATTTATTTTAAAATTTATTCACATGATAGCACAATTACCAGACTATTCTATTTGTGTGTGTGTGTAGCATTCTATTGTATTTTGAAGCATCCAGCATTGTTATTAGAGGTTGTCAAGATTATGTACAGGTAAACAACTCTTATTCCAAAGCATAATGAGTTTAGAGCCTTGAAATATGACCAGCCCACTTTATGGCTACTGATACGAAACAAGTACAGGTAGGAGTATCCCAAGTCTCTCCTCTCTCCTTTCCATCTTTCTCCATTCTCAAAGACTTATATTTCCTGACATCATTGTGTCAGGAATATAATGATGAACAAGAAAGGTGAATTCGCTACCTCTAATTGGGAATAGGGAACTGAAGAAATTCTGAGCATAGGAGTGCCTATGAGGACATAGTCACTTCCTCTAAGGAGTAATGTCCCCAGAAGGGAATTGAGGAAGAGTTTGAGATAAGTCTTTGATGTTATGCCAACATCTTTGTGCAGCATATCTGATGAAGATCCAGGCTTGTATTTAGAGACTGTCAAGCATGCAGTGGAATTTGTCTTTTCTATTGCAGAGTAGAACACGATCTCTGAAAAATGGGTGCTTAGCTAGGAGTTACATTTCTAGTATTTGTGAGGAGATGGTCACATAGCTAGAGATGGCCCCTAAATGGAGATGGTGTGTGTCCCTGTCAGACAGTGGGCATTCAGAAGTTGACACTGAACTCCCATCATTCCCCTACCAGCAAAACCAGAATAATAGCCACAGGATAGCAGGAACTTGGGTCCTATGAATCCTCAAATAGAGGAAAGCTGGCAGCTGATCAGAAAACACCGATTCCATAGTTATCAACACACATCTCAAGAGCTACCTGACTGAATGTGTATGACAATGTTATGCTACTTTCTCAGCTGCTAAGATGGAATTTCTCTGGGGTATGGAAATGGTACATATTATTAGCACCCTGCATTAGCCAGCCCTGTAAAGAACATCTTCTAATTGAGAGACAGGAAGAATGTTAATGTGAAGTAGAAACTAGGTGGCTGTGGACAATTATCATCACCCTTCCTGAGCTTTATTTCAGAAAGTTCATTTCTGAGCCTTTATATCATAGGTATGTCAATTCTAGAACTTTCTGAGCATTGTTTGCTAAAGATTCTGGGCTTTAATATTCTGAGAGCTTATTTGTGTAAAATATCCTATACCTTTTGTTAAGACTAGAACAAATCTAGGCTCTCTTATCTCTTCTTCCTTTAGTAGTAATGCTTGGCATCAGGTACACTGCTAAAGAGCTAAGCGCTGGAAGCAGAAACCAGGGAAACCAGTAGTGTGTGGAGGTGCTGGTCTCCAAGCAGCAACTCTCTCGGGATTGCCACAGGGGAGCAAGCAAAGGAGCACCTGACCTGGGCTGGCTTAGTGATGTGCTGCTTGCTCTTTCTTGGATCATCTCCTCCTTTAATGAGCTAGAGCTAAGAGCTAAGGGCTTTTGCTCTTAGTTGGGCAGTGTATTAGAAAGTGAGGTCCATGTGCTTTCAAACCTACAGTAAATGGCCACTGCCATTTGCCACTCCTCTGGGCTTAGTTGTGAATGAGCTTTTGCTCTCTCTCTCTCTGTCTGACACACACACACACACACACACACCCCTCTCTTCCTGTCTATGGTGTTTCCTTGGTGATCTCTCAAAGTTGCTATTCTCAGCAGGAGAAGAACAGCTGTATGCTCCTGGCTCCAGGCTGCCAGCAACCACTCAGGGGCTGGTTGATAGGCAGGTGGCAGGCAGGCTGGCAGAGAAGCCATGTGGTGGATGTCCTTACATTCCGTGCTTTCATGCTCTCCCCACTCTTCACCACCCCCAGGAGTTCCCATACTTTTGTCTCACGCTCAAATGCATGCTTATCTATCTTGGATGGATGGATGGATGGTGAGTGACAGATCTCAGATGCACAGCATTTTAAAGCAGAGAGAGCAATGACAGCCCTCCTGATGAGAACCATGAGAACAGCCAGACAACAGGCCACTTGCTGGGATGTTTGTCACTAAGATTTGATAAATTGTTCCTACAAACCCCAAGCTCATGCATGATTGCATGCTAGGAGACAGGCATCATGATAACTAGAAGTCATTTCAGTGTCTGGGAGGATGTTAGGAATGAAATGAAATCACCCAGGTAGCATGGAACAAGGGTCACTCCTGCACATTTATTGCTTACAGCTGCGGCCCGAAGGAACAAAGCTCACTTAGTAAGGGAGGGTACAGGGAAGCTGCCTCTCAAAAGGCTTCCCAAGAGCTCTGATGTAAGATATCCCCTAGTCATTAAAGACTCTTGAAGATGATCTCAAATCACCAATGCAGAGTCTGGCCCTTACTAGGTGTTCACTTCCTGTTAGTTGATTTGGGGATGAGTGAATTTATTGTATGGCAATCCCTCTAACTTTCTAAAGTCAGCACTTTTTAGCTTAAAGTTTAAGACAATGCTTCTGTAACTCCTGCAGGAGTCAGCATCATCGAAAGTTTTCTTGGGTTTTTTTTTGTTTTTTTGTTTTTTTGTTTTTTTGTTTTTTTTTTTTTTTTTTTTTTTTTTTTTTTTTTTTTTTTTTTTTTTTTTTTGCTTTTTTAAAAACAATAGTTGAGTCAGTAAAACTGCAGAGGTTCCAATTTGCTGGTGTGAACACTGCTACTCTGCAGGCCACATATGGCTTATTTACTATTAGAGTGTCAGTAAGTATCATTTGGGAGGAGACAAGGGTATGGGAACCTGTGATGGGGGATGGGGAGAGTGTGAAAGCAAGGAAAAGAAGCACAAAGTTAAGACATGGCTTTGTACTTACACAAATGGGACACTAGCCTATCAAGGGCTCTGAAGCAACACAGCTTCAAAAGAGTACACGATGCCGATAGTTCTGGATCTAAATTTGAGTGATGATGGCCCAGGAACTTAGGCTTAGGTTCCTGTGAGATTCATAGTTCTGAAGTGGAAGTAGTTACAGGAAGGTTTTAATGGTAGCCAACAAAGAAAGTTATATGTGAAGGCATTTATAAGATCTATTGGTGGAAACGCAGAGATGTGGTGACATTCAGGTGTCATAATCTCAACTATAGGCCTCAAATGTTATTTGATAACATCCTGAGCGCTGATTCCTGGAGAACAAGGTCTCCTTAAGTTAATACACTTCAAAGGGTTTTTTCTTTTTGTTTGTTTGTTTGTTTTTTTTTTTTTTTTTTTACCTCTTTATCAGGTTTATATCTGACAGGAAGGTGAAAAAGAAATGGCTCTTCAAGAGGATGAAAAGAGTTGAGGGAAATGTAATTAAGCTCTGCACCTGCTTCTCTATACTCCTTACTGCTCAAGCAGTTAGTCAGTCTGTGTAGACAGCTTCGTCCCAGGAATTCTCATCCCTTCTAAGTCCTCAGACCGTGTAACAAACCCGAATTCACTGTCAGTGGCTTCTTCCATGCCATTAGGGCCCACAAAACTGAAAATATTTGTTATCTGGCTCTGCATCATCGTCGTCGTCATCATCAATTTGTGGATCTAAGCAAATAAACATAAGCAAAACCAGAAAACTGCAAATGTTATCAGCTTCTAATATCTCCAGAGCACTGAATATTTACTATAGATGAACACTGTGTAGGGTATTTATTTTTCTGTTTAATTTGCATTCAAAATCCATTCAATGAAGCTTTCCATGGTGTTTCTTGGAACATATTCTAAAATAAGAATGGTGCATGTAGCAAAACTACAAAATACAAAAATGCATTTGCCTTTGATTGACCATGCCTACAGAGTTTTAGGGTTGCGAATCAGAGTTAATCCTTGAAATTAATTGTGAAGTGATAAGATGTTCTCACAACCTCATAGAGATTCTAATTTCCATGGTCAGCAACAGACAAAGGCTCCCAGCCTCAGCAGCAGTACTGGGCTGTTTATATCAGAAACAGATGAGTCTGAGGGCTCACCACTGTTTTGGTACATGGAGTAAAGCTGCTGTAGTTATTCTTTGGTGTCAGGGGCAATTTGCAAAGTGCTCCATTTGTTACCACAGGCAAGCATGTCTGGAACTCATTAAAAGGGAGGAAGGTGCTACAGTTTGCATCTGGAATGCTCCTCAAAGGCCCCTCTGTCAGAGGTTTGGCCTTCAGCATGGCACAATTAGGATGTGATAGGACATTTAATAGGTAGGACCTAGAGGAAGGAAGTTAGGTCATTGGGAATGTGCACCTAAAGAGAATACCGGGACCCTGATTCCTCTCTCTCTCTCTCTTTCTCCCACCCTCTCTTTTTCTCCTTTCTCACTTTTATTCCTAGCTTCCGTGAGGTAAACAGCTTTGTCTGCTGCATGCTCCCAACATAAGATATTGCTTCACTATATCCCCAAACAACAGGACCAATCAGTTCTGGGCAGAAATTTCTAAAACTGAAGATTAAAACAAATCTCTCTAAGTTGATCATTTCAGGAACTTTATGAAAGTGGTGACTAATACACTAACACAGGAGGTAAATGAACCGTGGGGAGCTTCCCCATCTGTTAACGGACTTAGTTAAGTGCAGTAATGTAAAACTACTTTCCACTTCTGAGTTTATGCTCAGAGGTCCCTAGCCAGGAAGGAAGAGGTAAGTGTGAGTACCAGAATATGTGGCTTGGTTTGTAAGGTGAACAGAGGTGTGGCTATCATGCTATGAACCTGGTGCCACGGAGAAAGAGCATTTTGTGGACAGGCTAAGGAGCTAGCAACTGGTTTCTTTCTAGGTCTTCTCTTTCAATTAACAAGACAAATCAATAAATTTAAGTAAATCAGTTCATACTATTTGAATATCACAGAGAGATGTCTCCCACTGCTAGCCACTTGAATGAAGGACCTCTTGTTTGTAAGGATGGTGTGTTTTTTTAAAACCAGTAAGTTTATGAGCAGAAAGCAGAAGGAAGAACAGAGAAACTTTAATCATGCTGACTAACACGCATATAGACTCCCTTTTCACTTGTCTTCAATTTAAACCCTACAAACCTTATGATGGTGATGCAGGTATGACCAGCACTCTGTGGCTTAGAAGGAAAGACTGGCCCTCAGCTGAAATGTAGGTCAAGAGTATGGATCATTTTCAATATGCATGCTTAAGTTCAGAGCATGTTTATTCCCAAAGCAGGTCGTATGGATACTTTTCCTTTTGATTAAAGCCTTAATACTATTTTATTTTTAGTTTCACTGACATACTGAGGAATGCGTAATGACTAAATCAGGCCATCCTTCTTTTGAACTGCCCAATTTTCACAGCCTCCAGACTTCCAGCATCATTTGCTTCAAGTGGACTGAAAAGTCTATGGGAAAGGATTTTTAGGGTCCCAGTTGTACACTGGCCTTTGGGAGGGGCCAAACTGGCAAATCTCCACAAGAAAAAAAAAAAAAACTATCCTCGGGAAAACCAAAGCAAGATGGCTAATAAGAAACACACCGGGCACTGTCCGTCTTCCCAAAGAGAGAGGGCAAAAGCACTGTGCATTGCATTCTAATGTTGAGACTAAGGTAGTCTGTTTATTGTCTTAGTTATGTGAAAATGGTTAAGTGAGGTTTATGTTTTAATTCTAAAGCAAAGATCAGAGCAAAGGGCACTATTGACAAATAGCACATGGCATGTCTCTGTTTATATGTCAATTCTGGTTACATTTAAATGTAAGGTTATCCTCATCCAGCATTCTTATAGAACAAAGCCAAGCCAATTACATGTTTAATAGCCATTTCTCTTGGGTATGATGGTGCACACCTTTAATCCCTAAACTTAGAGGCAGAGGCAGGTGGATCATCATGAGTACCAGGTCAGCCTGGTCTACATGAGTTGCAGGCCATCCGAGGCTACATAGTAAGACCTTATCTCAAAAATAAAGGTAAATAAATAAACATAAAATAAAGTGAGAATTTCTTAAATCTGCTGTAGCTAAGATTTAAAATTTTTAATGTGTGGCTTGATTTGTGTCTCTGTGAATAGATTTTGAACATTCTTGTGAATGAAATTCGACTTTCTTTTTCCTAGTGGATCTTGCTGGTTTAATCTATTTCTTAGTTAAATCAAAGGACTGTATCTCAGATATGATGGATACATGGCTCACAAGTGAATTATTAAACATTATTCATCTATTTTATGTACACAATCTGGCTAAAGAATAGGTCACAACTGCTCACATTAGGACCTTTGGTAGCATGGTCTGGGGGCTCCTGGCCTCAAAACCTTTCTCAGTAGCTTGTTAAATTGCACATTTCCAGTGAGGTCAAATGGTGAAGTCAGTCTGTGGAGGTGAGGCTAGAATCCTCATTTTCAACAACAGGTAAGTTCTTCTTATTCACCTCCCCATTACCATCACCTGCTAATGGCAGCATCTGGTCGCCCTGAGATAAAATTATCTAGAAAGCATGAGGTTCTCCAGCATGCTGTTGCACAGAGACCCGAGGTGTGACCTCCTTGTTTTTCAACATTTTTTCAATATGATGCTGTATGTTCAAACTTTGGTACTATGAACACATGTAGTAGATACTTCAATCAGTTCACTAAATGCCCCCCTCCCTCAGAATCTTCCAGGCACCAAGGATCCTCAGAAACCTACTTCCTATTCAAATATGGCTTGTTGATTTCCCAGACTATCCTATTACATGTCATTTCTGATTTGGATTCTATCTGTTTACCTGCTCTAAACACAGTTTTGACCTCCTTTCTTCTGAGAAGGGAAGTCTGCCTCTCGCATAGACCTTGTCTTAAGTATAACTGATAGGTATCTTTGATTTGGGTTTGTTCGATAAGAGTTCTGGGTATGGGTGGCCTTACATTTAAAGGCGACCAACACTGGAATTCCTTAATTGCAGCAGGGCAGTCAGCCACAACTAGCACTGATTATAACTAAGTGTATCTTTTTCAAAAATGCCAGTTTCTTTGTCTATTTTTGCAAATGTGGCTAAGTGAGTATTTAGTGCAAATAGTTTGTATTCTGCACTGGTTCCTAATTGTTTACTTGCAAGCCAAAGCATGTCAGACTAATTTGACTAGGAGAAAGGGGCAGACAGAACTGAGCCCTGTCTCACTCATTCTGATCATAGTTTAAGCAAACCACAGTTCATTCACTGAGCTACTGTTTGCTCATTGAGTATTACATGAGGACAGCCACATTCAGCCACATGCAGCCAGAGACAAATCACAGCCTCATAGGGATGGCTCTGAGGGCTCTAGCATGAAATACTTTGGTCCAAGTATCTACCCTCTACCTTGCCTGTGAAAGGCTAATGAAAATACTCTTTTTTTTCCCCTAGCCCTTGGGGGAAAGGGCTAGAATGTTGCTACAAAATCAATCAATCAATAAATAAATAATATGCAAATAATTTAATTAAAAATTAAAACACAAGTCTTGATAAGCCTTAAATAAAACAATTCCATTCAATAATCATGCAAAAATGCATCCACAATTGAACAGAAAGGTCCCCCATGGTCTTTCAAACTAAATCATTTCTGCTGTCATATGACCAAGTCAATAGTTAACAGGAAGTTTCATATATTCAGGCTCACTAACCGCTTTTGGCTTCAGCTACCGAAGTAGTCTGGTGTAGCATTCAGCTTCCCTCTTGGATCTTTATGGCTGCCTCCCCCTCACTACTCTACCTATACCTGTGACCCTTTTTATAAGGACTACCCAGGCCTGTTTCATCTCATTCACTGAGAACTGCAAGTGTCTGTGACTTTTAATCTTCCAGGCTTGCAACTGGGGAAGGATACGTAACACAAAAGCCCAGCCTTAAAACTGCAAAGTGAAACATGCATTCCAGAGACTCCTGAAGCCTGCACCCAGCTACATCAATGACTCCTTAGTTTGGCTTCTGTCCATCACCCATACCTTTCTCCTACTGTGTTCCTAGAACCTTAATATATCACTGGCACACCAATCTTTGTCTAGGAGAACGCTTTCGTTGAATTCAATCTAGGGACAACTTCCATTTATTTATGAGCTATATTTTATTATGTGTTTCAGGCACTTAAAAATATCAACAAATCATTGCATCAGGAAAAAAAAACGGGAAAGAAGAAAATTTTTATTCTAGTCATGCTAAGAAATCTGGTAAATCTGGAATGGACTTACTTGGAAGATTCCACATGCAGAATATTACAAAATGGCCAGCACATGGAGGTTATAGGCTGGCCATTCCCCACAGGAAGAAAGGAAGCTCAGAGAGGTGGAATAATTTGGTTAAGTTACAGGCCATCCAAAGCATGAATCTTTCAATGCTCAGTCTAGGGTCAAACTTCAAGGCATTGTTGACAGTAAATAGAAGGGAACTCAGAAGGAAGGGAACCTGTTGACTTTTGCTAATAGTATATTCAGGATGGGACAGAAAATGATGACTGGTTGATGTGTTTGGTGTCCTTCCTACTGCTACACTGGTTTGGCCATGATGTGCTGTCTGCTACTGGCCCAGAAGGGAAGAGGCTGAGACATCTTGCAACGGAACCTTCAAAACAGTAAGCCAAAGGTCAGCCTTCTCTTTTCATAAATTGGTCATCTCCAGTGTTTGCTACAGTAACAGAAACTTAACTTACATAGTGCGATTTCATTGGGTTTTATACTAGGATTGTATCAGCTACCTAATTAATATTTGAATAAAAATGAGGGCTCACACAGACAGAGGTTTCTTTTCTTGATAAAATCACATAATCTTTGCCTAATTTAGGTACATCTACTTACTATAATAGTTACAGAATATTACTCAGCTGGCAGAAGAAAGTTTACAATACAGTCTAAGGAGAAAATTATCAGCACTGGGAAGAAGTGAAAGGTTGGCCAGATGAGCTGCTTAAGAGACCTGCAGCTGTTTGTTGGAGAACTTGGAAAAAGTGAGTTCCTTGTATACAAGAAAAGATGAGCCTATTTATTTATGGGATGGTATCTTCATTCCCTTCTCACTGGGAATCTGGGCTCCTCGAAGGAAGCCAAAGCATCACACATGATTTTGATACCACAATCCCACATCCTTTCATAAGTGTGGAGCTCCCTGTAGTCAACAATTAGCTGGAATGAATTCTTCATCCGGTTCTTTGGTATCAAGTTCTTCCACAAAACGACATAGAGATTAGATCTCGAGGGGTTGAGTCTTTTCAACTCACGCTTTTCATGGTTGGTGACAGAAAACAAGAGTGGCATCCTAACTGATATTTCTCAAACATATCATGTTAGTCAATAATGGAAATTTATAACTTTTGCCTTTGGTGAAAAGGTCCCCTAATTTTTTGGCTTTGCCATAATGTCTCTACTTGAAATAAAAATGTTGGCACACAAACTCTCTCCATATAGAGCCCCTGAACACCACTCTACTGTTACAGTTACAGTAAGAGACTCTCTGCAAAGTTACTGGCTCTGGAAGTGAATTCACCACAGAGTTGCTTTCAAAAACAGCTTTCCTAGCTTACATTCTAGCATTTTCCCCCCCAGGCCATTAAGTGTTTGACACAAAGAGTAGGGACATAAAAGGAGTCCCAGCCACAGACTGAAGTCTCTGCTAATGGCAGAAGGGCTCTAAATGATGATAAAGTGCCCCTGAAGTGATTGTGCGAGTCAATAGGGGACAGAAGACCAATTTACCAAATTAGATTTACCCCGATCTCCATTCGCTTAAAATAAACCGTTGGTGTGATTGCAACCGCTTCAGTGGGCAAATTCGACTTCCCTAGTTACCCGGTTTGTCATTTGCTGTCCTTAACATGGAGAGGTTTTAAAAGCACTTTAGATTAGACCTTGTGGGCAAAAGCAGGAACATTTCTGTAAGTCACATGGGCAGTGTTTCCTTTACAGACAGGAAACTTTCTGTGCAAGATGATTTTGCCAGAATCTCCAGTCAGGGAGAGATATTTAGGTTCCATCTGCAAACTCACATTTAACTTCTGATGGTTTCAAAGGCATTAGGATCAAAAGTTCAACACATGACTCTCAGGGAGTATAGAAGGATCATGTCAAAGATCAATCTAGCTCTTTAATGGAAAGAAAACCAACTGACAACAGAGGCAGTTTAAAGATGATCTGTATATAATGCTGGGATAAGATTTCCAACTCAGATACAGACTTGGCTGGTATCTTGAATGGCAGAAGTAGAGAAACCACAAATTTCACGGAGCATGTCAATGATTAAAATTTATTCTTTAACTGTATAGTAAGTTAAGGAAGGGGAATTAGATAATCAGTAAATAAGTCCATCGAATATTGCATCAATGCGGTAAATGGAAAAATACACATACATACTTCCTTTATTCGGCTTTAGTTCTAATATTTTATATAATTTTTGTTAAAGATACAAGCAAGCCAGTTTTACCTTGAGCACTATGTGGTTAAACCACCAAGCAGTTTAAATAAACTTGTTTGTTTTGAAAACCTTAATGGCTATCATGGTGTCTCTGAATATTCTAAGTGAGAAGAGAACTTTTTAAATGTTATATTTAAGATTTGCAAACACTTGAATGCAAACAAAACTCTCTGGAGCAACTTTGTTAAAGATCCACTGCCAGCTCACACCCCAGGCCAATTCAATAAAAACCTCTGAGAAAGGATCCTAGGAAGCCATTCATATGAGTATTTGCCAGGAAGCCACAAAATACAGCTGTGTCTGTGTGAATAGAGGTGATAGGGTGGGGGGGGCATAAATTTATTTTAATACTAGGACCAAACTAGCACATTGTTTTAATTACAATACTATTATAAAGTTTGGCATTAAATATTGATCAAATGTCACTTTTAAAGCCTGAACTGTGTCCCATCATAGAAACAGTTATAAATTTATCTGGTTAATCTTCTATTACTGGTTCTTTATCTTTTGTCCACCTGTCTGTCTGCTGTCTGTCTCCCTTCTCCCTTTTCTGTCTTGTAATGATAAGCTGGATTGCCACATGGATGTGTACACAGAAACTTCAGCACACCTATTATTCCTTTACCCATTGAGTGCACTCACAGGGCAAGGAAAATGAGGGTTTAAAAACATCTGAAATCATTGCCAATAATGTTTTTTACAGAGCCTTATCAATACACTCTTTTAAACATGTAATTTCTTTATATTTGATTTTTAAAATATTTTATATTACAAGAATAATTTAAAACTTATTTTTCTGTCCTTCCCCTGATCCAGTGCTGCTTTGGCCCAACTTTTCTAATCCTGATCAATGTATCTTTCTGTATAAATGGGAAAAGTCCAAAGTTTGATTTGCTATTTTTATCAACAGTTCCTTGTTCCTTATGAGTATCAAGAGATAGAAGTTTAAGATAGAGCACGTCAGTTAAAAAAACAAAACCAAACAACAAAAAACAACAACAAAAACCCCCAAAACTGGCCTTTACACTTTGAAGAGACCAAGATTTGCTTAGCAAAGTTGAAGCTAATGGTATCAGGTTATGTTCCTCTCTAGATGTTAACAGTTACTGCTCCTTAGAAGCACCTCCTTCTAGTTCTAACTCAGACTCATTTATAGAGCACTTGGCTGTTGAAAACCCAAAGCTCATCCTCCCTGAGATGCCTTTAATCTGCCCACAAGCAGCTTGTGGCTTTACAGCCTGCCTCTATCCATCTGGTCCACTTTAAATAATCGCCTTCACAATAGTGTTTACATCTCAGCATTTGCTGTGTAGAAAGAAAATACCAAAATAATTATTACTAGTTCTGAATTTAGTTGGACTTATTTTTATGTATTGTTGTTAGATACCTATTTAATTCATACAAAATTTAGAAAAAATATAATCTCATTATTCTGTGCTTGAAATATTTCTTTAAAAGTGTACTTGGTGTGTCTGCATCTGTGTGTGGGAGCATGTGGGTAGGTCAAAGGATAGCTTCCATGAGTCAGTTTTCTGCTTTTACCTTGTAGGTTTCAGGGCTCACCTCAGGTCCACAGGCTTGTTGACAAGAATCATTTCTTTCTTCACTGAGATATCTCATCTGTCCTATTCTTTGAATACACACACACACACACACACACACACACACACACACACTCACACACACACACACACACACACACACACACACACACACACACACACACACACACACACACCCCAAATTGTCAAGCCTTTTAAATTTTATTCAAGAAAATAGAAAAAAAAATTTCAATGAGTGGGGTCTCAAGCCTTTCCCTTCTAACCCATATGAGTCCAGTGATACAAGGAAAGATAGATTTATTAAATAATTGCTTAAAATAAGTAAGCAAGGTGTGGTGGCATACGCCTTTGATCACAGCACCCGAGAGGCAGGAACAGAGGAGGCTGATCCAGAGCTCAAAGCTGCATGGTCTACAGATGGAGTTCCAGGACAGCCAGAGAAATGCTACCATGAAAAACTAACAATAATAATAAAATGAGTTATTCTTCATGCATAATCACTCTTCATTTTGCTTTGAATCTGAGACCCCTTCACTGTGCTTCTCTATGGACAGAGACCAAGCCTTACAAAAGGGTGGCCACAGGGAAGTCCCACCCTGCAGCCCTGTTCTTTTGGAGGATTACAGGCATAATGGAGTTGAAAATGTGGCCTGGTAAACGAGTATCATTTTATAGATCAGTATAAATTTTAAATGCTCTCTTTTACTTGTGTCTGTGAAACCAAGGATGATTTTGGAAACCACACTGGTTGTGGATTATGGCCATGAACTCATCGAGACCCCCTTGCATTATGGCTTAGCAAACACCCAACAGGCAAGCTTTTAGTTTGCCCTTTTTCCTAAAGCTAGTCCCTGTGTTGTCTTCATACCTCAGGTAGGGATCCCTTAGGTTTCAAGGGCATTGGGTAGCAGCTGCTTATGCTCAAGAGGCTGTTAAGTCTGATTGGTCCTTTTACTTCAAATGAAGGAGCCACCTGAAGCTTTAGACTTCCTGTGCTGGCTGAACTGGAGGTGGAAGCTAAACAGCTCTCCCTGAGGTCTATGAGGCACAGAAAAAGCTGCACCCATGTTGAAGAAGTTCCCAAAGCTGTGGCACTTTTCAGCACATTACAAAGCTCCTCTTCGGCCTGAGGTGAGGCAGGTCTTACTCTCTAGCTTTTTGTCTTGTGGTAATGGATGTTTTCTTGGAGAATTCTGAATAACTGCTCTTTTAATGTATTGCATGGCCCAAAGTTGTTCCCAAGGTGTTCTTGAACAAATGACTTGGAATGGGCAAATTGATTAAGCCAAAGCCCATCTGTCTGGAATTTTAAGGTACGAACCTTTCCCTTCAGGACTCAGTAAGCTGTCTGCAAAGAGTCACTTCTCTTCTGGGAGTTTGTGAGATGGTAGGCCTCTCCCAGCAGTCAACCTTTAGCCAAGAGTCAGTGTGCAAACAACTTACTTAAAGGGTTCATTTGGGGAAGACCAGGAAAGCAAGCGAGGAACTAAGTTCAGAGAAAAAAGGAGGTTCATCAGGGCAGATCCCTGCACCTGTCTTAACTTTCAGGGATCTGTGAGGTCTTACACATAACTTAGGGTATGTCCTTCAATAGACCAGAGAGCTGAGCTTCTCTATTTCCATGTCAACTAAAGCTATTTTGGGGGGCACACATACACCTAGGCATTTCTGCTCCCTGGATGAAAACAACCCCCTTTGATGAAGAAAATCTCAAGTTATCTTCAGCAGCAAAACATACAAAACTATGGAGGAGGCTGACAGGGGATCTAAGAGTATCTCTTGAGGGACCGACCTTGCATGAAATAGGAACTTTACAGGGACATTTACAGCTCAGGCTGTAGGGAGGAGCCATCTTAAAAACAGGTTCAAGCCATCTGTGGGCTCTGTGGGAACATGATGGCACATCCTGTGTAGAGATCCCTGCCAGGCAGCAGGGTGGAAGGCCTAGCCAAATCTCCCTGAAAACTGCCTGACTAACCTCTCTGCAGGTACTGAGACCTTTTCTCTAGGCCAGAGTACACATATTATGTAGAGCAGACTATTTTTATGCCATTATACTGCATATATAGCTGTTAGATAATTTGTGTTAGTGTAGTCAGAAGTTTCTCTGTCCTGCCTGTCCTGTCTCACAGCCATCTAGTCCCAAATAAACACATAGAAGCTTATATTAATTACAAACTGTTGGGCCTGTGGCTCAGGCTTCTTACTTGCTAACTCTTACACTTAAATTAACTCATTATTTTTATTTATGTTTAGCCAAGTGGCTTGGTACCTTTTCTTCAGCGCAGCGTTCCCATCTTCCTTCCTTACTTCTGGCTCGCATCTCCTCTGCCTTTCTTCTTCCCAGCACTCTCCTAGTCTGGTTTCCCTGTCTCTATTTTCCACCCACTTTCTGGCCAGTCAGCATTTTATTAAATAAATACAAGTGAAAAATATTTACAGCATTATCCCACATTTCCCTCCTTTTTCTTTTTAAAACAATATGTAGTGATATGTTTTATATTTGATAAAAATAATCTGAAATATCAGAGAGACAGAGAAGAAACCACAGCCGATTCTCATCTAGCCAACTCCTCAGGCTGAACAGGGTAGGTCCTATCTTCAAGAATCCTCAGACTGACTGGGTGGACAAGCAGGAGGGGTCTGGATTTTGCCTTCTCCTACCTTATAGTTCTTTCCTTACCTAGCTATTTTACTTCCTGATTCAACTTTTCTAGATTTAGGATTAAAGGTGGGTATCATCACTGCCTGGCTCTGTTTGGCCTTGAACTCACAGATATCCAGAGGATCTCTGCCTCCCAAGTGCTGGGATTAAAGGCCTAGGTCAATGCTCCCTGAACCTCCTGGCTTGTCCTTGTCTCTCTGATACTAAAGGTTATTTTATTTTTGTTTTTTTATTGAGTATACCACCACACATCAGTGTCCTTAGACATACTTCTAGAATGGTTGCTGGAACCCAGAGGTGTTTCCATCACATACAAATCACATAGTCAGCTTTCAAAGGCCCTGTTAAGAAGAGGAATGAGCTTAGAAAACATTGTTTGAATCTTTGGATGTGATAACACATTGTAATGTTCCCAACACCTCCATGTGGCTTAAAGAAGTCATATACTATAGTGCTGAGCAAGTGGAGGGCCTCGGAGATGTGTGTATGCCCCTACATTGTCATTCCCAAAGCCGGGAAGGCCTTACCCTGACACATTCCCTTTCCCTGTCCAGTCTTTATTTTGATCACAGTCTCTGCTCTTGTGAAGAGTAAGAGTGTGAGGAATGGCATGATCTAAGGCTATGGCGAGGTGAGCAGGTTTATAGGCTTTTAATGAATCTGACTTTGGAGAGTTTTCCTCTGCTTGTGTGTCTTGGAAAACAATCAGGCTTTTGAAAAGCTGGAAGGCTAGGGGTCCAGGTCATCACACTGGTCACAAGGCCCCTTGGACTTCTGATTTAGCAAATGCCAGCAAGCAAGCTTTCAGGTCTTTCCCTTTTTCTAACTAAAGCTAATCTCTAGGTTGTCCTCATGCTTTGAGGAGAGGGATCCTTTAATGTCACTTAAAGACTTTAAGTAGAAAATTCTGGAAATAGGCCATCATTTCTCATTAGTCTTTTTAGTTTAAATTAGAATTAGCCCAATGCTTTTTTATCCTCATTTTATATGTAGGAAATCAAAACTAAGAGGTTTTAAATATATAATTCTGGATCATAGAGGTATGATGTGGGAATGTCTTTTTATAGCTGTGAATAAAGAAACTGTTTTGAGCCATGACAGGCACTGTAGCAGTAAGCAGGAATCAGAGCATAGGTAGGAGAAGGAGGGCAGAGTTGAGAGAGATGGACCCAGGTGTCCAAGGAAGCAACATGTAAGGAACACAGGTGAGCCACAGGCCACATGGCAGGACAGGTTAATAGATATGGGTTGAATTAAGATAAAATAGCTGGATAGCAATATGCCTGAGCCATAGGCCAAAACAGCATGAAAATAATATAAGCATCTGAGTCATTGGGGGTGGGGAGGCATGCCTGGATCCAGATTGTGGAGCTAGTCTGGGTTAGAAGCCTCACTGTTATAAAGGCAGTTAGTGGCAGTGTGGAGATCTGACTCCAAAAAGCCTATCTGCTTACTTAGACTAATATCATAAATATTAGCTGAAGTTCAGATATATAAAACAGAGAACTTTTTACATTGTACTGGAGCATTTATGCCTTTAAACTCATACAAAGATTACTTAATTTTGTAAGGGTTTATGCTTTTTTTTTTTTTTTAACTTTCTATTTATTTGTGAGTCAAGGCTTACCATGAAGCACAGGTTGCCCTGGAACTTAAGGTTTTCCTATCTCAGCTTTCCAAATGCTAGGATTACAGGATGATGATTTTATTGTAGTATAATTTGTAAACAATAAATGTACATACTTAGTGTAAAATCTTATAAATTGTCATGAAACCTTTGACACAAGAAAACAAATGTATCTATCACTCCCCAAAAGTTTAACTCTTCTTTACTTTCAATTAGAGACTGGATTGTAATGGTGGATATTAATTCATAGAGGACTCAACAAGTTGATTTTGATCCTCTAAAGATGCAGATAATTGCTTTCCACTAAAAAAAATATATTCTCAAAGATCATAGCTCATTAATCTGTTTGAAAGTCCTCTTACAAACTTATTTCAGTTTTCCTTTCCTGACTTATAGAGCACTGTTCCTCAGATACTCTGGGGATATAAACAAAATAGCATATACCCACTACTTATTCAGATAAGAGTGATACGTTAATTATTTTAAAATAATTCTTTGCAAACAAATAATCCAATTAAAAATTGGGGTAAAGAACTAAGCGGAATGTTCCCAAAGATGGAACACAACAGACTCAGAAACAAAGAAATGTACGGTATCTATAGCCACTAGTGAAATACAAATCAGCACTACCTTGAGATTTTGTCTTATGTCTATAAGAATGGCCAAGATTAATAAAACAAATGATAGCTCATGCTGGTGAGGATATGTGGAAAGAAGAACACTTATTCTTTATGATGGGACTGAAAACTGGTACAGCCACTATGAAAACCAGGGTAGCATTTGCTCAGGCAGCTGAGAATCAATCTACCTCAAAATCTAGCTATATAGCTTTTGAGAATATACCCAAAGGGCCCTGTATCTACAGAGAGATGAGAAACAATCTAGATGTTTATCAGTAGACAAATGGATAATGTGAACATGGGGCCATTTACACAATGGGATATTATTCCACTGTTAACAAAAATAAAATTATAAAGCTTGCAGGTGAATGTATGAAACTATCAACTCGAGAGGTTAAGTACCTAGTTACAGATTGGGGGTGGGGAGAGCATGTGGTGATATATTGTATATTTAATAAAACCAGTCTGAAATATCAGAGAAGAAATCAACTCACAATCAATCTCGGAGGATCAGAGAGGGGTAACTCACATATTTAATCCCAGCACAAGGGAAAAACGGGGACTGGTGACCTGTGCCTTTAATCCCAGCAGATCTGAGTACAGAGAGAGTTCCAGGCTCCCAGGCAGGCAGTGGTGGAGCCTGGAATTGATTTTTTTGTTTTTAAAGAAAAAAGGGGGAATTGTCCTGGAATTATGTTGTTACATTGTAAATAATTGTTCCACCTACTGGTTTAATAAAAATGCTGATTCACTGAAGGCAGACAGTAAGTGTGGATGGGGCTACCAGATTAAGAAAACTCTGGGAACAGGAATAACAGAGCAGAGATATCACAGAGACGCCAGAGAAGCCAGCAGATGCAGAGGACAACTATGCTGCTCTGAGAAAAGGTACCAAGCTGCATGGCTGAGCAGGATAAGAGTCATGGGTTAGTTTAAGAGCAAGAGCTAGCAAGTTATATGCCAGAAGCATAGGCTGATCAGCATAAAATTAATACAAGAGTCTATATGTGTCTGCGGGACTGAGGGACTGTCAATCAGGGACTCAGGGCTAGACCAGAAAGGCCTGGCCAGAAACTTATTACTACAAGAACATCTATTAAGGAAGGGTAAATAGAATATAGAGTTATGGAGAGACAAAGAGAAACTAGAATAGGAGGATTAAA
This sequence comes from Phyllotis vaccarum, assembly GCA_033318265.1. Taxonomy (NCBI): domain Eukaryota; kingdom Metazoa; phylum Chordata; class Mammalia; order Rodentia; family Cricetidae; genus Phyllotis; species Phyllotis vaccarum. The sequence goes on along the minus strand of JARWLC010000001.1, from coordinate 164,642,117 downwards.
TATGGCGGGAATGGGAGCAAAGGGTAAAGGAGGTACAGCTAACAATAACGGCCATTGAGAACCACATGGGAGCCTACTACTATAGAAGCTTTATAAAATATATACAGATAGGAAGAAAACCGAGATGAAGTCACAATGCCTCAATTAGACATTTTATGCCACAAAATAAAACCCCCAGTTTCAAGAATGGGTTACATCTTATTCAGTCAATGGCCAAAGAAGCCCCATAGTAACTCCCAAACATCAAGGGCTATTGTCAAGGAAATTGGTTGCATTCCACAACTGTATTGTAAGATCTTATGGCTGAAGACAACACTTATGTCATTAAACATGGAGAGGTCAAGGTAGTGCCTAACATAAACATTTACTCTATTACTAGTGTTCTGGAAAGTACTCTGTAAACCATCTGAAATGTGGTCATCAATATAACCCAGCTACAAACCATGCAGCCTATAGCAGTGACCTGCAGCAAGATATACTGTTGCAATAATGATACAAATGTTATGTACATAACCAATAACTTCCTGCTTGAATTTAAGGTCCACTTCATCAGGTGGTTCTCATGCCTGATACTGCTAAAGTGGCCAAGAACCTGAGCCTAGGGGAAGACCTACCAGTATCATTCTGCTAAAGGAACATAGCAGTAAAATGACATATTGCTATACCCACTGATCAGCACCTCACTTAACCCGTATCAGGGATGCTGCTTCTTGCAGTAGGTGGGAATTAACACAGAAAACTATCACTGGGCAATGTGCAGAAAGTGAGAGATTCTGTAATATTCAGCCCTACGTGGAGCATTTCCATCAAACCCCTCTCCTCAAGCCTCAGGGATCTGTGTGGAAAGGAGACAAAGAGGTCTTAAGAGCCAGAGGTGATGGATGGCAGTGTCTTCCAGACACAAGAAGTGTGAATTACATATGAACTGTCGGTGCAGAGATTGGCAGCACAAGGAGGCATGCACAAGTTCAAACCAGATGGGATCTCATTGATAAGAGGGGGAGTGGACATGGGATCCCACCCATAATGAAGAACTGATACTTTCTGGCATTTTCTACAATGGATGGGTGTATCAACCACATTTCAGGACAGGCTCAGTGCCAGGCACAAAGATGTCTGCCAACATAAAGGGAACCCACTTGCATTTTTGTGAATTCTTTGTTTCACTCGCTCCTTTTTTTCTGTTATTTTGTATCTCATTGGTTTTCAGTTGGTTTTGATTTATGTCTTTGTGGGTTTTTTGGGGGGGAGGGGTATGTTTTTTGTTTCTTGTTTTTATTTATTTTGGAAGTATTGAAAGCAAAGGAAAGCCACTAATGAATTGTGTTGTCTGTCAGTGTGCCCTAAACATAGAAAATATCCTCAAAATCTTCTAGAGAACAAACAACAGGGTTTGTTTTTTTTTTCTTTTTGGTTTTTTTATGTTTTTTTTTTTTTTTATCTTCACTAAAAGATGGTAGAGTTCTAGACAATTGTAGAAGGTTATGCCAGATGTATAAGAAAGCAAACTTAGGAATTTCTTTAATTCTTCTTTGTCATGTTCTGGTAGATGTACCCAGCAAGCAACAGAATATGCACCTCAAGTCTCCCAAGCTTTGGGCTTTTAAGCTCACTAGATTTAAAATTTTCTCATCTGTAGCTGCATAAATATCTAAAATACCCATGAGTTCACTTTTGAAGTGGAACATATTTTGGGCAAAGAGGCTTTTCTTGTCCTGCAGTGCATTTAACTAGAACCTCAGGAGAGGCATTGCAAATGGAAGAGTTCATGAATAACACAACAGAAAGACAAGACACTCAAGAAAGGTTAGGTGCTTTAATCACAAGGGCAACACATCTTCCGTCAAGTGGATCTGTGTTCTTTTTTGGAAGCAGCATCAGGTTGGTTTGACATTTCCAAAGGATCAGAGCTCTTGCCTATTAATCCCCGTTTCTTCAGGAAGAATCCCAACGTGAAAGGCTACCTGTTTGCTTTTAGTGAAATCCTCCAAACATCTGCACACTTGCCATTTATTATCCCCTCTCCTGCTCTGCAAGGAGCATATCCTGGAGGAGGCTACTGGCGTGGGCCCAGATTTCTTCTGGGATCTTCTAGTGTGCGTGCTTCTGCTACATTTGCCTTTGGATTCTCGGTGCCCTGGTCCTGAGAGGGAAGCATGTTAGTCCAGCTGTTTGGCACATGAAAAGTGTGGAGCACAGTTATGCAGAAGAAACGTGACCCTACATTACTGCCACAAAATGTGTGAGAGGCCATTGGTTTGGGCTGAACCTTATATTAGGCCCATCGGTAAAGCTGAAACAAAGTCATTCTTGATAAAAATCCCTTATCCCCAACCTAAACTAAGTTGTTTATCTGACTTTGAAAAAAAAAAAAAAAGAAGAAGAAGAAGAAGTGGGGAGGCAAGGGCTACTAATGTCCTCCAACAAGCCAGCTTTCGTGGCATGATGAGGCGGCTAAGTTCTGTTTTCAGGAGAGTAATTCTGAAACCTCCGTCTACACTCCATTCCATATTTCCTGAGCCCTTTGCTGCCTGGGCAGCCAATTTCCTCTTCATTAGCACACTTCACCCTGTTTTAGAGAACAAGGTATTACTCAGCTGTAGAATATCAAATAAAAGCCCATGAAGATTTTAGGGTAATGTGGTTGCACTTTTTTCTTTATACCTCTTTGCCCCCATTTTTCTTTTAATTTTTTTTAAAGTGCCATTTCTCTGTATAACTCGGACTGCCCTGGGACTAACTCTGTAGACCAGGCTGACCTCAAACTCAAGAGATCCTCTTGCCTCTGCCTCCTCTGTCCTGGGATTAAAAGCATGAGCCACCACTGCGGGCTGGCACTTTTAACATACAGCTTCCTATTTTCTATCCACAGTGGCCCAGGCCTGCAGTTAGCATTCTCTTTAAGTTTTTTACAGTGCTATGGTCTACAGACCACACTCTGAGCAAGTGCAGATACGTGGAAAGCTCCAGGGTAAGTTTCGTGACCAGGAAAGCTGTATTCCATGTCATGAGAGCCAGGAATGCATTGACATCAGAGGATGGTTCTTTTATTCTTCCTAAGAAACTCAGCAAAAAGCATTACGAAGCTCTTTATGATTTAAAAAGAGTGCTGAGGGCATTGGAGAGGATTCTTCTCTGTAGTTGTAGGTGATATATGTGTACCTTTCTTCTCAGATGTCACTTGATGAGAACTGTTATTCCTCTAGTGAAAAACACAATTTGAATATCCGTCTGTGGAGGCTTCTGGGAGAGGGCATAGCACATTCTTCCATAGGGCTTCACAGCGAGGGCCCATCATCAAGGAAATGAGCAAACAGGAAAGAAAATGACTGAAATCGTCACATCTGCAGTATAGACAATGCTTAGCTTTCATAGAGGCTGCACTGAAGTACTGGACCACCTCACTGAGCACTGCAGTCTCACCATAAGCCAGACACGGACTCTGCTGTGAGGTGAAAATTGCCTGTGTTAATGGTTCTCTGTTAAATTGCAGTAGAAAGAGAATGTAATGCAGAGTCAACCAGCTGTGTGTCCATGACCTCTTTATTGAAATTGGGCTTGCATTTTCTCCTCTGTGAAGCAGAATTACTAATGCACTCCTCCAAGCTGCTGTGAGCAGAGCACTTCACTGTGAGGTGCATGGGCCTGCAGTAGCAGCATTTTCTGAAAGTAGGCTAGAAATGCACATTCCTAGGACTCAGCCCAATCAGCCAAATACAGTGTTTGGGGATGGGCCTCAGCAAACTGTACATTCAAGAGCCATACAGTGAATTCTGCCATACCTTTGCTATTTTTTTCTTTCTCCCCAAATTTACAGCAGCTAGATACCTAGAAAGAGTGAAATTCATTTGGGAAAATGTTTCCATCATACTCATCTGTAGGCAAGCCTGTAAAGCATTTTTTTTTTTTTTTTTTTTTGATAAATGGTTGATGTTGGAGGCCCAGTCCAATGGGGGCAGTACCATCATCCTGGGGCAGGTGGCTCTGGGCTGTATAAGAAAGCAGGTTGAACAAGCCATGAAGAGCAAGCCAGTAAACAGACTGCTTCCTGGCCTCTGCTTCCGTTCCTGCCTCGAGTTCTGCCCTGACTTCCCTTCATGATGGACTGTAAATTGCAAAATAAAATAAAGTTGCATTGGGTCACGATGTTCATCACAGCAGCAGAAAGCAGACTAGTACAGTTAGGGAAAGCAGCCTGTGGAAATGGCTTTTGACTGGAACGAGGGGTTCTCCACCCCTCTCACCCCTCTCTGTATCCATGTAGTCAGAAGACGAATGCCCTTAGTCTGGTGTTTCCTGAGATAGACTCTATGGAACAGAAAAAAAGTCATGGCGAAGGGCACTCTAGACCAACTATCGGCCAAGTGATCATCCTAACTAACTTTATAATGAATTGAGATGAATTCAGCTCAAATTGCTGACGTGTACAACCATGATCTAAATAAATGGATCTCTTTTGACCTCACTAAGGTTTGGGGTCATTTGTTACGCAGCCGAAGCTAACTGGCATACCGAGAATAACTCAATGTGCTATGGTGTCATTGTCTTCTCCCTTTATTCTGCCCTTCATAGCCAGCAGCCTAATTTCTTTTCGTTCTCTTACACTGGGAGTTTTGCAGGTTGTGTGACTATCACTATGAGTAAGCAGCAGGCAGTAAGTGGAGCAGAAACAGAGCATGCTTGGAAGGCACATCAGAAATGGATGGTGCTGCCTTTGGATCTTTTTAATAAGAGAAAATAGGACAATGGGAACAAAGGAAGCTTGACTTAATCTAAATTTTTCATATGGCATCTGAGAAAGAACCAGTGATTCTATTCTTAGTCTGTCCTTCTGCTGAAGGTGAAATTTATTTCCAGCTAATGCCTATCATGGTCTGTGAGAGAAAATTGAAGTTGGGGGCTAGGGCAGAAAGAAGGGAGCTGATGAAATTTAATTTTCTTTCATTGCATTTAATTTCAGATTTCCTTCTACCCCAGCATACAAATGCTGTTGAGCTAGACCAGATGTCACCACCAATGGGACCTGGGAATTTTTGGCTTCTCTTTACCACTCTACTGATGGCCATCAGTTAGTGAGTGGGGTGCTGAGCAGAAAGGGCATCCCTGCAGTTGCCCCCAGATTTGAGGGGGGAGATAGGATTCTTGTGTCTTCATGAGCAACTGCATATTTGTTTCTAAAGTTGGGGTCATCTAGGTCTTAGAGGCACAAGGCTATCTTCTGAGCCCAGAATCAGTGAAATTAATTGTCAGCATTGCTTCATGTCAGGCAATTAAGAAAATCCTTATTATCACCCTTATTTACACGTGTAGAGGAGATGAGAAGCATGAAGTTGAGTAACTTTCCCCAAGGCTGTGGCCCAGAACACACACCCTCAACCCTTATGTTATCATGGGACCATATGCCAAGAAAGGATTAGGGACATTGTAGATGTTTAGCAAATATTAGGACTGACTGAATATCTTGAGCCCTATCCAGAGTGCAATTCTCAGGGGCTGGTAAGTATGCCTATTAAATCAATATTAGTGATGAAGCCCTGACTTATCTTCCCTTCATCACCATTTAGAAGCTCATGATAAGCTAATGTCGTCTTTTTGGATTTTAAGGATCCACAAAATGAAAAGTGTCAATTGGGTAGGAAGTGTAGGAGACTCATCTGGAAGGTCACTTTGGTTGTGAGTTCATCATACATGAAGGTAGAGGCACAAATGAAGACTCCATGTTTGGAAAACAGCAAAGGCCTTCTTCACCTGCCACTGTCTGAGTACTCATGTCTTTTCTCTGTCAAAATTTTCTAGGCTCAGATACTCAGCCTGCATTCAAGGGCAAGGAAAAACCTAAAAGTCAGCTTTCTCTCCATTTCTTTTATCCCTCAATTCCTGTCTTGTACTCTCCCTCCCCACAGATGTTGGCTGGATTACTTTACTATAGCTGTGACAAAAACATCATGACCAAGGCAACTTCTAAAAGAAAGATATGGTTCCAAAGGTTAGAGTCCATGATGGCAGAGCAAAGGCGTGGCAACCAGAATAGCTGAGAGTTCACATTTTGATCCATATGCAGAAGGCAGAAAGGAGTGCTGGGTGTGGCATGAGACTTTTGAAACCTCAAGGCCTGACCCAAGTGACTCACTTCCAACAAGCCCATGCCTTCTAATCCTTCCCAAACAGTTCCACCAATTGGGGACCAAATATTCAAACATAAAAGCCTATGGGTGCCATTCTTATTCAAACCACAGATGTGCACAGAGCATACATACTCATTATTCTGTATTATTCCAAACCAGGAAAATCCAATGTGAGATTGTGCCTTTGAAATGTGACAGCTCAGAAATAGCTCAGAGTTCTCTGTCAGCAGTGGAATAATTAGAATTCCAAGTTTACCCACCAGCCTCCAGATTGAGTGGCCATCTTACTAGGGCATAGAAGGAATTCCCATGAACCTCTCTGGATGTGCCAGTGCTACCAGACACTAGGCTGCCTGGGCTGAAGGACACAGAGCTTTGAAGTGCCAGGTTTGGTAAAGACATGCTTACAGTTTTAATTAGAAAGAAAATTAACATATTTTTATTTTATTCCAATACTAGAAACAGGAAGATAATTTCTTCCTTTGAAACCAGTTTTACTATTTTGCAGCTCAAATTGCTTTCAGATGGATGATCTTCCTGCCTTAGCTCTTGAGGCTGAGATTATAGGCTGTGCTGCACACCTAGCAGAGAGATAAGTTTATATGGGAACAAAAGAGGAAGAATGAAAAAAAGGCAGAACAAGACATGATTTATGTTCTCTCTCTTGGTACCAAATATGGATGCAGTACAAAGTAACCAAGCTGTAATATCCAGTCATAAGTGTAGTTACTAATTCATTTTTAACATGCATTGAGCAGCAAATAGTTCTGTGGGAACTGCCAGAGTGTGTGAAAACTGACTGGTAGTTTTGACACCATGACACCTGATGAGTTTGATGTACTACTCTGGATCTGGAGTTGTAGCCAGGGTGAAGACAGAAATGCAACAGTGTGAAGCCTGGAAACAGTAACTTTGTAAACCTTGAGACTCAAGTGGATATTTATTTACCAAGACACAATCCTCAGCTCATTCAGGTTCTCAGACTCATACTTTTTTTCTGCAATGCCAGCAACCATCACTATCCTGAACTCAAAATGAACAAGGATAGAATGGTCTTGCTAAAGGTGCAAGACAAGGCATAAGCATACAGAGGGGTGAGTATTTATTTATTATTATTGTTATTTTGTGGTGGGAGAGTTTGAACACAGGGTTCTGTATATACTAGAAAAAGAATATGATTTTAAATTTTGTTTTAATTATGCTTATTTGTGTGTGTGTGTGTGTGTGTGTGTGTGTGTGTGTGTGTGTGTGTGTGTGTAATGTGCACTTGTGATAAGAAGCACATGTAAAGATCAGAGGACAACTTATGGGAGCTGGTTTTCTTCTTCTACCATGTGGGTCCCAGGGACTAAATTCAGGCCATAAGGCTTGTCACAAAGCTCTTTTACCTGCTTAACCATTTCACCAGCCTGAGAATATGTTTTGAGTGGCCTACACTTTCTCATGGAGGTGAGCACTTCTGTTTTGTTTTGTTTTGTTGAGACAGGGTCTTATTGCATCCCTGGCTGTTCTGGAAGTGCTTTGTGGAACAGGTAACTCATTTCTGTTCTTAAAAAGGAAGTTTTAACCCCTCTGGTCTCCCTAAAATCAGAAATGTACTAAGTTCTTAGGTGTTAGGAATTGAGATAGCAAGAGACCTCCCTCTGAAAAATCAGAATCATTTGGCTTCAGGATTTTGTCTAGACTGCGGGTTTTCTTAATAATCTTTCCTGGTGTTCCTGCCCTCTCCCCCTCTCTCCCTTGCACTGTATTTAGTTACATAAGATCTGAGTGGTTTCTTTGATTAGGTTCTGCTGTCTTGACCAGATCATACCACCTTTACAACTTTTGAGTAGATTTAAAATAATGCTAAAACAAGATAGTTTAAAACTACTGCAGACACTTGATTGGTTTAAGGTGGCTTAAGGTTGTAATTCTCAACCTGTGGGTCACGACCCCTTTGCGGGTTGAACAACCCTTTAACAGGGTTCACCTAAGACTATGGGAAAACGCAGATGTTTACATTATCTCTGCCCCGATAAATGTTAAGTTATAGCTTACAATTTGTAAGACTGGATAGCTGATAGACAAGGTCAGATTAAGAAAGGCCTTTTAACTGCTATTATTGTTTCAAAAGCCATGAATCTACATTGGAAGGAGCTACACAGTTATGGGACAGAACCAACATCATCAGGCCTTGTGAACCCCAGGCAGGAACTTTCTAGTACTGAGCTATACCCCTGGCCTATCACTCCTTGCTCGTGAGCTACATTTACTCCTGTATTTATTTGTTTGTAGAAAGAGATGCTGAATCCTCATCATTTTTATATTGTGTAAATGGATATTCAGATGGAACCTTTGAGGCTATGAGTTGGGTAAATGGAATACCTATAAACTGAGCACATGGTGAGGTTGACTACTTAAGAGTAGTTTGAAGAGCATCTGTGAGTAAAAGAATACATCAGAATCTAAGAATTCCTCAGATTCTTAGACTTTATGGTGTCTTCATTCAAAACCAGACTCCTTAGCAGGCTCACACACCCTGGCTCATCTGCTTCTTTCCTAATTCTTTTTACTCCCCTCCAACATCATTGGCTGACTGACATTCTTCCAATACACCAGGCGTGGCCCCACCTGTGACTGCCCATCAACTGAACTGCTCTCCCAATCACCTCATGTCCAATTCATTCTCAGCATCCAGGGCATCAGCGTAAACGTCTCCGCAGAAAGGTCTCCCCCAACACCGGTGCTATTTCCTCACATTACTTTAATTTCCAACAGTCTCTGTCTCTATCTGGTATTTTTCTTGTCCCTCTGCCTATTTGATGTCTATTTCTTGTCTTTGAAATGTTACTGCATGAGAGCTCTTGCCTCTTACGTTCATCTGTTTGCCCATTGCCTGGTGAAGCAGTTGTCATGTGATGGAGTCTGGAGAAATGGGGTGGCCAATGAGAGGCAGTAGGAGATTCCAGAGCTGTGGGTTTTAAAACTCACTGTGAGGATGCAGATGTAGAGTGTTCAACCCAATGAGGCTCAGGGGACACTGCCAGAACATTCATGGATTACAGAATTAAGATACTGTTGAACACCCCTTCCTCCCACCCTCCAACTGCACCTGCCTTGCTAGCCTACCCCATTGAGGTCAGTCCTGATCCTAGCCCAAAGCTTGAGGAAAGAAGAAACAGCAGCTTTGGCCAGAAAGCTCACACTGACAAGACAAAACTGATTGGGTCTCTCTGAGCAGGGCCACATCCCTAGGCTCCAGGCTTGGTCTTCAGGAAAGCTCAGCATGGTGGCTGGGCATTCCTGTTTTTCCAGCAACAATTCTACTGAGATGTTTCTCTAGCTCACTGCCAGGGCCCCCAGACCACTGCTGCGATTGCTGGCTCCATTGAGCACTGAAGCTACCAGCATCACTCCCCAGGCTGCTAATAGCAAACACAGAAAGCAGACCGCTCCAGGGCCCCCTGCCTGCTCTTCTAGGGCTCCGTGGGCCTCACTGGCCCTTGGATCATGATTGCAGATTGAGCAATCAAAGTCAGAAAATAGCCGCAATCCCCAACTCTGGCAGTCAGGTAGAGCTCGCCTGCAAACATCAAAATCACTCCATTGAGGAGGCTGGCAGCTGCAAAAGCTTTGGGAGGCCTCTCCCTGTGCCATGTGCACCAAGGCTGTGCTAAGGTGGCAGCATGCAGTTGTCTAGTAAAATCCTCCAGAGGACCGTCAAGGGAAGGAAATCAGATCTCTGATATGTTCCGCATGGATTCTTGGAACCTAAGTTTTCCCGTTTCTAAGTAATTTGAGTTTCCACTATGCTTGGCCTGGATGAGTGTGGGAATGACTGCATGCTTCATGCACTGGTGGTGTTTGGAAATTGCCACTTCCTTTAAAAATAATTCTCTAATGCTTTTACCAGTGTCTGCAGCCACCAAGTTAAGTACAGTTTGCATTTTCAAAGAGTGGACAATGCCAGGCATGGAGGCATCTGCTTGTACTTTCAGGTGGCAAGAAGGCTCACGTGAACTGCCTGAATCCACTAGTTTGAGAACTGCCTGGGCAATATAGCAACACTTGATCTCAAAAAAACAAACAAACAAAAACCCAAACAAACCAGAAAAAAATAAAAGGTATGTATATCTGGCCTAGGAAGAATCCAGTTATGCTCCAAAGCCGAAATACCACGTGAAACCCTTCTCTCATCTAGATACAGTGTCTGCTCCCTCATTCTGTTCTTGTTTGGATTTTCTTCAGAATACATCCATTACTTGAAATTTCATTTATGTGTTTGTGAATTTCACATAGGATCATGCAAAATAGTGATGTTTTGGCCACATGGATCACTGGGTTCACATCCATTATAATGAGGCTGAAGACTAGAAACTTAATAATGTATTTATACTAATGCAAACACCCACCTGGTAATGTTTGTGACAATAGTGTAAACAACTGTATTGGCCTATCAACAATAGAAAAGACTAGTGCACATATTTCTGTATGGAAATACTATTTGAAAGTGATAATGACCTGCTTTTTGTTCATATTGTTCACTGTGCTATACTTTATATCATTACTTTAGAGTATGCTAACATTTACAAAAAGTGTTGACTAAAAACAATATTCTGAAGCATGGGGATGGCCCAGAACATGTAGCATTCATGAGGCCTTGGGGGTCAATCCCTAACACCATACAAAACCAACCACCTATGTAATAATAATAATAATAATAATAATAATAATAATAATAATTAATAATAATAATAATAATGATAATGATAATCTCTGTTACTCTCAGAAGCTGTCTTATCCATCTCACATATATCAAGTCTCTTGGTTACACGAAGAATTCACTTAGAGCGACTAGCCTCCATCTAGCCAAGCAAGCACAGTCTATGAAATATTTTAGAACCTGTTCCTATCATTAGCCACATATGCTCAGTTGTTCTCTGAGGCCACAGAAGAGTTATGACATTCTGCGAGGGTCAAAATCTCCCTGGAGAAGGATGAGAGGGATGGGATGTTAAAACAGGTCTGAGGGGATCCCTAATATTTGCTTTCTGTTAAAACACTCTGGATTTTATTTGTTTATTTATTGGTCATTTGAATGGTAGATTTGCCACCCTTGGACCTATACCTGTGTATTTTCATCAGTGATGTCTGTCTTACTTGTCTAGGTTTTTCTTTTCTTAATTTTACTGTGCCACTGAGCCATGTTCTTAGATACTAACTTTATTTTCAGTCTGGGGCCTGTGAGGGATATAGTACATCAGCTACTCCCTGATGCTGCACTGGCTACATGGGATGTATAACAGAGCCCTTCAGCATCCTCCATGCCTCCCAATCCTCTTTATGGGTTTTGCACCTGGGCAGTACAGTCTTTGCCGGTCCTCTTCAAGACCCTGAGGACAGTGAGTATCTTTCTCTCTCTTTTGTAGCCAGGCTAGAATTAATTATTCCCTTCTTGTGCCCCATATCATCTTACAGTATCAACAACACTAATCTTGAACTTATATATTGGCCTGATGCTTAAAAAACTGTTTTAAAGACACAGGCAAAAATCAGCCTTCTAACTGAAAGATACCGCAGAGAAATGGTTTTCTGCTTCCTCTTTACTCCAATGTCAGACACAGCAGTTCCCGCCTCAGTGCTTGAAACATGGCAGCAGCTGTGAGGAGGGGAGAAAAGAGGTCTTTGAGAGTGTTTAAGACCTCAGAAATTCAACGATGTTCTCAGCTTGGAGACTGAAGACACCATGTCCATGGTAAGAGAGTGTGAAGAACAGAAGGACCAGCCAGTGCTGGAGAGACTTTGGCATACTCAAGAGACAGGAGTTAGTTCCTTGGCACCAACTCTACAAGAAGAGAGAAAGGTACAAAAGACACAAAGAAGGGACAGAGCAAAGAGTCTGGAGAAATGGTGGCAGTGACAGAGGTAAGCAAGTTTGAGATGTGGCTTAAATCACCAGGAGACTAGAATCCTCACCTAACTGGGTTTATGATGAGTGGAGCTGGGGCTTGAAGGCAGCTCCTATAAGGAATCTCAGCTTTTAAAGGTGAGGGATATATGGTGACTTACTTAACCTCACTGCACTTAAGTACACAGATGCTAAATAAGTGTCATGGAGCTCAAATGACTGTGTGGTGGATAAATGAATGGCTCAGAAGCAATATTGCAAAGCTGGAGATAACTTCTGGGATACTTGGGGTATCTGGCCATGACTATTTGCAAAATTGTAGCAGCTTCTTGATAGCCACCCATGATAGTCATCATTCACCATTCCTGAACATTCTAAGAGCCTCTGCTGCTATTTACTTCTTGCAAATGGCACAAATAGCCTCAGGGTTTTCTTAGTTTTAGGAGATGCCTACTTTCTCACAAGGCTGGGTTCAGTGTACACCCCAGGGAGCAGCCCTTCGTCATGGTTGCTGCATAGAAATCTCACTCTCCTGCCCTTCAGGTATGGTGTTTGCACACATTGTGTTCTCTATTCCAGTTGGTGCTCCAGCTAGGATAGGCCTCAGCAATTATCACCCTGCTCATTAATGAACTCTGCATGGCTTCCTTCAAGGTCTCATCTAAATTCTTTCCTCATCTGCCAGAAATTTCTAAGACCACTGCCAGATTAATTGAAAGTATTCACAGTCTTCAAGCAGGCTCTGCTTCTAGATGGACCCAGAGTAACACAGCATTCTAAATGAATAATTGAGAAGATTTTAGTTTTGATTTTGGACTGGTATAGGACCTGAAAAAGAAAACAGGTCATCCACCCAGTTGATCATCAGGGGCTTACAATCTGATTTCAGAACTGGAGGCTAAAAGCATGCAACTGTAGATCAGAGCGCTCTTGGAATATGCCTGGCCAGGTGTCCCTGTGAGGCAACTGCTCATAGCTACTCTGAGGACTGATGAAGGTGACAACTCAGGGTTTCCAATCATGTGCCTGGCTTGTTTTCCATGAGGCAGCTGCACAGTTGCAAAGTCTGCAGGGTTATTTTCCGGTGCCTCCTCCCTTGGGTTGCCTTTTCTGTTGCTCCTGGGGAGGAGGGCTGGCTGACAGTTGTTTCTAGCATTATAGGTGGTTCTTATAATTAGAGAAGAAACCAGGGTTTTCTTGCTTGAATGTGAAACATGTCTGGAGAGACAGGAAAAGCTTCAACTACAATTGCCTTTATTCATCAGATATAAAAATGTCACAAAACAGTAAAGTATTCGCACTTAATTTTTAGTTCAAAGCCAGAGAGGCATACACATTCTTAATGTTCAGTGTTCTGAGGAAAAAGAAAAACCTTTCTCTTTTTTTTGCCTCCTGAATTTACATGATATTTGTGTCTGTGATGGCTCAGCTTCCTTGGAAAGACAAGGTTATGGTCCAGATTCCATTTTTGGTCAAAGGTATTCAGTTCTTTTACTTAGGGTTCCAATTTTGACTGGAAAGACATTGGAAAGCCTGTGGTGGTAACATAAGAATGATCCTTGTCTAAATTTCCTGGTTAATATAACTGAGTAGAAAATGGATAGTCTCAGGGTGGACAGGCGAAGCTCCATGCCTAGCTTGTGGCCAATACAAAACTTTCTCTGATGCTTTCAAGATTTGTGCACAGTGCTGTGTGTGTGTGTGTGTGTGTGTGTGTGTGTGTGTGTAGTTTGTGTGTTGTGTTAAAATTGAGTATGATCATTTTCTTTCTAGTATTCATAATTCTTCCTTCCACATGTACCCTATGCTTAGCTATATGACTCTTTTAAATAGAATAGCACACATAGTCTAAACAGGTAGTAAGTTTTTTTGTATATGGTTGTGCCTCCCTACTTCTCGCCCACCATCTCTCATTGTTTTAAAGAACTCTGCAATGCCCACTACGTCCAAACGCAACATTAGGGCTAACCTTTTGTATGGGAGACAAATGGTTCTGGCACCAATATTGCCCTTGCTAAGAGCCAGTAACAACCTCCACATGGAAGTGAACACATGCTCCAGCCACTTCAAGCAGCTGCCTGAAGAACTACGTACTTAATGAACATGCTCAATAAGAGATGGTTGGGGCTTCAAATCATTATGTATTAGGATGGTTTGTTCCACAATAAAATATTTGTTGAGGGTCTCCAAGTTATTACTAATACCTGCATAATATATGGGTCTTCTCTTTCTTCTGCACAACTGGCTTCTTCCTACCATGCCACACAGAGGACTTGGTATTATTTGTCACCGGTCACCTCAGATGATTTTATATCAATTTATAGTTGTTGCAGAATCTTTAACTGTCTTACTCTCTCATTAGTACTTTAAAGTTGTTGTAGTCATTAGACTTGCCACTATTTTCTGCTATAATTTTAAAGAGATCACATATCACTGCCACAAATTTGTCTTAAAGAATATTTTGATAATTATATTTTAATATAATTTATTTTTTATATAACTATGATAGTTTGAATGTAATTGGTCCCCATAATCTTACAGGGAGTAGCACTGTTAGGAGGTGTGGCTTTATTGCAGTGGGTGTGGCCTTGTTGGAGGAACTGTGTCATTGTGGGGAAGGGTGTTCAGGTTTCCTATGCTCAGAATATTTTCCAGTGTCTCAGTAGACTTCCTGTTTCCTGAAAGATATCGAACTCTCAGCTATTTCTCCAGCACTATGTCTACCTGCATGCTGCCATGTTCCACACCATGATGATAATGGAAAATGTAAGCAAGCCACCTCAATTATACATTTTTATTTATAATTCGCTATGGTCATGGCATTTCTTCAAGGTAATAAAAACTCTAAGACAGTAATCTTATGTGTTTTGCTTTATATATTAAAACATGTAATTCTGAAAAGGTACCCATAGACTTTACCACTCTACCAATGAAAAAGAACAAAAAACTAAGTCCTTTGCAATTCTTTTCAGATAAAAACATGTCATTCTCTTTTGTGCAGGTTACTTGCTCAACTTTGTTTCTCAAAATAGTGACATAATTTATGAAAATATTCACAGGAAAAAGGTAATCCAAAAGTCTTAGTCATTCCTGATTTGGGAACATTATGGAGATGCAAAGAATTTTATAATTATAGTAAGCAATGGAAGCAAGTTCACATCTACAAGACTGAGAATATACTAAAATTGTGTATATTACAGAAGAATAGAAGATGAATAGTTTTAATTAGAAAGGAAAAATATATACTACTTTCAGATACTCAGATTACAGAGTTTGAAAATTTATTATTGGCCAAGTAAAATAAGTTTGTATTTTATCAAACTGATGAATCAGTTCTTTCTACTTATGGAATAGGAGTAATATAGAGGAATTGGGCATTTGGTCAACCCGTATCCTCAAATAGCTCTGATGTTGATTACATAGGTGATCTTATTCAGAGCAGTCAAATTTCTTACATAACAATTTTTATAATTGTGAGATAGTTACAAGTCTATCATCCTTCTTTATAGAGCTTACATGAAGTTAAAAAATTAGATCACAGTGGGAAAACATGCTAGTAAAAAGAAGCAACTGTTATTAAATAGATGTATGTTGAACCATTACAATTGTTTGTTAAGTGAATTGATTAAATTGAAAGTCTGCTTATAGAGGATGTAGTTCATTTGCATCACCAGCCTGTTGAATCCAAAAGATGGATGTCAGTAGCAAGAAAAATGTCCTTAGCCACTTCACTAAGAGGCCAGCTCTGATTTCCTAGATCAGAGCTTTTAGTAGATTGGAAAGGCAGAGCACACAAAAGGTCTACTCATATGATTCTCAAGATTTGAGGTAGAGAACTAACTTTTACTTTAATAATACATAAAAAATTCATTCAGTAAAATAAAGTTGAGACTAGTGTTAATTAAAAAAAGAATGAAACTAAGAGACCTGAGCTAGTGAAATGAGGACATGAGCCTGAAGCTCAGCTTATGGGTGCAGAGGTACCATGTGGTAGACTAAACCCAGTTTTCTCTTTTCTATGGTCTGTGTACATTCCTGCATTCCATCATCCAATTAGATGCTAATTCTTAATGTTTACCTTCCCACTGGACCAGAGATGACTCAACTTTACCTTGGTCTTGGTAACTGAGAAACAAGTTCTAATTAGTGGATGCAGAGACAGGAAGGTACCTCTTTACCTCCCCCTTTTTGTGTCTAAGGAAATTCTGACATAGCTAAATATTATTGGTCATAGGGGGCACATACTAGCATCTTTTCCCACTAGGCCATGCATTTCTTCCTGGTGCCCATATATTAATGGCTTTAGGAAGAACTGTAAGAAGTGTGAAGCTTAGGCTTAACAGAAAATTTGTCATCAAATTTAATCTTCAACACAAAGCTTTTAGAGTTGGTTTTAATCACAGTTCTTCAGCCTACAGAGGTCATAGTTGTCCCAACTCATCTGTCAGTATACCTGAGCCCATAATCTGGTCATAGTGAGAAACAAAACAAGGCTGAGGAAGAAAGATTGGGATTAGGTGCCCCTCTTTCCCCTGCCACTGTGGGCCATAGGGATTTTATGGTTGTTTTCTTTCTGTACCCACAGTAATAGGTCTTAGAATCTAGAAGAAAAATGAGATGATAATGGGAAAATGAATTTATAGTTCAGATCATAATTTAGTTTGGCTTTTTTGGTGGTCAGTGATGAAATCAGATGCCAAAGGGGCTGCTTCATTACTGAGCCCAGAGATGATTTAGTCTTTGCTTAAGTGCCAAGTGTCACCTTTCAGAGAATTCCGTCTTTACTATTTCTATACTGTCAGTCTCCGCTGGGTGCTACTAGACTGTCCCCTGTCCTGCATTACTTTTTCAAAGCATTGTCAATTGTTCTCCACTAGAAAGTAGGTTTTATCATGATGCTGTGTACTCTGTTCATCGTCATTGCTTGGAACAGTGCCAGAAATGTAGTGGAGTAGTGAGAATATTCAATGAATTTTATAAGAAAGAATTATTCTATAAAACCATGAAAGTATGAATTCAAGAGGATGTAAAAGGTGTTTTACATCTTTTTGTAAAAGGTGCTTGTCTTTGAAATTTAAGTTTTCTAACACAATTTCTTTTCTCTAAAGCAGAAGATGTTATATCCAACTTAAATTTCTTTTGGAGGAGTGGTATTTATGTGTCTATACTTGAAAAAGTACAGGATTTTATTATTTATTACTGAAACTCAAAATTATTCTGGGTACTGGGGTTACAAATTTGAGCAACTATACCAACCAGCTCCATGGAGTCTGACTTGAAACTGGATCCATCCCTCAGTTAAACTGTGTAGCCCTAGCTTGTAATACATTTACATGACACTTCATATTTTCTCATTTGATTGGGCAACTGGTCCAAGGTGGACCAATCGCAGGAATTCCAGGAGAATCTGGAATGTGGAGTCCAAACAACAAAGGCAATTCCTTGTCTATAGTAGAACCATAGAGTGTACTTAATCAAGCCATGCTTGCACTATATGGAGGCAGGAAGTGGTGTCAACAAAAGAAAGTAGTAGAGACAGAGAGAGAGGAATTAGAGAGGAAGCAGTGAGGACGGAGGAGGAAGGTGAGGAGACATCATTTATTTGTGGAGTGTTTGAATGCTCATTTAGTTGTCTGAACTGTGTTTTCTTTATTTCCTATGGTTTGACTATTCAACATTTACTTAAACATTTTTAGACTAATAAATATCTCTTTTACTAGAGGCGATTTACATTTGTTTTTAAAACCATATGCAACACTCAAATAGCCATTCAGTTATAAACAAACAAACAACTATTTACAAAGCTTTGTTTGACAGTTCAAACCAGAGAGGATTTTCTATCTGGTTTTGAGGCTATTTACCATCTGAGAGCGCAGACCTCTGGGGTAAGATCAGATAGGAAGTTTCCCATGAGAAGAATGAACATGCCCAAGACTGAACGTCTAGAAGAGGTGAGGCAGAGTTGCCAGGAGTAAAGAAGCACTGAGATGTGAGCCAGTAGCAGCACTGACTTCAGGACTCCAGAGCCACTGTGGTGAGGGGTTATGTCTGGGCTATGGAATTTCTTCCTTTCTAAGAATACCAGTTTGCAAATCTATACCAGATCTTCAAGTCTATCATTCCAAACAAGAGAAGACAAGAAAGAAGAAAAATATTAGGCATGAAGATCCCTTTTCCAAGAGTCATTGTCATTCTGACCCAGGGTAGAAAACAAAAACCTATAGACCCTAAGTTGGTGTTGGCCATTTGTGTAGAGGAAAGAGCAGCAGCGACAGGAAGAGATTTGTTTAGCTGTCATACCTAGAGCATCTTTGCTTTCTTATATCTTACAGAGGTTGCAAGCAAGACTGTAGGTGGAGAAATAGGACTCCCGAGAGTCTAAATTTGAATCAGCGTTAAGGAAAGGATTCAGGAATGCAAGATTAAGCCATTGTTACAAGAAACAAATCGCGAAAAGAAATCTGTTAGACCCCACCTCCTCCTCCCTGCCACACACACACCTCTGACCCTTGTTCTTGTCCTGTAGAAAGATGCCTTCCTTATTCTTTAAGTTCACTCTGCCCAAGAACAGCATCTTTAGTTCTAAGTCAGAAGTAGAAGCTGGAGGAAATAGCTTCTCTCCCTAATAAGGGCCCATCAATTCTCATCTTGATGCACAAAACTGGAATCTCCACTCTTTGGCATGACTAGTATTTAGGAGATGACTTTCAACAGTCCCTCCACCCTTTCCTTGCCTCTTCTGCTATCATTATAGCACTCTGAGATACGAAACAGGAAGCTAGCATCATCATCATCATCATCATCATCATCATCATTATTATTATTATTATTATTATTATTATTATTATTATTATTTCTCAAAACTGATATCTCACTGAGGCAGGTTCAGCTCCTCAGAAGGGTAGGAACTAAGGTTTTCTAGTTGCTCTGTCTGACTACATATATTTTTCACAGGTGTCAATACTGGAAAGGAGGAAGAAATCTGGTAAGTGGACCCTAAATGTAACCACTATCTCCCCCCAAATCTAGCTTGAACAAAATGTCAGGTGCCTTAATCACTACCCCTTTTCTAGGTATAAACTCCTCCATGCAGATCCTTAGAAATGTCTTGACCAAACACTATCCTATGTAAGTGTGGAAAATAAAATCTACCACTCAGTATGATGTTGTAGAGATTAAATCTAAAACTAAGTCCAATAGCTAGACCTATGATAACTGTCACACAGCAGATAATCATGTGAATGTAATAGGGGGCTTCCAAACCTTTCTCTGCATGATTATTTATCTTATAGGCTTAGATTTTCAGAATGCCTGTCCAAAGCAGACTGGAGCTCATAGCTGCATACAGTATATTGGGAAATCTCTATGTTTGACAGGAAATTTCATGAATCAGGTAACTCTGGGATGGTTTGCCATTCATAAAACTTGCCTATGTGCAAGTTTTATTAACTTAGTTTTTATTAACTTATAGATAAAGCTAACAGTTTTGAATATATGTAAGAATTAGGTAATAAGTTTGGCTAAAGAAAGATTCTGTACTTACATGTCTTTGCTTGTATATTGTATGCACATACAAAAAACATACATGTGCATGTGATATTTGATAAGAAACCTAACCCTATCCCACACTCCTGAGCAGAAAGGTGAGTACAAAAAAACAGATACCAACAGACGTAGTTTTGGTAACCATTCACTGAAAGGCTTGCAGCACATTTCTTTTTATAAGAAAACTTTTTTTTTTTGTATTTTCTTTTTTCCTTCTCAAGGGTCCTCAAAATTCAATGCATAAGGCAAGAAGGGATTAGAGTTTAGTTAAGTGAAAACTGAGTCTCTTTGGGTATCCAAACATCACTCTAAGAAATATGAGACCATTTCTGAAGCACAGATGCTATCAAAGACATTTTAAAATCATCCCATAAATAGAAAAATCAAGTACTCCTGATTCATCTTCCCAATTTACCATGCATGCTGTTAAAGCTAAAAATCAATGTGCTACCATGACCCACTGGTTCTCTAAAAATACAACACAATGAAGAAGAAGAAAAAAAGCATATCCTCTTCAGATGACCTGCAATCAAGAACACGAGAAATGTGCTATGGCAAATATTGGCTAATGGAGCACAAGTATCTGCTTTTACCATTTCAGAGTGCTAGAGGTGACAGTACTCACAGCAACAGCTCCTTAGGGCCACTTGTCATTCATAGCAGCCTCCACTTTCTTTTAACATGTGTAACCACCAAAACTCAGTTCAGATCAGGTGAGTTGTTCAAAGTCATATAGCTCAGGGGTTGGGCTGGTCTAGAGCCTCTGCGGGTCTGTCCAGTGCTCAGTGAACTCATTTGAACTTTCAGTTTTCTCTGGTAACTCACTCACACTAGTATACACACCTGACTTAGGCCAGGAGACTATGCTGTTTGAGTTTTGATGACTCAAGAGCAGCATCAGCATCCCTTCTGTTAAAGCAGCGTTTTTCATCCTGTGGATCTTGACCCTTAGGGAGTTAACCTTTTCATGGCGGTCACATATCAGATATCCTGCATACCAGATATTTACAATATGATTCATAACAGTAGAAAAATTAGTCATGAAGTACAAATAAAAATAATTTTATGGTTAGAGGTCTTCAACATGATGAATTGTATTAAGGAGTCATGGCATTAGGAAGGTTGAGAAACACTGTGGTAGAGGGTCTCAATGGAGTATGTTTAAATGTAGAAAACTCATGAGTAGAGAGGAAAATGTAAAATTTGGACTTTACACTTAGAGAGACAAGAGTTTCAAACAGTTTAAATGTTTCCAGAGAGATTATGAGAAATAACCTAAGCCAAGGCTTGCATGTAGTATCTAGCAGGCATTTAGCCAATTATTTGTTATTGTCTTTGTGGTCATTCAGTGACATTGTCTATATATTCTGCAGAAAATAGAGAACAGAGTTATTTTCTAGTAATTTTTTGAACTTATTACATGAGAAAGTATGAGAGAAAATAAGTACATAATTCATTGTTCAGTTGGTGATTGACATTGGGCTTCCTCCAATGAATGAGGCTGATAAGCTACACCATGCTAATGTCTGTATTTCCTCTTTTAAAAACAAAGATACTGGCTACTGGAAGTTCGAGGACATTTTACAGAGAGCTAAAGCAACATGGACAGCATGTATCTACCATGCCGATCCTGATAAAGCAATGTGTGGCTCTGAAGACAATAACCGACAAAAGTCATCTGCCTGTCTATCTATATGTATAGGCGTTGACTATAAATATCATTTGATATGAACGAATGATAGAGTTTTAAATGAATGCATTTTGTATGCTAAACAGCTTGACTTCATTATAGGAGAGTGACTTAAATCACTCTTAGTTAATGACTTTTAATCTTTGAATATATTTTTGCTGTTTGAATTACTTGAGAATTCTCTGTTCTTCATTAGCATTTTAATGCCTGGCTCATAGATGATATAACAGCACAGTGGAATATTAAATTATTTGCCATAGTTTGGTAACTAGTTGCAGGTGAGCTAACTCACTGCTTTCATACACAATCTTATTTTAACATTTAGGGTAAATCTACTTGCTGGGCTATAGAACAATTACTTCATTTTTCCTGATTGAAATGTTTGGTCAATAAAAGGTAGAAGGACTTAAGTGGGTAGAACTCACTTCTCTATAAATAAGTGGGAATATCCCCAGTCACTCACTCATTCCTACATATTTGGTGCATCTAGGGCACTAAAGGAATCAAGGCATTTTATCTCTGATCTCTAGGATTTTCTTTTTTCTACTAAGGAAGAGAAATGTATAAGTAGGTTATTATAAAGCCAGGCCATACACCTTCAAGGGAAGTGGAAACACCATTAAATAATAAACAGAAGTCAAATTCTAAAAGTAGGGCTAACCTATATTTTATTTTATTGTGAATATCTGAGTGATGAACTATAATGGACAGCTTCCAGTGGACGAAGGTACAAAAATACTACATTTTCTCTCCTGGCACCTTGCCTTTGCAATGTTCCATGACTTTCCTATTGGAGAATAAGTTTTTTGACTCTTCATTCCTTCTCTTTGATAAGAAGTGGTTTACTCAGGGAGATATCCCTATGAAGATGGATGCTGAAATATAAAACTGTATTAAAGGCATCTAATGATTGCCAAGTAAATGAAGACAAATTTATACAAAATCCAATTTTACTTATATGTTTAGTCTAGGTAACCAAGTATATTTCTTAATATATGTTCAGCTGCAAAATCCCCTCATTTTTTCCTCTCTCTCCAAACACCATCCTCAGAATCACCAACAGAAAAAAACAACCCAAACCAGTTCTGTGATGGTAGTGGCTCCTCCCCTGAAGCCGCTGAAGCTGCTCAAGAACCAACCTAAAGCATTATAATTGGGCAAAAACCCAGCTAGCCGAGGACATATCATCAACCCTACCCCTACAGGGTATTTAAGCCCCTTCCTTTAAACCGTATGATTTTCTCCTGCCCCTTCTCTCACCCCACACCTTCTATCTCAGGGGGCTGGAGGGTAACATGGGAGTGCTTTGCCCAAATAAACCTGGTCTTTTACTTTTTAATTTGGGTTGATCTGACTTACTGTGTTGGTGTATTGGGGTACAGAGAACCGAGAACCTATCAACATATTCATTCACGGTATAGTAATCTTTCTGTACGTGGATTCTGACCAGTGCAAGAAACCTTTGATCAGATCAATTGTATATGCTGAATTTTTAAAAATGTGGTGTGTATGTGTGTGTATACATGCACATGTGCATTGGGCATGTATGGGTGCTCATACATTTAATTGGGTGCTTATATGTGTGGAGACCAGAGGACAACTTTAGGAATGCCAGGAATCTGGAATGCCATTAGCCTCCTTTGAGGCAGGGTCTCCCATTGGTCTGGAGCTCATCAATTAGGGTAGACTAGAAGGCCAGTGGGACCCATTCCTCCTGTTTCTGTTTTTCCAGCTCTGAGATTGCAAACTTGTGCCACTGTTCTATGTTTTTCATGTAGGTTTTGGAGACTGAATTTAGGTCCTTATGCTTGCAATGCAAGCACTTTATTTACCAAGCCATGTTTATAACTTCCTATGTTCTTTTCTAAGTTGTGATTAAAAAAAAAAAATCCTATTTGAAGCATGTCTCCTAAAATATCACTATGTAGATAGGGTATCCTCAGCATGTCATTCTGAGAACAGAAACATACTTATTTACTGCTGTATCTGCAGAACAAGTACAGAGTTTTCTCGGTAAATGGCAGCTTGTTCAGAAAATATTTGCTGAATGAATGAATGAAAATCATAGTAACTGCTGATGACGCTTGAGGAATTCATGGATAGTCAAGTTAGAAATGCTTATTATATTCAGCAATTTCTCAAGCATATATCAGAAATTGGATTTTGATTTATAGTAAAAACCCTCTCGTGAAAAAGTTATAACGGACTTTCTTATTTAAAAAAAAAAAAAATCGGCCAGACTACTTCATATAAAAAACAGTTTACTGGTGTTCACCCAGCAAGCCTTCTGACATTTATCTCCCTCTACTTTCCATTTATCAATAAAGAAGTCACAGTGTGATCTATCTATGGCTAGCCATCAGACCAACCTCTTCTAACTGCAGGGGAATTGGAGAAATTCACTCTTGCATTTCCCAATGAGTATTTTCTGCAGCTGCACAACAGAGAAATATAAATAAAGGTGATCATCATCTTACCCCAGGCTCTCCATAGAAAGGGAATCCAGTCCAGATTGCTGGGCTCTCAGAGCTCTTTTTGAGAGCATTCTCTAAAACGGAAATAAAGCAGGAGTGCAGGTCTGAACTCTGGCCTCAGGGGGGCATCAGAGAGGCTTTTACTTCCTCCAACGCTGCCCAGGGTAAGGCAGAAGCCACTGATTTGAGCCTGCAGGCATGGGACCTCGACCTCATCTTCCAAGTTCAAAAATCTAAAACTCATGTCATACAAATAAAAGGAGTGAATGGGGAGCTGAGATCGTTCACAGAACTCATCACTTTAGAAGAAAACCGCCTTACCCTTGAAGTGCAAAAAGGGACTGGCCACCTTGGAACATAAGAAGTGTGTCAGCAGACAGTACAGATCTGTCTATCTTAGAATTATCAGGACAAAACAACAGCAAAAGAGTCAGATAGATCTTTCTTTGCTCAAACAAAATCTATAAATTTAGCACAACAGTCATTTAACATCAACCCCAAGCAGGCATCAAAAATTTACTTTTTCTAGACTGATTGACGACACTAATATTTAAGCAGCATGCCCCCCCCCATCTCTTTTTGGGATACAGATTTGTTTATAACACAGGTTATTTGCTAATAAGGTCAATGTTTGTGAGTCAAAAATAAACAAGCAAGCAAATAATCTGTTCGATGTTTTCTTGCCTTGTAATACTTTAACAAGGGAAATCTGCAGTGGATTATAAAGATAAACAGCCTTTTCTGAGACAGGTAAATTTTTGTGTGATGGGGCTAGAACACAGGGCCTCACAAATGGTAAGCAAGTGCTCAGCCATTGCTTCAGTATTATGGGGTTCAGGTCATACAAAAATATTACTTTTTAAATACTTAGCAGTTCAGAGATTCTACATAGGTAACCCTTCTCTCTTCTGAGCCACAAATGAATAGCAAAAGTTAGAAATGAACAGTCAATAAACTGCTTTAAGTAAGACACGGGTTGATCAAAACAGAATCTTGAAATGAAAATTTAAAAATAATTTCAAAAATGCTTGGGAAGGCTGTAGGATATAGTATGTACCAGATGACTATAAATCTAAGAAGGGGGCCCGACACTAAAAGCAATAACAATGTAGAACAGAGCTTTGAGGCAAACGCCAGGATTTCTTGTCTGACGAGAAAGATGGTATCAAATAATGTTTCGGTGGGAGAGATAAAAAGAGGCTAAGAAAGGGATTTGATACTGGGGATACATGAGTCATATGGTCTGTGAAAGCAGGCTGATAACCAAAGCATTGCTGGGAAAATGATAGCTGAACGCCTTTCTTCTGAGACCCACAATGTTACTGGGGGATTTCAGCTACTCCAAATGGCAGCAATACTGATCAATAGAGCCTGTGGATGAGAAGATCAAGTTTTATAGCGCTCGTGAGAGTTTTTAAGAGACTGATTCTGAGACAGGAAATTATAAACACTTCAGAATAGCGACGAGGCTTCTGGCTCCCAACCAGCATCCTCACAGGAATGCTTGGCTACCCAAATGAGGAGGAAAGAATGGAAGAAATCATGTGCAAAGGCCTGGAGAGTAGTTTATGGTTTGGGTACTTGTCTAGCATATTCAGTTCTCTGGATTCAATCCTTAGCAAGCAGTCAGTCTATTGTCTGTCTGTCTGTCTATCTATCTATCTATCTATCTATCTATCTATCTATCTATCTATCTATCTATTTATCTATCATCCATCCATCTATCATCCATCCATACATACATTTATCCATCCATCCATCCATCCATCCATCCATCCATCCATCCATCCATCCATCCATCCATCCATCTATCTATCTATCTATCTATCTATCTATCTATCTATCTTCCAACCAATAAATGTGATTCATTTGACCAGTAGAAAAAGTGATACAAGAAATAACACAGTACATTTATCTTACAGACTGGTCTCTGTGGTCAAGTCATTCCTGGTTCTGTTCTCTAATACATCATTTAGCTTCTCTTGGCTTTACCTCAGCTACCTCACCTATAAAAGCAAAATAAAAAGAGCAACTTGGCTACAAAGTTCTTACCAGCATTTTGTAAACTAGCAACAGAGGTGGCTTAGGGCACCTCATCCCCAAAGAACCTTGTATTCGTCACTGCATTATATACCTCTGTCCTTTTAAATCAAATTCACGATTTACTAAATTCTACTTAGTATTAGATGTAATACATCTGACTTTGGTTTTCATACTTCATTTAAAATCAGAATCCACTTGAAACTTTTTCTTGGGGAGAAATTCAGCAATCTCAGTGGAGATAATTATGAAGAAAACAGCAATACCAATAATACACCAACAATAGCAATTCTGAAGTATCTTTCCTTTCATAAGACTAATTTCTTTCAACCAGTTTCTCCACTCACCTGCTTCCATGACATTGTGATTCTTTTCTTCCTTCCCTCTTATCTGAGAAAGGCCCTCTGGACCCAGCTTGACAATTCCTCATAAAGCTTCAATGACCACCTCCCTCCCCAATTTCCCCTGATCAGTGAGCCTGGAGGTCAAAACATTAACCCATCATACTTTTCTTGCCAATGTTCTGGCAAATAGCAAAAGAGGGAAATTCCTCACATTTCATAGTCAGAAGGAAAGCATCAAAATTTATACTTGTAACTGCCGCTTCTTCCTCTGCAGTGGTGACGCTGCTGGCTATTTTGATTTTGATTTTATATTTCTATCAGTATTTGGAATTTTGAAGTCCTATTATGACAGTGGTAGCTACAAGGTTAAAAAGGGAATGTATGTAGTTCAGACTTCAGCCTAGCTCTGGGATATTGGGAACCAGCAAAAATCAGTTTAGCTGAAAAAAAAAATGTGTTCTGTCCACCTCAGCTCATCTCAGCTCCCCTGTTACCGTCTCCCCTGCTTCCCATTTTTAGACACCAGTTCCATTTGTCATGAAGCATGAAGCATGCGAAGAATAGCCCCCTCCATGCCCCTCATTCAGTGAATTTGCCAATTTGGAATATTCAGAGGGTAGGAGAGAGTTCTACACTACGTTTATTATTCAAATACACATTCAAGGACCTTGGATTACCTGGTTCCTGACCTGCTTTTTAATTTCCTTAGCATGAGCTCATCTCAAATAATTTGTTCTGGTTAAATAATGAAAACTTAAAAACTACAATTTGCTTATGGACAGGGACTACATGTCCATGTAAATATATGTATTCTAAAGAGGGATAGTAAATGATGTTTAAAGGCAGGATTTTTTTTTTTTTTTAATAAATCACCCTTGATGAACTAACATTTCCCTCTACTTCTGTGGATTATGTCAAGAGCAATTCCTGGATGTTAGCCAGGATGTTAGACTGGTTGCTTTGTTATTTCTATCAGTTTCTGCTCAAAAATCAACTTTAGAGTATAATATCTAATCCTAAGCTTGGCATGTAAAGCCTTTCATAAGAACCTCAACTTCTATTCTAGACAATTCTTCTACACATGTTTTCAGCTACATCCAAATGGACAGACATTTTCAGGGTTCTCTGAACAAAGATAGCCTCGCTTACATAACTTGAAGTTGTTTACTTAACAGACCGTTCTAATTTCTTTTTAACCTTCCAAAACCAACTCAAGCCCTATGCCTGCTTTCTTTTGCCCTCCTCGGAGACTGTATTCCTTACAATTGGTCGCATTTATTGAGAAATGAATTATTTAAACTTTTATATTTTTTCCTCATGTTTTATTGCTTTTTCATTCTGGTAGTATGTGATAAGTTTTATTACTTATTATTCCTATTAAGATAACTAGATACTAAACTTACTGAGGTTAAAAAAACCCCATATAATCATGAAATTTTATATCCCACATGGGGTTCATTTATATGTCTGGTGCTTCCTGCTTGATCAATATCTTCCTATTAGGTTGGTGCCTGCTAGCAAGGGATGACATTGCAGAAATGCATCCAGTGCTGAGGCCCAAAACATGGAT
The DNA here is from genome assembly GCA_033318265.1 of Phyllotis vaccarum. NCBI lineage: Eukaryota > Metazoa > Chordata > Mammalia > Rodentia > Cricetidae > Phyllotis > Phyllotis vaccarum. The sequence goes on along the minus strand of JARWLC010000001.1, from coordinate 164,614,439 downwards.
TTTCCTGTTTTTCTAGAGCTGTGAAGCAATCTCATAATATAAGAAACATTGTTTATTGATGGTGCATCATTTAAAATCACAATATTCTCTTGTCTCCTCTTTCAATTTCTTGATTATAGTGTTTATATTTCTACTAATGGTCAAAGCCAAGATGTTCTCCTGAAGGCCATTTCCTACGCAGTTGCTAGGTGTCACCAGAGGAGCAATCAGTTGTTAACTGATAACCTTTCCTCTAGGGTTAACATTCAGAGTTTAGGAACGTCTTCTGACAAATTATAGGGCAGGTTGCCATAGATCTGTGCATATTTTAGAAAGTAAAAGTAAAATTGTCCATTCCTTGGAGGGTTTTACCATGAAGGGATTATAGAAATTGTAAATTATTTTATGTTGGGGATGCCAAAGTGTAGGAAAAAAAATGAAGAAACAAGCAGTTAACATCATGGGGTCTTGTGACTGTCTCCTGGCTTGTCCCTACATCTCTCTGATCCTGTCTCTTTTGCTACATTGTCATGAATTTTCAAAATTCAAACTTAAAATAAAGAAAAAAATCTTACTATTTTCTCTCTGAAAATTTTTACTGACATAAATACTAAATCTATATCCCGATAGCATTTTCCTTTATTTTCTCAGCTAACTAGTCTATATTTAGCTTTAAAACTGTCCACATCACCGCATTCTCCCAACTCTGCACCCTTAACAGATCTGCTGCAGTCCTCCTCTCCTGTCTTCATCTTCTAGCAAATAAACTGAGCAGTAACTACTAACGTTCAAGCACACAATTCAGGCAGCATTAGGCTTTCATTTGACGCAACAGCAGAGCTGTCTGGATGTGCGCTATAATGTTAGAGCGTTTTAATAGACTCTGTCCGTATTTTCTTCTCCACCTTCCATCAGTGAAACATAGTTGTTTATTAGATTTGAGGATTTCTGAGTTATAAACTCTCATATAGCTCCATGATCTTGCATACATTTCCACAGAAGCAATTTACATCTATACACTATATCAGCATAACACATATATAATGCATCCAATATTAATTCTTACATATGAAGCTATCACTCTTGTTTACTAACTGCAGAAAGCTCATAATTTTAGTCCTTATACTTTCATAACAATTATGAAAATCTAAATCAAACATACATTTATTCTTGTAATGATTTTTGCGCATACAGAGTCTCTAAGCCTCAGAGAAGAAAACAGTTATCATGACCTCAGCAAAATCCCGCAGTGCCATAATAGAAATTGCAGTGAACCTTGGGGTCAGATTACTGTTTCAGCTAGCACTATGGCCCTTTCACTTGCATAACCCTGAAGGACATGGTTGGGTTCTCCCAAGGATGATCACTCTTAATGTCACAGTCTAAAGCAATCAATCTGCGTTTATAGGAAATATACTATCCAAAACCATGGCCAAAGAGATTGACATTTCTTTTGGCTGTGTATGCATGGCTATACCTAGTTTTAAGAATAAATGGAGAAAGAAAAGATGATTAATTCACAAAATCGACTCTACTTAGTTCAGATAATCCATATTTCTAAATAAAAAATATGGGGAGGGAACTGTCCTATAAACAGATATTACTAGCATCTTCATATATGTCCCCTCCAGTCTACCTAGTCAACAAACATATTTCCCTGTGTTAAAACCAAAAAATATAACAATTTTCATGTAGTAATGGAGGATAAAAGACCGTTTTTAAAAGAGTGTTTATTTTTTGTCTAGAACAAGGCACAGGGAGAAATACAGAAGGTTACCACAAGTAGTCTATTATTTCTTGAAGCTACGTGGGAGGTGAGGGGAGCATGCAATTGTCTGTAAATAATTCCCTGTTGACAGGATTTTTTTTTTTAATCTTTCCTTTTAATCTACTATGCCAGCTTTACTAAGAGTTTCTGTAAGACCTGGATCTAAAAGAAAATTTGGCCTCCAGCCCTGGCTAGGCATCTCTGCAGCAGGTAATGCGGCTCTGCAGCCTGATCGCTGTCCGCGGTGCTGAAAGGTCAGGACGGCGGCGCGGGCTTTGGGCACTCCTGTCCAGGGTGCTGAGCTCCGGCCACCGCAGCCCTCCAGGCGAGCCCACCGCGCCAGCCCTCCGCGGAGCTCTCCCAACAAGCCCCCCTCCTCCCGACGCCCTCTTGTAGCTGGTATGGGGCAGGTGGCATAAATCAAATCTGTGGGGCATGGAGGCTGCTGTCGCCGCCGCAGCTCAGCTTTCCCGGGGCAGGAACTCCCCCTTTCTCCTCTCGCCTCCCCAGTGCCCACACCCTGCTTTCTTATCTCCCTTGGGTGACAGTGCCCTAAAGACAACAGTTGAAACCAACGCCAAGATCGTGTTTTGCTTTTGCTTTTTGATCTACAGGGGGGGAAAAAGGAAAGAAAATCACAACCCTAGTAACCTAAACATATCCTAAAACTGCATCGCAAGATGGAAGAGCGTCCCACGGCTGTTTCAAAAGAGTAAGTTATTATTCTGCACACATCCTCGCTGTTTCTTTCCACCGCTCCATCTGCAGTGTCCCCATTCATTCCTTCTCCAAATAGCTCACCTCGAAAATACTTTTATGTAGCCCCTGGCAATCGTCTAGGCAGACAGTTCACACAGGGAATACCGCACCCTAAGTGCACCAACACTTGTATTTGTCCAGGATTACTTGGGCTGCCAGCTACGGTCCCTTCTGTGTATGGGGCCATCCAGAGCCAGGACCACGATCTGAGGAAGGGGCTTTTTACCTTGGCTTCTCCAGGGGATGCTGTCCGCCGATCCCTGCAGGTCACAAGAGTGTAGGAGCCACCGGGCAGGGAGGAAAGGAAACACAGCTCCTGACCTCCCCGAGGTTTCGTCTTCAATGCAACGTGAGCTCTGCCCTCATCAAAGATGGCCGTTCCTTTGACGTCAGCAGCTTTTAATAGCCGGCTCCTGGAGGGGCGGGGAGGAAGTGTGTTGGGGGAGGGCGGAGGGAGGAGGGAGAAAGGTGGTTGGGGGGCGGTAGGGGAGGAGCCGGGAGGTGCGGAGTGCTTGACTCAGCTCCCTGAGAGTTTTGCAGCAAGCCTTTTTATTTCAATCTTTATAAACATCTAAATGGAGCTATTCTTTTGACTCCATTTTAGCACGGTTTTGGGAAAACATTTTTTTTCGACTGTTTTTCTGATGGCCTATGCTTCTGCCTGTGTGTGTATGCATACGTGAATATATATATTTTATACGAGTTTATGTAATGCATATACAATTATAATGTAAATTCATATTTATATGTAAAATGTTCCCCTGCTGACTTGTCTTGGTTGACTCACAGACCAGAGAGGAAGGCAGAGGAGTAGAGGATTGGTGATGTTGTGTATGGTTGGTTACATTTCAGTTGCAATCTATTTTCTCCAAAGAGGAGGGCCCACACCAGTTTTCGTCGACCAGGTTACAAGGATTGCTATTTTTATGAGTGATTATTGTATCAAAGCAGCATTGCAGATTTGGAGTTCTCATTTAACCGTGGCAAGTTGGGGAAAAGCTCACACTTTCTTTTAAAGTACATCAGAGCAATTATCACCGAAATGGCACTTGAGCTGGGAAAAGGGAGTGAGACGCTAGTGAACCCTACCAGCTTGGGTTTGCTGGGTTTAGGGCTTTGAGTTGAGAGTTGTTTGCCCAGGGCTAATATATGACACTGTTTCCGGTTGAATTTGCAGTCAGGGCCTGGATGGTGTTCGGGTTTCTTAGAAAATCTCCAGAGGATGCTGCATGCATGTCCAGACATTCGGAGGGGAAGTAGCTAGGACTGGACAGAATTCTAGAGGCTCACTCATCACGCAAACCCCAGCACTCGCAGTTAGCTGACACTCAGAAGCTCATGGTCCGATAGGAGCAAGACTGTCTAATTCTGCTGGTCATATGAGAGATTAGAAGTAATAACCACACAACATAATCCTGTCTTTGCTTGTTGTGCGTCAGGATCTGGGGAGGGCGGGCGGCGGTATGCAAATAGCTGGGTGGTTCAGCCTCTGGATGATTCACAGGTGTCGGGGAGGCTGTCGGGGTTCGAGGTGGGGAGGGAGAGCTGGGGAGCGCGTGGGAGGTGGGGGACCTCGTCTGAGGAACTGTTTGTACTTTTCCGCGGAGGATGAGATTAGAAGTCGTGCCTTGCAATCTTAAAACTTGATGGCCTCTTGGGCGATGGAAAATCCTTGTCTCTCGGCGGGGGGGGGGGGGGGGAGCGGGAGGGGGGTGAGGGGTAGGCGAAGAGAGGAGGTGTTTTAACCTGAAAAACAACGCAAATCGTCCCCCTTCGACACGACGCGCGCGCGCACACACACACACACACACACACACACACACACACACACACACACCACAAACGTGCACGCAGGGGCAGGAACGCAGGCACACAGGTACACCATAGCTCCTTGACTTTAAATCTTTAAGTAATAAAGCTTTCAATTGTGGAGATTGCGTGTTAAGAAGAGGTAGGAGGAAGGGGGAGGGGGAAGATTTGTAAAAGGAGCATAATTTGCCTTTCTTAAAGATACCGTGATCCAAAGGATATTTAGAAATATTAAAGTTTATGATGATGGTGGTATTTGGACTTTCAGGTTCCCAAAACACTGCTGCTGCAATTTGCTTAATTATTCATTCAACACTTAAAATTTCTATATGACAAAGAAGAAAATATGCGTGGTGTCCACCCAGGTGCCATTCTAGCACTTATTTTCCTTGTAAAGATAGCAAGAATGGGCTTAAGAAGGTAATCTTTCCAGTTAGGATATGACTTGGTGGGTGGGGGGAGGGGCAGCATGCATGCAGGGCTGGCAGAGCAAAACAAATCACCTTTCCAAGAGAAGAAAGGAAACGTGTATGTCCCTCCGACTAGAAATGATTCAGGAAGAAAGTTTGTGTAAGAATGTAGGCGGGGGATTTTCCAAATTAAAAAAAAAAAAAAAAGTAACTACGTCACTGATAGAGCCTCATTCTGCAGACAAAGTGATGTGGCAGTCGGTGGAGAGAACTGCTTGGTGTTCTGAGTTTTCAGGTGAAGATTCCTCATGCTGACATCTTCAAAAGTACAGAGTAGGAAAGAGTCAGACTGACTGAGGGCATCACAGAAATTATCACTGGCTCTGCAGAATGAGGTGACAGCATTGCTCACATCTGTATGCTTCTTTAGAAAATGGCTGTTTGGGAGTTTCTTCATGCTCAGGGAGCACGAAGGTCGAGTCTGAGAGACAGTGGATAAATAAAATTTGTTGTGTATGACGAGATAGTTTTTAATATACCTTGAAGAGCAGAACGAGATTTTCCCCAAGGCTATTTGCATTGTTTTAGTAAATGAAGTGAAAGAAACAAAATCTTCCATGGTGATGCTTGACAGTTATTTGGGGTTTACAAAGGTCTGACCCATACAGAGAAGTAAGGTGAAGAACCTTCTGCTCAGAAATGAGTCAGCTGTTTCTAAGTCCTCTCTACAAAGAACCAGTATGTATAGTAACTAACACTGAGGGACTCACTGTCGTGTTAGATGGATATTATGCTATGCTAATACAATCTCTGAAAACTCTCTGCCATACCATGCCCCCAGAGCATTCTAACTGGCGATGATTACACTTGGAATTTTAAGTAAAGTTTAAGATTCATACCCGAGTGGGAGGCTGAAGCAAAGGCTTTGCTGTGAGTTCAAGGTCAGTCTGGGCTATACAGTAAATTTGAAGCTAGCCAGAACTTTATGATAAGACTTTGCTCTGAAACTCCAAACTGTAAATGAATAAAGAAAGAAAACATATTAAAAACTCCAAAGATCCATAGCCGCTTGACAACTACAATTTAATTTTTAAACTTTCTATGAATTATTTTTTGACAATTTTATGCATGCATATATTATATTCTGGTTATTCTCTCCTCCACATTCTTATGTTTTTTTTCCCCATCATCTTTATAATCACTCCATCTCCCATGTGCCTACACTCTTCCCTAGGCTTACAACAATGGGTTTATTTTGTGGCCCATTTAATTTCTGTGTAACCAATGAATTGGAAGTGTTCAATGGAGCTTGGTAAGGTCATCAGTAGGAATACAATTGAAGGCAATGATTGCTCCATTCCCTGAAGCTGGAAGTAGCAAACAGTTCAGATTGTGAGTAAGTGAAAGTGGCCCAGATGTCCTCCACCATTCATACCTGACAAGTGACAGGCTCATTCTTTCACAGACCTAGTGCAGGCATCAACTGCTCTTGTGAATTCATGATTATGATGGCTGTTTCTCGCCCAGTAGATGGTATCTTATGACTCTTTTTCCTATCTTCTGATTTTTCTAGTCCTTCCATCCCTGCTTTCCATGAGCCTTAGAGGGATGGAACAAAAATCTTATCATTCATCTGAACATTCATTATAAGAGCACCCACTTGTCACTTTTTCTCATAGTAGTAATGAGTTTCTGCACTCCCATCATTTACTAGGAGAGGTTTTACTGATCTGATCAAGGCTGCCAATGGTGTTTGTCTTAACATATGTAGAAGGGAGCTTGATACTTTGTCAGTTTTATAAAATATTGTATGAATTTTCTAAAGTCAACTCTGAAGTATTTTAGAAGTACCCAGCTTGGAAATGCTGTCACCACTGTCCTCCATTGGGATATACCTGGAACCTCCTAAAAAATTAATCAAAATCTTGGAAGGAGACAAAGCTTGGGCAAAAAAAAGCACATATTTAATAAATGAGTTGTTTTGTTTTCTTGATTTTTTTCCCACATGACTTGTTTACCCCATTATCTTTGTAAGTTCTTGTAGCTGCCCACCCCACCCTAACCCAGTCCCTATACACAGTTACTCTTGGAAAAATGGAATGCTCTAAGTCTAAATCCAAAGCTACTTTTGTTTCACAAAGCATCTGAAACAGGAACGTATTCTGTGAGAGATCCAGGAATATTATTTCTTTCTGATCTACCATGCCAAGAAAAAAATAGGATTATACATCTGTAATTTTGTTCTTTACTAAGCAATGTGTAGTGGAAGAATATCGCCCACAGCTGGGGACTAGGTGATTCCATACTCCTGTTCCTTACTACTGAAATTATAGACGTAGATATTTATTTAGTTAGTATAAAAAGTAAAGTAACGGGTTTTACTCTATCACATTCATCTATGTGTGTGATTATACTTTTTATTCACACATTCCCCCTTTCCACTATGTTTCCTATGATCCTTTCCTCTTACTCCAGATGTTTCATCTCCTTACCCTAGATAGTTTCTGTTTTCCTATTACATGTGCTACATTATTTGCTTTATTACCTGTCTCCCATCTCCCTTAAGATCTCTTCCTCTCCTCTCATGACCCCATTTCTAGCATTCTCCCTCCCTCCTTCTCTCCCCCCCCCCTCTCTCTCTCTCTCACACACACACACACACACACACACTTTTAAGTTAAGATTCTACAAATGAGGAAATTTACATTTCCATAAGTTAACTGTTTTTATCCGTGAATGCATTCTAAAGCATCTCCATTGCTAAGAATGCTTGTGGCTAGATAGAGAAGAGCTTTGAGACAATGAAGGATGGAGGGGAGGAGAAATGGTAGCCAATGAAAACAGTCATGATCACGATTCATAAAGTCTTTCAGGAATCATAACGTGTCTGTACCCTTTCTGTACCTCAGTTACCTCGTAGGTGCACTAGTCTCAAAGGAATGATGAAGCATATAGAATCATGTCTCATTTTATGAATTATTGGTTAAATATTAGAAACCTATCATTTCAGTGTGATGTCATGTTTCTATTAAATGACATGAAACTTTCTTTTAACACGGAGGTTGACTCTTCAGTAGATAACAGTTAGGTATCTATCACATATTTGCTCTGGACCTAGGCTTATTCATCTATAATAGTTCAGTTAATCAAAATCTCATCCTTGTGCTTGGTACTGGAGTACATCAAAGCTGGGTTGAAATAAAGGAGACAATTGAGAGTCAGAGTAAATAACCTGACCAAGGACACGGCTAACAAGTGCATAGCTGAAATTTGAACTCAAGGATCCAGGTTCATAATCACTGTATATTGGTGCATACTCTTCCAGTTCCACTAAACCTGTTTCCTCCCACAGCAGCTGATATCTTTCTATCAGTATATTTGTGTATGCTTTCTTAAATTAATGACATTAGAGAGCGTGAGTATATGACCCACTTGTTTGTTGAATGAATAGTCAATTTAGTTGGGGCATTTACAAGGGAAGGGTTGTTTATGTCCAATAGATAGAGAGAACATATTCAAAGGAGAAAAGTCCAAAGTGAAGAAGGCTGAAAAGTAGGAAATTATGGGAACATTGTGAAGGAGCCCCCTTCTAGAGTCTGGTTGAATTGAAACCTTTTGTCAGTCCAGAATAAAGAACTCCAACACAGTTAACAGCATACAGACCTACAATTTTCTAGAACTCCCACAAAAGCCCAAAAGATATGTACTAAACTTCTTGTGTAATCCTGGTGGCTTCTGATTTTATTTACTAGATTATAATCCTATCAAAATCACGTCTGGACACCCCCTGTAATCTCACTCATTGAAAAGAGAAATAAAAGGAGCAAAATAATTACTAGCCACTCTTTGAGTTATAAATTTGAGAGACATCAGGGTGGTATATACATCTACTGCTAAGACTGTAGGGGATTGTGTTGTTTCATGGTAAATAATTGTCCCACCCACCGGTTTAATAAAAAGCACTGATTGGCCAAAGGCAGGCAGGAAGTGTGGGCAGGGCTACCAGACTATGAAAACTATTGAGAACAGGAAGCACAGAGCAGAACACCAGAGAGAAGCCGGAAGAAGCAGAGGACAACTGTGCTGCTCTAAAGAAAAGGTACCAAGCCCCATGGCTAAACAGGAAGAATCTGGGTTAGATGAAGGGTAGAGAGCTAGCAAGTTATATGCCTGGGCCTGAGGCCGATCAGCCTAAAACTATTGAAAGCACCTGCATGTCTTTGAGTGGGTCTGTGGGTCTGCGGGCCAAAACCTCAAGGCTAGGCCCGAAAGTCAGGGCCAGACACCTCCTACTACATAAGACAATTTCAAATCTCCCTTGAGAAGCCAACACCTAGACCTTTGTATGTATTATTCTTTCCGTGAAAATATCTCTTTCTCTTAACCAACATGCTTAAAGTTGACATTAAAAATGTCTTTTAATAAATTGTGGCTCTTCAGAGAGAGCCTTACAGCCATGTTTTCTAGTGTACTTTCTTCTTTTCCTGGGAATCTTTTTATTTTAAGAAAGACCAGCTCTACTTCATACTGGCTTATCCTGAAACACCCTGTGTAGAAGCCAAGGCTCTATCTGTATCTGAGCAGGAGGTCTCTAAAAGACTAGAGGAGAATTTCCAGGCTGAGTGCAACAAGTGAACTTATGCTTTCATCCCTGCTACCACTGACACAAAGTAAAATTGAGGAGAAGATTCCAAGATTGATTTCTAGTAAATTACCTAAATAAAAATTCAATCAAACAATACTCAAAGTCTTAGTAAGGTCATCTGAAACTCATAGCAGGATATTGCTAGTAGTTTGGAGAGGGGCAGAATACTGCTTAAATAAGGATTGATGCTGAGTGCTGGGAATTGGGGTAGAGGTCAGATTGGTACAGCTTAAATCGAGTGTGTCAGGGTATAGCTGGGAATAAAATCAGCACATCTAATACCGTTCCCAGTTTCCCAGCCATCATACTACATACTACACCACATACTGTAGCTAGGCTCTGTCTGCCTAAGACTCTAGCAAAGACCCTCCATACTCATGTCACAGTAGCTTGTACCAACAATGTTTTGGGCATTTTCCTTGCACTCCATCTTACTGACTTTGGGTTCATCTAACATGGTACTCCTCCCTCCATTTCACAGGTCTCTTTATTGGGTGCCTCTTTTTTCTTCTTATTTGTTGGCTTCTCCATTCCTACAGCAGATGGGTTGAAATGGCAAAATGGTGGTTCCCCGCAGTTTAATCTGGACATTTCCCTGAGTTCCACACAAGCTCCCTAGGAGCTCCATATGTCCATTGTACCTGTTTTAAGTTTCTCCCATAAAAGCTTTGTATACTAAGCCAAAGAGTAAAATATATATAAGTAAAGAAAAAACAAACAAACCCAGCAAACCAGACCAAGCTCCCATTTCTACAGTTCTGTTCAAGCTGCAAAGCACTGTCATGTACATAATCTTCATCTTATCCTAACAAAAATTCTCCAAGGTATATCTAATAGTAATCAATACTTTTACTATGTAAAGGTCTTACACTACACAACTGGTTGGCAGTGGAACAGGAATGGTACAGAAAACTTTCTATTATAAATTTTGTATCGGATAATACAGAATACTGATGAATCCTCCAAAGTTCCAGACTGACTGTGGTATATAAATAGACTCAGTAACCCATTTTTGTATTGAAGATTGTTTTCAAAATTCCAACTCATGTCCTTTTGTTTGAGATCACCTTGTATATAGACACTTATTTTCACATTTTTAGACTCCTTTACCCTCACGAGTGTCAGTCATTCTTTTAGCTTCTTGTTGAGTACTTTTATCCAGAAGGGATAACAGGTACCCTCATACTAAACTTCTAAATGACTTCTATATGAATAGCTAAATGGCTTCAAAACAAAGTAAAAGAGAAAAATAACACATATTGGAAAGGATTTGCTAGAACCCCTGTTTACTATTGGAGAGAATGGAAAATAGTATGGTTACTGTGGAAAGCAAAAGTGATTTTTAGAAAAGGATTTCAAAAGTGAAAGGAAGAAAAAGAAAAACTAGAAGAAAGAATTGCCAAGAGATCCTGTGATTCCACTTCTGAGTATACACACAAACAAAAATTGAATTAAAAAAGAAATCAAGTGCATGGCAACATTCAGAATAAGACAGAAGAAGCCCAGTGTCCTTTGATAGACAAATGTAGACACAAAATGCAGTCCATATATATGGTGTATTGTTTCAGAACTAAAAAGGAAGAATGTCCTAACACATGAACATAAAGGAAGCTTGAGGATATAGTGTATCAAGCCAGGGACATGAGTGCAAATACTGTGTGACCACTCACTTAGGGATCTGGAAGACAGTAATTGAATGGTGGTGTTTGGATAGCAAGGGGGAAACACAGAGATATGTTTTAATGGGCATGGAGCTTTTGATTTGTAAGATGAAAAGATTTCTGGATCAGAATCCTGTTGATTGGCACATGAGAATGTGGATGTATTTAATGCCACCGACTTGTCTACTAAAAATGGCTTTAGAAATTACTTTGCCACAATTAAATGACACATTGTGGTTTGGGGACTATTTCTGGAAATAACATTTTCACTGTGATGAAGTGGAGATTTTAATGCTGATCATTAAAAACTCATTTCCAGGTCTATCTATGATTTTGAGATGGCTTGGTAAATGGCAGATAAATGAGTGGACAGGAGTCACCTTGCTTCCTTCTGGGACTTTCCATCTACACAATCTCTGTTTCACTTTAAAGCCCTGGAGATCTAGATTACTCTGATTCCTTTACTAAGAGAAGATTAGCAAATTAGTTATAGTAAAGATTTATTGATTTCCCTGATGTTATTAGGGTGCTTTTCAAAAGCATGGAATATGGTTGGACTTCTCATACTTGCCAACTCCTAAATCTTATGGGTGGGACATTATTCATACTTGTATAGGCTGGAGCCTGATGCTGGCTGTCTTCACTCATTACTTTTCTACCTTCTATTTTGGATACAGAGTTTCTCTGTGTATCTAGAGCATCTTGCTTATCTCTGTGGCCCGAGCTCTTCATTATACACATATAGCACCTTATTTTTTATTTGTGAGACAAAGCATTCTCTTGTTATATATCTTCCTTCCCATCTACAGGGTCCATCCAATTTCTTTATGGTAGATTCACCATTTTATTTTTTCCCTTTTAATTTGCGTGTGCTTGTGTCATAGTCTGTTTGGACTAGGGACCTGAAATTATGGGTGTCCTAGGAAGCCTTTGCTGAGGTAAAACTCCCCAATAGTTTAGTCTGCTCATTATGCAAGCAAGGGGACCATGGCAAAGGGACCCTCCTGCTTAGCTTTCTAATTCTGGGTAACAGCTTTCCTCAAACATGGTACATATTTTAGAACCATTTTAAATGTGTGTACATCACATCTCTGGCAATCTTGATAAGATGCTGATTCTGCTTATTAGGACTATGATGGGACAAAAGATTCTGGATTTGGAACAAGCTCACACTACCTGTCTAAGCTGAATAACAAGCTTCTAGATAAATTTCATTACTTCAGAGCCACAGTATGTTCATAACAAACAATGCCTTTCCCAAGCCCTGGACAGTGGTTGTTAAGGTATTAGCTTATAAATTGTCAGACATGAGATGTGTGATCATACTGTTAAGTAAAATTATAATTTAAAAGTTAGAGAATGACAATATCATAGGTGAAAAGGGAGGAGAAGAGGGGCTGACAGCTGAGCCAAGGACTGTGTAAAGTCATCAAGCTTGTCACATGCTGTGGATAGAGGGGACTATTTTGCTAGTAAGGTAGAGAAATTAAGATCACAATATCTTAAGCATAGAATGGAGACATCAACTAATATAATTAGAAAGTCTGGCTTCTGGCCCCAACTTCAAACAAAGCTGAATTGCTTTGCTTAGATGAATTACCTCTTGTCATGTTGACTCATTCAGTGTAGTAAATTTGGCTATAGATGTTGCTTTCCCAGTGGTCTGGTTTGTTTGTAATTTCTACTGAAGGAATGTTCTGCAGACTATAATACAGAGAGTTTGGGGTGGAGTTCAAGAGTTCACACTGCTGAAAAGAACTCCAGGTGATGCTGGTGGTGCTGCCAAGGGCCATGTTTCCCTCTGTTTGAGGCAAGGCTGAAGTATCTAGTGAAATCTCCTTCTGTTCTGGTGAATTTTACATCTTCATTGCCTTTCATTATAACTGGTAGAGAGCTAGAAGCATCTGTATCCCTTTGATAGGCTCTTGCTGGCTGTCAATAACCTTTCTCAGGTAGTATGACAGGGGAAGGCAGTTTTTCTGATAAAAATCATCTTGCTCCTTTAGGACTGTGAGAGTTTAAGGCATTGGACTGAAAAAATTTCCTGGCGTCAGGTTCTGGAAGGTCAGATACTTGGCTCACAAGCAACAATCTATTTAATAAAGCAGGCAGAGATGACTCCACTTCCTGCTGCTCACTCTTTGCTCAGAGATTAAAGAGCTCTGATAAAGCACAAACTTTAGTTGACTGAGTGGGCTCTGCTGAAGCCATGTCATATCAGGCCAACAGCCCACTTGTCCCACACATAGCTTGCTGAGTCAGGCCTAATGTAGCTTGTAAGCCATTGAGTCCTAAACTGATTGCAGTCCTACTTACCAAGGCACTATATGGATAGATTTGTGGGGTGGAGATGATTTTAAAAACCATTTTAAGCTTCTATTCCTCTCTTACTCTCTTTATTTTTTTGAAAATGAGGCTGAAAATCACAGAGAGGTCCTATGGATCTGAGCTGAGATAAAGGAGGGGAAAACTTGCTGCTGTACTTCAAGACCTAACAGAACTAGAGTCTGGGCTTGCTGGCATACAGCTCATTCTAAGATGCCTTAGAGAGAAAGATCTGGGTACCACGGAGAAAAGGTGATATGAGAAAGGCAGAATGGGAAGAAACTTTAAGGGATTCTGTTTATGTCAAACCTTTACTAACAAAAACCTTTGGGGAACCAGCCCCAACAAGGTTTTCTCTCAGGGTTTAAGAGATCAAAGCTACTGGAGAGGGAATCTATAGGATATAATTTCACAATATTACTTTAAAAAAATATTTTTACTGGCACGATGACAAACCTATTTCCTAGGTACTTCTGATGTTTTATAGCAACCTGTATATTCTGTTTTCTCTATCAGCTTATGTGGTCAACTGTACTATTCCCTAATTTTAGATGAGGAAATTTTGACTCAGACAAGGTGCGTAACTGTCACATCATTAAAAATAGGATCAAAAATAGCATAAAAGACATAAACGTAGGTCTTCAAGTCTATTTTTTTTATTTTTCTCATTACTAACATGACAGTTAAATTTTAATCACATTACAGGATTGTTTAAAAAATTGTTTAACATTTCTTAGTACAGAGTGAGAAGCCAGTTGTCTCCATCTAGCTTCTCAACAACAATTCTGTTTTCCCTTTGACTTAAATCTGTGGGTTTCTTTGCTTTCTAGAACCAATCCCTCTCACCATAGGTGCCTTTTTGTCTCTCTCTGATTTCCCCTCCCCCATTTTCTTCCTTCCCTTGTTGTTTTATTCCTTTTCTCTCCATTCTCTTTCTCTCCTCAGAACAGGCTGTCTTGAGTTCCCTGTGGTCAAAATTCAAGTATAGCAAACTCAGAAAACTGAAGCCAATCTCAGCAGCTTATTTGTTCCTTAGTTCTCTTAGCCTTAGCCCTCAGAAAGAGGGATGGCAACTTCTTATAGAAAAAGCATCATAGCTATACATAGACTGTATACTTGTGTTTTCAACTAAGAAAGAGATATCAAAAGCTTAAAGAAGGTTTTAGCTATGCTCTGCATGTTGTTTGTGTGAGGATGTAAGTCACAGGTTTTGGTTTTGTTTATCTGTTTGAATCTGCAGAGAATCATGTCTAGGATTGTCCATTGCCTGATTCCCCATTTCTACTGCTTCATTGGAGCACAGAGGCATTTTTATATGTATTTGTTGCAATGATAGATTAAGAGCCCATTTTTTCTACTTAGTGTCAGGTGACCTGGATTAGAGGATGTATTGATTAGAACTGGATAGGCTACACTAACCTAACAAAGTTCTTCACATATCACATCCTGCAAGATTTTGTCCTAGAAACCTAACTGGAGTGGCAAGAAAATGAAGAAAAGACAGATACACAGACACACATACAGAAAAGCTTGGGTCCAATTGCCTGTGTTCACTGGAATGGAGCAACACCTACTAAGCAACAATTAGGAAACTCAGTGTTTATGTTGTACAGTAGGAGAAGGAAGACTTAGCCTGTCTCAGTAAGCACTTTCTGTAGGGCGGTCTTGCGTTTCAGCTCCTGGACAAGGAAGACACAGTTGCTAGTTTTTACAGGCACTGGCTGATCATTAGTAAACATTTATTTCTACATCATTGGAAAGCCTTTTCACTGTCTCTGAGCCTTACCTGGAAGAAGGCTCTGACAGTTCCTGTGGGTCTGAGGTACTGGTGTCTTTGACATTTCTGGAAGCATGTCAATATTACATATTCACTCAGGACTTCACCCACTCCTTACACATTCACTCAGGACTTCACTCACTCCTTACACATTTACTCAAGACTTCACTCACTCCTTACACATTCACTCAGGACTTCACCCACTCCTTACACATTTACTAAGACTTCACTCACTCCTTACACATTTATTCAGGACTTCACCCACTCATACACATTTACTCAAGACTTCACTCACTCCTTACACATTTACTCAGGACTTCACCCACTCCTAACACATTAACTCAGGACTTCACCCACTCCTAACACATTCACTCAGGACTTCACCCACTCCTTACACATTCACTCAGGACTTCACTCACTCCTTACACATTTACTCAGGACTCCACTCACTCCTTACACATTCACTCAGGACTTCACCCACTCCTTACACATTCACTCAGGACTTTACCCACTCCTTACACATTCACTCAGGACTTCACTCACTCCTTACACATTCACTCAGGACTTCACTCACTCCTTACACATTTACTCAGGACTCCACTCACTCCTTACACATTCACTCAGGACTTCACTCACTCCTTACACATTTACTCAGGACTCCACTCACTCCTTACACATTTACTTAGGCTTCCTCCACTCCTTACACATTTACTCAGGACTTCACCCACTCCTAACACATTCACTCAGGACTTCACCCACTCCTTACACATTCACTCAGGACTTCACCCACTCCTTACACATTCACTCAGGACTTCACTCACTCCTTACACATTCACTCAGGACTTCACTCACTCCTTACACATTCACTCAGGACTTCACTCACTCCTTACACATTTACTCAGGACTCCACTCACTCCTTACACATTCACTCAGGACTTCACTCACTCCTTACACATTTACTCAGGACTCCACTCACTCCTTACACATTCACTCAGGACTTCACTCACTCCTTACACATTTACTCAGGACTCCACTCACTCCTTACACATTTACTCAGGACTTCACTCACTCCTTACACATTCACTCAGGACTCCACTCACTCCTTACACATTTACTTAGGCTTCCTCCACTCCTCACATTCCCAGGATGTTAACAAGGAATTTCAGTGTTTTGTGTAAGATGCCTTAAGACTTTCTTTCTTATGTAGTCACCTAGTGAGTGTCCAGTGGTCCACGTGCTTTAGTCAGAGTTATTAACCTTCACTCATTTCCCTTGATTTTAAAAGTCATTGTATATTGGTTGTATAAAATACAATATTTTTATACACGTATATAAAGTAATTTGTCATATGTACTCCAGTTTCTTTCCGCAATACCTTGTCTGCTGTCCTCTTCCTTTTCCCCAAAAAAATCCTGTTCTGCATTCATATCTCCCCACCTTGTATCTAGATTCTGTGTAGAAGAGACAATCTGGGTCTGCTTATTTTCTATAATGTTATAATTTCCAGTTCTATTCATACTTCTCCAAATGAAAAACATTGTTCTTTTTCTATGAATGAATAATACTCCAGTGCAAAGTCTGATATGATGTGTGTGTATCACATTTCCTTTATACAGTCATTTGTTGATAGGTAACCTAGACTATAGCCATAATCTTTACTATTGTGAATAGGGCCTTGATAAACCTGAATATATTGGTATCTCTGTTGTATACTGACTTAGATTCCTTAAGATATGTCTTCATTTTTGTGATAAAATAATGGTGGCAAAAGCAATTTAGGAAATAAAGTATTTTCTTTAGCTCATTATTTAAGACATAGCCCATCATGGAAAGAAACTCCAGATGGCAGGATCATGAAACAATTATTTACATTATGTTTTCAGTCAGAAGAAGGGTCATGAATGAATATATGTTAGTTACATTATAGCTTAGGTAAGAAGAATAAGGTCCTCTCTCTCTCTCTCTCTCTCTCTCTCTCTCTCTCTCTCTCTCTCTCTCTCTCAGCATCTACCATCCCAAGAAACCCTTGGTATTATTCCATAAAGTGACAACTGATATTTCCCCAAGAAGTTATGTAAAATTAACTTTGTATCATCTTTCCAAATCGTTGAATATCTTTAAGACTAATTTTGTAAAATGTAGATATCCAGGGTAGGCACAGACCACCACTGTAAGAAGGACTTTGTAGCTGAGGATTTCTCTTTTCTTGTTTGTCATGTTTTTCTGGTCTTGTTTGAATATAGTTTGTACAAGCCACCATGCAGAGCCGTCAAGGCACCAAGATGAATTGTACAAGTTTCTTCTTTCCAGCAGGTCCCATGCGGTAGTTGTGCATAAACAACTGACTCACAATAAACAGTATCAATGTGACATATTTGGGAAATGAAGAAGAGAGAGTAATATAGCATAATTATTCAAAATGAGGCCCAGTCAACATGATGGCAGCCATGTGGAATCATAGCTATTTGGGAAACTGAGCCAGGCACATATTCTCACAAGATACACACACACACACACACACACACACACACACACACACACACAAAGATAAATAAAATATTTTTATGTAGTAATAGGTATGGAACAATACCTATTTGTATTGTTGGCCAATGAGAT
Source organism: Phyllotis vaccarum (assembly GCA_033318265.1). Classification (NCBI taxonomy): domain Eukaryota; kingdom Metazoa; phylum Chordata; class Mammalia; order Rodentia; family Cricetidae; genus Phyllotis; species Phyllotis vaccarum. The sequence goes on along the minus strand of JARWLC010000001.1, from coordinate 164,596,690 downwards.
TTAATTAGAAGTGAACTGGACATTTTCGGGGAAAGTTTTCTTTCTCTCTAAGAGGTCACAACCTTTATCATCTGTTCTTTCCTCCATCCTCAGGATTCAGTTAGATGAGAAGATCCCTCAGAGGTAGCAGCAGCAATCCAAGGAGACTGGGAGAAACCTAGAACTAGCCAGGACATTTAATTTTTTCATGCATCTTTGCAGTATTTCCTTACTCCAAGTGTAGGAGGGCTTTTCAGGGTCAGTTAGTATTGTGGCCCATGTGGGGATCCATTCTTTAGTGAGCGGCCATGGCCTTGTTCATATTGTTAGAAGGGTTTCAAAAATACTCAGAGGTTTATGTTCATAGCTGATAATAACACATGACTTCTTCGCCTTCTGATGGACATAGACAATTACGAAGCCAGTCCAGGCTTACTGGGTTTTTCCTCTACCCATAGTAATTGATGAGAGTAATTGCAAAAACAACTAAAAAGTTGATAAAAGCATGGTAAAAGTTGGATGTCACCCATTTCATTGATGCAATTGATTATGGGAATATTTAAATTTTAAAGTCTTTAGTTTACAGGTATGGTTTAAATCCCTGGGGGAAAGGCGAGGAATAAAAGAGTTTCGAGATATGATCACTTGCTAATGAAGTCAGCAAGAATCCTGAGAAGGAAAAGTCAGTGCTGTCAAAAGATTTTAAAAACAAGCATATGAAATAGACAATGGTGTATATGATTGTTGAATAAATTCAACCTGGACATAATTTCAGGGCACTTAGGAGGACAGTAGTGTGTTACAATAAGGTTCTTGGCCCTGTCCAACCAGAGGTCCAGACCCACAGACCTGCTGTTCCAGATGGCTTAGCCTCCCGCAGCTGATCAGGCCCCCAAAAGGATTCAGACACTTATATTAAGTTCATGCTATTTGGCCTATGGCTCAGGCACATTGCTAGCTAGCTCTTTTATCTTAACTCAACTCATTTTCACTAATCTGTCCTGCCACGTGCCCCATGGCTCACCTTTGTTTCTTACATGTTTCTTCTTTGGGCACCTGGCTCAATCTGTGTCTGACTCCACTCTGCTTCTCCTACCTATGCTGTCTCTGGCTATGGTGTTCCCTAAGGGCCCAAACAGCTCCTTTATTTAAAGACTGATATTCACAGCATACATAAAGACATACCCACATCACCTCCCTATTTCTGTCTAATCAAAAAGGAAGGCTTCAATTTTAACAAAGCAAAATTACATTTAATAAAACAACTATCAAGCAAGAATTACAGTTACAATATGTAGTCTATTTGTAATTAACAAAATTAAAGAAAATACTCTGTCATCTACCTTATCCTTGTGAATCTCAAGTTTCCTATCCAGTAGTGGGAAAATATGATAACTATGGATCTACTGTCAGACCATGTAGAACATATCATTTAATTGTAGAAAAATATCATGCCAAGATAAAATTAATAATAATAGATATACCTATGTATGTATTTCTCAAGAGTCCATCCTGAAAACAACAATACTATAAAACTTCAGGGGCCAGAAAGAAGGCTCAGTGCTTAAGGGCACTTCCCACTCTTCCATGTGACTAGAGTTTGGTTCCCAGCACCAAGGTGGTTTGCAACTGCCTATGACTCTGGTTCCAGAGAATCTGAGACCCTTTTCCTATCTTAATGTGCACCAACAGACATGTGGCATACACTCATGTAGGCACAAACACAGATACATAAATAATAAAAAAAAATAATAGGTCTTCAAGAAGAGAAAATTGCAACTCCTCATCTGATCACATGCACAGTTTAAGTCTGTAGAAATTCATCAAATCTTATTACCTTTTGATTCTCCTTTGTATATGCTGTGTTGAAATAAAAATAAAGAAAACATGCTTTAGGTTGTTGGGCTACAGATAACTGATAGTGGTTTATTTTTTATTAAAAATACTATGCCTTTTAATAAGTTACTTTTTATTATATTCATTTATATAAGTTAATATATGCTCAAGATTTAGAAAAAGATTATTGGAAATAAATAAAATAAGTCTCTTCTTTCTAATTAAAGTTATTCATGATGAATATTGGAAACATCTAATGTTTCTGAAGAATGCATCACCTTTGACCTCTGCCCCTGCCCCAACTTAAATGAATCATCAGTGTGCCAAAGGAATGTCATTACTTGCCACAGAATAATGTGTAATTTTAACACAAAGAAAAAATATCCCAAAAGATAAAGTCCTTTTTATTATAGATTAATGAAAATAGAAATTATAGAGGTCTCACTAGAATGGGAAAACTGAAGACAGAAATTGGAACAGAAAGAAAATGAGACCTTGTAGGAATAAAACAAGGGCCAGATCTGATAGGGGCTTGTTGGCAAAACTGGAAGGAGGTCAACTTGGTTGATTAAAAAAAAAAAAAAAAAGCAGAAAAGAAATTGGAGATGAAACCATCACAGCATCTAAAGTTAGTATGGATGATTTAGGAAGGTTTGGGAAGCAGAATGGCAAAATAGCTCAAATCCTCAGGAGACCTGTGCCATGTTCTATAAACGGCTGAGGTGGAAGCAGCTCTCAATAACACATGCAATTAAAATAATCACTTATTGATTGTATATCTAGGGTCTGTCAGTGGCTCCATGGCTGACATTTCTGAAAGATGCTGAATTACAAGGCACTGAGTGAGGAAGTAAACTATATATTACTATATATCATATATATATGATAAACTATATATCATATAAATGTGTACACATCCCAGTGAGACTGCACAGCTTTGGAAGGCCACTTTCATAAAAGAGCAGGTGAACAAGAACTAGAGCTGTAAACCAAGAGACAGAAAATTAGGTGATTAATGGTCACATGCAAACACTGACTTTATAGAGGACAGAGTTAAACTATTGTTGTTTTCATATTTGTCAAGGTCAGTGCTGAGAAGCGGTGGGAATATATAGGAAGGGATTTACAATGTGCAGTAACTTGTCTAAGTTTGCGGCAGGTTAAAATATGGCTGCCAATTCACTGACACTCCATTGCTCTCTTCACTGAGACTATGTGGGCTAATACCTCCTCCCTGGAGTTTAGGGTATTTGTAACTGGTGCCTGAGAAAGGTTTTGGAACATGGGGGCCAACCCTGTCAGGAAACAGTAGTACAAAATGATGGCAGCAAGGTTTGAGTGAACAAGTTAAAGACAAAGAGAGGCAAAGAGACTGAACATATTTCATTAATTTAATCTGAAGACAAAATGTATGTGAAAATGTATGGCCTTAGTAGATAGGTACTACTAATTCTCTTATTTCTGTCTTTCTTTAGGGATGATCATGAGATAAACTGACTTCTTCTAGGGTTGGCTGTCACATAGACAAATGGATCTATCAGTCTAGGTACCAATAAGTTGAAACTGCACATTTCCGTTTCTTATCAAACATAAATCTCAGTTTTAAAAAGCATAAATGATTATTTGAGAATGTTATCTTGGCTTTTCTCCAAATTGTGTATCTCAACTCTTTTCTAGGCTATAGACATCTCAAGAATGCCTCTCTTTACTTTTCCTCTCTAATACCTGTCATTTTCCAACATGCTATTTCTGTTTTTCAAACTTGTTAGTCTGGCCCCACAAAGCCATAATTTTGGAGAGATGTATTTATCAAACTCTTTCTTAAGAAGTATTATCACTGTTTTCTTACTCTGCTGATCCTTCTCTATAATCTCTTAAGTCGATTCTTTTTTGCTTGTTTTTTTAAAGAATTTTAAATTTACTTTTAAGTATGTGTCTGCCTGTAGATATGTGCATGTGAGTGCAGGTGCCCACAAAAGCCAAAGGTGTCAGATCTCCCTCAAGCTGGAGTGAAAAGTGAATATGAACCATCTGACATGGATTCTGGGAACCAAAATTGTGTCTGCAGAGAGCAATGAGACATTTATTGAGCTATCTCTCCAGCCTCTGTAATTTTTTTTTCTTGTTATAGGCAGTCAAGACGGTAAAATTGGAAAAGGATGTTTTCTATCTTCTGCTCAATATGCCACGTGTGACATCTGTGGCTCTTTTCTTGGACTCCTGTCCTTAGCAATCTGAATAGAAAATGTACTTATCAGTAATATACAGAGATGCATCCTCTAATCAGTCAGGAGGAAGGTAGTGAGTGCCAGCAATATCTTATGAAGAGAAAGTAACATCTCACTCATAGGGTCAAGATCACAGGCTCTGGGAACAGACCAAGTACATCAAATGCTAGCATGATTCAGCACAGAGACGTGTGTCTTTAACTGTAATCATTTAATTTAACAATATTCTTCTCATCTGTGTATTTGCTATTATGATTCCCTTATACTCTCCTAGTCCTACTACATTATTCTTCATCTTGTCTTAGAGGCCTGCTCTGACTGCCTTTCCCCCTGAAGAAGTCATCCCTGTCCCTTGACATTATTCTATTATTTACTACTTCTTTCCTTCTATCAGAATAACTATTTGTAATTGACTCATTTACATTATTTTCTCATGAGCTTATCTTTCATTCAACAGTTCTTTCATCTCTAGCTTATATGTCATTAGTTAATGTGATGTCTGTGTGAGGCCAAACTCATCAGTCAGTCTAAGGAGAAGGCTCAACCTAATTGATGGTTTACTGTCCTCTAATACTGTTCAATAGGAATACAATGCAGGCTGCTTATCTAATTCTAAATTCTCCTGCAGCACTATCAAAGGGTTAAAAGAAACAAGCTAATTTAGAATTGCTCGATTTCACTCCATATTATTATGGGATAAAACAAGAGAATCATATTATGTAAGTGAATCTAATGTCTAGGCCCATCACTCATATACAGGATGTAAAATATTTTTGTCATGTCCTTGGATTAGACTTATGCCAGTCTTCAGCACAGTCCTCTGTTCTTTTTCATCTATTGGTTCCCTAACCATTGGTGTATCTTGATTTTTCTCTTTGTTCTAATCGTGCTCAATTTTTTTGTCATTTCTCTTTAGACTTTGCAGTTTCATCCTTCAAAATCAGAAACAGATGGGACTCATCATCACTGGGGTATTCTTCTGATAAAGAAAGTATAGCACAGGGTTGAACAGGATCACCAAGCTGGCCTTCTGAACTGTTGGAAAATGATAGCTAAGGCTGTTGATATTATTATTCAAGTTCTGCTTAATAATATGCAATGGACACAGATAACACATGTACATGCAGAGAAAAGACTGGGAGGAACTGAAGGTACTTCCAAATGGTAGATAGGGACAGACATGAAGTAAGGGGAGCCACCATGGTGACTCTACCACCATGCTGATCTTACAAGTATCCTTTGGTTTCTCTGAACATTGCTTTCTTCCCTCAAGCAATAAACATACTAATACTATCTTGTTATATGTTGAACTATACATGCCCAAAGATGCATGGAAGCTCTAATACACAGTACTTATAAATATTCCTTCCTTTGGAAATAGGATATTTCCAGTTATGAGCAAGTTAAGATGAGGTCATTAGTATAGGGACCTAACCTATCTGTGTACTTCTAAAAAGAGAAAATCCCTTATGCTAATATTGGCCAAGAGGAAAAGACTTTGTGATGATTGAGGCAGAGGTGAGTATGAAGTAGGTACAATCCCATGAATGCCAAAGATTGACAGCCACTACCAGGATCTACAGACTGACAAGAAAAAATACTACTCAGAGACAGAGTGGATCATTCCACCAATACCTTCATCTCATACTCCTAACCTTCAGAACTGAAACAATAGATCTACATGGCTTTAAGCTACCTAGTCTGTGGTTCCTTGTCACTGAAGCCCTAGGAGCCAAATACAGAGTACAGCTTGCGTGGTAAATCTTTTGTCAGGGAGTGAGGACAGAGACTGACTTTCAGCCCTAAAAATGGTTATTTTGAGATTATGCTGGTCCCACTTCACGATGGGGAGATGTTTTCACGTAGGCTTAGACCGGGGAGCTGCTTCAGGGCCCTGGTGATAGAGGGCTTGGATTTTCAGAGGGAAGATCACACCAGCATTGCTAGCCTCACTTGTCTTCCTGCAGCCTCCCTCCAGCTTTTGCTCAGATACCCAGAATTCTGCACCTGCCCTCCAGTCCCTGAGCTCAGGGCAGAACACGCCTGCAGGATATGGGATTTTTCCTTTTACTGCAGGAGATGCCCCAAGCTCTGTTGCTGGCCTTGCTCCCTGTAACTCAGGTTCTGGGAACATTCCAGGAATGCAGATGCTAAATACAATCACCCTTACCTTGTGACTCCAGTACTGTGACCTCCAGCCAGGCTGTCTTATGCAGAGACTGTCTGCGTGTTGCTAGAGCCAGTAAGTAGTAGGTCTTTCTGCTTCCAGAAAAAGACCAGAAAAGTCTGGCACGATGAGAAGTCTTACATCTCTAAGCATTTTAAAAGGCTAGGTATCTGGAAGTGTTTCCAGAATATACCACTGGATTGTCTCCCAAATGTTCCCTGTTGTACCCCCAACATTGTGCACTCTCTCTCTCTCTCTCTCTCCTCTCCCTCTCTCCTAGAAAGAGCTTTATCAAATCTCTGCTTATTGAAATGGTTCATAACTTAGAAAACTTCAAAAGTGGTTGAAATGGCAAGAGCAGAGGACTTGAGACAGGTAACCTGAGCTTGACATGCATATTTAACACTTGCTATGCATTCTTGTACAAGTCCAATTCACATATTTGCACTGAATATTATCATCGTTATCATCTGACAGAAGTAGCATTGTCAGAGTCATCTAATAGATGAATCACAACTTGTTCACCTACCTATGGAAGGGTTTAAAAAAAAAAGAAAATTCATTCATTAATTCTTTCATCTAACTAATAACTACTTAAGGCCTAATTCATTGCTAGAGTTTAGGGTTCAATAATGAAGCATCTACCCTCATAGATCTTAACCTATAGTGCAGAAAACAGTTATGAAAATGTTAAACAAGTGGATGAACATAATTGTAAGTATATAGTACTAATTTATGGTAATTGCTAAAAAGAAAGCAAATAATGACATAATGATGAGGCGCAGAGTAAATAGGGGAGGGCCCCCAGTCTAGCTTGAGGATAGAGTTGTTGTTATAAAAAATTGATTCTAATTTTTTATGCCTGGAAGGAAAACCTGGCAGGAAGAATTTTACTTTTTTTTTTTTTTCCTCTATCTTCCAGCATACTCTTAATTTTCCCCACACCTCTTTCTCTTTCTGCTTCACAGCTCTACTCATTGAATTCCAGTGTGTATGTCTTGGAAAGGATGCTGGGAACATCCTCTATAAACACTGAGTGTTGATGAGTTAAAAGGGGGTTTAAGTCAAAGGAAGCAAAAGTTTAGAAAGCAAGTTTTTATTGATGGGGAAAACTGGATTTTAAAAGTCTAAGCCTTATTTATTTAAGAGCAATGTATGCACCATGAATCCAGGATTTTACAAACCAGAGCAGAAATAATTTAGCATCTGTTATGGAAAAGTTTCAAGAACCAAAGAAGCAGCAAGTTCCCTTCCACCTAAAGAGAGAGAGAGAGGAGGAGGAGAAATGGAGATGAAAGGGTCAGATATGGATCTCTGGTAAATACAGCAAACCTCTGGAAACATGGCTTAAGGAACACTTGAGCAAGGGTCCTTAGTTGTCTACCTATTAGTAGGATGGGGATCTTCCAGGCATCCATCTTCTTTCCATTGTCTAAGAAACTAAAGAAATGAAACTTACTTTTAGTTACAGGGAGGGTCTTAGTCTAAGCTAGTGAGATAATTCCAACCCTTTTATATGACAATTGGTAGCAATCAACATATACAATTCCTCTATTCTCAGTTGATGCAACTAAGATGATGGGAAAGTCTTTGAAAAGAAGGTCATTTAGAGGGCTTTATCTGCTTCCTTGGTGATAGAGGAAGCTTCTCCCAGTGTTATTTACAGACTACTTCTGACCATGGGGAAAACCAGTTCTGGAATGGAGCCAGCACTGTGGATTTCAAAGCAAAACAATGCAAAGAAATGGTTCTGCCTGACATTGTGGAGCCCTTGAATCAGCCAGGACCAATGCCAGCCTCTGTGTTTGTGATTTAATATTGTTCTTTCTGGCTTAGTCCAATTGAGCCAAGGTATAGGGGAAAAACTTCTATGGTTTTGGAGAAATAGCAAAACAAGAAAATCAGGTTCCTTGTCCTCACCACTAGATACTAGAAACATTGCAATGCTGTTAGTGTTATCAGAGTTTTAAAGGTCCAAATTGGGCTCTAGTATTTCCAACAAGTGAGGCTCAGCCACACCTGGCCTTAGTATAACAATGTGAAGAAAACGAGCTATAATGAAAAAGCAGAGAAAAACGATTTATTCAATGTAGCCACATTTGTTAGAGCAATAAAGAGGTACAGTGTCCAAAGGCAGACTTGGTTAAACTGAGGGCAAGACGTGTATATGATTAAGCAACCTAGGTCAAGATGTGACCCCTCCTCCTATCTATCCATCACTGTCTAGGATCTAGTCTCTCCTGAAAGATGGTCTGACTTTGGTCAGCACTTTGTGAAATCTCTTCTGGGAGACAAGTTCCTCTCCTGAATGGCATCATGCTTCAGTCTCTTTTTTCTCCCAGCATTGGATTTTAGGAGAAACTTCAATATTTTGAGTTATTTGTTTCAACAGTCTAATAGCCCAAAGAAAAAAATACCCATGTCTCTTTAGAACATCATCACTTTTCCCAGGATGGCTACCTCAGAAGGGTCCTATGCCAATAAGGAGAGACCATAGCAGAAGGTAAATGAACACATGGCACAATGTGGCTGAGCTGCAAAAAGTACCAGTACTTTCCATTACTCTGTGCTTTATAGAGAATCCAGAATTTCCTGAATAAAGTTTAGAAAGTTAACTTGTGACTCCATCAAGAGATTCCTCAGTGTGCAATTTGTAGTGATCCAATAGTAGATGGCTGCAAGGTGGGCTATTTAGACTGAAGCTGAATGGAACTCATTACCATATCCAAAAGGAGAAATTTACCAATAAGTTTCAAACAGAACGTCATCAAGGGCAGACTATGTATTGCACAAGACATTCAGTAGTAAATGTAGAACTATTAGAATCTTACCAGTTGAGAAGATGGCTATCTGAAATTAAAGATATTGGGTGCTAAGAGAAAAATCCACCTAGGGAATAATGCAAACTCTTCTCTGTGCTAAGTCCCCACGCTAGAGGAGAAGAGAAGATAATATGTAAGAGACATTGAGAAGCAAGAGACACAATCTTGAGGTGACATTTGCATCAGGGGTAATTCATCATTTACAAAAAGTAAAGAGTGAGTTAGTCAATAAGTGATTGAATAAGCTCAACTTACTAAAAATCACCTCAGTAAAGAGCTTGTAGTAGAGCACACGCTGCACTCCTGTATCTGTGCCATTTGTCATGTGACCTTATAATTTCTCTTACCAATGAGGTAAAATCAAGGGTAGAATCTACTTGCGTATTTCTTGGATCTGGGGTTGGCCACATGACTTGCTTCCGTGGACACCATGAAGCTGACAGGAAGGTCTTTAAGTGTAGTTCTCACAATGTCATGTGATGTCATTGGCTTGCACATGTGAACCATCACCCCAAGGGCATGCCCAGGCTTGAGAGCTGGATCACCAGTCATCCATATTAGATCAGCAGGCAGCTATATATCCCTAGTGCATTAGATTTTAACTCTCTGCAGCACATTGCCAAACATTTAGTGCATAAAACAACACAAAATTATTATTTATAGATTAAAATGGGTCTGAAGAGTTACATTCCTTCTGGAAGGTAAAGAGAATTTGTTTCTTTATCTTTTCCCAGCTTTTAGAAACCCCTTATGTTATTCAATGCTTGACATCATTTTTTCACCTACCTTCAAAGTCAGCATCATAACCTCTTTATTTTCCATATAATCTTTCATCACTTGTGATTTTAAGAGGCCAACCTCAATAATCAAAGGTTACCTTCATCTTGAGTGACACTTAGATGTAGCACATCTGCGAAGTTTACCTTGAAGGTTATATAATCACGGACTTCAGGGAGTAGGGTATGCATATCCTTGGGATTATTTTGCTGTCAGTGCCTGGACAACCCACACTAAGAACATATCGGGGGTTGGGGACCCTTTGTTATGTAGAATTGCTATGCTAATTGATAACTGATACATGATTAGCAACCGAGCTACTCTTAATCGATGAATTTAAAAGGATGTCTTGTCATCAGTATAAATAAAGACTATGCACAAGATAAGAACAAGTTACCTTTAATTTTTCTTTTAAAAATGCCTTTTTATCATCTCATAGTTCTTTGTTTCATCATGGGAAAAATGTAAAAAAATAAAACAAAAGATGTATTAGAAGTAAGTTATAACTAAACTAATCTCAGGAAAGAATTTCCTGCATCTTGATGCACATCTACACAATGCCTTTCAAACATTCCATCCCTGGAAGTTCAGTTGCAGGACATAAAATGAAAGACTAAATTGACTCAGGAAATCTCCCCAGCCTCAGATGTATAGAAATCACAGAATATGTTTTAGCTCTAGTAATGAGGAACAGAGAAGGTCATAGATAATATATTCTAAAATTGTGCATTATCTGGAAGGGAGGCAGATATATATGAGCCTGCTGAATGACATGTTTCAGTCTTTAAGAGAAACCACAAAACTAGAGACCAGAGAGATGATTTTGTGATCAAGAGCACTTATGCTCTTGCAGAGGACCTGGGTTTGAGTCTCAGCACCCAGATGGTGGCTCACAACCACCTGTAACTTCATTTTCTAAGAATGTGACACCCTCTTCTGGCCTATGTGGGCATTGCATACATACGATTCACAGACATGCACATAGACAAGATACTCATACACATAAAAATAAACAAAAAATAAGCAAATAAACCAAAGGGGAAAACCACAAAATTGTAGAAATAAAATGTGATATTTAAACCAAAGTAGGAAGTCAAAAAGAAATTAATCTAGTATTCAGGAGCATAAGGGAAAACAAAGTCTCCCAGAAAAATATAAATAGCAGGATGCAGAGATAAACACAAATATATAAGTGACTAGAATAATACAACTACATTATATAAATGGCAAAGACAAACAGATTAATTAAAACTTGTAACTAGGGGTATAGCTCAGTCATAGAGCACGAACCTATCATGGCACAACCCTGGGCTCAAGCCCATACAGAAACCAAACAAACAAGCAACTATATCCGTTTGCTGCTTCCAGATGTGCATTTAAATTATAAAGATCAAGGAATGTGAGCAACAAGACAATCAGAAAAGAATTTGTTCTTATATGAAACAAACATTAAGCAAAAAAAAAAAAAGGCTGGTATTAGGCATGGTCAATAAAATACAAACGAAGTCGCATGCAACTGAAGTACTGATTATATTACAAAAAATCAGAAAAACTAAATATCTTCAAAAGTGGAAAAATTAATAGAGCCATGATGGAATGAATGCTGTGTTAATGGTTAGAGCCACACTAATCAAAATAGATAAGAAAGGCTGAGTGGAAAAATAAATGACAAAATATTGCATTCAGTCTGATAATATTTAGCTACAAAGGAAAACAACTCATATATTTTCTATGTGGGCTGTGAAAATATAAACATCTGGACTGCATGCTGCTTAGCTGAGAGAGAGAAAAACAAAACAGAGATTCTTTCATTTTCTAAAATGTGTTAGTTTGTTTAAACTTTCAAATGAGATATAATTAATAAGTCTTAGCCTCATCATTGTATATAATTGTCTGCACTTTGAGAGAAACTTAAAAGTACATTTCCTTGAAACCAACAGGGGGTAATATCTCTTTCAGGGACCAAATTTTTGTTATATTTTCATATCTCATTGTAAAGAAGAAGAGAAGAAATTTGTAGAGCTTTTTGAATCTTTCAGCTGAACATTAGAGTTTTAGTTAGGATAAAAATGTGATATCTCTAAGTGATTAAAAACAATAATGTCGGTACATACCTTTGAGGTTAATGTTATATAGCAGTTAAATTCACATTCCTAAAAATATATCATGACATGAAAAAATAATCATCAGAATTTGTTGAAATAAAACAGGTTATAAAACCACATATATACTTTAACATATATAATTTATATATACTATTCACATGTTTTATTAACACATGTGTAAAACTGATCTACTTTGTGGCTGCTGGTATTACAAATAATATGAGGTTTTTTCCTACAACATGCATGCATCACTTTAATATATTTTTTTAATCAAAGAAGGAGCCTGTTTCATACAATCAGTAGGAAACATAATTTAAAATGTAATCATTGACTCTGTGTGTGTCTATATGCACATGAGTGCAGTACCTTTGGAGGCCAGAAGAGGGTGTTGAATCCATGGAGTTGGAGTTAGCAGAGCTGTGAGCCATCTGACGTGGTGCTGGGAACTAACTCTGGTCTTCTACAGGGGTAGGAAGTGTTTTTAACAGATAAGCTATCTTTCCAGCTTCAGGACTATAATTTTGTTTAGGTGTTACCTGCTTGTTCTTTTCACTTAAGGGCACAGAGGCTATAAATACAAAGTGGAGACACACAAATAGTTTAGGAGGCCTGACAAAATAAATGTGCCATACACAGTCCACACTGCACCCAAGTGCCACCCAGATAGGGACCTAATAAAGATATCTTATTCACTGGCCATCTGTGTTCTTTCTAGGACTTGAGTCACTGGTCTAACTAAGCATCAGCATCCATACCACATGGGGCAATGGTGTATTTGGCTCCAGGACCCACCTCCTGGCTCAGAATATTACTACTTTTGTCTTTGTGATAGGTTTCCATTTCTCCACTAAGGATGGTTTCATCCTATGACTCATACCCAACCACACTATTCTGCTATTAAAATAAAGGAATTTATGCTTCTCAGTGGACAGCTCTATTTTATTTTTCTAATGCTATGTGAACAGTTTTAAAGGGAAGCTTATTACTTATCTAATATCTTTTAAAATAGTTGTCTTATTATTTTAACTATGCTTGTAAACATATGAACGCCAGTGTCCTTCGAGGTCAAAGGCATCAGATACCCTAGAGCTCCAGTTATAAGCAGTTGTTGGGTGTCTGATAAGTGTGCCAGGAATAGAATTCAAGTCCTTTGCATGCTCAGCATGTGTTCTCAACCTCTTAGGCACCTCTCCAGTCACCCAACATTCCTTCAAAGCAAGCCCTGGAATGCTCAGGGCCCAGGAATTAGTAAGTTGGAGCTTCCTTAAGGCATGGATCTATCTGGAACACCAAAAGCTTTCAGACAAGATTTCAAATGAGAGATAATCTCCTTCTTTTCAAGGAAGAAATAGCTCCAAAGATTAGTTAGGACAGTAAGATCCATGTTCTGCTTGGGAAAATTATAAATGCCAAAGTTTAGCCTCCATTAATAATGGCATATGCAGACAACAAACCTCAGAAAATAACTTCCTTTTAATGAGTCAGCAGGAGAGAGAGGGGGAGAGGGAGAGGGAGAGGGAGAGGGAGAGGGAGAGGGAGAGGGAGAGGGAGAGAGAGAGAGAGAGAGAGAGAGAGAGAGAGAGAGAGAGAGAGAGAGAGAGAGAGAGAGAGAGAGAGAGAACTGCATTTATCATCACAATGTCACTTGAAAATTATTTAACAGTAATGGTCCAAATCCCTAAGCATATTTGCATGTTTCAAACTTATCATTAAGACTCCTTAACAAATATATATTTTTTCTCTTCATGAACTAGGCTTCCCTGTCTTATCAGGACATAGAGAACTTTTGGAACAAAATGAATCTCTGTTAATTTTCATCATCTCTTACTGTCACAGCTTGTGCTAGAAATTAGATTTTGTGCCCAAGAATAGTGGAAAGGGACACCTGTTTTGTGTCCAGCTTCTGTATCCCAGCCAAGGATCTCTATGGAAGTATGCCAGACTGCTAATTTAAATGGTCTCCTTGGATAGAACAGCAGTCCATGCTCTGGACCCTGGAAATTCCCAAAAGAGGACTTATTTACTATGTGCCTTGCTTTGTTGGCCATACTTTTCTTGCCAGAAAATGCTTATGCCATTTCTAAATATTGAAATCGTCTCTTTGATGGAATCATATAATTCTTTTATGACAAACAGACCCTACATTTACTCTCTCCCAGCAGGCTAAGCTGCCCAGCATAAGATAGTGACACTTTGGCATTTGACACAAATATACCTGCTAGAAATAGTAACTACAAAACTTCCAACCAGCTAGCCGGAACTCAGTGGAGAACAGTCCTTTCTTTGGTAGATACATTCATTTGGTAGATACTAATAATTGGGGCTTTACATAAGAAAACACCCCAGTAAAATAAACTGAGACTCACAAGAGGATCTGGCACAAATAGACAGCAACAACCACGGGATAAAAAGCTTACAAGGGCCTCGTCTTTAAAAGGATGCAAAGATGTCACAGTCAACCATGCTATTCTTTAAATGTTCAAATAAAAATAGGACATCCCTGTAGCTAATGGATGTCATAGCAAAAATGGAGTTTCATAAGACAATTAGAAATGTTGGATGAGGCTGAAAAATCAAACACTATGCTCAACCTGATCCTCAGATTTTTTTTCCACTCCAGTTTACTGCCCACTGATGCAACTTAAACATGCTGAAATTCTTCTACAGATGCTCTGAAGACAAACGCACATCTTGATTGCAATTTCCTTCAAAGACACAGTACAAGGGTTTCTCAGTGTGTGGTCCAGAAAACATCTGCAACACTCTCAGTAGGCATCTCTGTCTAACGTTCACTACTAAGTATAGAGATTAATTTTTGTTAAATTTTCCATTCACTACATTTAGTATTACACAGCCTTCGTGTTTTCATTTCCAATTCTTCAACATGTCTGTTTTCCAGATTTATGATATGAAAGGTCCTAACCCCTTAGGCTATGCAGCACGGAAGTCCTTTTAAAAATCATTTTCCACTTTCACTTTTCAAATAAAATTCCAGAAAATAAAATTATTTACTGCAGAAGACAGAAGTCTTCTCCCTTTGAGGAAGGCCTACTAAAATGTTAGTTCAAAAGTTCCCAGCAAGGTTTGTGATGAAAAGCAATAAAAATCACTGTGCATCTAGAAGAAAAAATGAGAATCAGTCTCATAACTCATCACAGCCTTTATAAAAATCCTCTTCTCTCCCAGCTCTCATAGCGCACAGATTTTTCTCTTCCTCTGAAGCTCTTTTTTTTGCATGTCAGCTTTTTATTTAATTTTTTTTGACTTGTATACCCATGGATTTCCTGTTCTTGTCTTTGTGTTATTTTCTTTCACTTTTCTCAAAATTCTACATTTTCTCCACCAATTGTTATTGAGATCCCACCAAAACAATTGCATAGGTCTTCATCCAAGAAGGAGGGAGGAAGGACACAACACTGAAGGATCAGAGAGAACAAGGTCAGAAGCAAGGAGACAGTAGTGGGTTTTGGCTAACAGAATGATGTAGAATGACATTTAGCATGTTCTGAATCTAGACCTCAAGAGATTTGATGCAATTTCTGTTTTCATTTTTGGAACTTTGACTCTATCATATAAACAAGCCCGGGAGGGTAAAGAGGAAGGGACATGTAGCCTAGTCACTAAGTCCAAAAACAGAACTAAGAATATATTCAAAAGTCAGTCCTGGAGCCTGTTTTTGTCTTGAGTTAATATTTATTATTAATATTTAATGTTAATGTTTATCACATATAGCTGATACTAACCTAGCATGGCTTTCACAGATCGCAGATGGAAGTATTCAAGAGACAGGTGTTTCAGCTCCTTCCTCTTCTTTGATAGCCATGAACTTGAAAGTAGAAAAGCACCACTGTATTCAACCTTGAATACCCAAACTACTTGTTGGGTGTTCAGTTATGCCAGAGCCCATTTTTCTGCATTTCAAGACATAATGTTAGCTCTGGTAGGGTGTCTTGCTCAGAGGTTCACATGGCTTCCGTGAAGGGGAACTCATCTGTTTCTTTGGGGGTGCTGGCACCAGATATTGTAGAATTATTTATTGACAATTGATTTTATAAGGAATTGATATTTATTAAGGGACTATACAAATATTGGTATAAATTGAACTTAAAGGTAATTTTTGGAGAGTAGAACTGTCTTACACCTTGATGGTGCCAGTCCTCTCTCCGAGAATGTAAGAAAGGGCAGCGAGCGAGCAATGGGATTTTTAATAGGGCCTGGCCAGGCCCCATTTAGGGACCTGAGACCTCAAAGCTATGCCTCTAAGTCTCCCTCAATAACACACAAATCTCACTACATCTGTGGGTATCTTCATGCTCCTGGTGATCTCTTTTGTGTTGTCTTGACTTACATGGGGACATTCTACAGGTGGTGACAAGATGGCAGTTGGCAGGGTCTCCCTCCCATTGTGCTTTGCTTAGTGGGATTTCCAGAAAAACATCAGGCCCTGTTACTAGAAGAAAGACAGATGGGGACAGGAAACAGTGGTGCATATCATTTGGTGATACTTTCAGGTGTACTGTGTTACAGTCACCCGGAGGAACTGTTAGAAAATACTTGCTTGCATAACAGTGATCTTCATGATTTCAGAGGTGACCTGAGCATCAGTGTTATTTTAAACCAAGTAGTTCTAACACAGAGCCTGGGCAAAGACTTATTGCTAAATTGGGGCTATTGATAATTAATTATGCCTTAACTCCTGTGTGCCTGGTAAAGTCATAACTTAGTCTGAAAGAAGTTTCCCACCCTGGAGACCACCCTTCGTCGTTCGTTCCAGTGGCTAAAGGAGGGTGTAGGAATCGACTAGCATATTAGCAACCACCTCCTGTGAACACAAGCTGCCAGGCTCCATGGCAACTTTTCAAGTTCAATTTTGAAGAACTTTCGTTCCTGAAAGCTGAAGGACACACAATGACATCCTCAATGAAAAGAGCAGATTAGCTTCTGTGGTCAGAGGCTCCCCCCTCCCCCTTCTGCCTGGAGAGCTCCAGCCTGGCCATTGGAGGGGGTGGAGCATCCCAGGTCTGCTGCTGCTGAGGTGGTAAGTGTTGTTTTTCCCCAGCTGGTTGGAGGACTGGATTCTCCTCATCTCTAAGAGGGAAAGTTCTGGCCAATCACAAGAAGCCAACTGGAGACTGCGAATGTGAGGATGAGATGGCAAAAAAAAAAAAAAAAAAAAAAAAATCTGTTCTCATTGCAGTAGGAGACACACCTCTTGGTGCGCATCTATGCCCCAGAAACTTGTCAAGCTGGCCCTGGCAGTTGTTGACAATCCCGGGGTGCCTGCTGGCGCAGGGGGTGGGGGTGGGGGGTAGGTGCTGCAGCTGCCTGGGTCTCCTCCGCACTCAGGAGGTTTTTTGTTTGTTTGTTTGTTTTGTTTTCTGATGTTGACAACTCTGGGCCTGAAGTGGGGCTGTGACTCTATTAGAATTTTCATTTGGGAGAAATAAAGTAAAAACCTAAGGAAAAGCAAAAGGGAAAGGAATGGGCTGGAAACTGTACCTCCCCCCCCCCCCCCCGTGAATCTCCGTTTCCCAACCTGTAAAATGGGAATTAGATGCATTCTGAGACTCTTCCAGCCTCTAGATAGAGGAGGTTATAGTGGAGGAGCAGGCAAGGGCCACTAGTCTGTTGGCTTTACAAGCAAGTGGTATTTGAGAGACAATATTTGCACCAGATATATATATCTTTTTTCACCTCCTGAGAACCTGAGAACCTTGCCTCTGATTTCAATAGTCTAAGGCCCGGGAGGACACCCCACTCCTGCCTAAGGCTTTACTTTCTCTGCTACCCTGAAATGGGCTTCTGTACTTGCAGATAAGGACAGTCAGTTCCCTTCCGGTTGTTTTTGTTCTGTTGGGTTTTGTTTTTTGATCTCCCGCCCTCAGCTCCCCTCTTCTCCTCCCCCCCCCCCCTTCCTCCTACTGCTGTTTACTGGTCTCCCAAGTTATGATGACGCTCTGGGCACCTTGCCAAATGCCAGGGCCCCCGAATCCATGCGGGGGTGGCTCAGAAGTTTCTGGTCTAAGGGAATCTCCAGGGGCAAATGTAGAAATAAACAAATAGTGACAAGGCGGTGACAGCGCAGCGCCCCGAGGGCTCCCGAGGAAATGCGCCCAGGCTGTTTGGAAAGCCGGTGGGACCCCCTAACCCAAGGGGGTGCCCACCTCCGCCGCAGCTTGCAGGGGCGGGAGTTGAGGCTCCAGCAGCCCCGCTGCAGCAGTGACTCAGGAGGCCGCCCACTTATCGCTGCCACCCGCTCACTGCGGCACTGGGGACACAGTCCCTCCGCCCACGACCAGCGCACGTCCTCGGCGCCCTCCCCGCCGGTTAGTCCGGGCTGTGCCACCCCCACTTGATGTCCGCCGCCGGGTTGGGGGTGGGGACGGCTCCCGGAGTGCTCGGCACTGAGAGAGCTGCAGGAAGGAGAGGGAGAGACGTGACTATTGGAATGACTCAGGGTTTTGAAGCAGCTAAGCCATGCAGGGAGGCCCCATTCTAGGACCGGGGGAAAGTAAGCAAGCCTCTGAGTTTCTAGCCTCAAGCACAGGCCCCTGCCCAGACTCCCAGTTTGAATCTGTGGGAGCCTAGAAATGCACTCATAATTTATAGCTCTAAAAATATCGGTATTACTCAGAAAAAGGAAATAGGGTCTGGAAGCCTTGAGTATCCTTAAAATAACCATTCTGCTGCTGGGTTCTTCAACCCCACTGGCCTCACCGAGCCATCTTTGGAAGGGTGACAGCAGCTAGGGCCCTTTCAGCCTTAACTCACTAAATGGCAAGTCTCAACAACAAAATCTCCCACCTTCGGGAACAATAGATGATTCTGCTAGAGGGACCCTTCGGACCTCCTAAGTCACTATGGCCGCCGATTGAAGAAGCCTCCTGGGGTTTTGATGTCCTTCTGCTTTAAACAAGATGGTCAAGGACATGTTTAGTAAAACACCAGGCTCCCGGTCCTGCCTCACAGAGAGGCCGTGGGAAACTGCCTGTTTCTCTAGGCCATACCAGCTGGCTTCTGAGAAAGAAAAAGCCTGCCATTCTTTTCATACATCAGTCAAGGTCATACTGAAAGCTAAGATTGGCAATACTTCGCCTGAGATATCTTCCTATCCAAAGTCATTGATGAGCTGAGAAGACACTCCATGACCATGTCCATCTGTCCTTTCTCATCCTGTGGTCTTTCTACCCTCCCTCTGCTCCAGCCATGTGGCCTTTCTATTTAACACACTGAGCACCGGTGTCCCCGAGACTTCTGTCATGCTGGCCTCTCCAGACACAGGCAAAGTGAGCCCGTAGATACTTCAAAGACTATCCTAACTAAAACAGACCCCGTCCATATCAGCTGTGCTGTGTGTCACCCTCTTTTCATTTACTTTGTATGCATTATGGTTCTGAGAATAATATATCTCCTCTAATGAGTTCCTTGGGATGGAGGACTTTATCTAGTCAATTGTTCTAGTGCCATGGCTGACACATTATAGGCGATCAATAAATATGCGAAGAAAGAACTAGACAAGGACAGACCGTAGAGTTTGCTCAACTTCAAATAGTTAATGGCTTTTTCTCAGAACATCTCTATTGTCTTACATGAAAGCTGGTTGGTTAGACCATGACCCCCCATCAGACAGCCCGGGCAGCTAAACAAGATGTAGATTTTTAGGATCTCCCAATTTCTCTGTAAGCTCAAATGCCCCATCTCATTGGAATATAAATATTTGTTAGTGGTTAGTTCAAATAGATATTTGTAAGCTCACAATGCGATGTCAACCAGTATTCTCTCTTTATGCTTTTTCTTTCTCCACATGTGAAGGTTTGGCTGGAGGCCAGCACTTAGGAGGCTTATATATGTCGTACTGTAGCTTATTCAACCCACTAAGTTACTGTAGGAAGAATAGATATATCCTGCCAGTTGACCACAGAAGCTTATGGTCTGTGCCAGCATGCTGCAATGTGACTGTCACTCATCTGGGCTAGAAGAACCTTACAGGTGTGCTCATTTCTCTTCTAGTCAGTTTTTAGCTATGCCAACTAGTTCCTTTTCTTAGCAATTTCCGTTTCTACTGATGAATCTTACAAAAAAAAAAAAATGCCCAAGAACCGCAGCAATGCTAGTGCTTTTAAAAATAGCATGATGTGAAAAAAATAACAGCAAAATTGAGTTTAAGTCTTGGCTGCTTTATACATCAGCAGGGGCCACTTCTTTTTACTCTGAGTCCTCATTTGCACAGTTAGAGTCCTGCTACCCTTCTGCTTCCCAAGACCACCACTGTGAGGGTCAGATGAATTAGCACAGAATAGAGTGCTTTGTAAGTGCCAGCACTGGGTACTCTAGCAACCAGCATGATGCTATTACGGTGTGTCAGTGTGTGTGCATTTGTGTGTGTGTGTGTGTGTGAGTGTGTGTGTGTGTGTGTGTGTGTGTGTGTGTGTGTGTGTGTGTAAAACACTGAGAATCAAAGCCCACCTTTCTGGAGCTCTGCTTAGGGACTAGGGACTGTGTAAACACAATCTAATTGAAAGGAACTGAGAACCAAATGGAAAATCCATAGACATCAAGAGTTAAGTCTAAAATGAGTTGTGTCAGAGATTAAAAGGAAATGAGATCACAGAACGTATTGGGGGATTTGTGATGTCTGAACCATAGGTGTAGAGCAAGGGCAGGTTTGGAGGAGGCATGCAGATAGCTTTGTTCAAACTGAGATGAAGTAGAGTAGGAAGATGGAAGGGTGCGTAGAGCAGGGGCTGTCACTCACTTGATCTCTTATTTCTCCATTCAGTGCTTACCAGACATATTAGGCATCATATTTTTTTCATCTCTTCCAGGAAGGTTTCCAGAAAACAAACCTTTCCTACAAGTGGTTAGGTATCTAGATATTCTTCTCCTATTGTAGCTTGGAACTTGCCTCAAGAGCTGAGGACTTTGAACCCCTGAAACACCCAAAGATTCATGTAATTCTTGATAAGTTAAAGTTCATTGCACATTTGTTGGGAAGAAGCAGAATGGGTTTTCTGGCACTTTGGAAATTATGGCACAGTCAGAAAAGCTGAAATGGTAATCATGCCAGACACTGAACCTAAACCTTTTTATCACCAATATGTCCAAAGCCCACTCAATGCCTTCTACCAGGTACCAACTTCTACATTGTCTGTTTTCAATAAAAGTCCTCTAGGAGGTAGACATCTTGTCATGTGTGGCACATCCAGCATCCACTGTGCAAAGAAGCACATGAGAGATGTCTAGTCACAGTGTGTTTTCTCTAACTGAGTAACATAAAGTAGACGTTGAATGGTCAAATATGTGTAATCACTTCTTTAATATCCATTCTGCATCTTACAGTGTTCTATTTTCTGATTGCTATTTCCTTTTCCTGATTTCTATTCCCATTTAAGTTCCTAATAAGACTTTCATAATTCTGTTGGTATTGATTCTGCCACTGAACACCTCAATGATCTGTAACTTAGGAAGAAGGGCCAGTTTAGAGCCAGTAAAGAAACAGTAATCACAACAAGAGGCAGATTCTATTTGCATTGAATTAAAGGCAAGAAGGTTAAAAAAAAAAAAAAAAAAAAGCAGTGACTGTATCAGTCAGCTACTACTGTTTAACAAAACAGTCCCAGAGTAATAGCATCAAAAGGGCAAAGTCATGCAATTTGATTTCATCTTTGCTTACATAACACTTGCTAACAATGCATTCTGTGAAGCAGATTTCAGTTCCACAGCTGTCTGAATGAAGGGGGAATATATTCTACCTCAAGAAAGAAGAACTACAAAAGATCATAAATACAAGGAGCATGTAAGAGCTGGCACAGGTGAGACTTAAATAAGAATCTACTTTCTTCTTTTGAGGTTTCCAGAATATGGCTATTGCTTTGTTATACCCCATAGTGTGGTGACTTCCTAAAATCAGACCATATTGGTTAGGCTGTTCTAGAACAAGTGGAAATTTTTGCCCAGGAGATACTCCTTTGGATAATGGCTCACTGGTAATAGTCGGGTCAGAGTCATCACTGGACAGAATCAAATGAACTTGGCTTAAAGTCACTGTGATACAATTCACCTGTTGTGTCCATGAATAGTCATTTAACCTCTTTGAACCTTCATTTCTTACTCATCTATAAATGGGTTTAAAATCCACAGGGTTGCAATAAATTTTAAAATCGAATATAACCTTGAGTAAGAAAGTCTTCTGTGTAGGTATCAGGTAGGACATCACTCTTGTAAGACAGAGTTACTGGGCAGAGAACTCTGGGCCCGTGATGGGTACTGTTTGTAATAGAGATTTGTGACATTCATCTGCTTAATTAATTCTACAAATTTAAGAACCTGCATTACTTTTATTACTTGTCAGTCTTATTTGGGGACAGCCAAGAAGTACTTTCAGTCAGTGGTGGGATCATCAGGGTAAATTACTAGTAAAGAAACTATTCACTGTGAACAAATACTGGGTGTACAAGTAGGCAAGTTCAGGCAATTCCATCTCTTGCCTTGTTTTTTTGGATGCTAATTCTGCCTCAGCCTCTCTGTATAGGGGGATTGTGTTGCTTCATTGTAAATAATTGTCTCACCCACTGGTTTAATAAAAAGCGCTTATTGGCCAAAGGCAGGCAGGAAGTATGGGCGGGGCTACCAGACTAAGAAAACTCTGAGAACAGGAAGCACAGAGCAGAATGCCAGAGAGAATACCAGAGAGAAGCTGGAGGAAGCAGAGGACAACCATGGCTGAACAGGTTAAGAGTCATGGGTTAGATGAAGGGTAGAGAGCTAGCAAATGATATGCCTGGGCCCTAGGCCAAACAGCCTAAAACTATAGTAAGCCTCTGTGTGTCTCTGTGGGACTGCGGTACTGTGGGTCTGCGGGTCTTCGAGTCTGTGGGCGTAGACCTTGAGGTTAGGCCCGAAAGTCCAGGCAAGAAACCTCCTACTACATCTCTGACCTCACAACACCTTTTTTGTTGCAGATTTCATTTATTTCTTACCATTAATTCCTAGTGGTTTCTGTGGAAGTTGGAGAACACTGTAGAGGCCAGTGTCTACAAATGAAGAATAATGCACAACTTTGAGGAGATCCTGGTGTTTTCCTTGGCTTAGGTTTTATTTCACTTATGAAAATTTTGATTTTCATGAATCCACCTAAAATACATACTTATTTAACAACCTTAGGAGCTATAATCATGCATATTCATATCTGAAGTGCCATCTGTCCCATCTTTTGGAGAGATTCAGTTCCTAAGTGTGTATCATCCAACCTCATTCAGGAGAGAGCCCAGGGAGTCCATATGGCTTCTGGCAATTTCCCGGCTACACCAAAACCCAGGTCAACGCTTGGAAGTAACCTGGGATTATAGATAAGCATCAAACCACCTGGACTGCAGTATAATTTGACTTTTTAGCCTGAGAGAAGAAGAGAAGACATGAATGTTTTTATAAGTAAGTGATAAAATTCTTTGTGTGGAAGGATATATTGCAAGTTCAACTATCTAGTCAAGGCCAGTGATATAACCTTAGGTTTTTCTAAGAAGAAGCATCTATATCACATTATGTATGGATTTGAAAATAAGTTCAAAATAAGATAAAATGTGGGGAAAAATTAAACCAAAATTAATGAGAATGGTATGAAGTGGTTATACAATGAGGAATGTTGATGTCAGGGTTTAGCTTTGTTCACGATTAGGTATGAAATGTGAAGCAAATCCTTTCATTGATTTGTGCCTCTGTGCCTTCATCTGTGACAACATGAATTGTGTCAGATGCTATTAAAGTCCTATCCAATCTTAACTTCAAGACTTTTGTGCCTTTTCCAGTCTTGCAGGTAAGACGAGGATCTAGCTATTTCTAGATGCTCCTCCACAACTGCACTATCTAACAAGAGTAAAATGGAATTGCCTTGTCGGCTATGCCTGTTCTAGACCTTTCACTTCTGATATTAAAGTGAATATTTGCTTTAAGTGTTCAAATTGGAACTTGGGAGATGGATTAATGGTTAGGAACACTTGCTGGGCAAGCATAGGGACCCAATTTTGAGTCCAAAGGATGCTAAGGTTGGGCACTACTGCTTATGCTTGTATCCTCAGCACTGTAGGAAATAGAGATAGAATCAATGGAATTTGCTGGCCATGAAATAAGCTCAGATTTCAGGGATAAACACTGTCTCAAAACAATGAACTAGAGAATGATATAGTCTATCTCTGGCCTCAGCCTACATAATGTACATTTACCACCACTAACACCAGCACCACACACAAACATACACACACACACACACACACACACACACACACACACATACACACACACACACACATACACACACACACACACACACACACACACACACACACACACACACACACACACACGCACATTCAGTTGAAGGGCCTGGATCCTTTACACATTGGCTTGTTCATGATTTTACTTCTCTTTCTCTGCTAAAACCTTCCCACCCCTAAACTGTTAGCACATAAAGAAGAGAATATCTTGTGGGATTTCCATCTGTAGCTTTTTTCTTTGTGTGACTTTTGCTTGAAAGATGTGAAAAAACATCTGCTCACCTCAGATAGAACATGGATGGCAGGCTAAAAAAATAATTCTACCAAAGTCTAACTTGACAAGTCAATGAGTTTATTTGATTGCTTACAGGAGTATGGGTGAAGGGTTACTTTGTGAAACATGATGACTCATAGGCAACTGCATTACAGTAAAGTATGCCTCAGTATGGATGATGACGTGAAAAAAACAACCCTACTGTTTTTTGAAGAACTTGTAGACAGGCTAACAGGATGGAGAGTCTCCTCTCTTGAACAGCCTTCACAGCTTAAGCAACCTTGGGGAAGGAGGGACTTTATGAGTCTTGTAAGTTTCAAGGCCTTCCTAAAACTTGTGAGTTGTTTATTTTCTGTGACTTAATGAGCCTCCCTCTAGGATGGAATATTTCAAATTGTAACTCCCTAAGTCTTACCCAGCCTCTGCCAGGTTGGAAATGTATGAAATTCCAGAATATTGCTATACAATAGATGTAAATATGTATTAGTTCATTGGGTATGGACAGTGAATGGAATGTAAACAAAATGAGGTGGGGCATATAAAAATTATGAGTAGATGTTCCCTTTCTTATCAAGTCCTTATGGACCCAAATAAGATATTCTCCAGATTACCATGCTGTGATTACCCCCTCCCCCAGCCTACTGACATGTAGTCTGCTACTGTCTTATAATTCTGGACAATGAGTTATATCTATCTCCCTGTTGACCATCAATCAGATCATCAAGGAAACAACTAATAGTCTCTAGGGTGCTTTGTGGACAGGCTAGGAATTCGGTATTTTTGACTTCCATTAGCCTCCACTATGGGTGATGCTTTTATGAAGATATAACCTTATCATAAGTCAAGGAACATTTGTAGCAGTCACTTGGTTAAAAGGTGATACCAAAAAATCAATACATAAGTGGTGAATTGAGACAGAAAGGAAGGCAGACAATTAAGACCAAAGCACTTTATCTCAATCCTACTGGAATTCTTCAACAGCTCACAAAAAAGCCATAGGCTTAGCCTTATCCCAAGGGAACAGGGATTTGAGGTGTTCATTTACTAGGTCTTATCCTTCTGTGGTTGAGCTCTGACTCACACAGCTCCACAGCACCCAGCTGCTCTCGATTTTCTGAAGTGAGCCTTGGAATTTGGGTAGGAAAATAGTGCAGTATTAAGATCTGAAAGGACATAACGGGCAAGTTCACCTGCACCTGCAAAATTGGCAGAGAAAGAGGACCACACACAACAGCTACCAAATTGGAAATGAAAGAGAGTCTCCAGTTCCAACTTCAATGATAATGGAGATACACTGATCCAACACCTAAATTGGAGTGGCTTCTTAAAACAGCTTGAGTTGGGCTTTCATGTGCTTTTGCCAGACCTGATTTTCTTTTCTCAAATCCCTTTCCCAACTTAATGTGTTTTGATTCCATTCTTAGTATTTAGTTTTTATCCTCATAGCTGAGAATAGCTAATAATTGCTTTTAGAGCAGCATTTTCATGGCTCAATATTCAGTCACAAAGAAAAAGAATTGCTTTTCAAATAGCTTAAAGATGTATTGGAATTAATTCTTGTGGGTTGTAATTGGCTTGTTGAGGGTCATATTTGCACCTTTAACCCAATTATAGCAGCTAGGTGACTTTTGGGTAGGAGTGGTGAGGTGTTGTAATTCAAAATACATTGCCAAGAAATCTGAACTCTGATAGCACAGGTATAGAAAGTGAGTTATACCGGAGCCCTTAAAATCAGTAAGACCAGTGATACCAACCTTAAGCAGTGGAGTCAAATGTATGCTATTGCTTCTGTGCCCTGATTTTGAGGGGAGGGACAGATGAAGAGTTTAGTTGTAGTGTGTTATATGAAGGAGTGGGGGTAGGAACAGGCAAGATAATTGATGTTGAAAAACTCAGGTACCCATAGCCCCTCCAGGGACCAGAATTCAGACTGTACCTTTGACAATGCTAATGCTGGGTAATATTTATTTAGCTGAACCCAATAAGCAGTGTAAAGAGTTTCATCTCTCAAACTGGCACAGCAGGGGGCCACAGCAGCCAGGCTTTTGATAATTAACAGCGAAATGCCTGGCATGCTCTCTCCCTGAAACATCCTAAGGGATGGCTGAGACTGCTGGGTGAATTCATTTTCTTCTTGCTCGCTGGGTAAGACAGAACTGCTATAGAAAATTACTGGAGAGGCAGCCAGCCAAAAGAAGAGCAAAATGGCTGTTCTGAGTAAGCAGCCTGAGGAGGGCAACCCATCTCCTGCCTGAGCAAGATACTAACCTCACACACTCACACA
Organism: Phyllotis vaccarum; assembly: GCA_033318265.1. NCBI lineage: Eukaryota > Metazoa > Chordata > Mammalia > Rodentia > Cricetidae > Phyllotis > Phyllotis vaccarum. The sequence goes on along the minus strand of JARWLC010000001.1, from coordinate 164,569,949 downwards.
CTTTCAGCGTTCACAATGAATTCTAATATAGGCAAAGGGGGTTTACATTGCTTACAGCTCACAAGTGCTATGTTTGAAACAGTAGGTGCAGAATGGTGGCATGCTAAAATTCATATAAACCACAGATATTTTATAATCTGTCTTTACTGATAAAGAAAGAGGGATTAAAAAAACATGTAGTGTATGCAGCTTTCACAGTGAATTTATTACAGACATGACATATGAACTCATGTGCTCTTACCTGCCAGGTCAGTGTCAATAACAGTAATATCTATGACCTAGATTCTCAAAATCTCATGTGGACATAGACTTTGTCCCTTTTTGCAGCTGAATTAAGAAATGGTATCCTCACAGCAATGTGGTAAGAGAAAAGCCAATTCTAATCAACTCTGCCCACAAATAATCATCGAATTTCTCTAAACTAAGAACATAGATGATGGTCATACAGTAAATACATAACAATTACTTAGCTTTCGAAACATTGCCAAATATTGAATTAGATTGTTTGTAAAGCATAATTATTTTGAATTCAATTCACTGTAATAGCTTTCACTTGGGTACAATTCCCAGCTAATATTATAGGGGGTTGGTGTTTGTAGAATATATGGACTTACCTACAAATCATAATAAATGATGGGAGGAGGATCTACCCTCAATGATCTTATCTCAAAGCCCTGACTCACTTAGGCTTTTCCTTCTTGGCTCAGTCTGCACCTCAGGGACTTCCTACACATTTTGATTCTCCAATATGAAATTCTGAATCTTGAGAAATCAACCACACTTTTCTTTACCTCTAAAGAATGTAATAAATCCATCATACTTTGCGGAACTGCTGTTAAAATTTTAGAAATTGTATTTTTTAAAAAATATGAGACACATTTACATGCTAAATGACAGCTTCTCTAAATGTCATTTCAAAACCATAGATAGATTTACTAAGAGTTGGAATTGAAATGATTTTCTCTTCCTTCTTGGCATGTATTGCTTCGAAGACTCTGCAAATTGTATCCTAGAATTAAAAGGGAGAAATCTATCCCTACTCAAAGGCTCCTTGCCACATAGCCTCTCTTTTTTCTTATTTCCCACTCCTTATCATCTGTGACTTCCAATTCTCCTTCCTACATTTTTTTTTCCAGATGGCAGACATCTTTCTGCCTCCTGGCTCCTGCAACTTTTTTTCTGCTGAATGGGAGCCAATTCTTGAAACCCAGCTTCCTCCTCAAATGGATGTGTATAAGCTTCTATAAGGACCAGACCATCTGACTCTATTGCCTACTCTCTCACCAATGTCCTTGCTTAACCTAGGTTTCCCTCTAATTGAGCCTCATGGAGGATGACCATGGCTGGGACTTGCTTGCAACTAGTTTTCTTATTGCTGAGTGCTTCAATCTTAATTCTTCCCCCCTCTTTTTTTTTCCAGTTTATCCACTAAAATTTATTCTCTTCTAGTTTAGAGTTTTTCCTACCCTCAGTATAATAGCATTGTTATAACTGAAGGCAGATGGATTGACTGATATTTTAAACTTCAAGCTTCTTTGGTAATTTTATCATCAGGATATCAAAGGTATCAAAGGGATTGCCTTTTCATCCATAGGAGTGTCGGAAGAACTGCTCAGCATAGCATAAGATCCCACGGAAGGGTGGCTCCTGAGACAAAGGCACGAACCCAGCAATATCCCTGGCTCATCCCCTCCAGTAGTTACCTATGTTCAGTGTGGGAACTTCATCTGCTCTCTGTCACTGTTTATATTTTAATTTTAAAATATTTTATGTAGAGCCTTACTAGTAGGTATGAGTTCTTTCTTTCTTCTCTCCAGTGTAATGCCCAATCATTACACACACATCAGTTTCATACACAATTTACAAATGCTCATTGCCCCTCACCCACAAAAGTCCATTCCTGACCCTGAAATCAGACTGGCAGTTCTATTTCTAATCACTTCCACCTCCTGAATCAGGTCCACCCCCTCTCCAGCCATTGTATAAGTTCCCCTCCCATTCATCAATGTTCTAGTAACTTTATATGCATCTTATCTCTGTGCTTTTCCTTACACTGCTCACTAGACAGTTTTGGAGTGCCTTCTCCCATTGCCTACCTTGAAGCATCTCATGCATCTTTCTCAACCCCATTAATAACAACATATGTGAATCCTTCTGTAGTATAAGCAACATAGAAGGTTCATACACAGTTAGGATTCATGGCTTCTTTTTTTACTTTCCAAGTCTCCAAAGATTTTATGTCTTTGATAGTACTTGAGAGCATATAAACCAAACCTTAATAATTACATGGAAATGCTTTTAGTATGCCATATTATTTATTCATGTATAAATAATAACAAAGTTTAAATACAATGAACTGCTATATACCAGGCATTGGTTTGGGCATTATGTGTGAGAGCAGACACGTCTCCTCTTATGGACCTTCCTTCATATTAGGGGAAGAAAGGAAGAAAGAAAAGGCAAAGAGAAATGGGGAGATGCTTTCAAGCACAAGGTATCTGGATAGTTAGTAAATACTCTTTTGAAAAAATGAGTTGAATATTGTCTAGAAAGTGCAGAATTTTATTTTTAGCTAGGGTAGTCAAGAAAAGCATTTGTGATGTTTGATTTGAGACACAAGTCATAAGAGCTGGTCAGCTAAAGACGGAGAGAGAATGTTTATCCCATACAAAGGCCTTGAGATAGGAGTTCTCCGAGGCCAGTAGGGATGCAAAAGCAAGAAGATTCTTAAAGAAGTCAGAGATTTCAGCAGAAGCAAGTACCTGGACTGAATCTAAATGGCAGAGAGATGTATAAGTCTGAAAACTCCTGGAAATCAAGCATACCAGAGTTTTCTTTATATTGGTGTGACCTAAGGTAATGTTTGGCAAAAGAAATAATACAGTTTTATAACCAAGTTATTTGGATAATGTTAAGTTGCTTCACATTATGACCCTAAAATGTGCTTCCAAAGTTATATAATTTATGCCTGTGGACACAGTTGGCTAAGAGGAAATTTAGCTATTAAATAACCACCCTTGAATCTCAGTTTCCTCCAAGGACCATTGTGGGGATTTTTATAGGTCTCTAACATTCCTACTTCCTCTGAAAAATTCCCATTCACTCTCTAGTCTTTGATTCTATCTTATCACTGCAATGGTTTAGAGCTTCTGGGGTTTTACAGGCTTCAATCTGCTCTTGGCTTTTTGCTTCTGACATTCAATTTTCACACCTACTTTTATGAATTCAAGAATGCCACTAGACTGGCTTCCTTTGGTAGGTCTTTTCTCTTCCAACTTACTGTCAAACCATACTTTAGAAGGTTGTATAAAGCATCTATGTTCAACTACAAAAGTAATTATACAGCAAATACTTCAAAAACATGCATAGCTACTACATAAGTTAAAAAAAAATAAAAAATAAAAAAAATAAAAAAATAAAAATAAAAAAATAAAAATAAAAAAAATAAAAAGCGCTGCAGGTAGAAGGTGACATTTTGACATTTTACAGCTAAAATAATCTTTAGAAGCAGAATACTCACTTGTGAATACTTCATAGATAGAACCACTGAGGCTCAGAATTAACAATCCATGTGATGTTGACCAATTAATTGAGTTAGCAGAGAGTCATGACCCCTATACTAGCAGATGCTTCAGAGGCAAAGGCCTTACTTTCTCAGGCTTGTTGTCTGGGATACAGCTGAATGTTTTCAGGGTTAAATTGTCCTATAAAGGATTGCTGTTAGACTTTCCAGGCTGGTTAGCCTGTAAATGTGCACTAGTCTCATATATTGTTGGAATTTTAGCATACAGTTCTTTTTTCTTAAATCATTAATTTGGCGCATATTTAAAGACAATATTTTCTAAATAGCATAATATTTGGAAAGTAAAGCTGTGAGTAATTGATTCAGAAACAGTTTGGAGTTCTACCTAGTGGTTTCTAATTCCAAAAACTTTAAATTGGAGGATTAGGGCATTATACACATACCTGATCCTTTCCTAGTAGTTTTGAGAGCCAGACCTGAGTCATTGTGTTTGTATCTTCTCTCCCTCTCTCTCCCACAAACAAAGAAATGCATCATTCCACTTAGAAAACTCTAAAGGATGGAGAGATGGCCACGAAAACATTTCTGTCCCTCCATATAAATGTTGTTTCCTATAGAGACTTTCTTGGCCTTTTTATAGGCAAATGGAGAGAGACAGATTCTTTTCTTTTAATTCCTAAGAACTCACTCAAAAGTAGAAAGTGAAGTGTATTTCCAGCAAAAATAAAAGGCATAATGGGTGGGGAATTAGACACCAAAAAAGTTGCAGATTATGAATTTATTAAAGACTATTTTCCCAGAATATAGATATTTGTATTCATAAATTTATAAAAATTTGATGTGACAACCAAATAACATTATTCTCTAGTTGGAGTGAAGTCCATAGATATTTGCTTCCAAATATGCCATTTCTAAAGCTTTCCATTCTTGCCAATTCAAATTAAAATTGTGAAAATGTATATGAGAATGAGGTGAAAAATTCCAGGTTACAGCATATAGGTTCAGCCTTCCGGAAGTAATGATGGGGAGATGGGTGATGAAAATAAAGGGTACACGAAGAGACATTTCCCATGAAGTACGCTGTATCTTGAAGAAGCTAGCATGACAACATTTCATCACTTCATGCTTGATTGATGTTGTTTCCTTTCTAATCTGTCATCCAGTTTACAAATTCCCTCTTTAACTGTCTATTCTTATACTACAATGATGTATTAATTTTTATTTTTGTCCATGTATCTCTCAGTTCTAAAATCTCATTTTATTCTTTAAAAAATCTTTATAATTCTTCGACATTTTCATTATCCATTTATATTTTATTATAGAAAAAAATATTTAAGAGCCTTTGTCTTAGGTATAAACATAAAGAATGCCAATGATTCCATTTTTTAATCTCAAGTATTTGTAATTATTTTAATAGCATTTTATGGTCTCCTAATTTGATCTGATTCCCCCTCATGAAAGGTATGATGTTTCAAAAACATTTATGAAAGTAATTTTTAGCCTAGCATGAAATATTCAGAGAAAAAAATTATTTCTTTCTGTCATGTGTCTTAGATACTAAAAATTTGTAGTCACTTTAATCCAATTTAGAGTCTATAAAACTCAGCCAAATCTAGGCTGTGCATTAAACCTGGGCTTCTAATTCCATATTCTGCCCTTTGGGTCCTCCCTCAGCCTCTCTGATACATCCTTTACACAGACCAAGAAGCACAAAACAATGATTCAGCTCTAGTTTTCTGTCTTTCCCTAGATATTGGCTTGGTAATTATTCACTGTCTTATTACTTTTCTGTGCTTTAAGGCTACTGAGCTAAACTCAAGATATAGCCCTTTCTTATCTGTATCAATGTGTACACATATATGTACAACACACTTGTTTATATGCATACACACATATACATATGCATATGTATACATGGCATATATAGATATGGTTACAGATTTTACTGATTGAATAGAAGTCGAAGATAGGAGATTTTTAGAAAATAACTTAAGATTTTGAAAAAAGCCATTTTATCTTGATGAACTTGAAATGAGTGATATCTTTAGAATCAAATGAGTTTATTTAATTTTTATAAAGTTCAACTGAGAATTCACTTATTTTCAATACATTCTCATGGACTTGAAAGTTCACAGATAAACTTATGACTTATAAAAGGGATTTCTTAACATTCTTGACTTAAAATTCCTTAAACACAAGGGGCATTCTTTTTGTAACTTCTTTTGGAGATATAAAACACATACAGGAATATGAATATATTATGAATAAATAATTGAATTAACTTTGATAAAGTTAACATATTTATGTACTTGGGACCCAAATGCAGAAATAGCTCGCCATCAACTCCACAGATGCCTCTTTTGTGTCTTCTTTAAACCCATCAAGGATAACTACTATCCTGAATCCTCACTCCATAGATTTTACATTTTAAAATTTTGCATGGAGAGTTACTTAGTAGCTGTTGTACTTTTGGTTGCCTAACTTGTTTTTCACAATGGGTTTTGGTATCTATCAGTGTTACCTGGCATTTACCAATCACACATTCTCAGTTTTTATATCAAAATCCATAGCATGGATTACAATATATTTTAAGCATTCTACTATTGATAAATATGGAAGTTATTTTAGTCTATTTTTTGTGGCTTTAACAAGGGTCTCTGGAAAGTACTTGGTCAGTTGACCAATCTAAAGAAGTTCTTGTGCTGCTTTGTGTCATGATACAGCTTGGCAAAGGAGAGGGGTCAAACTAAGGAAAGAGGCAGCTTTTCCTATTCTTGGGAGAAAGGCATTAATTCAGTCATGTGGGCTCTGCCCTACAACCTAAATGCCCTCCACTAGACCCCAAATTACCATACAGATGCACTGGGGAATTAAGGTCTCAACAATTGGACACATGGGACATGCACTCAAGCTACACAGGAATCTTTTTTTTAATAAAAGAATTAAAAAAATTTGCTATTACAATGGTGCTGTCATTAGTATTCTCATACATTTATGTTATCTTTTAATAAACATTGTTTGCTTCCTAATTTATGTTATTCATGAGAACTTTGACCCAAATTTGTCCTTGACTTCTTCATTTAGGCAGCAGCAGATATCAGATCTGAGATGGTTTCCATGGGCTGTGTTCTGAATGATCTTAGGCACTTTGTCTATAGACCATCTTTCACTTGAGCAGTAGCTCAAGAAGCTTATAAACAGACAACAGAAAAACAGAAAAATCAATAAAGAACCTAGTGTGGGCTTAAAAACCAGGCCTGTATCATGACATCTGAATTCTGTTTGCCATGCTACCCATATCCAGTTGTCTTCAAATTTATTTATCCATGTCACTGTTGGGATTTTCAAGAATACAAGTAAAGTTTTCATGTAGTTACCTACATGTAGTATATGCAATTGCTACTGAAAATTATTATAATTCTGCTAGACAGAATTTGTGAGAATTCACAAGAGCAATGTCTTTTTGTCAGAACCTAAACTTGCTTATAATTGTATAGAACAATTGTCCATACATTAGAGCCAATGATGCTTAAAATGGTATATTATAATCAATTTGAGTATCATCATATAGACCCCAAAGCCAAGCAGATGGCTTATGGAAAGTAGAATTACTCATTCATTCCACTGAGCCAACTGAGCCTCTGCTATCTGCTACTTTCTATGCTAATGTAATTTACATTAAATTATATTAAATTAAATGTTAATTATATAACAATATCGTCATAGCATGATATACTATAATTTCAACATAAGAGCTGTGGATAAGAGCTAGAGATAAAATAAATCAAGTCAGGGTTAAGAGTGAAAGCCGGATGTAATTTCAGCTTGGAAGCTGTACGTCAAGAAATGTCTTTGGGTGACGTTGGTAATGTGAGGAAGGATATTAGATTTCAGGGAAAGTGTTTTGGAAGATGTTTCCAGACCAAGTCTCTGTATGGCAATCTTTGGAAGATCGACAGGTTTAGGGGAACAAGAGGACAGTGTGATTGGAGACAGGTGGAGGAGAGGAAGGTGGTAGATTTTGTTTCAAAGCTAATGGGATGCTGATGGGCCTTGGTAGGCTATGGCTTATGCCACCTAACTTGACGGTTATATAGCTTAGAAAGATCAGTTTGATTTTATGGAGTGGATTATGGGCATTAGAAGCAGAATTAGAGCATTCTGCCTTTATTTACTTATTTAACACATGCTGTAACTATGTAGCTCTGGCTGGCCTGGAACTTGCTATATACCTGTTTCCCAAGTGCTAGAATTGGTGGGCACCACAATGCATTGTACTTTCCTTAAATTCTGAGAAACACATTTGGTACCTTGGGATAAGGGATTAAAGATGTTTGTTATGGAAGATTTTAAGGACACATTCAGAAATTGCTTCCAAAGAAGATAGGATATTATTATAGATGAGTAAATTTGCAAAAACTTCAGGTTGAGATGGTGCTAAGCTACAATCTTACACTCACCTATATTTTACAGATGGAAAAAAAATAAGGCTCAGAGGGCTTAAGCTGTTTTCGTAGGGTAAAGAGATGATAACTGTATAAAAGCACAAAAGAGATTAAGAAGCCAATTTCTGATTTTTAGCTAAGCTATCAATAGACTGCAAAGTGACATGGATAAAAGCCAAAAATATTTTGAAATTGGGCTCTCATTTTCATTTTAGGTGAAGTTTTGAAGAAAACAAAATGGTTGGATTATGATAGTTATGTACTTGAATATATATTTACTCTGAACTTTTAATGGCTAAGTTTATACTTTCTTACTAGTGTTACGTGAATTGCCATAATTAGCTTATCATAATTTACATATTTATGGGTTACAAGTTGATGATTTGATTCATGTAAGCACGTCTTTGTGGTGAGAAAACTTTTTCTTCTAGGTATTCTTAAATATAAAATGGCCCATTATCTGTAGTCTTTTTGGTCTATGGAACACAGAATTGTAACATTAGACCCATTTACCAGCCTTTTCCTACTTTCTCCATTTTTCCCTCCCTAGGTTCTGCTTACTGCTATTCTCCCATTGATTTGTATTACATTATTTGTTTGACTTTGTATGAGAGATGCTATATATTTCCCTATGCTTGACTTATTTTAGTCCACATGTCTGTCCGGTTTATTTTATTGTCACAAATGATTTCATACTTTGTGTGGTTGAGTAGTTTTCGATTTTGTATATATGACACATTAATTAAAAAAAAACATTGATATGTTGAAGGCCAGAATCTTATAAATTTCACCAAAATTGTTATAGACAGTGCCTGGCATATGGTGAAATCTTTATAAAAGTTTTCTGAGTAATATGTAGTGACTGAGACTTGTAAGAATCTTTTTGCCAGGTTAGAAAGAGGAGATAGACATGTATAAACTCTAGGCTTATCATTGTGCTAAATAGAGAAAGAGCCCCTGAAGCACTGGTCAGGTTGCCTAAAAGGATGAGCAGCAGAAATTCTAGTCAAATTGCTGAACAGTAAATCACATCCAGGATCAAATCTAAGGAGAAGATCTGGCTCCAAATATGGCTAGATCTAGGATCCAGGTGACATAAAAAGGATTTGCTGCTTCTGATCCTATCTTTCTACTTTGTGCTCCACTTCCCTTCATATTGGCTTTAATTTTAGTTAGACATTCTCCCCTGTCCCTCTACCACTAGAAACTTACATCCTCTACTTTGTTAACACCAACACAATGCATTTAATTTTTCAAATGGTCTTGTGTAAAGTCCCCAGACTCATGGCTGTTGTCTGTGTTCCTCAAGGGTAGCATCATAAGACTATGTCTGACCCAGTCAAATGGCTTATATGATAACATGATCTTATTACACCATGTTTGGGTCTGGTGTAATAGGAAGTTTCTGGCTCAGCCTTTTTGGCCTAGCCCAGAAGTTCGGACAGCAATAAAATCACTCAATAGAAAGATTTCCAAATAATTAGATGAGTTAAAACCTATTTCATAAAAGCAATTTAATTATATGAGACCATAGAACTGCAGATAGTTAATGTGGCCTTGTTAGCTGGGTATCTAAATATAATTGCTTCTAGAGGCCAGGCTTTTGTGTATGAATTCTGTTTTCAGATCTTGGTCCATGAGTTAGTGTAGACCACGTTCATAATTTTTGCCACTCTTGTGATACAGCAAAGTCCAGTAAAAAGAGAGAACCAGTATGGACATTTCAAGCAAAGATGATTTACATCAGGGAAATAAGGACCAGAATACAGATGGAATCTGGGTTTCTATGTAAAGTCAGGACACTGTGGTTATCATGTTTCCTTTTTTGCTTCTATTACCACCTTGGTCCCAAGACACAGGTGATATGGGATGTCTTTCTGTATGCTGTGAATATTATTCATTTATAAATGAACTGCTTTGGCCCATGGCAGGCATCTTAGAAGTAGGCAGGGAAATGGGAGCATAGATAAGGGAAGAAGGGTAGAGTCAAAGACAAGTCATTCAGCTGCTCTAGAAGCAGCACGTAAGGTAACAATAGGTAAACCACTGGCCACATGGTAAGACAGATTAATGGAAATGGGTTAAGATGCAGGAGCTAGCTAGCAGTATGCCTGAGCCATAGGTTTAGCAGCATGTAATTATTATAAGCATCTGAGTCATGGGGGGGGGGGGGCTTAAGCAGTGGTGGGCAGGTCCAGACCTTGGGACTAGACTGGGTTAGAAACTTCGTATTATACACAATGGCAATACAGTAGACTCCTGACTCTGAGTTTTGCACATGCTCAATTCTCCTAAAGACTACCAACCAGAAGTCTGGACTGCAGTCTGACTGACCTCCCCTCTTGCTCTTTCTTTCTAAACTCATGTGATGGTACCTACTTGACAAAGCACAATTCCTATCTGGAACCCTATGGTGCACAGAGAGTAATTGGTCTTTATAAAAACCTGGAGGCAGATATAGTGTAAATGCTGAATGATCAGAGAGACAAAGGAACAAGACACAGGTGCTTCTCAGCTTGCCAACTCCTCAGCCAAAAGGGAAATATCCTATTTCCATTAATGACTGCTTCTCAGACTGAATGCTTCTGAGATACTGTCTCTACCTACCTTATATTTCTTTCTTTGCCCAGTCATATGCCTTCCTGTCTCCGTTTTACTAGTGCTGGGATCCAAATTACTGGAACTAAAGGTGTGAACCATCACTGCTTGACTGTTTCTCTTTTAGACTGTATTAATCTCCTGTAGACCAGCATGGCCTTGAATTCACAGAGACTCTTCTGCCTCTGCCTTCTAAGTACTAGGATTAAAGGTGTGCGTCACTACTGCCTGGCTTCTCTGGTTAATTAGTGGCTGACTTTGCCTTCTGATCTTCATACAAGTTTTCTTTGTTAAAGCATACACAAAACATCACCACAACTCTAATCAACAGGGAGCTTTGAAAGTATGATTTTTGAAAGACAAGGAAATTGAAAGAACAGATTGAGCAATATGCTACTTGATCGTGTTTTCTAAATTTTACTTGAAAGGATTCTTATGTTTAGGCTGTACTTGAACAGCTGGGAACCTTTGCTGTTTAGAGAAAGTTCTTGTATTAGTTACTCTTCTCACTGCTTACAAAATGTCTGACAAAAGAATCATAAAGAAGAGTTCATTTTGATTCACAGTTTGAGGGTTAAATTTATCATGATGGAGGAGGGGCCCTGGCTTGTGCATGAGGCAGCTGGTCATATTGCATATGCAGTCAGGAAGCAGGGATGAGGACTGGTACTGTTTATTTTTTCCGTTTTATTCAACATGGGACCCCATCCCATAGAATAGTGCCATCCATACTCAGGTGGATCTTCCCACCTTAGTTAAAACTCTGAAAGCACCAGGACAGCTGAGAAAAACAGAACTAACTATGGAAAGTTTTCTGACCCATCTGGTTCTGCAGTCTCTCTTACCTGCAACCCCACAGCCACTTATAAAACTATTACTCAGGGGCTAATATTAATTATAAACTTGTTGGCTTATGGCTCAGGTTCATTACCAACTAGCCTTATAACAAACTCAATATATTTTCATTAATCTGTGTATTGCCACATGGCTCCATGACTTTACCTGTGTCCCATTGCATCTTGCTTTCTTGGGTGGCAGCCTGTAGCTTCTCTCCATGACTCTGCTCTTCTTTGTCTTATCTCTGCTTGCATTTCCCACCTGCCTCTAAGCTGCCTTGCTAGAGGCCCAAAGAGTTTCTTTATTAATAAACAGTAATAAGTATATTCACAGTGTACAGAAAGACATTCCACATCACCCCACCCTGTCCTTTTTGTAGAAATACTCATACACATAGCTTGCTGTGAACCTTAGAATATCTCCTACTATGGAGTGAAGAGTGTGTTTTTTCAAACCTTGAACATTGAATTTCCATCTGAGTTTCTTTGACTAATATCATCTTAGTAAGGGGGGGCGGGCACCTTGAAATGTGAACGTGATTTCCTTGAGATTCTTGTCCTTTTACTATCACTAAAAGAAGCATTTGGTCACAGGAAACAAGTTACAGAAGATCTGAGCCCAGTTACCAGCCTGGGGTTAGATCACTCTGAGCCCAGCTACTGTCAGCAGATACACAGAAGCACAGGGAAAGTAACCAAAGGACTGTAGCTCTAAGCTACACAAAGATCCACATCCAAACCTAGCTTTGACACATGATATTTAAGGGTATTTTTCTGAAAACAAGTGTTCTTAGTGCTAGCATCATTTAGATTCTTTTTTGTTCCTTCTTTAAAAAAACACTTGACTTCTAAGTACTGTTTCAACTGTTGGTACCTAAAAACTACATATATAAACTGATAATTATTACTTTCCTTATAGCAAAAAAGATCCACTTTTCTTGTCGTCTGACATTACAGAAAGACAGCTGTCTCAGGGCCTTTGCATTTGCTATTCTCTCAGCCCAGAATCCTGTATGTCTGCATTATTCACACATTCGCTCACCCATTCACCACTTCCTCTCTCTAAATGTCGTTTTCTCAGTGTGGTGTTTCCATGACAACCATATATAGCATTTCAACTTTCCTGTTACACCTTTCTTTGCCTTCCCCAAAGCTATTTTTCTCAAAAGAGTTTCACTTCAACTTAATATGTACAATACTGTATTAATTATTAGAGATATCTATAAAGAGATTAAGTTGTTCCATTGCAAATAATTGTCCCCGCCTATGAGTTTAATAAAAAGTGCTGATTGGCTAAAGGGATACAGGAAGTGTGGGCAGGGCTACCAGACTAAGAAGACTCTAGGAACAGGTGGAACAGAGCAGAATGCCAGAGAGAAGCCAGAAGAAACAGAGAACAACTATGCTGCTCTGAGAGAAGGTACCGAGCTGCATGACTGAACAGGCTAAGAGTCCTGGGTTAGATTAAGGGTAAAGAGTTAGCAAGTTATATGCCTGGGCCTTAGGTTGATCAGCCTAAAACTATTGTAAGCATCTGTGTGTCTCTGCAGATCTGTGGGTCTGCGGGTCTAAACCTTGTGGCTAGGCCAGAAAGTTTGGGCTGAAACCTCATACTACAGATATCAATTAGTTTTATATTAAGTATCTCCCCTTATTAGGTTTTCAGATCCATAAAAATAATTTAAATGTTTATTATTGGTTTGCCTAGGCTAGACCCACAGAGAACAGTTCATAAATAATGCTTAACGAATAAGCAATGTTCCATGGTTAAAATACAAGGGCTGATAGAAAGTGGGCTACTACATAACACTCAAATTGATACTTTATTAGTAAGAACTCTCTAGAAAACTTGTGTAGATATCTAGGCAGATGGTAGATAGACATGTAGAGAAAGGTTTGGGAAATGGAGGATATAGTAAGGGCTGGGGAATAGCTGAGGGAAGAGTTAGGAAGCCAATGAGTAATTCAAAAAGTGACACACATACACAGAGAGGGATAAAAGGAAACACAAAACTGCCAAACCTATGATTGTTTATATGTGAGCTGTGGTGGGAAAGAAACTTCTAGTTCCTGCCTTGGGTAGCTGTGTAGATACTGTAACTAACCACTGAGTTTGGGATAATGGAGAAGAGAAGGCTGAAGGACACGCATGGAGGGAAGAATGTAAGGAGAAGGTGCCAGTGAGTCAACAGATATCTACTAAGAATTTGACATTGTGGTTCTGGGGATGGAGATGAAGATTTGGGAGCCATTATTCTAGATTCTGTGCATAGTGTACAGAGCGGGAAGAGGGAAGGGTGACTAGAACAGTACCACTATAGGAAAATGCATGTCAGAGCAATTGTGAAGACAGGTAATAACCAACTGTTAGAGAGACGGAGAAAATCAGGAAAGAGTAAAACAAGTCAGAAAGACAGAGAGAAATAAAAGGTTCACACTGGATTCAGCATATGGCAGCCAAGAAACACAGCGTGCTTCTCAACAGGAAAATCTTCAGTACTTTCTCCATGAAGGAAGCCCTTAGACAACATCCTATGGTGTCAAAATAAGTCTTTTGTCTGTTCCATTTGAGACCCAAGTTCTGCTCCATGGAAAATGGAAAACATTCCCAATACTTAAAATAAGAAATTATTATTGTGTTAAAGCCAAATACCCACAATCCCTTTATCTCATGAAACACATGGTTTTCTGGAATATTCTGATACTGGAGTCAAGAAAACCTGGTCTAGCTTAGGGCCAGTTGCTGCTGAAAGATAACCTTGTACAGCATAGGGGTTTTCTTTGAATTCAATTTTCCTTTTTTGTAAACCACAAGCTGATCTCAGAAAGAATATACAGAAAGTACTTATTTACCTTTTAGCTGTAAAAATTTCAATTAACGAAACAATGCTAGATATTTATTAAAAGTACCATAGTTAGGAAACGTATATTCCATTCTAATAACCATTTTCCTTTTGGGTACACTCCATTTCTCTACATTATCCTTTAGAAAGCATAGACACCTAAACAGTGCACCAGCTCTCTAATGGGGTTGTGACTAATGCAGAGTACATATGAAGGCAGAACAAAACAGACTATACATCTGTTGTAGCTGCTGGCTGTTGTCAAGGTACTAGTGATTTCTTTAGTATTCCTTCTGCAAAGAAACAGAATTTCAAATATAGATCACATCGTATTCATGGCTACTTAAGGTTATAAAAAACGGATACAGATCATCATATTAACCAAGGGTAATGAAAACAAAATAATATGCTTCACAAGAAACCAATTCCATAATATTTGTTGAATATAGTTAATTTTTAAAACAATTTATTTTGTGTATTTTATTACTAAGACCTTATTAGTTTTGCAAACATGGCTCAAATGCCAGCATCAACACAATTATCTTTGTCTTTTAATGGAACTAATGGTCCGAAACACAAGCCCAGTGGTGGAATGTGCTTGGCTAGCCTTGTGAGTCCCTGGTTCTATCCCCAGTATGACCAACCCACCAGATAAACAGAGATGTGATAGATTTCTAGGTTCCTGTTTAAACCTAAAAAGGCAGTGAATGTTCCCAGTGGAGATCTTGGGAGCTTTGTCGTTCATCTTGAGAACTTCTCTAAGGTAGCAGCACTGCCTTATTTAGCCTAAGGCTCAAAAAATGTATTCATGGAAAATCAATACCCCAGTTTATCTAGAGACCCCACATAGCCTCAGCCAAGCTGTAGACCCAGAAGTTGTCCAAAAATTACCAACTTCCTGAATTCGATATTGGATTGCTTAGCAAAATGATCATGTCAATAGTTAACTGAGATAATATCATTTTAAATAATAAATTTCCCTATGTACTCAGTGCCCTTTGGTATTTCTGTTTTCTGTAACTGCTTTGCTCTGGGCCTCACTGACTACAAGGCACACGTCATGGTAGAGCGCTGCTTAGAGCAAAATTAGTTTATAATTTTTAAAAGTCTACAAATAAAATTTATCCAGTGAGTGATGGTTTTCGCAGCTTAACTCACTGATACTCTATTAAGGGTAATGCTGCATCCTAGGCTATATGTCAGGGTCTGGATACATTTTTTGGATTATTGTGATCCAGGCAAGTGGTGCCGTTCTCACCCTCCATGTAACGTGAATAATAGTTAGGGTAGAGATAAAAGAATCTAACAGGCATAAGCTTGACTCTAAAGATACATGAAGGGATGAAGAGTGAGAAGGGTGAAGGAGCATTTAGGAAAGTCCTTCTTGAGGTTAGCAGTGGGCATGGGGCAGGGATGCTGATAAACATCCTGCCAGTCATGCACAATTCCTTACAGCAGGGAATTAAATATTCTCAAATATTTATAGCTTCAAAGTTGAGAAATTGTGCTCCCCCTCTCTTGTGTGTGTGTGTGTGTGTGTGTGTGTGTGTGTGTGTGTGTGTGTGTGTGTGTGTGCATGTTTGACTCAGAAGTCACAGGAGATATTATTTTTGAAAAGCATATCATTAAAATTGCCATCATTCATTAGGAGCAAACATAAAGACCTGGACAAGTAAATGTCGCCTTCAGACCGTAGACCAGAATCCCTCCATTATTAATAAGCCCATCAAAAAACAGAAAGTGAAATCAATTGTCTCCTCCTTTTCTGAGCCTTAAAATCTTTCACAGGATTTAAATGCTTCACTAAGACAGTTCCTTGAAGTATTCTCTTTTCTCAGCAACACTTTAGGAAATTTCTGTAGCGCTCAGCTAAGAGAGACCACGTGATTTAGACATTTAAATTATTATGCTTCTTCATCCACTCAGATTATTTCTGGAGCACTGATCATGTGCCTGGCACCATTAGGATTTCTTGTCTCCAAGATATCAAGTTTAATACTGTGTCTTGTTTCAAAGCAAGAAGATAAGAGTGCAGGGAATTTCATATTGGTTTTGAAATCCCGACAGTGAGCACAGTCTGCTTACCACCCTTGTGCACCTTTGAATACCCCTTCCTGTGTTCTTAGTCTTCAAAGGAAACAGATCCTGTCCATGGTGGAGACATCTGACATGTATCTTCACACTCTCCTTCTGGGACAGCCATATGTAACTGTGCATGGCTTTGTATTAGCAGCTAGTGGGGCTAGCTTTGTATAGGCAGCTGCAATGGAGGTATCCTGATGCCTTTTCCTGAAATATTAGTGTATGTCATAAGTTTAATTTCACTTGTGCCTTTGCTTCATTTTAGTGGTGTCCAGAATCAAAAGATAGGCCTTGGTCTTGATAGGCAGGCACTCTGTCAACGAGCTATGTTTCCAGCCCTTGTGGCACGTTTTGTCCACAGATTTTGTGAGGAAGATGTATGCCAATAGAATTTAATACCAGCGAGTTCATGGTGATAATATTAAGCTGAGACTCGTGGTCATTCAAGATAGAACTCATTAGGTTGATCTAGAAACATATTTTTGTTCCTTGAAACACAAGAAATTTTCTATAGATCTACAAAGATACTCCAAGATGTCAAACCTATTGAAACCAGCCTCATTTTCCATAATGGGCTCCAAGAGAGGATGCCAGGGCAGGCTCTGGTCATGAGAGTACCTGTCTTGGTACCTTCTGTGCCTTTCTCCACTGCAGCCAGATGAGCACTGGGCCAGGGGATGGGAGGCAGGATGGAGTTTTTTATCTGCTCTGAATATCTGAGTACAGACAATTCTGTGCTCATAAGAAACTGAAATATCTGTGTCTTTTTGCTAATTTCATTTGGCTGCTTTGGATTCCAGTCCAATATCTCTTTCATATAATGCATTCCCCTCTGTACTCAGCTGTGGAGAGATTAGAAGGTGGTTAGTAGGTAAACAGCAGCTTGAGAGCTAAAGGGAAAATCAGCAATGGATTTAATATGCTTTCATCTAACCTCTGCAAAACTAGGAGGACAAGGCTTACTTCCTACTTTTCAATAAGAAAACTGTAGTTGGGAGAAACAACCTGAACTCTAACTAAGGTTAGTCTGATCTTTAATTCCATATTCTTTCTCATTACCTGCAAGTCCATGTGGGCTCCCTCTAATGATCTATGAATATTCAAATAAATATTACTTTTTGCCATGGAAAATCTCTGCTCTCCTCAGAGAGAGGGTGCAAGCATGTGGATTCAGTTCCTTTGATGACACGGCATTGCATGTGGCTTTATCACCTGAAGGAGCAAGAAATCTGCTGTGAGTTTGCAAATTTAATTTTAGGCATGGCAGTTATGTCAGTCGGTCTGTCTGCAAAGGGACAAATTAGGACCAGATGACTGTCAAGCTGTTTTGTGTCCCTCTCTGACCCACCTTCTCCACTTAACCAAATCATTGTGGAAACAGAAGACTAGCAAAGAAATTGGTGGCTTCATGTCCTCTATTTTCTGCCTTCTACTTCTCTTTGCCCTTTTTCAAAAAATTGGTGGTAGCCAGGGGCCACCTGCTAATAGTCACGTGTCATTTGAAATATTAAAATAAAGGCCCATTGCCTGCTATTAGGTTTCTAAGAGCCCCTCAGTTTTCCTTTGAGAAGACATGGCTTCTTAAATGGGGTCATTTGGGCAATGTAGTAACATCTGTGGACTCTGGAGCCGAGGTGCTCCAGTCACTCTTCTAGCTACTTACAGCACAACTCTCAGATGTTACTGCACCACATCAAGGCCTCAGTTTCCACATCTCTAAAATGGACTCACTCATCATTTCATTCTATTCTTGGTGCACTGAGCAACTACCACATGCCAGTTCTCAATTCTGTAAAGGGGGACTAGAGGAATGGACAAAACAAGACGGGTCTTTCTGTACTCATTGATAAGAATAATAACAAAAAAACTTGAGATAATCAAGTTAAAATGGGCGAAGATTTGTTTGGCTTCACACCTTTAAGAGGTTTCAGAGTATGGTGGTCAGACCTATTGTTTGGCGATCTGTGGTGAGGCAAAATATGCTGGCAGGGAGTACACATCTCAAAACAGCCAGGAGACAGAGGAAGAAGCAACAAGGTGCCAATGACTAGGACCTACATTTCTTCCACTAGGCCCCGCCTCCTAAAGATTCCACCAGTTCTCAAGCCTTCAATGCAGTGTTTGTGGAGAATATGGAAGCTCCAAAATAAAATAGAAATAGACTATAAGCAGATAGAATTATAACATGTGCATACAGACAAAAATAATTTGAATAAGGGATGGAAAGCTGGGGAAAGAGATAACTGAATTTCAAAATGCAAATAGGGAGGGCGTTTTGATTAGATCATACTGAGATCAGAGTGGTGTGAGGGGAGAGAGACACTCGTATACCCGAGACAAGGCTTGTCAATCAAGGGAAAAAGTTCAGAGAAAAATGGAGCATATCAACTATGCCTTCCTCACTGAACCTTGAAGAAACAAAATGGGATAATATTCATGGCAATGAGATCAATTGTGAACATTAGCTTTTAGCACCGGATGACCAAATTCTGTTCCATCCTTTCCCATATAATACAGATGTCTCCTAAAATAGTTACGGAGTCTAAGCTTAAGAACCTGTGACAACTGAAAACAGGGCCTACTGCTTTTGCTAGGTGAGTTTTCTTAGTGAGGAGGTGCCTCCTTCATTAAGTTGAAGATTGTAGAGAACATAGCTAACTTTTCCACAGCTACACCTCTAACATTTGAAAAACAGTTTCATCCCTGCTTCATAAATTCCTCCAACTCATCCTTATGTGTATAGCTTCCAGGTTTCTCACTTTCATTTGGCCGTTTAAAAGACAGCAGATATACTCATTTTTTTTTTTTTGCAAGACATCATAAAAAAATGGTGAGCTGAGCCTTTCAGGCTTGAACCTCCCCCCCAAAAGATTTTTAATAAATTGCAGAATCCTTATGTAAAGGGCAGGGTGTTCACTCTTCTTTGTGAGTACCTACCACGCCTGCTTGTCACATACAACCACAGCTTGCACCAGTTTAAAATGCATCTGTAGTCAAGGTAATGGAATACTTCTTGAGACTGGGATGAGGAAAAGAACTGAGGTGAAGAGTGTTAAAAGGCCATGCTGTATATTAGTACTTGGATATTAAAAGAACATTAGGCCAATGGGAATAGGTGAAGATTGAAAGACCTACATTCCAGTTTATATGAGGCAGCCAGTTAGGTTTTGCTACTTAGTTACATACCACCTCCATATTTACCATACCAGCCACTGCATAAACATAAGCCATGGCCACAAAGCTTACAGAGCACACACGGGCCAGCACAAAGTCATTATTGCTGCTCAAAAATGATGCCAAGGGAAACAAATCATAGTGGTGGTAGATAGATTGGACCAAGATGCTTGCTCCCCTTTGGTTAGATTTCTGAAGCAATGTGAAGGTTCTTCATTGTGATTTCTGAAGCAATGTGAAGGTTCTTCATTGTGGAGCACATGCCCATATAAGAATCATTTCCTCTGATTCATTTGTTCTAGAAGCACAGATATTGTAAATCATAGGTAAACTCAGAAGAGAATGGTAAAGAGAGTCTGCATTTTGGACTGTTTATCCATTTGCTTCACTATTTAGGTTTTTAAAACTCTTAATAATTAAACTGAATGTAAGTGGCTAGGTGAAAGAATAATTGGGATATCTTCCAGAATGATTGAGCATGAAACAATAGTCTTTGATGGCAATTCATAATGATTTATCTACTAGTCTGTGCTGGGAAGACGTAGCCACCTCATCATCCTTCCCATGATGCTACTCCAAGACTTAGTTTCCTAGGAACTGCCAGTTGGCTGCATCATTGGGGCAAAGTGGTGAGCTAGTTTCTCATTAGTTAATCTACTTTACTGACAAGTAAACTGGACAAGTCCAGGAATCTTGTGTGGGCTGGTCCAGTCCAGGACACCTAGAAATCTGACACTGAAACTGTCCAAATGAGGCAGGTTGCCATCTAGGGATCCAGACACTCTCAGACACAAAAACTTGCAGATTCATTCTGCATGACTCAGCTTTTGCTGTTGTGGAAAAGGTGTTCGCAAAATTTTACTGACTTCTGAAGTTTGTGTGTGTGTGTGTGTGTGTGTGTGTGTGTGTGTGTGTGTGTGTGTGTGTGTGTGTGTGAGAGAGAGAGAGAGAGAGAGAGAGAGAGAGAGAGAGAGAGAGAGAGAGAGAGAGAGATTACTATTTTTTGAGCTTTCTATGCTCAGCTAAAGCCCAGACATTCTTCAAAGGCAGACTCTTGCATAATGTTTTTAGTGACAATCAAAATACATGGTAATCTCTCTTTTCCTGAACTCGTAGAATTCCTCTTGTTTGGATCAGTGAATCTCAAACTTCAGGTGCATAGAATCTTCTGGGGATCTCCTCAATACATAGTGTGTCTGGGTCTCTAATAGGCTGGCCGGGGATGCACTCTTTGATCGTGACCTTGACATTTCTCTGAATGTCCCTTAAGCTTTTCAAGGACTTTCTAGCTCCCTTCTTTTGTATACTCTCTAGCACCCCGAATAGTGCTCTTCAGACAGGCAGTGCTTGATAAATACTTGTAGGAAGTGTGCTAATTCCTTTCCAGCATTTATGTGCTCAATAATTGTTATTTAAACTAAATAGACGACAGGCCTGAACCAGGCTGTAATTGGCTAGCGAGAGAGGAGAAAAAGCAAAACCAGACTAAAACAAAAAACTCCAGACTAAATCTAGGCTCTGTCTTATTCAGAGAAAAATGGTATGCAGAATCGATACCTTTATACTCCCATCAAATAGCTTGCGACACACTCTGTTTTTATCCCTACTTGGAGGCGGGAGATTTTCAGTCTGAAGGTTTTGTTTTGTTTTAATGTCTACGGTCACAACAGGTGAACCTATTTGGGGGGTGTTGTTCAAAAGGGGTAGGAAAGGCTAGTTGGTTCCTCCTGCAAAGCTCAGTGGGAAGGAGTTCTGGGATGCTTGAGATAAGGATCACATTCAAATAGCGCTTTTGGCCTGCTTTCCAGTGGCCTTCACTTCTTGTCCACGTGCCTGACCAACAACAATGCACGTTTACTCAGCCAGCGGCTTCCTAACCGTGGTTTTGAAATGTGACTCTTTTTTTCTTCATAGTCTCATCTTCTTAGAAGCTGGACTCAGAGCTCTTCCCACATGACTTGGCCCCAACCAAATATATAGGACACAGATGTTCATAGACAGGAACCATTTCCCCACAGTGAAGGAGAAGCATCGATGGCAGAAGGGAAAAGTACAAGGGAGCAGACTTAGTTACCGGGAGAGGTATGGAGGCTCAGGGCTGGACAACAGTGTGAGTCAACTCTTTTGACAAAGGGATTCACTCCATTGGGGCATCTCACTGAACATGGTGGTTTTTACAGTGCAACAAATTCTCTCACTAGATTTGATATTCCTCCCTTTGTACAACTAGAACCATCCTTCTGGATTAGAAAACAACCAGAAACTGTCTTTGGAAGGCTACAGCTAGCTGTCCTTTGGATGTTTGATCCTGGGGTCGGGGAGATGCTTGAAGGTTTCCTTAGAGCCTTCCTATGACACTATATGAGCATGTAGTCCCACCCCAGATGTTATTTCTAACCCTCATCAGCTGGATTTGAAGGGAAGCTGTAGAGTCAGGTAGGATTTATTGATTCATAGTCATCTTGGCTGTGGAACTGTTACTGGGCTTGGGGTCAAGGGGGAACATTTGGATCTGCAGGGCAAGGAGAACATTCTAAAACCTAGAGCTGCTTCTGGAAGGAGCAGAGAGAAACAATGAAGCTATGGTGGCCTCAGATCCTGCAGAGACCAAACCCTGGGTAGCACAAGTCTCTGGTTACTGCACTTGCTCTGCAGTCTGTCTTTACTGCAGAGCCTTGTGGCCTCCGGCTGCAGGTGGCCAAAGATGCCCCACAGGCCCCAGCAAAGGTGTGCCAGGTGGCCTCCTTCTCTCTGCTTAGCCCTAGGCTCTGCAGTGGGGACCTGGGCCAGCTCTGGGCTGGCTGCCAACAGCCGCTTGCAGACTGTCTAAACACAGACTCTGCTGGCAAGGAAGGAACACGCAGTAAAGCTGGGATATATGCTGTCTCTTGCTTTCACTTTCCAGTTTTTCAGACCTCTAATCTTTATGATGTAGGGCTCCTGATTCCTTCCGTGTTGCTCCCCAAGCCCCGCACCATATTTATCCCCTGAAGTGTTTATGTCCTTTTGGGTGGCTCCTCATGTTATCAGTGCAGTTCTTAGGATCCTGAACTAGAGGGATATTTCAGTTGCTGTCTATTTGACCTCTAAAACCGCTTGAACATCCTTCTAGAGAGGCTTCCCCGGGGACAGAGTCTCAGGATGCCCTTGGCATATTGAATTCTTTCTGCATCTTGATGAACCTTCTTTGGAATGATGGTTTTTCTTCCTTTTTCTATTTTAGAGAGTTTTGTATAAAGTAGCAAGTGAGAGAATATGATGCTTCATCTACTCTAATGTGGCCAGGAATTATGGGGACTCTTGTTAAAGTGCAAGACCTGGGGTGAGGCCTAGGATTCTGTGCCTCTACCAAACTCTTAGGATAAGTGGATAGAGAAGAGGCTGATGAAGAAGAGAACAATTGGACCATATGAAGTACCAGGTGTGCGTATCATTTTAGTTATAGATTTGTCCTTGAAAGAAAAGCATACTTGCCTCTTAGGAGGGGCTGTCTTGCTACATCCTTAATTCAAAGCAAGTCATTACAGCGTCTATGGAGAATAGGGAAGGTTAAGAGGGAATGTCCTTTCTTCTCCTGTAGAACTGGGCCCTGGATTCAGAGGGAGAGTCTGATCCTAGCCACGATGAACAGTAACTGCGTTTAGTTCCTTCCTAGGCCAAGATGATGTACAAAAGAAGATCTGGTTAAAAGCCACCGAGAAAGATAACATGTGAGAAGCAGCAAGGAGGAGAATGTTTCTGGCAGAGCTGTCCCTAAAGCCAAAATCTGGAAACAGCTCATGTGTCTAACAGCAGCTGCGTAACTGAGTAAGCTGTGTTGGAATCAAACAATGAAATAAATTATTGTAACATGTAGTTCCTGGGCATGAGTCTCATAGACAAAATGACAAACAGAAAAAGCTAAATATAAGAATATATACGGAATTCATCCTTGTTTATGGAATCCAAAGTCCAGCAAAACTAACCAGAAGTTAGAAAACTGATATCCTGAGAAGTTCATCTCTGCTGAAGAGGAATCTGTAAGGGAATCTGTGGGTTTCCAGAAGCTCCTTCGTGTTGATCAAGGGCTTCCCCTGTCAGTTTACTAAGCTGGATATTTAAAATTTGCATAACTTGCTATGTATATGTTTTAATAAAAAGTACTTAAAGCTAAAAATTAGAGATGGCTTAATTCTAATTTTACCTGACCCCCCCCCTTCACATTTCTAGCCTGTCTCTTCTCTCCTGCATCTTTCATAGAATGAAAATCTGTGTAGTCCCTACCAGCCATCCTCTCTGATCTGCTTCTTGCTAGTTTCCCAGGTACTTTTGCTAGATCACATATCAAAAATAGAAGCTGCCTTCTCATCACTTCTTCACGGAAGGTTCAGGCTGCATTATTTGCAGCTCACAGAGCTGCCTTCTGGGCTCTAAGCCTTTTCTGCACAAGCTCTGTGTCTTCTGGACACCAAAGTCCTCTTTAGGCTTCATGATCCTGAACTGGAAACCTCTCTAATAAGTGCAGGGTCAAATTGCTGGATGATGGCTTCCCCATGGCCACACTGATGGCACCTCCTCCTGTCCTTCCTAGCCCATATACTCTAATCCCTTTTTGAGACCAAAAGCCACATCTAATTGGATCAGAATTACATAAAACTGGCTGGAAGGAGTGGTGGCTATTCAGGTGAAGGTCCCCTGAGGCTGCCAGCCTCTTCCTCCTGTGATTCAATAAACCTAGACACGATGCTCTTCTGCAGGCAGGAACTTGAGTGCATGAGGATGGTGTTGGACAATACAAATGCACAGTGCTGCCTACAGGTTAGTTGAATGCTTCTATTCCACGTTAGTGTTTCTGCAAGAATGAGGTTGTACATGTCCTTAGCTAATGTCAGCTGTCACAGTAATGCTGTTTCATAAACCTCAAAACTTATGTCTTCAAACAACCCTTTACTATTTCTCAAGTTACTTTTTCAGTGGGTGTTCCTTCAGTCCCGGGCCCAATTCTTTAGATCTCAACTGGGCTGGACTGAAAATTTCTAGTAGGCTAAAAATGACTGATCTAGCCTTCTTACCCATGCTTGCTTGGAAGTCAACTGGCTACTGCATGGGGCAAGAAGGCTTGGTCGTGCTGATACTGATACGAGGGGACTTTGTACTAACAATTATAGCACTAACACTAGAGACCAGATTCTCAGATATGAGTGTCAGCTGGAAGGAAAAAGGTGTTTAAGAAAAGAGAACAGAAGGAGACTCAGGCTGACAGCCTGCAGCGGGCAGGATTTTTTTTTCAGGTTGTTGGAGGGGTATGGGGCCCAAGATTGTTATTCACAAAGATGGGGCTCCTTTGCTTTTTAAAGGCTCATCCCCATTGGTTTAGGGACTTTCCCATGGGAGGTGCAGAGCAGTGACTGGACTGTCCTTGGGGATTCTAGCTTGTGTGATGTTGTTGCTTGTTGTTTTGTGTTTTTGTTTGTTTGTTATGTTTGGTGGGGTTTTTTTTCCCTCGTGGTAAGAAGGACTAAAGGACATTGCCATTTCACTGATTGTTGATGAAGAGGAGGGAAACTTAGTGGCTAACAGTTTTTATCGGGGTGAGAACATTATGGAGACAAAATTCCAAAAATAAAAGTAGAAGTCCCTTACTTGAGCTTGTCCCCAATGACTTGGGATGTTTTATGCAAAAACCAAACTTCCTGTGACCTGTGGCACCTTGCCCTAAATGGCCAATCCCAAGAAGGAGAACTGGCACTGTCAAGTCAACTGGTTATCAAAATCCAGATGTGGACCTATCCAGACAAAGAATGACCACAGAGGAACAAAGGTAAGAGAAAGTGAACCTCCATTAGCTGCTGTAAAAGAACCTCAGCTCCAACTGTGGGGTGATTCTCTCTGAGAACCCTCTTGGCCCATTTTTTTTTTTTTTACTAATTTACATATACATTACACATCTTTTTATATCAATTCTTATCTCATAAAAACTTTTATTTCATTTACCTCTGGTTCACAGTTCCGGCATGACATTTTGGTGGGCCACACAGAGAAGCCTCTCCTTACCGACCTTGGGCCCTTGTCTGCTTCTAAATACTTTTATAGCTGCCCTCTTTTACATCTTTGGTCCATCCTTCTCTGCATCACATCCACGAGAATTTATCTCCTCTCATTCCCAAGAGACTCTATTTTTATACCATGTGTCAATTTTTCTCTAGCAAACTTGTCTGAGCACTGTTACAGGGTGCTTGCTAAGGGTTTAAGAGAAAGAGGAAAGGTGGTCAAGGTCAACAGAGGGCAGGCTTGGACTTGACAAACCTTATTTTTTTCTAGCACATTCTATTAGTTCTAACAAGTCATAGGTCAGATACAAGTCTGCATTGGGACCGGAAACACTACAAAATCACATTGCAAAGAATGTGCCTACAGTGAATTGGAGGAGTCAGGGCCTTCTTGACAATGAGTGACATGTAACTAGGCAGTAAGGCATCAAAAATTCGGTCCTTTTTCTCTTAAAATGAAAGGTATGTATTGTTGCATATGGCCGTTTTCATGTAAGCACATAATGCCCTTTGAGAATAACCCACATAGCCCACTATTGATCCTTTCTCCTCTTTCCTCCCTTCCCTTCCATTGGTCTCTTTTTGCCCCCAGGTGCTGGTACCTCTCTTTTTGTGGCATTTGCATATACACAACTTGCTTCGATTTACAAAAAGTTGGACCCAAGGTCTCCTCTCTTCCATAGTGTATTTATGTGAGATGCAAGCACTCTGTCCAGTCCTCCTGGGCTGTAGGTGTGGCAAGGACCTTAGAAAACTAGTCAAACTTGTTTCTTCAGTCATCCTTTGTGTATTGCTCCTCTGTGACAAATGCATGTCAGTGTGGGTGAGCAAATGAAAGGAATTGTCACGGATGTTTCTGCTCATAATACAAGTTTTAAGATTTCCTAGAAGAGCCATAAGCATGGATGCATGTCAAGTAGTTGATGGAGGGATGCTTCTGAGCAGCAGTGGGGGTCTGGGTATGTAACGAAAACCTTCTGGGGTCCAGCCCCGGATAGGTTTTTCTCTCAGAGCTTCAGCAGAAGTACATCTTCACCAGTGGGATTTCTACTAATCTCTCCTCTGGAATCAAACTTAGAGCAATTCCTTTTCAATACATCTTTATTGATACAGCAATGACATGGTAATGCAACAATGAAGGTATTCATCTCATATACCACAACCAGGCCAGTTCCCTACCAAGGCCATTAGGTCTGGGGTTGCTAGGTGACTGAGTAAACAATGGAAGAGACCTTGCAGCTCTTTGACCTGCTAATGCACTTCCCTAGGAGAGATTTCCTGAAGGCTTAGTTTGCATTCCTAAACTTTCAAGATAGGATCTAGTATTAATAATCCAGGTGCAGGGAGGCCTTCGAAAGCTTGCTTGGCTTAATTAGCTCTGGATAGCTCTTTATCCAGAGAGGTGACTTTATGAAAAGTTAGTTATCTTGTCTGTGGCTGACCTTGGATACCAGAGAAAAGTTTCAAATGAGTTACTACTTTTTTCACTAGCAAGGATAACTACAGGGAAAACAGTAAGTCTGATCTGGGCAGGAGCAACGAAGAAGGTCTGGAAGATTTTATTTATGTGACTGTTTTCTCATCAGAATAGGAAGGATATATATCCATAAATTCTAAGGAAATACCAGATAGAGGGGGCTGAGTTCATATTCAGGAATCCTCTGTAGGAAGAGGTCAGCACCTGCAAGAACAATTAACACCAGGACTCCTTGAGATCTTGGCTTTCCCTGTGTCATAAGCTCTTGGCTCTGGTGGGTCAGCCTTGTGGTGCCAACGTTCCTATTTCATATTTCTGTGGCTTCTAGCAGGTATGATTGAATTGGTCCCATATTGAGACAAGGAGGCTACTCTTTTCAAGTGACAGATTGTCTTTGACTGTGGCTCTAAAAGCCTGGCATAGTATCTCCATTGCTATGATTCTCATTAATATGGGGCAATGTTTGAGGGAAGGATGTAGCTTGAGCTTTTACCAGCCAGTACTCAGAGAAGTTCGAGAGAAGCTAATTTTTGAACTTTAGATAATTAGAGAAATTATGTAAAAAAAACCTATAAACTATCTCTATGCATTTGATGAGTTCTGGTGTCTGGTAAATAATTTTATTGTGGGCAGTCTTGGGACCTATAATTAGACTCTCAATAGAGGCAGATTTGGGCTTTATGTGAGGGGAGAATTTTGGATAGTTAGAACAATATGAAAATAAGGAGCTTGCTCTTAAAGTATGAATTCTTTAATACATAGAGACTGGACATCTGCTGGGTGGATAGTAGAAGACAGTGCTTAGGTTCCTCACAGAAGAGGAGGCAATAATGGGGAGCCCACCTCCGTGAGTACACAATAGTCTGACTAGAGATGGGGGCGGGGGGGAAGAAAGTCAAGGAAAGCACATTCCTCTTACCAGGAGGCTTTAGCTCCAATTCCTTCGTTGTATCCTGCTTTGGCTGGCTGGGCACTGGCAGAAGCTGCAAAGGATCATAAAAAAGAATGGTCACTATGTGTACCTCCTTTTTAGCCCCCAAGCTCCATTATTCAACAATATCTTGAAAACTACTAGAAGTATGTATCATCAAATGTATGGATTTTCTTTCCCTCTTTTATTAAAAATAGATTCTTTTTCAGACAATATAGCCTGATTATAGTTCTTTCCTCCTTCTCCTTCTGCTTCTCCCAGTGTCCCCCACCCACCCACATCCAGATCCGCTCCTTTCGGTCTCGCATTAGAAAAAGAGGAGGCTTCTAATAGAACAACAGAACATAACAAAAATGTAACAAGCTAAAATAAAAACCACAAAGTTGGACAAGGGAAGCCAACAGCAGGAAAAGGGCCACAAGAGAAGGCCCAAGAATCAGAGACCCACCCATTCACAACACTCATATGTCCCATAAAAATGCTAAACTGAAACCTATAATACATATACAGAGGATCTATCACAGACCCTTATAGGTTCTTTGCTTACTATTTCAGTCTCTGTGAGTTCTTATGAGCTTTGCTCAATATGTTTAGAAGGCCTTGTTATCCTGGTATCCTCCGTTTCCTCTGGTCTTATACTCTTTCTGCCTCTTCTTCCTAAGGGTTCCCTCAACTCTGAGAAGAAGGATTTGATGGAGATATCTCACTTAGAGCTGTGTGTTCCATTATCTCTCACTCTCTGTTTAATGTCTGGTTGTGGGTTTTTGTATTTGTTTCCATCTGCTGAAGGAGGAAGCATCTCTAATGAATCAAGGCATTGATCTATGAACCTAGCATCTATAAGTACAGCAGAATATCATTAGGAGTTACTTTATTGTTCCTTTTGTAAAAGAACAGTAGTATTTGATTTTACCTCAGGCCACTGGGATATCAAGTCTCTGATACACAAGCAGTATTGGGTATGAGTTTCGTCGTGTGGAGTAGATCTTAATTCAAATCAGATAGGGTTAATTATCCCAAAAGCTTTGTGTAAAATTGCCATAGCATATTTTTCAGGAAAGACAGAGTATAGATAAAAAGTATTGTGCCTGGTTTGGTGTTTACATTTCTCTTTTGGTAGTGTGCAGAATTCTTTTTCATACCAAATACACTAAACATAGGGATGATGGTCTCCACGTCTAATAAACCGTGTGCGTGTTGTCTTCAGCAGTAGGGACTTGCTGTCAGTTTGTGGAGAGAAACCTATTGTCTTGGCAATAGCCTGGGTTGTTTGAATATTTCTATGGGATCCCTTTGGCCAGCAACTCAGTACTGGAAACTTTATTTGGTGGCAAGAGATGGACAGTTGGGTTTCCATCTTCATCATTATTTGGAGACATCTTTAGGGTCCCTTCAGATATTTTAGGAAGTTTCCACTGCACTAGGTTTCCATATCACCCCTCAAATGGTACACAGTTTTAGCTGTCTCTCTCTGCATTCCCTCCCTCAACCCCATCTTCCCTCCCTCTTCTCACCTAATCCTCCTGTTTCTATCCTCTGTGCTGCCAGTCTACCCATAAAATCTCTTCTATTTCTACCTCTCAAGGAGATGCCCCCAGTCACTCCCTCTTTGCCTAATCTCTGAGTTATGGATTATATCTTGATTATCATTTATTTAATGACTGATATCAATATAAAAGTGAATACATACTATATTTATCTTTCTGGGTCTGGGTTACCTCTTTCAGGTTGATTTTTTTTCTCTAGTTCCATCCATTTGCTTGATATGTTTTTTTTTGTTTTTGTTTTTGTTTTAAAAGCTCAGTGGTATGCCATTGTGCAATGTACCACATTTTTTCAAAAATCGATTATTTGGTTGAGGGACATCTAGACTGTTTCCAATTTCTGGCTATTATAAAGAGAGAAGCACCAAAGTGGTTGAGCAAGTATCCTTGTGGTAGGATGAGTCATCCTTTGAGTTTATGCCCAAGAGTGATATAGCTTGAGATAGATTGATTACCATTTTTGTGAGGAATTGCTATAATGATTTCCATAGTGGCTATATAAATCTGTGTTCATTTCAGCAATGAATGGGTTTTCCCCCTTATTCTACATTCTTGCCAGCATGCTATATTATAGATCTTAGCCATTTTGACAGGTACAGATAGACTCTCAAAGTAGTTTTAATTTTCATTTTCCTGATGGGTAAAGCTGTTGAACGTTTCTTTAAATGTTTCTCAGTAATTTTAGCTTCCTCTATTCACAGTTCTCTGTTTAAATCTCTACCCCACTTTTACTTGGATTATTTGTTTGTTTTTTTAAATATCTGATTTGTTGAGTATTTTTATATAATTTGTATATTAGTCCTATATTGGATGTGGAATTAGTAGAAATCTTTTCCTATTCTACAGAATAGGTTGTTTGAATGACAGTGTCCTCTGCCTTAGAGAAGCTTTTCGGTTTCATGAGGTCCCATTTATTAATTGTTGCTCTTAGTGCATTAGTTGACAGTGTTCTGCATTAAGGAAGTCTTCTGCTGTGACAATGTGTTCAAGGCTATTCCCCACTTTCTCTTATGTCAGTTTCAGTCTATCCATTTTTATCAAAGAACCCATTCTTTGACCCATTTGGAGATGAGTTTTGTGCGCAGTGGGTGAGAAGTATGGGTATGTTTGCATTCTTCTACACAAAGCCATCCAGTGATGCCAGCACCATTTCTTGAAGGTGCTTTTTTTTTTCCAGTGTATATTTCTAGCTTCCATATATATATGGAATATACATACATATATATGTATGTCAGGTTTGTCCATACATTTCTAGAATTATTTCTGTGTCTTTAATTTGATTCAATTAATCAACATCTCTGTTTTAATGCCAATACCATGTTGTTTTTATGACTATAGCTTTGAAATACAACTTGAAATTGGAAATTTTGAGATGACCAACAGTTCTTTTCTTGCTCAGGTTTTTTCTTCTCTTCCTTCCTTCCTTCCTTCCTTCCTTCCTTCCTTCCTTCCTTCCTTCCTTCCTTCCTTCCTTCATTTCTTTCTTTTTGTAACATTGAATTTGAAGCTGAGAATTGTCTTTCAAGATCTATGAAGAATTGTGTAGAAATTTTTGTTGGAGACTGTGAATCTGTAGAACTGCTTTTCGTAGGATGACAATTTTTACCATGCTAATCTTACCAAGTCATGAGCATGGGAGATCTTTCCACCTTTGATATCATCTTCAGTTTCTTTTCTTGGTGTTTTAAAGTGCTTTTTTTTTTTTTTAATCATACAAACCTTTTACTTTCTTGGTTATAATTACTCCTCCATTTTTAAGGCTATTGTGATTTTTTTTCTCAATCTGCCATTTGTATATAAAAGGGCTACTGATTCATGTGCATTAATTTCATATCCTGCTACTGCCTTCAAAATGCTTGAAAATGTTTATCAGTTGTAGGAATTTCCTGGTAAAGTTTCTCTAATCAATACAGGAAACAGGGATTTTTGTCTCTCAGTAAAATCACTTGGGAACTTTTTAAGAATTCCACATCTCATCTTCAAATTTAAATGGGCAGGTGCAGAGAGCTCCAATTTTTATACATCTTGGGTAACTTTATTCCAAAGTAGGATATTTTTGTCTTAGGACAGCAGTTCACAGATATTAGTTCACTTCATAATCACCTAGCACATTTACTGAACCATAGATTGTTGAGTTTTACTCCCAAGGTTATCAGGTTCCACAGTTCAGGGATTGGCTGAGTCCCATTTCTTTCCATCTCTCAGAAGATGCTTATGTCTGAGGCCAGAAGTGACACTTAAGCATTTCTGTTGATATTCAGAGTTATTTGTATGCCAATCACTGGAGATCTTTGTAAGATAAATTCTGATTCCTGATTCCATTGATTTAGGATGACATCTGCAAAACTGCTTTTCTTGTAGTGCCTGGGTGATGTTGATGCTGATACTGATGCTTCTGGTAGGAAGACCACAGTTGTGATATATTGTTTGTAATCTAAACAAACAAAAATTGCCTGAAGACCAGAGGACAGAGCCAGCCATAGAGTTAGCCATATAAGTCAGGCAGTGGTGGCACAACACTTTGGGGTTTAATACTCATGAAACAGAGATCCACCCTGGTGAGTTCAAAGCCACCCTGGACTACAGAAGATTAATCCAGTTTTAAAGAAAAACAAAGTCAGGCAGTGATGGCACACATCTTTAATCTCAGCACTTGGGATCTCACACTTTAGCTCCCATTATTTGAGAAGCATATACGCCTTTAATCCCAGTGTAGGAGGAGTTTTACTTAGAATGTACCAATCTAAGATTAATATTTATTAAAATATAAACCAACACTCATGATACAGGTAACAGTTTATATTGGCACCTGAACAGAGTATCTGAGTGATGGATGATGGATGCCAAACCGGTCTCTCCAGCAGTCAGGAACCAGGAAAACAGGCCTTTCCAGTGTCCCAGTAGCCCCTTATCAGTGGGGTTGGCCACTTCCACTTCAGGAGCCCCGGACCCTGGATAAGCATCTTTGGATCTTATCAGCTGACAAAAACTAAAATATCTAAAGGATAGACAATAAATGCCAAACCAGTCTCTACAACAGTCAAAAACCAAAAAAAAAAAAAAAACAAAAAACCAACCCAGGCCTTCCCAGAGTCCCAAAAGCCCCTTATCAATAGGGTGGGTTAGCCACACCCTAGATAAACATCTTCAGATCTTATCAACTGACACCTAAATCGCACCACATCCCAGCACTAGGAAGGTAGAGACAAGAAGTGGTACGGCTGGGCAGAGAAAGGAATAAAAGTCAGGAGGAAACAGATATTAGACCCTTTGCTTCCCTTCCTTTTCAGCTGAGGACTCAGCATTCAGCCTGAGGATTCCTGGAGACAGAATCATCCCCCTTTGGCCTGAGGATTCAGTAGAGGTGAGAATTTTCTGTAGTGGCTTCTTCCTCTGTATCTCTCAACTTTCAGCTTCACCCTAATATCTAGCTCTGAATTTTTATTATAAGACCAATTAGGATTCGTGCAACACATAGTTTCAGAAATAAGTGTCTAGATTTAGCTCCTCCCACTACCAACTCATCCCACCTGTGCTGATTGGATGTGTTAGCATTCTCCTCGCTAAACCTATGCCTGGGAGCTGGTGCAGAGAAACTGTAATCCATTGTGATGCTTACTAGACAACAGACAGCCTCAGGTAGCTTCTTCTAGGACTATAAGGGCCAGTAAAAGAGAGTCTGTTGTCAGCCTAAGTGAGGTAATTTTCTTAATTAAGCGGAAACCTCTGCTGCTAATATGAGAGAAGTAGCAGATGAAAATGATGGATTTCAAAGTAAGCGGATCTGAGAGTACTTCTCTGTGGAAAAGATACCACGGAACAACTTGTCCGTAAATTAAGAACTTCTGGCATGAAAGTAACATTATGATATGAGAAACTTCACAATTGGAGTGAAATGAAGTGAGAAAAAACCAAAGAACAGCTGTCTTACTTGGGCTTTTCATTAGGCGACAAACACCTGAGATGGTCTGGTTAAAAAGGAAGATAGATTTTGGGCTACAGGTTTTAAGGTGTCCATGCTTGATCAATTGGCAGCATTTCTTGGGCCTGTGGTACCATAGTACACATTTGAAATTGTTTCTAAGCCTTCTTTTATTATTTCTTTGATTGATTATCTTTTTTGTTACAAGAGGCTGAACAGTGATAACTGTTTGCCTATGGGGTCTACTACAGCTGAGCAATACTGCAGGATGGACCAATTGTGACTAACAGTCTATGTATTAAGTGCTTGGGGCGCAGCTTGGTACTATTATGGGGGTTTGGTGAGAGGGTTGCAGACCTCAAAAGAGGATTGTGTGGCACCAGGATTTTCCTCCCAGTTTTGTACTGGCCTCTCACCAGCATGAGCTTCATCCACTATGCCTTTCTGGCGCAATGTACTTTTAAGCCAGAAGATGTGTAATTTCCAAAATAACACCAAGCATTTAACAAAAATTTTACGAGATTGGACTTTATATAGTGAGAATTTCTAGCACTATTTTAAAATAGATTATGTTTTATATTAACATTAGCAATTGTATATATTTTAAAAATTATAATTTATCACTATGATTTATTCAATTATGAGTAAATATTAATACTGTCTTAAATTATTCTCTATCAAGGCCCCTTTTTAGCAAATTTGCTACCTTCATTCTTTCTTCATTCCTTTTTAATTGAGCAGTGAGTATTGTTTTTGAGGAATAGAACATCCAGTAAAACACAACCATCCTAACTTTTTTGCCTGACCTCAGCAGTGACATGTGAGTGACAGTCACTAGATGAAGCTTCCAGAAACATTTCAGAAGAGACCAGCATTCATAATTGATTTACCTATAGCTCATCATCGTTGATTCTACCTTGAACATGGGTGAGAGGTATAGATTTAAATACCTATCAGGGGCCTTAAAGTATTGAAACTGAAGAAGATTCACCAGCCAAGGTTGGCATGGTGAAAAGGTAGGAGGGCCATCAAATTTTGTCCCATCTGTTTAGGAGTGTTGACTTGCAGGACTTTTGTGGCCCCAACGAGCCTTCTATTTACTTATACCATGGTGGTTCATCTTCTGTTTCTTGTATATATAACCATTTGGTATGCTTGGACATTGAACTATCTGTGCTCTCCCTCCTCCAAACTATGATTCCATTTTAGGAATGATTCTGTTATAAAAGACATCAGCAAGAATTGGAATCATCATTTTGAAGCACATTCTAAAACTCAACTCTGGAGTCTCAGCCCAAATGTTTTGGTTCAGATAATCTGGGGTAGGGCCTTATAATTTGCATTTTTAACCAGCCTACACATTGGCCTTTGGAATGGCACTTTAAGTGCTCACTGATTTAGATGCATAAAAGAAAGAAAAATCTGTGATGTTGTGATGATTTCAAGAGAGGGCTCTGAGTCAATGGACACCAGTATTCATTTCACAGACCCTCTAGTGCTATGATTCTGTTTATCCCAGCTGTAAACTCAAAATGATTACACAGCCACTTTTAGGGAATTCTAGGCGTTTCATCATTAAGTAGAAGTAATCCACTGGAAAAATAGGTAGCAAGAAATTTCTTGGGTTCTGGTTCATGTAGCTCAGCATCAATAGCTTCTTCTTCTTCTTCTTCTTTTTTTTTTTTTTTTGTAACATCTGCCTTTCAGAACTAGTCCCATCTAAAGTTTTTTTTTTTTGAAAGCATACCTTTCTCTTCTCTAAAATCCACAAGTTTAAAAGAAACTCAAGGTGACATTGTCTTACCATCCTTTTGTTTTTTTAAAAGACTTTCATACTTTTCTTAACCAATTCTTTCTAGCTTCCCAAAGGAGCTGGAGGAGATTAATATTCCACAAAAGCTAATTTATGATCAGCCACCTCCAATGAGATGACCTTACTGACTCACTCTCTGACTCATGCTCACTTCTCAATACTCATAATAAAATCTTTTTTATAAACACAAAGTCTAATGGAGAAACTCCAAGATCTTCTCGGCTTTAGCTATTAATCTTGCAGCCAGGTAGGAAAAAGCACATATAGAGTTTATAGAACAGTAAATACACGATCAAGTTCCAGCCTTAAGTTTGACTCTGTTGGCCCTTTGCCTTTTACATTTCTTTAGTTCTTTCAGTTAGAGATAAGGTTGACTCCTCCTCAATTACAGATCTTAAGAAACTTAAAATGTGAGATGTTTTGGATCCAAGTAGGGTGATGATGATGATGTTAAGTTTAAAAAACATACCAGTGTTTTAATGCCTGAACCTTGATGTATTAGGAGGTCAATAGTCTACATAATGACCTTCTATGGTCGGACTCAAATATTCCTGCCATTTCACAGCTGTGTAATCTACAGAGAGAACATGCTAACTTGCTTGCATTCCAGCTCCTGGGAGTAAATCAAGAGAAGGAGCCCACCAGAGCTTCTTAATTCTGAGATGTATTAACCAGGTAAAGTCAAACTAAGTCAAACAAAAACATCCAACAGATAGAAAATGACACCTGGAGTACTAGATTCATGATGGTTTTGTCTTATGTAATTTCGACTGAAATCTTAGATCCCTGAAAGAAGCTGAGGCAACATACTTGGTCTTTTTTCTAGTGCCACATAATTTATTTTAGAGTAATGATTTTGTTGAAAACATGCAAAGTAATTCTGTGTATATTTCTCTATGCTTCTTCGATTTAAAATTTTCTTTTATATATACCAACCACAGTTCCTATTCCTTTTCCTCCTGCCACTCACCCCCAGTTTCCCTTTACCTCACTCCCCAATCAATTCCTGAGAGAGGGTATGGACTTCAAGGGTGAGTAAGCAAAGCCCTGTACAAGCTGAGGCAAGATCCCCCCCCCCCCAGCATCAAGGCTGAGCAAGGTATTCAACATGGAATGGGCTCTGAAAGGCCAGTTCATACACTAGGAATAAATCCTAGTCCCTCTTCCAGAGGACCCATAAACTGCCCACCCTATTTTGTCTGTCACCCACATTCTGAGGGCTTAGTGCAGGTTCTCCAATAGTCAATCCATAACAGATGAGCTCTCAATAGCTCAGGTCAGCTGTCTCTATGGGTTTCCTCATCATGGTCTTGACCCCTTTGCTCTCCTTCCTCTCTGACTGGACTGGAAGGTCGACTCAGTGCTTAGCTGGGCATCTCTGCATCTGCTTCCATCAGTTGCTAGATAAAGGATCTATGATGACTATTGGGTGGTCATCAATTTGATTACAGAGGAAGGTCAGTTCAGGCACCCTCTCCACTATTGTTTGGTGTCTTAGCTGGGATCATCATGTGGATTCCTGGGAATTTCCGTAGCACCAGGTTTCTCTCTAATCCCCAAACGGGGCTCCCTCTATCAAGATATCTACTTCATTGTTCTCCATCTCTGTCCCTCCCCCCACTCAACCATTTTATTGCTTCATATTTTCTTCCTACCTCCCCTTACCCCTTCTTCCCCATGCTTCCTATTTACTCAGGAGATCTTATCTACCCTTCCCAGGGGGGTTAATGAATGTCTTTCTTAGGGTCCTCGTTGAGACAACATATTTGTTACAGGAGGAAGTCCTGTGTGTAAAACAAATTCAAATTCCTTTAAGTTTTTAAATTAGCAATTAAGCATATCCACAGCTTTTGTATTTTGTGTTATATAATTATATACATTTTTTATATTACACAATATGCAATAAACATAATATATTTATTAATTTCTATTTTCATGACAGATACTGTGGTTTGAATGAGTGTGACCCAAAACATTATGCCTTTAAGGATTGATCTCCATGGTGGTGCTATGAGAGGTAGGTACCTTTAGGATCTGGAGTCTGGTGATACTGCCCTAGGTCACTGAGGCTGTGCTCTCTTGCTTTTTTCCTCACTGTCCCCTGGCCTGTGATATAAGAAGCTTTTCCTTTGGCGTGTAACCCTACAATAATGTCCTGCCTCAAGACAGATCCCATCCGATTTAATGATCTGAAACTCCTCAGGCAAGAGCCAAGACAAGCCTTTTCTCTTTGTTACCTTTTGTCTTAGTGAATGTTTTATTGCCGTGAAGAGACATCACCGAAATAGTCACTTTTATAAAAGAAAGCATTTTATTAGGAAGTCCTTGTAGATTCAGAGGCTTAGCCCCTTTCCATCACAGCAGGGATGGCACACAGGCAGACGTAGTGCTAGAGAAGTACTCTTGAGTTCTACAGCTTCAGGCAGCAGGAAGAGAACCACTGGGCCAAGCTTGGGTTTCTGAAACCTCAAGGTCTATCTGCAGGCACACTTTCTGCAACAAGGCCACATTTTTTATCCTTTCCAATAGTGCTACTACTCCCTAATCATTAAATATATAAACCTTTGGGGGCCGTTTCTCTCCAAACCATTACATTCAAATCCCTGGCTCCTACAGGCCTGTAGCCACATCATAATGAGAAAATGCATTCAGTCCAACTTCAAAATTTTCCATAGTCTATAACAGTCTTAACCGTATTTAAAAATCCAAAGTTCAAAGTCTCTTCTGAGATCCATAGCAACCTCTAAACTGTGACCCCCTGTAAACACAAAACCAAAAAGCATATCACATTTCCAACATACAGAATATACAGCACCATTCCAAAAGGGAGGGAAGAAAGGGAGCATAGTGAGGAAATTTTGGACCAAAGCAAGACTAAAACCAGATGGCCAAACTCCAAGCTTGCATCTCTATGCCTGCTATCAAAGCATTCTTTAGATCTAAAACTCAGTTGAGCTTTCTTAATTGTGGCACATTTCTCTCTCCTGGGGTGGTTCCACTTCCTTTCAGCAAATGTACTCAGCAAATATTCTCAAAATTCTAGCATCTCTAACATCTTGGGTCTCCAACAAAATCCAGGCTTTAGTTCCATAGCCTCACATAGTGGCCTCTCTGGGCCTCCATGCAAGGATGCCCTTGACACATGCTTTGCCTCAGAGGCTTTTCTTAGTAACGGAGGGAGAGCATATAAACCATTTCTTGTATCCTTGACCCGGAAGCCAGAAGCATGTGATGAAGCTGCTTCTTTCTGGGATTGGAACACACTCCTCCACTTACTAAATTATATATGTATCAGCTTTCTGCTTTTGATGGTTTCCTTCACTGATTATGTCTTTCTTTAGTTCCTTTTCCAAGTTAGAAGCTTAGCTCAGTGAGGTCTTCCCATGAGGTCACCATCCCCTTTATTCCACTTAGCATCAAGCTTTTCTTTAAATCTTTTTATCTCCTAGATCACAGAACTGAGCTCCATTATACTTCCTGGTGCTCCGTTCATTCTCAAGCTGTACATTTTGTATTTTTCTTTGCTCATCTTGGTCCTTTCCATTATAGATCGGCATAAGAGTAATTATTAATAACTACAACACAGAGCCAATGATGGGCTGTCTTGAAATTTCCTCAGCTAATGCCACGAATCCAAAACTCTTTAACTCAACCTAAGGCAGGTATTTTTGGACAAGGGCAGAAAGTGACCATATTCTTTGCCAAAATATCCCAAGAATGGTCTCTAGGCTACATATTAATATTCCTCTGAAACTTCTTGAGCTAGCTAGCTGCTCTGCTAGAACAAGTTTCCCTCAGTGCTGTCTTCTAAGCTTCTTCTGGGATATCCCATTAAGCCACACTTAATATGTTCAACTGTTTTCTTAATCTAAAGTTCTAAAGTCCACATTCCATCAACAAGAACCGTGGTCATGGTCAGGTCTGTCACATGCTCTCTGATACCAATTTCCAAGTGTTAGTGATCTTTTGCTGTGAAGAGACACCACAACCACAGAACTTTTTATGAAAGAAAACACATAATTGGGGCTTGTTTACAGCTTCAAAGATTTAATCCATTCCATCATGTTGGGGAGCAGGGTAGATATGATAATGCAAGCAGATAGAGTGTTGATGGAGTAGCTGAGAGTTTTAGATTCAGATCCATAGGCAACAGAAAGAGAGAGTCACTAGGTCTGGCATGGGCTTCTGAAACCTCAAAGTTCACCCCTCAGTGACACACATCCTCCACCAAGATCACACCTCCTAATTTTTTTCAAATAGTGCTATTCCCTTGGCATTCAATATATGAACCTATAGGGACATTCTTTTCCAAACGTTTAAACAACTGTTAGGCCTTAAAAAAAAAAACTGTATCAGTTTACAATCTTAGAGTACATAAGGGTTCTAATTCTTTCCCCTTACCAATATTTGCTTAGTCAACTAAGGGGTGTAAAATGCATCTATGTAATGGCTGATGATGCCCGATGATACTTGATACAAAAACATTATGATAATTATTTTAGTGAAACATCATGACCATTGCCATAACAACAAATTGACATTCATTAATGATGTTCTGTCTTTACTTTTTAAAAAGTGGTTTCTGTCTGAACATCTGTAAGGACATTACTTTGACCAAAGTGATTTTTTTTTTTTTTAAATAGAGTCTCACTATATTGTTCAGGTAGGCCTTAAATTCTTGATACTCATTTCAGCCTTCTGAGTGATGGATTAATTGTGTGACACCATGCTGGGCCCTGATCTAAATGATTTGAGAGACTACCTCATTAGTGGTTGAATATTTTTATTGCAGATATTTTTGCAAATGTTCAGTAACACCTTCTGTGATACAGAAACAGCACCAGGGAAAAACAGTTTCTAATGCTCCAGAGGGTAAGAAGGAAGTATGCTGTGGGGGTAGAGAAAGAAGAAGTTTGCAAAGATGCTGCAATATCTGAGATTCCATACAAATCTCAGGTCTTGGGGAGGGTTTGCTCCAACAGAACCAAGGATGCCTATTTAGAAACACTGAGGAGTCATTGGTAGAGATGGAGAACAATTGGGCTAAACTCTTCCCTTAAAATCAGTAGCCTATAAATTTCAGGACTCCAATCACTAGTCACTGGAACAGGACTTAAGTCCTGCTGGCCACGGATGGAGACATGAAATCCTCAATGGTCTGGAAAGTCATTAACTGATAATTACTTATAACTGGAGTCCTCATGGTCCTGATGACTGTGCGGCAGGAGACTTTCTGACAAAAAACAAGTGTGTGCTGCTGCCCCCTCCTTCAAGACTCAAAGCAGACACATCGACAACAGGGCCAAGACAAACCCGACTGCTCATGGGGAACTTCGTGTTTCAGAGACTGTAGGTGTGATGTAAAGTCAGCCTCAATGTAGATCAACATGACGGTCCCATTGGTCTCCACCCTTGAGTCTTGTTTTACTCAGTAACAAGCTCTTCTTACATGTGGTGTTTTCAACAGATATTGCAAGGGTAGGAAACCAAAAGGAGTTCAAAAATGAGATCTTGGTGACAATTGCCATTCCCAGTGCTAAATCCTAAGAATAACATGTGATGTGCTTTGATCTGGTCTTCTTCTTTCTTGCTGCTCTTTTCATAGTCAATGAATAGTCCTTTTCATCATCAGGCATCTGCACGTGTCCCTAGTACTTGGAGCTCTCTCATTTTCCCCTTCCCCTTTACTTCTCATGTACCCTAGATGTTCTGAAGGGAAGGAATTTCTCCTTAAGGTTCTCAGCTAATCCTGAACCCTCCCCCAACCTGATTCCCAAGCTTGCAGTTAGGAGCTGCTTACATATGTGGTAGGGATCTCATATTTACCAGGGCCCCATCCTGCCAATATGGTGCAAGCTAGATTATTGCACATTGGTGGGTATATATCCTATAAGAGCTGTGAATTTAGGAAGGTAGGGATGACACTTGTCATTCACTGTGTAAATAGAAGAAGCATTCAAAAGTAGTTTCTTCACTTAGAGACACCAATATCAGGAGTGTGCTAGGAATGGAAACTCTTGGGCTTCAGTTTTCAGAACTATTGTTCTAGACTCCAGAGGTGAGACTCAGTGTTGTGATTCACAAAACCTGTAAATAAGCCTTCAAGATGACTGACTGTAGATGAATGGTCAGTGAGTGAAAAAAAAAATGTATAATGCTATGCTGCCCATGCTATCTTAATTAGTCACTTAGCTTCCCATGCCTTGTGATTCCCAGCTACCATGTTGACCCCAACTCATAGAGTAAGATAGAGCCAATGAAAGGTTTATGTGGAAGCCCTGGTATAAGATAGACAGTTAAGGCTCCCCCCCCCTCATTTTTTCATCCTTATTTGTAATTTAACTAATTGCTTGCAGGGTGGCCTTCAAATTCTTATCCCATTTTCTGTTACTTTGAGATGTTACTGCTGTGTCTACAGGTCTAAACAAAGGCAAGGGTGTGTGGGGAGTCTGCAGATGGCCCATCTGATTAGGGATTTGACTAATGTGTGGGCTGAGCAACACGTGTTAATAGATGACAGAATATTGAAATGTTTTCTTTCTAAACATCAAGCCTACAGGCTAGATAAGAGTCATCATTTAAAAACGACAAAGCTTGTTATCAATATTTCTCAGTGTATATTATTAAAGCAACAGCATTAATTATTTTAGTGAATGATTTTCAAGTTTTAGTTAACATCTACCTTGAGGTTTGTGTTTTGAAAGTCCTGCTTAAAAGCAAAATAAAAGAATATTTACAAATTCCTGAGCTGTTTTTCTTGACCACATCAGAGTCATGTTTCTCCTGTGCCAGTGGCTCACTCAAGGTCTTATTCTCCTTAAATTGTCGTGGAGCTGTATAAGAGACTTATAATTTTCTCTGTACTTATTTGAAATTCAATGGTCAATTAAATTACTAACTATCTTATAAATTGAGTCAACATCTAAGAGATTTTTCAAAAAGTATTTAAAAGGATATTAAAATAAATGATGCATGGAATGCCCCAAACTTCTGCAATTCTTTTACAGGATCATTTTAGTTGAGGCATAAACTCTTGCAGTATGAAAAATTCTACAAAGGATGGGCTGAGCAGCAGGAGGGGCTGGTGCAATAATGGCCCCAGCATAGTGAAGTCTAAGATGCCTCACAGTTTTAGAAACTTACTTAACAGTGAAATACGCAGTTATGTTTCTTGGCTTTTGTCTCATATTTTATATAAATTATAATACCTACCACAGTGAAGCCAAAAAAAAAAAAAAAAAAAAAAAAAAAAAGCTAAGCATTTTCTCACCCCAGTTCTGGCCCAAACTATAAACAAGCCTGCTTCCCCTTACCCATTCCTAAATTCTGGCTTTTTGGTAAGGCGGTAAGCAAGAGACCTAAGAGTCCTGTTGCTTCCGTTCTTCACCCAAAGGAAGAGCACTGTACAATTAGCGAAGGAAGAAATATGGAGAGTATTGGGGACATAAGGAGGAACAGATACTATTGGGTTTTAATATAGCATTTCTTCCCAGGCTCAGGGGTTTGAACACCTTATGACTAGCTGTTTAGGAATGCTGCAGAATTTTGGGTGGTGAAGCCTAGTTTGTGGAAGAGTGTTGCTATGTGATTGAATTTCTTAACCCATCCCACTTCTAGCCTGAGGTCTGTGTTTCCTGATGTACAAAGGTGTGAGCAATTCCAGAAGATTCCCAGTCCCACACTCCACTGCCATGGACGCCACAATAGTCTGTAACATCTCAAAGAGCAAGCCAAATGCAAACTTTCATACCTTTAGTTGCTGCTATTCAGTATTTTGTCACAGCAGCTAGAAAAGCAGTATTCCCGTCTGTAGTGCTGCAGCCTAGCATCTCCACTGAATGGAGTGGATGAAGGCTTTTGAAGACAAACACCAGGCTCTGAGAGAATGTCAAGGGTATGACTCTGTACCTGAGATTTGCAGCAGTGCATAGATCATCCAAGTTATCTTGTGAGGTGATAAAGTAACAGGAGGATCCCCAAGACTATGCTGTATATAGTGTCTATGCCATTTGGTGAATTTAGGATAGGCAAGAATTTATTGAGACAGAATCTTTCTTTTGTCCCAATTAAGCATGGAGCTGCAGTCAGTTACAATTTGAGTCCTTTTCTTTTGAATATTTAAGCAGAATGCCATATTTATAATTGGGAGAATATTTGGAAGCAGAATCAGGCTGACAACTTGAGTTA
Source organism: Phyllotis vaccarum (assembly GCA_033318265.1). Lineage (NCBI taxonomy): Eukaryota > Metazoa > Chordata > Mammalia > Rodentia > Cricetidae > Phyllotis > Phyllotis vaccarum. Next base: position 164,526,545 of record JARWLC010000001.1, on the reverse strand, counting down.
AAAATCCTTCCTCCCTTTGATCTCTGCATTCTCCAGAAGGAGCATCAGGCATGAGTCAGCTGAATACTCTGGACTCCAAGATCTGCTGTTGAAACCAAGTCTTCAACATTAGAAATTCTCCTCTTGATGCTGATTAGGGACCCTCTCAGTGGAGAGGTACTGTACTGGGACAGAGGCCAAAACATTGGAGCTAATTAAAAGGAACTCTACCTCATCAGAAGTGATGCGGGAAATGGGTGAAGGCTCACAAGTGTCCATGTTGTATAACCTGAAGAACTAGAAAATAATAGAACATTCTACACTATCATGAAAATGATTAAATGAGATTTTATTTGTAAAGCTTTAGAACAGATTTGTATAGTCCCTGAAGGGAAATTGTTGGGCTAAACACTCTTCTCAAAGCCTGATTGGTATTTATAAAACAGCATCATCACCACCACCACCACCATATTATTTACAATGTTCCATGCCTATGAGTACTAGACAAATAGCACTGATATCAGCTGTTCCTGCCGCATAGTTGTAACATAAGAATTTTTTTCACAAATAAAAAGTACAAGAGAAGCCTAACATAAGGTATTCACCTTTAAAAAAAAAAATAACTAGTTGCTGAAATAAATAACAATGAGTTTGTGTGTTGTGGGACTTAGGTGTCAGCTGATAAGGTCCGAAGGCGCTTCTCCAGGGTCCAGGGCTCCTGAAGGGGGTGTGGCCAACACCATTCATGAGGGCTTGGCTGCTGGGATCTTAAAAGGCCCGTTTCCTGGTTGTTGACTGTTGGAGAGACCGGTTTGGCATCCATCATCCACTGCTTAGATAATCCAGTCTATCAGGCACCTATATAAGCTGTTACCTGTATCATGAGTGGTGGTTTATATTTTAATAAATATTAATCTTAGATTGGTGAATTTTAAGAGAACCTCCACCTTCATCTGTTGCCCAATGTCCTTGGGCCTGTGCTTACTATTACAAAATAGTTCAGGGAACATGCAGCTTTGAGAATAGCCTCTCAGTTGGGCTACCACTCTGTCTACTGATTCCCAGGACCCTCAGATCCTCGTTGTCTTCATCACAGAATGGCCCCAATGGCATTCAGAACATCATTCTTCCCAACTCCCATCTACTGAAGAAGGATTAGCACCTGCACTCCAGCACTCCCTGTGAGTGGCCCACTGCTTATTTGGTTAGTCCAGCATGCATTGCATGCTCAGGCATATAGCAATTAAATTGTGCTGTGCCAAGGAAGTGTGCAGCACTGATTATCATGTTAGGTCACATGGTTTACTTCTGAGGCCCCACATTAGAGAACCGAGTAAGGGAATGTCCTGATTATTCTTCTGTTGACTTGGCATAAGCTAGAGTTGTCTGGGAAGACAAACCCCAGATGAGAGAATGTCTCCATCAAGTTGCTTATAAACAAGTGTGTACTCTATTTTCCTGAAGAATGATTGATATGGGTGGTCTCAGCCTAGGACAGGAGATACCACCCCAGAACAGGTGGTCCTTCCTGAGTTGTATGAGAAAGCCAGCTGAACCTGCTGCCAGAAGCAGCTTTCCTCCATGGCCTCTGCTTTAGCTCCTAATCCCCAGGTGTTTTTTGGATATCTACCTTGACTTTCCTCAGGGATGGGGTGCGGCCTGAAAGCTGTAAGCTGGCATGAATTCTTTCTTACCAAGTTGATTTTGAGCATGATGTTTCATAATAGCAACATAGAAACCCTAAGAAAGACAGACAATATGGTATATTTACTATCTTGCCTTCTTCAAAGTCTCTTCTCAAAATTTTGAGTGCTATAAAGCTGGAACCAAAGATTTCCAACATTCCAAGAATTTCTAAGCTTGCAAAACTTAATCATAATGATGACTATGGTAGAAGCTAGAGCTGAGGCATCTCTTGAGGAAGGCAATATTGACTATCTCTCAAACTATAGCTCACAGCCATATCCAGTACACAGGGCAGTACTTCTCATCCAGGGCCATATCCCTAGTGGGCAGGGAAATTATTCAAGTCCAGCTCTACATTATACTATATATAAGATGCTTCTTGTTCTATTTACTTATTATGACAGAATCAGCATCCTAACAAAATAGTAGCTTCGTTCTAAGGCCATCTTCTGAATACCACAGGCAGAGATGCCTCTGGTGACAACTGGACAAGCTTTATCATTCATATATGGTGCCTTGGGAAGATACTAGCTAAGACTGAAATAGCTAGAGGATTTAGGCTGGCATGTTCTCTCTTTCCACACACACCCCAGTGTCAACTTTAAATTTCTTCCCAGGATAAAGTCACATGAGCGGTTCTGCTGCCACACTTTATTAAATATCAATGAAATAACTAAGATGGAAACAAGCCTGACTTTTAGCAGGAGGATAAAATTACATGTTGCATTCTTAAAATTATCCTGAGGATGGCAAATAAGATTTGCCTTTCAATATTATTACAAACCATGTCCCACCTCTCCGCGTGAAATCACACTTTAGAGACTATCTTGGTCATGTTGCTCTGATTCTGACCTGCTCTTGATGGAAATGAGTGTTCAGAAGGTGAGATTATCATGATATAGCAAGAAAACTGGTGTCTTCAGGGATCCTGTGCTGGAAAAGAGGCTTATATAGCACATGCAAATTCAATGGCCTCCATCTGGTCAGGCTGACCTATTTTGAATAGCTGTGATTCCTTTTAACACTGGAGATATTGCAATACTTCAGAGTGTGAGGAAGCTTAGGCCTGTGCTGTGGAAACAGCTAGAGCTGTGGAAGACATTAGCTTTACTACAAATTTAGTCATAAACCAGGAGGCACTCTGAAGGGACTGTGATTCAATCTAATATTATCACCTGCAGTTTGTCTTCAAGGCAAGCTGATGGTAAACTCTGACAAGGCTCAAGTGCCAGGTAAAGTGAAAACACGAACATCTACTACACAGCGCTCAGCACTGTACTCTTGGGGACCACTCAGTCCCTGTGGCAATTACCAAGCACACGATTAAATCAGAAGGCAGAGAAAAAGCAAAATGGAATGCACAGCACACTGAAGTGAGGTAGAGACACTCGGGTGTCTGTGAAGGTGCTGGAGGAAGGGTGAGAAAGACCTAACACCGTTTATTGAATCTTAAATGCCTTTGGCATAATAAAGAGGTGAAACTGCTCATTATCAAACTGACTTGATATTAGAAGGTGGGTTTTACTGAGTAAAGAACACTCCGTAAAATTATAACATCAGCAAAGACACTCATGGTCTGTTAACTCTTAGTGAATTTCATGAATTCTCTTCTTTCCTAGTGATTTTATCAGCACTAATTCTGCCATCGCTAACTCTTGGGCCTTTTTCTCAAGGTTGAAGACTCTACCCAGTTAAAGAGCAATTATGTTTTAACATTTGGTCACTGTGTTCCATCAACTGACACTTTACCTACGTGTGCCGATCATCAACATCATTTAAGGGCTGTTCTCAGTCATTGGTTTACATAAATGAACTAGAATCTTGCATCTTTGATGTGTGCACATATAGTTTAACATGTCTTTCTGGAAGAGTTACAATAGAAGAGTGAAAATCTGTTCTGCCCATTTCTATTACAAAGCCAATGGGAGGTGAGGGGGAGAACTGGGTGGAATTTATGGTTCCTACTAAGTTAAACTTTAATTAAAGATTCCTTTACCTCCCTTAGAACTTTTATATGATTTGCTGAAGTAGAGAATATAAGGGTAACTACATATAGCAAATGTTTCTAAAAGCCAGAAAATACTTGAATTCTATGTTAGAAAATCATATTTTTTTCCTCAAAACACATAGCCAATATGTAGTTCTCTATCAATGTCTGATTTTAGTTTGGGGAGGGAGCTGGGCTGGACTTAGTAATATGGGACTAATGTTTAAGATGAAGGACTAACATGGCAGTGTGAGCATTGAGGTGGCCTTGAATGAACATGTAAAAACCAGAAGATTTCTTGACTAAATAGAATAGTAGACATGGGCAAATCCATATCAGAGACAGAAACAAGTGTCTTAGACCCATAGGAGTGGTCAAACCTTCCCTCTAAGGATCAGGCTCAGAACTGGCAAAGTGTTCCTTTGGTTTGTGTGAGAATGTTGGTAGTGTGTACAACAATGAACAACTACAGCTTTCTCGTTTTGAATGTCTACAGTCTGAGACTGCTCCCCTACAGAGACCTCCCATCCAAATCAGCCAGTTTATAAGATATAAACCAGCCAGTATAGAAGCTTCTGAGCTTCTAGTTTGTGCTGTTCCATCAAGGGGAGCACAGCCTGCATGATCCCATCTTTCCTGCCTGCCTGTCTCTCATTTTTCATTCCCTTATTTTTAAGGGACTAAGCCATGGAGTATGTGATGTGGTGGGACAGACAGAACGTATTGCCATTTCAAACAAATATTAAGTTCTCATTGATTCCAGAAATATTGTAGTGAATTAAACAAAGTAAATTCCTTATAAATTTTGCACACATGGGGCAGGGAGAGACAGATAAGAGTGGGTAGCCATAAATAAGCTCCACAATAGCAGACTTGTATATGCCATGATCAGAAACACAGAAGAGGAAAAAGCAGAAAGGTTACAGAAGTACCTAGCATTTTAGGTGAACTATTCCCAACAGAAGTTTTGATGGAGCTGAGACCTTGACTTTAGCCACTGTGTAAAATTGAGCCATACAAAAATCTATAGGAACAAGGTATTAGACAGAGCGAGGAGCATGAATAGAGCCAGAGATCTAGTAGGGCATATCAAACCACAGATACAAGGACAGAATAACCTGCAAGAGCACACGCCCACTCCATGTTGAGCCAGGGTTGTGCCTAGAAGGAAATGACTCAGTTACTTAAACAGACTTGTGTACCTTTAGAGCCAGCACACTGATAAACGTTGAAGATATAGGTTAATATCCTTGGCTTTAATTAAAGCTGAGCTGAGCAAGTCCCATCAGCTACAACTAAGAGACATGGAGGCCCAGAAGCAGGAAGAGGCTGGAATGTTTTGGCCAACGAAGCATGTGTTTTGAGAGGGTCAGGCAGTTTCTTTCTGTGAGATGGAGACAGAAGATGACTGCTTCTTAGTCCAGGTTGCTGTTGTAGAAATGCACCACAAGAATGATTTAGTGTGCTAGTGACAGGAGGGCCTAGTATTTCAGATAAGCTATTTACAACTGTCTAATGTCACTAGCACATCAGTGTAAGCCTTATCCACATAGTTGGTGCAGATGGAGTGAAACACATGGGAAGGCGGAGTGGGAGGGAGGGAGGGAGGGAGGGGAAAGGGAAATAAAGCAATACAGTCTACCCTGTTCTGTTCTGAAGCAGACATGTGAAGAAAACCAATTCTCCAAGTATATCATACTACCCTGGACCCTTGATAAGTGGAAATCTCAATATCAACTATTTCATACTCCTAATTCTAACCTTATGCCAAGATTTTCTCTTTAACTGCTGAAGTTGCTCTAGGGTTGTGTGATTCTGTGGGAGTAATATTAACCCAGGGTCAAGTTGGCCTGCTCGCTTCATGATCTGCAAGGCCTTCAGATCTCTCTCTCTCTCTCTCTCTCTCTCTCTCTCTCTCTCTCTCTCTCTCTCTCCCCTCTGGTGGTGGGGTTCTCATTGTTAAAGAATATATTAGACACTGTTTTTCTGTGTGATTGGTTTTTGTTTGTTTTAATTAATACAATTTTTACCCATTTCTCTGTGGTATCTGGTCTACCTTCCCAATCTGACTATCAAATTTTCTTTGGGTATATTTGCTCCTTCTCAGAAGTGAACACTGCTCTACTCATTTGACCTTTGTCTTCACATAGTCTACATTGTCTCATCTTGAGTATTCAGCAGACCCTCCTAGTTCCTGGAAATGCCAGAAATATAATAGAGAAATTTTATACACATATCAGCAATTTTGGAACCTGACCTTTTTTCTTGGTTTCTTCTTTCCCTCTGGTTATTTTCAGTGTTTTCTGTTTCTCAGTGTGAAGAAAGCACTCACCTCATTTTTGGACTCTGATAAAATTCAGCCAAGTTTCTCCTTTTTTTTTCTGGGTTCACAGTTAGATTATACTTTCAAGAGCCCTCTTCCCCTAAGTTGTGGTATGCGGTTATCTAGCCAAATATGCCCCATGAAATTGCTCATGGTCTTTCTCCAGTTTCCTTCTTTCACTATGCATCTGCCTAATTGAAGGGATTTTGATAAATTTGATGGGATGTCAGAGATGAAGACATCTGGGTCTCACCAACAAAAAGAATCTTTATTGGATGGTATATGAATTGGAACAAATGATTTACGGTGCCAGGCTACTGCAATACAAATGTTGCTGTTGTTATCCTCACAATTATATATTAGGTCCCATTCTCTGACAGAAGACATTTGATGAGTGAAATTCCCTTGACTCCTTGGATTACCCAGCACTGACTTGTTAGAAACAGATTTCACACATAGGCCCCAATGTCAAAACTAACTGTCACCTTCATAGAATACCTTTGTGGTACAAACATGTAGGTCAAGACATCAAACCAGAAAGGAGGAAGCAGGAGGGACAGTGAGGAGCATATTTGTTTCAGGGTCTCTACATGATTTCCCTTGAGCACTTATTTCTTTAGTTTCTGATAAGACGGGGTAGAGAGTTTTATTGGGGGCTACAATAAGGGGATCAGTTCACTCAGCAGAATTCACTTTCAGTTTAACATCAGATGACATGAGTTTTAGAATAAAGAGACAATGAAAAGAGATGATAGAGATTTTGCCAAAAGATGGTTGGAGGTATCAGCAAGCAGTTGGATCAAATGTCTGCCTTCTAGGCTGTCAAAGAAGGACAGCTTGACTATTCACTGTTGCCTCAGTTTCCTGTGCACACTGGTAGAGCAGAACTCAAAGATGTGGAGACGTGTTATGTACACAGACACGCTGGGAGAGGGAGATTAAAATGGAAACCGCAGGGAGCTTTGGGGATCAGCAGTGCTCTGAGGTTTGTGGGCACATACCCAGCTGTTATTCATGTAGGGGCTTTATCCCCCAGGAGTAAACCAGCTGCTGTTTTATTTCCTTGTTGACTTTTGTACAGCACCTGGGGAGTCTTGGTAACTGTCAACAAAGATTTAGAACACTAATAAAGGTTAGGCGCCCATGTGGTTGATTCTGTTTTCATGAAATTTTACATTGTCTGTAGTTGGATAGATGGTAAGAGGGACTCTAGCCATAAAGGATGGTGGGGATCAGGCAGAGGCCAGGATCAGGAAAGTTGGGATGAGAAAAAAGAGAGTGGAATGCTAACTTTTCCTTGCCTCATACACGATGTTTAGAGCCCAAAGTTTTGGTTATAATAGATGTTTGAGTGAGTGTTGGTTTCTAAAGACTCATGGAGATCCCCAGAGGAACCTAAATTGATGCTTAGTAAATCACGTTCCTTACACTTCCCCAAACGGAAAGAACATATAGCAATGACTAACTAATTCATGGAGATAAAAGGTCATCTCTCTTGCCTTGAGGTGGAGACTATGAGGGAGACATTGTATTTTATATTGTAATATTTTTCCAAGATGAACACAAGTTTAGATTTTACCTGAGCACATATCTGCACATGACTTTCCCCCCTACAGTTCCTGTTTTGTTTTTTTTTGTTACTGTTGTTGTTTTGTTTTTAATTCTGTTAGATGCTCATTTGAGTGCTATTTCTCAATAAAACATATACCTGGGGAATATGGCTCCTCTGGAAGAAGAAGGGGATGGCTTTGAAGCTGGGAGATCTAAGAAACATATGTTCAGGGAGGATTCTTCAGCTCTGTTTCTGGGGAAATAGCAGGTATCTTCCTCAAAGGAAATGAGTGGCTGAGGAGGAGCATTAGTATCTTAAGCTCTAGCACAATTAGGGTATAGAGGAGAGAACCATGTCCTCCAGTGCTAGAACCAGGGCCAGAAAATCCAGGGTAAGAGTCACTGTGATATTTTTTTTTTCTACCAAGGGTATCTGAGCTTATGTCTGACTCACCTGATCCTAGGTCTATTTGTGATGATGCTTATGAAGTTACTAGTTATGAAAATCTGGGAAATTAATCTTCATAGCAGAGCCTTGGTTTTGTTTTTTGCAAATAGTATGTAGCATGTACTAAAGAAATACCAAGTATGTTGCTATATAATTATCATTATGAACCACAGTAGGCAATGGAATTTTTTTTTTTTTTTTTTTGGTCTTGGCCTTATTTAGTTTGGATTTGAATTTCTATATAGGACCCAACTACATGTGAATCTAGAGTTGAAAAGCAATGAAGAAATAAAGAGGTATATAAATTATAGGCCACAAATGGATAAATCACTAGAGTATGGTGGCTCAAGCCCTTAAGTTTGAGGTTAGGTCAACTATAAGTAAGTTTACATACTGGAGTCCTATAACACAAACTACAAAAAATATATGACAGCAACAAATAAAACAAGATTTAAAAAGTACCATGAAAAAAATCCCAAAGCAGCTGGGAAGTCTAAGAGGTTGTCTGCATGATAACCTATGGTCCAGAGAAAGTATTCTTGAATTTTTAGAGCCAAAGCCACAGAGAATGGAAACCTGTGTGTTTTGAGAGAGAGAGAGAGAGTGAAAAACAAAGAAAGAAAAGCGGAGGATGAGTGGGAAGAGGAGGAGGGAAAAGAATCAGGAAGAGGAAGAAGATGAGGAAGAAGATGAGGAAGATGAGAGGGAATGAGCACATTGAGGAATTATAAAATAAAGATTCTCTGTAGTTGGTCAGTGTTGACACACTGTGTTGGATGGAGAGAGTAGAGTTCTGTCTACTCCAAGTCTTTTATTTTAAATCTTGCTTTCATACATTCCATACACAATCTCCAGTGTCCAGTAAAATTGGAAGTCCCCAAAAATAGAACAGAAAAAGCTCAGCCACCAAGTTATTATTTCCCTAACTCTGTATCCTACTTTATTTCTGTTAGCTCATATTTGTGTGGTTCTATTTCTATTTTACAGATGCTGTTGAGTGACACAACCTTTCCTAGGGAGATGTTACACCTATACCTTCTCACTATAGATAGGAAGCCTACTACAGATCAAAGTATGGGTAGCATCACAGTTCATTTTGGTGAGTGATAACTTATTGGGGTTACTTACAGGAGTATGGGTAAGGGGTTACTTACAGGAGCAGTTGTAACAGCTGTGCCACTAGGGCCCATTATAGCATGAATGAGACAGCTCATAAGAGCTAGGAAACCTGGGGTACCCTGTACTACCTACAATCTGCTAAACAGGTTGTAGAGTGTCATTTTTAAATGACTGATCTAAAACTCTTCCAGGTAGGTCAGCTACTTTCTGCCTCTCCCAGGAAGCTGGTTGTCTCAGAGTCTTCTTTGCAACCCAGCTTTACTCTTCTGAGAAGGACCTTCAACTTTCGTTACTTACTATGTAAAGTAGGGGCTGAGTAAATCTGATCAGTTTCAGGGATTTCCTGAAGCCATTTTGGGTTGCTTACCTTCTTGTTTACGGAGTTGCTTTGTTCTCAATAGGCCTGTTGTTAAACTTATAATTTGGCTTGATCCTGCTTACACCCTCATTGGAGAAACTTATTATCCTGGAAAAAATATTAACTCAGTTCTCAGGTAAAGACCACTCTTTATGACTGTATGGATGTATCTTTCACTGTGGAAAAACATGTCTGGAAAATCAAATTAAAAGGAAAAAAGATTTTGCTTATGGTCAATTTGTCCTGCCATTTGTGGTTTGTAGCAAGACTAAGCATATAACAATGGGAGGATGCAGTAGAATTGATCACCCCAATAAAGAGAGGACTGTAGTAGAAGAGTTTGGCCTGGCCTAGTCCCATGGTCTGGACTTGCTCACAGCCCAGCTGCTACATAGCCCCTTAAACTGGCTCAGATGCTTATATTAATTACATGTTGTTTAACCTATGGCTCAGGCTTATTGCTAGCTAGCTTTCTCATCTTAACTCAGCTCATTTCCATTAATCTGTCTTGCTATGCGGCCTGTGGCTCACCTATTTCTTTATATCTTGCTTTATGGGCAGCTGGACCATGTCTCTTGACTCTACCCTCCTTCCCCTTCATCTATGCTCAGATTTCCTGCTTGCTTCTAAGATGCTGTTGTTAACCAATGATATTCACAGCATACAAAATGATATACCACAGAGGAAGATGTGGGTCAGTGTTCTTATGTCTTCTTTAAGCCACACTCTGTGATCTCACATTCTTTTAACAGGCCCTATCTATTAAAGGTTGCAATATATCTCAGTAGTGCCATAGGCTGGTGACCATTCCATTAGCATATGGAGTTTGAAGGACATTTCAAATCTAAATCATAATAAAGACACAAAGTGGAAGAACTTTTTTGGCCACCTCAGGGGCCAAGAGTAGTTCTTCAAATAGAGTCGAAGATGGTTAATTAGAAACAAAACACACAAAAGACATGAAAGGTCTCATTGAAAAGGAAACTGGGACCCAAAAGATTTATACAGGATGGTAACAATCATGATGACCATGTCAGCAAACCCAGAACCTTTCCTGTGCATGTTACAAAATGGTTTAAGCACAGAGTTAGCAACAGAAGCTGGGAGTTTTCTTTCTGGATCTGACTCAAACAAACTTTGTGACCCTGGGTAAAAATCATTCAATTTATTTGGATCCTGATTCTAGTTGTAAAATATCTTTATGATTTGTGGGCTTTTAGAATAGAAATAATGTTTTCTGCTGACTCCACTGGCTTTCAGTGTGGATATTTTCAAACCTTGAATGGCAGGGTAGAATTTTTAATTTTACCCTATAATCTTGTCAGCTTTTCCCTTTACATTTTAAGCCACTATATGATGCTTTTTCTTATGATGTTTGGCCTGAATTCAATGTGATAGAACATTTCAATTACCATATTAGTAAGACTGTCTTATTATGAATTTTCCACTTTCTTGTTTTTAACTCTTCTGAGTCACTATGTTTCAGGTACAACCTTTGAAAACCATGTTAATATGTTAAAAAAAAAATCTAGACTGATAATTTTCCCACAGGCATAGTCAAGACTTTTACATTTATTTTGACTATTGTTTCATTTAGGCTCATTTTATATATTTCATGTTCTTTATTTGCTCTTCTTCTTCCTCCTCCTTCAATTATTTTATGTTTACCTAAGAATAAAAATTCCCAGAATTGATTTACTATATCTATCCCCCTCCCAAGTAACCTAAAAGCACAGTGCACCAATTATTAGACACACCCACATCTGTATCTTTAATTTGGTATCTGAATATTTGGATTTGGTTTTCTTGTGGATAAAGATAGAATAGCTAACAGTAAATAATTTGTCAACAATAAATAGTAAATCAATAGCCAAAAGTGAGTCAAATTTATTGATACATTATTTTAATTCTGGATGAATTATTTTAATGTTTTCTTTCCATCTGGCTATTGCTCTTAGGAGACTTTCTTCTTCTGTCTGATTTCTCATTTCAGAGTTCATTTACTCAAGTTCTGTCAATATGCCTGTTTTATTGCCTTAATTCATTTCAACTCTCTCTCCATTATTATTTTGTTTATGTTTTGTGATATGTCATTGAGTGGTGTCTCAAGCTAGCTGTGTGTCATTGATTCATCTCATCAACTTTATTTATTCTCCTACCTCTTTGAAAAAGCATTAGAGCAAAAAAAAATGTGTTTTATATGGGTAGCTCAGCTTTCTCAATCTGCATTGATACTAAAGTTTCACATATTCATCTGACATCACTTAAGATTTAGTTCAGCGGTAAAAGATTTATTTCCTTTTACAGATTTCATCCTGTCTGATCTGGTTTAAAATAAATAACAGGTATGCTTTTAGTCATAAGAATTTATTTGAGTACCCTGTAGTGGATAAGAGAACTCCAGTTATGCTTGGTGTAAGCAATGAGTGAGCCTCTTATACCCATGCAATTGTGTAGTTTTCTTGCTTTGTAAGAACACAGATATCCGCATTTGCTTCTGTATCCGGAACCAACTCCACCAACTCAGTCCAAGTTAGTTTTTGGTGTTACATTCACATACTTCTTAAGAGATGATTAATCTCTATTTTGAGGTGAAATTCTGTCTTAAATGCTTCTTTTTGGGTATCATATTTTACACAAGTTAGCTACAGTTGCATTGTAAGAATTTCTCCTGAAAACTGATGGCTTTAATCCAGTAGTTATAATTCCTACTCACGTCTCTGGGAATGGGCTAATCTGGACTGGTCATAGTTTATAATTTCACTTCACTATTTAGGAAATGAAGTAGTGAAAATAAAATTTAAATTTATTCTTTGATGTGGGAATGTCTTCCTGTATGCTGTGTATATCATTCTTTAAATAAAGGAGCTGTTTTGGTCCTCAGTGGGCACCATAGGAGTAGTCAGGGATTGGAGCAGAGGTAGAAGAAGGAGGGTAGAGGCAGAGCAGAGATATGATCAGTTGTTCAAGGAGGCAACATGTAATGACATAGCCATAGGTCACAGCAGGACAGATTAATAGAAACGGATTGAATAAGATGAAAGAGCTAGCTAGCAATGTGCCCGAGACATAGGCCAAATAGCATGAAATTAAAATAAGCATCTGAATCATTTTTGGGGGGAAAGTGGCTGTGGGGGCGATCTGGACCATGGGGCTAGTCAGGCCAGAAACCTCATGTTACAGATGGCATCCCAATGTGGGCCGAATACCCACATAAAGCCCGAGAAAGCTTTAAAAAGGTTTTAGAGCACAGAAATGGGGAGGCAGCCAAAAGCAGCTTCCGAGTTGTGTCTTTGATGGGGTCATAGTACAGGTGTTCAGGCTTGAATTTCAAAATGGTAGATCAATGGCAGGCAGGATAAGCTGGAAAAGGCTGGTTCTTAAGTTTCACAGAAGACTCGGTATTAAGAACAAGCTGCATACGTTTGATTTAAGGTTTCTGTTTATATTGAACAAAACCGGAACAGAGTCAGAGGGCTTCTTAATAGCATTTTCTGGGTCCACTCTGGTTGCTGGCAGTGAGCAGATATGGCTCCTTTAAGAGCAGCTTCCTGACTCAGCATTCATGGCAAAAACTGTGTGACTTTTTAAAAGGCCCTGCTGCTAAATGCTTAAGTGGAGTGAGCAGTGGGCAGCAGGTACTCTACTTAATAGTGTGGACCCTAAGATTCCCTGGAGTTGGCGTGGTAAAAAGTTTCACAATATTTAATACTGCTTCCCAGAATTGGGAAAATAAGCACGGTTCAGTGGTTCCACCATGTTGAAAAGCTGAGTAGGGTGAAGTCAGCAGCCAAAGCAGCATTGCACAGTCTAGCAGCTCTTCTGATTAGAAAAAGATTAATGATATGCAATAAAACAGATTCACATAAAAAGAAACTCTATAAATGTGTTACAAAGTGTGTGAAAAAGAGTATGTAAGCTGGGAGAGAAAAGAAAAAGATTAGAGAAATTTCTTTATAAAAGAGAAATACAGTAATAAAATATAAGCTATGTAAAGATGGAAAATATACAAAGAGTCTGGATTATGGTTATTATTGTGTTTTATTTTATTTTTAAACTGTTAATGAGTTACCTGCAGAAAGACAATTGATTACAAAGACTGTTAAATTTTAAAAAAATACATATTTTAAAGATATCTTGACTTTGAAGTTTGGGTCTAAGGATATGTCGCTTTTGAAGAGAGGTTCTGCGCTTTCCTTTCCACAGAAGATGAGAACCAGTGGATTGCCTCTAGGTAAATATGGTTTCACAAACCTAGACACCTGAAAATACTCTAATAGGAAGAGATTGTCACTTTGGCTTCAAGGCTAAGATGATCCAGCCCCAGGACCTTCATAAGATTACCAGCTTCCCTTAATCAGCAGGAAGTAGTAATAGAAAGCTACACCCAAATTCCTAAAATAGTGTTTATAAATATTTGTTTTCATAATAAATGGTTAATGGTCATAGTCAATCTCTTTCTAAGAAGAAAAAGGGGATATAGTATATGAATGATTTTTAAAAGATAGATTATTGAATTTAATTTATTCTAAAAATCAGCTGTTAATCTCAAAATATTTTACATTGTTATGGATTTTGGTTTATTCATATAAATTTAAGGTCAATTTTGTTGTGTTGTATTTATTTTTCTACTCTTGTTTAAGGTATAGTGTTTATGTAACTCATTTAAAAATTTAATGTACAATTAAGAAATGCAGATTAATAGTCATCTATGATTATTAAACTTATAGTCATGTTGACTAGTTTTTTTAAATATACAAAGATATATTTCAGTTGATAAGTAATTTTCAAACATTTCAAAGACATACAGAATGTGGCTTTAAAATATTTTAAAAACTTAGACTTTTCTGGATAGTGAGACAGGTCTGCTCCTGGCAGCACCAATCTACTTCAAGAGAATAATGGGCATCAAAGAAACTCCATGTGGAGTTTACTTTCCTTGTGGCAATGGTTAGCCACTGGACAAAAACCTGTTCTTGTATTGACTGCTTGACAGTATGCTGTATAAACTGTACATGCAGGACCCATAGGAAAGTGACTTCTGAACTTTGGCAGAACAAGCTGAGATGCTCTTTCAGGTTCCTGCTTTGCAGAGAAAACTGCCAGACATTCTTCAGGACACAACAAGAAGCGAGTGACGAACTATGCCAGAATAGGCAGAGTAGTCTTTCAGATTTTTCTGCTTCACTAAAATGTACACCAGAGACTCTGGGCCTCTAGGCTGAAGATGGAAGCCTCAACGTTACAAAGGAACTTTGGGTGAGTGTCCAGTCAGACAGGTGTAATCGCTGTCATTTCTAGGTTTTGGAAGTTGCTTGTACTTCCGCTTACTTGGGTAATATTATATCCTTCTGTGGTCTTTGATGTAATTGAAATCAGATAGTTATAAGTAGTTTTCTTTAGTTATTTAAAAAGGTATATTAGGTATGAAATGTTAGTCTCACAAGGATAAGGTAGATTATAGAATATTTTTCATTAATTTTGTTAAATACAAATAAACTAGATATTGTAACTGTAATTCTCACTTGATAGCTGTTTTGGTATATGTAATTCTGTCATGTAGAAATTGAAACCTTCCTTTTTGATTAGACAGAAAAGAGAAAGTGATGTGGGGATGTCTTTCTGTATGCTGTGAATATCAGTCTTTAAATAAAGGAACTATTTTTTCCCTCAGCGAGCATCAGAGAAGTAGGTGGGAAATTGGGAGCATAGTTTTGAGAAGGAGGGAGGATTCAGAGGAGAGACACAATCCAGCCCCAAGGAAGCAACATGTAATGAAATACATAAGCCATGGGCCATGTGGCCAAACAGATTAATGGAAATGAGTTGAATTAAGATGAAAAAACTAGCTAGCAATATGCCTAAGCCATAGGTCAAACAGCATGAAATTAATATAAGTATCTGAGTCATTTTGGGGGGAAAAGCAATCATGGGCAGATCCAGACCATGGAGCTAGCCAGACCAGAAACCTCATGTTACAATTCTTCTTTTGGCCATCCAAGCTCAAACTGAAGTCTTTTGTATCATTAATCTCTCTCTCTATATATATATGTCTCAGCCTTCTGGACATAGAATCAAGAGGAGAAATTGGAAAGGAGGCAACAGAACATATACAGCATATCACAGTGGTCATGGAGGTTGCATATCAGATATCCTGAATATTAGATATTTACATGATGATTCATAACAATAGCAAAATTACAGTTATCAAGTAGGAGGTCACCTCAGCATGAGGACCTGTATTAAAGGGTTACAGCATTTAGGAAGGTTGAAAACCATTGACCAAAAGGATATTGCTAGACATTTGAAAGTCACTGGGAGTCACAGGATAGACAACAACAAAATACCAAGGGGGCATACATATTTTCATAGATGTGATGTTCTGAGACAGTTTTAGATACTCACACAGTTGAAAATTACAAAGTTTGTATTTAGAAACACATAGAACAGAAGAAAGCTGCGTTTCCAAATGAGAGAGATCTCTCATCATCTTGAGAAATCTGTCTTTCACTTGAAATATTGAATTCATTGATTTTTCATTATTATTTAGACCTCATTACTCTTAGCTTTCTTTTATATTGAAAGTAATAAAAAATAGCCAAATATTTTCATTTAATAGTTGCTGCATTAGCAGTCAGAAAGAGTGCAGACTTATAGCTCTGCCATGGCCCAGCCCTTTGGCTAGACAGATTGCCTGACCTTTGAGTAATTGTGCCTGCAGGAGCGGGGGTGTGTATAGTTGAATGAACACTGAACACTCAGTCTCTGGCTATAGATGAAATGAAAGATTTGCTAATTCAGATATATTCAGCACTAGCTGCCCATATCTTGATTTCTTTGCTTGAACTAATGGAAATCCTGAGAAAGAATTTTATATTTTCTGTCTTCTGTCCTCTAGTTTTTAAGACCATCACTTTCTTTCATGCCTTCTAAGAAAAAGAGAACCAGCACTGATAGTTGCTCAAGGCAAACCATAGCTTCATAATGGAGAAATAATTTTGTTTAAAAAAAGCAGAGAAGAGTGTACATTTAGATTTCCAGGGTGTATATGGATTTCTAGCTTCACTATCTCAGCATTTATCTAGAATGACTCATAAAAATACCTGTTTACATCTTATGGGAAACTGTCACTTTTAAGATCAGAGTTTGACAATTCATTGGTTTGTCCTGTAGAAATAAATTGAGGGCACTGGAGCTAAGAATTTAATGTTTTCACTTGAGCTTAGATGTGAAGCTGTCTCCTATTTGTAGATGGGCAGGCTTAATTGTTGTTTTTCAATCTAAATAGAAAGGCTCTGTTTATTGGTGCTTTTAATTATAGCAGGCTGGTGAAAAAGCATGCACGACCTCTTCAGTGAAGGCAACTCAGTAAAAGCAATTTTTATTAGTAAATTATTTTTGCCACAATGAAAACCATGCACAGTATCCAAATATAACACAAGCAACAACTTAGCTTCTCCCTTTGTTGGACCCATGCTTTTGAATTTTCTCAATTCACTATTGTTTCCTTTCCCCTTATCTTTGTAAAGCATTAAAACCAATAAGAGCACCGTGGATTCCCATATATTTAGCCTTGTTTGATTGAGGAAAATCAGAGTTCCCTGTTCAGGGTCAACACATGATTGTAAATTTTCTGGGAAAACACCACTTTTCTGTGAATGCCTGGTTGGAAGAGAACATAATAACTATTAGATCTTTATTTCGGAATTCTCTTTTATCAAGTGCTTTTGAATCATGTTCTATCAACTCTGTAATTTAATTTCAAACCATGGGATGTGGGCATAGTATAAGGTTCCAAATCTAATTTGTACAAAAGCCACAAATCCAACAGTATTTGAAAAAAAATAAAAGCTACAAAAAGATCTTCATGGTGGAACAGAGGGGTGAGTAAAGGTAAAAAATAAGTATATAAGCATTTCTGGTTCAATATATGTCCAGAGAACTTGACACTGCTCACCTAAAGTGGGAGACTGTTTTTCTTCCCTTGAGCCTTGACAGTCTCCATGCATGTATTTGTTGGTTATATGTGTGATCAGTGATCTTGCATGCCTTGTAGGCTAGTTCGTACAAGGCAGAAAGTGTCTAAATTTTTCTTTCACGATGCTATCCGTACAGCCCGGCTATCATGCCAGGAAAAGTCACAGCCGTGTGCAGATGTGTGTGCAAGGGTTCAGCTGAACTCCTAGTTAATGTCTATATATGAATGGGACTTTAAACTATTCCACTGATGACAAGTGATCTTGAGTAAGCTATCCTATGTTTGGCTCTGTCAAAACTTTAACTTCATGAAGAAAACAATGTTTCTGGTTTAATTAAGCCCAGTTTTTAAAACTGTGGGTCACATGAGATTATAGAGCTGGGTGTTGGGGTAGATAACAAATCTTTGGCAAAAGTAAAAGGACTTCGGACATGCAATTAACAAAAACTAATTCTAGTGCAAATATGTATTGAACTTATGATATTTCTGGTCTTGCTCACCCATGTTATTTACATCTTATAACTCTTGTGGTGTGTATGTGTACACATCTAATATTGTTGTTTTGGAAGATCATCAACATATAATGTCCGTGTATTTAGTCATTCTCTTTGGTATGAGTTGAGTTTATCTAAAACTAATGTAGAAACTCACACTTCCCTTTTATTACTATTTGTATTAAGTGTTTCATAATCTCAGTGACCTGTTTACAATAACAGTATGCTGACGGTCATCACAGTTCTTATGGAGCGCCTTCTCTGCCACAGACAAAGACCTGAATACTGGAGAAGACAGATAGCCAAACTTGGGAGAAATGGAAAGTAACAGCTTTATCACGTTGGGATGGAAGGGGCCCTAAGTCTTACCATTGACATTGTCTCATATATTTTGTATTTCTTTGCTGGGTTTTGTGCAGTTGTTGGATATGGCTGTGTTCTCCGGTTTTCATTTATCCCCTTTTGCCTATGCTTTTCATTCCCTTGTTTTATTTTAGTTGAGACGTTCTTGTGAGTTGTCTTCACTTGCATTTATGTTCTTTACTGCGATTGGGAGCAACAGAAATGATAGATATGACAATTTAGCAGCAATTATATTGATTTGCAGCAGAAGACAATTTGTGCAATTCAGTTCTGTCTATAGTAAGGTTCAAAGACAATAGCTATATGGTGAAATATAGGCTGGTGAAATATATAGGCTAGTGAAATATATAGGCTGGTGAAATATATAGGCTGGTGAAAATGTAGCTTATAATTTAATTTAGGACTGAGAGCACCAGTATTTAAGTAGCAAAATGAAAAAAGAATGGAAAAGGGGGAAGGGAATAACATGAGAATGATAAAAAAAAATATGGTTTAGAAATATCAGAAGTAATAGAGAGCCTGTAATAGCTGTAGATGTAGAAAAAGCAAGGAGTATTATAAAGGTATTTCTACCAAGATACATATTAAAGCATAACAACCTAACAAACTTAGGCATTTGCATGAGAAATGTCCCCTCATGGGAGCATGCATTTGAACACAGTCCCCAGCTGGTGGTGCTGTTTGAGAAGGTTATAAAACTTTCAACACAGAACCTTTCTAGACAAAGTACATCACTAGGGGCAAGCTTTGAGGGTTTATGGCTTCACTCTACTTTCTGTTTACTCCATCTGCAGAGGAATGCATAAGTGGTCAGCAAAAGTCCTAGATGATAGGTGACTTCCATATGTGAATGGAACTTTGAACTATCCCACTGAAAACAAGAAAGCTTCCCTGTTGGGCTCTGTTAAAACTGTAACTTCATGAAGAAAATCATATTGTTGGATTAAGGCCATTCTCTTAAATGATGGATCCCATTGGGTCATGAAACTGAATGTTGGGGTAGATTATAGATCTTTGGTAACAATACAACGGATCTGAGTGTGCAATGGCAAAAAGCTGATTCAAATCCAAGTACGTAATAAACCTATGGTGTTTCTGACCCTATTCACCTGTGTCACATTTTGTAACTTTGTGGTGTATACCCATATAATATGTTGTATTTTCTTGGAATATAGTCCCAAATGGATGGGAATGTGGTCATCCAGCTGGCCTGCTGCCATGCCATGCATTCTCTGCCATTATGAAATCTATCCCTTGTGGAGTTATAAGCTAAAATAAAATCTTTCTTCCTTTTGTTGTTTCTGGTCATTGTATTTTATCTCAACAACAAAAAAGAAACAGGGTACCTAACCAGAAGTCATTCTAAAAATGCAAGTAATAATAACCTACCAAAATTGTAAAAAATAATAAAATTTAAAAATTAGTAAGAATATGAAATGTAAGTTATTTTTCATCCAACCAGTAATTAGGATGGTATGTTTTTTCCCTTCCCTTAGGGTTTTTTTTTTGTCTCATTGTCCACAGGCAGTGGGGAGGCCTACCAGTCTCAGTAATTCAAACAAGTTAAGGCAGTATATCATCTCATCTTGCAGCACTATCCCTCAGCACAAATGCTTAATCCAGAAGTAAATATAGAGCCCAAAGTAACCGACTCCTGCATAGATTTAGCTGCAAAAATAAAGTTCTGGATGGCAGAGGTAGAATTCTTGTTATTTTAGAATGTAGTTCTCTGCGTAGACTATGAACAAGGCATAAAAGAAAAGTTTCTGCAGAAAAAAGGGAGATGGTGTCGTCAGAGGAGAGAGAAATCCTACAACCTCTGAGAGACAGAAAGTGTGGCTCCAGTTACCAGGAGTTTGCAAGCTACCAAGCACCACAGTCAGCTTCTTCTTTTAAAGGTTATATTGAGTTGGCTTCTCCCAGGATTCTTACAAACAAGAATTCAAGGTTCTTGTCTTTTTTTCCTGTAATAGGCTGTGTACTACTTATTTCTGTGACCTACTATGGACCTCATTTTGTTATAAAAATTTAGCCCTTTACTAGCATAAATGCTTAACTGGTTCCTAAAACACAGTATATTTATAATATACTTAGCACATTATAAATATTAATGTGGTTGTTTTAGTGATTTTCAGTGAATTATTTATTATATTTTCTCTCCCACTTTGCATAAAATGTCCTCTTTTGTCTTTTATGTTTGAGTTGGTGAGGTGCCTTTCTTGGACCAATGTGAGGCTGTGGTCAAGATGTGAACATTTGTTCACATAGAAGCTCATCTCCAAGACTGACTTTCTGATGCAATGTCATTATTTTTCCATCTAGTCCATTCCACATCTTTCAATCGTGTGTGTGTGTGTGTGTGTGTGTGTGTGTATGTGTGTGTGTGTTTCTGTGTCTGTATCTAGAAGGCTTCAATCTCATTCCTGCTTTCTCCCAATGGCTTTTGAGTATATTAATTACTTTTCTCATTGTTATGACAGAATCCCCAACCAAAGCTAGTCAGGAGGAGGTTCATTTTGGCTCCCAGTCTAATGATGCACACTGTGGCAGAGAACATGAGACAACAGGCCACACTGCTTGTGCCGTTAGGACAAGAGACAAAAGCCGGTGCTCAGCTCAACTCCTTTCTATTCAGGTTGGAACTTCAACCCAGGGTGAATTTTCCATCTTTAGATAATCTTATTTTGAAACACGTCCACATCCACATCCATTGGCTTGTCTCTCAGTGAAATGAGGAAAAGGGGTGTCCTTGTATTGGAACACTTTGCTCTCTTCTGGGGCCTTATCTTGGAAACTAGAAAAATGAAATTTATGGCAATGAAAAAGATGAGTTTAAACAGGAACATTTAGTATAGAGAAGAAGATTAAAGAAGGGAAAAGATCACAGAAAGCAAGATACCAGAAAACAAGCAGTTCTCAAGGGACAAGGAGAAGCCAGTGAAGCTGTTCATCTAAGTTCTTTATAGACTTATGGTAGACACTGCAAACACGGAAGTAATTTCTACTGAGACTGATTAATTCTCTGAGTATATCCCATGTTGAGTGAATGAAGGTCTGCAGGCTTTATGGATGCTTCCCTGGCCCAGCCAGGAGACAACCTCTTCAGCTGCAGATTGTTTCTTTGGGGAGAGTAGTCATGCTTTGAAGCTTTCTGTTCATCTCTAACCTGCTTTTTTGCTATTGATTTTGACTGTCTGCTGGCTCTTAGTTCAGGCTGACCTTTCTAGTCAGGACAACTGGACTTCTGTGGGGGTATGTTAGCTGTTCATTAGACCACGTTCTCTTTGTTTTCATGTTCTCATGACCACATTGTGCTTTTCCCATGCTTATTCCTATCATAGCTACTAAAACGTAGAGATTTTTTTTTCTTAGTTATTTCATATTTATTCTCATTTGTCTCTGTCTGCAGAATAGTCTGTGATGGTCTCTTTCTTGAAACAGGATGAGGCTTTGTGGAAGCCATTCTTTCTTCCTTGCAAATTAGCTGGATTAGAAACAGTAACACCCGAAAGGAAAGGTAACAATACCTTGCATATGTTCCTCAGGGAGGGACAGCGTTGTGGGACCGCTGACACTGGTTCAGAGCCCTGTCTTCTCTCTTTTCTAGTCAGCTTGGTTCATTCATACCCAGATGCAAGCTTTTCCTGTTTCTCATCACCAGTGTTCTGCTCACCAGCATTTTAGCCATAACCTTCCTCTCAGCTCTATGTTTACTGTAATACTAAGTTGATGAAAATTCCTCTGAAACTGGCAGTAAAGATTAAGCTCCAGAGCATCTAATGCCCCAGTCAGTCTCTGTTCTTTGTAAATCCAGCTGCCCCTGCCTGACTGTCTGTGCTTTGTCTCTTCTTCCTCCTTGGTGTGTGATGTCGCTGCCATGGCAGCTTAAATAAGTGGGTGGCCTTGGTAGGGTTGAAGTGATCGTTATCACTGTGCTGGGGACAGTTGCTTGCTTTCAACTCACACTGTAATCGTTAAATCCAAGGACAACCAAGAACATAGCTTGGCATTTTCTTTCTGAACCACAGCAGGACATCTCGATTTGGTGCCATTTAGCATCCCAACTTTGCTTGCAAGACAATGAAGACATCAACCAATATAATGCAAGCAGGATAAAAGAAATATTTTTGACTGGAGTGATTTAATTGGAAGCTTGAAATTATTTTCTTTGTTATCATTTTCACAGTGCAAGAACAGTTGTGGATGCTCTATTTTTGGATTCTGGCTCTTCTACCCTCTTACCTGAACCATGCCAGGCCACAGTGGCCCAGATAGCACATTTAGTAGATATGTTTCTTTGTTAAGAAGCTACTTTCCATCACGCAAGTGCATTTGAACAATGTGAGGCTGAAATGGTAGGTCATTAGTATCCCTGGAGAACAACCTTGGGTAAGTGTCTGGAAGTAAATTGCGTAGCAATGTAACAGCTCCCTCCCTGGATCAGGTAATGTTAATGTAAAGCAAGGGTTCCACACCAGCTGTTGGGAGATCCCTGCAGGCAGTGAGATCAAATTATTTAGGCAGTGAGCTTACTTGTCTGTGCCCTCTGCTAACCGATTTCTTTCTGCATCCCAACCTACCATCTCCTGTCAGTCTTTTCAAGTAAGTACTTACTTTTTTTCAAGTAAGTAGGCAACATCCTTTGTTTTAGGCTACCCCCCCCCCCCAAGAGTCCCCTGTACTAAAAAAATCTCTTCTGTGGCAAACATGGCCATAAACTTACCAGCTGTGTGTATCTACATTGTGATTCCTTTCATGGAGAAGTACGATGTCATAGGTCTTGCTTTGACTAAGAATATAGTTGGTTAAAGTGATGGCATAGCAGATGCTGGCCCCAGGAGGGAAGCTGCACACATTTCTCCATTTCCTTAAAGATCTGTGATAAAGAGTCTTTTAAGGCACTGTGTTATTTGTCATGCAATGCAAATTGACAAAAACCATATCTCAAATCCATAGTTCTTTTATATTTATTTTCTTCCATCGTGTGAATATTATTTTCCCTGAACAAAATAGTCTTTTTTAGGTACAAAAGGTTAAGTGAGCTCCTCTGCACTGTCAGGAGAGCCAGCATCAGGCCAAGGCAGTGTCTTGATTTATTCCTGTGTTCAGGGCTTCTGGGCTAAATCACCTGTCCAGGCTAGTTGTTGACCTCTGTGTCTCTTCCCTATCATGGGGCCAGCACAGCTGCTGTATTTTTCCAAAGCCCTCTTTTCTCAAAGCTCTTAGGTAGGAGGCTGGTACATTCTCACAGATGTGCTAGTGACATATGTGTATGGTAGGGACTGTACTGCAAATCTGGCCTGAGATGGAAGCTCACGCAAAATACTGCAGATACTGCAGCCAGAGAATCTGTGGAACATTCTCACCATCAAAATGCAGAATAAACAACATAGCTTGGAGTGAGGGAGTGCTTAGTCCTGGCTGATTACATGGGTGTGATCCTTTACCTATATGTCCTTGCCTTTGTTCAGATATCCCTCATATGTCAGGATTCAAGGGTTAAGGAGAGCTTCATACAAATAAAAAGCCCTATTAAAAAGCACACAAGATAATTTTCCAATTCAAACAAACGATGACAGATTAGAACTATGGTCCTCATCATTGTGACCTGACCTATTGCCCCTACCACCTGGAAGCTTGTCAGGTAAGCATTTGTGCCAGACCCACTCAAACCTTCCGAATGTGAGTTTCATCAGGTAGGACCCAGCACTCTGTAAGAATGAGTCTCCCGAGCAATTTTGGCACCGATTCAAGTTCCAAATTTGCCGATCTGAAGCTGTACTGAAAGACATGGCACCTTTATTTCTGTAAGCCTATAGAGTTCAATCCTTTCCCTCAAAATGAAGGGATCAAGAAAAAAGGGGAGGAGAACTATAAATAATGTGCTCACGAGGAAGGAAGCCAATCTCATCTTTCTTTAGAAACTAAGCAAAGTGGTCTTTTGAATTAGTGGGCAGAATGAAAAGATCCCAGCTGCCTGCCTTCTGGGCACTCAGAGGGCTGGATCATGGCAGCCTTACTGTTGTTAGTATGGGAAATGTCTGATGAAATGCCCGTCTTTGCTCATCTTGTCACATTAGTATCCCTTAGGCTAACCCTTTGTCTCTCTTCATGCTACGAATGGATGTCCATCAAAAGGATAGTTTAAAACTACATGGAAAAGCCTCTGCCATGCAAAGTTTGACATGTCTCATTGGGTCCATACCAGAGCTAAGCTCACCACTGAGTATTAGAGTTTCTGCTTGAGCTACAGCATAGGTAGCTTTGACTTGGGGTGTTGGTTCCATCATGGACATCATCTGTGAGCTACAGTCAACATCCTTCTCAGTTCTCCTGCCTTTGAATCTTCATGAAGCACCTTAGGTGGTTTGAGTGCACAAGAGGCACTGGTGATAGGCTGCAGCCTTGGAGTTGCAACTGACTAATGGGAGCTGACAGATGAGACTCCTGATGATGCAGGTTTGAGTATTATACTTCAAGCAGCCAGATTTCAGGCTGCAGATTGCAGGCCAAGTAGAAAATCTTGGACATAAGAGTGTTTTTAAGCTAGATTGGTTTGAAGCATTCTAAATAGACATGCAGTCTACCCACCGCCCAGGAGGTATGGATGGCCACATGAGTCAGTCTGAGTCAAGGGCCTGGAATTCAAAGCTAAGTAAGATAAGATGTATGTCTTGCTAAAGAATGGGTTTCAGGAAACCTTAGAGTTGGGATTTAAACTTAATCCTATTGTTTACATTGTTATGTGACCTTGATAAATATGATTAACTCCAAGTCTTAATTTTATTTCCATTGTGAAATGGAAAAGATAATGCCTTTACAGTTATGAGATTTCAATACCGAGTAATGTGCTATTCTCAATGTCTCTTCTTTAGAGCCCAGGCAATAGAAAATGTCATCAGACATGGAAATGGAGGCTCTTCCACTCCTTCAGCCTCTTCACGGCCAACCGCTGATAGTCTGTTTGGGATGAAAGCCAGGTGAGTATGATGGGCTTTTCTTAATAGCTCCCAGGGGTCACATGAAGGTGATACAACCACAACACTGGGGAATTATATCAGGGAGGCTTCCCACGGGGTTCTCCAAATTGATTCTTGAAAGGGCTGACAGCTTTCAGTCTGAGCTCACCAAAGCCATAAGAGGCAGCAATATCTCATGGTGCTGTCACTGCTTCCTATGGCCTCTGGAGACTGGGGTCAAAGGAAGACTCTCTTGACCTACAGGTCTGGATATATCCTCATCTGCAGAAACAAACCAGCTAGAGGCTTTGTGCATTGTTTCCGTGATGAAAAGAGACTCAGCCCTTCTCGGCAAATGCAGACAAGCTCTTGAAAGCTCATTAAAAGACAAAGTAATTGGGGGAAAGCTAAAGGGCCAGGCAAACTTTATAATCTGAGGCCAGGGGGTAGCTCCAAAACAACATTTAGGAAGAAGAAAAATTATTGGTTTATTTATTTTTCTAAACCTAGGGGATATTTGTAATTATAAGGTAGGAAAAGCTAGAGTTTGAGAGGGCTTCATCCCAAGATAGCCACTAGAGGGCCTCAGTGTCCCAGAAAAGAAAATCTGCTCTTCGTGTGCAGGGGAAGGCCTAACCAACTGGTTGAGTCTGATGTTTAGAGCGATTTCTATTCCCAAGAATGCTCTCAGTGAACTCTTATCTTCACACAAGGAAGAAGGAGACCTCACTATTGGCAGAGTTAGATAATTACTTGACCTGTTTGTCCACTGGTAACCTATTTGTGCATACAAAGCATTGCCCTATCAGTGGAGCAAAAGTTAAGGAGAAGACGTAAGCCAATTGTGAGAGTCTAACTGAACAGAAACCTAGTTGGAGGGTACACGTGTGGTGCTGAGGCTTGGAAGACATGGCCTTTAGCATTCTATTACATCCTCATATTGCCCTAATGGTATTATGTTTGCATAAGAATTATGGCATGGTGTCTGCAGGAAACTGGATGCAACTGGAGATAATCATGGTTTAAGCCAGTCTCAAGAAGACAAATACTGCACGTAGTTCTCATTTTATACAGATGCAAAGAATCCCATATGCACATATGGCATGAGAGGAGATGAAAACCTAAGGGTACAAAGGGGACTAATGGAAAGGAAGGACGAGAAAAGGGAAAACAGAGGTATGTGAAGGGAATATGCTATATATATATAAACTTAATTCAAGACAATAAAGAGAGCAAGCTACCAAACAAGTCCAGCTTCAGAGGAAATTGTACAAAAAGCACTTAGAAATTAAATTTGCCGAAAGGCCTTAGCTCCCTACTTGTGTTGGCAAAATGACATCTCTGCCTTCCTTTTGCATTTGTCTCCTTTGCCTGAGGTCACCTGTCTGTTTCTGAACGCACACATGCCAATCACTCCAGGACTGTTTATCTAAAACCCAGTGATTTCTAACCTGTCTTATTTCCTTTCTAGGCTAAAGGCACAAGGAATTGCTGAAGTATTTTGATGTCAGCCCTTTACAGTATTCTTTCCCAGACTCCCACAAGGTACCTAAGGGTCTTCAGTCATTGTCTGAAGTTGCACTCATCTTGGTTTGTAGGAAGAGCAGAGCCTTATGGGATAGAGAAGTCCAGATGACTGTCGTTACCTATAATTCTAGAGCAGGAGTAAACCTGAAAACCAATCTGTGTCCTAAACCAATGAAGACTTCTCTAGGCAATCTTGCAAAGCCCAAACTGAGATACAGGCCAACCAGACAAGTCCTTTATCAGGACTTCTTAATTACGTATAATTCCCTTCACTCTATTCAATTCTTCCCCTATTTAAATAAAAGGCTTTTGTCCGTATCCTGAAGATTACCTTGAGGTCATCTCACTCCTTTTCTGGTTTCTCTTGCCAGACTACAGTGAACACAGCTCTCTTCTCTGCATTTCACCCTTGCTCATCTCTTAGGTGGCTGAATCAAATCTACTGGGCCTGCCAAGTTTCCCTTGAAGTCTCTGGTAACAGTGGAATTAGGTAAGGGGATTGCCATACTTTATAATCTCTTCTCTGTAGAGACACTAGAGCTGTTGGCATTGGGACTATGTGGTCGGGGCTGAAGCAGTGATTGCCTTGACTTTATTGTTTCTTGAAAGGCTTTAAAGATATGAGGTAATACGGAATGCCTAAGATGCTTAGAACCTCACTTTTTCCGGAGATAAAACAGGAGGGGCTACCTAGGTATAAGCTTATGCTAGAATGTACTATGAAGGTGTGCTTCAGTTTGAGGAAGCTGCTGGTCACAGGAACCACCAGGACAGAGCACCGCAGACAGTGATGCTTTTCTGCTCCCTTGTTCTTCTATATTAATGAACAGGTCCTTTAGCCAACATGGCCTATACCTTCCAATATCATATCCATAGCCCATTTCTGGAAGAAGCCAATGTGAGACAGGAGGTTTGGGGAAAGAAAGGGCATCCTTAAAGTGGAGAAAGACTGTACAGTCTACTGGTTGTTCAAATACAATGAAGTCCTAAGATGGCTTGCAGGTACAGTGTCCTCTGTAGGTAGGGCTTTGGGAAAAGGCAACTGGTTACATTTCTGCCTCTTTCTTTAGATATGAGAGAAGTGTATAAAGTAAATGAGATAAAGATATTATCAAGAAATATAATGATGCTGCTTCTTTCTTACAAGAATTTCCAATA
Source organism: Phyllotis vaccarum (assembly GCA_033318265.1). Taxonomy (NCBI): domain Eukaryota; kingdom Metazoa; phylum Chordata; class Mammalia; order Rodentia; family Cricetidae; genus Phyllotis; species Phyllotis vaccarum. The sequence continues at coordinate 164,498,615 of JARWLC010000001.1, read as the reverse complement.
CAGAGACTGAAACCCTATTTAACCTATTCAGCCCTGTTTGCAAGGATAAAAGGGGAGACAGGCGCATGTTGTCGCTCTCCTGTTTTCTGTCTGGTTTACTTTCTAGATCTCACTTCTCCCTTTCCAGATGATATGACCAGCAGCATTAACTTCACTGTATTCTTGTCTTGCTTGTCCTTGCTTCTCAGTTCCTGTCATTTTGACACTGATCATCACTGTAAGGCACACACACACACACACACACACACACACACACACACACACACACACACACACATCTATCAATCTTTCTGTTTTCTTCCCAATGGTCGTATGTGTTCTAAGAACATTTGGGCTATTTGTACAGTTCTTTTTGGCATTAAAAAAAAAGTTCCTGGCATAAAAGTAGATCCGACCTATATTTCTTCTAAAGACGCTTTTTCTGCTGCTGGAGCCCTTACTGGTGGCCAGTTCTATGGACTTCTTTGTCTTCCAGTAGACCTTAATGCAGTGCTGCACCCGCTCTTTATTTTAGGATACTTGATTATGGCTTGATAGTCTGATGGCTACATCCTTTTGTACAAAGATTTTCACCCTAGACCCCTAACCTGCTGATCTCATGCAGTTATTTGTCTGGTTAACTCCTTTGCATCTTTTGCATATTAGGGTCAAGTTTTCATCCTGAAGGTAACCCACCCCCTCATGTCTAAATCTCCAAATACAGAATCTCAGAAAACCCTGAGTTTCGGCTCTTCAGTCTTGCTGAAAGAACGACATTTTTTTGTTGTTGTTGGTTTTATTTTACCTTTGAGTTCCCTCCAGGAACACTGAAATGGACTTGTTTTTGTTTAGAGCAGTGGTTCTCAACCTGTGTGCAGCAACTCCATGGGAGGGTGTCCGACAACTCTATTACCCTTCCATGGGGTTGCTTCAAGGCCATACCCATATCAGATATTTACGTTAAAGTTCATTACAGTAGCAAAATTACAGTTATGAAGTAGCAATAAAAACTGTTTTATAGCTTGGGGTCACCATAACATGAGGAACTGTATTAAGGGGTCACAATAGTAGGAAGGTTGAGAACCACTGATCTACAGCCTAGTACAGTGTCTGGCACACAGAGGACACCCTATACATTTAATTACACACTGTCTGGTTGATTGGCTGAATTTAAATGCTACCTGGGGTTTGGGGAGAAATGAGGTGAGGAAAGTCAAAGGTATTAATCTGGACGCTGATATCCTTCACCACAGCCCACGACACCTAATAACTGAGGCTCAAATGGGCCATAACAAATCATCTTAGGATCATTAGTAGAAAGGGTAACTTTTACTTCAAAGGTATTATAAGGGCAGTATGTGTCCATGGAGGGAGTGGGGATCTGTAAAGTTTTAAAAATTAAAAGAAAGCAGAGAAGTAAGCACAAACACACTGCTCAGAAACTTCAGACTCATTTTCTTCTGATATTGGCTCAGCGCACATGTTTATATGTAGAAAGTCTGCTATATAGCCAGTTTTAGATCCTGCCTTTTATAAAAAAAAAATTAACTTTGGGTGCTAAGCACTGCTTATTTTATTAAATTCTTTATTCACCATAATTTAAAATACATCCAGAATATTCCCCCGCATGGTTAGAATTTTATCTTTTTCCAACATAGAGCATGAAGGTTGATATGAATTTTAATCTTGATTTTTGAGGACATCCCTAAGTCTGAAGAACATGAAAATAAATGTGAAGTATGCTATAGAGTTCCAAAGCTATTTCAATGGCTTGCCTACCTCTGCTCTCTGACTTGGCCTACCCAAGTGTTAGCGCTAGCTGAGTAGAAGTTCTCTGTGGCTTGCTCCCTCACTTCAGACCCAATTTCCCACACCCTCTTATCTTTCCTGTGTAGCAGACGTTATTGATGTCCTGCCTGTAGACTTTCAAAGCTCAGAATTCCCGAGTGTGATAATGGCTTCTTTCTTTTCTTTAAAAAGCTTTTTTCTTCCCATACCTACCACTGCTCCTTCTCTCTCTCCTCATCCAAGTTCCACCTTGGCATCTCCCCATCTCATTCCCCCATCCATTCCCCAGAGGAGGCAAGGACTCCCAAGGGGAGTCAGATCAGTCTTCCATATCCAGTTGAGGTAAGCTAAGTCCTTCCTCCCAGTATCAAGATTGAGTAACCTATTTCTCTGTAGGAACTAGACTCCAAGAAGCCAGTTCATGCACCAGCAATAAACTCTGGTCCAACTGTAAGAGGCTCCACAAGTTACCCATGGTGTTCAATAGTCGTCTATATTTGGAGGGTTTAGTTCCTTTCCATGAAGGCTCCTCATCTGTCATTTCAGCGTCAGTGAGCTCCCAATAGCTTGGGTCAGCCATCACTCTGTGTCTCCTCCTCATGATCCTGATCCTTTGCTCATATACTCTCTCCTCCCTCTCTTCAGCTGAACTGGGAGGTAGACCTGGTGCTTAGCTATGGATCTCTGTCTCTGTCTCTATCCATTGCTGGATGAAGGTTCTATAGTGGCAATTAGGGTGGCCATTATTTGATTTTAGGGGAAGGCCTATTTAGACACCCTCTCCACTGTTGCTTGAAGTCCTAGCCGGGGCCATCTTGCAGACTCTTGAGTGTTACCTTAGCACGAGGTTTCTCCCTATACCCACAATGGCTTTCTCTATCAAGATATCTATTTTTTTTTTCTCTCTCTGTTACTTCTCCCACTCAACCATCCCATTCTCTCATAGTCTCTCCCCATGTCCCCTTGCTCCCACCTCAGTAGGATCCCAATTTACTCTGGAGGTCTCTGTTTCCTCTTTCCAGGGGAATCCACAGATGCCTCTCTTAAGTTTCTCCTATTACCTAGCTGCTTGGGAATTATTGAATGTAGCCTGGTTATTCTTTCTTTTATGTCTAAATTTCACTTATGGATGAGTATATATCATGTCTATCTTTCTGGATCTGTGTTACCTCACTCAGAATGATACTCTCCAGATCCATTCATGTGCCCGTAATTTCAAGATGTCATAATTTTGGATCGAGTAGTATTTTATTGTGTAACTGTACCATAGCTTTTGTTTGTTCTTTTTCTTAATCCATTCTTTAGTTGAGGGACATCTAGGTTGTTTCCAGGTTCTGGCTATTATAATGCTGCTATGAACATAGTTAAGCTAATGACTATAGTACGAGGTTTCTGGCCCGGATTTTCGGGCCTAACCTCAAAGTTTAGGTCCGCAGACCCACAGACCCGCAGACCCACAGACCCACAGTCCCACAGAGACACACAGATGCTTCCAATAGTTTTAGGCTGATCAGCCTCAGGCCCAGGCATATAGCTTGCTAACTCTCTACCCTTAAGCTATCCCATGTTTCTTGTTCAGCCATGTGGCTCGGTACCTTTCTTTAGAGCTGCATGGTTGTCCTCTGCATCCTGTAGCTTCTCTCTGGTGCTCGGTCTGGCATTCTGCTCTCAGACTTTTTCTAGTCTGGTAGCCCCGCCCATACTTCCTGCCTGCCTTTGGCCAATCAGCTCTTTTTATTAAACCAGTGGGTGGAACAATTATTTACCGTGAGACAACACAATACCCCTACAAATGACCTTGGGGTAAGAGTGGGCATCCTTTGGGTATATGTCCAAGAGTTGTACTGCTGTATCATTGGGCAGATTGACTCCCAGTTTTATGAGGAACTGTCATACTGATTTCCAAAGTGGTTATACAAGTTTACATTCACACCAGCAATGGAGGGGTGTTTCCTTTGCTTCACATCTTCTCCAGCACAGGTTATCATCTGTGTTTTTGATCTTAGCCATTCTGACAGGTGTAAGATGGCAGGTATCTCAGAGTTGCTTTGATTTGCATTTCTCTGATGGCTAAGAATACTGAGCAATTCTTTAAGTGTCCTTCAGCCATTAGAAATTTTTTTTTATTAAGATTTCCCTATTTCACTTTGAACTCCATGTTTTAATTTTACCATTTGGTTTTCTGGCCTCTAGTTTCTTGAGTTCTTTATATATTTTAGAGATCAGTCCTCTGTCAGATGTAGAGTTGGTGAAGATCTTTTCCTATTCGGTAGGCTGTCATTTTGTCTTATTGACCATGTCCTTTGCCTTACAGAAGCTTCTAAAGTTTCTGAAGGTCCCATTTATTAATTGTTGTTTATAGTGTCTGTGGTATTGGTGTTATATTTAGGAGGTGGTCACCTGTGCCAATGCATTCAAGACTATTTACCGTTTTCTTTTCTGTCAGGTTTAATGTAACTAGGTTTATGTTGAGTTCTTTGATCCACTTGGAGTTGAGTTTTGTGCAGAGTGATAGATACAGATCTATTTGCATTTTTTCTAGATGCTAATGCCAGCAGCATTTGTTGAGGATACTATCTTTTTTCCATTGTATATTTTTGGCCTCTTTGTCAAAATTCTGGTGTTTATAGGTGTGTGGATTAATGTCAGTGTCTTCTATTCAATTCTATTGATCCACAAGTCTGTTTTTACGCCAGTACAAAGCTGTTTGGTGCTGTAGCTCTACAGGCTAGCTTAGAGTCAATGGTGATGCCACCCAAAGTTCTATTGTTGAACAGAAATTTTTGGTAATTCTGGGTTTTTTTTTTTTCATACGTAGTTGAGTATTGTTCTTTCGAGGTCTGTAAAGAATTGTGTTGATATTTTGATGGAGATTGAATTGCATCTGTAGATTGCTTTTTGTAAGATTGACATTTTTACTATTTTGACCCTATTTTATCCAAAAGCATGAAAGATCTTTCAACATCAAAAGAAGATCAAAGGGATACAAATTGGAAAAGAAGAAGTCAAACCATCATTATTTGCAGATGATATTATAATATACATAAAAGAGCCCCAAAATTCTACCAGGGAATACCTACAGCTGATAAATACCTTCATCAATGTAGCAGTATACAAGAATAACTTAAAAAAAAATAGCACTTCTATAAATGATAAAAGAACTCAAAGAAAAATTAGGGAAACATCACCCTTTACAATAGCTGCAAATAACATCAAATATCTTGGATTAACTCTAACCAAAGAAGTTAAAGACCGTATGACAAGAACTTTAAGTCACTGAAGAAAGAAATTGAAGAAAATATCAGAAAATGGAAAGATCTCCGATGCTAATGGTTTCTTATGTCAAACACCAAAGAAGTTTTCTGTCTGTAAGACTGTGTTTGGACATGAGTGGGGCAGACTGTGAGAGTCAAAGTGTAGATATCCCAAGGAACAAGTGTCAGCTGATGATAAATGAGTTAGTGGAAAGTGTTCCAGCTCCTAATCTCACAGGAGGAACAATTCAGAAGCAGATTCTGTAATAGAGCTTCTGACACGATTGAGTTCCAGTGACCCACAGGCGTAGCTGGCTTATTGTATCTGTAGCTTTTCCTTTCCTCGTTTTTCCATCCATATTCTCCTACTCGTTCCTTGACATCACCTCCCACATAAGCTATTTAGACTCAAGTCTTCAAGACTTACTTCTGGGGACCAAGCAAAGACAGCTTCTCCTGCTGTCTCTTGTTAAATATGAGTGATAACATCCTGTGACTGAGATATCCCTTCTTCTTTTGTTTTGCCTAAAGTAAAACATGAAAATTCTATGATCCAATATATTCTGAGGAAAAGGGTAAAAATGCAAAGCTCTGCCAGATTGCCTGCTGCTTTTTTTTTTAAATAAGAATTTGATAGACATGTTCTCAGGAGAGAATGAATTACACAGTGTGCTCTTGGAAGTGACTTCTAATTTTTCTTCTCTCTGTTCTCTGTCATATCTCTCCAAGTTTTTATTTCTTTGCAGTAGAAGGCATCCTGAACACCTAGAAAAGCTATTTTTTTTTCACTCAGCTCTTAATTAGGTTTCCAGACACACTCATGGGCATGGGTGTGATGTTGGGTGGGTTACTGAGCAAGTCCATATTCATTCTGTAGTTACTCAGGGCGTGATGCAAGCTGTGTACACACAAGGGTCCACCAGTGACTCTGCAGGAACTATTAAGACATTGTTCTCATAAGGAAGACAAGCATACTGTACATGAACACAAATAGATATATCAAGTAAGGGGAAACATACACCAAAATAAGCAGTGACTCTAAGGATTCAGAGAAAGTAATGATTTATATTTTATGATGTCTTAAAAAGTTTGATGAGAGAAGTTAAGGAGGACAGGTAGATTTTATTAAATCAACCAAGTCAACATAGAGAAAAGAGACAATGTAAGCTCACTTCTTAAAATATTTTTAGATGCTTTCTTTCTTTCCTCCAATGATCCCCAGGCTAAGACACCATTGAGTTTCCTTCTATTTCTGTTCTTTTAATATCCAGTAGAAAACCCTATCTTTTATCTCAGGGGTTCTCAACCTGTGGGTCGTAACCCCTTTGGTGTCGCATACTCTACATTGCAGTACCAATTCTAATTGGTCTTAAAAAAAAAAACAAAAACAAAAATAAAAAAAACCCAGAGCCAGATATTGGGGCAAATGCTGAACAATCAGAGAGACAAAGGAGCAGCCACTAGAGAGACGTCTTACCTCTATCTAATTCTTAGGCAGAAAGGCTGAGCTCCTGTCTCCTCCAACCTTATATTCCTCTCTTGGCCCAGCTGTATTTCTTCCTGTCTCAGCCTCCATAGTGCTGGGATTAAAGGTGTGTGCCACCATTTCCTGACCTCTATGGCTAATTAATGGTTAGCTCTGATTAGGCAAGCTTTATTTGTTAGAACATACACAAAATATCAACACTGTGTATCAACTATTTACATTATGACTCATAATAGTAGCAAAATTATGGTTATAAAGCAGCAATGAAATAATTTTATGGTTGGGGCTCACCACACGAGGAACTATATTAAAGGGTGATAGAATTAAATAAGCTCTGTCTTGGGTCTATCCCAGGCTGTTTGCATCTTGATGGAAACAGGCTGGACTAGACCCAAGTCATACTGTAAAATAAGCACATAAACAAATTTTATTTAGCTTTCAATATCAGAACACTTATAAGGATAAGAGAAAGTGTGTATTGATGGCTCTCAACCGTAAGAGACTAGGGTGGGCACTGTAGTCCCTGATTTCCTATGCTGTCACCACACGGACCTTTTGCATTTCTCCCCTCAGTTTATAATGCCACTTACCTTCAGGGTACAGGCTGGCTTCAGTAGACTGCGGTCAAGACTGACTTTCAGAAAAGAGAATGGGAGAAAGGACACAGCAGATGTCTATTTTCTTCCTACCAAGACAACAAAGTTTTCCCCGAGACTCCCATGCAAAATTGCACTGAAATGTTATGAGTCATGAGGCAACCACCACTCACCGTAAAAACAATCAAGGTTGCTGATGAGGATATTTTCAGATTCTGTATTTAAGGGAAAAAGACTAAGGAATGGTTGCAATGAAGTTCCTACCATTGCCAGAGTTTCCACTCCAAAAGGTCTAAGTCTAGAATTGGTCACTAGATCACTATCATATATCAAGAGAAAAATGACATAGAATATTTAAAATATACTTACTCATAGCTTTTCCCACAACTGCAACTGGCCTCCTGTTTATAGAGAGATTGCAACAAAATCCAGCAAATGCTATACCCAGATATAGCTGTAGTTATAGCATGGGTCTAGGCTCTCAGATAAGTCTTTCTGTTAGTGCCGAGGGCCAAGCATACTGGAGGCAAGGCGTAATCTCCTCTGTCAGCATCTTTCCTGAAGGGAGCTGGGACTGAAGAATATAATGTGAACTACAGCAGAAACATGGATGTACACTATATACAGTAATTATCTCTATCTATACACATACATGTTGGCTCTATGATTGTTATATAAGGGATGAGGTTTCAGAAGAGTTCTTTGAGTTCACACTAGCAGAGACAGAGCACTGCTGCTCAAGTAGCCTGCCATTGCAATGGATGGATTAGATATTTAGGAGGCCTGTTGGAAAACTGCAGGAAGACATAAAGTTAGGCTGCAGCAATGAAGAGGCTCAGGCTTGAATGAAGCCTCAATGTTTATTCCTGTTTCAGAGGTGAAGCACCAAGTCTGGACAGGTGAAATGGACAATTGACTCACAGCAATTATAACTGGTTCTGTCGGCATTTGAACTGGAGCTGAGCTGAAGACCCAGCAACAGTTTTGGGTTCTCTGCTTGTTGGGGCCTTGCCATGCACTCCAGACAGTCAAATGATAGTTTTCTGGGGTGAATCATTACCATTGCAATATTTGGTATTCTCCTCTTTATGGTGTCCAGGTGAAGGAGTTAAAAGGTTTTTCCATGTTGTGTGTGTAACACGTTCCAGGTCTTGTTTGTGGCTTATAGTATATACATGTGTTCATATGGTCTATAATTTGGGGAAATTTATAGAACAGTGTTCTTTATCATCAGACTGTGACTCATGAGTGGTACTCTATAGACCATGGTGTCCACAGGCATGATGAGGTTCAGAGTCATCTCACTTTTGTATTTGAACATAAATTGGAGTCAAATGCTTCCAGGTCAAGGCACAGCATAGACTCCATGGCTTTACATGATTACTTAGATCAGGGCAGGACCTGATCCCAACAGCCTTTTATGAATGGGGCTGGCTATTTTTTCTTTAGGAGCCTGGGACTCTGGATAAGCATCTTTGGACCTTATCAGCTGACACCTGAATCCCACCACATTTAACAACTAGTCATAATTTGGAACTAGTCTGGTTACATTACAGATGCTGACTTTTCTCATATGGAATTTTATTAGCTGTGGCCAAATGCTCAGCATCATTTCCCTCCATGTTGATATATTACTAGCCAGCTGTCACAACAATACTGTATCATAACCACTCAAAATCTCAATAACATGAAATAAGCATTTATTTTTGTGTTCAGAGGTTTATTGTTGGGCTGTGACTATTCCAGGGGACTTAGATTCTTCCAGAGCTAATGAATAATGCATTAAAAATACAGGAGAGGCAAGCACAAATGAGGAGATAATTGTCTTCTATACCTGTAGAGCTGGCTCATTGCAATTTTGCCCATATGCCACTGGCCAAAGCAACTATTTGGGACCAAAATAAGGTTCTCAGTGTGACAAACGGAAATGTTATTGAGCAAGAGTGATGTATGAGATGAAGGTAAGGACACACATTCCCGGATTAGCTAAGTAAGTGGAGATACATTATGTAAATCTGGGTTTAGGGCTGGGATGTTAATGTATTTACCTTTAGGTAGTGGCTAGTAAGCATTGCCCTGGGAGTTTGGCTGAGGCTTTTACAAATGTATATTCTTTCTGGTAGTAATGTGAAGGACAGGGTATACGGCTGCAATAACAACTGGTAAACATCCCATTTTTTTTCTGTTAAGGAAACTATCAGATTCAATGCAATACCAAGGATGCTGGTGCCAAGAGATTAAACACACACACACACACACACACACACACACACACACACACACTCACACACACTCACACGCACACTGAAGAGATTTCTCAGAAGAATGCTTGCTGCTTTTCCATAGGACTTTAAGTTCGATCACCCCAGCAGGTTGAAACTTCGAAGCTTTTATAAGGATATAATTATAAACACAGTCACCATTTGCTTGTTTCTCTGAGATATTGTGTGTACTTCTTGTCCCTGCACTCAGCTACATTAAAACAGCTCATCTACACCATGCACTTCACTGGCTCCTGAGTCCTTTGGCTTCTTAGTGAGCTCATTCCCTGAGAAGTATGAGCAGGTGAGAACATAGGAGGAGACAGGACAGAGCAAAGGGTTATTTTCTCTCTTTGTCGCGATGCATCTTCATAGGTGGTAGCTTCGTGTATCATGTTTATCAGAATATGTCAAACACCTTCTATTCTATGACATGTCTTAAAATTATATTGTAGATGGCATGCACAAAATCATACAAAAATAGCTATTAGCTTGCAAATAGCCTTTTAAAATTTGCTGTAAGAGCCCATGCTAAAATATGATTATGGATGATGAAATGTCTTAGGGATTACAGGTGGGACTTTCTATCTAATGAGTACCTAATGCTCATATGCAATGGATGTCATACTCATTTCCAAAGCAGAATGGAAGATCATAAGGCTGCATGTTGGTGGCTGTTAATTTTAGATGACCGAAAGATGAAAAAGAAAAACATATTCCTAGCCTCAAACCTTTCTACTGTACATTTTCTTATTACATTTCCTTTGATGAAGTATTTGAATATCATAACTGTATTAGTTATCTATTGCTGAACAAATCACTGCAAAATTAGCTTAAAATGATGCAACCTTCTTTTTATCTCACAATTCTGGACGTTGGGGCCTGGAACTGGTCTACACCAAGCTAAATTCTAAGTACCCATAGGCCAAGTGTCTGTTTGAAGACTATAGGAAAAAAATCTAGTTTCTTACTTTTAGTATGAAATTTCTGGCTCAGCTTAGCACCGAGATCTGGGCCAACAGTACCAAATAATCTTGTACAGTTTTATATTAATTACATGATTTTTGTTTTACAGCTCAGGCGTATTACTTGCTAAATCCTACTCTTACACTAACTCATGATTCTTATATTGTTTATACCCATAGTTTGGTACCTTTTTCAGAGCAGCATTCTCATCCTCTTTCCGACAACTCTGCTGGCATCTCTGTTCTGTTCTTCCTCTTCCAAGTGTTTCCTTTGTCTGTCAGCCCTGCCCATACTTCCTGTCTTCCTTCTTGCCAATCAGCATTTTATTAAATCAGTAAGAGAGATAAATGTTTATAATATACAAGAGCATAATACCACAGTACTTGTTCTTTATTTTCCATCTCTCCAAAGTTCCTCAGATTTCTGGGTTTATGGATCTGCCCTGTATATCTCAAGAGCCTTAATTCAAACACATCTGCAAAATCTCATCTACAGTATAAGGTATTGTACAGTTTTATATATTATTAGCCTTTATATGTTAACACTGTAAGATATTATACACCTTGTTTCTGAGAATTAGGATCTGTACTTTGAGGAGAAGGCCATGATTCTCATGTTCACAACAATTTATAGTAAGTAGACAGCCTTTTTCTGTAAATTTAAGAACATGTAAGCTCTTTCTCCATTTAGTCTATTCTATTTTGAAAAGACGAAGTTTTCAATTCAAATTCTTAGCCCTAAAGGTTAATCTTCTGATTATGCATATCTAGGCCATACATTTTTCCAATACAAAAGAATGAGAAATTTACATATCACTGTGAATGGTTTTCATCAGAATATCAGAGAAATCACATACTAAATTAGGACAAAGCTTCCTTTTGGGTTTCAATCAACAAAGAGACAAGCATCATTTACTCTTTTGTTGTTTGGGTCAGCAAGTCATTTTGGCTACAACAAGAAGTTTCCATTGTTCTGATATTTTATACCTTGCATTGGCTCCAGTGGTTCTGTTGAAAACAGGACAATTTTTTTTGTGAATTAGAATTTGCTAGCCTGGTTAGTTGTCTAGAAGGTGAGTATTAGAACTATTTATTTAAAAAGTACTAGTGTTCAATGGCCTATGGTTAATAACATTTCGTTCTCAAGTATGTTAACTTTTCTTTAAAGAAAGAGGTAATGCAATTCACAAACTCCCAAAAAGAACACAAGTAGATAATTAAGCAAGTAATCTAAAGCAAGAACTTGGCACATTACCATACGAACAGTTCTTGTCAAATCTTTTCACATTTCATTGAGTAATTATGTTATTCCAGCAACCAACGGAAGAGCACATTATATGCTCAAGAGTTGGAATTTTATAACCAATTCCCAGAAATACTCAATTGCCCTTCCTTATCAGAGAATGACTCTTTATTCTCATCATTCTTTTGGTATTTGATTGGCTATTGTTTTCATCATTCCTGAACAATTACTTTATCAGGTAGAATTTGTTCCAAAATTAAAAAGTAAAAATAAAAGACATCTCTCTAATCTTAAAGTTCAAATTATAATTAACAAAATATCTTGTGGTCATTTTTTTTTCCTGATTTCCTCTTCTCTTGTATTAATGAACACCAAGATTCTTGGGAATGTAGCTTCTGGGTTGCCCAGGTATAAGTATCTTAGCTTGGCTCATCTCAACTTGGACAAATGAGTTGTGGGCAGCAGCTGAGTTGCCGTCGCCTAACCTTCTAGACTTACTAGAGTAGCTGAATAACACAGATATCCCCCAGAATACAGGGATCTCATTTGCTTTCACTTTGCAGAGTCTGCCTGTATAAGAGAACGGGAGTCTTTAGAAATCCAACCATGTTCCTTGACATGTTTCTCTGTGAAGAAAAGGTTTAAAAAAATCATTTGTTATCTATATAAGTCCCTTGTATAATGTTATCTCAGTTCAGGTTCATTTAAAAACAGAACTTGAGACAATGATTCAAATGTAAGCAATTAATTTGTGAGATAATCCAGGATACTTAAGTGAAACAGAAGAGAGGCATTATCAAGATAGTGCACATTATTAAATTATTTTTACTGTGGGCATCCCATGAGCTTAGTCCTGCTAGAAAATTCTAGGAGTCTGTGGAGAACACTCAGAGTTAAGCTATAGCTCAGGGTTGGGGAGAGCAAGAGGTTTTCTGCTGTTTAGAAGAACATAGTCTGGCCAATGGGTCTGAAAAGCAAGCCTGTGGTAATATTTCATTTGTACTCTAACAAAACACCCTCCCTGGAGATTGAAGGGCAAGCCAACTATTAGATATCCAGGCAGTGGTGGGGCAAACTTTTAATTCCAGCACTTGGGAGGAGGAAGCTGGCAGATCAGGAGTTCAAGACCACACTGGGTTCCGTGAGATTGACCCAGTCTAAAAGAGAAACAAAGTCAGGCTGTTAAGGCTCACATCTTTGTTCCCCGCACTTGGAAGGCACATGCCTTTAATCCCAGCACTAGGGAGGTGGAGACAGGAAGTGCTGTGGTTGGGCCAAGAGAGGAATATAACGCAGGAGACAGGAGCTCAGTCCTCCTATAAGGCTGACGTGTTATGGGAGTTAAGAGTTGGCTGTGGCTTGCTTCTTTGTCTCTCTGATCTTCAGCATTTACTCTAATATCTGGCTCTGAGTTTTTATTATTAAGACAAATTATGATTCACTCTAAACAAGTCTGTTACAATGAGGTTTCCAATCCCGTCTGGCCAGAGGTCCAGACCCACAGAGCTGCTGTACCAGGACTGCCTAGTCATCTGCTGCTGCTTAGCCTCCCCCCCACCCCCAAAAAGACTCAGATGCTTATCTTAGCTTCGTGCTGTTTGGCCCGTGGCTTAGGCACAATGCTAGCTAGCTCCTTCATCTTGACTCAACCCATTTTCATTAATCTGTCCTGCCACGTGGCCCATGGCTCACCTGGGTTTCTTACATGTTTCTCTTTTGGGCACCTGGTTTGTTCGTTCTGTGTCTGACTCAGCCCTCCTCATACCTATGCTCTGTCTCTGGCTACAGTGTTCACCGGGGTCAAAACAGTTCCTTTGTTTAAAGGTTGATATTCACAGCATACAGAAAGAAATTCCCACATCACAAGCCTGTTCTATAATTGTCAGGCCTGAACTCAGCAATTTATCATGAATCTGTAGGTAAGACACCGAGAGAGGTACTTAATGTGCATTAGATAGAAGTATCTACATTTTATATGTTCAGAATTGTGTCATGTGCTATCATGGAAACAGTGGCAGCTGAAAACATTGCTTTTCCTTGCTCTGAGAACCTGAAATCTTAGGAAAGTGAGCTTCATTCTACTATGCAACAGTAGGTAGAGGGACAAAATAGAATGTTCTGACATCCATTACCAGGGATATGGAATTGTTGGAAAAGGCTTCATGTATAAGGTAGAGAATGCAGGAAGGATAATATTTGGAGAATCAGAGCCACAATCTGTGTAGTTTGAGGAAGGATAAGTAAACACATGGAGTGTGTTGATAGACATTAAGGATGCTCATTAGAATCAAGCTGGTGAGATGTTTTTAAGAGGAGTGGGGAATCCTGCACGTGATAACAAGGGAAGGTTAACTCTGAGACACTTAAAGACAGAATAAAGTTTTGGCTTTCTGTTTTCCTAAAGATGTAAGTCATTAGCTGGAGCCTGCAACTATTTTTTTGAACATCCACTGCTGACCATATCATCAGAGAAGAACTGGGTTCTTCTGGCAGATGTCCCCTTTTCCTGGGTTACATATGATTGGGAAAAGGAAAACACCAGACGTTAGACAGTTTCTCTAAACTTTAGATTTTTACATTAGACTACACTGACCCTGGGCACTAAGTGGTTGGATAAGTTGTTTATTATAAAGTCCGGACAAGAGCTTCTTTCCTATGTAAGCCATAGCCGTATGCTTACATAAGCAAACCTGATATAAAATATTACAGCACTGTACTGAAGCAAAAAGAGGAGTTTAAGTAAAAAATCCAGAGAAAGGAAAGCACATAGCCTGACTATATTAAGGGTGGCTACAAATTCCTTCAGTCTTGGTGTGTTTCTGTCAGATTAGTCTTCTGTAAACTTTCCACTCAGGGACCCTGGGCTAAGACAATAAACAGTCACGCGTTGCGTATTGATTCCCTGTTTTCCTGTGTTCTCAAGGTTACTCCTGGGTAGTTATGTCAACAGCTATAATCACCCTGTTCAGAATCATGACCTTACTGAGGAAGGGCTCGCGTGAGACAGTGAAGGGGTGTGAGAAATGGGAGCGGAGAGGGAAGGAAGCCCAGCACAGGCGAATGGAAGCTGTATCCATGGAGCCTGTGTTGGTGCTGTGTGGGGTACTTCATAGGTTTGCTTTTGTAAGAAACTGGTAAACACATTCCACATTACCGACACAGGCTGTTTTGGAAATACCTAGGCAAGTTAGGTGAGATTCTTCCTTACCTTACCATCTGGTTGTGGGACACAAGCTTGCAAACAAAGGCATTTTTGAAACTGGCTTTTGGGAAAAGAGTGCCTGAAAGGAAGTTGACTACTAACAAATGCAATGACATCTGTGTGCCCTTTTCCCACAAGACACACTAGAATCATTCAACTCCTGTCTTGCAGAACTTCCTGGAAAGAAAAAAAAACCCAAAAAACCAAAAACTGTTAAAGGAATGTGATAAGAACCTGGCAGGAACCCAACCTAGACTCAGCAGCTTTGATCCTAGAAAGAGAAAAGTAAACATTGCACAGGAGGTTGGTGAGACTATTGTGTATTTTTCTTTTTCCATAGTAGCATGCTTGCTCTTTTAGGAACAAAGAACTTACTGTTTAAAATCTAAGTGTTGTCTGGCCAAGAGAGAGGTGAGCATTTGCTCATGTTATTTAGTTTTCACCCAGTGCCTCTGACTTCTGTTCTGTTCAGGAAAAAAAAAAAAAAAAAAAAAAAAAAAAAAAAAAAAAAAAAAAAAAAAAAAAAAAAGTGCTTCAGTATCCAGTGTCAAGTCCTAAAGTGATAAAATACTGAGATATTTTTACTGTGAAAAAATGATATGCTATATAATATCGTTTCAATTTAAGATGTGTAACAATGGTCCATGAAATGACTAAACAGGTAAAGGAGTTTATCACTAAGCCTGAATGCACATAGGCATGTGTGCACACACACATACATGAACAGTGAACAAACAAAGATATAAATAAATTAAGGAGAAGTAATATAAATTTTATAATATATATCCTAGTAAATATTATTGTCAATTCACTACTAGTAAAATTTAATGTCCCTATAGTTTGCATATACTTTTATATATTATATATAACATTGGAATTCATTAAGAGCAGTAGTTAAGGAATTGGCTCAAAAGTGGCTTTCACTAAACATTCATTGCAGAGCTTTGCAAAACACGTGCTACAGTTATACAAAGTCCTGCCATCAGCACACACGAAGTAATACCCATTCTCAGGAGGCTTAGGGAGCACAAGGCCTCATCAGTGAGCATGATAATGAGCACAATGACTGCTGTGGGCAGCTGAGACTCAGAACCTTAAGAACTCTGAGGCTCCTTGGCATGTTCTCTCAATCAAGAGGTGGGGACTTAGGGCACTTAGCCAACATTTTCTGTGTGATGTTTTTTGCAGGATGCTTTGTTGGAGACTTCTGGTAGGGTATAAGGGAAGAGAAGCAGATGAGAATGTTAACAGGACTTGGGCAGCCAACAGATGGATGTTCTGACAGCATCTGCTATGGTTGTGCATTTCCATGAACAAGATTCAGGGATCAGAGCTATCTAATCAGTTAAGTTTAAAATATGTGTGTTGCATTTCAATGCTCCACATAATTCCAAATTGCTAAGTAGTTGGATAAAATGTTATGTAAGAAGTAAAAACTAGATGAAAAGGAGAAGATAGCCATATGAAAAATGAAGCAAGAGATGTTTTCAAGTCTTCTGCATATTTTTGCCTGCTTAAATTCTGTGCTTAAGACAAGTTTTAAATCTTGGAGTGCTCGAAGACTGATTCTTGGTAATCACATTCTCATTCAGAATAAAGTTGCTTGGCCATGTCCTGCAGCCTGAATTTCCCACCTGGTAAACTTTCCTGCTTCCCTTATCCAGTCAGTTTCTCTGGACTCACCCGTTAGTCAGATTCCCCAGTCCCATTTCCAACAACGGTGCTTGACAGTTTCCCTTTTCCATGCTAGGATTCATTAATTTCTCTCCATGTTACTTGCAAACTGTAGTCCTTGAGGTGATGCATATCCATTGTGATCCAGGAAACCTCAGTTGTATGTACAGTTGGTGAGAGAGACTGTTTAGACTCCTGGGACTGGACTAGTTCCATCTGGTTATAAAGGCCACCCACTTGGTCTATCCTCTCTTCAACTCAAATCATCATAAAGAAGGTAGACAAGATTGTGCAGGAGCATCTTCCACAAACTCTCAGATGATGAGATTGGCTCTATAGTAAAGAGCCAGCTCATTTCTTTGTTCTATATTTCTTTGCCCCGCCTCTGTGTGTGTGTGTGTGTGTGTGTGTGTGTGTGTGTGTGTGAGAGAGAGAGAGAGAGAGAGAAAGAGAGAAAGAGAGAGATCTACATATTGATGTGTGTGTGCACAGGTGTGTACATGTATGTGGAGGTCAGAGGTTGAAAGTATCTTTCTTAATCTCTCTTAGCCTTGTTTTTGAGACAGAGGATTTACCTAGAATTCATCCACTTATCTTGATTACTTGGGTGAGTCCCAGTGACCCTCTGTCTCCATTTCCCCAGATTTGGGGTTGGGGATAGATGCTGCTGCACCTGGATTCTCGCATGAGATTGTTTAGGAGCTGAGCCTTTGTGGTCATATAGCAAGCACTTTGCAGAATGCCTATTTGCCAGCCTCTTCTTTCCACATTACTGAAGGTTGTGCGTGACTTTGCTCTTGAATAATGTCAAGAAACAAAATACTAAAACATTAGATAATTACGAAGTCGACTTAGATCTCAGTTTTAAGAGTCCTGATCTTATACAGAAGAAAAGAGAATCTCCCATATTTATCCCATTTTGATGTTTTCCTGTTTTATACATACTCCGCAACAGTGGCAACCTCAAAGGTTCGCTCACTAAGTCTAATTTATGAAAGGTCCATTTCCTCCTGCAGGTTCTTTGCTATTGTCTCTTTTGGATCTGGGTGTTTCCTATGTTTCAAATATTTGAACAATCTCTAATTTTTTTTGGTGGAACTTTTGTTTTTCTGTACTCTTACATTAAATCAAAGGTTATTTTCCTAACATTAATTTTCCATGCTAAAAACTTTACAAGAGGAATAGATACCAGTACTTGGTTCACAATGTTGCATTCAATAACCCCTTTCATGCAATTTATTTCTTGTGTACCAACCAATTAAATATGGCTTTCAGTAAAGGTCAAGTAGATGATGTATTTAAATCATTGCTTTTTTAAGATTTAACCTAGTGAAGCCATAGCAACATCAAAATGGGTGTTAGAGAAGTTATAGGCATTTCCTTTTCTTATTTATATTTGAAATTTTACATCTACTTATTTGAATTTCTTTACACAAAATGTATATTCAGAAAAGAGAAGATTTAAAAGGAACCCACACATTTTTGAAAAGTATTTTCACCTTGGTGCAATTCTTGCCCAAAGTCATTTATTTAGTGGTCTTCCAGACAGATATTGATATATTTATTTGTTGCATATATTCGGTGTCAGCAAACTCATGAGGCATTTCAGAGAATTTGAGGAAGTCCGACTTGTTAAGCATGTAGTATTTAAAGGATAAATGATGGGTCGCGGGCAGTTTTAAATGTAAAATGTTTGTAAATCTCTCATGCTGTTCATCTAGACAAAAGGGGACTCTGAAAATAAGTTGGGAACCTAATGGAAAAGGAAAGAATTAACTTGAATGTTGTCATCCCCTGCCTTCTATAAATTCTAATTCTTATCCAACACATCTTCTCACCTAACAAATGAGTGTCTGTAGTGGGATTATGTGTTGTTACATTGTAAATAATTGTCCTGCCTACTAATTTAATAAAAAATACTAATTGGCTGAAGACAGATAAGAAGTGTGCGCAGGGTTACCAGACTAAGAAAACTCTGGGAACAGGAAGAACAGAGCAGAAATGCCACAGAGAAGCCATGGAGACACCATGATGAGATGCCAGGAGATGCAGAGGAAAGAAGCTGAAATGCTGCTCTGAGAAAAGGTACTGAGCCTCATGGCTGAACAAGATGAGAGTCATGGGTTAGTTTAATAGCAAGAGCTAGCAAGTTATTTGCTGGGCCCCAGGTCAATCAGCATACAATTAATTCAAGTGTCAGTGTGTTTCAGTGGGACTATGGGACTGTGGGTCTGAAAGTCTGGGCCACCAGGCTAGGCTGGAAAGTCCTGGCCATGAGACTAGACTGAAAAGTGGGGACCAGAAACTTCATAAAAGTGTACATTTGGATAATCATCTCAGCAATAGGCCACAAATGACTACAATTTGTTGACTATGCTGCTCAGAATACATTTTTCTCTTTTCTGTTTGTACTTCAGATAAACCAGTATGTACAGAATAATTATTGCCTTGGTATTTTGCAACAGTCAATTGGTCAGTAATGGCCTTAGAAATGATGACTCTGAGCCATCTATTCTCACTGGGATAGTCAGCTCCTTGTCTCCCCATTTCAAACAAGGAGCCTCTAATCTTTCTGTGTTCCATTTAAAGCATAATCCAAAACTAGATTATATATAATCTCACATCAAAAGACTGTAAAGATATATTGAGGAATATCTTAATAGTGTCTTCTGAAAAACTTGACAAGTGTGACCATCATCTAGGATGGTGATCCAGGTGGCTGGAAGGTCATAAGGAATGCTCTACATCTCTTTATATCCTTGATACTCATGAGGTTTACACTATTTCATTTAGATGCTTTCCATTCCTAATGGGATGAGTGATCTAGCTTACTCTCTTCAGTAGCATCAGCCTTGCTAATGTGCTCAGCTCATTCATCTTCTCCAACATCCAGGGAGCACCTCTCACCCACTCTTTCTCTCTTCCTTCTTCCCTTTTTTCTGTTAAATTTTTCTCTTCTTTCTGTCCCCCTACCCCTCCTCTATTTGATAGTGTCATACAGCAGAAGGTGGGCTTGAATTAAAGATTCAGCATCCTCAGTTTCCAAGGTACTGGGGATTACAGGTGTGTTTCTCCACAGCCAGCCCAAGCACTCTTTCATAAGTGCATTCCTAATTGTGTCACGGATGATAAACTGTCTCACTGCTCACTTGATAATGTTTGACTTTCTTGCTAGGTAATGAAAACTTGCTTCAACATCTATGTTTTATATTTCATCTTTATATTCTTCAGTCATGCAGAATAATACTTTCGTCTGGACTATTTTCTGGATGGTGGCTCTCTTCCTTCTGGGTTTGGCTGCACCCACCCCTGAAAGTCAGCCTGAGCACATGCTTCCTTCCCCTAGTCTGCGTCCTTTCACAGACTGGGCTTCTTAGGCAGCTGCGTTGCATACCTGCTTATCTCAAAGGCTGGATTAACAACTGTGTAGTATAACTGTTTTCTGTTCTATATCTTTCTTTTTTTGCCTATAAAACATAGAGGGTGCCTCATTTTACAAACATGATGATGTAACTGCCCAACTGAGACATAACTAAATATTTGGCATGCTGGAAAACATTGTGTTTCTAAGGGATGTTCAGAACATCCCTTGGAATGAACTCCAAAGGAGTAAAGGCATTGATATTTTTTAATGGGATGTATTTTGTCTTAAAAACTTTTATGCTTTTAAATTTCCCTATAAAGACCCACAACCTCGCTAGCAAGGATGACACGACACCAGGCTCTTCTTTCAGTGGTTTATTCAGGACCTTGAAACTTCTTCTGCCGCTTCTCTGCCTCTGCTACTGCCTCTCCTACTGGGGAAAACCCGCTCCCAGCTATATACCCTCTGGACTGCTAGTCACAGGGCATCACATGGGCCATGCCAATAGATCCAGGTGCAGGGAAGCAAGCCACACCTGGAAGCAAGCCACGAGCTTAGCCTTAGCCAAACAATGAGTTGTTTATCTCAGAGAGCTCCCACCATCAGGAAGGTGGAAGCCAGTACCATCTTTAAGGTGCGGCCATGCGGCTCTCCCAAGAAACAAAGGTTAAAAAACAATATAAATTATGCTGTAGCTATTATAATGGATATTTTAAGGCAAATATTTGTGGAGATAAAAAAGACTGAAGTAAGTGATTATTATCTAGGGTTGGAATTATGGGTAATTTTTTCACCTTCCATCTGAACTGCAGAGTTTGCTGCTTTTATTTATAATCTGATTTTATTTAAATCCTAAAAATTAAGTAACATGATTCAGTCTTTTATTAAATATTCAATCTATCTCACCAAAATATTAATAAATTTAATCAAATCTCATTGTTAAAGCATTTATTATTTAGACAACATATAAAAGTAATATAAATATTGATGTCTGTCTTTTGAAAGGGAACAAAATGTGACTCTGGAAATTATAAAATTGGACAGCACATTTCATACCACTGAAAAATAAATGTTCAATTAGTCTGGGAGCAGAACCTAAAGACAGCTTTGAATTACATAGTTGGATTTTAATGGAATATAACTGTCTATGTTTGTTGCCTAATCTATTATCCTTTTGTACATAGTATAGCACTGACTAAGATCTTACGTATTCAGAAAAAGACTTCCTGTGAAGCAGCAAAAATATGTTTGGTTATAGTTTATGCAGGTCTAAATTTATAGATATAAATGTTTGAGAAATTGACAGTGAGAAAAAGGAAGAAACCAGCATTAATTTATATTATTTTTTGGTTGTTTTCTGGAAAATCAAAATATTTTGGATTTATTATTACAAGTTAGCCTTAGGCCCACTTTGGGACGTCTCACCCTTTTGGGGGAGAAGATGGGTGGATGGGGAGGGACAAGGCTGAGGGCTGTCTGGGAGGGGCTGGGAGGGGGACAGAAGGGGGAGCAGGGTGATACATTTATGGAGATGAAATTTTTAATGAAAATAAAATTAAATAAAAAATGGACTCGGCATAAAAAGAAAAGAAAGTGCTTAATTAATGAAGTTTATTAATCTATCAACACATACCTAACTGAATTTAAACCTTTTATAAAAAAACTTCTAAAAACTCATTTATTTTTTAATCGTTATTAAATAATTAATTATTAGTTCCATTATATTCTAGTCTGACAGACTCTATGGAACTCTTGTAAATTAAACAATAAAACAGTTACATTGGGGATATAAAAAACAAGTTAGCATTAGCACAGCTTAAGTATTTATTGGTAGTTAAGATTTTAGCAACCATATTTGGCAAGAGCTGAGATAATTACGTTCATATACCTTACATTTAATCATGTTCATACTGAAAAAGTCATTGAAAGGTATGCTGCGATCATTCTAAGTATACTTTTGTGTGCTTATTAGCTGAGAAGTCCGTGTCCATGGTTGCCAACTCTGAACCTAGTTTTATATCTCCTGAGCTAGAACAGTAAATAGCAACAGAGAAGAGGAGAGCATAGAGTCTGAACTACCCTGGTAGTTCAACACTCAAGCCTGAGCATGGCAAGAATCACTTCTAGTGACACCCCCTCACTACTTACAGCTAGTCTGTCACTTGGTACTCAAAAGCAGAAGGAGCATAACACCATGAAAAGGCCTTCCATACATTATTTACTAAATAGTAATGCTTAATAGCCTTGTCATGCCAAACATTGTATTTGATCAAGTTCTGAAGCTCTTAACTCATGTGGGACATTTTCTAAAAATAATCATGCGTGTCCCTTCTACTATAGCCTGACTGAATCAGGTTCTAGGGTAAGAACAGCATAGAAGAATATTTTATGATCCAGGTTACAAGTGGACATCAAGGTGCAGACCACTTCCTGTATACTCTGTATGTGTGATATCAATTTGTTACTTCCTTGGTGCTGAAATACCTAGGTGAGATTCTTGGTGCCTAAGGGTAAGGAAGGGATAAGCATCCTCATGGAAAGTGATGAAAGGGAACTTGAAAGAGGAACTTGCACTGGCTGAAATTTAAATGAAACTGCACAACATTCAGATTCCTCAAGGCATCGTTATAGCCTTAATTTTTTTGAGGTGAGGGGCCGAAACTGGCTGAAATGTTTGCCCTCTGGGAGAAGTGTGTTTTTCTATCTTACTTTTAAAAATGATTATTAACTATTATTTTATTTTTACTAAAAATCTTCATGTAATATAGTGTATGATGTTTTCTCCTCTCCATCTCCAAGCCCACCAAACACATTTTCTTTCTCTCAGTCATAAACCCCCAAAGCCAGGAAAACACAATAAAAAAACCAGTAAAACCAAAACAATTAGGAAAACACATCCTTCCCAACACACACAACAACAACAAAAACTATGGGTTTTCCTTTGTATTATATAACTATTCCTAGGCATGTGGATTGCCTTGGAGCACCGTTGATACATGTAGTGATATGCCACTGGAGAAAATTGAATTTTCTTTTTCCCCGCAGGTATAAGTTGCAAATAGCTTCTTGTTTAGGGGTAAGATTTTTGTAGGATATTTTGATCACATTCTGATGCTCCCAAGACTGACAGTACAGTTTGCTTTGAATAAAAAGGGCTAGCTACCAGCTAACCAAAACTAGCTATAGAGGTTTTGGAGGACCTAGATAGATACAGGAAGTAGTAAGGCATGGCTTAGAGACAGTCTTGGCCGCTTTTTTGGGGTTCAAGGAGAGAGGAGGTCATTGGTTGCTTTTTTGCTACTTTTCTGATTATTCAGGTTCTTACTCTGATAATTGATTTCCAAGTTTTTATTTATGAAGAATAGATAAACACTGCATAGGCCTGTGTGTTTACTTTCTTCTTTTAGTTCTGAGGTTTTTTTTACTGGTGAAAATCTAGTGTGGTATGCTACAACAGTCTCTGTGGGTTTGTATGCACATTATTCTCTTGTGTCTGGAAGATACTCTTTCCTTGGTGTCACCCATAACCTCTGGCTATGACAGTCTTCTAGTCTCCTCTCCCATATAGATCCTTGAGGGGAGGGTTCACATAAAACATCCCTGCTTAGGGTTTCCATTGGTAGGACAAAACACCATGACCAAATGGCAAGTTGGAGAGGAAAGAGTTTATTGAGCTTATACTTTCACATCGCTGTTCATCACTGAAGGAAGTCAGGACAGGAACTCAAACAGGGCAATATCCAGGAGGTAGGAACTGATGCAGAGGCCCTAGAGGAAAGCTTCTCATGGGCTTCCATGGCATCTTACCGCACCTTATAAAACCCAGGACCAGCTGCCCAAGGATGGGCTTGGCTCTCTCCTCTTGATCACTAAATGAGAAAATGTCTTACACTTGGATCTCATCAAGGCATTTCTTCAACTGAGGCAAATGATTCTAACTTGTGTCAAATTGAAAAACCAGCCAGTATGATCTCGCTCATTTATGAATATTCTAAAGTCTTTCACTCTTTGAACATTGTCTAGTTGTGGGTCTCTGGATTTATTATCATCTACTGCAAGAAGCTCCTCTAATGAGGGGCTGAATGATGGCTCTGGTCTATGTGTATAGTAATATGTCATCAGGGCCCAGTTTATTGCTATGTTCTTTTAGAAGAATAATTAAGTTTCTTTTTAGGTCCATTACCTATCTAGTATCAGATCCTTAAACACTTTGGCAATGTCAGATATGGATTCCATTTTTCAGAGTGTGCCTTAAATCCAATTTTTAAAAGAAATTTGGTTATACCCATAACATATGTTACACTGTTGCACAGTATATCTAGCAGAAAGTTCACTGTTGAGGGTTTGTAAATGAGTGATATTTATGATTACTTTTTTCCTGTGGTAATGTGCAGAGAACTTTCCAGTACCATGAAGGTTAGTTACTAGGCGTGAACTATCTAGTTCAACTTCTCTGTATTTGATAACAAAATAATTGTTTTCAGCAATTGGGCCTTACCGTAAGTTGTGGAGAATAGTGTTTATAGTAGACTGTAATATTTGGAGAATTCCATGGGATCCTTGTGGTCAGTGACTCAAGATGTAACCTATATCTGCCATTGGTGGTTTTACTTAGTGGCATGAGATGTTTAGTTGAAGTATCATCTCCCACATTGTGTAGTATCTCCATTTAGATTCCTTTTAGTTTGTTGCTTTTTGACCAGTATATTATATATATCCAGAAGTTCCTCTTATAAAACATCTTCTGAACAGCAATCCCTTGGAATTTTGCAATATGACATCTTTGACTATAATTCATGAATGCAACATGCATACCTCTGTAGCATATAGGAAAGAAAGACCTCCTCTTGGGGGTCAGTTAATACCACATCACTAACTCCATCTTTTCTTCCATCCTCTCTAATAATTTCCCATATTGTTTTTATGTACCAGAATCTTGTTTCATTTATACATGTGGAAAAGTTCAGCTTTCAGCTCATGAGCCAGAATCATCATCTTGGCCTTATTGCTGTAATTTATTCTTATGATTCTAAGTATTGCCAGCAATCCAAAAACTATCAAATGTATGTCACTCACCACATTTTTTTCTTTTGAGCTTGTTTATCAACTTTGTTCTTTAATTGAGAACATGGCATATGGGTCTGTCTGATGCATTCCTTTATCCTACTCACTATCCAGAAACCTACAGTGTTCTCATGACACCCACAAAACAAGACCCACATCTTGTCTCAGATAGTAGCCTTCTATGGCATCTTTCTAATCCAGTTTATTCTCTGAGCCTCCACAATGAAATTAGTCACTCCCTGCTGCACCACACTGCCCTAAACCTTAGTGCCATAAACCATGAGTGTTGAATTTCCCTCACAGTACCTCTGGGTCAGGAGTTTGGGAATAGCTTGATTCAATATTTCTGTCCAGGGATACCACATGAAAAATGCATTCAGAAATACTACCAGGGCTGTTGTTGTCTGAAGTCTGATGGATGGCTCAATCTTCCAGTGTGGTTCATGTGCATGGATGGAGTATTTGTAGTGAGTGCTGTTTGATGCTTCACTTCTTACAAGGAATCCTCCAACAAAGTGGCGTTCTCACAACTCGACAGCGGATTTGGTGAACCGTCTTTGCAATTATCTTTCTCAGTTTGCCTTTGGACCATCGTCTTTGATTTTGTTGGCTACCCAGGTCAAGTCTGATTAATGAAGGGAAAAGGTACTACACTGGAGAGCTAAAAGACAAGAAAAATAATGGGGGTAATTTGGAGACCAATGAGCACAGGCAGCCCACTTCCTACAGAGGATACAACACCCTCCTCAGCAGCTTCGGTTCATTTCTTCATCTCCAACGTTTTCCTCAGATCAATGAGAAACAGATTCTAACTAAGTGAACTGGATTGTGTCATTTGTCAGCTTTAATTCCTGATGTTGTCACCTCAAACTTAGAAGGAAATGTGTATTCTCCTCTGACAGGCTCACACAGTGTGACAAGTCTTATAGGCCTTACTCTAATTGCTCTTCCCTTGCCACCATCTCTGTTGAAGGCCTTCTGGACCGACTCCTGCTGTCCACCAAGCATCATGATCTCAGAGCTTTTGCAAGGGGCTGTTCCTTCATGTATTTGCTCCCTTTCATCAGCCTGGATACCTTTACTACTCTGCACCTCTCAGCTTGGATATTTCCTCAGGGAAGTCTTCCTCAGCTGTTCGCTTAAAACATCACATGATGTTTTGTCTCTTGTCATTTTCATTCCAATTTATAATAACAAATCTGTTATTTAGTTACTTTCTTGATCCACTGCTATCCTGGATCGAGACTCTGGGATGCTGGTAGTAAGTCTTTAGAGTCCATCACAAGGCATAAATGAGTGAATGAATGGCTTTTTCTTCCTTAGGTGAAGAGTCTATGCATAGTTCTAAAATTTTAATTTCTAGTTCTCTTCATTTAAAAATCTTCAACTGCAATAATAGGGGTGAGAGACTGAACAGGGAAAAACCAGAAACAGCCAGAAGTGCTTGGACAAGGGTAGAACCACCTTTCTTCCCTTCCTATTCCAGTAATTAAAAAAAAAAGCCTAAAAAAGAATATTGTTCCTGTACTATTGATTTTAGAATAAAGTATAAAGGATTTAAGTACATTTTGGTCCAACCTAGATGATGTTTTTAAACTGAAGGATGAAATAGAAAACCACCAACCCAATTACTGCAACGGAATCAATAAGTTCCCTCTCTCATTTCCCCCCCTCTATCTGCCTTCTTTCCTCATTTTTAACTCTTTTATTACTTATTTCCATCTGCCAGAAATTTGGTACCAAATAGCTTGAATAACATCACTACCTATTGCCATTTTGTGTGTATGCCTAATCATGCAGCTCAAGGGAAGGAAAGTCAAAAGCCTTAGGGAACACTGGAAAAAATGTGTTGCCCACCAGTTCATATATTGTAATTCTTTGGGTCTGTGATACATAACAGCATGAGAGTCAAGTACTCTTCTCTTGTTTGATCACAAGACATATGGCATGTTTAGGAATGAATTTTAAGTCTGCAGGGCACATTTATCTCCTGACATGTAGTGTATTGTATTTACTTTCCCAGTTTTATTATCAAAAATAAAAAAAAAAGACCCATGAAGACTTTTGCAAATGATAGTTAGAATGAATGTTTCCTTCCTTCTTTGTTTGCAATCCTTCCATGCCTTCTCTCTCTCTCTCTCTCTCTCTCTCTCTCTCTCTCTCTCTCTCTCTCTCTCTCTCTCTCACACACACACACACACACACACACACTCACACCCACACCCACCACACCCACACACATCAGGTTGGAGTTGGGATGAGACTCAACTAGAAGTCAGTTGGAATCAGAGAGGCTCAGTTGCAATGAACAGGTAGAGAAACTGTTTTGAAGAAGAGGTGAAATTGTTACGTACCAGTAGCAGAAAAGAAAATCCTGGAGGCCTGCAGAAAAACAAGATCCATTGTTAGATGCAAGGATTCATAAAAAAGACGTCATGGAGGGATTCATGTAAGAATAAACTTCTCTATATCTGAATTGGCACTGAGAATGTTTCAATGTGGCTTTTAGCCATATGTATAATTCATTCTAATTTATCTAATTATGTTTCAATGTGATAGAAAGACATTATATCTTAGAATGTTCACAAAGCTTTCTTAATCAAGAAAAGGGCTTGTAACATCCCAGATGAAAGATTATGTAGGATGCCAATATATATATATGAACGAAGTAATAATAGCCCGATTGACTGCAACTGACAATTTATTATATAATCCCAGTTTATCAACTTTTGGCTTTATGTCAGCTGGAGGTTCTGATTTTAGGATTGTCTTGAGATTCAGTGCTTAGTGACAGGGACATCCTCATAGGCCATGATTTATTTGCTTATCGAAAGTTGACAGCATTAATTATGATAAAATTCGTTTTGATTGGGCCAAACTTTACAATCCAAATGTGGAGCCAAAGTTAGATCCAATTTAACAAATCTCAAAGGTCAAGGGAAGTCCTCTGTGACAAAGCTCATTTGAGATTAAAAAAAAAAGATTGACAGGATAATGTCAGTCAAGGTGTAGGAGGAGAGGAAAGCAGATTCTCAACTGAGAGTATTGTTTATGCAGAAACTCAGTGGAAGATGCGGCATAGTGAATAAAATAAAAAGGTTTACAGGTAGGTGTTTAAAGAACGGAAGCTAGTAGAGCAAGGGGTTGCCAGACCTCTGGGACTCTTTGGGACATGTTTTCTTGTGTTGACTGACATTAGAAACTAATCATTTTTAGTGTATGAATGAACTCATAGGACACTGCAACAACCACTTTCATTGTTTGAAACAGAAAAAATGGTGACTAGACTATAGGAATGCAGAAAATGTAAGGAGGAATCCCTCACTGGTTTTGTATGGAGAGATAAGGTAAGGGCTAGAGGATGTGGATGCGGATAACAAGAGGCAAGTTCAAACAATAAGTTCAAGCCATTTAACTGAGGTGAACTAGGACAGGTAAGTACGGAGGGAAGAGAAATGGCAATCTAGTGGTTGGGAGTTTGTGTTTCATGTTTGAATGGTTTGGCCATTCCCTTAATGAACTGGCAAATAGTAAAGATCTTGACCGGAGGACAGGCAATGAGTTTGCTCTGGATTGAGGTCTGCAGCACCATGTACATTCAAAACCTGATGTCGTTAAAGCAGGAGGGAGACTAGTAGGTGATGGGGAGGGCAGTAGGGGAGTAAGCAAGGGTACAAAGTGTCAAAACGAAACCTGTCATATGTTAAAATGAATTAAAATGTTAAAACTTGATGTCAGACGTCATATTTTGATGGGAAAGAGATGAAATGACACAAGCCTATGCAAGACATCAAAAGGGAAACCGTTCCAAGTAGAAGTGCAATAAGCTTGCCTAGGTAGTATTGCAGAGGGGAAGGTTTAGAAGGTGGTTTTGAGAAACTCTGGTACTTAACTTTCTGATAGGGTTTGCAGTAGGTAAATGTTCTTTTGATGTTCCAGCATCCACAGCTTTCCTTTTGGGGGTAAAATATGCCCCCCAATTTTTTTTCTTGTAAAGACATCCCTGTTTCAGATAGCAGTCTTGGCAATTGCAGTAAGACTACTCTATAGCTTTTGCACTGCAAAATTCATCTAACAAGAATGCTGCGCCCCAGGCCATAGTAATGTCTAAAGTCCCTAGATTTTTACTATATGCGAGTGCATTTTCACTCAGGATTCTAGAAGGGAAGACTAGATCATTTCTTGTTACCTTGTGACTGAGGGTAGAGCTCACACAGAACAGCAGAGGGTACAGAAGCTGTGCTGTGAGCACTGTGTGTGTTGGGCGGGGGGCTAGCTGATATACCATTTTCAGCGAATCAGCTAAGGATTCACACTTACTCAGTCTTCCCTTGGAAACATTAGCTTTAACAGATTCCATACTGACTTGCAAATATCAGTGCTTTTATGCAGATAACCTAAAATGATACTTGGAAATACAAAAAAACAAAAAACCAAAAAAACAAAACAAAACAAAAAAGACAGTGTTACTAACTTGAAGGAAGTTCCTCTATCTAATTCTTTTCCAGGAGGGCTGAATTGAGTTCTTATGCTGCATGGCTCAGCTCGAGGCATTTCGCTATCAACTTCCCTGGTTATGTTTTATATACTGTAAGTTCACAGGTTTTGTGAGGTAGCATCACCATCTAGATATATCAGAGAAGCCTATGATTATCTTCCAACATGTTCAATATCCTGAGATTTGACAATATTCTACTTAAAGCTAAAACTATCCTGGGAGCCCCTCAGCATTAGCTTCTCTGAATTGTCTAGAGGTATGTACATCAACAGTTTCTGCTTGTTTTAACAGGCTTCTAAATTAGACATGTGCCTATAGGAAGATCCTGGGAATGTGGTACCTTGGGTAGTGCTATTGAGGAATGGAACCTTGTAGAAGTGGAGCCTATTGAGGTCATTTGGAGTGCCCTCACAAATACACATTACAAAATATTTTAAGCAATATAATATTCCTTAATTATTGGGGTTAGTGGCCAGGACTGATTTTGCATTCCACTGCCTCCTGACACAGCAGTTTAGAAACTTAGTAAATCAGGATCCCATGAAGGAAAGGGAAGCCTCTGGACGGTTCTGAAAGAAGAGTAAGTGTAAGGGTCTGGTCATGCAGAAGGGGCCAGTGAAGCAACCTGCATTGCCAATGAGCCCAGATTCTAAGAAGAAAAGTCACTGGTACTATCCCTAGGAGCTAGGACGGAGGGAGTGAATGGTACTCATGGAACCCAGGGAATGGACCATCTGGTTCAAGTGTGGCAAGGCTGTTACATGGAAGCTGAGAAGGGAGATGCACATAGACACAGCTACTGCCTAGGAGGCTTCCAAAGGCAAAGGAAAAAGAACTATCTTGGCTTCTTCTGTCTCCCACAGACTCTCCACTCTCTGAATCCATCTGGAAACTAGATGATGCAGACATCTGGGAAGTACAACCTGGATCAGTTACTCCTTGTGAGGTACCACAGGAAAGGGCAAACAGCCTGCTTAGGGATTCCATTACCAGCACTAATATGTTGAATAGATGAATAAGTTAAGTGTGCAGTTAGGATTGCTGGTTGACTTAGCATTATGACAACACTAGCCTTTGACAACATGGAAGGTTTAGACCTGTCTAAAGGTCTATATGTAAGGTAGATAGAGGTCCCTCCCCCAGGGCATTACCTAGCAATGTATAGTCTGCCTGGCTTCTCCTGTCTGTCCTTTTGCTGATAAATCCCCCTTCTGGCAGATTCTTTCTTTAGCTATGCAGTATTGCTTTGGCTAGGGATCCATTCAGACTTATCCAGAATAGTTTGTGTATTGCTCATTTTATTTTATATGTTGATTTCATTTGTGCCTAGAATGAAAGTTGTATTTTTCACTTCCCATTTCCTTAGGCAGGAGCATGATACTGAAGCCTCAGGAACAAGACCATAATATCATCTCAGTTTTAGGGAAACAGAGGAGTGTTTAAAATCATTCATTTAGTCACTATAATCTAGGGGTATCAGCTTTGTGTATCGTTCAGTTCCTCTTCAAAGTCTTACCTATGAAGACAAAAGGGAAACATCACCATTAGCAATCCTGAATAAATACACAGGCATCACACACTAATGGTTTACTTAGAATGTAAACAGACTATCTAGTTCTTCCTTGTTATCTGGACACTATTTGACATAGTAATCACTAATGATCCCCTAGGAACCATAGTTTAACAAACACAAATTCAAGAAATCAATCATACAGTCCATGGAAATTGTTAGAAAAATGACAATAAAGTCCAGTTCTCGCCTTACTTCTAGTTAGTGTTTCTCGGTAGAAGGTATCCGAGATTCCCCCTTCTCTCTTTTTACACCACCCTCTTTGAATACAAGATTCAAGCTCTGTGGTTCTTTTGGGTGTCGTTTGTGGCTCCATATTGAATTTCTTAAATTAAAAATTCAATAGAAGTTGCTAAAACTAACTTTACTGGGGCCAATTCATTTGTACTTGATAGATGTGATTCATATCCGAGAACATGAGTAGGAAGTCATCTTGATGTCGCTAATGTTTGTAATTTTCAATGTCTAATAATCAAGTTTTAAGAAACATAAACTGCCAGTGGGATTTGTGAATTGCTTTCTCCTCAGCAGCTACCATGTGAGTTTGCATTGCTGTTCTTATTAATTTTTTAATTTTATTCATAAGGATGGATAAGACAAATTAGTGAAATCAAATTTATTTGAAAGAGAAGCATTGTATGCAAAATGACCTTGTCAAAGAATTACCTTCTAGAACTTGCCCTCAAACATTGCATTCCAAAGCCTATATTTGTAGCACGAGTTACTGGTATCCCATCAAGCTGGCCCACTGTGTGCTCAGCTGATGAAAGTGTAAGTTCACAGTTACTTCCCTCTCTGGAGGGTTGCTGTTATGTACTGGATCTTGAGTTTCACTTGGGTCCATGGTCTAGTGCTCAGTTTGAGGCTGAATACCAAAGTTATAGGGAAGAACATGGCATAGGAGCATCTTTATCTCCTTTAGACTGGAATAAGAGAGAAGTGGAAATGGGAAAGTATCAGGGTCAGAGATAACATTCAGGGACATATCTCAGTAACCACATTTCAGTCACCTCCCAATAATCTATTCAAATTTTGGATCTTCCAATGAACTAAACCATCTGGCACTCTAATGGCCTAATCATCTCAGGAGAAGTTCTCAGGAACATGCATAGAGGTGTGATTCCTAAGTGCCAATAAAGGGGATGATCAAGACTGACTTTCATACCTTGCCTGCTAGGTGATAACGGTTGTGAGGTTTCTATCCTGACCAGGAGCTAGCTTGTGTCTGATGCTTGAGGTAGAAGCCTAGCCTCTTTACTTTTAGGTAAGAAAAGCTCTGTTGGGACAATTCACCATCCACAGTTTCCCATACCACAGATTGGAGCCAATTCCTTCTTGATCTTATATTCTTATTTTTTTCTCCTGTTTTCATCTTGTTCTTTCTCTGACAAGTTTCACCTGAGAATCTTTCTCTCCACAAATTACCTGAACTAGAGATCTTGTCTCAGCCTCTGGCTCCTGTACCAGTTCAATCAACACAAATATTTAGATCCTGGAGGAAATTAACTTAAGAAGATAAAATTTAAAAAGTAAACCCTTGGAACACCATCCACTGAAACTGCCACAATTAGAATTAGTACTGATGTCTCATGGCAAGTCAAGTAGTATTTGACTATCTCTGATTATTAAAAGGTAAATTATATAATATATGTATGTTTACATCACTTAACCTATAAATTTTAAATTCACTAGTGCTGAGTGTGTCAGCAAACATTCACTGCTGGGATTTCCAGGCTGCTCCTCCTTCCTCTGTTCACCCTGACTTCCCTTTCTGCCTGATGGTTCCCAAAGAACCACAACTGAGAATCAACTGTATGTGGGCATGGGGCTAGTGGTCCTGAAAGTATTAACATATCTTGCTAGTTCCGGTCTCCATGGTGTAAAATTAAATAAGAACCTTACGCTGTGCTATGTACTGAGTCCCACCCATTACAAGCTTTCTAGATGACAGTTATCATGACCTTCATGGAATTACCACTGGACATGGAACAGCGTGTATTTTTTTTTTAACCCCTCAGCCTATAGCTATTTATGGATTAGTAAATTCAGAAATCTGGACACTCAGATTTCCAACCCCCATCTTCTGACTACGTTGAAAGCCTACCCCTGCTTGAGCTCATTCACTTGCAGCATATCCTTTGTCCCTCCTTCTCCGGGCTGTTCCCTTCTCAGATCACTTCCTCCTCGGCTTTTGAGTTAGTGGTCCCTGACTAGGAAAACATTTAGACACTTTGCAACCTTTTATCTTTTAAAAGAATAAATGTGATCGTTACAAAGTACTCCATCTTTATTGTTAAAAGTAGATAATACAAGTCAAAATGGGAGCTAAAGCACAATCTATACCTCAAACCTCATAAATCCATAAAACTAGATAATTTCCATTTACATATTGCATACCCACAAGTCTGAGATGTTGTATAATCTGTACAGTTATCCTATAATGTAACAATGACGGACTTTATGCCAGTAAAGTTTCCTCTACAGAATAACTATTTTAACTATTTTGCTCACACAGCAAAATAGTTTCAAGGCCAGATTGAGGGAACATTTATTAAGATATTTTACATGCTTTGGTGTAATTCCTCAAATTAATTCCTAACACTTAATTTTTGATATATAACATTTTAATTAGTTCAGTCCATATCCTGAACCTCAGATGAATTGATAGGTGACTACATTTATTCAACAAACCTTTGCTACATGTTATGTTTGGCACTGATCCAGGCTCATGAGATAGCAAACATCTGTCACACAGGAGTGTCTAAACATACTCTGACCTATGTGGTAGTTATTGTAAAACTTGGAAACTTTACTTTTCACCATGCTTTAGAAGCCAACATTCAAATCAAATAAAGATTTAGGGTTATTAACTATATAATTTTTCAAAAAGTATGCAACCTTGAATGAGGAAAATATAATTACGTTTTATCACTGAATGAGTTCTGGGGGAAAGAAAGACAAAGAGTCCAGAGAAGCAGAATGATGAATGAGATGACGTTAAGAGTTCTGGCAGAAAACATGGGTCCCTCTAAATACAGAAAGGTATGTCCAGTCAGGTGCATTAAAAATAAGGCATCTCCATTGACAAGAACTCCCTGTATTTGTTCTATAACAGAGCTATTGACTTCCAAGAAAACAAAAATGATCAGGCTGCAAGGAGCATATGGAATTAATTATAATGATGTGTGTGGAAAAGGGTGATGTTCCATGGGTCTCACACAGACTTTTCTACTCTAGTTGTGGAAGGTGAGACACAGCTCCTGGCTCCCCATTCTGCTGCTGCTGACCATGAACCATCTGGGGTAACATCAGTGTTTTCTTGGGGTATTGAGAGAACTCTGATTTTGCTTTGTTTGTCTTAGTATTTAGTTTCACTTGAATACCCTTTGAATCCAGGTCCATTTTCAATGCACTGAGCCACCAGAATGAAAAGAGACATTTTGTATGTAGGGAAAGAGTCCTAATAGGAACAGCACTCCTTAGGGACCAGCACTCCTTAGGGACCAGCACTCCTTAGGGACCAGCACTTCTTTAAGTGTGTGTTTATAGATAGTTAAGCCTCTCCAATCACTGAGCTGAAGATCTGATGTCATGCCATCATTTCTTCTGTTCCTGAATGCAAAAGCATTTCCCTGTACACCCCAGAAACAGGAGATACCTTAGTTATTAAGATCAGTTTAATGCTTTCCACTGGCTAAGAAAGGGGTAATTTAAGAATCAAGCAAATCAAATAATGTTAGTAAAAGTTGATATAGAGAAAGAAACCTCTTTTTCTGCACTGTTAGGTTCAGCACCTGAAGCTGTTGAGTAAGACTAAAGAAAGGCCGATTAGTAGCAAAAAAATAAAAATAAAATTTACTTGTATGTCCATATACTTGTTGGCCCACAATGGCAAATGGCTCAAGGGGAATTAGAATTTAAGGTTTTTAAAATAAAAATGTTTATTTTTTTTAAAATGTCCATTTATAAAGTATTCCATCTGCATGAATTTAAGTAACCACATGTGTGCAGTGCCTTTGGAGGCCAGAAGAGGGCAGTAGATCCCCAGGAACAGGAGTTACAGAATGCTGGAGATGGAACCCAAGATCACTGCAAGACCATAAGCTCTCTAAATCACTGAGCCATTTCTCCAGTCTAAGGACTTGTGAATTATTAATATTTCTGGGTCACATTATACTTCACAAATGTGTGCATTTAAGATAATGTCAACTGAACTATTGAAAGGAGAACTTAATGGGTAAAGAGGAGGAGAAGGAATATTTGGGAGGTACAAAACCAACTTGTTTGGAAAACTGAGATTTTACAAAGACAGACGATAGGAAGTTCATGGTAGTTTTTAATCTATAAAAGGGCCCGTAGTTGCTTCATCTTTGGGGTCCTAAACATCCCTGGAAAGGGAATCTGGAGTAAGTTTACTTGTGTGTTACCTGGTATAGTAGTTCAAGATAGAAATATACGACAGATAAGTAGCTAATTTGAGTCTGGAGTTCTTTCCACAGTTCACAGCCTATCAAGTAAGAAAGGAATGCTTGAGTACTGGTTAAACTCCAAAAATTAAGAGGAGAGAGTATCTGGACAAGTGGAGGAGAGGCATTGAGGGAATAGAAGCATGACATATTAAAATATTCCCTTATTGTTACTGTCACTGTGGTACTCCACAGGGAATCACCCATGGGATATTAATGTTAGTGGGTAAAATAGATGGGGCTGGAAGAAACTTTACAGACTTTCAAAAAGACTGCCTAAGACATAAGTGCTTAGAGAAGAAACTAAAGATCCTCCACTTGAGAGGACATGTGATGTGTAATATAAACTCCTATAAACTCCCCAATTATAATTTCTGCTTAAAGTGGTTCCAAAGAGTTCCATGTCACCTTCTTGGAATTGCTGCCTCAAACACGGTGCTTGAATCTATTCTTGGAGAAGTAATATAACAAAAATTAAGGATTTACTTGCAGAACAACTGCTCTATATTCTAAGGAGCAATATTATTAAAACAGTAAAAATAAAGATGGGCTGTTCTAAGCTAAAAGGAACCAAAGAAAATGGCATGTACATTATCTGAATGCATTTTCTGTCTTAGATTTTTCTTTTTCTGTAAAGTTTTTACTTTACGTTATAGCAAAATCTCAAGGAGTTCTGTAGATAGTTCCTTTATGCATTGGCTTCCTGATGTCTCCAGAAAAACCTCATAGCATTGCTGTGACAGCACTACAGATTTTTGGCAGCTGAAATAAAGTTGTGTAAAAAAATTTCTGTACATTTTAAGTAGTCTTGAAATGTATTTAGGGTTAGAGATAGAAGTGAGGTTTTTTTCTGAGGAATAAAGAAACACCTACTGTGAATTTCATGGAATGTTCCTGACCAAGAGTCTCCAGCTAACACATCTCATGGCTGTACTACATACTTAGAAACGTGTCCAAACAACACTTACTCTCTTGTAAGCCAATTATTTACAACCCTCTCATCCACCCATCCACCTATCCATCCATCCGTTCTATTCCATCCATCATCTATATGTATTATATTTGAACATAAATGCACACCACTCCCCCTGAGCTCACGTGTTTAACAGCTCCTAGCTAGTGACACTGTTTGGGGGAGGTTATAGATATTCTGCAACTGTGACTTAACTTGAGGAAATTGTTTTCTGGGAGGGTCAGTTTTTAAAGTTGTTTCTTGCTTCCTTGCAAGCCTCACTGAACTCCATGTTCCCACCTCCAGAGGCAGAACCCTACCAGCTTCTGTAATAGACTATTTCCTTTCAAATCACAAACCAGAACAAACATTTTCTTGCTTAAATTGTTCTGAGAGGTATTTTGGTCTCAGTGAGGAAAAGCAGCTAGTATCTATCCGTCCAAACAACCACCCGATAGACTATTCTACAGTTACTCTCTTAGTACCTTGGCATGTTTCCTTTCTAAACAGGAATCAGGCCTTAAGTTTAAATCTCTCTGGACATTTTCATAGACATCACTTTCATGCTAGGCCCCTTTTTCCTAATTTTGTTTATTATTTTTTGATTCTGGGTTTCTTAGATATATCTTTATTCTTTGATTCACTCACTCCAAACATATTAATGCAATATGGCATCTCTAGTCATTCTCAAATAGTTTTCTACTATATAGAAACTTTGCTCAAATTATCAGCTTTTATATAAAGATCATCTGGATGGTTCCTTAGTTGTAATCTCTCTAAACCAGAGGAATGTTTATTTTACAATAAGCAGAAAATAGAGGAATTTATCTTCAAAGTATTTGCTAGTGGATTTAGCAGGCTGTTCCCATAACTTTTAGGTTTAATTTGGACCCTTAAAGAAGCTACCTGGAAACAGAGTTAGGTATATTTGGGAGGCAATATATGTAAGACATTGATAGATCTTAACTCTATCCTATGGCTCTATGGTCCAGTGAGAATATGTACTTAAGTCATCTGACCAGGTGAGGGAGCCCAATTTTCTTTAGTCTAGGTGATAGTTGAGAGTTGCTTCCAAGGAATGTAACTGCTATTCAAGATTGAGTTCTCTGGTATCTAAAAAGTTAGATGTAAGAGATCTATAATATCAAAGTATATGGAAACAACGGCATGAACATTGTCAGAAGTTTACGTAGTCCAAGGTATCTATGGTACTTTTATACCTTTATAATAGTAATTGAGGGACAAATTCCCACTCCACCAAGAGGTTGAATATCATCTCCCTTTCCTCATATTAAGTTGTATTTCTATCAATTTCTACCAGGTTTATTTATTTATTGTAATGCTGGAAATCAACCCATGATCATATATATATATACATATATATATATATATATATACATATGATAGATAGATAGATATGCTAGTTGAATTATCTATCACTAAACTATGCTCTTAGCAGCACTTGGTTTTGAGATTGCATCTTGTTATAAAGCTCAGGATAGCTTCCAGTTTGCAATCTTCTGCGTTCATAATGCTGGGATTATAGGCATGTGCTACTTATACCCATTTAAAAGTTACTTTTATATATGTCTTTTCACAATCATTACCGTTAGTTTGCTTTTGTTTTTAATGTGATTTCAGGGCCTTGTATAGGCACTATAATTATTTTAATAAACATGATGGAGCATATCTGGCAAATTTTGACAATATTTGTAACTTCAATGTGGCTTACAGCACTCTCAATGTAGGTTGGGCATTTATATAGAAAACCTGCCATTCATTGCAATATGAAAAAGAGCTGTATGATATAACTCAGGGTATTTATAGCTATTACATCAAAAACTGATGTTTAATAACAAATTCTTAATGGGTGGACTGCTTTGGCTTTGCTGGAAATACGTACTTTCTCCACATTTTGAATTCTGGGCCACAAAGCACTAACCCCCAGGAGGCAACTGATGTGACTACTTGAGGGATGCCTCCATTGCTTGAGCTTTCTCTGTGATGTTCTTTTGGAAAGGCATCATGAAGTCTTCAAAGTCAACCTCGTATGTGAACCTCTCCCTTCGCAGTTCCCTCTTCCTGATCAACTCTGCTGTTGTGGCTTCAGGACTCCAAATCTTAAATAAACAACCAAACCAAGGCAGTTGTTATCAAGACAGCCAATGATTTTTCACTCACCCAAATTTTTAATTAGGCACATGCTTGGTGAGTACCCTATCCATGACTTATACCTCTAGCCTAGGAAGACTTCCCGTAGTTTCAACCTGGAACTGTAAAATACACATCTAAAGTGTATTTTACTGTTTAACCCTATTTTATGACCTTAGTGGCTCTGGAACATCGCTACTTCTGGTGAGGACCATCTAGAAACAGAGATCAGAAATGCTCTCCAGTTCCTTCTCTAGTTACCTTTTGACCAACTGCTGCTTAGTTCCGTGATATCAAAACACAAGGTCAAAGGGATTGGGAAGTCCTTTATGTCTAGTGTAGAAGTAAAATTACCTTCATAACAGAAGGCAGAAAATGCTATCCATTCAGCATGGCTGGATAGGTGCTGGAAAGATAATTCTCCCCCCCCCAAAATATCTCTACTTATATAAGGGTAGATGTTTTATGAGAGTAATGAGTTTGTTCAGCCTTGGTAATATGAAATTTCTGTGTAAGGACTGGTAAGGAGTAGGGTCTGATAAGGTACATCACCCAGTACCTATAGAAAATGATGACTGAATGGGTATAAGGAATGCCATTGACTAAGGAAGACAGGAGACTTTGAAGGAAAAATGTAAATATTAGTATAGAAATAGTAACAAATGGAGCCAAATATTGGGAATTAACAGT
This sequence comes from Phyllotis vaccarum, assembly GCA_033318265.1. Taxonomy (NCBI): domain Eukaryota; kingdom Metazoa; phylum Chordata; class Mammalia; order Rodentia; family Cricetidae; genus Phyllotis; species Phyllotis vaccarum. The sequence goes on along the minus strand of JARWLC010000001.1, from coordinate 164,459,412 downwards.
TGGCCTCACTGAGGTGAATGTGGGAGAATCTGGCCAAGTGACCTCCACAATAGTAACTGTGGACAATGACTGTGGGCATTTGTTCAGATTATCTGTAAAGTTAGCATGTGAAAAGTGATATTATGAACTCTGCTATGTTATAGAAGTTTTCACAAAAGCACTTACTCTATGTGGGACAAATGTGATATCAATCTTCTTAGTGTAACCACTGGTAATCAGTGAATTGAGGTAGACCACATTATCCCTGTGCAATTTCTTTTCCTGTGTTATTGCTGGTACCGCATAAATTGATGACAGTGTTTCCTGGAAAAGGGATTTTTTTTTTTAAAAAAAGTATAAATTGCTAAAATAAAGCATTCATTAATATCTTTTTTCGTCTACATTTTACTTTGAAGTTAGGAAGGAAGAAAATTCTAAAATCTGAGAAGATAGAATATTATTAATACATAACCATGGATGTGAAGAGATAATTAGCTTGTGTTGCTGGGCTTCACTTAATTAGTCATATCAGGATAAAAACCTGACTTTTCAAGATGTATATCCCTGATCTATGGCTATTCATAGGATGGACTCCTACCAAAATGATAGTGGTGCATACGATAGGAGCTGCACTCGGTGGAGACCCCATCTCTATGATTAGTCCATGACTAGAACTCTGTCCCCTCTGTCAAGTTCCTTTACTCAGATCCTTTCCTACTGCCCATTTCCCCAGACTTTCCAATGTAATGGCATTACGCTTTTATTTTTGACTTTATCATTGATTTTTTTTTCTTCCTTTCAAGGAATTCAGTGAACCATCAGCTCCCCCAAAGTAATTTTCAGTTTGGAAATGCACTTAGAACATCTGCAGAGGGCCATGGAAGTATACAGAAGATGACATACACAGTATTTTTACAGGTTTTCCCACCAGATGGATAACTCTGTGTTGGGGAATCCCACTAGGCAAAGTCTGTGAAGGCGTTCCACTAACAAAATCCATCGAGTGGCCCTACTAGGCAAAGCCCGTGGGGTGACTGGCTATGGATACTGGTTGCTTTCTGTCTTTAACTTTCTCAGGTGCCACTGCTATGTTCTCTAATAAGAACAGTTGTTGGGGTCCTTTCCACAGCCCCTTGCTAGTGTGCTTTACATCTTTGGACACACAATTGTGAATAGTCAAGTCTGATATACAAAAATAACACCAGAATATTCTTTACTGATGCAGGAAATTAACAGTAATTTTCAGTCTCAAAGGCAACTAATTTTAGACTTCAGAACAAATTCTGACAGACTAAACTGCTCCTGCAGAATATATGCAAAGATGAATTCCCAGGTGTTGTTTATTGCTAAATCAAGGCCAGGCTGTTTTGAGACATACCCTTTACAATAGTTGACTTTCTGCACGTACCCTGACTACTTAAGGTTCAACCTGCTACTGTTATCATCATGTACTAAAATTCAGTGTAAGTCTCTGCCTGGGAAAAAATTACAGGCAAGGTGAAGTGTTTACACTGGCCAGTCTTTGTGCTCTTACTAGCCAGAGAATGACTGTCTGACTTCATGTTTTAGGAGAATGGGTTGGGCCCTGAAAATGCAGCATATAATTGTCCAGACTTTGGCTAAGTAGTGAGGGAACAGTAGCAATGTAGGGGGATGGGTATATATGGATGAGAGTGTGTATGTGCTGCAGCAATATAGGGATGAAGTGATGCAGAATGGGAGTGAGTGTGCTGAGTGGGAGATGAAGAGGAAGCAGCCTAAAGAAGTCAGAGATATGTGAGAAAATGAATGGATGAGAGTAATTGAGTAAAGATGAACGAATGATGTAGAAGAAGCATATATGTGTGAGTGAATGAGAGATAGATAAACATGTGAAAGAGCTGTTACATATAGGAACTATGCAAAGAGCTATATGAGAGTGTGTAAGAACATTGTAAATTGTTATATGATGAGAGAGCTATGTAATAACTGTGGGTGAAAGAATGAATGAGCAAATAGTGAGTGGATAATGCAGAAGAAGCTTACTGTGTGAAATTATGTGAGAGAGATAAGGCTATGTGAAAGAGTCATTGCTACATATAGGAACTATGCAAAGAACAGTATGAGACTGTGTAATAGCAATGTAAAATGCTGCATGGTAAGAGAGCTCATGTACTTGAGATGAATAGCTATGCCTGTATGAAGATCGATAGCTGTTTGGAGGCAAGGAAAATGAGGATGTATTAAAAGAGATGTAGAAAAGAAATGTACATAAAAGAAATATGTGAAGACATGTAAAAATAGATGCAATTGTGTATAGAGATGTACGGCCATATGTATGTAAAGTGAGATATGTAGTTATGTGCATAGCATTCAGAAATGTGAAAGCATGTAGCTGAATAGAGACAGAAAGAGTCAGAGACGGTTTTTAAGAAGTAAAAGAGAAAATTACTGCCAGTAGGCATGTGTTTCCTTATTTGACCAGTCAGTTAGATAGTTCATAATTATCCCGGATTAAAAGTTTCTTATCCCCCCCCCTTCACTGTGGAGGCTTTTCTCTTATTACCCTGAAACAGATCATGGGAACTGGCCTCTCACGGTCCACATCAGACTTCCTTACTAATAGCCACGGCCTCATTATTTCTCCCTGTTCACTCATCTCACTGTGTCAGTAGAATTTGGGACCACATAGATACAAATTCAATACCTTTTTTAAAAATCAATATTCTAATCATTTTGACTGAAGCATTTGTATGTTGTATAGATTCTGTTTACAATGAACAGTTTATAGTCTTCAGTAATAATTTTCTAGCTATATGTACCTTTTTAATTATGATCTTAGGCGTATATAGCATGCTATTTTCCCCTTGTTGTGTAACGCCATGACACAGTGCCACCGCCACCCAAGACTTTAAGGATTTCCTGTCAGCATTTGGTAATAAGCCTCTTTTTGCTTTACCTCATCTTTCTTAACGTCCATGCCTTCAGTCTTCAGTTTAGGAAGCTTGCCTTTCAGTTTTTGATTATCTAGTGGTTTAGGCAGGCTATCTATCTTTTCTTTTATCATATCAATTATTCTATAATCAGCATATGCTTTTGCAACATCCATAGCGGCATGCCCTGTTTCAAACATAAGCATAAGAAGAAAGTTACAATAAACCAATTTAATGATAAACCATATAGAAAAATCAACATGTTAGCATACGGCAGTAATAAGTTCACAAAGCCAGAGACAACCTCACTACAAAATCCCAGTATATCAAGACCCATTTACTAACACAACTTCACCTTTAAAGCTTTTAACAATTTATCTTAAAATATGATTGAGAAATGTTAAGTTGCATTTTAAATATTAAATTTGTTGTTCCTTCCATCCCTAATACACATATTTTTGTAATTTTTTTTAATCATCCCTTACTATGTTGTAAGAAGGTAAATTTCAAATGTTCTGGGAAGCTGGTGCTCATAAGCACTCCAGACGGGTATTATTTTACTTCCAACATCACCAGGCAATGCTGGTAAAATACTACCTGTGATCCAAGGGTGACTCAGAGAATGCTGTCTCATAGAGCCCAAGGCAGCTCCAATGAAAAAAAAAAAAGACACCTCTAAGCAGTGATGGACCATGTTTGTCCTAGAGCTATAAAGGCCTGCCTCAAGTTAGGAATTTGGCCAATTTAAAGCGAACATCAAAGTTTATAGTCTCCAGACGGCTAGTTTTTATGAAATAAGAGTTTTAGCAGTGACCTACAAAATGGTCTGTGTTAAAACTAACATGAAATTACTACAAAAATGAAATGTTTAGAAGTACTTGAACAACGCCAGCACCAATCGACACACTAATGTGAACAGGAGGGAGAGAGTATGAGCCTTCAACCCTGCACAAAGAACTATAGGAATTCAGATAGTTGGAGAAATTGTCTTCCCCAGGGCAGACCAATTAGTGTATGTAATACTAAATGGTCAGCCCTAAAAACACACACATAAAAGTAGCATTAATCAGACTGAGCAGGTTGTACTATTTGTTTAGGAATTCTAGTGTGTGTGTGTGTGTGTGTGTGTGTGTGTGTGTGTGTGTGTGTGTGTGTGTGTGTGTATAACAACAATTAAGGAAAAGAGGTCAGGAATCTGAAAGAGAGCATGTTGAAGAGAGTAGATAGGAAGGTTTAGAGGTAGGAAAAAGAAAGAGAAATAATTTTTAAAATATAATCTCAAAAAGTTTAAAAACAAAACTATGAGAAGCTTCAAATATTCTGATTTTGTTTTAACCTAGTTTTTCCATCAGAGATAAACTTTTAAGTGCATTGGGAATGATAATTTGTAATAGTATTCTAAGTTTAATTTGTGTATATGCAAATACAATACATTTACATATGTTTAATCATGTGGATTATCAATACATTTCTCTATTTTGGTCAGTATGCATTGCAAATAAAGTATCTGTTAGTAATCATCCAATTAATGCATATACAAGGAGTTAGAAAAAAAAAAACTTCAATGTAACAGAAAAACCTTCTGTCATTTGAACCTAATAAATGAAAAGAATTAACTTTGGGCTTTAGTATGTGATTTCTTCCATTTTATTACGCAGGGTTTTTTTTTTTTTTTAACTTTACTTAAAAAATGTCAGCAAACAAAGATTGCAAACATATGGATATTAGTCTTTAAATCAATAATTTAAAAAGTGCTTGGTTTCAGATAGGATTCCTCACATTTAACAAAGGCTTCTGTTTCTATAAGAATAAAATCAACAGAATTTGGCATCTAAAATTAATCCCCCTTTCTTTCCCTAAATATCAATAATAAAAATGCATACCTTTTCTATTTTCAATCTGAAATTTAGCACCAATATCAAGTAGGTATTTTACAGTGTCCAGTCTACAGCTTTCAATGGCTCTACTTAACGGAGTGGAGTTATTGATTGACATAGCATCTATTACAGCCCCAGATTTAACAAGAAGTTCAACAATGTCTTGCTGGCCAGCATGGCATGCAAAATGAAGTGGAGTCCACAGAAAATTGTCTGTTGCATTAACATTCGCCCTGTATAATAAGACAGAGGTACTAATTAAGAATTCCAGTTATTGCAAACACTGGAGCCTAAAAAGTCAAAGTAAAGAAATTCATGCACTTTTACTCCGATTAAATTATCAATTGGAAGAGCTCTGAGGAAAGCCAACAATTCTACGATTTTTCTTGTTTTCATATGCTCCCAAATGCTTCTGTTCTGCATTATTTGGTAACCTTAACTACGTGTGTGTGTGTGTGTGTGTGTGTGTGTGTGTGTGTGTGTGTGTGTGTGTGTGTGTTTGTGTGTGCATATATGTATGTATGTTTGGCTTGAACAGTTACTAAGGTGTTTGTTTTGTTTTGTTTTTGTTTTTTTTTTGCAAAGATTAAAATCAAGGAAAATTCTAAGTCTTTTTAAGTGAAAATAAAGCACAGCACAAAGAATTCACAATAGTCCACTTTCTTTACGTGTTCTGAACTTTAAAGGAACGTTCATTATTTTAAAATCTAAGCACTTTAATGTATTATTTAAAATTTTAGTCCTCATTAGAACTTCACTGTCCCAAAGTTATTTTTTAGTTACTCTATCTTTTGATAATATGCAAATGTGCACCTTTGACATGACACTCTAATAACATGAAATGTCTTTTCTCATGGATTTGCAATAATTGGACTGATAAGAGCATTGCAAATTTTAACTCATTTCATCATCAATGAATTCAGAGATGCTCTTTCAGAGCTGATTACATACTTGGGGAAACGGGCATACAAGTGTTCAGAAACTTGCTTCCAGTTACACAGCTGTGGCAGAAGCAGCAATTAAACTTCGCAGTGATTTTAGTTTTAAGATATAAATGAAGAGACCACGTTTTAAACACCTTTGTAGATGAAGCAAGGTGCTCGCTCCTGCTTGCAGATGGATGGTGGGAAATGGAAAGGTGGGGATGTCTCTTGTCACCGGCGTTGTCTTTTACCACCATGGCAGTAATTCTATTTCTATTGGCTGTGGTCTTCCGTAAAAGACGAAGATCAAAATGTGACTCCACACCATCCATCTCACCTTAGGTATGGCCCTAAGGCTGTGTTGCCCATTTTCTAGCAGGAAGAGAGCAACTAAGACTTTTCCAACCCAGAATGAACAGTGTTTGCCTTCCCTTCGTGATCATCTTGGTGGCCTAACTCTTTGTACAATCCCATGTGACCCACCCCCTTGCATACATCCTCTCGTCAGGTCATTGGCTATTCACTGCAGTGGGTAAAAACATCGAAACCCAAACTTTAAAGCATACCCCTTTTCAAGAAGAAACTTGACCACATCCAGGTTGCCACTGGCACATGCTGTCATGAGTGGGGTCTTGTAAGAACTGTCCTTCATATCCACAGGTATTCCTGCCTCGAAGGCCTTTTTCAGAGAAGCCAGGTCTCCTGCCTTGGCGATAAAATTAATATTTGCGAAGACCCTTCCCGGATCATCGATGTACCACCCCGAATCGTCCTGGATGGGGTGTTCAGGTGGGTGGTCCCGGTTGAACCTGCTGGTGTCCGTGACGTTCTGGTAGGTCTCCACCATGTAGTAGGGCGGGCCCCCGTCTGCCCTCCGTGGAAAGGCGTTCTCCGGGATGGCGCAGATCGGGAGAGGAAGAACCAACTTGCCTTTCCTTGGCTTTTTGCCCAAACCCTTTCTCTTTTTCTTAGGCCCGAAAGATCCCAAGACATAAGACTTGCTTAAGAATCTGGTTCCCTTAAAGAACTCGTTAATGTTGACCCCGCCTCCCCTGCTTTTTTCATGCATTTGAGCGACAGAAAGGAGCTGCTCAGAGGTTGCAAAGTTTTGCCTCTCCTCCAGGGTCACCACGAAGTCGTCTTTGCTGACTACACCATCGCCCCTATCCACGAAGGAAAAGGCTTCCCGAAGGACAACCTCGTGCTCCACGGACCAGTCGTGCAGCCTGAGGGCCCAGAGTGGGTTAGGATTTTTGACTCCGGGTTTAGCGAGTTTGGCCGCTGTCCGCTCTGCTCGACGGATTTCCTTGCCTGCAGCCTTGAAGCCTCCATCTTTCGCCACAGCTCGGGGTGTTTTATGTTCCAAATTTTTCCATTTGAGGTCACATCCTAAAACAGAAGCATCACTGTTAAGAATGCGCCAAAGTTATCTGCTTGGCCCCATAAAACGACAGTCCCAACTCTTTTCTTGAGTTCTTATTCTCAAAAGTTTTTTTCTTAAAACTGACGTATAAAGAACACATTTAGCCATTTGTAATTACTAAAAGAAACAGCAATTTATTTTTTCTGAGCGCTCCACTTGAGAAATTCTGAGAGACAAGTTTACAGTATGTGTCTGCTCATTAGTATCCCTGTAGATGGATAACTTAGATACACTGTAGATGTTTGAAACAAATATTATCAAATGGAGTATTTGCTGGGGAGATGATGCTAAAAAAGAGGGATGGTGCCCTGGAATTCAGTAAGAAGATTTTGGATCCAACAGCTTGCATAGGACTCCATTAATTCACAATACAGTAGGATGCCTGGTTTTTTTGAATACAAACATTTTACAAGCTTACACAATATTTTACATTTTCTCCATTAATTGAAGGCAATTTATACTAGTGTGCTGTTTTGTGGTAAGATCATGCAAACAACCTTAATAGATGAAGAAATAATTTGTTTAATCAAAATTGAGAATTCTAGACTTGTTCTTATATACAAAATAAATATCAAATTTTATTATGTTGCCTCTTTGCTTAAAATAATAAAATAAAAATTTAGGAAGTCTGAGAATGTCTAACTATATCAGGGAACCTGTTTATTGCTACCAAGAAAGCTATAATGTGCCTTAAGATATTAAAAAATCCATTATATAAATAAGTCAATCTATGAAGATGCTCTTTTTGGTTTTTAATCCAGAGGTGGGCTAGGCAGCTGTTTTGCCAACACAATAAAAGCACACAGGCAGCTGTGTGGGAATAAGACTCTATTTCTTAGCAAAAAAGAGATGTCAAAGGTGCTGGCCTTGTCAGACCTTAGGGTTCAAGGCATTCTCCTTCTCTTATGTGTTAGGGAGAAGAAAAGATGTCTAGCAACTCTACTCCCCAAAACAGAAAGAAAAAAAAGGAGAAAACTACCAGCAATGTTTTTTAGTTAATTATTTATTAGAATTATCAATAAATGTACACTTATACTAAAGTTAACAAACTTAATAAAACCCTCAGAGTGGTATGTGACAATGGCAGTATTGAAAGTTTTACACTGGACAGCCATTTGAAGAACAGCCATTTACTGGGAAGGTGGTTGGGATAGTCCCAGGGGGAATTTCATAGAATGAAAATGCCATAGACATGCTCTGACTATTTTGCTTGGCATAACATCTCTCAAGCCAGTTCCTTTGGGTTCACTCCAGAACTCAGGGTTAGGAGACTTTAAATCCACCATGGTTTGCCCTCCTAGGTAGAAAACCTTTTGGTGGTTTAAAGACTGGTGTTCCTGTGATCTTGACCGATGATACTTCCAAACACTCTACAGATCTCAGAGCATTTTCAGACATTTATTTTAGGAATACATCTTAGGATTCAGTGACGGAAGCTCTGGCCCTTTGCTTTTCAGCGCTGCAACCCAGTATTTCATCGTAGGATACATTATCAGTGGAGTACATGGTGACATTTGTTCCAGTGAAAAGTCCTTCAATATAGTAAAGATGATTAAGACTGACTCATCACTGAAAGCTTACTTAGAAATCTGCATTGTTAAAAATGAAATGTCAGAAGAGAATGCTGATAGTGACAGATTTAATGACTAATTAGACACCTCATTGGAAAGAACTGCATATGTCAGTTTTCTTACTTGTTGAAACAGTTTATTATTGGGAGAAATGTGGACTTATAAAAGTAAAACCAAGTCAATTATAATATTAGTTATGTGGGCCTGTTAAGCATATACATTAATGGTTCCAAAATTTATTTGTAGAGGACAGAAAAAGAAGACACTATTTTATTATACAGTTGTATAATTCTTTTCTATTTTTCATAAACTAGACAAAACAAAGTTCAAATACATCTCCACTGGTAAGGTGTGCATTTATAGTGTTCAACTAAATAGTATTTGTAAGAAATTTTACACTAGATAAATTGTTCCCTAGTTTTGAGAAAAATCAACATGTTACATGTTGTTTATATTGAAAATATTCCATGAATCTTTTCATGTTATTTTGTTTTCCAGGAAGCATTTCCTTTATAGCTGCAAATTACCCAGAAATGTTATTTTAATTCGACATGCATTTAAAACATAAAATAATTAAAATTTCAGATAAAATTATTTTCAATGGTTTTCTTTCTTGAAATTGATGTTGGGGATCTTAAAATAAGAATATTAATTAATTGTAAGCATTTTAATATTTAGTTAACACATTAAAATCAGACCTCTTTGAATTTAGGTTTGAATTGCTCTTACTAAATTCATAACTCAGTGGGCTGTCACACAAATCCTAATTGGTCCTTTTATAAAATCCCAGAGCCAGATATCGGGAAAAGGCTGAAAGATCAGAGAAACAGAGAAACCAGCTACAGCCACTTTTCATCTAGCTAACTCTACAGGCCGAAAGGGGTAGAACCTGTATCCACGAAGCCTCAGACTAAATAGGGGAAGCAAAGGGAAGCACAGGCTGACATGGAAGGGCAGAACTCTGTCTCCTTCGGCCTTATATTCCTTTCTCTGCTCAGCCATATCATTTTTCCAGTGCTTGGATTAAAGATGTGTGTGCTTCACAAGTACTGGGAATAAAGGTGTGTGCCACCACTGCCTGGCTCAGTTTCTGTCCTGGATTTGATCAATCTCAGGCCAGTGTGGCCTTGAACTCACAGAGATCCAGAGAGCTCTCTATCCTCCCCCCTCGCCCCAGTGCCAAGATTAAAGTAAAGCTGTGTGTCACTACTGCCTGGCATCTATGGCTAACTCTGGCTGGCTCTGTCCTCCGATCTTCAGGCAATCTTTATTTGACATCGGATATTTCACCACGATGGGGCAATTGTATGAGGAAAAAAAATCCATTTTTATCCTACAGTGGGTGAAGACTGGTGACTAAAAATTAAGTAGATGGTAATTATAGGCCTGAATTTTCTAATCACTTATGAGCTCACAGTTTTACCTCGCTGAGCTAGATATTTACAGCAATCTGCAAAGCCACCCATAGCAGCATAATGAAGTGGTGTGTTCCCATTCATTCCAATCAACCCCATATCTCCATTGTAGGCAAAGAGGAGCTTCAGTATCTGAAAGATAAACAGGGAATGTAAAAATAGGAATGCTCATTTACTACAGGAAGATTGGCCGCTAGACCCACATATCCAATCTATGTCTATTATCACATGTGGCTGCTGAAAATACAAACTGAAATTCAGTTCTTTAGTTTTCTTAGACACATTTAAAGTGCTCAAAGGCCATGTATGGGCTAATGTTGCTGAGGTATAAAATCTTTTCAACATATTCAAAAGTTCTATCAAGTTGCCTTGTAGCAATTGACAGGAATAGCCATGCACCAGTAGCTGTAAGAGGCATAATACAGCATTGTTCTAAGTGGCAGGATTTTTAGGTGTCATAGTGAACTACACAGAAAAATATTACTGGTAGTATTTAGTGAATAAGTTAGCAAATATATAGAAAAGTTATCAAATGTATAAAACTGTAAAGAGCTAGGATACATGGACAGAGTTCAAATTTTATATTTGGAAAAATCAAGATAAAACAGCATAAGAAGCTTAGAAAAAAATACCTGCCTTAGCGTAACCTACATGAAAGAGAAAGAAAGAGAAAGAAAGAAGTCTTTACCAGTCAAATTTAAAGCAAAGAACAATTATTACATCAAAAAAGCCTCCTTTGGCAGCAAAATGAGCAGCATGGTGTCTATCATTGTCAAATGTATTCACTTCACCTCCTCTTTCCAATATGCCTCGGACTATTTCCAACACCCCTTCTCTTGATGCTTCCATCAAAGCCGTGCGTCCTGTGGACTGGACATCAAACAGATGAAATGATGTTTACTCTTATGTATGAACCATGGTCAACACAAACATGGGTTGAATTCATTGGATCTTGACTTTATGCTACGAAGTTTAATGACCTACATTTTTATTGATTTCTAATAAAAAGGAGGAAATAGTCAGGACTGTGTATGATTGTTTGAAATGGAATTTTAAAGCCAGAGCAAAGGTTGCTCTGCATACTCCAGTAAAAATATCATGCAATCAAAGCATATTTCTACATAGGAATCAGAGTATAAAATGAAGGAGGAAGCAGCATGTTAAAATTAAGACAGCATTTGTTTTCTAATAAGGAAAAAAATATCTATTACTGAATGCCTAGCAATGATATTTACAAAAGCTGAAAACTCCATATTAGCCAGCTTAGGAGAGAAAATTTATATATGGAGAAAATATTGTTGAGTGCAAATGACATGCTTCATGTTTGGTATAATATTTGACAACATGAATAATTAGAACCAATTTACAAACATAATTAGCAAATATAGAAAGGGACAGAATGCTACTGTGTAAAGACAATGGAAGTATGTCATCCTCAGCACTTTGAAGAGAGATGAACAAGCTAGTAGGGCAATTTTACCATGTCTCCTCCAAAAAACATCTCTGCCTTTTCCGATTTATTTTGTTTTGAGATAGGGTCTCACTATGTTGTCCTGACCAGCTTAGTATGTGTAGACCAAGCTGGTCTTGACTCACAGAGATCTGCCTGCCTCTGCCTCTCAAGTGCTAGAATTAAAAAGCATGGACCGCTATGCTTACCACTTACCATGATTAAGCACAGAACAAAACAAATAATCCCACACCTATGACCAACAAACCCAACCACTGGACTGTGTAATATAGTAGAATAAAGAAATATTAATCACAGGGATAGTCATACTGTGTTGATAGAATTAGGATTGGCTCCTTTCTCCAAAAATGTCATGCATATATCCTTCACATCATGTGCTTCTTCGCAAGCTTTGAGGAACACAGGCTTTCCTTCGTAGGAGGCATTATTGACATCTGCACCATGATCCAAGGCAATCAGTGCACAGCGATAATGTCGCTTCGTGGGTAAAATGCAGTAAAACAAAACACCTGTGGAAAAACAATTTCACAATAAGAATTTTTTGTCTTGTGTCAAGTGGCCAGTTCTGAAAACATACATACATACATGTGGCATTATATGTACTCTACAAGCTATATATACATATATATATATATATATACTTACATTAATGACTAATAAATAAAAAGGCTATGAGTTTGAAGGAGAGTGGGAGAATTACATATGGATATGGGATGGTTTGGAGGAAAAAGAGGGGAGGGAGAAATTTAAAATCTTGAAGGAAATACACACACACACACACACACACACACACAATTGAATCTACGAAGAAAAAAAGAATTTAAAAGTCCATAAGATTTGTCTTTGATGGAGTTAGACAACATTCACAACTAAATCTTACAGGACTTGATTTAGGGAAGAACTGGAGCACTGCTGTGTGAGTCCTAGTTGGCCCTTGGATTTGGGCAACTTATTGCTTATACTCCATGGGATCCTTCAACTCTTCAGAGCTGTGTGAGCCAGACAGTTCCTTGGGCAAACTGAGTTCCATCTGAACCTATGTTTATATAGAACAGGCTCTTGATTTCATAGCAGTAAGAAGAAAAACTAAAGCCGCTCTACCCTCATGGTAAATCACTTTGTTCCACCAAACACAGGAAAATGCTAAATATTGGCACTGGAAAAATATAACATGCTCTATATCAACACACTCTGTACCAAAAAGCCTGATATTGTTACACTCCTGAAAGACTGGTGATAAGCAAGTTGTAGGTAAATAAAACTTAAAAGTCCAAACTGACTTTGTAATGAGCTTGCCCCTAAAAGAAGCTTACTTCATTCAAAAATGAACAATAGCCCTAAGGAAACAAGGAAACAAGTATGTGAACTATGAAAAAGACACCATAAGAAAGATCTGGAAATGGGTAATAAAAGCAGGTAAGGGAACATTTCACAAGACCACAGCAATGAAAATTATTGGCTAGCTTGTTTTTAATATTAACAAAGAAACTAAATACAAAGCATTCAAAAGTGAAAATGCAAAGACAAACACCAGAAAGGACTAAAGAGCATAGAAGATGGAACTTAAAAAAAGGACAAGATTGTGCCAGCAGGACTCAAGGAAAGATATTAGAGCTTAGAAGTCACATCAAGGAAAGGAAGAGCAGAGCCTGCAGAAACTGAGGTCAAAGACGGAGGAAAGACAAACCTGAAGAGGTAACTCAAAAGGAAAGATGACCAAACACTTATTTTAATAACTAAAGACAACGCGTGTCAGAAACCTTTAGAGCTACAATTACAATTTTGTGAATGAAAAACCTGGATCTGAAGATCAGAAGGGAACACCAAAACTTCAGGAAAACCTGCTTAAAAACAATGAACATAAAGTAAAGCCAGAGGAAGAAAGTGTCATATGGTCAAAAACTCAACTCCTGTCTAATTCGAAACCAGGCTATTTCCTATGGCAACATTGCAAGCAAGAAGATCCTTTAAAAAGGGACTTTATAAATGTAGAGGAAAAGAAAACAGAGAAATTTATATCCAGCCAAGCTGCTGATCAAACACGAAACCAACACTTAAACACACACATGACTAAGGATCTAAGAATGAGAGAAGTCCAATGGGTTGGCTAAAGTACTCATATAAAATCGAGTCTACCAACAGGTCAACAGTCTGCATAAGAGTCTCTGTCATCTCTTAAATTGTAGGAATAAAGTTAAATTTCTGGAGGAATTCTAAGCACAAATAGATAATTTCATTATAAGATAAAAATTATGTAATAAGAATTTGGAGAAGGCAAATCATAGATAATATAAGCATATGATGTTTTTCCATCTTCTGCTGGAAATCAAGATACCTAAAGAGTATACAGAGATAAAGGAAAGAACAAAGTATTAATTGAGAGGATGGAGGGAGTCACTGAGAGCTGAGTGACGATAACTGACCAAGGACCCAAGGGGTAGGAGGTTCATGCGCCAACATGATTCTTCATGAGAGAGAATCTACTGGATACAGCTCAAGATGCTGATAGCAAACAGTTTCAAGGGTGCAGAAATCTATCAAGGTAGCCATTATCTAAGCTAAAAAATACTGTTAGCTTTAGGAAAAATAATGAAAAAAAAACCCCTAGACTATAAAATACATAGAGCACATAGGAAGATAACTTTTGCATATACACATACATATTTTAATTTCATAATATAAAATAAATCAATAGTCCTGAAGCCTAATTTATAGATATGTAGACACAGAGTAGATAAAATTAGACTATTAAAAGTGAAGTTATATATAAAATAAAACCTTAAATATACTTTATATAAGAAGACACACGTATAAAATGATTACTCAGAAATTTGGAAAAACAAAGATGCGATAAAAGTGTAGCTCATAGATAAAGGGCTTGTCTAGCTATTGAAGACCCTGGGTTTTATCCCCAAACTACAGAAGACTGAAAGAATGTGAAGGAGGAGGAAAGAATGAATATCTGGATAGAAAGCCAGTCAAATATTCAGTTAAAATAGAAAATCAAAGTTATCTAATATATGCAAAGATATACAAAAAGCAAGACTTGGGAATCAGAGAGTCAGGGAGTTTGCTGTGAGACTGTGCCTCCTAATAATACCAAAAGTTACATCCACAATGTCTTGCCAACATGGCTGCCTAAACATGAGCTGTACAAGGATAAAACCAATGGGCACGCCAAAGAGAATGTGGAAAAGTTCATAAAGCCTCAACACTACACAAAGAACTAAGGGCAACTGAGGAAGGCTGTTGTAATATGGTGTTTTGGTTTTGGGCAGCCAGAGGTTTAGATTTTAGACTTGTTGTTTTAGATTTTTAGTTGTTTGTAGTTGTTTAGACTTTTTAAAATGATTTAGACACTTATATTAAGATTATGTTGTTTGGCTTATGGTTTAGGCATATTGTTAGTTTTTTATTTTTATTTATTTTTATTAATTTGTTTTGTCACGTGGCTTATTTGTGTTTTTTATATGGTTTTTTGGGGCAGTTGGATTGATTTGTTTGACTTTGTTTTGTTTTGTTTTAATTTATGTTGTGATTTATTTTTATTTTTTTATGGTGTCTGTCATGGGCCCAAACAGCTCCTTTATTTAAATATTGATATTCACCGCATACAGAAAAACATTCCCACATCACCTCTTTTTTTTTTTTTTGTCTAATCAAAAAGGAAGGTTTTAACACTACAAATCTATAAGTCTAAACCTCTAACACCTAAAACCAAAAAACCACACTTCAACAGAAGGCTGTGAGCAGGAGAGATGGTCTTCCCCAGGGAAGAGTACACCTCTTGTTGTCCAGCGCCAAATGATCAGCCCTTAAAACATACATATAAGTAACATTATACAAGCTGTACAGACTATATTTAGGAATATATATATATATATATACATTCATATACAATAACAACTCAGTTATTGTATATTATATGAGTTTGAAGGAGAGTAGGGATGGATATATAGGATGGTTTTAGAGGATAAAGGGGGAGGGAGGGATATTGTAAAATACATTATAATCTCAAACATAGAATACAATTTGAAAGGGAAGCTAGAGCTGATCGAAACAATATAACAGAGAATCAAAACAAATCTAGCTCTGAATGTAGTACTATATTTAAATTTATTATGAGGCCCTGAGGTGCATATGACGTGCATATTTTGTAATGATGGAGTTTATAATTGATAGCTCCAAGCCTACAGCCTGTATCATATTCTTTTAATGAACCATTTAAATATTTTCTTGTCCTGTAGAAATAGCATTGAGTCGGTCAAGCACCAGGAAGCAGGACGTTAATGTCAGAGTTTATCCTGAAGTAAACAAAGCAGTAACCCCCTAGCTGAAGATAAGCAAGTCCAATAATGCTCCCTAAAAGAGAAAAGTCAGGGAATTAACTTATAAGGTTATATGTGAAAAATACATTACATTTATTTTAATTCATATTTGTTCCTTCCCATGTGACTTATACTGTTTTCCCCATATGTTCATATTCCACGGTCCTTTATTAACTTAAGGCTAGTTTGAATGAGTATAAATACTACTTATGTGAGTCTTGCATTTGCTACAAATATTTATTTGACCTTGTTCCCAATATTACTTTACATCTTTAGATTTGTTATGCTCTATAATGTCTCATTCTGATATATTCTGTTTGATTTATATATCTTGGTTACAAATTAAGAAAACAAACCCTTCTTCATTACAGTGTCTTTCAGAGTTTATTCTATATAACTTACCATGTGGAACAACTGCTTCATAGTCAAGTACACATGTAAAATTATTCTGACTTTGTCCCAGCAGGAATGAAGGAGGATGCCTCAAATTGTTTTATTTAATTTTTATCTAATAAATTCAGGAGTAGAACCAATTTTACATTTGCCACTTTTAACATTCCAATGATTCTGTAATTCATGGAGGGCACCTCAGAAACTAGCATTCTATAAAACTTTGGGGCGGTGGGTTCTCACTGTGCAACCCTGGCTCCAATTGAAGCCCACTATGTATACCAGCCTGGCCTGAAGCTCCCCATATAAACCACGTTGACCTCAAACTACTATGATCCTTTTTCCTCTGCTTCCTAGTTGCTGGGATTATAGATGTGGGCCACCGTGTTCAACCATTCTATGAAGCTCGAACAGCAGTGTTTTTAGTATTTAAAAATTTAAACTGTACTTGACCTCTAAATGTGTTTGAAATTTGTTTTGCTATGTGGTTCTAGCACAAGCCATGTATTAAGTATCAAGTTGACTGTGAGTAATGAAATAAGTTGTTTTTCTCCTGTGAGAAAATATCAACAATGTAAAACGGAATTCATTTCTTCAGTGTAGATCAGTGCCAATACATCTGTAGTTGTGGCAATCCTCTGGGACAATTGATTCAGTCTACCATTTTATATTGAGTCTGTAATTATTTTGTTAGTTTTCATGAAGCTGGCTCAATTATGAGCTGGACCTCAACTGTCCAAATTCCCGTACCGTGTTTTTGAGATGGATAGCTTGTCAGTGGAATTGCATATATTATAATTCAACAGTCATGTATATTTTAAGTTATATTTCCAAGTGTATTAAAAATTGACCTTACAAAGGTGCATTTAAGCAAAATCTACCATAGTTTTCTCAGGCTCTCAAATGCAGTCCTTTTTATACTATTCTGGGAACCAGACAGGACAAAAGCCACCTGAAATCCCAGGTTTAACACCATCATGTTCTAAAATGTAAGGAATGCTTCTATATAAAGAAGATTTTATCCTTCATGTGTAAAGTTGGAAGAATCTACCAAGTTAGACATGGACGTCCCTGTCTCTAATCTCACTATCCCAGAGTTTCACTCAAGATGATAAAATTCAAGGTTAAACTGACCTGAGACCCATTCTCAAAAATTAGACAAAAAAGAATAACCAAAGGAACTGTCAAACCTAGATCAACCTAGTTACTTTAAAATGAGTGGCTTTCAGAACCTGTTTTCCCATGATATTCCTAATGTGTTCCAGATAGGCGGGAGCTATGCATTTTGGTACATCAATGGGAACTGGATCTTTTACATAAGATCTTACTTCACTTCCACAGCCAGGGAACCTTCTTTCTTTCTGGCTACAAAGTGGGCACATTCTGCAGGGCAGAATGTTGGAGTTTTACCTTTTCCTTCATTATCAACTATCGTCATATCAGCTTTGGCTTTGGCTAAAATTTCCATCGACAACTCATGGCCCAGCTCTGCAGCCCTCATTGTCGGAGTACAGCCCATGTGATCTTGCACGTCAGGGTGAGCACCCAGTCCAAGGAGAAAGCTAACCATGTCAATGTCATTGGAAACCGAGGCTAAGTGCAGAGCACTTAGTCCATCAATAGGCTCAGTAAAGTTGATCAGCTCCGGGTATCCAAGTCGGGTCAGTTTCTCTATCTGTTTCTTGTCTTTGTTCCGAACACACTGAAGAACTCTGTAGATCTGTAAGTTCTCAAGTCTCTTGTCTGCCAAAGCCATGTTAGGTGCTCACTTCTTAATTATGTCTTTTGGACTAAGAAAAAAACTATAAAGCAAAAAGGAAACAAAGAAGGGTTAACTGGTGCTGTTATTTTATTAAGTTGTAGTATTTTAGATCTCAAGAAAGAGGTTTTCAAATATTATAATTTAGCCCAACCACTTCTAGAAAATACACATTCACTTAAAAATATACAGCTGGTATAACATTAAAATATTTCAATTTTCCCAGAGTAATTAATTCTAGTTTGTGTACTGTTTCCCTTGCTGCCACATTTAATTACCTTTCCTCATTGCCATAGTATTTACATTTGCAATGAAGTGAAGTTAACTGAGCTGCCAACATGTGGATATGGATTCCCCTCTGGGGCTCACACCAGTATCTCCCCTATATTAAAGTATACACATAGTTTAGTCATGTTCATTAAGAATGTCAGCCCACTGGTCACTGGGAGGTGCCAAAGGAAGGAGGGTATAGAAGGCATGAGTGGTCATAGACAAGCACTGGATAAACCAAGAATGTTAATCAGCAGGGTTGTCTCCTCAAAGGTGAAAATTAATAGCTGTTTTTCACATAGAAGGCTGGGAGTGGATGTTGTTAATGACCTGGTGACCTTTGCTATCTGCAGAGCCAGGCATTACCCAAATCCTCAGAATGTTTATCCCACACTCTTCTTTCCCTAGACCTTATCCTTGCTTTGTTTCTCAGTCAATAGTACCCACCCTTAGGGGAGGTGTCGCACACACACTTTACAGCTTGATGCCCTCTATTCTGTCTCCTTCAGAGACCACGGCAGATCCTAGACCCTTAAACTATAGAACCCATCTTCATTGCAGAGATCACAGGTACTTTGCAAAAGAGTTTCAATGTGGTCATGCCTTAAGCTTTATTGTGCTCATGGGAGTGGGATAATTGTTATCAAGAATCCCCCCCCCAAAAAAACCTGTATGTCTAAATTAAATGACCTTGTGTCAGACTCCTGAAGTTTTGACTCTGCACTGGCTAAGTCATGGTAACCCAGATTTTTACCTCACTCAGATCATTTCACTGCCAGACATGACACATGAGATAGAATCATATAAAGTTTTGACCCCAACATTTTTAGGATGACTTTTTTGAAAATGCAAAGCGTGTGTTCAATGCCCATAAATTCACCACCTAGGGGTTACCAATACTTTCTTGATCTCATATCTATCCACCCTTTAATCCACCAATTAAGCTAAGTTTTTGATGTAATTTAAAGCAAAGTGCACACACAGCTTAGTAAACATACCCTGAACTTGAATCTATTACATATTTGCAGTCCTTCTTACATTTTGACTATAGAACGAAATGAAGAAATAGTTTTTAAAAAAATGCCAGCCTGGTCTACAGAGTGAATTCTAGGGCAGTCAGTGCTACACAAAGGAATGCTATCCTGAGAGAAAAAGAAGTAAAGATAGAAAGATACTTAACTTGTGTTTTGTGTGCCTTTCCCATTAGAATATAGTTATCATGGAAGGTAAGAGTAATACTGTTATTTCTCTATGCCCTAGAACCTAAGTTATGAGGCATTTAATAATACTTCCTTACTTAACAGCTTCGAGTTGAAAGAATTGAAGAGGATGCATGAAAGAAAATACTGCGTTTCTGTTTGAGGCACTGGATACCTGTATCTGAAATGGGCTGCTCATGGTAGGCTCCACATTGGTCAGATGGAGTAGACAGCCCTTTGGCATACTGAAAGGATAGACAAGCTGATCTCCAATTTCGAGATGTCAGGGGAGACGTCTGATACAGGTCAGTGGTGGGTTATGAGGTCTTCAACAGCTATAGGGCAGCTGAAAAGGGGTGGAGAAGAGCAATCACCATTATCAAAGCTATAAAGCCACACTGTTTCCTGTCCTGCTCCCATTCTCTGCCCCTTTCCCCTGTGCTGCTGATATATCAGCCACCGCGTAGCTGAGAAAGTGATGTTCTGCTTTCTTCAGGTAGGCCCTCCTTCCCCTCTAGTCTATCTCTAACATATGGTGCACCAGGCAACCAGAGAATAGAGTTTGTTCAAGTCTCTGTATGAATAGACTCTAAATAAACCCTGGGTCTGTCACACATCTGCCTTTTCAGCATGGCGTCCTGACACTCATTTCAGATCGCTCACGATCCCCTTCTGATGCAGTGCCATAGTACACATACATATGGAATATGACAAGATATTGCTAAATAGTTTATTGATTATACTGAACCAAACCTGCCTAATTTGTGAGGATAGGGACTCCACAGACACTTTGATAGTGCTGGATTCCATTCATTAAAACAAAAATATTTCTCCCAAGCACAAACAACAAAAATCCGGTATCACAGTCCATTAAGCTCTGTTATGTTCAACAGGTCCTTAGTTTTTGGGTTGGAAGACAGTTGTGTGTAATCATAGTGTCTTGTCTTTAGCCCTTTATTTGAAATCTGAATATTCTTAAACAATATAAAAATACCCACCCACTTTCCTTTCCTCATTCCTGTATGCTTTCAGATGATTTTCCAGGAACATTGTCATTTCATGGGGAGATGCAGAGACATATAAATTCTCCACAAGGCTCACAGTATGTGCAGTCCCTTAAAAAAAAAATGGATAGAGCTACACTTGACAGAGGAGTGTAGTAGAGGGAAAATAATCTACTGTGATTACCCTTCCTCTGCATCCAGTTCACCGTTGGTTGCATACCACAATAGTCTGTTTTTAGTGGCTTCATCTGTGAACTGGAGATACACAACAGTTGTCACTTCACGGGACTGGATTATAAGTAAACGAGAATTCTTGCAAAATATTAAGGCAAGTTCTTCAGGGCAATCTGGCTATGAATCACCGCCTCTGTGGGTTTCCTTTCAGCCTACCCAGAAGAAAGGTGTACATTTGTGGGCTTTTCTACAGTGTCTTAGAGTTTTGAAGTCCCAGAAAAAAAAATCTGAAAATGAAAAGGGCACATAGAGCTGTCAATTCACAGCAAAGGATAGGATAGCAATCTCACCTTGTAATCCTCGAGGCGATCAGAAGCAGGATCTCCCAGAGTAACTAAATCCCTGGTCTTGTGGGGGCTTGAGGCCCCTGTTCTCTGATGCCTGGGACTGGCCCGAGCCAAGGCCTTAGGCCCCAGTATTGAATGGTTTCTCCTCCGGCAGAGCAGGCCAGCTTGAGCGCAGGCAGCAGCGAAGAAGTGTATGTGTGTCCGCCTGCGTGCAGCTAGGTGATCATAAGGGGGCGAGATGCAGCTGCCAGGCTGGGCCCACTGTGAGCTTCACCCACGCACGGCCTGCTGCCAAGGCAACCGCTCAGGTGTGCGGCTGGGCGGAGCTTGCCTTAGGCCCCGCCCACTGCGGGAGGCAGGGGTGCCTTAGTTCCAGCCAGCACGCTCCTAGATCCAAGGCTTTGGGGTGGGGCACCAGGACAGCACCATTCTATTCTGTTTGCCCACTTCCTGCCCTCAGTCAAAAAATAAATAAATAAAAATAAAACAAAAAGTAAAACTGCACTTTGTAAATAGTAATAATTAAATATACAATGGCTTATTAATTATCTAGTGAAAGTAAAACAACAAATTGTGCAAACGAGAAGTTTTTTTTTGCATATTTATACACAAATGGAAATATTTCATTTTAGACACTCCCCCCTCCACAATTTTGGAGACCAATTTTGAAACTGTTTATGTGAATGAAAAAGTCTGTATTTAAATTTTTTTTCCTTTTATGTACACAAGTGTTTTCCGCAGGCCTGTAAGTCACTATGTGCAGAGGTCCGTAGAGGGTGACGCATCCCCTGGAACCCGAGTTACACAAGTCTAAGCTGCCGTGTGGGTGCTTGGATTCAAACCCACAGTTCCACTGCAAGAACAGCAGGAGCTCTTAATCACTGACTCCTAACTCCAGCCCAAACTTGCGTGGTTTTAATTAGTTTGAAAGATTTTCTACACAAAACTTTAATGGTTCCTGACACCCAATGCATCTCATTTACTACAGAGATAATGCTTTAAGCTATTTTAAGAACCATTTCACAAACAAATACTAAATAATCTATAGATGGAGTGATAGTATGAAGAGCAGAAAGGGCCACGTGACTATTGAAAAAACAGACCAGGAAAAAATGAAAAGGAAGCAGAGAGAAGAGTAGTAAGACAAAGGAGGGAAGGGAAAGGCCAGGTTTCACCACTGGTGCCTGCATGTTTCTTCCTGATACTGTACTCTCCCCTTCCTGCCCTGTGTCTGAACTCTGCATTTACATGTCCCCTAACATTCAGAAATGTGTTGAACCCAAAATAGTTACCTAAATAATGGACGTTTAGAATAGAATCATGTGTTTATAAATTTTATTAAAATGAAGAAAATAACTGGCAGGGGTAGCTCACATCTGTGATTCCTGTGCTCTTTGAGAGCCTGAGGCTGGAGTCTAGGCCTTATTGAAAGTTCAAGGCCAGTGTGAGTTTCATTAGACCCTGTCCCAACAACAATAACAGCAGCAACATACACACAGGCACACATACAAACACACACACACATACACACACTGTTTAACAGTTGCATGATATTCCACTGCATTAATATTTCATGCTCCTTTTAAGCCAGATGTATTATTGCTTGATATTCAGGGTATATTTTGGTATATTCCTATTAAAGCAAAGCTTCTAGAACCATGTTTGCTCACAGTCTTTAGAAAAGTAAGTACAAAAATTTCTCTAGGGTGCGTGTTAGCAGTGAGACTTCCAGGACATAGTTTACATATAATATCAAGATAATGATAATATGTTTTCCTTATTTTGGTGGCATGGTTGTTGACAGTGGTAGCCTGGTTTATTTCTGAAATCCATGAACTTGTAAATATGGTTCATTTTGGAGGATTCACATTTAGAAGGCGGAAGGGAAGAGATTAGCAAATCCATCAGAACTACTGACTGGAGGCTGACAGGATGCAACACAGCTTCTACCAACATAAACTGAGAATGTGAAATGGTAGTGGCTAAATTGTCCATTAGTGTAACTTCTTCTATCTTTGACTGAAGAATAATATATTTAATCTCTAAATTAAAACTATCTTTAACTTAAATTGAAATAAATTCTTATATACAGTCCCAGACATCTCCCCAAATGTTTGGTTAATAAAGGACATTTATTGAATTACTTTACACTGTTTATAAAAATTGTCATAAATCTCCATAGATAAGCTGCATTTATTAATTACCAGATGCTTGCTGTCAAACCTTCGGTAGTTAGTCCCATATAGTGGATTCAAAAGTTATTGAGAGAGACCTAGAGGTGTAACTTTCGGGTTTCAGGACCCTAAATAGGGCATGGCCAGCCCCCAATGAGAACCAGACAGGCCAAAAACTCGTATTACAGTCCATAGCCTGTTAATTAATTCAAATTATTTTGTTGGTAACTCATAAGGTGTTTCAGTGGGTGATGTATTTAATTAGAAACTGTGTTGGGGTTTAAATGCATAGGTTAACACAGAATTGAAATAAAGCTGTTTAAGGGGCTTTGCTGTTACTTCTTTTCACAATTCTTTATAAAACTGTCTCTTCTAAAGCCCATTCTTGCTTTAATCCTTCCCCTGTTTTGGAGTGTGCCATTGTATGATGGGAAACTTCAGTGCTTCGCCTACTTCAGGGTGTGCAGTGAGAAGGGCTGCTGTCAGGTCAGGCTGTACAGGGGTTTAAAACTATTTGTTATACAAGTAAATTCACATATCAATGACAGATACTTTGTATCTTTTCAAATGATAAATAAAAACAGGTCCAACAAATTTGAAGGGAGAAATAAGCTGACAACATAGAAGACCACTTAACACTACTATATGCCCCTTCCCTTCAGTCTTACATTGCAGCACTTGTAAGCCGTATCTTGAATGGGGGTTGAAGAATGAATCTTTTAAAATATGAGCAATTTGTGGATAATTATATTCAAATCAGCATCTACACTTTCTCCAGCTTATTTGAAAGCTATTTTAGGATCTCGTGGGGGAAATACATATCTTAGGAGCTCTTGCTGTGCACATTTTCTCAGCTTGAGTCTCGATTCTTCTCAATAGTCTCATCTGTTCCTAAGACGTCTCTTCTTTTTCTGAATTCAAAGATGCTTAGATCGAGTGGAATCACTTATCACTTAAAGATGGACAGAATATCTAACTAGGGAATACTCTGGTCTGCATTTCTAATGGTACACCTTTAACCACAATGCCCGGTTCTTGCATTAATCTATTGAGAGTTTTTACTTATATATATAGAAAAAGATTACTGTTAGTAATTCATAGCAGTTATGCAAGTTTTCAAATGGACTGGCACATGACTGGTAGTGGATTATTTTATAACTAATTCTTGTAGCTTCTCAGATGATGTGATGGTATTTTTATTTTGTTAATTATAGACACAATTTTTTCTCTTTAATCGGAATCACAAAGGCTGTTCACTATAGAGCCTTTCAAAGAAGGTGCTTTTATGATATATCTTTTCTAATTATTTTGTTCTTTTTAATTTTATTAAATTTAGCTATTTTCCTTTAATATCTCGTACTGGCCCCGTTTATTTTACATGATTTCATTTATTAATTTTAGGCTAGAACTGTTTTATCTCTAACACACTTTATTAATGTAGGCCCTAAAGGATTTGTTTTCCCTCGAACACATTTTCATTCCTGTCTTCTGGACTTAGTACTAGAAAGTCTTTTAATTACTCCATACAGAGCTGAAATATTACTGTGCTCTTCTCAATGCTAGATGAAGGATGTTGCTTAATTTTCAATTAATTAAACTGTTGATCATTTGGAAATAATTTAATTTGCCATATTATGATTAGATAGTGGGACTATTAACTGACTTTAAGAAATAATTCACAAAGGACATAAAAAGTATATTATCTGGAAATGAAATGACTATATTTAATCAACTTTATTGTATTATTTCATTTTCTCTGTATTTGACTATTTTAACATCTGTTTCATTCATAATATGTTAGGTCTTCAAGAATGAGAATATTTTATAACATTCTTCAATTTTTACTTTATCTGCTGTTGTTGCTTGACACACCTGAAACCTGACTTTGGTCTATTATAGTTCTTCTTCTGGTCTTGGGTAGAATCTTGGTGAGTTTCCATACTCAAGTCTGGCTGTTTCAGCAGCATTTCTGACTATTCATGTGAGAAAAATTAAGAATCTGTGCTCCTTTGAAAATAGTGATATTATCAAGTTGAGGTGGATTACTTATATTATCTTCAACTCTCCACTGAGACACATACAGCTGAAGTACCTACCATTTCACACTCAACACATCTTGTTTCTTGTTCTAATAAGTATAGTGTAGTAGAAAGGACAGTGGTGTTGTGTACTATTTTATTTGTGTTCAACTTACTTAGAGATTAGAGGGCAGAGCTAGACACTAGTTCATCGTAGAAGCCAGGCAGTGGTGGTTCACACTTTTAATCCCAGCACTTGAGAGACTCATGCCTTTTATCCCAGCACTTGGGAGGCTCAGCCCATTGATTCCAGTACAACTGGAAGTGGAAACAGGTTTATAAAGTCAGTGAAGACAGGATCTCGGCTCTTCTGGTCTGAGCATCAGGAGAAGTAAGAAGTCACTGGTGGTTTCTTTGCTTCTTTGATCTTTCAGGTTATTACCCTGATATCTGGCTTCTAGTTTTTATTGATAAGGCTAATTAAAAATCACGTTTCACAGTGGGACATCAGAGATAAGGTTACAAAAGACATAATAGCTTCTTCCTTTGAGAATTTTTATATGAGGGGAGAGAGGAACCGAAACCTCCAGCTAACAACTCTGGCCTAGACACCTATGAAGTAAATCATTCAGCTGTAAATTCCCTGTGTTATGTCTCTAGTCTGGAACCACCACCTGTAATTCCAGCAGGAGAACCCCCAAACCAGCCCCACTTTCAGAGAAAGTGAGTCCATAGAAACCAAGAAATCATTCCTGCTATTTTAAGCCATGAAGTTTGGGTGATAATTTTTTAAAGAACAAATCACAACGTATTCACTTCCCCAGAGTGTGATGCAGAATTGATTGTAGATCATATACAGAACTGTGCTGTTGATTTTATAATATTTTCAACAACTTACACTGGGAACTTCTCTGCTTCAAAACAACAAACCAATCTGATCCAGGCTGGTCTAAATCCAAACCTCATGTGAGCCTCCTTTATGCCCGAACCTTCAGAGTAACTGAGATGGCAAGTTTGGGTTATTATATACTGCTATACTTTTCTTCTTTTCATCTTAAGCCCTAAATATTTCTGTCTGTTTCATTTATTTGTGACTAGAATCTTATCTCCAGGATTTACCTCAGCTGGGTTCTTCAAGGCTAGATTCTTGAATTCTTGAAATCTTTAAATATCTTTATTTCACCCTGATGAATACCTAGTATGTGCCGAAATTTGGGAGTCAGGTCCTTTGTCTGAGCACCCTACATGCTTCCTACTGCCATCAAACACCTATTTCCCTCTAGTTGGTAAGGATTTTACTCTTCTTGAACATTTGGTGAAATTTTCTTTTCCTTTCTAGTTTGTATATAAACTATTGCTTCTTCCTTAAAATTTGAAACATTTATTCTTTGTTATTTTGTTTTGGGAAAATAACCAGGATGTGTTTACGTTTCCTTTTATTAATCTTGCCGAGAGACCAGGTGTAACAGTGAGGTTTCTTTGGTCCTGGATGGCCAGACGTCCAGACGCATAGACCTGCAGCCCCAGACCCCTTAGCCACCTGCAGCTGCTCAGGCCCCCAAAATGATTCAGACGCTTATATTAAGTTCATGCTGTTTGGCCTATGGCTCAGGCACATTGCTAGCTTGCTCTTACATCTTAACTCAACCCATTTCCATTAATCTGTCTGCCACGTGGCCTGTGGCTCACCTGTGTTCCTCACATGCTTCTTCTTTGGTGGCTTGGTTAGTCTGTCTGACTCCACCCTGCTTCTCCTATGCTGTGATTTCCCCTCCTAATTTTTCTATGGTGTCTGTCATGGGCCAAAACAGCTCCTTTATTTAAAGATTGATATTCATAGCATACTGAAAGACATTCCCACATCAACCAGGAGCCTCTTTCAGTGTACAGACTTGGGTTTTCAGCTGAGAATACATTTGATTTTAATCATTCGTTTAATATTTAATTTGTTTTAATTGTTTTCTGGGAGCATTGACAGCTAAAAGCTGGGAAGATGCTGTTTCGAAGTGTTCAGGAATTATTTGAGGATCTAAGTTAAAATGCAGATTCTGATTCTGAAGATCTAAGAAGCCAAGGACCCCGAAGGCCAACAAAATACTTGTGCAGACAAGTATGAATGATGCTGGAGATTAGGTTTTTCTAAGATCATCCCACAGCTCAGGTGATTATATAGATACTCTATGAAAATTGGCTGTGAAAGGCTTGATCTCCCCCCCCCCCCCCGCTATTATCATGCTTCATGAAATATAAACAGGAGGTATGGTTGGGGAGGGGAGAGTGGAGAAGGCCGAGTTTGGGGAAATTATACTTTGGCTCTTGTACTCTCCCTAAACACAATGAGGTCACACAAGGAGAATAGAAGTCAGAGGCAGTTACTACTTATATGTCGTGTATTCCAGAACACAGAGATGGGGACTACATCTCATCTAGAGAAGCTCCATGAATGATTAAGTCAGTGCACTGTACTGTATAATTCAGAATCCATCTGCTTATTTCTTCTGTTTTATGGTGTCAGTGGCTGAGCAGGGCAGGTATTTTCAGGTGTGCACTTCTGTTCTATTGCACATTTAAAGTATATTTTATTTTCAACTGAAAACTCTGTGGTGTGAGCTGAGCATGCTCAAAAGCATTTATTTTTACCACCTTAACATTTTACTCAGGCACTTTGAGCTAAGCTCACCCAACAGTGTGTCTATTATGTCTTCTTTTTAAATTATGACCTTGAACTGAGAAGGCTAGTGAATATATTCCTAAACTAAACATGCTTCCAGATACGCTCACTCCCTGAATACATACAGCTTCTGCATAAAATCCCCATGCCACCTTTGTTTGAAGAGAGGACTGCTTTGTTAATGACATTCATACTCGCCTTTCCTGTAGCTTGTATATCCATACACCTTCCTCTAGTCTTTATGGCTTGCCTTGTTTATTTTGGCTTTGCACCCATCCAGATGTAAAAACACTGTTCTGGGTTGAAGGACACTGGTTCAGGCATGGGTTGTTCTAGAACACTAAAGTGTCACAGTTCATTTTTTTTTAATGTTTGCTTCTGCTTTGGACAGCATCACGTCACTAGATTTTCATGCTAACGTAGTGATTGTAAACTGATTTTTAGAGAACAAGAGACCACACTTCTAGAAAACAAGAATGAGCTAAATATACAGAACAGATGATTTTTGAGAATCTCCACAGATAATTCTCTTTTCAGTGAAATTTGAGAGATTCTGCATTTAATTGGCACATCAACTACTACTTCATTAAATATCAGAAGGGAGTATGTCATGACTGTAAATGCTGTACTGAATTTGGCTGTATCCATAATTATCCACGGACACACTAGGCCTTACAGGTTTCCTTTAGTATCAGACTTCTTTTAACTTCTGTCTGACACAATAATACATAGTTCATAAAATTATATGGTAGGATTGGACATGGTGGAAACTTAGAGCTATCCAAGATAGACCCAAAAGGGAGAAACACTAAATAAATGTTTTTGGTTCCTTGGCCACTCTGTAGAATTGTTAAGTTAGAAACACTAAATATTTCATATCATGGGTGACATTCACATCAGATCTGGAAACATAAAGGGGAAGAAAGAGTTTGAGAAGCATATTCATTATAGGGTCTAAATACTGTAATTTTATGCTAAGAAAATAAAAATACATTCAAAAATAAAATGGTAAGTCAAAAAATCACCTGTGACTATTCTGAATGGATTACTTCTTCACAAAATTGGGGCAGGGCAATTAGCATCATGGCATCTCACAATAAATTGCTATTTAAAAACAAAGTAATTCTCCACTGCATGTAAATTAGAACACTCATTATATTATATGATTATATTATCTTGCTTAAGAACCTTTCATCCACTGAGTCAACTAGTAGCTTTGTTTCAGATACAGTTTTCTGCTACTATGCTGCCTTGAGTCCTTACTAGAAAGCTGGAAGCTTCATGTGACAGGATGAGGGAACATTGTGTTGGATTGCTTCTTGGACAGAGTTTCTAAATACAGCAACATTTGTTTTATTTTTATTTTAACATACTTATTTATATTTTAACATATCCACCACTGTTTCCCCTCCCTCCCCTCTTCCCAGTCCTCCCCCAGCTTTCTCCCACTTCATACCCCCATTCATTCAGAGAGGGTAAGGACTGCCAGGGTGAGTCAATGCAATCTGGTGTATCCAGTTGAGGTAGGACCAAGTCCCTCCTCCTAGTATCAAGGCTGATAAGGTGTTCCTCTGTAGGAAATGGGTGTCAAGAAACCAGTTCATGCACCAGGAATAAATTCTGGACCCACTGTGAGATGTCCCACAAACTGCACATGCTGTTTGACTGTCATCCACATTTGGAGGACTTAATTCAGTCCCATGTAGGTTCCCCAGCTGCGGCTTCAGAGTCAGTGAGCTTCCAATAGGTCAGGTCAGCTGTCTCTGTGGGTCTCCTCATCATGATCTTGACCACTTTGCTCATATAATCCCTCCTCCCTCTCTTCAACTGGACTGAGCTTGATCCAGTGCTTAGCTATGGATCTCTGCATCTGCTTCCATCAGTTGCTGGATGAAGGTTCTACAGTGGCAATTAGGGCGTCATCCATATGATTATAGAGGAAAGACAATTTAGGTACCATCTCCACTATTGCTTAGAGTCTTAGCCAGGGTGGTCTTTGTAAGTTCTTGGGTAATTCCTTAGCACCAGGTTTCTCTCCAACCCCACAATGGCTCTCTCTCTCAAGGTATCTCTTTTGTTGTTCACTTTCTCTGTTGTTTCCCCAACTCAACCATTTTATTTCATCATGTTCTCTTTCCACCTCCATTGTGGTTCCCATTTACTCTTTTCTATTTTGTATTTTCCAGGGGGACCCATGGATGTGTCTATAAGTTCTTCTTATTATCTAGCTGCTTTGGGATTGTGGATTGAAGCCTGGTTATCCTGTGCTTTACATCTAAAATCCACTTATGATTGAGAACATGCTATGTTTGTATTTCTGGGTCTGTGTTACCTCACTCAGGATGATACTTTCTAGATACTTCCACTTGCCTGAAACTTCAGAATGTCATTTTTTTTAACTGCTGAGTAGCACTCCATTGTGTAAATGTACTACAATTTTTTAATCTGTTCTTCAGTTGAGAGGCATCTAGGTTCTTCCCAGGTTCTGGCTTTTATAAATAATAATGCTATGAACATAATTGAGCTAATGTCTTTTATGGATAAACATATATATCCTTTTTGAATTTGACCAAGAGGTGTATTTCTGGATCCTTAGGTAGATTGATTTCCAGTTTTCTGAGAAACTGCCATGCTGATTTTCAAAGTGGCTATAAAAGTTTACATTTCTACCAGGAAATCGTGGAGGAGTATTCCCCTTATTCCACATCCCCTCCAGCATAGGCTTTCATCAGTGATTTTAATCTTAGCCATTCTGACAGGTATAAGATATTATGTCAGAGCTAGTATAATTTGCATTTTTCTGATAGCTAAGAATGTTGAGCAATTCTTCAAGTATCTTTCAGTCATTTCAGATTCTTCTATTGAGAATTCTATATTTAGCTCTGTACCCATTTTTAAAATTGGATTATTTGGTATTTTGACTTTTAGTTTTTTTGAGTTTTTTATATATTTTAGAGATTAGTCCTCTGTTAGATGTAGCATTGGTGAAGATCATTTCCTATTCCATAAACTGCTGTTTTGTATTATTGACAGTGTTTTTTTTTTGCATTATTGAAGCTTCTTAATTTGGGAATATTCCATTTATTATTATTGCTCTCAGTGTCTGTGCTACTGGTGTTATATTAGAAAGTGGTCTCCTGGGCCAATGTATTCAAGGCTATTTCCTACTTTCTTTTCTCTAAGGTTCAGTGTAACTGGGTTTATGTTGAGGTCTTTGATACACTTGGACTTGAGTTTTGTGCAGAGTCATAGATTTGCATTCTCCTATAGACCACCATCTAGTTATTCCAGCACCGGTACCATTTGATAAAGATGTTTTCTCTTTTCCATTATATAGTTTGGCCTTTTGTCAAAAAATCAGGTGTTTACAGGTGTGTGAATGCATGCCAATTTGATTCTGTTGATTAAACAAGCCTGTTATTATGCCAGACCCAAGCTGTTTATTTATTTGTTTGTTTGTTTATCATTTATTTATTCATTCATTTTTTTTATTTAATCACTGTAGCTTTATTGTAGAGCTTGAATCAGGGATGGTGATACTTCCCAAAGTTATTTTAGTGAACAGGGCTGTTTTGGTGATCCTGGGTTTTTTGTTTTTCCATATGATATTGAGTACTATTCTTTTGAGGTCTGTGAAGAATGGTGTTGGGATTTTGATGGAGATTGTATTAAATCTGGAGATTGTATTTGGTGAGATCACCATTTTTACTATATTTATTCTACCTACCTGAGAGCATTAGAGATCTTTCCATTTTCTGATATCATCTTCAATTTCTTTATTCAATGACTTAAAGTTCTTGTCTGTTAAGTTTCTGCCTGGTAGACCTATCCATTGGTAAGAATGGGATGCTGAATTCTCACACTACTAGTGTGTGAGGTTCGGTGTGTGATTTTAGCTTTAGCAAGGTTTCTTTTACATATGTGAGTGTCCCTCTATTGGGAGTACAAATGTTCAGGATTGGGACTTGATTTTAATGGAGTTTTCCTGAGATGAATATGTAATGCTCTTCCTGATCTCTTTCCATTTTACCTTGAAGGCTCTTTCGTTAGATACTAAGATAGCTACACTAGCTTGCTTCTTAAGTCCATTTGTTTGGAAAGTCTTTTCCAAATCCTCACTGTGAGGTAGTGTTTGTATTTGAATTTGAAGTGTTTTTCTTGTATGCAACAGAAGAATGGATCTTGTTTTTTATCCATTCTCATAGCCCATGTCTTACTATAAGTGTATTGCGTCCATTGATATTAAGGTATATTAATGGCCAGTGATTGTTAATTTCTGTTATTTATGGTGGTAGTGTGTTTCTCTTCTTTGGGTTTCTTTCTGTGGAATTATCTCTTGCTTGTGGTTTTGTGGGTGTATCTAGCCTCTTTAGGTTGAAATTTTTCTTCTAGTGCTTTCTCTAGGGCTGGATTTGTAGATAGGTATTCTTTAAATCAGATTTTGTCGTGGAATATCCTACTTACTCCATCTATGGTGATTGGGAGTTTTGCTTGGTCTGCCTTTATAAGTTACTCATTCTTTTTCCTTTGCAGCTCTTAATATCTTTTCGTCATTCTGTATGTTTAGTGACTTGATTATTATGTGGCAAGTGGAATTTTGGGGAGTTTAGTCTATTTGGTGTTCTGTAAATTTCTTGTATCTTCATAGGCATTTTTTTTCTTTAAGTTGGTAAAGTTTTATTCTATAATTTTGTTGAATATATTTTCTGTGCTTTTGAGCTGGTGTTCTTCTTCTATTCCCATTATTGTTAGATTTGGTCTTTTCATGATGTCTCAGATTTCCTGAATGTTTTGTGTTATGATTTTCCTTGCGTTAGTTTTTCTTTGGATGAAATATCTTTTTTTTTTTTTTTACTATCATATCTTCCACACCAGAGAGTCTCTCTTGCATTCTGTTAGTTATACTTGCATCTATAGCTCCTGTTCATTTACTCAGAGTTTCCATTTCCAGCATTGCTTCTATTTGGGTCTTTTTTTGTTTCTGTTTCAGTTTTTAAGACTTGAACTGTATTCTTCACCTGTTTACTTTTTTTCTAACAGGTAGGTTTGGGTGATGGGGTGGATTTGTAGATTGCAAGGTCCTACAAACTAGTGTGTTAATGGGGTTTACCAGCCCACAGGGGTCTTTCCAGCTGGCCTGAAATTGGGGCTGCAATTGACGGAAGTAGGGGTCTACAGATTGTGCCCTGTGGCCTAGGTCCAAGAAACAGGGCTCTCTGGATGGACTAGGTGACATGTCACTCACCTTTTGAACTAATAGAGGCTGGTGAAGTCTGTGTCTCAGGGAGATTCTGAAGTTGCAAGGTGATGGGTAGATTTAGGGAATGGGGTGGGTCTTATAGATTGCATGGTTATACAAACTGGGGTTTTAACATGGTCTACCAGCCCACAGAATCCTTCCCTGCTTGCCTGGGATTGGGGAAGCAACAAGTAGGAGTATTGGTCCACGGATTGTGCCCACTGTCTTAGTCCTAGAAACAGACACAGCAATATTTTTTAGAGTGTAATTATGCTTAAAAATAATCCAATGGCCTTGCTGTGTGGTGAGGTTCAGACGTTACTGGGGGAGACCTTGAGGTGTAGCTTTCTGGTTCTTGAGGACCATGGATAGGGTGTTGCCAGCCTCTGTTACATTAGGTTTCTGACCCAGTCTCTCCAGCCTAGCCTCCTGACCGGGACTTTCTGGCCTAGTCTGGTGACCCAGACTTTCAGACCCACAGTCCCATAGTCCCACTGAAACATACGGCCAGTTAGTTGTATTAATTGTATGTTATTTGACTTGGGGCCCAGGCATATAACTTGCTAGCTCTTGCTCTTTACCTAACCCATGACAATCATCTTGTTTAACCATGGGACTTGGTACCTTTTCTCAGAGCAGCATTTCAACTTCTTTCCTCTGCATCTGCTGGCATCTCATTGTGGTCTCTCCATGGCTTCTCTATGGCATTTCTGCTCTGTTCTTCCTGTTCCCAGAGGCTTTTTTTAGTCTGATATCTCTGCCCACATTTCCTGTCTGCCTTTGGCCAATCAGCATTTTTATTAAACCAGTAGGCAAGACAATTATTTACAATGGAACAACATAATCCCACTACAAGCCTCCTTTTTTGAAGACCTGGTTGCATGCTGCCTGGCCCTCCCTGTTTGTTCCTGTGTTCAGGAAAAGAGGATTGACACCACCTCTGTGTGGGATAGTTCAACTCACCAAGAATTGCCTTACGGTTCAATTTTGTATCAGTGAATGTTTATATAAACCCCTTAATAATATTAATCCTTTGTCTAATCAATTGCCAGTGAATTTCTACAATATCACTGAAATCAAGATTTTTAAGATTCAAGGGCACTCATTAAAAAGGAATAAAATTTTATTTTAATGCCAAAAATAGAAAAAAATTTTAACAAAATTGCAAGACTTGTAAATGGACACTCTAAATCATTAAGATTAGATTGATGGTAAGAAAGTCCATGTTTATAGACTGACAGGCTCAATTTTGTTGACAAAATGAGCTCCATAATCAACACAGTGCTCACCAAAATACCAGATGAGTTTTATAGAAAATAACAAGACAATATAATACTTATGGATATACAAGGAACTTTGAAGAAGCAAAGCTGGTTATTATTAAGAAGATGAACATAGCAGGACTGGTGGGAATATGGAGAAAAAAATATTTTCACACTGTCCATGGAGCTATAAAATACTAAAGTACATATGAAATACTATGCAAAAGACATGCTATATTCACCAATAATCTTATTTCTGCATATATATATATATATTAAACAAATAAAAATGTGGGAGCTTGCTGCATTGCGATCTTTATTAGAGCATTATTTGTAATAGTTAAGACACGGCATGTACTCACTCATAACTGGATTTTAGACAGAAAGCAAAGCCTAACCAGGCTACGATCCACAAGCCCCAAACAGCTAGGTAACAGGAGGAACTTAAGAAGGACATCCATGGACCCCTCTGGGAAGGGAAAACAGGGAAGATCTCCTGATCATAGGGGATCAAGTAAAGGGAGGTGGGAAGAGACCATGGAAGAATGAGATGGTTGAGTGGGAAGAGCAACAGAGAGGGAGAATACAGAAAGAGATACTTGATAAAGAGAAACATTGTGGGGTGCTATGGAAACATCCAAGAACCCACAAGGTATCCCCAGATAGGACTCCAAGCAACAGTGGAGAGGACACTTGAACAGAACTTCCCCAATAGTCACATGAATGACCACCCTAATTGTCATTGTAGAACTTCCTTCCAGCAACTGACAAAGGCAGAAGCGGAGATCCATAGCTAAGCACCAGGTCTAGATGCCCCGGTCTAGCTGAAGAAAGGAAAAGGAGATTATATAAGAAAAGGGATCAGAATCATGAAGAGGAGACCCACAGAGACAGCTGACCAAAGCTATTGGGAACTCACTGACTCTAAAATAACATCTGTGGAATCTTCACGGAAAGGAATAAACTCTCAGAATGTAGATGACAGTTGAAAGGCATGGGCAGTTTGTAGAGCCTCTTGCAGTAGAATCAGAGTTTATTATTGGTGCATAAACTGGCTTCTTGGAGTCCATTTCCTGCAGAGGAACACCTTATGCAGCCTTGACACTGGGGGCGGAGGGGAGGGCGGAGGATACCTCAACTGGATATGCCAGATCAAATTGACTCATCTTGGGGATTCCTTGCCCTCCCTGGGGAAAGGATAGGGGGATGGGGTGACTGACAATGGTCTCCATAGGCTCATATACTTAAATACTTGGTCCTCAGTTTTTGGAACTCTTTGGGGAAGTATTAAAAGGTATGACCTTATTGGAGGAGGTGTGTCAATGAGTGCCAGCTTACAGGTTTCAAGCGGCTCCAGGGCATTCCAGTAGGCTCTCTGTGTGCTTTCTGTCTCCTATTTAAGGACCAAGGTGTACGCTTTCAGCTATTCCTGTCACTATGCTTTTGCTTTGCTGTCCTGCAGTATTACCATCTGAAACTGTAAGCCCAATTAAATGTTTTATTTTATAAGTTGCCTTGGGATGCAGTTTTATCAAAATAAAAGAGAAACTAAAACAGCTAGGATGGTAAGGCCAAAAAGTATGAAGACAAATGTTAAAAAGGATATGAGGGAAACAGAGACCCATTTACTTCTGAAAGCAACTGACAGAGCCACTAAGAATACTGTCCAAAAATCAAACATAGGTTCAAAGTGTGACTAAGCAACTTCAGTGCTAGGAATGTACCCAATACTTTTTTTTAAAATGTGGTCATAAAATCTCCAACATTCATAATAGCATCATTCACAACAGGCAAATATTTCAATACGACCCAAATGACCGTTAGCCAAAAATTGGACAAAGAAACTGTGTAAAAATAAAAATATTGATAGTATTGCATTACATGGATAAGTACTGGAAATAATGTTTAAAACTTCTCTTTCAGGACATTTACATGAATTTATAGTACATATCCAGAATAGACAATAGATTAGTGGTTGCCTAGGAGACAGGGAAGTGTGAAGTGAGTCTATGGGTCTAGGATTTCTTTTTTGGAACTTTAGCAATGTTCTGGAATTAGATATTGGTGATATCCTATCATGTTGTTAAGACACAAATACCATGAATCCCATCCCTTGAAGAATACATTTTATAGAATGTGACATGTTGCAGACTAAGTATGTAAAGGTGTGTTGCATTTGTTTATGCTGCGTTTTAACTATGTAAAGATGTATTTTTTAATGCTTCAAACTATTGCTTTAACTATGTAAAGGTGTGTTACAATTGTTTATGCTGCATGTGTTTAACAATGTGAAGTTGTGTTGCTTTGCCTGCCTAGGGCACCAGATTGTTCTAATAAAAAGTTGAAGGACCAATAGCTAGGCAGTAGAGGAATAGGTGGGGCTGGCAAGGAAAGGGAATAAGTAGGAAGGGGGATCTAGGCTCAAGAATAAGGAGAGAAGAGA
Organism: Phyllotis vaccarum; assembly: GCA_033318265.1. Classification (NCBI taxonomy): domain Eukaryota; kingdom Metazoa; phylum Chordata; class Mammalia; order Rodentia; family Cricetidae; genus Phyllotis; species Phyllotis vaccarum. The sequence continues at coordinate 164,422,563 of JARWLC010000001.1, read as the reverse complement.
GAATGGAGGAGTCAGCCAGGTACAGAAGAGGCAGACAAAGCGGGACAAGCAGAATGAAAGAAAGGTACAAAGCCCTCAGGAAAAACATAGATGAAGAGAAAAAGGTTTTTTTAAAAAAGAGTTTTAAGAGCTAGTGAGAGAAGCATAAGGTAAGATCGGACATCCATGATTAATATTAAGTCTCTGTCATGATTTGGGAGCTGTCAGCCCAAGAAAGTCTGCTATCATGACATCTCAAATTTTTTGAAATGAAAACTGGAAGAAATCCCATGATTTTGGTTTTCTCAAAGCTCTCATTTTAAAAATGGAGCCATTTCCCTAGCCTCCTTTCTAAATAATTCACTCAAAGATAATTTGGCTGAGTACTAGTTAAAGAAGTGGTAGATAGACTGATATGCTATGTGGGACAATGGGAAACCAGAATTTTCCTATTGCTAAGGTTGACTACAGCATCCCTACATACCCAAAGAAATGCAGCCTCTCTTTGCTTTCAAAATAAAGACTATATATCTGGCACACAAAGTAAATATTCCTAAAATAATTCATAAAAAATGGTAATATTTTTTAAAAAATATTAACTCAAGGTATATTTTAAGCCAATTATCCTATATATATTTTCAATGATTATGATTAAAAAAAAACTTTAGCCAGCATGGAAGGGAAATAGGTTGCACCTAGTGCTTTGAACATGCTAGGCCAGCACTTAGCACTAAGCTATCCCTCCAGTAGAAAAAAATATTCCCCTGCCTAGGTTGTGTCTCAGGTAAATTTCAATTAATCTCTGAGAGTGGAATGGCAATGTTAAAATTAGTTAGAAAGGATCTAGAAGATTGTAGCACACAGCCAAGACTGGAATCAAAACACAATACTATTTTAAGATACAGGATGTAGTTTACCATTAGTAGCAATAATAATGCAGGACATTGTTTTTACGTTAATATTGTTTTTACGTTAGTAGGAACAAAAGAAGACAAATGGGAAACTTCTTGTGACTAGAATATCTTAGAAAGGCACATGAAAGGGTGAGCAAACTGTCAAGCTGGCTGTCTTGAGCGAAGAGACAACTTAAATGGAGCATTTGCTGGAGGAAGTTAAGGTAATGAAGTCAAGAGAATTTAGACAAATCATCTAGGCATGTAGAGACGACACCCAAAGATCAAGCCAATCTCAGTACGTTTTCTTTCACATCTGGACCCTAGATTTTGTATAGACACATAAATCCATATAGATAACTACATAGCCATATAATGATATATATGTATATATGTGGGTATGTATGTACATACATATGCATATATATATATATATATATATACACACACAAGAGTGGAAGCAAAATAAAGGAAACACAGGATTAATGGGGGAAAGGAAATATATTCAACATGAAATATATCTGTATGAAAATGTCCTTATGCAACACAGTATTGTATGCATTAACTGTCTAAAACAAACACAAAATAAATTAAAGGGACAGAAAGAGACTAGTAATAACGAATTGTATTCCTCTCCACAAAGTTCGAAGATCTAAAAGGCTTAACAGAAACTAAAATAGGATCGCAGGCAACAAGCACAGCAGTGTGCTACTTGTGGTTGTCAAGACAACAGGAGCACTTCCTTATGCTAACGAGAGTATGAGGAGGCCCACAGGCCATGTTTTTGCAGCCAGGAATTATTAGAGCTGGAGTCACATCTGGACCAGGCAGTGTCCACTGAGAAACGTCAAAGAAGCTCCATGAGATTGTTTTGAGTTTTGTGAAGGGATGATGGAATGGACTTGACTGACGTGGTAGCAGGAAGGTCTGCCTTCTGTCCAGTGTCAGTTCACCCCATGTGTGGCCTCTTCTCCAGGTTGTTCTTGACTGAGCAAGTTCCCAGAGAATAAGGACTCAGACAGCTGGCCTGGGCTGACATTCTATGTGGGAAATGGAACACAGAAGGAAAACACCACCACTTACAAGATGGCGGCATTCTTTTTATAGGTAAATGACATTTCTTCCTTCTTTACTCCTTTTTGAGTTTGTTTGTTTTGAGACAAATTTTCTTAGTATAACAGCCTTGGCTGTCCTGGAATTCGATTTGTAGACCAGGCTGGACTTAAACTCACAGAGATCCATCTGCCTCTGCCTTCCGAGTGCTGGGATTAAAGGTATGCACCACCACCATCTGTCCTCTATTTCTTTAAATACTGAAAATTTTTGGCTTTGTGACTGCCATGAGTGTGTGGAGCCATGAGGGGTGGGATCAGACCGTGTTCTCCTGTTCGTGGGCTGGCACCTTGGAGCTCATTCCCTACAGAGGAACACCCAGCCCAGCATTGACTTTGAGATGAGTGAATCGGACTTACCTGGAGTGGATGTACTGTACTGGGCTGGCCCACCTTGGGACTTCTGGCCCTTTTGGGGGAGGGGATGGGTGGATGGGCTGGCTGGGAAGGGTTGGGAGGGGGTGGGGAGGAAGAGAAGGGGGATACATTGATGGAGATGACATATTTTTAATGAAAATAGAATAAAAAATAAAATTAGTATTGTGAAAACCTTTTCTCTGCATGTTACCTTTCATATTTGAAAAACATTTAATAATTTGTTTTTCAAACACTAAGAAAAAATTTAAGCTAAACATTTTACTTTGTAGATACTTTATTTTTCAATTATTGAAACATAAAACATTGAAATATAAAATGTGCTTTCTGTTTTAGAGTAATGCGCCTTTAACAAGCCCAAGAGTCACTTGGGATTCATGTTAGATGATTGCACAGTTTTGCTGGTCTCAGGTATGGCCTTGTGATCTGCATTGCAGCAGCCACTGGATGATGCCTTTTGACATTTTAAGCAATGGGACTTTAATTCATTATAGTAACTATGAGAAAATGTTCTCTTAATAAAGATATGATGACCAAATATAGTGCATGTGATTTACAAATTTTTACCTTTGGATATAAGTGGGTTTTTTTTTTTTTTTTTTTTTACTAAATTTATTCTCTTTGACTAAGTTATACAAGTAATATATAGCTGAAATTTTCAGTAATTGAAAAATACATGAAGTAAAGTGAAATGACTTCTGATTATTCTTAACCATTCTTAGCCTTTCTCCTCAGGATAATAAATACCTAGAAATACTAAATACTTTGTATATACAAATAAAAAATGTGAGAAGCAAATTGAGAGTTTAGTGCATTTTGAAACAAATTTACAAATGTGTGTATTCATGTATATAATGCACAAAAACATCATATGTAAATTTCCTCTATGTTCTGTGTTAAAACCTTCAAATGACTATCTTTCCATTTCCATATCTATTTTATTTTAGGCCAGCATACTATTATTACTCATTTCAGGTTTTAGTATTATTCACTTTAAGATAATCACAATCATGTTTATATAGTTTTATTGCATAGTGATATTTCTATCTACAATGACACACCCAAAGTTCATTTTTAAGGACAAATGATATAGCAACTTTCAGCAATGTGTAGCAGGTTATTTGCTTCTTAATTAAAATTGTCCTGGTTCATTTGAGGACCCAGAGGAATGGCAGCATCCATCCCATGCATGACCATCTATATCAAGAGTTTAAACCCCACATGCAAATATATCATAGTGCCTACTCAAGACAAGTTGCCTAGGTGAAGGGATGTACCACTGCAAGATACAGGACAGACATACTTCCATAATTCTAATGACAGAAATTGTCAAAGTATGGCCATGTTGTATTTGTAACACTGTGGAAGAAGTTTCCTTTACAGTCGTTCTGTGTCCTTTTCCAGCTTTCTCCCTGGCCAAATTCACATTTTCAATCCTTGGCATCTGGCTGTTTCATCAGAACAAATTCATCTTTGATGCTTTCCAAATTGGTAAGGGGCCAGAGCAATGATTAGTGCAAAAAATAAAAAAAAATAAAAAATGCAATTATTTCCATGTGTTCATTATGGGAACCAAGCCAAAGAGTTGTTATTTTACATCCTTCAACTGCCGGAGGAATGAGCATGTTGGTTGCCTTCCAGGTTTATTTTCTAACAGCAGCAATGGGAATTTTCATCAAGAAGACAAAGTCAGTGTGAAGATTTGGTAGATAAAGTTTAACAACAACAACAAAATCTCAGTTTTATACTAATTTTTAAATTATCTTTAGGAATTAACTTTTCTTTTAATATAGATGCCAAGAGAAAGTTGTTGCTATTTTTATGTTTGAAGAGGGTCATTGCTCTCAGCGTGCACAGGAAACCAACCCTCTTGATGCTCCCACCATCTTCTTAGCAGACAGTATTCCCATGCCTGCTCCTTTCTTTTCTTCTTTGACCCCACCTGGAGGCCTTTCCCACAGAGAGATCAATCTGCCACCAGCATGGCCACCTACAAATGCAAAGAGCTTTAGTGGTGCCAATACCAACCTTCATGCAGTGACTAACTGCAGTAAACAGACATCCCAACTTCTCCGTGACTCTATGGGGCACACTCAGAGAAACACTAAGATGGCAGTGACCCCCTTGTTCACAACTTTTATTGAGTGCTTTTGTCAAGGGTGTGGCTCCATAGTAGAGTTCATGGTCAAACATGAGTGAGGTCTTGAGTTCAATGGCAACCCCCTCCTGATGTGGGAATGCCTTTCTGTATGCTGTGAATCTCAATCTTTAAATAAAAGAGCTGTTTTGGGCCCTGACAGGCACCATAGAAGAAGTAGGAGGAGAAATCAGAATAGGTAGGAAAGGAAGGGCAGAGTCAGAGGCAGACCGAGCTGAAGCCCAAAGGAGCAACATGTAAGAGCACAGGTGAGCCACGGGCTATGTGGCAGACAGATTAATAGAAATGGGTTGATTTAAGATGGAAGAGCTAGCTAGCAATGTTCCTGAGCCATAGGCCAAACAGCATAAAGTTAATATAAGCATCTGAGTCATTTCTAGGATCCAGAGCGGCGGGCAGCTGGGCGGCTTAGGGGTCTGGCGCAGCAGATCTGTGGGTCCAGGCCCTTGGCTGCCCATGACCAAAGAAACCGCACTGCAACACCAGCCCCAATAAAACTATTTTTTATAATCATATGTCTTATAGTTGCCTCACTCCCCCACTCCCTTGCAGCAATTCTTTCCATGAGATCACTAATAACATAGCTGTATCCATAACCTTATCTCAAGACTAAGTTCCAGAGAACCTAAATAAGACAGGTGGTGAATGAAGCTGGTGTCTTTCCCTAAAGTGCATAGAAGTAGAGCACCTGAGGTAATACAGAAATTTAACTTGTGCGTAGATAAAATGGCTGGCAGATGGTGTTGCCTTGTCAGATCTCTCAAGTTAAAATAAACTGTAGTTGAGTATCAGACACACATATAAAAAGATATTCGTTACACCTGCCCCCCCTTCCCCCCCACATGCTGGTCCATGATTGAAGCATAGAAAGGTGCAATGTGGTCTAAGGTAGAAGAGAACCTGATTCTCTGATTCATTTCTTTAGATAGTTCTTCCAGATCCTTACTGCCAGGACTACCCTTTGGTTGTTCTGGAGTTCCCCTTTCCTGATTCTTGTCCAGAAGAGATATGTACAGCTCCTGATTTTCTGCACAGATGGATTTACATCAGTCTCCTGTGCTTCTAAAAACCAGTGTTTACTCTTACTGCCCCCAGCTTGCATTTTTTACAATAACCAGCTCTGTGAAAATGACATTGATCAATGGCATCTTCTCAAGCACATACATTGACTTTCCTTCCTAGGGTCTTGATCTATTGCCTTCTACAAACCACTTAGTCATTCCTTTAAAAAAACATTTGTGTGTATTTATGTGTATGTTTTTGTAATGTTTGTCCAAATGTGCACCATGTGCATTCAGTGCCCAGAGAGGCCAGAAGAGTATCAGATCCCCTAGAGTGAGGTGAGAGCCATCATGTGGATTCTGGAAACTGAACCCTGGTCCTCCGAAAGAACAGTAAGTGATTTTAACCCTTTAGCCGCCCTCCTCTCCTCAGCCGTATTTAACCTGTGTACAATTCTCAAAGCACAGAGTTAAGTATATTGACTGAGAGAATCTTTGAACAAGAATGGAGAGACGGCCTATTTCTGTTCTCCTCTGTTCTGGTTAATACATAAAAGACTAAGTTGAGTTGCAGTGGTATTACATTGTTGTATATAATTGTCCTGCTTACTGGTTTAATAAAAATGCTGATTGGCCAAAGGCAGACAGGAAGTGTGGGCAGAGCTACCAGACTACGAAAATTCTGGGAACAGGAAGAACAGAGAAGAAATGAAGCAGAGAAGGCAGAAGATGCAGAGGCAGAAGGAGCAGGAGCAGAAGAAGGAGGAGGAGGAGGAGGAGGAGAAGAAGAAGAAGCCCCTGCTGCTCTGAGAAAAGGTACTGAGCCACATGACTGAACAGGATAAGAGACATGGGTTAATTTTAAGGGTAAAGAGTTAACAAGCTATGTGCCTGGGCCTCAGGTCAATCAGCAAACAATTAATACAAGCATCTGTGTGACTCTGTGGGACTGTGGGACTGTGGGTCTTCAGGTCTGTGGATCCAAACCTTGAGGATAGGACAGAAAGTCCAGGCCAGGAGACTAGACTGGAAAGTCTGGGCCAGAAACATATGACTACAGTGAGCAGCACACCGACCCACAGGCCAAGCAGAGATCATGGTCTCAGAACCCCAGCCCAGGCACACAGCCCACAGCACCCCAACCACACCCAGCTCCCCCAAAGAAAGCTGGGAGAGCACCCCCTCCCCCCCCAGCCCAATTCCCAGCAAAACACAGCTGTAAGGACATCCCACAGGCCAAGCCACATCCAAACCACAATCTGCATCATTACCCACTGACAACTGGAGACCCTAAAGTCTCCTGGTCCACAGCTGATTAAGAGCCAACTAAGACCTGACCAAGAAGGATCCCTGTGACAACTGGAGACACACATCTCCTTGGCCTACAGCCAACTAAGAGCCAAGAAAGAACAGCCCCTGCAATTAATGGAGACACTCAGGCCCTGGGCTCACAACTAAGAGGCGACCAGGAGCTGACTATGAGTAAACGAAGCAATGGGCAGATGCCAGTGTAAGTACAAATAAAAATATAAAGAACAAGACACCACCAGAAGAAGCCGGTCATTCTACAACATCAAGACCTAAGCATAATGATAAAAGGAAAACAGAAGAAAATGATCTTAAATTATGAAGATAATACAAACATTAAAAAAAGATATAAGAAAACTCCTTTAAAGAAATAGAAGAAAATACAAACAAAAAATTTGAAGAGATGAACAAATCCCTGAAAGAAAATAAAGAAAACAAACAAGCAAAAGAAACATTCCAGGAACTAAAAATTAAAATAGAAGCAATAAAGAAGGCACAAACCGAGGCAAAGCTGGAAATAGAAAACCTGAAGAAACACTACTAAAGCTTAAACCTCATATCAAACTCAAAGCACTAATAGTGGGAGACTTCAATACCCCACTATCACTCTTGGATAGGTCAACCAGACAGAAACGCAATAGAAAAATAAAGGATCTAACAGATGTTATGACCTAAATGGACTTAATAGGTTATATACAGAACCTTCCACCCAAAGACAAAGGAATATACATATTTTTCAGCACCCATGGAACTTCCTCTAAAATTGACCACATACTCATTCAAAAAGCAAATTATCAGTAGATACAAAAAAAAGGGGGAATAACTCCTTTTATTATATCAGACCACCACGTTCAACAACAACAAAAAAATCACAGAAAGCCTACAAATTCACGGAATCTGAACATCTCTCAATTGAATCACTTCTGGGTCAAGGAATTAATTAAGAAAGAAATCAAAGACTTGCTAGAATTTAGTGAAAATGAATCCACAACGTACCCAAACTTATGGGACACAATGAAAGCAGTGTTAAGAGGAAAACTCATAGCACTAGATGCCTATATGACAAACCTAGAGAAATCTCACACAAGAGACCCAACAGCACAGCTGAAGGCTTTAGAACAATTAGAAGGAAACTCACCTAAAAGGAATAGACAACAGGAAATAATCAAACTTAATGTTGAAATCATTACAATAGAAACAAAGAGAACAATAAAAGGAATCAATGAATCAAAGAGTTGGTTCTTTGAGAATGTCAACAAAATAGATAAGCCCTTATTCAAACTAACCAACAAGCGAAGAGAAGGAGTATCCAAATTAACAGAATCAGAAATGAAAAGGGGGGGCATAACAACAGACACCCAGGAAATGCAGAGAATTATCAAGTCATACTCTGAAAATCTATACTCCACTAAAATAGAAAACCTAAAAGAAATGGACAGCTTTCTGGACAGGTACCACTTACCAAAATTAAATCAAGATCATATTAAAGAACTAAACAGACCTATAAGCCCAAAGGAAACTGAAGCTGCTACTAAAAGTCTCCCAAGTAAAAAAAAAAAGCCCAGGACCAAACTGTTTCAGTGCAGAACGAATTCTACCAGACATTCAAAGAAGAACCAATGCCAACACTCCTCAAAATGTTCCATACAATATAAACTAAAGAAACATTGCCAAACTCTTTTTATGTGGCCTCAATCACCCTGATTCCCAAGTCACTCAAAGATATAACAAAGAAAGAGAATTACAGACCAATTTTCCTCATAAACATTGATGCAAATATACTCAATAAAATTCTGGCAAACCAAATCCAACAACATATCAAAAAAAAATCATTCACCATGATCAAGTAGGCTTCCTTCCAGAGATGCCAGAATGGTTTAACATACAAAAAATTGTGAATGTCATCCATCATATAAACAAACTGAAAGAAAAAAAAATGATCATCTCATTGAGTGCTGAAAAAACCTTTGACAAAATCCAACACTTCTCCATGATAAAAGCCCTGAAGATATCAGGAATACAGGGAAAATATCTAAATATAATAGGGTAATATACAGCAAATCAACAGCCAACATCAAACTAAACAGAGAAACACTCAAAGCAATCCAACTAAAATTAGGAATAAGACAAGGCTGTCCTTTCTCCTTATCTATTCAATATAGTTCTCAAACTTTTAGCTAAAGCAATAAGAGAACAAAAGGAGATTAAGGGGATACAAATTAGAAAGGAAGAATTCAAACTATCTCTATTTGCAGATGATATGATTGTATATATAAGTGACCTCCAAAATTCTACTAAGGAACTCCTACAACTGATTAACACCTTTAGCAGTGTAGCAGGGTACAAGATTAACTAAAAAAAAAAAAAAAAAAAACAAAAAACACTAGCCCTCCTATACACTAAGGATAAAAGACTGAAAAAGAAATCAGGGAAACATCCCCCTTTATAATAGTTATGAATAGCATTAACTATCTTAGCATAACTCTAACCAAAGAAGTAGCAGGCCTGTTTGACAAAAACTTTAAGTCACTGAAGAAGGAAACTGAAGAGGATATCAGAAAATGGAAAGATCTCCCATGCTCCTAGATAGGTAGAATCAACATAGTAAAAATGGCAGTTTTACCAAAGACAATCTACAGATTCAATGCAATCCCCATCAAAATTTTAACACATTTTTTTTTTACAAACCTTGGAAGAACAATACTCAACTTCATATGGAATAAAAGGAAACACAGCATTGCCAAAACAATCTTGTTCAATAAAAGAACTTCAGGAGGAATCATCAAGCTATACTATAGAACTATAGTAATAAAAACATCCTGGTACTGGCATAAAAAACAGACTTGTGGATCAATAAAATTGAACCAAAGACCCCAACATTAACCCACACACATATGAACACCTGATTTTTGACAAGGAGGCCAAAAATATTCAATGGAAAAAAAGATAGTATCTTCAACAAATGGTGTTGGCATAATTGGATGGTAGTATTTAGAAGAATTCAAATAGATCCAAGCCTATCACTCTGCACAAAACTCAAGTCCAAGTGGATCAAAGACCTCAGCATAACCCTAGCCACACTGAACTTTATAGAAAAGAAAGTGGAAAATATCCTCCAACACTTCGGCACAGGTAACACTTCTTAAATATAATATCAGTAGCACAGATAGTAAGAACAACAATTAATAAATGGGACCTCCTGAAACTTCTGTAAGCAAAAGACACAGTCAATAAGACAATACAACAGCCTACAGAATGGGAAAGATCTTCACCAACCCTACATCTGACTGAGGAATGATCTCTAAAATATATAGAGAACTCAAGAAACTAGAGCCCCAAAACCTAGATAGCCCAATTTAAAAATGGGGTTCAGAGCTAAAAAGAGAATTCTCAGCAGAAAAAATTACAAATGGCTGAAAGGCACTTAAAAATTGTTCAATATCTTTAGCCATCAGAGAAATGCAAATCAAAACTTCTTGGAGATACCACCTTACACCTGTCGGAATGGCTAAGATCAAAAATACAGATGACAGCCTATGCGGGAGAGGATGAAGAGCAATGGGAACACTCCTCCATTGTTGGTGGGAGTGTAAACTTGTACAACCACTCTGAAACCTGGGACTCAACCTCCCTAAGGATCCAGAAATAACACTATTGGGCATATACCCAAAGGATGCACAGTCATACCCCAAAGGCATTATCTCAACTATATTCATAGCAGCATTATTCATAATAGCAAGAACCTGGAAACAACATAGATATCCCTCAACTGAAGAATGTATTAACAATGTAACTATGGTACATCTACACAATGGACTACTACTCAGCAGTAAAAATAAATAAATAAATAAATAAATAAATAAATAAATAAATAAATAATTAAATAAATAAATAAATAAATAAATAAATAAATAAATAAAATGACATCCTAAAATTTGCAGGCAAATGGATAGATTTGGAGAATATCCTCCTGAGCGAGGTATCAAAAGTCCAGAAAATAGGCCTTGAATGAATTCACTCATAAGTGGATTTTAGACAAAAAGCAAAGAATACCCAAGCTGCAAACCACAATGCCTGAACAGCTTGGAATCAGAAGGAACTTAAGAAAGATATCCAGAGATTCCCCTAGGAAGAGAAAATAGAGAAGATCACCTTAGAAAATTGGGAACATAATGGGTTGCAACCAAAAAGAGGTGGGAGCAAAACATGAGAGAAGGAGATGGTTGAGTGAGAGGAGCAACAAAGTTGGGTGGGGGGATAGTATGGATATCTCAATAGAGGAAGCCAACGTAGGGTTGGAAAGCAACCAGATGCTAGGGAAACCTCCAAGAACTCACAGGATGTCCCTGGCTAGGTCTCCAACCAATAGTGGATAGGGTGCCTAAACAGGACTTCCCCTATAATCAAATAAATAACCACCCTAAGTGTTATCACAGAACCTACATCCAACAATGAATAGAGGTGGAGGAAAAGATCCATGGCTGAGCACTGGGCAGAGCTCCTGGTCCAGCTGATAGAAGGGGAGGAGAGTCTGTTTGAGAAAGGGGATAGGGATTATGAGAAGAAGTCCCCCAGAGATGGCTTGTCTGGACCTCTGGGAAGCTCACTGAATTAAGAACAGCCACTGGGGAACCATCAGGCAAAGGAGCTGCCCCTCCAGTGGTAGGCAACTGTCGAGTGTCATGGGCAGTATGTGGAGCCTTGAGGTATAGAATCAGACTGTGTTCCTCTGAGTGGGATGGCACCTTGGAGCCCATTCCCTGCTGAGGAATGCCTAATCCACTCTTGATATTGGGATTAGGAAATCAGACTTGACTGGAGTGGATGCACCATGCTGAGCTGACCCACCTTGGGATTTCTTCTTGTTTTGTGGGAGGGGATGGGAGGATGAGAAGGGGGAAAACAGAAGGCTCACTGACACTGAAAGGGAATGGGAGGAGGGAAGGGAGGGGAAGCAGGGAGATACATGGAAAAAAAAGACATTTTTTAAAATAGAAAATTATAAAATGAACATACAAAAAAGTTTATGTTGCTTATTGGAGGTTTTGCCAGAATGCATGTATACCCAATGCATTTCTGGTTCCCATGGAGGCCAGGAGAGAGTATCAGGTGCCCTGGAACTGAACTTACTGAGGTTTGTAAGCAGTCAAGTAAATGCTGGGATCCAAACTTGGGTCCTCTGTGATAGTAGCACCTCTTCATGACTCCTTAGTTGTCTCCCTAGGTCTACAACTGATACTTTTGGGGTATAGTCTACACAATTGTTTAGAGTTGCCCTAGGACTGAGCTCCACTGACCTTGGTGTAATTGGACTCCATAACACACAGTTTATCTCATTCTGCTCCACCCTCCATTTCAGGAAACTGAGAGTGGAACAGTGGAAAAGAGTCTTCTCATAGGCACACACAAGCTCAACCTCAGGGAATCTTATGGTATTGGCCTCATATCCCTACTCCTTTTCCAATAACTTTTCATATTATCCAAGATCAGATTCTGGTTCTAAAATACATTTTTCTTAAAGTGAACAAAACTATGTAAGTTAAAAAGAAAAGAATAAAATAAGTAAAGTATTTTTTAAAAGGAAAGAATATAGTACCTACTAAATCATTTGTAGGAGCAAATGCTTGTAAATCTGAATTTTGTCATTCTTACTGAATATTTTAGAACCCTAGTGGCTCTTTCCAATTCCAAATGGTGGTCAGTTTCCATTGATTCTTCACTTTGGGGGTGGATAATCTGTAGTGCTTCCAGCTGTTACTATAAATTTCACGAGGACTTACTGATTCTGGGAAATGTTTCTTACTGCAGCATGTGGTGAGGCTTCATTAAGAACACTGGAGTTCGGAAAGGCCACTGATCATGTCTAAGAACAGCAAAGAAAGGACGACTTTCACAAAGAGTCTACGCAAGCGAAATGCAGGGTGTGAGGAATAAGGGAACTAAAGCATTTTCGACATATTAGGGTGGCAAAGAGACATCAGGGTTGGGTAGAAGTGCACATTCTACCTGCCCTTCTTCAGCTGAGAAATGGAGGATGATCTTCCAGAACCTTGCTGAGAGCAGCAAAAAAAAAAAGGACATTTATTTTTAGTTTTATTTTCTACGATAACAACAATGCTTGAGTTTCGCTGGCTAAGATATTTTAAAGAAACAGTTTTCAATGTCCTGAGAAGATTTTGATAGTTCCAGGCATGTTAAGTAAGCTTCAAAGACTTTTCACCAAGTGTGGTACACAGGCATGTTAAGTAAGCTTCAAAGACTTTTCACCAAGTGTGGTACAACGTCATTAAATAAAATATTTATTTCCTCTAAGGCTGAGCTTTCAGAGTTATGGGTTCTATTTTTCCTGAGGCTGAGCTTTGGAGAATTACAACTCTCTTCAAAGCTTGTGGTATTTCTGAGTTTTGTATGTTTGATTTTAAATGATGATTTTATTGTTATTTATATGTAAATGGAAGTTTAAATGACTTAAAGTATAAATAAATAAATAAATAAATAAATAAATGTCATTTCTAACTAGCTGGTTTTAACTTTCCAGGTGCTATAGATGTTCTATCTGTCTTAACTGCTTGATCACATTTATTTCACACAAACAGAATACTTGCCAGTTTCAAACAGAGCCAATTTTGTTAGTTTCTTTTTAAAAAAGAACTAATATTAGTTTTTATCAACTTTGTCTCTGCTTTACTGTATCAACTTTGTTTGGCTGAGGCTGGTCTAACATTCCTGATCATCCTGCTGGAACCTCCCAACTGTTGGGATTTTAGGCCGTGCCCCACCATGTTTGGATTTTTATTTTTTAAATCAATAGCATAAATTCTAGTTATTAAATGAAAACTCAGAGCCAGAGTCCTCAGCGTGGCTTCTCGTCACTTCTACAGGATAAATCTGTGTTTTTACACCTACTTTAAATACCTTGTTCTCCCAGTTTTTTCATTTCTGGGTTCAACTCTGCATTATATTCCAGAGTTAAGATTAAAGGTGTGAGCTACTACTATTTGGTGTTAGGCCTTGAGCTCCCATAAACACAGAAAGATCTCTGTCTCTGGAGTTATGGGATTAAAGGCATAGGTCACCACTCCAGTCTTTCCCCATGCTAGGATTAAAGGCTTGACTGTGGGTGGATCTGTTCTCTGATATTCCAGATTAGTTTTTATTAAATATATAACTTATCACCACATTTATCTACCTATTTTCTGATGCTTTGATGTGAGGTAGCCTTGCTGAGTCTGAAGGGACTGCGGCTGACAGAGTTTGCTCATTTGTATTTGTGCTAAGGAAGTATGTTGTGAGCAGTCCTGTCAAGTGTCAGTCAGCCTGCCCAGAACCTCTGCTTTCATTGCCTGTCTGCCCTAAGCTCCCCAGGGCCAGGTGTCACACAGCTACAAATGGAAATGCCATTGCTTAAGTGCCTCCAGATTACAGAGAACAAACATAAATCACAGGGAAAAAACTAAAAGAACTGATCTTAGACTTTTAGTCAAGTAATCACATAAACAGGAGATTAGAGAATACATTTTGCCTCTTCCTGCTCTAGATTATTTGTAAATCTATTTTTGTTTTTGCATTATTTCATTAACTTTAAATCATAAAAGCATAAAAAGAACTGATGGGATTGACTTATGAACATTTCTTGTAACTTTGCAATTTTTCTTAGAACTCTTGCAGAATTTCAAGTTCTTCTCTAGGACAGAATGACACACAGATAAACAGAGGTGTCTCTTTCTGATAGGGTTTGTAAAAGGGCAGAGGGTGTGTGCATACATATGGGCTACCTACTAGGCTGGGAATAGGAGCTACCAGTATCCTTTGCATTCTAATTTGAAATAGATGCCACTTCTACTGAGGGATACTGTGTTTTCTTTGACTTGCAAGATATAGTATGAGTAAATATATACTGCTAGAAGACCTTTATGATGCTGTTTTGAAAGACATATTTGCTCTCTGTGGATTAATTTTCCTTGACTGTGGGGGTCTCTGACCTTTGAGAAAATTTAAGAAATAAGATGCTTGAATTGGTTAAAAGAGTGCTGAGCCAGAACCACGATTCAAATGACTTAATCAATGCCTTATTTTTTTTTCATAGAAAACAAAGTATCTTAAAAACTTGAGGAGTGCTAGGGCATTCTTACCCTTTAAATAGCTTGGTATTTTTTTTAAGAGTGAAGAATTGGGTAAAGTGGATAAATACTTGGTTCATTTTCTATGCATCCTAGTATGAGGCTTATGGGAAGACCTAAGTGACCCCATCAGACACTGAACCTCCCTTGTTCATTATGTTCATCAACAAAGAACAGCAACCAGAAGGTGGCAGCCCTGGTAGGCTGAGTTGGGATCTCAGTACAGTGTTCTCAAGAGAAGGAAATTTTCATTATTTGGTTCCGTGTTTCTTATGATGAGAAAATAAATCTTTTCTCCCTTTTGCAAAGTAATAAACTTCTCTAAAACTGAAATTAAGGAGAAAAATCATTTCTGTCAGGAAAGCCAACAGCAATCAAATTCCCTAGGAGACCCTGAGGGTTTTCTTTCACAAATAAACTATAAATATTCATGGGGGCATGATGTGGGAATGCTATTCTGTATGCTGTGAATCTCAATCTTTAAATAAAGGAGCTCTTTTGGCCCTTGTCAGGCACCATAGAAAAAGTAGGCGGAGGAATCAAAATAGGGAGGAAAAGGAAGGGCGAAGTGAGAGACAGAAGGAGCCAGAAGCCCAAAGAAGCAACACGTAAGGAACACAAGTGACCCACAGGCCACGTGGCAGACAGATCAATGAGAATGGGTTAAGATGTAAGAGCTAGCTAGCAATGTGCCTGAGCCATAGGCCAAGCAGCATGAAATTAATATAAGTGTCTGAGTCATTTTTGGGGCCTGAGCAGCAGTGGGCGGCTAAGGGGTCTGGGGCTGCAGGTCTGTGTGGGTCTGGGCCTCTGGCCACCTGGGACCAAGAAACCACATTGTAACAGAGGCAAGAAAAGGAATCAAGGCATCCTGGTTGGGGAAAGATGACTGTATTGCAACATATATCCACTCACTTTTAAAGAACACATGTCTGTTGTGTCTATTAGTGTCTGAATCTGGAAATGGCTACTGTTGCAAAGATAAGTGAGCAAAACACAATGTAGTTTTGGTGTGGAAAGGTTAGTAGGTTATATATTCAAAAAGGAAAAGAATCCATATTGTAGCAGGTAGTCCAAGTGATATTTTACATGCAATGGACTATGAAGAATTCCTTATTTCTGCTGGTCATCTAATCTGCATTAGTCACCATGGCAGACGGAGATCAAGATCACCGTGGTGCTTTCCTAACATTAAATGATTTAGTTTCTCTCACTACTTATTTGAGATAGAAGTTTGCTCATCTATATCTATGTGCTAGAGAAGATGGGGATCACAAATGACTTGTAGAACTGGCTTCTTTCCATACGTTCTTATGGCAAGTTCTAATTAATATATAGTAAAACATTACTCTGTTCATTAAAATAGCATCCTGATCACTGACAGCATCTCATCAGTTAAAAGCAAGACTGTGAGTCACGATTGTCTTTACTGCAATCCAACAAGACATAAGAATTGGATTGGTAAAGTTAATATGATAACATTCCATGTAAAATACTTAAGTATTTAACTTCAAATGACTTTCTTTAAAACTTTTAAAAAGTTAATTTGATGATATAACAGATGCTTCATAAAACCAAACAGTGAATGGGGGCCTGACCAACATGTGGTGTTCACGGGAGAGGACAACGGTATTAGATAATCAACACAAAATTAGTCCAGTGGTATGTAAAGAAAACCATATGAACTCACTGTGTGGGAGTTCATTTTATCATTGGTAGTCTAGAAAACTTCTACTGTGGAAGGTCACCTAAGAAGGAAGTATACAGGACCAGATTTTTTGTTTTAATCTGGAATAAAAGAGGGAGGCAATGAATAAATGAGGCAGAACAATGACAAGGCATGAAGGATGTGAGACTGCTGGAAAGAATACGGTAAGCATCTTTTGTTCATCAATGTTCAGTTACAGACAGAACACATGATATCTCTTTGCTTCATTTACAATGTATTTCCAAATCTAAAAAATAAAACAATCTGTGTTTGAATTTCCTGCCCCTCTCTGATTAAGTAACCTGCCCTTTATTTTCTCATTGCAGGGGAAACAACCAGATTTACATCAGCAACAGTCCTACTGGATACCAGGTGTGTTCACAATGGTGAACAGTGAGACAAGTAGTCCAGACCTTCAACTACGTTAAATATCTAGTAAATAGATTACTTTCCAAAGTATAAGTAAAACTTTAAAATTTTAATTAGAATATGATTACATCATTCCCCCCTTCTCTCCCAAACCCTTTTCACATCCCTGTCTTCTCCTCATGAAATTTTTATTCTTTAATGACTGCTGTTGCATGTATATGAATAAATATTGTTATGTGCAAATACATTTATACATGTAGCCTACTGAGTCCATTTGGTGCTGCCTGTATGTTTATTTTTGGTGCCAGCCACTTGGATTTAGATAAGCATTTAGGGGCTCTTCCCTGGGGGAGGCTAATTCACCTCTCACTGGTCTTTACCAGCCAGTGGTGGACTTTATCTAGGTGGACTCCTTCCCTGATTTTTTTTTTTTTTTAAAAATAAAAACATTGTATACTTTTATAACTACCAGAAATTCTTAGGAATGCCAGTGAGATACCTGAAATAATTAGTCAGAGAGTAGATTGTGTTGCGACAAATAAAGCTTGCTTGGCGTCAGAGGATGGAGCTAGTCACTAACTAACCGAAATTAACCCTAGAGGTTTGGAAGACTTTAGACAGATAAGATACAGGAAGTAGTAATGTGGGGCTGAGAAAGGATATCTAGCCTTTTTGGAGGAAGGACTGGAAGATGTAGGAAGTCACTGGTAGCTGTTCCTCTGCTTTTCTGACTTGAAGCAAGCTTTATTTGTCAGAACAAAAACTATCAAACATTTCTGTGCATATGGAATCTGCCTTAATAGTACAACTGATGATACATTCCAAAAGCAAAGCTTAGATATTCAAAGTAGAATGTGAATATGTGTCAAAATATACATTTAACGTCTTGTGAAGATTATACAAAACTAGAGGGCTGAGAGTTAATTATTATCTGAAGGCAGTCTTACTAAGAAATGGAAAATTTTAAGTTCCTACTGTGTAATGCACACTTAAGATGTACCATCTTCTCTAAGCTTCGGGACCTTGCTGTGTTGTAGTTGTTCTATACTTCTAGTTTCAAATTATGAAAACTAGACTTAAAGAAACTGACCCCTCCCCACCACCACACACCCACACACACTTCATGGAGCTAGAGGAGTTGCAGGTCTTGTAGGCAGGACTGACTCCAAGTCCTGCGTTTTTACTAAGAACTTCACTGTGATGCACTGACTTTTTATTAATTTACAAAATTATTTATACAATATACTATCCAGTGAGAGACCCTGTAGTAGGCGGGGCCATAGGGTGGCAGAAATGGACTCAAATCAGTTGTCAAAGCATGCATATAATGTAGTTCTTTTTAAAATTTATTTTTTTATCATCAAAAAAATCATCTCCATAAATGTATTCCCCTTCTCTTCCTCCCTTTCCCCCTCCCAATCCCTTCCAGCCAGCCCTCAGACTCACCCCTCCCATCCACCCATCCCCTCCCTAAAAGAGCAAGAAGTCCCAAGGTGGGCCAGCCCAGTGCAGCACATCCATTCCAGGCACATCCGATTCACTCATCCCAAAGTCAATGCTGGGCTGGTTGTTCCTCTATAGGGAATGGGCTCCAAGGTGCCAGCCCATGAATAGGAACACAGTATGATCCCACCTCTCCACACACACATGGCAGTCGAAAGTGGCCCTAGAGGGCCGACCGAGCTCCACCTCTGGATGGATCTCCAGTGGACATTCCTGATTCAGTGAGTTCCCCAAAGCTCCAGTCAGCCATCACCATGCGAACCTGCCTTATAATCCCTACCCCCTGCTGATACAGACTCTCCTCTCCTGCTCTCAGCTAGACCAGGATCTCTACCCCGTGCTCAGCCATGGATCTCTGCCTCCATCTCCCTTCCCTGTTGGATGTAGGTTCTGCAGAATTCTGAGCCAACCTGGAGTCTGCCTGAGGGCTTTGCAACAGGTACTATCAGATGTCCTGATCATGCTCAGCCAATGAAGGGCGACCGTGCAATGTTATTGGATTGGAAAGCAGCTTGGATGCTGGGAGGATGCTGTATAAGGCTCTTTATTGCTGAATTAATGAGTTAGCCTTTGCTTTTTACCTGATGCCTGGTGTCTGAGCCATTGGTGCTGTGTCTTCTTACCCCTTCCCTCGAGGGCACTGTTAGGACCCTGGACAACAGCAACAAAAGTCGGTCTACTACCTCTCAATAACAACACTCAGCGAAATCTAGCTTCTTTGGGAATTCTTCAGGAATACATTCAAGCCAAATTCAAACAAAAACATAAGGATACATATAGTCTCATTTCTACCTAAAACCATAAGGTTAAAAGCTAAAGTGATAAATATGGTTATAGCTAGAGAATTTAGACAGTTTAAAAAGGAAGAGAACAAGTGGAATTCCCACCTTCCCATTCAAGTTTCCACCCCCAGGCTATGAGTGGGCAAGCGCTGTAAGTAATTTCCTGTGACTGGGGTCATTATCGTGGATTCTCCATTTTAATATAATCCTTAATATCATCAACAGTTTCATACCTGTTGCACTTTGAGAAATTCCTGTTTTAGGCAGTTTTAAGTTCCTTTGTGGTTTTGGTTATTCTCTATTTCCAAATATTAATAATGTATTGTTCCTCCTGTGTTGAAAATTCCAGACCATGAAATTTTACTTATTGCACACAACTAAAGATATGATATAAAATTACTTTCAATACACAAACTAGATATATATGATATAAATGAATTTGCTATTTAGACTTTAAATCTATCTCCAAGATATCTAGTTATGTATATGCAAATAGCACAAAATCTGAAATGGTCGAAAAACTAAGACATGTCCAGTCCCAAACATTTCTGGTTAAGCGTTCCCAACTCGTATTTGGAATCATGACCCTTAGGATCTCTGCCTCCTGAACCTCATTCATCTTAGGTTTTCTCGAGGCCTCCAGAATCATTTCACCAGTAAGACTACTTGGTCATTTTTAAAAACAGAGTGTGAGTCTCCCTGAACTCTGAGGGAAAAGATTTGATGGAGATGTCCCATTTACAGCTGAGTGTTTCAAGGGCTCTCTCTCTGTGTAATATCTAGTTGTGGGTTTTGATATTCATTTCCATGGCTATAGAAGGAAGCTTCTCCCACAATGGCTGAGAAAGGCACTGATCTATGAATATAAAAAAATGTCATTCGGAGCCATTCCATCACTATATTTTTTTTTCTTAAGCCAATGTTAATTTGGTTTTACCCTAGGTCCTTGTGTCTAGTTTTAAGTTCTTGTTCACCTCCCAATTTTTTAAAAAATCCTAAAAGTTGGGTGGGTAGGTCAGGGGAGAGGGTCTGGAGGGACTTGAGGAAAAATATAAGATATATTTGGATCTTAAGTTTTTAATAATAAAAATATAATAATGATAATAATCCTTATCTTTAGCTCTCAAAACAAAAGATGGACTGAAATCTGCAGCCTTTCTTTTGGAAGCTTTTTGGGTGCTGTGTTTTGTGAAGCGAGCACTTCCAGATTGAAACATCAGCACCTTCTGCACACCGAGACAATTGCAATTGAATGCACAGCAGTTTATATGCTCTATAAGTCTATATTTTCAGACTAAAACATTTTTGGAGAACTGTATATTTATTTAATTTGTATTTTATATAACACTAGTGTAACTTAAGAAATGCTGAATTTATGCAGCTGCTGATAGGTCTTATTGTAGTCCTGTCCATTTTCAGGAATTGTTCGTTTTATTTTTATGATGAATTGATATGTCTGTGATTTCTGAGCATATACACCCCGTAAGTAAGACCACAATACTGCACACATTTCCTAGTTAAGTAAATCAAGCTACAAAGTATATGTTCTCTAGGATAAAGTGTATTCCAATGTATGCGTTTAAATTTTCCAGGCCTGCTTTAGAGACAGAAATTTCATTTGCAAAGAAATCTTTGATTTGCTCCTTTTGAACTTGTTGAGATGGACAATCATAAAATCACAGCAGCCCATAAAGAAGTTCTGCAGGGAAATTTCCAGATATTAAAACTCAGGCTAAAATATTTCCAGATTGTATATCTGTCATCCTATTTCTCATTCAGCAAACCATTCACACATAACTGGAGTGGAGAGTGGTACCTGTTTTTATTTTACCAACCTTATTTGACTGAGTCTTAGTAAGCCCCAATGTATTTACTGAGATACTTGATTAGGTGATTTGTTAGATTATCTTTATGGTTACTACCTGTTAACTGGGATTATGAAACAATGAAGTTTTGAAAAATTATGGCAGCTAAAAGTTATTGAAACAGAATTTAAATAATCATACAAATTGTCATATTTATTATAATCTATTTCACTTGTTAGTCTCAAGGAACAGTTATTTAATTTAAAAATATCACTTGCCATTTAGCAATAAAGGAAGAAATGCTCTACTCTTAATAGCACATATTAGACTACTTGAGATGAATTAAAATAGGCAGAAGAAAAGAAACCCACAGTGGTAGACAAATAGAATCTTGGAAATTATAGTCCATAAAATTTGCAAATCAATTTACCTCATTCTGATTAACATTTTTATATATTATTTCAATTAATCAATGCAGCATCTTAACTTGCCCACTCAGACAAGTTTCACTAAATACATTTTTTACTTCTGAGTTTACAGAAATTGCCCAAGTTCAGAAATAATCATTGTAGGACCCAGGATATTTCCTGCCCTAAAGCCTTATTCTGTCCCTCTTGCCTTCTGGAATGCTTACACAGTATCCTAGGTGACATAGAGGAAGAACAGATGGGGCACACAATGAAACAATCTTTATCCTAAAAAATGCTACGGCCGGCCAGAGTCAGCTTTAAAACCTTGATTTCCTTGTTTTGTTTTGTTTTAATCCCCCCACAGCAACCAGATCTGGTATCTTTAATTGGAACCAAGAAAAAGTCTCAAAGACTCAAGTAGGTAGATTTCAAATTCTACATTAAAAATCAGCCTCAAAATGATAAATGTAATTATGTTATATTTATTTCCCACAAGTGAAGGCAGGTTAATAATATTGAGTAGATTTCCAGATACAATTTCAGTTTTGAGATAAGACTATGAGCATGCGTATGGAGATATGGAGAATGTATGTGGTTACATGAAGAAGTAGGCCTCAGTGGCTTCATACTCAAAAGGAAGGATGAATCCAAATCGTGGAGAATATGGTTATATGTTAGTTTTATCATTATTTGGACAAATCTTCAAGGACAGTTTAAGGAAGGTAACTGTTTCAGAGAGTTCGCTATGGTGGTGAGGCATGTCAGAGGAGGTTACATCATGGTGCACAGCAAAATGGAACAGGAAGGGTAATACCATTCAAAGACCTTTCTTCTTGACTGACGTCTCAGCAGGGATTCAAATTTTTAATAAATCAATGGATGAAACCATTCATGAGGTTAGAGCCTTCTTTATGTGACCATCTCTGAAAAGGCTCTCACAGATGCACTCACATATGTGGTTGACTAATCTCATGTGACTTCCCAGTCCAATTAAGTAGACAATTAGTATTAAAATACAAGTTATAAGATATGTATGTATGTATATATACATGTTATAAGAAATTATAACAGCACATATTATTATAATATATATATGCAAATGTATTGTTATAAAATATATGTTTGTATTACAGCATGTACTGTTAATATATACATATATGTGATATACTAGGTATTTATACAAGTTGCTACCTGTTTGAGGAGTATCTGAAAATATTGATCACATGATAGGAAATATCCTGTGGCAGTTTTGTTTCAGTAATCTTCATTCTAGTGTTTTAACAGGATGTCTTTAGGTAAAAGCCACATTATCACAATGTAACAAACCTGCCTGCGTATTAAAATCACTTAGGGATGTTTTCCAAATCTTATGTGACAGGCTTTTATGCCAAACAGAATAAAGTCTCTTAAAAGTTCTTGGCACAGACTGTGATATAATTGGGCATAATGTGATATACAAATTTTAAAAAGCTAAGTAATTTGGATGTTTTCTTTAATTTTTTTCTCCATGAGGAACATCTTTCCCTATAGCCTTTTTTATAGTCATACAAAATTCTTTGATTCATTTATTATCCTATATATTACTTTAGAAACAAATTCAAATTTTGACATGATTATAATTCTTCATCTACTTTCTTTCATTATTGTTTTTAGTTATGTTAAGTATACAGGACATAAAGTTCCATGCTTAAGAGTACTGTTCTGTGACCTTAAGCATATTGACATTTGTCATGGTACAATCACTGCTAGCCTTCTCTAGAATTCTTTGTGTTGTGCAAAATGATTCCTGTAACTTTACAAAGCCTCATGGAACCATAATTCTACATTCTTTCTATGAGTCTGACAAGTCTAGAGATGTTGTAAATGTGGAATAACATGAAGTAATTTGTCTTTTATGACTGGGGCTTTTTTGTTTAGTGAGATTTCCTTAATGTCCTCAAGCTGGATTCATGTTTTAGTGTAATTAGGTTCTTTTCAAGGTTTAACAATATTCTATTTTATTTTATCTGTTCATTCAATCATCTATACACATCTAAATTACTGTCACCCCTTGCCTATTGTGAGTATGCAGCTATGAACACGGGAGAGAAAACTCTTCTTTTAAACAATGTTTTAAATTATTCTTAGTGTGCAATAAGAAGTGGGATTGCTGGTTATTATGATAATTCTATTTTTGTTATTTTGGGAAACCACAGAGCTACATCATTCTACATTCCCACCAACAATACATGTGCTCCATTTTCGCCGGTTCTTACACATCCTTGTTAACATCTTTTATTTCTCTTCTCTTAAATTATGTCCTTTGAATTGTTACTGGGCAATATCTCACTACGGTTTGGATTTGAATGTTCACAGTGACTCATAATACGGAATATCTTTTCCTGTGTACATTTGTCATTTGTGCATCCTTTTGGGGAAATGGCTAATTGAAACATTTGCCCCGTTATTAAGTTGGTTTATTGTTGTTAATAAAATTAGAGGAATTTCATGCATTTTGGAGTCCAAACATTGTCAGATAATTGGAAGAAATTCTTCTCCATTATCTGGGTTGCCTTCTCACTCTTAATTATTTCTTTGGATGCACAGAAGTTTTTAACTTAAGGTAGCCTGACTTATCTATTTTTACACTTTGCCTGTGCTTTTGGTATCCTATCCAAGAAATCATTGCCAAAGCCATTCATTTGCTTTTATCAAAATCTGTCTTCTAAAGCATAAGAGATCATTTGCAATGTAAATCAATTGGACAGTCTGGATTAATTTTATCATTCAAAACAGGATATTAAAAACAGATAAAACTGGCAAATTGGAATGTTATAGAAACTCACTCTAAGTTTTTTTTTTAAACAAAAAGTGAATTTTATTTGCTTAGTTAGTTGATTTACTTTTTCTGAGTGTGGTCATGGATTATTTCATTTTGAAACACAGTAGGAGTGCTTTGAAGTTAAATGACAAGGGTCTTTGTTTTATCTATACTACCTACTTTAGTGTCAAATAATTAATATACACTCAAAGTAACAAAATATTAGTCCATAAAAGGCTAATGACATGGGTCCATACTATCATGCATGGTACTTTGGGTCGAAGTAAGACCTTGTACATACCAGGCACTCTCTACCTCTTTACTCATTTAGAGCAGAGTCTCACTATGTTGCCTATTCTAACCTTAAACATTTTCTTCTAAGATTGCCCATGGAGTTTTGATCTTCCCACTTGACTCTCCCAGGAAAATGGCAGTTCAAGTCTGGTGTCCCTGCTTGTCTTGGGCATTTATTTTATGGATAAATGGATACTTGAGAAAAACTATTTCAGTGACCAGCCAACAATGAGTGCAAAAGATGTCATGCTGATGTGTGAATAAGAAGCATGTGGCTTTAGTTTGGACAGCCTTTCTGAACAAATGAGCAATAAATGCCTGTGGGATGCTGGTAGTGCGATGTCACATATAAGCTGAACAGGCGATGAAGGGGAAAAATGAATAACCTTCAAAGTGTGTCTAAAGAATCTTTTCCTGAGTTCTAGAAATATTCCTAGAAACAGCTACCTTGTTCCTGGGGACTCCTATTTCTCATAGATCCCAGAGGTATTAGCAGAGCATATATCAATGATGATAAGAGAGCCTTGTGTAAACTCCATGTGTGATGACCTGCCTTTATATTTTAAAACCTACTTTGCTTGTTGAAGTGTTCAGAATTTAGACCTAAAGAGCCATTTAAGACACTGGCTTCATTTGTCTTATTTTGCAGATTGGTCATTAGGTTCTAAGTCAACACAGGCTGCCAGCAAATTCTGTCAAAATCTTAATGAGACTACCAAATCCAAAGGTTTATCTATCATTAGAAAGGCCACCAAAGGCAAAGGCAGAACCAAAAGGAGCAATGTGTAGATCCACCCTTCAGGACCGAGGACTTCCTGTTTGTCTTCTGTGAACATCTCCCTCTTAACCAATCAGAAAACCTTTAGGATTAGTACAGACTGACTTCCCCCATAGTAATGAAGAAGCCACGGAATACTGCCTATGGGAAATATTCTTTCCTACTACAGTTCCATCTTAGATCTTACCAACCTGGGCTGGACTGCACTCAGTTTTCTGCACTTATAGTTATCTTTAATGAAAGGGCTTCATTGTATACATAAAGCATAGCTCAGTACTGTGTTGTTGCTACTGTTTTTGTAAACTATTCTATTGGTAAGACCAATAGTTTTCTAGATGACCATAATCATGAGCTCTTCTAAATAGCAATGCTCACTGGAGAATTATCAGACATCTACGGAATTCATTCAGGTTGAGTTAGACTTTAGGTGTGCAGTAAAATAGAGGAAGTGCATTAGAGTTACTTTTATCTAACAGTGTTAAGTGTACTAACAAAATTCTGCTTTCCAAGGCAAACTGGTCTTAAGCAAGTTTTTGAAGGGAAGGGTTTTCGAAATTCTTGATTAAGAAATATGTACAAGAAGTCAGAAAAGACACATCAAGAGTCCATACTAGATTATACATGAAAACAGAATGAAATACACCATAATCTGGATATTATAATCTAAGACACTCCTATCTGCACACTAAAAGCCAGCTTCTTCACTGCTTTAAGCAGTAAGTGGAAAACCCATAAGGGGAGATTCTGTTTTTTTCTTTCTCAGAATCTGTGATTCTGGTGCAGTATTTTTTTTTTTTTTTTGGATTGCATAGCAGAACAGAAATGAGGCAAAAACATGAATGTCAGAACTCAGATTTCCTCTGGATATTTCAAAGAACTTCTCACAACAGGCTGCCTTGTTAGAAACAGGCTCTCACACAAATGTCCCTGGAGAAACTAAATAGGGCACAAGTTATTTCTTAGTTGGATGAGACAACTGCTAGGGTCCCATTGAGTCAGAAGGTGCAAGATAGACCCCAGCGTACTCCTGGATGAATCATTGCTATGTAAGTCTTAGAAATAAATTACCCTAACTGAATTTAGAGTGTATGTGTTTATGGAATCCACGCAGAGACCAAGAGGCAGTTACTTCTCTGGTTGCAGAAGGATCTGGAATGAGATAGAAGCACAAACATAGATGGTGTGCTGAGAATGCTCCAGAGGGATGTAAAGCAGGAGCATGGTGGACTTGGGAACCTGCGTCAAATGAGTCCAAGTGAAGGGCACTTTGGGTGTGATTTCTTAGTACTTTATTTGCACCAGTTTTTTCCTTTTCTTTCTTCAAGGACAAATGGTAAAGGTCACACAAGGACCCTTTATTCAGTTCCAGCCACATCAGTAACTGAATGTTACCACAGGAACAATTGACTCTTATCAGGTTTTCGAACAACCCCTTCAGTTCCAGTTCGAGTCCTTTGCTGGGCCTCCCCTCATTCTATCACACCCAGGGCATGCGTACATGTGGCTGGGCTCCCGGTCTTGTCCTTCCACAGCTACTTTCCTACTCTGGCCTTTGGAGTCCCTGACCTCGGGTAAACCTTCCCACTGGTGATTTCCTATCTTCACTCTCACAATCAAGGCTGTGAGTTTTCCCTCATTTTCCGGGTCCTCTTAGATAC
The DNA here is from genome assembly GCA_033318265.1 of Phyllotis vaccarum. Classification (NCBI taxonomy): domain Eukaryota; kingdom Metazoa; phylum Chordata; class Mammalia; order Rodentia; family Cricetidae; genus Phyllotis; species Phyllotis vaccarum. The sequence continues at coordinate 164,395,510 of JARWLC010000001.1, read as the reverse complement.
GTCAGGGCAGGAATTAGTGGAGCGCCAATGACTAGACACGACTCTGTAATCTTCTTGAATGATATTTGCACAGCAATCGAGTTTTCTTAGAATTGAAAAACTGTATAAAGAGTCGCAAAGTACATGTAAGTGATCAGCGCTTAGGGCTACTCTATTAAGGCATGGTCTAGCAGTGTACCCCATTTCCTACTAGTTGGATCAACCCCTTTCATATCTGTGTATAAACTTAGAAGATATGTAATAAGGATGATTTTTAAAACCCTTGCCAGAATCTGTACTCATTCAACCAAATTTTACCAGCTTAATTCTGTGAGGGTGATATTGAGCTCTAGAATTGGAGGGTTGATAACATCACACTAGTTAGAATGTATTGATTTCTGGGAGTTTAGATATTTTCTGACTATGGAATGAAGTTGTTAATTTCTGTTATTTATTATTATTTTGCTATCTTTTACATAAGCCATTCATCTGAGTGTTATATAGAGATGAAAATTACCTTTCAGTTTATTAAAAAGAAATGACTTTATAAAGGTAGGGTGTCAGAAAATCCAAAAGATATGAATGAGATGAGATATAACAATTAACATTAAGAAGTTATACTGTGACTGACAATGGACTCAATTATCCAGAGTCTTTTGCAGTCAAGATTATATATATGAAATAAAATAAATCAACTTACCTATAAGAACTCAAACCAAAGGCACCCAGGGTAGACATTTATCAAACAGAAAAGGGGAGACAAAATCAAACTGTTTGCTTTCATTAAACCAAAGCTGTAAAATAGAGCAAGAAAAAAAAAATCTATGTCAGCCTTATTTCAGCATTTCAAGTATTTTTCCAGTATGCTGACATGTCTTCTTTACAGCATCCACTGTCTCAAGGCACCAAAGCTAGATAACAGGATTCTTGTCTTCACATTCATGTGCCATAAGGGCCATTCTGAAAACATACCACGTACTTGAGGACACTGATTATCTTTGCTGCTTGGAATAAAGGGAGAAATCCCATGTCTGGTCAAAGCATTAGTTTCCTTAGTCTTTCTACTCTATCAACTCTTTTAGCCAAATTGCTAGGGAAAATGGAATAGAAGTGTTCATCTCTTTTTTTTTCTTCTCTGATCAATACTTGAGGTAGAATATAACACTCTCCTTAGTTAATGAGGTTTACAGATGAAATCTGTTACTATGAGATGCACACTGCTTGATTTTGAGAAAGAGAATGTAGAATTTTTTTGAAAAGCACTCTCCTTCTCATGCTGAGCATGCATGTTACATATTTCACTTCTATTAAGGAGAAATTAGCTAAGCATCTGACAACCTCACCTTAAAAAACACGTTTTAGTTGTTGACAGCACTCTGGAAGTCCTTCCACGTGCCTCTTCCACTGCAGTCAGACTCTTTAGAAGGGAGACTCCTCCGTGGGCTGGAAGGCTGGGAAGTATCCAGTAAGTACCAGTGAATTGTGTTTTCGGCCAGTGGGTTCCTTGTAACATTGCGAGATTCCAGCACCCAGCTTCTGTCCTTGTTGAGGTCATAGTTTATTCTCATGTCTCCTTTGAAAATGTAAAAAATAGCTAAGATAAAAGTACCCACAGCAACTATCAAGTAGAGAGCATATAGGGTACCAGCAATGGCTGAAGCAAGCATTAGATCCACAAAGAAAATGATCACCTTGACCAACATGTTTGCATTTCCTCTTGTTCACAGGATGTGTTTTAAAATCCCCAGAACACTCATTCACTAGGCAATTAAGATTTTGAAAAATATAGTTAGGAAAAGGACATTTCAGAATATGCTAATGTAAGTTGAAATTTCTCTAGGTAACTACCAAGGGAAAAATATATGATGAAATTTTTTGATTTCCCAACTAGTACAAAATAGTGACTAAAAGTCAAGTCTGAACTATTGCTTCATAACCAATCCTATAATGGAGAGGAACACAAGGGTTCATTTTATTTCCTGTGTGATTCACTTAGATTGAAGACTTCTGAGCAATCTAAGTATGCTAACATCCATTTGCAAGAATTCTACATAAAATTATATATTTCTTAGAAAACATAATGTACTGATTCATTGTGAAGGCATAATAAACTCATTTTTATACATGCAAAGATTCACAAAGTTTCATTTCTCTTGCATGTGCTGTTTTCCTGCAAATTACTTAAGAATGCAATGTCTTTATTTTTCTTTGAATATACAAAAACCCGACCTTGACCAAATAGATCCATGAAATTAAATTGTGGAATCACAGCTCAATGCAGATATAAAAGGCAATAAATTCAAATTAAAAAGCAAGTTAGAGAGCTATGCCAGGCAGGAGGTGAGAAGCTAGTCATTTTCCTGTATTTAGTTGTATGGTTTAATAGCATGCTAATGTGAAACACAATGGCCGGGCAGCTCAGTTAACAAGGGAAGTTGAACACCAAGGAAAACATATAGTTGTACAACAAGCGTAGTTTTCAAATGAGACAAATTAAACTGAAGCACAATTGAGAGAAAATGATGGAAGGTAGGAAATGAGAATTCATTTGTCCTTAATAAAAATAATCCTTCTTCAGGCATCAGAGACTATGAGTGTGTGAGCCTGCTTCCACATGCTTTAATTACCGTGCGTGCCTGGCTCTACAGTAACTTTCCCGATCTTTGACTATCTAAAAGGCTTATCTAGATCAATCAATCAATCTATCTATCTATCTATCTATCTATCTATCTATCTATCTATCTATCTATCTATCTATCTATCTATCTATCTACCTACCTACCTACCTATGTTGACCAGGAAATGTGTGTATACCATGCTGCACATATGGAGGTCAGAGAGGAGCCCATGGGAGTTGGAGTCCCCTCCTGTCATGTGGGTCCCTGGGAGTGAATTAAAGTTAGCAAGCTTGGTGGAAAGCACCTTTGCACATTGAGCCATAATATCTGCTTTCTCACTGGCTTTATAAGTCTAGAGTCTTAAAAACAACCCAAGGCAACTTCATCTACAATAGGGAAAGACCAGAATGATTAAGCTATAAATAAAACAATTAAAGGGCAGTGACAACTTTGGAAGCAAGCTGGGGAAATAGTTATGTAAAATTAATTTATATATTTTACATTGATGTAATTCAAGAGTTACTCTCTAATAAGAAATAAATGCTAGGTACAGATTAGAAAAATAGTTATAATGTTTATAACACAGAATGGGTAGTAGAAAGTGTTGCATTTTTTTATTTTTATAGCAGGGAAGCACCAGTTTGTTTGGAATTTCCAGATAGCAAACTGTATTGGTAAACCTTTTATCTAGATCAGATGGTCAAGTGTGTATCACTAACCTCTGCACTCACTGAATGTTTGAAATTGAGACAGTCTGGGTTGATGTGTGCTCAGACTGTGCAATGTAACTGACATTGTGTACCATAATTGGTTTTAATAATAAAACCTGGAGCCAGATATTGGAATAAATGCTTAAAGTTTGGACATACAGTGGAGCAAACCATTAGAGATGCCTTTTTTTTTTTTTTTTTTTTTTTTTTTTTTTTTTTTTTTTTTTTTTTACCTCTACCGAATCCTCAAGTTAAAGGGCAGAGCGCTCCGGTCTCCTCATACTTTATACTCTTCTCTCTGTCCAGTCATATCACTTCCTGTCTCAACCTCCCAAGTGCTGGGATCAAAGGCATGAGATCTCAAGTACTGGGATGAAAGGCATGAGCCTCTACCGCCTGGCTCTGTTTGTCTTTTAGACTGGATCAATCATCAATCTTGTGTAGCCCATGGTGGTCTTGAACTCCTGATCTTCCTGCTTCCTCCTCCCAAGTACTGGGACTAAACGTTTGTGCCATGACTGTCTGGACTCTGGTTAACTAGTGGCTAGCTCCGCCTTCTAATCTCCAGGAAAGCTTTATTTGTTAGAGCACAAACAAAATATCCCCACAGTAACTTAGACAAAAAGTTTTATGAAAATAATTACAGTTGTGTTTGATGAAATTAGATATATGGTATTAAGTATGTACTTCAAATCAACTTTCACTTCCTTGTCCCTTTAAAGACACAGCTACTAGATAAATCGTACATAGTGTATGTTGTGTTTCTATTAGGTAGTACTGGTCTAGAAATTTCTAGAAAATTGTCAGAAGAATGTGAGCTCAAAATGTTTTAAATGTAAATTTTGGAATGCAAATTTGCCAAGTCCATCTATTTCTCCTAAATAATTATTTAATAATATAGAAATAAAATGTGATATGCAGAAATGAAGATTCTATATAGTTTTAAGGAGTGCATTATGTACGTATACAGGAAACAAAAGTCAAAGTAATAAAGCAAAGATAAATTAAATAAAATATAAATTGACACAGTATATGATGATTGAAAGGAATGGTACTTAAAAATATGTATATTATTGATGAGAAATTAAAACTGTTAATTATAAATTTATTGTGTTGATCCATAATACATTTCTAAGCTTAAAACAAGTTTCAGAATCATATGATAGATCTTGCATATTAGACTACCTGATAGCTGGTGGCTATTATGACCATAACACAGCTGAATTGGCTTAATGCTTAAGTAGTGTGCATATGCCAGGTCATAGAGATAGACTTGGCTGTGACTGCTTACTTTTCCAAAGTAGCTCATCCTCAAGTAAAAACCAGTGAAGTACTTGAGAGTTGAGGGTGAGGAATAAGTTCAGAGGAAGAGTGCTCATCTAGCATGCTGCATGAGGGCCTGGGTTCAATTCCCAGAACAGAGAGAGAGAGGGAGAGGGGGAGAGGGAGAGGGAGAGGGAGAAACCACACATGCATCAGAGTTGAATATCTTTAAATGTGGCTTTCTTATGAAATCAACTCTGGTTTTAGGGGATTGCTGAAGAGTAATAGAGGCAGGGAAATAATTCCAATTTTCTCATTGTAGTGAAAGAAAATGAATTAAAACCAAATCCACACAGAGCATTTAATAAAACTGAGTACATGGTTAATATTATTCTTGCACATTAATTATGTAAAATTAAATTAACATTACATTAATTATAAAAATACAGAGTTCAGTGTGTCTTTCATAATGGAAAAGTAGATTTTAGAGAAATATTCTCTGGTTCTCTTAAGAACTTGCTGTATACTAGCACCCAGGACAGGCTGATCACAACTGCCTGTAATTCCAGAACCAGGGGATCTGGCTCCATCTCTTGACTCTCACAGGCATCTGCACATGTGTAGACACACAATGGGAAAACACACATGTAGACACACAATCCACTCAAATACGCATAAAGAAAATTAGTTTTTTCTTTAAAAATTAAAAGAAAAAACCTGTTAAGTGGTAAGGGAAAGCTGTGATCAGAATATATTGTAGAAAAACATTATTTTTAGTTAATAAAAACCTTATACATTATTTAGAGAGCTCGACACACATGTTACTTCAATATGAATCATTTGTTTTTTGAATTGCTGTTTTTAAAATTTCCCTGATGTTTGGTTTTACAAAAGATAATATATCACATCCCCACACCGAATTGTCTTTAATTTTTTACTATCTCAACATCCCTTGGCCAAAGCATTGTTTTCCTTGATAGTTGCATACACGGCCTACACTAACAGGTTACATTTCCCAGTCATTAAAGTTCCTGCTAGAAAGTTTTAAGTGAAGACATATTTTGGGAAGCATAGACTTTGTGGGCTGGAGAGTTGTCTTGAACCTAGATAGGAATGGTGATTGCTTATAATTTCAGCACTCAGGAGGCCCAGGTCCCAGGGAAATCTGGCCATCTAGGCTAACCTAAAGTTTCACTAAGAAACCCTACCCTCTGATCTTTTGGGGGGGGGGGGAGATAACAAGGAGGACAAGTGATGTCAACTTCAGAGCCACATGTGCATTGTGACACATAAACACACACACACACACACACACACACACACACACACACACACACACACACTAACTAGATTATTTTGTAGAAAAGAAAGGAGATAAAAGAAGATTGCAACATTATGAAATGTCAAGATGGGAGAAAAGTGCAGAGAGGGGAGGGCTCAGCAAAGATTATGTGAAAATCTCATCTGTGTTGCAGGTTTAAATGACTGTGTCTAGCTAACCCGAGAACCAAGGTATACATTAGAACTGTTCCTTTCTGTACCTCTCTGTGAAAACTAGGATGGTTTCAATCATAGCTTTATTTGTGGCTAAAGAAGAATCAAGGAAACTCTTTTCATAAATAATGAGGACCATGATTCTTATCCTAATATATATTTGTATAAAAATTTCAGAGTTAGGACTAGATATGCTAGACAGCACAACTTCAATTGGGTTGGTGCCTCATATTTTACAGATGGATGAGCTTCATTTCTATATGCAAATTAGATCTCATTTTGACTTCCAAAAAAATTACATTCAAACCTTCATCCTAATCATTTCCTCAGGACACAGATCCTCTTATTTCAATGCAATTTAAACCAGTAGCAACCAAGGTGTCAGTCCATTTAAAATGGTTGCAGTTGGTTATTGCAACCAAATCATACATTAATATCCTTCAATTTTCAGATCAGTTTTCTTAAGACTCACTATAAATCTGTCTGCTTCCACCCAAATGACTTGGACAGAACTTTTCAGAATCAAATAATGGTATGCCTTGATTTATGTGTACTTGAACTTTCAGTGGCTTCCCTGTCCTGCCCTCCATCAGTCTTTAAACTCTGGGCAACATACTTGGAATGAACTACAGTGTAGTGAGTTAGAAGGAGGTTTGGATTTTCCCCAGTGTTACAAAAGAAGCTGCATCACCTGACACATGCTGTGGGTCTGGTGGTGGAGAAGTCCCCCTTGGAATCTTCAGGCCCCTGAGTTCTGTTTTGTGCTTCTTTTTTTCAAGTCAACAATGTACCATTAAAAGACTTTCCCCAATATGTTGCTATCATGGAAGGTTGAGATGCATTTCAGTGATTTGGTATTTTATTTTTCATAGTGTTAGGTAGTGTTCTAAATATTGTTTGTATTTTTCCACTATTAATTTATTAAGGAAAAAGCCTTCCTAGTGTAACATAATATAATTAAATGCAATGACTATAGTATTTTCTGAATATTAATTAGGTAAACCTCTAGGCTTTTAAATAAACATTAAGTTTTCCTTCTCCATTGACACCATGCTTAGCCATAGGACTTGCTCTGGCCAATAAAACATGCTTAGAAGTGTCAGCAAGCAGTCTTGAGGAAAGAATCTATGTTTTGTACCATGTGGTTATACTACCCTCCTTTGCCTACAGCTCCTGCACTGGCTGGTTGCAGACAGAATGATCCCTGAGACTTGGTGGCTTCCAGGTGGAAGAGCCATAGCTGATCTATGACTGTTATATAACATAAACAAGAAAGGAAATGCTTATGTTGCGAGCTATTAAGATTTTGTAGCTGGGCTATCTTTTCTCACACAGTATTATTCAGCTAAAGGTAACTAGTACAATCAGCATGCTCCTCAGAAGCTGAAGAGCTGTTTTAATAAGAATTTTTTAAAGTCAGAAGAACTTAAGTCATCAAGAATGAAATATTGACAAGAGAGGGTAAATGGCAGTAAGGCTATAAAATAAATACATTTTAAAAAATGAAATTTGCAAACTTTGATATTTTCAGCTTATTTTCATATGTCCTTGGTAAGATATTGTACAACAAGCAAGCTATTTTCAGTGATGTTGGATGCCTATGGTTGAAGGCACCTGATAATCTTTCATCATCTTGCCAGGATGAATATAAGTCTGGAATTTTAATATCTAAACCTCTATCTTTCTTTTTTTCTTGAAACTCGTCACTAAGCTAGGACTCTGGACTTCTCTGGTAGGAGATCATGTTGTTTGAAGAGTATTGCAAACAAACAAATCATTTATAGTGGAGCTCACATCAATAATTGGGCATGAAATTACAAACAGCATTTTGTCCAAGTGCAGAGAAATTCCTGAGGTGGACTAGCTAGTTACGACAGCACTTACATGAAAGGAAATACAACTGAATGCAGTGCATGACAGATCTTCAGACCACAAATCATCAAGCCTTTGGTTTAAGCTTCAGCTACACCTTTTATAACTTAAATTGCGCCTTTTAATGTTCACGTTCATGTCTGAAAATGATGTGATAAATGCATATATCTCTCAGTCTGTCTGCGTTCAAATTCTGGGTATCTTATTAGTTGTTTGTCCTTGGGAAGCTGCTTATCATTTCTCAATGTCAATGTCTTCTGCTGGAATAGAGAGACCATGAGAGCATCTGTCACATGTGGTCAATGCCAAGATAAAATGAATTGATATGCACATAGTTTAGTAAAAGAGCCTTGTGTACTTTGATAATGTAAATTGTCATCACAGCGATCATGCATCAATTTTGCTGCTCCTTCTTCCTCAATTTGTTATGAAACTTATGTTTCTTTACTTTGATTCTTTGAGGATAAGTAATTTGAGGATGTTTCATGAATTAGCTATATTAGATCATTATCTTCTTGTGAAACTGTGGTGATAAATTATGTATCAAATAAAGTTTGCCTGAATATCAGATGACAGAGCCAGCCACAGAGTTAGTCATAGAGGTTAGGCAGTGGTGACACACACCTTTAATCTTAGCACTTGGGAGGCAGAGATCCATCTGAATCTCTGTGAGTCCAAGGCTAGACTACAGGAGATTAATCCAGTCCAAAAAAGAAACAGATCCAAGCAGCACACACCTTTAACCCCAGCACTTGACATCCCATGCCTCTGTTCCCAGTACTTGGGAAGCACACACACCTTTAGTCCCATCACTAGGAAGTTTGAGAAAGGAAACAAATGACTGGACAGGGAAAGGAACACAAGGTGGGAGGAGGCAGAAGTTTGGCCCTCTTCCACTTAAGCTTTGTGGTTTTGTGAAGACAGGATATTCCCCTTTCAGGTGAGAAGTTGGAGAGGTGAGAAGTGGCTTGTTCCTTTGTCTTCTCTGATCTGCAGGCCATCTTTATTTGATACACAATAAATCACCACACAAGACTGTAGTAAGAGGTTTCTGGCCCAGACTTTTGGGCCTAGCCTCAAGGTTTAGACCCACAGACCCGCAGAGACACACAGATGCTTACATTAGTTTTAGGCTGATCGGCCTAAGGCCAAGGCATATAACTTGCTAACTCTTTACCCTTAATCTAACCCATGACTCTTATCCTGTTCAGCCATGCAGCTCGGTACCTTCTCTCAGAGCAGCATAGTTGTCCTTTGCATCTTCTGCCTTCTCTCTGGCATTCTGCTGTGTTCTTCCCATTCCCATAGTTTTCTTAGTCTGGTAGCCCCGCCCACACTTCCTGTATACCTTTGGCCAATCAGCGCTTTTTATTAAACCAGTGGGTGGGACAATTATTTACAATGGAACAACATAATCCCACTGGAGTTAAGAACAATTTGTAACCACAAATTCGTTGTGAAATGCATGTCCATTGGGCTAATGTGTTCACCATTTAGACTTTCGTGTTGAAGTTTTCATCTGGCTTGCTTGCTTTCTACACCAGGACTTCTGAACTGTGAAAACTGATTTATAGAGCAGATACTAGCTAATAAATCATATCATACAGGAAGGAACAAATTCCATCTTTCAAGCTTTTAAAAAGACTGCTGTGTTTGAGGTGTCAACAGTGAGCCTCTTTTTGCAGAGCTGACAGTGCTTTTGGGAACTATTTTGAATTGTGGAAAACTGTATTACTTTAGAAACAAATAATTATTTCAATTTAGATTAAAACATTATTTTAGCCAAGCAAACAATAATTGCAGGATAAAAATTTTCCCCGAAGTTGTAGACCTTGGATGTATTCTGAGGAGTTTGTCTTCCATATTGAAATTTTTGTCTTGTGGGTAAGGGTCAAATTAGAGGAAAAATGCTAGAGCTGTGTTGAAACTTGCAGCCTCTGGTACACAGAGCTGAGCTCTTCATTCAATCCAGTGAGAGTGAAATGTGATGCAGCTGAGACAAGAAACATAAGAATCAACCGTGTCAGCTTTGGGAAACTGTAGAAGTTAGGGTTATTTTTCTCTAATCATCTTGCCTCAGCGTTTGTTTTTTCCCACAAGGCCTTGCTTTTTTTTTCTCCGTGCTTTACACACAGCACCAGCGCCACCTACTGGACATTCTATTGCTGATTTTCTGTAGTGATTCAGCCGTAGTTTCACTTTCATGACCCTGCTCTTACTCTCCTGAGTACCTTTGTGGTAAAGCTGTTTTGTAGTTAATAGTTTTCTATTTTTTTAAAAAAGACATCTCAAAATAAATTCTTAGTTTCATATTACTTGTTTTTGACATAATTTATGCAAATAAATTTCCTCTTATGGTATAATGTAAATAAATTGTTCCAGGAAATAGATAAAATTAACAGCCTAATAACATTAGCCAGTTAACTAGCCTGGTTTTCTTTTATTTCCTTAAGTATTGCTTCTGTGTCCAAGAAGGAGAGAGAGAGAGAGAGAGAGAGAGAGAGAGAGAGAGAGAGAGAGAGAGAGAGAGAGAGAGAGAGAGAGAGAGAGAGAGAGAGAGAGAGAGAGAGAATGCATTACACACACACACACATTACCCATAGTTATATAATTCCACTTGGAAAAAATGTGAGTGATCTACTTTATTTAATTTTAGCTGACCTATGAGCCTGATCAAGCAAATGAAATACGAATCAAGGTTGTTTTGGAGTTGGACAGCCTCCCTCAATGACTTTTGCATGTTTGGTTACTTAAGATCAGTGGCTCACGCATAATAAGAGATTGATAAGTATTTGAAAGACAAAGAGGGGAAGAAGTATATGGACCATCAAACTGTGACATGTAAAGGTTTGGTTAAAACAGGGCCAGAGACCAGGATCCATGTGTAACATAATGAGGAGGTGATCAGAAGAAACCCACAAGAAAGAAGCTGAAGCAACATGATGAGGAGGTGGTCTTGGGAAAACCTCAGCTGATCCCAAATGCAAGTACTGGAGCATAAGTTGTCCCTTTGCCAGCCAACGACTGGGAAATTGTCCTCCAGTGTGTATGGAAGCAGCTAGAAGCAAATGGCATCTATCAGTCACACTAACTGAAGAATAGCATCACTTGCTTCAACAGTGCGCCCACAGGTAGAATCTTCTACCCTGTAGTAATTCCAGTCCTTGGCAGAAGTTGAGTATCATGCTGTTTGATTGATGCCTTCATCCAACGCTTGTCTCTCTCGGTCCTCTCTTTAGTCCTTATTGCTGCTTGGACTAAGTCTGCCTTCAGTTTCTTGCATCTCCATCTCATCTCCTCCTTTACTTATGGTTAGTTCTATATCTAGCAACAATCTAGTTTGTTACTATTTCAATTTTTAAAAATTGATTTGGAAGTTAACTATTTAATCCATTGTGAGTTTGTTTCTAATGTAAGCAGAAGAATGATAAACTCTGCGATTAGCTTCTTTTCTACCAAAGGACAATAAATATTTCTTCTATAAGTCAGCCATTAACCAAAACCATGCAAAATCATGGCCCATAGGTCTGAAATCACATAGGGTGTTGGTCTTTAAATACAGATTTATGGCTTAACGTGTAAAAAATATATTAATTAGTATTTCAACAAAGCAATGGAATATCAAAACAGGATCATTTCTTTGTGAGAAAGGGAGAAAGATGGCCCCTCATAACTTCTAATTCCTCCCCCCCCCTTTCATTGAGATTCCCAGTTGGCTCACAAGTTCCACTGAAGCAGTCAGCACCTGTACAGACTGTGGGAAGGAAACTGGGTTGAGAAAGGAGAAATGTTTATCTTCTAGTTTACAGGAACAAATGCAAGCCTCTAAGATGTCTTAAGGTTCAGGATTTAGCAATGATACATGATACAAGGGCATTTTGTAATCCATGGAGGGCTGTGGACACAGAAGATGGGATTATTTGTGTCGAGCTATTTCAAGGGAACAGTTGTTTAATAGGAGGGATATTTGGGGGATCAAGAAAAAATTACATTTACCTTCAGCATTTGAAAGAATTGTCTCAAGAGTCATTGAAACCTTTTTAAATGAGTATTTTTTAGATATATTGAGCATATCTTGATTTTTTTCTCCTTTTAATAATGTGAACACCAGTTCTTTTGTAATAGTAATATTAGCAACTAATCTCAATTAAAATGCCTCCAATATCCACTACATTTGATTTTATTAAATGTTCTAGTATATTTATATGGATACATATATATGTATATATACATATGTATACATACACACATATACACATATATATATATGTACATATAATGAATATCTTATATTTGGGATTTCCCTACCTCTGACTCTGAAGTGTTGGAAATATATTATTCATCATGACTACACCCCACTTTGTGTTCACTTTTGTTTTTAACAGCCCTAAACTGGCTGGATCTCATCCTCAAGAATTCCTTTTCTTAGAAGCATTTGTATGCACAAGCACATACATACACACAAGGTGATAGGGCTGTTTTTTATTGTTTGAATCTTAAATGTCCCCTCACAAAGCTCAGACTTTGAAGTTTTGTCTTCTGGTGGATGATGCTATTGGAAGTTGCTAGAGAAGTTAGGAGCTGGGGGCGAATTGATGGAAAGAGATCCATGAGGAGTATTTTATCAAGGCCTCAGGATCTTCCCTTCTGTGTTTACACACCTGGCAGTGAGCACTTCCACTCTGCTAAGCCATCTCCATCCCCTGCTCTGCTTTGTTACAGACCCCAAGCAATGGGACCAAATGACCATGGATTGATACCTGAGAAAATTAACATTTTCTTAAAAAAAAATACTGCTTGTCTGGGATATTTTGTCACAGTGATATAAAATCCAGTACCTGATTTTGTGTTGGTTTTTGAGAGAGAACTTAGGGCCATACAGTTTTGGAGTCATATTTTTTCTCTTAACACTTTGTAAATATTACTCCAGTTTCTGATGTTGGTTATCTGGGAAGGAAATATCAGATGAATTATCTCCTGCCTCTCTTATTCTGCTCGCATTTCCTGTATGTTATAACCACAGTCTCTCAGCAGCGTCTCTCAGCAGCGAGAACATTTACTCGCTCACCATCATAATATCCTTTTGCACCGGTCTGAAATTTCCTTGAGAGCAGACAGGTCTCTCTGCAGACGTTGAGCTCACTGAATGTGTAGAATCACTCCTATAAAATTTTTTGAAATTAATAAATGAATAACTGCAGTCTAATTGTCTTATTTAGCACAACATGGCTTTCTGGAAGTCATTTTGTGAATGATTTACTTAGTCATTTAATTCTTTTATGTTTGTGACATATTATACACTATATAAACACAAATATGCATATATACATAGATGCAAACATGCAAAATATACATATATGTATAAATATTTTGTGACTGTACACTTGAAAGTGTATATATATGTATGTACATATGCATATATATGTAAGTGTGTTTATACATATATACATATGTATGTACTTATATATTTAATTTTATATAGTTACTGCAATTTGATTCAATTGGATTTTTTAACAATGAAGAATTTTTTGTATTTCTAGTTCTGAATTTATATTCCTCTGTTAATAAGAATTTTAGGTGACATGCTTTTCAAAGACACAAAACAGGTCATTATAAATAATAAAATGAGTAAAGGATCCACTTAGTGGCAGCAGTGGCCTATAAATCTGATTTAATCTGATTGCCTCAGCAATTATAGCAAACAAGGAAGCAAAACTGGAAATCTCACTTCTAACAAAACTCTTGAAAGTAGAGTTTATATGGCTGTGAACAGAAGAAATGTCATGAAATAATAGATGCTACATGAAAGTTTTGTAGAATAAGCAGAAACATGCTTCACATGGCCGTTTCTCACCATGACCTTTAGTTAAACCCAGAGTGTTAAGTTGTAGTTTAATAAAGCCTTTCCTGTATAAAGTTGAACTAATGTAGTCCAAGAAGCCTTGCTTCTGGTATTCCAATTCAACATAGTGATATGGCTTCAAGAGGATGGATTAATAAGGACTTTTTAAATTCCTGGAAAAAACCCCATGTAATCTTACTTGCTAACAAGGTATCCAAGAGCAATGGGTTATGTTTTGAACTCTCCAAAACACCAGGAATGTAAGTTATCGTGATTAACTGAAGCATTTACCACAATAAGGTTAGAATATGAGTCACTAGGAGGCAGCAACACTGAAGCACACAAGAGTGGCAGAGATATGCTTCCACAGCACACCTAATGAGGCATTTCTCTTCACATATATCAATCACTTTTCTCTCATGATTGAAGTTTGCTTTTATATCCATATATCTCATAGAGGTATTGAATAGATCAGATAATCTTTTAAGATGTCAGTCAGGTCTTGCAAGAGTGGGGCCATTGCTCATGACAAGACTCTAAGAAATAAGGAAGGTTGGCATCTTGCTTCTATTCTTTGGTTCATGTTCATTCTCAACCTTCTCAGTTCTTTTTGGTACTTGGGAAGCTGATGCCCCCATAATCATTATATGACCCCCTCCCTTTTTTCTTCAGCTCCGTTGGGTTAGCTCAACAAGGGGCCCTGCTGGAGGTCACATGGTTAGGCAAGGGCTGGGCAGTTCTTCATCCCTGCTCCAGCCTTGGGTTTCCAGTTCTAGAGTGGATGATTTCTCATACCCTCCATCTGAGCGGTCAAGTGGCTGTGGTGACACCCTCACTTCCCTGTGAGTCTGGATCCAGAGATGATTGCAGTGTTCACCCAAATCTCTCTGAGTAGTCTTTCCATTTGGTGGCTCCCACTGAATCATTCTCACTTCTCATTCTACTGGACCTTTTATTTAGAACAGTCGACCCTGCATTATAAATGAATAGAAATAATCTGCATTAACAGTCTGCAAGTAAATAACAATAACTAATTCCCTTTATTCTAAGACCAACAATCTGGTTATTGATTTAGGAAAGAAGGTATTTAGACTAATTACTTGGCTATCACAAAGATAAAATATGGATAGCTGGCAAGATTTACATACAACAGTGAGAAGCAGGATTGATGCTGTGCATTAGGGGCTTTCTCTTGCTCTCTCTCTCTCCCCTATCTCCCTTCCCCCACTCTGTGTTTCAGATCCAGCAATCCAGATCAGGTAAGAGGACAGAAAGTCTGGATAATTTTATGTCAGCAAACATCTAGCTGCATATTTTATTGTAGATCGAAGAAAAAGAAGCCAGGTAAGCTTTTACAATTTTATAAACAGAGGCAAAGAATTTAGTAGTAATTTATGTTTCATTGAGAGGAATTAGCCAGCAAGATGGTGACTCCTAGGAAGACTGTTGTCTCCTTGTACATGGTTTTCACCTGCTTGTCTCTTCCTTTCAAGTGTAACCACCACCAAGACTGCCAGACATTTTTTTTTAATCAGCCCATAGCTTCATCTCTCAGAGAGCGATATAACCCACACAGAGTGACCACTAACATTCTCTGTGTAAGTTTGCTTTCCTCACTGAGTACCTTTACTTCCTGTGGTCAGAGAAATTGATGCTAGAGACTCCAACCAGTAACTACTGTGAAGGAGCAAGGCTTGAGGAGAGAAATGAGGCCTGAGTTTCAATTCAGCCCTTCTAAGGTCCTGTTCTAGCTCATCCTTGCTAGCCACAACGGGCGTGACTCGGGTCTCAAGGAGGAACTAGCTCCCCAGAAATAGTCTGGTTTTTTTTTCAGATGCAGATTTGGTGAGAACTCAAGGCAGGTGGCTTCCATCCCTGTCAGCCCAGCAGTGCCACTGACATTCACACTCTATGGGACTCCTCTTTAGTTTCAATACTATCTTCCTTACACATAATAATTAGCAAGATTGCACGGAAGTCCTTTCTTCAGAATCAAGAGTGAAGGAGACAAAATCAGACTTAGAAAAGTACCACCTATTTTTACATTAGACTTCCTTAAGATACTAGGAAGATCAGTGTGGTGGGTGGGTGGGGATGGGAATTAAGAAAAGCAAAGACAAGAAATGAAGATGATCAGTCTGACTCTTTGTCAGAGATGACTTTCAGAGAAAATAAAAAACTGTGTGTGTGTGTGTGTGTGTGTGTGTGTGTGTGTGTGTGTGTATGTATGTGTGTGTGTTCATGTGTGCTTATGTTCATGTGTGTCAGGTATAGATGTTATAGATGTTTGTGTGTAGGAAGGAGTTGCATGTGCAAATGTGTGGAGGCCGGAGGACAACTTCAGGTATTGTTTTACAGGTACCTTTTCATTGATTTCTAAATTTTTGTTTTGATTTATTTATTTATTTTGGACAAAGTTTTCCTAACTGGCCTTGATGTCACCACGTAGGCCAGAGTTGGTTTCCGGTGAGCTCCAGAGATCTGCCTGCCTCAGTCTCCCCAGTGCTGAGATTTTAATTGTGTGTGCCATCCTGCCTGGTTTTTTACGTAGGTTCAGGTCCTCTTACTGTTTTCTTTACCGACACCTTTTATCTACTGAGCCTTACCCGAGTGTCTTTGTTTAAAATGAAGAATTCTCAGGAATAGAGTTAACTTCTATTTGAGAAGAATGCGGGATTTTAATTTTGAATCTCTCGTTTCTTATGGTTGTTACCTCTCTAATTATTACAGTTTCCCCACCTAGTTCTGAAACTAATTAAGAGGCTTTTTTTCCCTCTAGTGTGTGCATGCAGAGGTTAAACTGCTCCAGTTTATCTTAATGCTAAGTGGTTTGGACATCTCTTCTAATCAGCTTCAGGGAACAGAAGGTTCAAGCAAAATGAAACTACAGAATTGCTCTTTGAAAAAGATTCTGTGCTTGTTTAATCCCCCCTGGCTTTGATATAAACATAATATCTGCATAATACTATTCTCATTATCATCTTGTCTAACCTAAACATACAAACATCTTTAAGTTGTTTTATGTGATATTTATTTCTCTTAAATTCCTCGAGCCAGAAAGAAACCAGGCTGAAATGCACATGAATAAGGCAGCTATATAAAGCAGACCTAAGTACAGACATTTAAGCTGTTGTTACTAATCCTAAAAAGCAAGTATAATTTTGATCTATGTTTATTTTCTTAGGTCAAAGCGTGGCCAACACAATCTCATTGGGGACTTGCGCTTTCAGATATTCTGGGTAGAATCCTCAGCAAGATTTTAGTGAAGTAGAACTTGGCAGCAACATTCATTACCATGTAGCATCTATCAGAAACTGGAAAGAAAGTGTTAAGACAAACAAAGATTGTGTTAGGGGCAGCAGGGTCTTAGGAGTAATGTCAAGGTTAATTCAATTCATTTGAAGTTTTGATGGTTATCAGACAGATACAGTCTCAGAAGATTTCCCAGACTAGTCTTCAGAACTCAAAGGTGATCTATGATGATAAATCTGGAAATTACTGTGGACAGGCTTGGGAAAGACAATTTTAAGGGATCATGTGACAGTCTGAATAACTGTTGACAGCAATTTTCTTGGCAATCAGACATTTTAAAGTTACAAGGATACTGTATCTTATTGCAAAATGTGCAAACCACACAGAATTCGCACAGTGAAAAGCAAAACCTTTCCCTCAAGGTTCTATTATTCTAAGGTAGTAACAGTAAGATGTGTATTTTCAGAATATCTACGCCCTCAACACACAAACAATATAGATCTTAATAAGATTTTGTATAGACAATGGAAATAAACATATTATATATGTTTTGTCTGAAATATGAACTGTTTTGGTACTGAAACTTACTTTTATATTTTCTAATTTTCACAGACTCTTTCTATGTTGAATTTTTTAAAAAATATACTTGTCTAGAATTCATAAATATTTAAAGAATAGAATAAAACTTTTGATGGGTACCTCTGTTGAAATTAATCATTTCAGAAAAGAAACATTGGGCCAAAGAGTTTTATGCCTTTCCTCATTTTCCACAAAATATTGAGTATATTTAGAATCTTTTCATTATCTCATAGTTCAGTGAGAGTTCCTGTGTTCTTTCAATATTATAATTTTAAACAAATTAGTAAAACTAAATTTATTTTGAGGGAGGAAGGAGAGATAAATAACAATAAAAACACTTGGAAAAGCCACAAGGAAGCATAACTTTTATAGGTTTACTTTAAAACAGACATGCACACACGCAAAGACACTTAAATGGTATTATGCTATAAAGAGTGACAATGATCCCTTAAGATTCCTAAACTATTTAGCAAATACCTCAGTACTAGGCATGGGAAAGAAAAATCCCTTCAGGTTTTTGATCTGAGAGATACAAGAGGTTCCCACAGCAATAGAGGCTATTACTATTGCTCTTGAGTGTTTCAGACTGGTAAAACCCTATTGGTGAAGATACTACACACTTCAGACAAGGTCTTGGAGGAAAAAAAAAGAAATTACTTTAAAACTTCATCTCAAGGACTGGCTTTCATAAAATCTGAAGATTTTGCAAGCTGCCAAAGGATAAAAGAGATCAATAGCTCTACCCATTGAAAAGTCTATTGATGTGGGATGTCTTTCTGGATGCTGTGAATATATATTCCTTCCCTTGGTTAACAAAGAAGCTCTTATGACTTACAGTAAGAGAGCTTGCACTCAGGTAGGAAACCCAAGCAGAGAGAGAGGGAGAAGAAAGGCAGAGTCAAGGCAGACAGCTGCCAGCTGCCAGCTGCCAGGGGAGAAAGATGTAAGGAACACAGGTAAGCCACAGAGTCACAGGGCAAGACATAGATTAATAGTTAAGTTATAAGAGTTAGTTGGTAATGAGTCTGAGTCATAGGCCAAAGAGTTTGTAATGAATATAAGCTTCTGAGTAATTATTTTATAAGTGACTGCAGGACCACAGATGGGAGAGATTTTTCTGTACCTCAGGCTCAGGTGGGGACAGAAAAACTTCCAGCTACAGTCTATGATCCATAACAATAACCAATCCACCACGCTATCCTCAGCAATGTAATAGTAGCAGTTTTATTCTGTGGGTAATAGTTAATTGAACTTACAGTTTGATCAAAAGGTAGAGATTCATATCTAATATTTAGCCATCTACCATGGCTGGAGCGGTCATAGACCCTAAAGGAGAATCTCCTCCCACCATTTTCTAAAATGGTGTGGTTTCTACCTCTTATTCTAAATACCCATCCTTGTACCATCAGACAAGTGTAGCTCTCAGTATACACTAAAGAAGCTTCTTTGCAAAAAGATGGAAGCTGAGATCCACAACTGATCCAAATGCATTGTGAGGTGTCTGGGTTCATTTGGCCCATCTATAGTGCAAATCCCACAATGAAAGCTAAGTGAATACCTTGGGAGAGAGAGCAAGCAGAAAGATTGTAAGAAGCATGAACCCAGAAGCTAGCTTTGAGACAGTGTCTTCTAGATATGACAGGAAGGCTGTACTCAGGAAATTCAGACAGTATGATTGCCAAAACAAGACCTGCATAATGACCTGGGATGTTCATGAGTGTGCGCTCATAAAGGAAAGAGTGTAGTCAATCAGTGGCTACTGAGAAAGGAAGAATTAGTTTTCTTCAGAAATAAGCTCCATGACAGCTTGTGTAATCCAGTCTTTAACACATGTACATAGGAGCAACAACAAATTGGTTCAGTGTGTGTGTGTGTGTGTGTGTGTGTGTGTGTGTGAGAGAGAGAGAGAGAGAGAGAGAGAGAGAGAGAGAGAGAGAGAGAGAGAGAGAGAGAGAGAGAATAATAGAGAAGAGGCCATGAATTAGAGAGTAGGTGGGTGTCATGGCAGGAGTTGGGTTGGGGAAAAGAGAATTGGAAATGATGTTATTAAAATACTTGTGTATGGAATTAAAAATAATTAAAAATAAAGATCTGGATTTGGATCTAAAGAATCAATGAAAAAAACTAGGCACAACAGTGTGTGGATGTAACCCGAGAAATGTGAGAAGAATGTATTTGTGGAGAATACATTCTCCGGAAGAATGTAAATGAAGAATGTAAATGTGGAGAGAAGTATTTCTGGAACTCATGGGCCACCTAGTCTAGTTGACTCACTAAACTCTGGTTTCAGTGAGAGACCCTGTCTTGAAAATCAAGGTGTAGAGTGATTGGCAAAGACACTAATATTCTGTGGTGGCCTTCACAATGTACATATGTTCAGGTTTACTGTAAACACACATACACACCCCTAAAAATAAGCCATATGCAACAATTCCCTCTGAGGCTGAGATTATTTCTGTTCCTTTGGTTCCATCATTGATTTCACTGTTTTTGCATATATTCTACCAAATAATTTAAGTTCTTTCTTTGGATTTTTTTTGTCTGTAACAAAAACTTGAAATTAAAGAAATAATGTATATTTTAATTGTTCTGTGTCTCTTAAATCTTTTATGAGAAAAAGTTCTTTACTCCAAGTATATTCTTCTGCTATAAGTACTATACTCCTGTGCTTTTGTATCTAGAAAGTAATATCAACTAGATTTTACTTTTGATGATATATGTAAACAATGTTAACACAGAGTTTTATTTTTCAAAAGGTATCAATATTAGCTCAAGACTATTTATTCCGTTGTAGTGGAAAGCAAGCATTATATCTGCTATACTTCGATAATGTGTTTCCAAACTAACAGTCACCTGTCAGACAGATACTTTGTTGCTATGAGAACATACCTGATTTAACCTGCTGGATGATGAGCTCTACTCCACTACCAACCATGAAAACAGATGAAGTGACTCTAGCTAAGATCAGAAAGAAATGTTGCGCAGCCTTACCCAATCCAAGCTGCTAAACTATAGCATTGTGGTCTTAATAAATGCAGGGTTTTGTAAGACAATTAGTTTTAGGACACTTTGTTATGTGGCAAAAATTCATCTTTCTATTCTTTATTGGGGAGTGAAAATGCAATGAAAATGAGGGATTGAGAAACAGGGATTCATGAAATGAGAAAGACAATATAAACAGGTAGATTTCAGAATTAACAATATTATTATTAAGATCTGATAGTGTGTCTTCTTACAGAGATATAATCTTGGAGAAGGTCCTGAAAGTTGTTAGAATTAAAACATCAAGTTCTAAGTAACCAACTAGCTAAATGGTTAATCAATTTAACAAACCCAGAAGGTTATGAGTGATTTTATGAATATATTCATGACAGCAACAATTATCTTAAAAGACCCACAAAGGACATCACAACCTTGAACAAAAACATGCTTTCAAAAGAACATCTGCCTAGCAGCTGGCTGTTACTCTTGGAACAGTGCCACTGATTTTTGTAGCCAAGGGTTAGTGTCTCAAAATATCTTACATAAGTCTCTACGTTTTGCTTTTTAAATTTTCCCCTTGCTTCACCTTTCTGGACAATGTTAAGAGTATACCATAGCAAGGATATTGCCATTGCAATATTCTTCCTTAATAAGTTTAATTAATTTATTGAGAATTTTTCTCTGCATATTACTTGTTTTGACTATGTTGTTTGTATGTGATGTGGGGAGAAAAAGTCATTTTTCTCCATTTTTTTTCTTTTAGTATCTCACTGGCCCACGTGTGATGAATTGATTATCTATGTCCTTGCATTTTTGAATGTTTTTCTGGTTAACTTCATGGAAATCTACCTCAGTAAAGTAAAGATGTCAGCAACATGCTGGATAAGTGTGTTATACTGGCCCAGAAATGCTCTCCATTCTCTTTGTGGCCTTTACCCATGCAAGCTGCCAGGTGACTTTGATTTAAGCTGAAGGACCAGCTTGTCTGATCCCTGACTCAGAGACAGCCTTTAGTTTGTTTTACTGTGTAGAATATGAAAAAAGAACTCTGTTATGGTTCAGAGAAGATGTCAACCATGTTTTATCTGTCTTCTGGGCTCTCTGTATCTATGTAAACAAGGACAACCTAGCAATTGACTTGTTCACCCCCAAACAACTAGCCGGCCATGTGATATAGAGCTGTTGAGTTGAGCTGCTATATGCCACAGATGCACAAGGATCAATAATCTTTCAGTTCATGTAAATGAAATTATTGACCTATTGTGTTATGAACTAAATGTAAATCATTATTTAAGTCATTAAAGACATTGGCATCAATAACTGAATGAACTCCTATAAGTTCATATAACTCACACTTGCCAAATTGTAACCTGAATATTTGTTCTTGCCAATGTGCATTTGTTGAAAAGAGTCACTGAAAAATAGTTTTCTAGTTATTCCAATTGCCATATGAAAAATTTTTAAGATATAATTCTTTTAAATGTTATAAGTAATAATGGTAAGGGGCTTTGATTCCTTTTTGTATTAAATACTGTATTAATAGTCTGGTCCACTGTACACCATTATTAACAAGTTTCTTCTGTAGCAGAATGATTATTATTTTTATAACAGTAAAACTTGATGAAAACTTTACTTAAACAGTGGACAATGTTCTTCTTTTTTTCCTATAGGCAAATGGGTATAACACTCTTATGTGAAGAGTTTTGAAACATTAGATTCATAAAAAATTACAATAATAAAATTTACCATTGTTATGGGCTAGAGATAATGAATTTTTTAAATTTGATTGACTCTCCTACATTTCATAGTCATTTAAAAAACACTACACTATCAGCTGAAGAATCAAGCCCCTAGGGACACCATCACCCTTTACTTTGCTGTCCTTTGAGTTCATTTCATTATGTAGGAATAACAGTGAAGAAGAACCAAGGAAATGTTCAAAGAATGAGTGACTTTCCAGCCATTGGAATAAAACAAAAATAGAGTGTAAAATAATTAAATTATGTTTACTGAATATGTTAGTTTAATATAATAATTTAATTATAAGTTAATTATCTCTGAGGTCATAAAGTCATATGCTATAAGACACATAGGTTATTATCATGTTCATTTCAGTCATCTTACTGTTAAGACACTGACCCTGGGAAAAGACAGGATTATATATCATTGTCCAATTTGTATATTAGAGATTAGATTTTCACGTAAGCCTAGAGATAGTCATGACCTTGTGCATGATAAGAAACAGAAAATGTGCATGATAAGAAACAAAATAATTTCATTAATTATATTTATTCATTTATTTTACATCCCAACCACAGTCACCCCCCCTCCCCCCACCCCCCACCCCCCCACCCCGCTGCCCTTCTCTCCTCCTATTCTCTCCCCTTCCCTCCTCCCCTGAATCCACTCCTCCTCTCCTTCTGATCAGAAAGTGGCAGGGCTCCATGGACTGGCCTATCAATCTGAGGTTGGATTAAGATCCTCTTCTTGTATTAAGGCTTGGTAAGGCAACCCCAGTATAAGGAATAGGCTTCTATAAGCCTGCCAGAGTTTTAAATCATCCAGTTTTCTTTCTGTGTTAACACACTCAACCACTGTACACTTTCTTCAGTTTTTCATATTTAAACAAAGAAACTACCGACTCATTAAAAAATTATTTTTCTATTTTCTCTGTGCCTAGCTTTGTGACTACACCTCTGTCCATACATTCCACCATTCCAGATTCTTCATACATGTTTGCATTTTACTCTTTTTGAATTTACTTTTTCCATTGCTCAGTGTCACATCCATCAACTCTCTCTCTCTCTCTCTCTCTCTCTCTCTCTCTCTCTCTCTCTCTCTCTCTCTCTCCCTCCCTCCCTCCCTCCCTCCCTCCCTCCCTCCCTCCCTCCCTCCCTCCCTCCCTCCCTCCCTCCCTCCCTCTCTCTCTCTCTCTCTCTCTCTCTCTCTCTCTCTCTCTGCTTTATGCCCCTTTTCTAGTACTTCTTTCCTGTGATGGCTTGAGTTTTGTCAAATACACAAATCCTGAGATAAGAATTTGAGTCTAGGTAGTTTATTTTAGAGATGATCCCAATGAAAATGACAAACAAGGGCAAGGAGGTGAGATATGAGAAAACAATGCTGGCAAGAGGTGTATTATTAATAAAAAGCATGCTGTAGGCACCGAACACTGTCAGACTGAAGCTTTTGAGAGACCCAGATAGAAGCACTGCATACAGCCCCTGGACAGTGATGATTGTGGCCCCAAAGTCCCAGCTCTATCTAAAACATTCCAAGTTGGTGCATGTGTGCTTGGGTGTGTGTGTGCATGTGTGTGTGTGTGTGTGTGTGTGTGTGTGTGTGTGAATGTGTGTGTGTGTGTGTGTGTGTGTGTGTGTGTCTGTGTGCATTTGATCCTTTTAGAAACTTAATCGTGTGGTTCTCAAGCATGAACTTTGCAGAAAATGTCTCACAATGACTAAAGTTTGATTACACTGGCAAGCAGCTCGGAATGCCTTTGCAGATCAGAAATGAGGATGGAGAACTTGTGTTCCAACAAGAGCTACTCTTTAGTAACTAAAAGACTTAGATATAGTTGTTGTTAATCAATATCAGCTTATTAAAAGGTTACTATTTATTAAAGGGTTTATACGAAACACTCACTGATACAAGAAATTGAACAACAGTTGGGTGATTCTCGGAAGGCTGGTCTGGACTCTGTGGCGGAAGCTATTCTGGTTCTTTATCCAATAGTTTGAGGGTACAAACAAGAAGAGAGGAGGCATGCACCCGGTTTTAAACTGGCCTGGCCAAGCCCCATACATGGGTCCTCAAGGCCCAAAGGCCACACCTCTAGGTCAAGATGATACTGCCTGATTCCCACTACACTTAGATTCATAGCATTTCCTTAGACCCATAACGTGAGCAGCCACATTCCATGGATAGAACATCTTCTGGTGCAAGGGACCCCTTGCTCCCTTGCCCTTCTGACTCTCTTATGTGCTGACTGCTCTTTCTCAGCTATGCCTTCTCAGTACATCTCTGGCCCAGACTTTCCTGTTGGTATGTGGTGCCTTATGAATGCATCTCAGAATCAATAGCTCTGTTTCTCCTCTAGTTATATCTGTTATATACTTTCCCCACTCTGGCCACTGTCTCTTCCTCTACCGTTGTTAGTGGAAATGTATCTATCTCGATCTTGGTCTCATGGGACAGAAACGTGGCATCTGTGTGAGTCTTTACCTTTGTCTCTAATCACTTATTATTACCTGTCTATTTGGAGCACTCCTTAAACTATCCTCTCAACCATCTCTCTTATGATCTTTTACCTTGGCAACTGAGATATTCTCATGGCTTACTCTTCTCTGGTTTCAATTGAAACTTCTCTCAGGGTAGGCACCACACCACAGGAGAGTGACCTTCTATTTTAAATCAGCTACAGCAAACTGCTTTCTTAATTCATTCAATGTTGACTGCACGGTGCAGCCATTTTAAAATCTTCCCTTTATTAGTCACAGAGAGGCAATGCTTTCTCTTTTGACAATCTCTAAAGAAAGTGGTAAACAAGAAGAATTAACCTTGGTGTAAAAATTTACATTATTCTCGTAAGCCTATTGAACATGAGGTGTTTTGAAATAAGCCATCTTTGATAAAGACATTTAGTAATGTCTTTAACTCCTTTAACTTCACTGTGCTATTAAATTATCACTGATATAGTCAACTTTTCATAATATGTTTTTCTAAAGACTAATTTATACCATCTAGATATTAGAATTTATAGAATTCAGAATTGTAACAAAAGATTTCTGGCCCAGCCTAGTCCCAAGGCTGGACCTGCCTGCAGCTGCTTTTCTCCAAAATAAAACTCAGATGCTTATATACTTATATTAGGTACATGCTGTTTGGCCTATGGCTCAGGCATATTGCTAGCAAGCTGGTTCCTGCATCTTAACTGAACCCATTTCCACTAACCTGTCCTGCCATGTGGCCTGTGGCTTACCTATTTGTTTACATCTTGTTTCTTTGGCAGCTGGATTGTGTCTCTTATGACTTCACCCTCCTTTTCCTGTCTATGCTCAGATTTCCCCGCCTACTGCTACAATGCTTGGCATAGGCCAAAACAGTTCCTTTATTTAAAGAATGATATTCATAGCATACAGAAAGACATGGCCACATCACAGAATACTCTTTCATATTTTAAATTTCTTTAATTTTCTCAATTTACATGTTTCATTGCTAATTTCCTTTTATCTTCATTTAATTTCACCATAAATCTTTGTTAAAAGAATTTTAATAAACTAGTTTTATCTCAATTATTACTATTTACTATTATTTCTGTTGTTTATCATTTCATGAAGTTTTGTTCTTACGAAATATTTTCTTGTCCTCACTTCACTGATTTATCTTCTCTGTAGCAGGGATGAAAGTTCTTTATTGGAATGCTGAGCTGACTTTCCTTGATATATACTTGATATACATAATATGCATATTTAAAGGAGATTTTTTTCTATGTAGGAACTGCCTTCACACAGCTGTGAATTTATTATCATTCATATTTCTTAGTTCACATGCAGTATTGTGTGATGACTTGAGACTGGATGAGCTAACCTTTGGAATCCCTGGATACAAGAGGAAACTCTCTCAGGTGGAGTCCATGGGAACAGAATGTGGAGATCATAGGAAATACTAGCAGCTAAAGCAATAAGTTATCTCCTGCAGGGAATTCTACTGTATGAATCAAGGACTGGGTTTACTGTTGGTCCTCATGCCTGGAAAGACAGGAGCAATACCTCTGGACACATTAAAAATGTGTGTTTGGTGGTGCATGTTCATTTACCTTTTCCTGGACTGTTTGCTAAGATTATTTTCTCATGTTGGACAAAAATCAGAGAAAATTTCAAGAACCTTTTTCACATTTGTTGCTATTAGATATAATAATTACAGCCCTTATTATCAAATAAAAGCATTAGCATTTAACTTGATTACAGCAACTTTTATCAGATTTTGCCTTATAAATGTCACATTTTTTTCCTGGCAATTAAAAATTAAATTATGTGCTGGTTTTCAGACTAGCTCCTTTTTTTTTTTTTTGCAGTCTATGATTTTCTTTTAAATTGCTTACATAAAGTTTAAACATAATTTCTAACAGAATTTAAGAAATGTTTTCTTATTTGTAATTTAAGATGTATTTCATTTTTCCACAACATAATATAACACAGGCACATAAACAAATGTTCAAAGAAATATATATTTTAAACAAATATGAATGCATATAAAATAGAGTATGCACAGAAAGTAGTCTAGCATATTCTAACCTCTCCAATATATTTATCTTCTTAGGTATATTAAATAATTACAAAATAATGGAAAGAAGCATATAATTATCTCATTTTCATAACTTGCCATGAAATTATTTTTTAAAATGTTTTTAGAAAGAGTTTTGTAAGAAGTAATCTACATGGTGGTTATTTCCATATACATCACAATGTGTCTATATGATTAAATAATGTTTTGCTATTATTTGTCATATGAAATCAGTTCTGTTAATGGATTTAAATCAAATTGACCCCAATGCAGTAACAGTAGATGACTTCAATACTCTGCCAACAGGAAAGTCATCTGAATAAAAGTAAACAGAAAAGCTTCTTTGATGGTAGCTACAGTTATCTGTGGCTGTAAGAATATATTTAGAATGAAGTTAGGAATTATGTTGGTCTAGCAAATTGGCAGTAGTAGATTCTTTTCTAAGATATATCACTTCATGAGCCCCATAAAGCTGACTATGTTTTTAATTCTGGGCATGATTTATCTCCTGTTGGCTGGACACTAAGTCCAATCAGACAGCTGTTGGTTACCACCAACACTGAATGCAACTTATTGCACTTTTGGGGATATCTTGTCATTCTGGTCCTTGTGCTTCATAGATGTTATAACTGAATAAGGTTATTTGTTCCTTTATTCTCTAAGGAATTTGCATAGTATTTTCTTGTACTATAGAAACTAGAATACAGGAAGGAGGTTTTCTTCTTAGTTCCAGCTTGAATTATCTGAGTCTTGTGTCCTAAGTCTGCAGCATCTTTAGAAACAGGGGCTTACCCTCAGTCTCTGAGAATCACCTAAAAGATACACACACACACACACACACACACACACACACACACACACACACACACACACACATACAAATACACACACATAAACACACACACACACACACACACACACACACACACACACACACACACACACACACACACACACACACACACACTGCTTTTGGAATCATTTGAACTGCTCTGACCAACCATTCCAAAGGGGATTTCTCATGCCTGGTACTGGAGTTTTTCTTGAACCAAACATTGTCAGTTTAAGTGGCATAACTTCCAGAAATGCTTGTTTATTTTCTTAAATAACCAACTTTCCCTTTCATTGAATTTTTGCATTTTATTTTAATAACTTCTGCTCTTTTTATTTATTTCTGACTACTTGTTTGGGTTTTTGTTTGCTTTCCTAAGGCCTAAAGATACTTCATCATTAAGTTATTTGTTTGAGATAAATCTGGCCTTTTTATATAGTCATTGGGAGGTACAAATTTCTCTTTAGGACTATCCACTGTATTCTATAGTTTTGACATTTGTGTTTTCATTTGCATTGAAATTTAGTGATTTTATATTTTCTTGATTTCTTAAATGATCCATTTAGAAACCAAGAGGGCATTGTTTAATCTCCATTAGTTTGTGTATTTTCTATCTTTAGTTTCGTTGTGGTTAGATAGAATATAAGTACATAGCAAGACTTGTTTTGTGATCTAATATGGAATCAGTCTAATCATAGATTATAAATTTCATAATTATAGGCTGCCAAGAAGAATTTGGTTTTGATAGTATTTTGGTGGCGTGTGTTGTGGAGTTTGTTAATTAATTTATTTGTGTCTCTTAATGTTAATGTTTGTTTACTTTTTAAAAAATCAGATGACCTGTCTGTTGTTGAGAGTAAAGATACTAAAGTTACCTACTATTCCTTTGTGTGGGTTAATCTACAGATGATTTTTAATGTATTTGATTTATAAAATAGGGTTTACTTGAACTTGGTTCACATATGTTTAGGACTGTAATGTCCTTTGGATAGGTTGTTCCCTTGATCAGCTTAAAGTATCCTTTTTCTTTTCTGATTAGTTCCTTGGGCTTCTATTTTAGTCAGATATTTGAACACTAATGCCTATTTATTTCCTATTTTGGCTTGGTTATAATACTTTTAACCTTTTCATCCTAAGAGATTATAGATCTTTGAAAGTGAGGCATGTTTCTTAGATGTAAAAAAGTAATTTAATCCTTATTTAATTCTTAATCCAATATGCTATTCTGTGTCTTTTGACTAGGGAATTGAGCTCACTGATAAACAGAGTTATTGAAAAGAATATATTAATTCCTGTCATTTTTATTGATCTTTTGGGGTTTGAAGTTTTCTGAGTTTTCATTCCTTAGCTAGCAGTATCAGAGCATCATTTACTTTTGGATAACATCTTGAATTGTTTATATCTTTTCAGTCTCTATTATTCTTTTCAGTATCCACCAAATACTAGGCTGTTGTTCATCTTCCTTTAGACTGCATTCATCAAGGAAAGCTTTTCTTTTCCCTTCAATTATGGCAATATCCTTGTGCACAGTACTCTGTGCTGGCAGAAGATGTTTTACACTTCAGATGCACCATCCTATGCACCAAGCACAGGTGTACCCAATTGAATCTATTGTATTAATTTTGGTAGCTAAAATGTTTCCACCCCAGTTGTGGATACTGTGACACTTTGAGGCAACCATGGACCAAGCAAGGTTGTTTCCTGTTTACTACGTGACCTCCGTAAGAGTTATTTAACCCACCATTGGTAACTGTTGAGATCTTTTCTCTGCTGAAAAATCCCTGGTGGAACTGCTTCTGTAAATTTTTCACTGTACATGGAGAGGCACTTAAGGCTAGTCCTCCTCGTGGCTACACCAGCTACATCTCCAGTGGTGGTAGCAGCAGTGGCTACAGTGTGGTACCATGCCAGATCATGAGGAAAGATCACTGTAGCTAATAGACACTGTTCATCAATTGGTGAATCAGAGAAGTGGCATGAACAGATGACTGAGTGATAACTTTCATTCATTTTTTTTTGCTTCATTAGGTATAATCACCCAGGCACTCAGACAAGGCCTCTAATTTGCCAGCTTACCAAGAATTCTCATGTGTTTCTTGATAGGTTTGCTATTTCCCTTAGAAACTGAGGTAATAGGTAACAACAATGATTGGAATAGAAATACTTTGGAATTAAAGCTTTCTGGACATGAATAGTTAGTCAAACTCAAAGTTTTGAATAGATCATAGTTGTCAATTAGTCTTATTAAGTTTCAGCTTTATTTCGTTTGGGGGTCTTGGGGATTTAACTTAGTACAAGTGCTAGGCCATTGACGAGAGCACTTAGCTCAAGAGTTTGTGTGATAGATGATGGTACGATTCTGTTACATACTTAGAATGCTCAAGTAATTGAATGCTATATTAAAAGTTTATGTATTCTATTAAAAGGCATTTATATAGCAACTATACTTTTAAAAAAAAGATTAGGATTCAAATTTATGATTTAAACTCATGCTTTTTGCAATAAGGAAGTTATTTTATTTATCCTTTATATGATCTTGCTGTGGGATAATGCTCTTGTACGCTATAAAGATTTGTCATTTGAATTGGTTTAATAAAATGTTTATTGGCTAGTAGACAAGCAAGAAGTACCTGTGGGGTGACCAGACTAGGAGAATTCTTGGAAGAGAAAGGGCAGAATCAGGGGTTTCCAGTCAGACACAGAGGACACAACATAAGAATGAACTAAGAAAAGGTATCCAGCCACATGGCTAAATATAGATAAGAAGTATGGGTTAATTTAAGTGTAAGAGCCAATTAGAAGTAAGCTACTGGAAGAGCATTTATGTTACCAATGATTATAATTATTTTTTACTATTGTGGGTTGTCTTTCTGTACACTGTGAATATGTATGGCTCTCATTGGTTGATACATAAAACTGTTTTGGCCTATAGCCAGACAGAATAAGGCTGGGTGGAAAATCCAGGCAGAGATACAGGGAGAAGAAGGGAGGAATCAGAAGCACAAACCAGCCAGCCTCCAGAGGAGCATGTATTAGATGCTATTAGATGTATTAGAACACAGGTAACACCATGATAATGTGGCAAAACACAGATTAACAGAAATAGGTTGATTTAAGTTGTAAGAGATAGTAATAAGCCTGAGCAATAGGACTGTTTGTAATTAATATTAAGCTTCTGAGTCAATTATTTGGGAAATGGCTGCTGGGTATTTGGGAGTTTCTAGAAGGACAAAAACTTTCACTTATGTTTTATACTTCAACCTTTATGAACTTTACTAGCAAAAAAAAAAGTTTCCTTCTATTCCATATAGAGAAGAATGTAGGGTAATAACTTTCCAACATAAAATAAAATACTTCAAAGTACAACTCTCCAGAGAAATCAGAACAAAAATTTGATTTCAGATGGTAAAAGAGAGCATATGCATCTCCTTACTATCACTGAGAACTTGTTCTTTTTAATGGATAATGCTAACCTTTAAGATTATATTTAGTTTCCTATACTTGTATTTCTCTGGATATAGTTAAAGCAGATTTGAACCATGTTATTACATTGTTGGATCCAGTTTAAAAATTGTGAAAGGAACTATGCTCTTTAAAAATTAGTCTGAGGATATATTCACTGTGGAACTTATAGAGTAAGAGACCTATGGGGGGGTAGCATTAAGACCATATAATGTTTACACATGTGAAATAGGATGCTTTGAGACTGGGACAGGCCATGTAGAGCTTTAGGTAAAGAAATGAAGGAAAAAATACTTTACTATAGCATCCATGTACATATTTCACTACACAATCTCTCGAGTTGCCTAATGAAATTTTTAATTCTTGTAAACCATAGCTCTTACAATTAGGAAAAATTTGCCAGAATTGCTTTTTTGCCCTCTCCTGCTTAAACAATCTTTGACAAACTACCTGTGGTTCATCTGATGTTCTAGTACTGTGTGGTCCAACAGAACATTCTATTCCAGCGGGAATATTCTATGTGTGAGCTGTTCCAAACAGTATCCACTAGCCATAAGTACCTTTTGAACATTTTAAATATGGCTAGCACTACAAAAGAACTGTAATAACCCAGTCTTGACTTTGGAATGAGGAAATTGGACTTATCTGGAGTGGATGTACCAGGCTGAGCTGATCCACTTTGGGACTTCTTGCCCTTTTGGGGGAGGGGATGCAAGGATGGGGAGGGGGAGACTTAAGGCTAACTAGGAGGGATTAGGAGGAGGGAAGGGAGGGTGAGCAGGGAGATACATGAGTAAAAAAGACTATTTTTATAAAAATAATAAAATGATGAAAAAATATAACCTTATGTTTAGCATGTATAAAGTTAATCAATTTAGTTTGAAATTTTAAAAGGCACATTATATTTAGGTACCATATTAGACATACCATCTTTAGTGTAATACAACTCTCTTGATTCACTATTTATTTTTGATTAGCCCAAGCTTCTTAGAAGTTAAATATTAACTTTTAGAGACTCGGAAGTTACAAATGGTTTCTGTCCTGTGCTGTTGGGCACTGAAACTCTTTTATTACCCTGTAGTCATTAACCAGCTTTGTACTTAATTAACTACCTTATTTTGACATCTTCTCTGTCACTGATAATGCATGGTTCAGGCATCTCCTCTCTCTTTCTACCTATTGTTAACACCCTGATTTTTCTGGATGCTGTGATGGCAGACATTCACACTGTTAGTACTCCTGAGAACATTGTGCTTTTGATGTTTCTGCAAATTATACCCCAGTGCTGTTTCCCATCTGATTTCACTTACTATATACAGAGTTATTCCAGGCTTCACATTTTGCTCATGGGTAAGATTCAGAGGCAGCCTCTAATTACCTTGCTCTGTGTGGGTTCTAATTCTTGATAGCATTTTCTAGAGGTAAGAGTATGGCTTTTATTCTCTGATACAATAGTTTAGAGTAGTTTAAAACCCTAGCTCTGCCTCTTATTTCTCTGTTAAGAGTTTCTGATGCTGATGGTGAAAATAGGTGGAACTTTCTAAGTAAGAAAGCACTGTGGTGGTCAAGCACTCAACAGTGTATTGAGTAATTAAGACCTCTAGTGCTGAATACTTTCTGCATGTTGGTTGCCTTTGGATTTGCAAAGCATTCCCATTCAGAAGCTTGCTTTTGTCCTCATTTATTTTCCTGAAAGTTTTTATTAAAGCCCAGGTTTGGGGCAAATTGTGCCCTACATCCCTAATTCATAAGCTGAACTTCTAACCTCAATACCTCAGAATGCAATTGTATTTAGTGAGAGGATATCCAGGATGTTGAAAGGTATTAAAATGAGACATTAAATTGGGCTCTAATCAAGGGTACAGGGAATTCTTACAAAAAGATGACATTTGGGCACAGATATCAACCAAGTAATAAACACATGAAGACAGAAAAAGATGGTCGTCTCACAAGCAGAAAAGAGTTACTTCGTAGATAACCAAATTTGATGCTGCCATGGTCTTAACCTGTAGTCAGTAAAAATGAATTTCTGTTGCTTAATTCACCTAGTCTGTAGTGCTTCATTATAGCAGCTCCAACCAGTTAATACCAACTTAAAGGCTAAACATCTATAAGGTTAAAACACAGAGGTCCTGGAAAAGATGTTCACCAACCCCACATCTGACTGAGAACTGATTTCCAAAATATATTTTAAAAAAACTTAAGAGATTAGACATCAACAAACCAAATAAGTCAATTAAAACAGAGATACAGATATAAACAGAATCCTCACCAGAGAAATTTCAAATGGCAATGAAGCACTTAAAGAAATATTCAGCATCCTTAGCCATCAAGGAAGCACAAATCAAAACATCTCTGAGGTTTCATCTTACATCTGTCAGAATGGCTAAGATCAAAAGTACAAATGACAGGTTATTCTAGAAAAATGTGGGGCAAGGGGAATCCTCCTCCATTGCTAGAGAGAGTACAAATTTGTACAGCCACTTTCGAAATCAATATGGTGGTTTCTCAGAAAGTTGGGAATCTGTCTTTCTCAGTACCCAGCTCTACCATACCACAAGGACACTTGCTCAACTATGTGCATAGCAATTTTATTCACAATGGCCAGAAACTGGAAACATCCTAGATGTCCATTAACTGAAGAATGTGGCCCATTTACACAATGGAGTGTCACTCATCTGTTAAACAATGACATCATTAAATTTGACAGCAAATTGACAGAGCTGTAAAAGATCATCCTTAGACCCACAAAGACAAACATGTATTCACTTACAAGTGAATTTTACCTAAAAGTTATAACCATGCTATAATCCACAGACCCAAAGAAGCTAAGTAACAAGGAGGACTCAAGAGAGGCAGGGAAACATGAATCTCACTGTAAAGAGGAAATAGAATAGAAACCACAGGTGGATGGGGTTGAATGGGGAAATAGAAAAGGAACAGGAGGGATCAGGGAGGTTGAGGATGGAGGGAGGGAGTACTGGGAAAGACAACTGGAATCAGGAGGCATCTCTGGGATAAGCTAGAAATCTAGCACAATGGAAACTCCCAGGAATATACAAGGATGACCCTAGCTAGGCCTCCAAGCAAGCAGTGGAGGATATGGAACCTGAATAAGCCAGTCATCTTTTTTTTAACCAAGCAGTACTTTCAGTGGAGAGATTAGGACTCCAACCCAGCCACATAACAGTTTGCCCTGATGAAAAGATATACTGTGGTAAAGATGGCATAGAAATTATGGGAGTGGCATCCAATAACTGGTCCTCTTGAGACCCATACTATGAGTGGGAGCTCAGCTGTGAGGTCTAGGACACAGAGGCAGAATGGCCCAGAGACCTGAAACAGAACCAAACATGACTGGAAAAAAGAAAAATGTCAATGAAGTAATTCCTAATTATTTTCTGCTATACTCATAGACGGTTGCCTAGTCCAATTTTCATCAAAGAAGCTTTACCCAGAAACTGATGAAGTCAGATGCTGAGACTTACAGCCAAACCTTAGACAGAGCTTGGAAATCCTATGAAAGAGGGGAGGGAGAATTGTAGGAACCTAAGGGGTCAAGGACACCACAAGAAAACTCACAAAATCAATTAACCTTGGTTCAACTAACCTGTGAGGGGCTCAGAGACTGAACCACCGACCAGGGAGCTTCCATGGGACTGACCTAATCCCTCTGCACATATGTTACAGTTATTTAGCTTGGTGTGCATGGGAGAGGGGTCTTGGTCATGGGCGGCCAGAGGCCTAGACCCCCACACCTGCACGCCAGACCCCTTAGCAGCCCTCTGCTGCTGCTCAGGCCCCCAGAAATGACTCCGATGCTTATATTAACTTCATGCTGTTTGGCCTATGGCTCAGGCACATTGCTAGCTAGCTCTTATATCTTAAATCAACCCATTTCTATTAATCTGTCTGCCACGTGGCCCATGGCTCACTTGTGTTCCTTACATGTTGCTCCTTGGGCAGCTTGCTTGATCTGCCTGACTCTGCCCACTTCTCCTACTTATGCTCTGATTTCTCCTCCTATTTCTTCTATGGTGCCTGTCATGGCCCAAAACAGCTCCTTTATTTAAAGATTGATATTCACAGCATACAGAAAGGCATTCTCACATCACTCCCTCCTTTCTGTCTAATCAAAAAAGAAGGTTTTAATTTTAACATAGCAAAATTACATAACAAAATAGCCATGAAGCAAGAATTACAGTTATAATAGCTAGTCTATTTGATTTAGCAAAATTAAAGAAAATATTCTTATCATTACCTTATCTTTATGAATCTAAAGTTCCATATCCAATATACCTTTCAAATGACTAAGAAAAACTGTGCCTATAACTATCTAATCTTCAACTACATCAAAGACCACAGAAGGATATATTTACCCAAGTAAACCAGAAGTGCTAGCGACTTCTAAAATCTAGAAAGGACAGAGATGACACCTATCTGCCTGGACAATCACCCAAAGTTCCTTTATAAAGTTGGGGCATCCATCTTCAGCCTACAGGCCCAGAGTCTCTTTTCATTTCAGTGAAGCAAGAAATCTGTTCTGTCCATTTTGGCACAGTTCATCAGTTGCTTCTCCTTGAGTCCTGAAGAATGTCTGACAGTTTTCTCTGTAAAGCAGGAACCCGAATGACCATCTTGGCTTGTTCTGCCAAAGTTCAGAGGTCATCTTTCTATGGAACCTGCATGTCCAGTTTAAACAGCATACTGTCAAGCAGTCAATATAAGAACAGGTTCTTGTCTAGTGGCTAACCATTGCCACAAAGAGTGTAGACTCCATATGGAGCTTCTTCAATGCCCATTTTTCTCTTGAGGAAGATTGGTGCTGCCAGGAGCAAATCTGTCTCACTGTCCAGAAAAGTCTAAGTTCTTAAAACATTTTAAATGCCATATTCTGTAGGTCTTAGAAGTGTTTGAAGATTACCTATCTAATTGAATTATATCTTTGTATATCTAAAAATCTAACTAACATACATTTCTTAATTATACATTACAACTTTAAATCAGTTACATAAACATCATATCTTAAACAAGAGTAGAAAAATACATATAGCATAAGAGAATTGACCTTAAATTTGTATCAATAAACCAAAACCCATACCAATGTAAAACATTTTGAGATTAACAGCTGAGTTCCTGATCTAAGTAAATTCAATAATCTAACTTTTTAAAAAATCATTGATATACCATGTCCCCTTTTCTTCTTAGAAAGAGATTAATTATGACCAATAACCAGTTATAATGAAAAAGCATTTATAATATTTTAGGAATTGGGGTGTAGTTTTCCATTACTACTTCCTGCTTAGTAAGGGGCATTGAAAATCTTACAAGTTTTTAAGACTGGATCACAATCTGCAGCTCTGAAGCTGATACGGCCATCTCTTTCTATCAGAGGTTTTCTCAGGGCATCTTGGTTGATGAAACCATATTTGCCTGGAACCAATCCACAGGTTCTCATCTTCTGTGGAAACAAAAGCAGAACTCTTCCAAAGCAATAAGTCCTTATACACAAATTTCAAAATCAAAATACCTTTAAAATATATATTCTTGTTTAACTTAGTAGCCTTTGCAGTTGCAATCCATTGTCTTTATACAGTTAGTTCATTAACAGTTAAAAAATTAAAAGAAAGCTCAATAACAACCATAATCCAGATTTTGTGTCTATTTTCCATCTTTATGTGGCTTATTATATTTTTATCATTCTATTTATCTTTTTAAAGACTTTCTCTATACTCTTTCTTTTCTCTCTGAAGACTATGTACCTTTTCCACACATTGTAACCCGTTTACAGGTTTTTCTTTTCATCTGAATCTGTTTTATTGTGAATCCTTAACCATCTTCCAACCATAAGAGCTTTTAAAATACACTCTCTTAAAGAGCTGTATAGTTTTTGCAAATACAGCGGAATCAGTAAGTTCTCTTAAAGGGACCACGTCTCTATTCGTGGCCAGCAAACAGAGCACACCCAAGAAAATGCTGCTACTAAGGAACCATCTTTGTTTCCTTTTTGTTCAAAATAAACAGAAATCTTAAATCAATCACATACTACTGAGTCTTCTGTGAGATTTCAGGAACTGGCCTGATTGTAGCCTGTCGCCAGTCTACTGGCGCCATTTTGAATGTGACCCGGATGCCACGCTTTCTTTGTACAATGACCAGTTTTGTATACACAATTTGGAAGCTTCCTCGGCTCAGTTTCTGTGATCTAGAACCCTTTCTAATCTTTCTCAGGCTTCTTATGGGGATTCTGACAGTGGGAGCAGGGGCTGTCTTTGACTCTGTTAACTGCTTTGGGACCCTTCCTTACACCTGGGTTATCTTGTCCAGAGAATTCTATGGGAGAGGAGGAGGAACGATTATGTAAACCAGAGGAGTCATGGACACAAAGAAAGCCACAGATCAACTAGCCTGGGCTCATAGGGGCTCACAGAGACTGAACTACCAACCAGGGCGCATGTGTGGGACTGACTTAGGTTTTCTGCACAGACATTGCAGTTGTGTCGTTTTGCCTTCTTGTAGGACTCTCAGACAGTAGGAGCAGGGGCTGCCTCTGACTCTGTTGCCTGCTTTGGCAACCCTTTCCTCCTTCTGGCTGGCCTTGTTGAGTCTTAATAGGAGAGGAGGTGTCTAGTCTTACTGCAACTTGATGTGCCATGGCTGACTGATAGGCACGATGTGGTGGAGCACTGGATGGGAGGAGACAGGTGAGGTTGGGATGAGGGACTGGGGGAGGGAGTGGGAGCTGTGATCCAGCAGGAAGAAGATAAATTAGTAAATTAAAAATCCAAAACCGTAGAGGTGCCTTAAAAAGAAAAAAATTAATCTTCTATTAATCATTGACATTTTAACATGAATAAAGACTACATGCTAAAAAAATGGAAAAATAGGTAGGTTACATTAGTATCTAAGGGGTCACTATAAAACTATCATTTTTTTTTCTTTAGGAAAAGCAAAAGAAAGATAAAAAAATATAAGCAGCAGTATTAATGTATAATAGATATTGAGTTTTATTCCAGCTGGCTCAGCAGATAATCAATAGGTATTTCTGAAGGATTATTGATTAACAACCTGTGTGAAATGAAATTTAGAACAACCATTTACTATTTCATGTGTGCCTGCAGGCTTCCATGTTTAGCCTTGTGATTGTTTGTTAGAATCTTGTCTATTGGGTGGTGTAGGAAGGCTCTGAAAAATCCAGCTCTATTCTTATGTATTCCTATATTTGTCAATCTGTTGCAGGATTACATTTCTACTCAAACCCAGGATCTAAGGTTACTTGACCCAAGATTTAATTGACATTTTATATTTACTGTGTTCTGTCAATTAAAGCTATCCCAAGGCCAGGGCTAAATCATCAGCAAGGATTATCTCTCAGAAGAAGAAATGCTACTGTCACCTTGAAGAGGGTATGTGCCAGGAAGGCTCAGAGAATTAAGACCATTTCTGTAATACACTGCATTATGAATGTGTTTTACATTGTTTTGATGTCTTGGGACCTTTTATATTTTATTTTTATATCAGGACTTTCTTTGTCTTTTTTAATATATCCTCCGAATAAAATGTGCTTTGAAAGGTGCAACACGTGGAAAATTAGTAATTACATGGTTGAAATTCTCATTCTCTTTGGTGTCCACCTAATAATGTGAGCAGTTATTTTAAGCATGTCACTGTTGCCCACAGATAAAGTCAGAGCTTGTTTCCCTAGAGGAAATGGGGCTTTGATACGTTAAGGAGAGAAAGTTTTTGCTAGTCATTTGATGGGAACAAGGACACACTGTTTCTCAATGGATATCCTGTCACAGAAACTAGGGAGGAAATAGACAGTACCTGAGGACAAAGTAATGGGACAGAAGCCAAGAATGACCTAGCAGGGGTCACTCAGCACTTTTTTCATTAGCACCAAGAGTTGCACTTGTCATAATAAAATTCAAGAGCAGAAGTCCGAAATGGCATTGTACATGCCAGGCAGTCACTATTTTCCTTGGGTCATATGGTCTCTTTCATGACTATAGAACTCTGGCTTCCGATCATGAAAGTAGCATGATCAATGTTTAAGTGAATAGAGTCAGCTACACCCTAGTATACTTTTATCTACAGAAAATAGCTGGAAGGTTGGTCCTTAGGGTCCATGTTTCTGATTGCTGTTTAGAAGACGATTCTTTTTCAGTATAGCAGGAATAAGGCACTGTGAAAATAAGAATTCTAGAAGTAAGTCCTGAACAGTGAGGGAAATGAGAACTCTACCAGGCAGGGAAAACTAAGAGGCCATTATAGACAGAAGAAACCAAACCAGAAAAGACTTAAGAAGCGTTTTACATCTGTTAGAGGAGGTTACTCAGCTCCCTGAAAGCTATGGGGCAGCAAACGCAGATACAAATCAATACAGAAACACCATCATATATTAGGTGATGACATGTGGCTTATCCACAGAGGCCAGAAATAACAGCTTTTGAATTCTACAAGCTACATTCTCTTAGAACACTGAGTCAGGTATGATTTTCATGAAACAGCCTCTTGAATCAATAACTAATACTAGTTAATTGAGGTTTCCTTTAGAGGTCACTATCTTAAGGAGGATATTCAACTGACCACCCAATATTTTACAAACTTTAAAAATGTTTTAATCTTAAAAATTGCAAAATTTTAAAAAGCTTGAAAGTTTCCAAGACCTTGTGTCTGGAAGTGAGAGGATTATAAAGTAAATAAATCTCTCGGAGGAAAAGACACTCAATTTTGACCCATTTTTTTTTTCCAAAATTGAATAGATTAATGAATAACGTATTATATAAAGTGTATTTATATTTTATGAATGTTTGGAAATATGAAATATTAACATAAAAAATAACCATATGAAACAGAAGAAGGTATTGGAAAACTAGAGTCTGGAAAAATAATACAATTGTTTGCAAGGAATTTTCAGAAACTTTCAATGTTGAGAAAAATAAATTGATTAATTTAAGAAGGATGTCCTTGTTAAAGCTCTTGTGAAAGAGAAGATAAAGCCTAACCTTTCCAAAGGTTAAAGTAAACACAAAACAAACTCTAAGAGAAGCCTGTAGCAGTGACTTCAGGCAGACAAGGGCCAAGGGCAACAGCTACCCGCAAGATCCATTTGGACGATCAAGTTTATTATAAAATTCACAAAGACCTAGAGGAAACTTTTGTTTACAAAATAAACAACTGTGAAGCTTTTGAATAATTGCATTGGGCAGCTGAAATAACTACCAAATCACCAGTGTGAGAAGGTAGAATAAATCAGAGATGACAGACGATATATTTCTCCTGGATATAATCTCCGTTAACAATAGCTGGAAAGATTGAGGCCATTTCCCATCTATACTGACTGATGAGGTGTCAGCAGGCATGGGCCGAAAGAACAAATAAAGAATGCGAGGTTTTTCACTGGCTGAGCCGAGCGAGCTTTGAATGTGAAATCTTGCAGCACAATGAAGGGATATCCAGGAGCAGAAAGATAGTGACCAAAGTCGATTCAGCACAAAATGTACAGGGAATCAAAGAAACACATTGAGCTGCAGGGGAGATGGTCATTCAGAAGCTTTGAGAAAAGGAGATTTATAGATCACTGAGCTATTTATACGACATCCATGCTGATATGCATCTCGGCTTACAATAAAAGTTGATACTAGTATAAAAGAGAAATCTTTAAAAAATAACATGGATGGTAAAACTAAGTAGAGGAATATTAGATCCTAAAACATCCCAGTGGGGTTTAGCCCAATTTCATCAGAGAGGCTTCATCCAGCTACTGGTGGAAACAGACATAGACCTACCGTTAAACATTAGGTTGAGTTCAGGGAATCTCGCTGAAGAGGAGGAGAAGGATTGTATGAGGCAGAGGGGTCAAGGACATCACAAGGAAACCCACAGACTCAACTAATCTGGGCTCATGGGGCTCACAGAGTCTTAACCACCAACAGGGAGCCTGCTGGGGACTGACCTGGGCCTTCTGCATATATGTGACAGTTGTGTAGTTTGGTGTCTTTCTGGGACTACTCCCAGTGGGAGCAGAGGCAGTTTATGACTATTTTGCTGACTTTGGGGACCATATTCCTCCTACTGGGTTGCCTTGCTCAGCCTTAGTACAGGAAGAGATGCTTATTCTCGCTCCAAAAAAAAAAAAAAAAAAGTCAATGGGAAAACTGTTATTTAATTATGGCTGTTAAGCTATAGATGGCTGGCTCCATCCCAAATTTCTGATTTAGATTTAGGATTTAAGATAACTTTTATTTTAAAAATTGCTGTTGACACATATGC
Organism: Phyllotis vaccarum; assembly: GCA_033318265.1. Taxonomy (NCBI): domain Eukaryota; kingdom Metazoa; phylum Chordata; class Mammalia; order Rodentia; family Cricetidae; genus Phyllotis; species Phyllotis vaccarum. Next base: position 164,354,068 of record JARWLC010000001.1, on the reverse strand, counting down.
TCATGTGCACACATATTTGTGTATATACATCCATGGATGTGTGGATACATGAACACCACATACACTCATTTATTTCGATTCTGATGCTTCTGCTGCTGCACTTTGAGAAAGTGCTCTACATGAATCCTGGTGTGTACTAGAATTCCCTGGGCTTCTTGTAGACCTGTGCACTCAGAACTTCCACGGGTAGATCTCTGGGACTGACACTGTTTGAAGTGACGGCAATGTCAGAAGGGCTGAGAGCCACCGCAGTTAGCCAACAGGGTGCTTTCAACTCTTTCCTGAAATGATACTCATCATTAATGTTTTCACAGACTTACTCAGAAATGATCAAGTTAAGTGCAAATGCTTTCCTACTGTTTTGGAACAATTCCTGGTTTATTCATGGAACAAAATCTGCTCTTGATGGTGATTCTGGTGAAGCTTCATTGAAAAACTTGAGAAGCCAACTCCAGGACAAAGGCAAGTCTTCAATTCTAGTACTAGAGAATTCCACTGTGCATCTTGCCTAAAAGCGATGCACAGCTTGTGTCAAATTCAGCACCTTTTGAGAGTTGTGACAATAACCCCAATAGAACATTTACATCATCTTTTAACGTTCTCTTATGCCTCCTCTTAGTCAGTCAAATTTTAGACAAAGGCTGAGAAATCAGACCTGGCCTTCTTGTCACCACATCTTAATTTTGACCTGTTCTTCAGCTGAATGATAATCTCAATGAGTACTTGATAATCCATGATTCCGAGAATGACTTACTAATTTCCATTGAGTATTTATTGAATAACTGGTGCTGCCTTAAAACAAATACCACTTCTTTGCTAGAACAATATTTAAGTTATTTCCACTTGGTTTTGTAATATATGTTACCTCTTATTTATATGATCTATGATGGAATACTTTTGAATAGTACCAAATTCTGGTACCTTGTCTTCCTATTCATACTTACCTATTATGATATTTAACTTATACATTAGGTATCGTAAGATATAAGATATAATAAAACGAAATAACTCTAATAACATACTATAATAAAAGTTATATACAAATAGTCCATTTTCAAAACAAGTTCTAAAATACTGCAACTATGAATCTAATGATTACCAAGCAGGTAGTGAATATACTGGCCAAAAGGGTGCACTTCTTAATTTTATGAGAATTTTAAGGAAATATAGAATAGGATCCCATAAAATTTCATCTTACTAAAGATCAAATGCAGTTTAAAACACACAAATTGTCTGTTGCTGGAATTTCCCAAGTAATAGCTAGGGTTTAGAATTGACTGCTGGGAACTGAAACCAAAAGAACAGGAATTTCAGATATGGATGACAGCTGTGTAAACTTTGATTTTTCTTTGTTTTGTTTTCCAGACAGAGTTATCTGTGTAGCCCTGGCTGTCTTGGAACTCACTCTGCAGACCAACTTGGCCTCAAACTCAGAGATCTGCCTGCCTCCGCCTCCTGTGTACTGGGATTTAAGGCATACACCACCACTGCCCAGCTGATTTTCTCTTACTATTGTGATATCAACTTTTTTGGGAACAGTTGTGGGACATGATTAATAGTCATAATCTACAAACTTCAGTCAGTATCAAAACTTGATAAAAAATTGAAAGACCCAGGCCCCTTGTCCCTCTTCAAAAAAAACATGGTAACTTCTGTCCTTTATTAGTTCTGTAGGCAGTTCTGAGTTTAACAGCTGTGATGGGGAGCTACAGTGGAAGAACACAAAATAGCAATGAACTTGATGCAATTGTCAGCTTGGCCAAAAGGTGGCTCCCTTGATTACGTTGGTGAACCACGTTTCTTAGCACCAGGCACTGTGGAAGTAAAGATGCCAGTTAATTTGCTGAATAGTTAAAATTCCCTTTCCTCAAGAATGTCTTTGAACTTGCGACTGCTAATAAGTTCCACTGAAGAACACGAAGGAATTCCCACTGCTAAATTTAAAACTTGTTTTATATTTGTTTTGTTTTCTTTTTAAAATTCTAATTGCAGTCTTTTTTAGGGAGAATTCAGTTGTATCCACACAAAATGATCAACATGCTTCGTGCATCCATGAATCGTATTGCCATTGACCCCCACAAAAATGTCAAGAAATGATGCATTCTTCTCTCTCTGGTTTGGACTTACTGGGATGAAGATCCTTAATGGTCACATTGGGAATTACTTTAAGAACCAAAGGGCTGCCTCTTCAGCCTTGTTTTAACATCTGATCAACTGCAGTGATTCTGACCTCAAAAATGTCTTGCTTCTGGTTTACTAAGAAATGACAAGCCATAAGAAAGTGCACAGTGTCATCTGTCATACTATTCAATTGCTGCTGCTTCTACATTAGCACCAAATGATACGCTATTTGTACTATGCCAATACCTAAATGACTTTACAATGCAGTAATTATCTCTTATTCATAAAGGCTGTGTATGTTGCACTAGTGACAACCAAGCATTGCTGCCTTACCTCAGTGCCCCCGTTCAGAGCAATATCTTTATAAATCTTGCTTCCAGGTAGAGCCAAATACTCAGGTTCATTTGTAATTGTTCTCAGTGCCCATCATTTCCAAATAAAGCTGATAGAATATAATTCACAAAGCCAGCAAACATCCACTGTTTTTGTGGATTGCCCTCTTTGTATGAGATGACAGGTCTGAGCTGAGAAGACACAGCTGAAGCAAGTATGTGTAATACTCATCTCACCTGTAATTTCTCACTCAGCCCCCACCTTTTCACTGGTCCACCCCCATATCAACCCAATGCCCCACTCCTGTCATCTATATGATGAATAATTACTTACTTATGTGGATAATGTTTTTGGAGAGGATATCCCTAGTCATAAAAAGAGCACCCGGACAAGTGTAGAACTTAGAATGAGGGGAAAACTCATGTCTGTTGCACGTTTTGGTTAACTTTTGCTTAGATGAAGTAGGTTTGCAGAAAACTATGTACTTGGGAGTTTATACTGACAACACCCTTCTTTATTACTACCATGTTCCTACAACAGCTCAGCTCTTGGGAGTATTTCCTTGGCTTAGGAATGCATTCACCTGCTACATTAAGATCTTAACTAGTGACTTCCAGTTGGTGTTCTGGCATGGTTGCTGAGATAACTTTGATAACACCGTTCTATGCTGTCCCTTGGAGTTATTCAGCAGGGATATGGTGGTCACTAGAGTGAAACACACCATAGTAGATGCATCCAATTCCTTGCCAGGCTTTTGCCCCGCCCATCAGTGCTTGGAACTTTCTGCTCACTTTCCAGTCCTGTATGTGTTTTGCCTGATTTATTGGTTTACATGTTTATTTACAAAGTCTAGAACTTACCATAAAGCTCAAGGTGGTATGATTTCACGTTGCCCTTGAACTCACTATGTAACCCAGGCTGATACGGACCTTCAGCAATTCTCCTGCCTCAGTCTCTCTTGTGGTAGGATTATGGGTGCATGACACAGTCCTCTGCTAATTTCTTAATTGTATAATGTAAGAGAGGTTCTGTTAGTCCCACACATGCATAAAATACAATTTTGTCATATTTGCCCATATATCATTTTATCCCCCCCTCTTTTACCCACATTCCTAATAATCTCTATTCACACCTTTATGTTTTCCTACTCCACAATGGTCTCTGCTTCCATTGATTCTGTTATGCAAAATAGCATGATTTCATGAGTGTGTGTGTGTGTGTGTGTGTGTGCGTGTGTGCTGTCACTTTATTTATCCATTTGTATAACATTTCAATTAGAGGTCAGTATTAGCTTCCTGGCCCACCCATGAATTATTTAAACATTTCTTTATTACAGATAAAAAATATCTCCATAGCTATGTCTATATTCATTCACTAAGTTGTTTTCCGCCATTTGCTAGATGTGAGCTCTAGGAAAGATCTATGCCAGCTGCTAAAAATACTGAGGCAGATATGAAAGTTCTTACTATTTATAGAGGAGCTAATAGAAGCTGAAAAAAGTTGACAGAAAAATCATGGTTATCATTTGTGCAACAAACAAGGTAGGGCTGAGGGTTCTGTCTTTGAATTACTGTGTTTATATCATAAAATTCAGAGCTTTATTCTCTCATGGTAAACCAATACTCATTTATAGTTTAGATCAGTTTTAGAAAGCATAATTCAACCATTTTCTAAAGGAGAAGAATAAAATTGTGGAAAAACTCTGAAAAAGATGGCAATAAGAAAATTGCTTGGGTAAAATAAGAAAGGGCATATGGTATGTGCCTTTGAATCACCTCCAGGAGGAGAACGCATATGCTGGTCCACCCACACCTCTATTACACACACACACACACACACACACACACACACACACACACACACACACACACACACACACACACACACTACACTGTGTCCTCTGTAGTGGGATTCAGGTGTTAGTGACAGGGCTTGGAGGTGTGTCTCTGGAATACCTGGAGCCTGAATGAGGTGTAACCAGACCCAGGACACTGAGTTACCCGTGTTTGTTCCCACATTCTTGGGGAGCAGATCAAAGCATCCATCATGGGACATTTCCACTCTCCATGAATTGTCTTAAGGCTCAATTTGTATCAGTGAGTGTTTACATAACTTTTTAATAAATATTAATCCTTTATATGATATATTGCAAGTGAATATTTTTGCAATAGTCCTCATTTATTTAAGAAGAAAGAAATTACTATCAAGTTCAGTTAGTGCTGCCTGTATGCTCTGGGTGTATGACCATCTACTGTAGCATGTTATTCCTACCACAGGGTTACATTCTTAAAATAAGTAGCTCTGCTCACTTAGTAGCTATCAGTTGTCAGTAGATCCTCAACCAGGAATGGGACTTTGTGTCTACCCCTTCTCTTCATGTTGAAATTTTGTTTCCATTAAGCTCACAGGTTTCTGTCATAGCACTGTGAGTTCATTTGTGCAAATTTCCTTTTGTGTCTGGCAAACTGCTTCCTTGAGGTCATTCACTACCTCTGACTGTCACAGTCCTTTCCTTGTCTCTTCTATAATGAAACCTGAACCTTAGGAGGTGTGTGCAAGGGTGTGTATGTGTGTGTATGTATATGTGAGTGTAATATAGATGTTTGATTTAGAGTTTATTCTAGAAAATATTTGACCAATTGTGTAGTGGGAAGCACTACCCTCGCACCTTGACTTTAGAGTACAGTCTCTAGGGTGTGGCTTTGGATATCTTAAGATTTGAGGCATCTACATTTTTCTTTCTCTAATTCTCCTGGACTGTGAAGATGGAACCTGCAGTATGGGATCAGTTAAGCTTTGCAGGAACTTCCCAACTGTATTCACCCTTTGATACCAGTGAGTTTCTTTCTTTTTATAAATAATTATTCTATCTTAAACAAGAGTAGAAAAATACATGCAGCATAAGAGAATTGACCTTAAATTTATATCAATAAACCAAAATCCATACCAATGTAAAACATTTTGAGATTAACAGCTGATTTCCTGATCTAAGTAAATTCAATAATCTAATTAAAAAAATCATTCATATACCATATTCCCTTTTTCTTCTTAGAAAGTAATTAACTATGACCATTAACCATGTATAATGAAAACAAACATTTATAAACAATATTTTGGGAATTTGGGCGTAGCTTTCCATTACTACTTCCTGCTGATTAAGGGGAGTTGAAAATCTCAGGGTTGTTGAGACTGGATCATAATCTGCAGTCTTGAAGCTGATATGGCCATTTCTTTCTATCAGAGGTTTTTTCAGGGGGTCTTGGTTGATGAAACCACATTTGCCTGGAACCAATCCACAGGTTCTCATCTTCTGTGGAAACAAAAGTAGAACTCTTCCAGAGCAATAAATCCTTATACACAAATTTCAAAATCAAAATACCTTTAAAATATATATTCTTGTTTAAGTTAGTAGCCTTTGCATTTGCAATCTATTGTCTTTTTGCGGTTAGCTCATTAACAGCTAAAAAATTAAGAAAAAACACAATAACAACCAAAATCTAGATTTTGTGTCTATTTTCCATCTTTATGTGGCTTATTATATTTTTATTACTCTATTTCTCTTTTTAAAGACTTTCTCTACCTTCTCTCTTTTCTCTCTGAAGACTATGTACCTTTTACATACATTGTAACCCATTTATAGTTTTTTTTAAAAAATCTGAATGTTTTATTGTGAATCTTTAATCATTTTTAACTAGAAGAGCTTTTTAAAATACTCTCACCCTCTTGCCACATAGTTTTTGCAAATACAGCTGAATCAGTAAGTTCTCTTAAAGGGACCATGTCTCTGTTTGTGGCCAGCAAACAGAGCACACCCAAGAAAATGTTGCTAAGAAACCGTCTTTGTTTCCTTTTTGTTCAAATTAAACAGAAATCTAAAATTAATCACATGCTACTGAGTCTTCTGTGGGATTTCAGGAACTGGCCTGATTGCAGCTTACACTGCCTGCCGCCAGTCTGCTGGCCATTTTGAATGTGACCTGGACACCATGTTTTTTTTTGTACAATGACCTGCTTCATATACACAATTTGGAGGCTGCCTTTGCTCAGTTTCTGCTGAAACCCTTTTAAACTTTCTCAGGCATTAAGTGGATATTCGATCCACACTGGATGGAAGAGAGAAAGAACAGGCCTTCCCAAGATCCCACCAGCCTCATATCAATGGGGTTGGCCACGCCCCCTTCAGGGACCCGGAACCCTTGGTAAGCATCTTAGGATCTTATCAGCTGACACCTGAATCCCACCACAGCTCAACCTGTTAAAAGTGGCAATGGAAAGCTCTTCCATGGATATTAACATCATTAATGTTATCATCTCTGTTACTGCACATACGGATCACTTGATTCCAACGCTTAACTGAATTTTAGTTGTTTTGTCTTTTGCTGATTTTCCCATAAAAATTCTTATGCAGAGAAAAGATATCTTAAAATAGATATTTTTACCACAAACAGACTAAAAGTTGAAGTTGAAGACCTATGTAGAAAAAGTTTCTGAATTGATTCTGAAGGAAAAAATGAGACTTTTTCAACTAGCAGGAATAGACCCAGCTGAAACTGTTGTACCTTTTACTAATGCTGAAATTGCCTCATTGTGGGAAAAGAATGAACATTGGCCAAGAGCTTTCTGTAATTCTTTTTGGGGGAAAAATTATCAATGAATATTACCAGGTAGTTTAAGATGGCTTCTGTAATTTAATGCCATTAGTGATGAAAAAGAAGAAAAGAAAATAGTCAAATAGAAATTGACAAGAAAGTAGTACTGCCCTAGCAAGGGTCACTCTACTTACCTCTTTGTCCTTCTTCAAGCTCTGTAACAGTTTGCTTGCTTGTGATTGGCTATGCTCTGGCCCCTGGCTTCATTAATTTTAAGAGAGTCAGGAAAGCTTAAGTGTTAAGTAACTTCTCTTCTATCCTAAACCAAGCTGTAGTTCCAGTACATAGAGCAAAATGGAGAATGGACATTAGGTGGCAACTTATAATCTCTACCTACTCTTTGTCATCTATTCTCTTTAGTTATAATTTTCTCACACATAAAGAGTGATAACAGGATTAAAAGTATTACAGTGCCTGAATGGCATTAATGTTTAGTATATGTTAATTAATGTAGTTGTTATTGGTATTATTACTATCCTTGCTCTTTTGAGTGTTTCATATTTTCTGGAAAGACAAGAGGAGTAAAAAAGTATGTAAATGGTAGTAAAATTCAGTATAAGTTTATAACTCTACATCAACAGAGTAAATGGTTTTATAGATATGAGCACAGTTCATCAGGAAGGAGATTTAGTTATGCTGTATAAAGTAGATGGAATATAAAAGGAAGAGCAATTAGGTGTCCTGAAATTTCTTCAATAGTACTTTTCAGAAAAATCCTTTTAATGCCTGTAGTTCAGTGTGCTGAAGATAATTGATTTACATATTGCCATTTGGGAGAATCATTATATTTGCATTTTAAGTCAGCAACCAGCTGTTTTGCAGTAGAGAAAAAAGGAAATGATTGTTTTTCTATATGGATCTTCTTTTTCCCCCCCTGCTCTCCTCAGTGAAGCAAAGTAAGCAAAGTTGCTTCTTTCAAACATAGAAAGATTTTCAAAAGCGGTCCACAGGAGTGTGACTAAAATGAACCCACCAGAAACAGGTAACATATACTTTTCTCCTCATAAATAGATCTGCCTAGAGCTAGACCATGCAGCAAGTGGCAGCATTAGCATCACCAGATGCTTGTTAGAAGTGCAGGTTGTCAGGGTGCTGGAGCAGAGTGAATATCTGATCAGTATGTTCTAGTGATTTATTTGGTAACAATTTGAGAAGTATTAATATATAGCCCTTTTCTGCTCCACTCCCTCAGTCAATAACATTTGGGGGAAAAGAAAGCATTAACCCATTAAAATTAACCACAAATGCACATGGAGTTTTAGGAGACTTCAGGGTAACAGAGCGCTCAACAGCAAGCACATTTGAGCAATAAAATTGTGAGACAACATGATAGAAGTCTCACTGAAGACAACAATTGTGTGTTCTAATATTCTCCCTCTCCCCTACCCTGAGAAGCATATCACTCCCTCTGGAATCTTTCAGCATTAACTATAACTATATTGTCCTCCTACTAAACTAAAGAAGTCTTTCATATTACATGCAACTTTCACCTAGACCTGTTCACTAACATAGGCAACTTCCTAAACTCCCTGGGAGGATCCTGTCTTTTAGAGAAAGTTTATTCATTATGAATAGGAGAGATTCTAGGTCCTCTTTCACAGAAGAAAGACTATTTCTTTCTACTTCACTTGTGTTAATTTCAATCTAAGTTTCTCCAAAAGAAAACATTTAGATTGCTCTCTTTCATTTTCACAATTTTATTTTAGTATGACAAAATAAATTTTAAAAAGTATTTGAACTAGCACCTATTAACCTAAATAAAAGTCCAAGATGGGTTATTGCAGAGTATTCTCCTGTGTACTGTTGACTGTCTCTTCCCTCCCTCTATAACTTAGATACCTTTAACACCTGACTTTCCTGTGTGCACACATTACATGTGACTAACATGTAAACTAAGAGAGGCATCCAGTACATTATTCTAACTTCTTTTATAGGGTAAAAAGTTTTATCTTTAAGAAACTCATGACACATTTAGAAACATCTGTTCACAGTAGCATCCACCAATGAAAGTACATCAGTTAGCCATAAGCATCTGATACAGAAAATATGATCCTAATGTAATGTGGAATGTTTTACTGTACATTGTGAATATGCTTTACTATCAAGCAGAGATAAAGGAGAAGGGCAGAGTAAGGCAGACTCTGCAGGCTGCCATCCAGAAGGCAAGTTGTAATGGGACACAAATAAAGCCACAGGGCTATGTAGCAATATATAGATTAATAAAAAAATAGGTGGAAATAAGTTATAAGAACTTGTTGATAATGAGCCTGAGCCATAGGACAGTTTATAATTAATATAAGTCTTTGTATGATTACTTAAGACTAAGTGGCTACAGATTCAGACCTTGTGGCTGGGCTGGACCAGACACTTCAGAATACACTAATGGAAAAAGAAACTTTTGTATGTAGAAACCAAAGATCTAGGTTAAAAATCAGTCAGGATACCAACTGGGAAGCATAGGCAAGACATTCAGACAAGAGTAACCTGTTTTTAGTGTAGGCAACACAATCCTAGTCCTGAGTGTAGGTCTCTGTGATATCAACTGTGTGTGGCTGAAGAAGGTAACAATGTTTTGAACTAGGAGAATGCCTAGTATGGAGCTGAGAAGCTTGACTAGATGGGAAATTTGTTGGCCAGGCACAGTTTGAGCACAGCCTACAGAAATATCTATAAAGCACTTGAATACTTTGTAAAATGTTTGTGCTTTCTTTGGATGTATATGAACACATTTTCTAGGACTGTAGAAGCTTCACACTGAGTTCTGAATTCACTGACTATTCCACTAGAAGTAAGTAAATCAATCAGAGAAAATTAAATTATAATATTTAAACTATAATGATGGACTATAATTGATCACATCTTGAAATATCTCATTGCCCATACTTGTATATATTTTTTAAAAAATTAACAGGGTAAAATTGTTTATTCTGACCTATCTAGTTCTATGAGGTTTTATACTTTCATTGAGTTGATTAATGTGGTGGCTACCTTTTGCCAACTTTACACAAATTAGAGTTGTCTGGAAACATCAGCTGAGGAATGGTCTCTATCCTTATCTAGTGGGCATGTCAGAGGGGTGTTTTCTTGATTATTGATATAAGAAGGCCAAACCCACTATGGGCAGTACCATTGAGGGCAGGTGGTCCTGGGTTGTATAAGAAAGCAAGATGAAGAAGCCGTGGAGAACAAGGCAATAAGTGTAATTTATCTTTGGCTTCTGCTTTGCTGCTTGCCTTTAGGTTCCTGTCTTGAATTCCTGTCTACCTTCTCTCAATGAAGGGTAATTTATAGGCTGAATAAACCCTTCCCTACCCCCAATTTGGTTTTGATCTTTGTATTATCACAACAAATGAAAGCAAACTATGACTGCGACCATCACTAAACAAGGATGTAGAACCATTTTGTAACTATTTCACACTTCTTGGGTTAGAGCTCTAGATATCTCTTTAGGAAAGACAATGCTCCTTACCTTACACTGGACCCTCCTACTACTTTCATGAGGACCATGCTTATGCCTACAATATGCTTCATTCATACTACCTGCTGTGCACATGTCTTAGGAATGCATATAAAATAAGGAGATCAGGGCCACCATGAAAAAATTATAGTAAGGTCTCCTGGTATTACACTGCCGATGAACACCATTGATGTGCTATCAAGGGATCTTGTCTTTAGGCTATTATCACATTTGCATGGTGAGTTGACTGAACTTGGTTATAGATACTTTTTGAAAGAAAGATGTGATTTACAGGCCTACTGGTAATATTCTCCTATCAATTAAAAGATGTATTTTTCACTTGTCAGTTTTGTCAATTAATTTGTAAGTCTTTGATCTATCCTAAATGCCATTTCTACCTTCTGTAACCATATCACTAAATATTTAATAAGTCTATAGCTGCTCTATGCCTTTCTCTCTCTCTCTCTCTCTCTCTCTCTCTCTCTCTCTCTCTCTCTGTGTGCGTGTGTGTGTGTGTGTGTGTGTGTGTGTGTGTGTGTGTGTGTGTGCGCTTGTGTGTGTGTGTGTTGTCATGGCTGAACCCTCTGCCTCATGCATACCAACCATGTGCTCTAATCTACTAAGTTCATCCCTGGTCTCCATGCTATTCTTCCCCCCATTTCTTTAACTAGTTGAACACTGTGATAACTTGGCTTATTTCTTATGAGGGAGGATTACTATCAAGGGGATGAGAGCAGCCTAAACTTTCCTGAGTGTGCCTGAAGCACAGTGTCATTCAGAAACAGAGCACAAAAGGCTTTTGCTTACAAATGTTTTGATCATTTTAAATCTCTCTTACCTAAGGGAAGAATTTTCTTTCAAGGGTTTAAGATAGTCAAATAATTCCATGTTTTAGAGAAGATGTAAGGAGAAAAAAACAAATAATTTTTAGCACTACTAATAGCTGTGTAATTATTAAATCCATCATGAACTTCATGTCCTTTCATGCCAGGAAAAGAGACTAGACTTACAAGACAATAAACAGGATGCTGAAGAAATCTTGAAAGTGAAAAGTGATCATATTATGCAGTTTGCTAGTTCAATGCAAACAAAGTGAAAGTGGGGCTGGAGTAGAATTGTTTTTATCTGGGTCTGGCATTGAGGGGTAGAGCATGTGCTTTACTTTCATGGTGCTATAGTTTCAATCCCAAGGACTCACATCAGAAAGATTTGTTTTCCCTGTATATAAATAAATGTGCACACACACACACACACACACACACACACACACACACACACACACACACACAGGAGAGACAGAGACAGAGAGAGACAGGCAAACACAGACACACACAGAGACAGACAGACAGACACACACACACACATGCACACACTTACCCATATTTACCTACCTACCTAAACACAGTCTTGCTGAAAACTATGCTGATTACAATGGTAATAAGGCACCTGGGTTTTCTAAACAGTATAGGTCTAAAAAAATTCTAATATTATAGGGCTTTAAAATGTGCTTTAGAAGGAAACAACTCTCACCAGAAAAGTACCAATGTTGGTTATTTCTCATAATTAAAACAAAGCAAACAATGAACTATGTATATTGAATATAATACTTTACTAGCTCCTTACACAGCTCGTTCAATGAACTCCTAATGGCTTTTTAAACTTAAGTTGCTTCTTAAAATGATCTCATTAATTTATAGTGCTAGGAGATCCCTAAGTTCCCCCATGAGAATGTTGCTAAGGGCTAAAGGAAGAAATTCACACACATTCACACCTTCAGCACTGTGTACACTACTCCATGCTCTCTGATAATTGTTTCTTCTTAGACCAGTTGTTTAAGAGAATATATAAAATGTTTTTGAAAATTAATTTTTGTTCACAAATTACATAATTAACTGTTTTGAAATATGCATTTCCTCAGAAAAGATGCCTTAATTGTTTATTCTACAAGCAAATGACCATTTAAATTCATATTAGCTTTTATACTCAGAGAGACTTCTTAGAGAAAACTGTTTCCTTTACAAGCGGTAGTCAGTTGGAGACAGCTTCTTGGTTAGGGATGAGAGCTTTGTTCACTTCCCCATACAAAGCACACTTAAGGGCAGGCCCCATGCCCAGCAGTAGAAGACAAACAAGAGACAAACTCAGTCATAATTTAGAGGGTTTTTGTTGTTCTTTGATTATATATCTATTTATTTTTACCATACTGGTCTCTTACTTGTATATTATGTTCCCAATTTGGTGGTTTTGTATATGTGTGTGTGTTTGTGTGTGCGTGTGTGCATGTATGTGTGTGTGTGTGTGTGCACGTGTGTGTGTGTGTGTGTGTGTGTGTGTGTGTGTGTGTGTGTGTATACTCGCATGTATGTGTTGTTCTCTTTTTGTATCCATCTTGTTAGAGTGTATCTTTTTATAGGTAAATTGAGTTCATTAATATTAAGAGATACTAATGACCAATGATTGTTATTTCCTTTTTAATTTTGGTGGTGTTCATGCCTTTTCTTCTTTTTAAATTCTGATAGATTTATTTGTTGATTTCCGAAACATAGAGAGAAAGAAGTTATGAAGTTGGATGGGTGGGAAGGTATGAGAATCTTGGATAAATGAGGGAGGGAAAATTATGATCAGAATATAATGTAGGAAATTTTTTTCCAACAGAAATGGCCTTTGTAACAGCCTTTGAAATTTAGTTCTCAAGGGGCACTTACAACCCAGCATCAACACAATGACAGAAGCAATCCAGGAGAGAGTAAGAGCTTATTTTGAACCATGGCTTCAAGAAGTTTCTGTCTATTATGGTAGAAAAGTCAAGGTTACAGAAATGGCTTGGTCTATGGCAACAGGACATGTAGCATTGGTGATACCATGATGGTCAACAAGGAAGCAGAGGGAATACAACCAGAAGCAGAGCTAGGTTGTAACTGTCAAAGGCCTATCATCAAAAATCCCCTTCTACCATCCATGCTCTTCAACTTCCAAAAGCTATCAACATCAATCTAGATTAGGTGTTCAAATACCTTGGTTTATGTGTGATATTGTAGATTCAAACCATAATAATGTATCCTGCCTACATAGACTTATTGTCAGCTCCTCAGAAAAAAAATTTCATCATTTCTGTTGTTCAGCTAAATTTACATTCAGTCCAGCTGCTCCTAAATATGTGCTTATAGCAAGACAAATTCTAGTCTCAGCCTTAATCAGAGAAGCCTCTCTTCCCAGTGAACAATAGTCAGTGTAAAAATACATGGCTGTACACAGAATAAATGGCGGATGAGTGTTGTGCTCAGAACTAAGGAAAACATTTATAATGACCTCACTAAGGTTCAGGGAACTTTGCAGAAGAGGGAGTGGCAGAATGTGACAAGAAGGACCAAGAAAAGTCTTCCTTGGGGAAAGACACAGTTATTCCAGCCATGAGCTGACAGCAGCTGTGGTTATCTATGTGAGAATTGGACCAAAAAGTCAGACACAAAGGAGAAGGGGATGCTGCCCTCACAGCTGAACTATATTCTACTGATAGATCCAGGGAGGAAGAATCATTGTTATCAGTGGTGTATGCATCAGTGACCTCACCAGGCTCCAGTGGATAGTTTTAACATAATACTCACATACAAATGACCATGGTTTCAATAAATAAACCACAAAAGAAAACATGCTGTTTTGATTCTGAAAAGGAACAGCAAGGGATAAAGGGAGAGAGTTGATAGGAAAGAAAGGGAGATAGGAGAGAATATAGGGAAGATAATAATCGGAGCATACTATGTACTTATATGAAATTACCAAAAATAAAATTAATCAATAATAAAAGAAAACTACATTTAGCCAACTTCTAGAATATTAGTAATCTTAAACATTATTGAAAATCTTGGTCAATACTATTCAAAAGCCCCAAGGCAATTTCTTAGTGATAATGCAGTCATATAGTCAAAAGGTACATTACATACTGCCAATACACAATAGAATAGAATTAATACTTCTATTCTAGAGAAGAATAATGGAGAAATAAATATCAAAGGAAGATCAGACCAAAAGCCAGCCAGACAAACAGGAATTTTTATAGCTTCATGTACAGCAGTAGTATTATAAAGTAGCATCATATGGACCACAATAGGTTTGGGAACAAAACCTTATGGCTCTGATATATGGAGTACACATGGCTTCTTTTTTGGAGTGGTACACTTGATATCTGCAACATTTCTGGGAAGATCTTCCATGTTTATGATATGACTAATCTCCTAGAGTCTCCATTCTAACTTTACTGTCAAATCTCCATGTACCAATTGCTTGAGATCTCTGGGCAGGGCATCTGACACTGCTACATAGTAGCTAGCCTAGGCGGAATTCTTTTCTGAGTTATGAAAAAAAGTAGCAATGGATGATGCCAAACTCTGTTGCCAGCAACAAATATTGAGACAAACATTATGCAAAATAACAGTGGTAGATTAAATTCTAAGACGATCATTAAATATCCCAATTGTGTATTTGCCATATTTTATCCCTTGCCTTTTGAGAGTAGCAATATGGTGAAAATATAATAATTTCATACCTATAAGTAGGCTGCATCGCAAGACAAAGGGAAAAGATTTTAAGATTTTTGAAGACTAGAGTCTAAAATCCACTAACTTTGGAATAATCAAAAGGCAGATTATCCATAGTGGGATTGACTTTCACACATGTATTTGAAATAAACTAGACCCTTCCTAAATATAAAATTGAACCAACAGGCAGCTGGAAAGTTTGGGGATACTATGAGGGCAAAGTCCTAAATCAAGATTTACATCAGTTCTAAGCTGAGTCTGAGACTTATCTCTATTATGCTCCTGTCAACTTGAAGAGTCTTGAGTCATTAGGAAAAAAGATTTTTAGTGAGAAGTCATCTACATTAGAGTTATCTGTTGGCATGCCTGTGGGGAACTTTAGATTGTTAACTGATGTAGGAAGACACAGACTGTTGTCTGTACTAGTTCTTTGGCGAGGCATCATCAGTGGTGTAAGAGATGGCAAAACTAGCTAAGAGCAAACAAGTAAAGAATGAACAGGAAGGCCTGCATGTACTGGCTTCTCCCTACCCTTGGTTACGGTATGATGTGACTTGGGGATGGGGTTTCTACCCTTGTTCCCTCACAGTGAGGGACAATAAACTGGAGCTGTAGGTCATACAAACCCTATTTGTTTACCCTATAAAGATGTGTCTCTATTTAAGGTGCTTTCTGATTGATTTAATAAATAGCTGTATGGACAATAGCTATACATGAAGAAGTTAGGCAGGATTTCTGGAGACAAGAGAACTCTGGAAAAAAGAGAGAAAGGAGATACCAGTGAGACTTTGAAGAAGTCAGAATATGGTACAGAGTGGAGAAGACAGAGCCATGTGGCAGAACATAGGAAAATAGAAGGAGGTTAATTTCAGTTATACAAGCTAGTTGGGAACAAGCCTAAGCTAAATGCAAAACTTTTGCAATTAATAATAAGTTTCCATGCCATTATTTGGAGCATGGTTATTTAAAGATAGTCTGACAATAAAGCTAGATATAAAACCATTTCTTCTCTAAGCTACTCTTCATTTGGCCATTTTATCACAGCAAACAGGAGACAAGAACAATCTCAGAGCTCAATAGACACAAAACTTGAAGCTTTTTCATTGCAATAGTAGAAAACAACAAAATAGCTGCCTTAATAGATTCTGGGTTAAGGAGAAATCTGGTACTAGGAAGCTGTCCAAGGACCCAGATGCCTCTAGCTAAGGCTCCAACCGATAGTGGAGAGGGTACCTAAACTGGCTTTTCTCTGAAATCAAATTAATGACCACCCTAATTGTCACTATAGAAACTTCATCCAGCAACTGATGAAAGTAGATGTAGGGATCCACAGCTAAACACTGGGTCAAGTTCCCAGCCCAGCCAAGAATAGGAAGAGATTATATGAACAAACGGGTCAGGATTATGATGGAAAACCCATAGAGAGAGCTAATTCGATCTACTGGGAGATCACTGACACTAGATTGACAGGTAGGGACCTTCATGGGACCAAACTAAGCCCTTTGAATGTGGATGACAGTTGTTTGGCAGGGCAGTTTATGGAACCTCTGGCAGTGGGACCAGAACTCTAATGCATGAACTGCCTTTTTGGAGCTCATTCCCTATAGAGGGATACTTTGCTCAGCCTTGATACTGGAGAGAGAGGCTTGATATGACAGACTGTATTGACTCCCCACGCCTTAAATTCTCTGTGGAGTGGATGGGGGAGTGGATGGGGGAGGAGCTGGGATGTGACTGGGACAAAAAGAGGGAGGGGGGAAAAGTGGTTGTTATGTAAAAAAAAGAACTTTTAAATAAAAAAAGGTGTGGATTCAACACCAACCTCCTTTTCTGCCATTGATTTTTAAGAATATTTCATTAATATTTCTACCTCTCCTAAAAATCTTCTCACTTTTTTGTTAAGTCAGTTTACTGTGCGACCTGAACAATTTAAAATACATTATTACCCAGAATAACCTATCATAGAATTAGTAAGAGTAATAAAGTGATAATAAAATAAAAAAGTAATTAAGTTCTACAGCAGACCAATAAAGAACCATCTTACAGGCATAAGATTATCATGGGCACCTTCTATGTTTCCTTTCCATGAACACAGAGCTGGAAACCACTTGAACCCAGAGCCAAGCCCAGATCTCGTAATCTCTTCCCTAACATTCCTTCCTCTAGCTTTCACACTGACCAGCCCCAAATGAAGAGGGAACAGACGACAATGTGGGACTCATGAAGGTGCTGAAGACTGCAGAACTGAAAAACAGGATCCAAACCAGGAAAGAAAGCAAACAAAAACTCTTAAATTCTTGAGATGTTCTTATCATCTTCCCCATTTCGCATCAGAAAGTCGAAGGGGGGCTTAATGTCTCTCTGACAAGCTGTTTTATAGCCATAGTGAGTGCTCACACACCTCCAGATGATTTTGTTTGCTTTTTTATTTTTTATAAGACTGTTTATCCGACTCTGTCATTTAAACTTGAGGTTGCAGTGTTGGGGCAATGTGTGATGGTTCTGTGCTAGGCCTTTATGGCATACTTGAGGCAACAGCTTAAATTAATGAAACTTAAAAACTGAGTACTGATACAGAAAGGTTATAAAAGAAAAACTAGAAAAGCATGTGCTATACTTAATGAGAGGGAAAAAGTTATTTTGTTAGCAGAATCTGATTTTCACACAATTTCCTATTTCTCAGTCTTATGTTGTTCAAAAATCGAAAACGGCATTTGGTTTACTACAGGGTATGAAGATTTTACTCTTTGGTATTTCTTGCTGGACTACTTAATTTTGATTTTATATGTACATAAAAGAAGATTAGAGAAAGCAGACGCAAAGCTAGGCAGGGGAGTCAGTAGAAATCCCACAGGTTTAAATACTTTTTAGATAAAAACCTCTAATCCACCTAAGTCTTAATCCTTGGTAAAATTTACATCTCTTCCGTTCAATTTTCCTTAAGTATATGGTGGTTTGTGAATATTACAATGGTTCCACTGGGTGGCAGGATGGGAGGTAAACTGAATTCTCTGGGTCTGCTATGCAAAATAGGAATGCACATCCTTAGGAGCCATATAGGACAGATCCAGTTACTGACTACAGTTAAGGGTGCACTCTTGTTCTTTCCTGAGACTGTCTGGGAAGCATAACTGTAGGGTGTCATTTTTGTTCTTTTGAATATGAAATAGTTCATTTTCCTTTAGATAATCCTTGATAATCTCTTTTCTTGCATGCCTTTCAAAAACTAAAAGGAGCTGCAAAAGTAAAATAGAAAAAAAAATGCTCTATGTATGTTGAAATTCAAGTCAAAGGGAAAACCATGATGTTATCTGTTTTGGTTAATTTTTCTAACACATTTTTTTTTAATGGGAAATATCTCCTTATCTCCCTTTTTAGTCAGAATGACATCTTATTTTTGTAAAACAGCAATCGAGAAAACAATGTTTATGATTTTGTAAAGTTTAATATGTGTAACTATAATTATGCATAATAAAAAATCAACTATGATATTGGAAATTCACTCATTTGACAGTATTATTTGATAAAATATTTATCATATTTAATGGCATATAATAAATATTTGAGTTTCAAATTATCATTACTATGAATATAAGCTATTGTACAAATTACTCCCAGTTATTTTTTTTTTGAATGTCATTTTTAGTTTCCATATGTGAAGAATTTTGAGGCTTTTGCGGTGACTTCTACCTTGGGTCTCCCAGAAGGAGAATCAATCAGGAGAGAGGTAGACTGTGAGAAGGACCTGTACCAAGATGGCTGTACACTGATCAGCATGGTGATAGCAGCTCTTGGTTGGAGGTCCTCTGTTCCTCAGCACCTGGGCTCTCTCCCAGGGCTGTGAGAGTATTTGAAAAACAGACATCTCACTTCTCTAAGAACCATTTTCCAAGAATGTGGGAGATTATGGTGTTACATTGTAAATAATTGTCCCACCCACTGGTTTAATAAAAAGCGCTGATTGGCCAAAGACAGGCAGGAACTATGGACGGGGCTACCAGACTAAGAGAACTCTGAGAACAGGAAGCACAGAGAAGAATGCCAGAGAAAAACCGGAAGAAGCCGAGGACAACCATGCTGTTATGAGAAAAGGTACCGAGCCACATGGCTGAACAAGATAAGAGAGATGGGTTAGATGAAGGGTAAAAAGCTAGCAAGTTATATGACTGAGCCTTAGGCCGATCAGCCTAAAACTACTGAAAGTGTCTGTATGTCTCTGCGGGTCTGTGGGTCTGTGGGTCTAAACCTTGAGGTTAGGCCCAAAAGTCAGGGCCAGAAACCTCTTACTACACAAGAAAGCCATATGAAGGCTATAATATTTTGTAACCAAATCTTAAAATGCATATACAATGAATTTGAAAGTGTTCAAGTCAGCCTTCCTTAATATGGGAGCATTCCCAAAGGTGTAAGAAGGAGTGTGGGTCCGGGAGCAGTCTTGAAGACTATGCCTCCATATTCAATTACAAAAGAAAATATAAATTCAAAAATTTTTATTCTGGTTTTAGGGCTGACTACTTGGTTCTCAGTAGCCAATGAGGAAGCTCATCTTTCGGGAGGACTGCTTCTCCTGTTCTCAGTATTGCTTAGTTGACCTTAGTTCTTTATAGATGGGGCCATGTGAGATTTCCCTTGCAGGAGCTGAGGAAGCCTTCAGTGAGTACGTGAGAAACAAATAGAATCCTGAGTGACTGTGGAAGACGTTGATGGCATTCTGAGAGCATGTGCACAGCTGACATGAGCAGATATGTCAAGGACTCAGATGGTAAAGGCTTCCTTGGGCAAGGCTCAGAGGGATGACAAAGCCTTTCTAAATGAGTGCAGATGCCAATGATGTTTGTAGACACCACCAACCACAGTTTCCACAGCCTGAGACTTCTCCCTCAGAGACCTATGAAGATTAATTAAACCTGCCATCTTGTGCAAAAGTACCACTAACATGCCTCTTGATTCAGCTGTAGCTAGTAAATCTGCTGCCTTGATTCAGGTGTATAAATAAACTCTGAGTTTCTGAGCTGTATTCAGTGTCCTCCAGGAGAGTGTACGTGGCAGGCCTGATCCCATCTTATTTGTGCAGGTGTCTGTGTGTCTGTCCTGTCTTTCTTCTCTCATCAGACCAATCTCTGAGCTGTGCAGAGCATGACATTTCCCCTTACCTGCTAGTGATGACCATTTTCAGGTCTTGACTAGGTATGAAGCCTCCCTGTCATTTCTAGGATAAAATCTCACGTCAGACTTCCTGAGCTGCTGGCTCTTTCAATCTTCCCATTCTCATTTTCTTGATGCTCTCTGAACATTAAGAGCCAGGAGGTTATTTGTTTGTGTTTTTGTAGATGTACCAACTAGACATGTAATGGGTAATAACAACTAAAGAAATGGGGCCATAATTCCAAGAAAGAATAAATGGGAGAAATAAGAAAGTTTGAAGAGGAAAGGGAAGGGGGCATAATATCATATTTTAATTAATTAAAAAAATAAAAACCACTGTCCAAAAAAGACTCTCCCTATAGCCCATTATAGATAAACTACATTTTATTATTACTTAAATATCTTTATTCTGTCTTTCACTGATATTTTATCTAGTGTTAACAATTATATTTAATATCATTTTTCATCATATTTGAAATTTTGGTGTAATTTTAGAGTAAATCTTTGATAAGACTGTTTTCCTATTCTATATGGGATCTCATGTCATCTGATATGTATGTCTAATGTAGGAATGTCTTTCTGTATACTGTGAATACCAATCTTTAAATAAAGAAGCTGTTTTGGCCCATGACAGGCACCATAGAAAAAGTAGGAGGGGAAATCACAACGTAGGTAGGAGAAGCAAGGCTGAGTCAGACAGACTGAGACAACTGTCCAAGAAGAAGCATGTGAGGAACACAGGTGAAGCACGGGCCACGTGGCAGACAGATAAATGAAAATGGGTTGAGTTAAGATGTAGGAGAAAGCTAGCAATGTGCCTGAGCCATAGGCCAATCAGCATGAACTTAATATAAGCATCTGAATCATTTTGGGGGCCTGAGCAGTGGCAGGCGGCTAAGAGGTGTGGGGTTGCATGTCTGTGGGTCTGAACCTCTGGCCTCCTGGGACCAAGAAACCTATTGTAACATATATCCTTCCTAGGTGAGAATATCCTGTCTGTCACCACATGCACAATGATTTACTCAGGATCCATGTCCATCTGTTTCTAGCTTATTGGATAATATTCTGTAAAGCAGCTTTCAAACTACAATTAACAGCAGTTTCTTCACAATTTGCCATAGACCAAGACTTTTATAAAACACAATAAAATTGCTCATTAAAAACAGTGAACTAGCCATTCTTGTGGAAGTAACTATGATCTGATTATATTTAAGGCCCACTCTTTGGGGTGAAATCTATACCCTGATACTGTTTTGGAGACTAAGAACCAGAGACCAGATAGCCCAGAAACCTAGAGTCAAGCCAAATACTACTGGCCTTTAAATAAATGTGGAAATAAAATGACTCCTAGTGATATTCTGTTGTACTCATAGGCCAATGCCTTATTTAACCACTCTCAGAGAATCTTCTGCAGCTGATGAGCACCAATACAGAGACCCACAGCTAGACATCAGAGAGAGAGAGAGAGAGAGAGAGAGAGAGAGAGAGAGAGAGAGAGAGAGAGAGAGAGAGAGCTTGGAATTTGAAATATTTTCTCTGAATGTGATATGTGATGTCTCCAAATCTCCACCTGGGTCTGCCCCAGGTCCTCTGCATATATATTATTGTAGCACAAATTCTAATTGGTCTTAATAATAAAAGCAGGAGTCAGATATTGGAGTAAATGCTAAAATATCAGAGGAGCCAGTCACTAGAGAGACTTCTTACCTTTACTGAATCCTCAGGCCAAGGGGTTAAGAGCTTATCTTTATGAATCCTCAGACTGAATGAGCAGAGATCCTTTCTCTACCCACTTTATATTCCTGTTTTCACCTCCCTAATGCTGGGATTAAAGGTGTGAGCCACCACTGCCTGGTCTCTAAGGTTTACTAGTGGCTGTCTCCATCTGCCCTTGATCTTCAGGCAAGCTTTGTTAGAACACAAACAAAATATCACCACATATTATGACTTCCAGTTTTGTAATTTTTAGAAACTCCTGACCAGTTGGAATCCATCGTCCATTTTTCCAGACTTCAGTCCCTGTTCAGGCTCCGCTATAAGCTGTTACCTGTATCGTGAGTGTTGGTTTATATTTTAATAAATATCAAACTTGTACTGGTGCCTTCTAAGCAAAACTCTGCTACATCTGGTGCCCAATGTGGTTCTAAGTAAAACTCCGCTACACCTGATTGTGTGAATTAGTGGGTATGTGACTCTTGGTATACTCTTGGGCTTGTTTCCTTCTTTGTTTGCCTTGTCAAGCTTTGATGTGATGATTTGTTTTATCATATTAAACTTTTAGTTTCGTTATGTTATGTTGTTACCTCTTGGAAGCCTGTCCTTTTCTAATGAGATACAGAAAGGGATTCGATCCAGATGGGAGGGTAGATGGGGAGGGAGTGGAAGGAACAAGGGAGGGTAAACTCTAATCAGGATATATTATATTAGAAAAGAATCTGTTTTCAATAAAAGGAAAAAACAATGAGCTAACTAAAATAGTCTGATTATGATTATGTTCAACTGACTTAAGATTGCTCTGTCAAATAGATCAAATGTTCCTAAAAAGACACGTTTTTATTTCAGAGCTCACCTGCTCATGGACGACTAACAAACAATCCAGATGTATCCTTGATTTATAGAATGTACCTTAGCATGGCTGGAAAGCTAAAACTACATTAACTAGACTTTGTTACAACGAAGGTTTTGCTGTGATATTTCTGTCAAGCAACAAAAGTGCCCTTGAGGTATGTAGGAGCAAGGAATAAAAATGAACCCATATTTCTGCCTAGGGGACCAGCTTCAAGCAGCACAAAGCTCAAAGAGAATTTATGGAGTCACCGAGTACTAGACATTTTTATCTGAGGGGGTTAAGGAAAAAAGACACGGGCTCTCTTGATGGTTTTCTTAAGACCTTTCCTCCATTCTTCTTTTGCATTCTCTATTCTTTATTTTCCTGGTTATTTATTTCTATCATTTTTGATGTTTTCCTTCTAACTCATTTTAGTTATTCCTAACTACCTCTATTCTTTCCCTTATATCTTTTTAAGCCCAATACAAATCTTTCAGACTATATAAAAATTACAATGTGGTTATGTTCTGTTTTTCACAAGTTAAAAAAAAAAACAGCACGTTTTTCATATCTGTTACATGATTTAACATTCTATGTATTGCAGGTGAAAAACAGATTATCCCCCAAACCCATGTCCATTATACCCAAGCAACTTGTTATAGATTAATAGAGTGTAAACAAGAAAGATATTCTTTTCAGTCAGGTCTTTTACTGGCAGGCTATGTTTTGCAGTTACAAAGAAAGGGCTAATTATTTAATTACTTATATTGAAATGTAATCTTAGAAAGAATATTAAAGGAATCTTAAACTTTAATACACGAAAAATAGTCAGCTCTACTTTAAATCTTTAGAGTACATGCCCACTCATCAATAGATTTTTATAATAGCAGATTGAGCGCAGAAATGGGTATAAGGAAGTAATCATCACCTTTCGTCCTCAGTAAATTCTAGCAAGAAAGGTATGTCAGCTAGTGATAATTGGGCTGCTTTCTTGTTCTCTGACCTTAATGAATTCTTCATTCAACCATATGTCTTTCTAAAACTCCAGTTGACTTCTTCAGTATTTCACCTCAAAGCTATTTGACAAAAACATCTTAGTCTAACTTTAAGCTATTTCCAAAGTTTTGTTTCAGCTATGATGCAAAACCTGTGAACACATCTCCCAACTTTAAGATTAAAATTTAAACTATCTGGGCTTCTGGGCTTTAGTTCTTTTTCTTAATCATTCAGCTAAGCCATAGATAGTTTATATAGCTCCTTAATAGAAACTTATGTATTCCAGATGTGTGACACTTTATTTTTTTAATCAAAATTCTATTTAAATTAACATTATTATTATCAGTTAGACAGTATAGCTTAGGAAGTAATCATCTTCATAATATTCCACAGGTAAAAATGCCCAGTAGAACTGGATGCATCCATAAGATAGAGACACTATGTAACACACAGGGGAGGGGGGATCTCCCCACATTCATTCACAGCAAACGGAAAGGCGCAGCAGAAGCAAAGACATTCTGAGGTCTGGTCTTGGCGCCTTGCTTATCCAAGATTCACCCATCAGTGATTTGCCTCCTGAAGGGCTGACACCCTGAAGTTAGTTGTCACTTGTCTTGTTCCTCCAACACTGCCACCAGCAAACCTAAGATCATCAAACAAGTATGAGTGTCCCACAAAATTACTGAGACAGAGGAAGACAACGATCATGATTCTGCATATAAGTCGTATCTACAAAAGCGGAATTGAGAGAGAGACAGAGAAAATGGTGATATTGATGAGCTGGGTAATATACAGATGAAATGAGAGCTGCTGGACATGAAGCCTTATTGTAAATGGTTTGTCCATTAAGACTCCCTTGGATAAAACTAAAATTTTATTTAAAAATTGTCATCCATTGGTAATAATTTCTGGGTTAGGGATGGATACATGTGTCCACTTATTTCAGCTCTAGGAATGGACCATGCAGGCCCTCTACATGCCTCTTACTCTGTCCATATGGGCATCTCTTACTCTGCGTCCACATGGACATCTCTTACTTTGTGTCCAATGGGCATCTCTTACTTTGTGTCCAATGGGCATCTCTTACTTTGTGTCCAATGGACATCTCTTACTCTATCCATATGGACATCTCTTACTCTGTGTCTATATGGGCATCTCTTACTCTATCCATATGGGCATCTCTTACTCTATCCATATGGGCATCTCTTACTCTGCGTCCATATGGACATCTCTTACTCTGTCTATATGGCCATCTCTTACTCTGTCTATATGGCCATCTCTTACTCTGTGTCCAATGGACACCTCTTACTTTGTGTCCAATGGGCATCTCTTACTCTGTCTATATGGGCATCTCTTACTTTGTGTCCAATGGGCATCTCTTACTCTGTCCATATGGGCATCTCTTACTCTGTCTATATGGCCATCTCTTACTCTGTCCATATGGGCATCTCTTACTCTGTGTCCATATGGACATCTCTTACTCTGTGTCCAATGGGCATCTCTTACTTTGTGTCCAATGGGCATCTCTTACTTTGTGTCCAATGGGCATCTCTTACTCTGTGTCCATATGGGCATCTCTTACTCTGTGTCCAATGGGCATCTCTTACTTTGTGTCCAATGGACATCTCTTACTCTGTCCAATGGGCATCTCTTACTCTGTCCATATGGACATCTCTTACTCTGTGTCCATATGGGCATCTCTTACTCTGTGTCCATATGGACATCTCTTACTCTGTGTCCAATGGGCATCTCTTACTCTGTGTCCATATGGACATCTCTTACTCTGTGTCCATATGGACATCTCTTACTCTGTGTCCATATGGACATCTCTTACTCTGTCCAATGGGCATCTCTTACTCTGTCCATATGGGCATCTCTTACTCTGTGTCCATATGGGCATCTCTTACTCTGTGTCCAATGGGCATCTCTTACTCTGTGTCCATATGGGCATCTCTTATTCTGTGTCCATATGGACATCTCTTACTTTGTGTCCAATGGACATCTCTTACTCTATCCATATGGACATCTCTTACTCTGTCCATATGGGCATCTCTTACTTTGTGTCCAATGGGCATCTCTTACTCTGTGTCCATATGGGCATCTCTTACTCTGTCCATATGGGCATCTCTTACTCTGTCCATATGGACATCTCTTACTCTGTGTCCATATGGGCATCTCTTACTCTGTCCATATGGGCATCTCTTACTCTGTGTCCATATGGGCATCTCTTACTCTGTGTCCATATGGACATCTCTTACTCTGTCCAATGGGCATCTCTTACTCTGTCCATATGGACATCTCTTACTCTGTCCATATGGGCATCTCTTACTTTGTGTCCAATGGGCATCTCTTACTCTGTGTCCATATGGGCATCTCTTTCTCTGTCCATATGGGCATCTCTTACTCTGTCCATATGGGCATCTCTTACTCTGTCCATATGGGCATCTCTTACTCTGTCCATATGGGCATCTCTTACTCTGTGTCCATATGGGCATCTCTTACTCTGTGTCCATATGGGCATCTCTTACTCTGTCCAATGAGCATCTCTTACTCTGTCCATATGGACATCTCTTACTCTGTCCATATGGGCATCTCTTACTCTGTGTCCAATGGGCATCTCTTACTCTGTGTCCATATGGACATCTCTTACTCTGTGTCCATATGGGCATCTCTTACTCTGTGTCCATATGGGCATCTCTTACTCTGTCCAATGGGCATCTCTTACTCTGTCCATATGGACATCTCTTACTCTGTCCATATGGGCATCTCTTACTCTGTGTCCAATGGGCATCTCTTACTCTGTGTCCATATGGACATCTCTTACTCTGTCCATATGGGCATCTCTTACTTTGTGTCCAATGGGCATCTCTTACTTTGTGTCCAATGGGCATCTCTTACTCTGTGTCCATATGGGCATCTCTTACTTTGTGTCCATATGGGCATCTCTTACTTTGTGTCCATATGGGCATCTCTTACTTTGTGTCCAATGGGCATCTCTTACTTTGTGTCCAATGGGCATCTCTTACTCTGTGTCCATATGGGCATCTCTTACTCTGTATCCATATGGGCATCTCTTACTCTGTGTCCATATGGACATCTTACTCTGTCCATATGGGCATCAATTCTTTTGCTTTAAAAGGAGCTTGTTTTTCTCAGGCCCTCTATCTCCTCTGGCTCCTAGGCTCTTTCTGCCTCCACTTCTGCAGGGTTACCTTCCCCATGAGGGGAGGAATTTGATAGAGACATCTCATTAGGGTTGAGTGTTTCAAGGTCTCCAACTCTGCTATTGTCTGGCCATGGGTTTTGTATTCTTTCCTGTCTGCTAGAGGAGGAAGATTCTCTAATGAAGGCTGACCAAGTTGCTGATCTGTGAGTATAGTAGAATAATATCAAGAGTCATTTTACTGTAAGTTTTTTTTTCTTTTTACTTATTTATTTTATTACTATTCTTTTTTGAGCAATAGGATTCAGTTTTCCCCTATGCTCCTGGGACATATAGTCTCTTGTTTTTGGTCACTAAAGCAGTGCTGAGTATGGGTTCTATATTATAGAGTGGGACTCAAATCAAATTAGATATTGGATGGTTATTCCCACAATCTCTCTGCTACCAATTGCACTAGTATACTAGTATATATTGCAAGCAGGAGGTTGGACACTATTGTAGATCAAAGAGTTTCTGGCTGGATTGGTATTTACTTTTGTCCTTTGGTAACAGAGTACCTTACTGTACCAAAGATGCTAGAATGTAGGTGCGAAGGCTGTATGCTGGCCCCTGCTTGACTTCTCCATGCTTAATAAGTTGTGTAGGTATTGTCTTCAGGAACGGAGTCTTGTAATTAGTTTGTGGAGAACAACCTATAGTTTTTGCAACAGCCTGAGTTTCCTGGGGGATATTCTTTGGCTCACAACTCAGTTTATCAGGTCACAGTACTGAAAGCTTCATTTGGTGACAAGATATTGCCAGTTGACTGTCACCCCATTATTTAGATTAATTTTACATATGTATTTATTCATTTCTTCTTTAATAACCCCTATCATGTGATAAAGACTACATTAAGGACTTTGTCGTCTTCTTCTTCAGATATGTCACAGTTCTTATGGCCTGCCATGATAGGAATGGTGAGCTCTCATGAAGACTTAGTCCTGACTGTTTTGATTGCTTTTATGCTAGAGCTTAGGCATCTGGATTTAGTAAGATTGTAGCAGGCTTTTTTGAAGCCTTAGCCCTCAAATTATGGTACAGAGACATATTATTATAAAAGCCTGGTGTTAACTTAACCCTTGTTTCTAACTAGCTCTTTTAACTTAAATTAACCCATTTCTGTGTGCTTTCACATGGCTCCTGGCTTTTACATTTTTCCTGCACATCCTACTTCCTCTGTATCCAGTTGGCAACTCTACCTTTCTCGTTACCCATGACCTGTCTCCAGAGGCCCTCCCTAATCTCATTGTGCCTAGCTTTTGGTCATTAAGCTCTGTATTAAGCCAGTCAGTGACACATCTTCACACATGGTAAATGAATATTCTACAACATCACGTTGTAGTTAGAGGTGATGGTATCTGATTTTTGCTGGGTGGGTGTTTAGTTACTTGGTGTGTTGGACAGTTTTATTTTGACTTGACACAAGCTAAAGTCATCTAAGAGGATGAAATATCAATTAAGAAAATGCTTTGCTTCATAAGACTGGGCTGTACATAACCTAGTAGGGCATTTTCTTAATTAGTGATTGATGGGGGAGGGGTGAGTTCATTGTGGGTGGTGCCATTCCTGGGTTGTTGGTCCATGGTTGTATAAGAAAATAAACTGAGCAAGTCATGAGGAGCAAGCTAATAAGCAGCACCCCTTCATGGTTGCTGAATTAACTCCTGCATGCAGGTAAGTTTCCTTGTTTGGGTTCCTGTCCTGACTTCCTTTGCTGATAAACAGTGCTGTGGACATGTAAGCCTAATAAAATCTTTTCTCTCCAACTTGTTTCTGGTCATGGTGTTTTATCACAATAATAGAAACCCTAAGGATATCTGACTTATGCTCTGGTTCTTGGAAGGATATAGTAGCTGGTAGGGAATTCTTCTGGGATCCTGATAGGTGTCATCACTGGTGGTTCCAGGTAACATGTGTTTCTATGTATTTGGAGCTGTCATTTAGTAATGGAGATGGGCTGGGTGGTGTGTGTTGGTCCACAGGAGGCAGAAAAGCAGGACATTCCACCAGCATCAGCTTAGTTCCTTAGACATGGGGGCAAATACAGAGGAGAGGCCACAACACATACTCTCCTTTAGAGCTGGAGGTGGGAGTAGAGGACTGGATTTGGAGGAAAGGACAGAAATTAAAGATCTGAAGCTAGCTGCTTCAGTGGCCTACTTGCTTCTCTGGCGGACTTGGCTTTAGGGTTGCTAAGGAATGCTTGTTGAAGTTGGGGGCTGGGATAACAGGATGAGTGAATAGGAAGCTCTGAGAAGATCAGAGTGATGGGGGCAGAGAGGAAGGGGAGGGTGCAGCATGTTCTGTTACTGAGCTAGGATTAGACTGGGGGACTGGCTTTGGAGAAGGGGGATAAGTCTGCAGTTAACCTGTATGGTTTCCTGGCTGGAGTGGACTGTGCATTCCCAGGGAATACCTGCTTACGTTGGGAGCTGGGATAAAGCATAAGTGGGTGAAAGGGTGGTTGAAAGAAAGATCTGTGTGATCCACTGGAGCTGAGGCAGCCCATAGGAGTTGTTTGATACAGATATGAGGGTAAGACTGGAAATTGGACTGACAATAGGTCTTGGAGCTTTAGCCACTTTAAAATCATAACATGTTCTTTTATTCTTCTAAATTCCTCCATGATATTCTACGTAGTGCTGTAGGTATTGCTAGTGCAATCTGGAGGGACCAACCTCCACCTACCCCTAAATCCTTGTAGAAGAAACACGAAGTCTGAGGAAAGATAACCATATCTTGAAGGAGGCCAGTGCTGAGGCACTCAACTTTATCTTTTCTCTTACTTCCTCTTTTGAACTCAAGATCTATTTTTACCCTCGTTTCTACATTTAACACATTTAAGCTTCCAGTTGGCCCTGAGACCATACCATCTGAATAAATGTGAAACATCCCTGCAATCTGTCCAGGAAAACCCCAGTTCCTTCAGCATGGTAACTATCCCACCTTAGGAACTGACTGCTGTACGCTGTGCCACTGGGACTATTCTGGGTCTGCTGGATTTAACGTTTCTTTTACAAGATGCTAGGGGAATTTTATTTTTAAAGAGTATTATGGAGAAAATTAAAACAAATAAAATAGTTGTTGCCTTCTTGATTTGTTTAACTCATCATGAGGTAAAAGCTAAGCAACATTCTCTAAA
This sequence comes from Phyllotis vaccarum, assembly GCA_033318265.1. Classification (NCBI taxonomy): domain Eukaryota; kingdom Metazoa; phylum Chordata; class Mammalia; order Rodentia; family Cricetidae; genus Phyllotis; species Phyllotis vaccarum. The sequence goes on along the minus strand of JARWLC010000001.1, from coordinate 164,323,940 downwards.
GTTACCCCTTGACCTGGTGTGTGTGTTTGCCTTTTTCATAAAAGTCAGCTAACAATTTTTCTTTCTTCACATTCCTGTCTCTTCCTGTTCTCTCTTCATCTCTGTCTCTCATGGAAAGTTCAGATTTGAAAATTGTTAAATTTGCATTTTTTCTATGTGTTTTTTTTTTGAAAATTCAAATTTATGGAAAGATGTTAAATTTTTTATAAACATGGGCTATTTCTTTTGTTATTTTAATATTAATTTTTTGAGTATTTTTTAATTCCTGGCTTTATTTTATACAGTTATGTATCCTTTCTCACTTATAGACTTTTTATTTTTTTATTTAATTTATTTTTTGTATGCTCATTTTTATTATTTTTTTTATAAAAAAAATGTCTTTTTTATTTATGTATCCCCCTGCTTCCCTTCCCTTCCCTCCTTCCACTCCCTCCCAGTCAGTCTTCCCCTCCCCAATACTCCACCCCTCCCCCAAAAGGGCAAGAAGTCAGCTCAGCATGGCACATCCACTCCAGGCAAGTTTGATTTCCTCATCCCAAAGTCAAGACTGGGTTAGGTGTTCCTCTGAATGGAATGGCCTCCAAGGTGCCAGCCCACCCACAGGAATACAGTCTGATCCCACCCTGGAGGCTCCACATACTGTCCATGCCAATTAACATTTGCCTACCCTTGGAGGGCTCAGCTCCTTTTCCTGATGAAGCTCCACTGGCTGTTCTTGATTCAGTGAGCTTCCCAGAGCTCCAGCCAGCCATCACTGAGGGAATTTCCCTCACAATCCCCATCCTCTTGCTCATACAGACTCTCCTCCCCTGTTCTCAGCTGGACCAGGAGCTCAGCCCAGTCAGTCAGTGCTCAGCCGTGGGTCTCTTCTTCTATCTCTATTCATTGTTGGATGTAGGTTTTGTGATGACACTTAGAGTGGTTATTCATTTGATTCTAGGGGAAAGTCATGTTTAGGCACCCCCCTCCCCTCCACTGTTGGTTGGAGACCTAGCCAGGGACATCCTGTGAGTTCTTGGAGGTTTCACTAGCACCTGGTCTCTTTGGTCTCTTCCCGATCCTACACTGGCTTCCTCTATTGAGCTATCCATCTCTCTCTCTCTTTTTTTTTTTCAGATTTTATCACTGTAAATTGTATTGTGAGTACCAACTTAAGATTTTCTATATGGTGTTATAGTTGGTATTTTTATTGTTATTAATAGTTACTCTGATTCTAAAGCTTTGCATTTTAATAAAAATAATTCTGTGAGAGGATATAATTTTTCCATATGTGATATTTGTATTTTTTGAATTAATTTACTTCTAGTTTATTTTTGGTGCAATCATAGTATATTTCTCATATTACACCGAGAAGCTAACAGTTTCTTCAGTGTCTAACATCTGACAAAAATGTCTGGTATTTTTAAAGGTATTTGCCTAAAACAATGCTTAGTTTAGAGGCACAAAGTATGAAAAATTCTATTTCTTGAATTGTATACCTATTTTGTTTACTTTATCTGCCAGCTCCTCATGTTTCTTCTGTCCTGGCAATTCTTTGGCTGTCACTTGCATATATTTAACCATAACTAACTATAGAGAAACTCAACCAGTTATAGGTTGGACACTTTACTGTCTCATAATGCAATCATTCATTTTGTAAAGCAATCAGCTAAATAAAGAGTTATTTTGCTTAAGATTTCAGGGTACATGTTTCCATAGTCATGTCTAATATTTTTCAAAATAAATAATAGAATTGTTCAAATAAACTAATTTTTCCAGTGTTTTAGTTAGGGTTTCAATTGCTGTGACAAAACATGATATCCATAAAGCAAGTTGGGGAGGAAAGGGGTTATTTGGCTTATACTTCTACATTGTAGCCCATCACCAAAGAAAGTCAAGATAGGAATTTAAACAAGGTAGGATCCTGGAGGTGGGAACTGATGCAGAAGCTATGGAAGGGAGCTGCTTTCTGGCTTGCTTCCTATGGCTTGCTCAACCTGCTTTTTTATAGAAACCAGGACCACTAGTTAATGAAGGGTACCACCCACCATGGGTTGGATCCTCCACCATTTCTCACTAATAGAGAAAATGCCTTGTAGCTAAATCTTTTGGATGCATTTCCTCAACCAAGGCTCCCTCTTTTCTGATGACTCTAGCTTGGGTCAAGTTGACGCACAAAACAACCCAGCACACCAAGGACACCAAATCTCATGAATATGACATTGCAACCAGCATAACTTCTGATGAATGGATATTTTACTGTTTCCTTTGTTTTCATGTAAAGTGTCCCTGAAAGGCAGTGACTCCTGGGGATGGGTAAAAGTAAAAAAGGGTTCTGGAGGTATCGCTAGCTACTTTCTCTAGTTTTCTGAAGTCTTCAAAAATAAATGTAGTTTTAAAATCTTCCGTAGTGTGTTTGTTGAGAGGTGTCATGGCTGACTTAAACTCTACTTGGAATAACAGATGTTAATTTACTTACCAAGAATAAAGGAAAAAACTCAGTATGCTTTTTGTAAAGTGTCTAATATAGATGGCAAAACATTATTAGTCCAAACAGATTTCACATGTTATTTTAAGAAATATTTTACATATACACTGTGTTCAAATATTATGCCTTTGTAGAATATCTTAAAAGTAGTAAAAGGAGAATGTAAGCATTTCCTATGAATCCAAAGTTCTTTATTGTGTTTAATCTATTCTTTGTTCTTTCTTCCTTTCCATTTTTTCTTTCAATATTTATTTTTGGGACAAAGTCTCTGGTATTCAAGGCTGAATTTGAACTCAGTATATAGCCAAAGATGATGCTGAACTTATGGTCTTCCTCCCTCCGCTTTCCTAAGGTTGGGATTACAGGACCATCACCATGTCCATTGTTATAAAGTGCTGGTGATGGAGCCCAGAGCTTTGTACAGGTTAGGCGAGTACACCACAAACCAACATACTTCTCCGGGCCATATTTAATTCTTTTCAGATTTTGGTGAAGTTTGAAAAAGTGCTTAGTTAGTTAAGTGGAGAAACTCTAGAACAAAGTTGTGTAAGATAAAATAACTATTGGTCTGGCACTGGCTTTGGGGCATATTAACATCTCTGAGGGATGATTTCTCATCTTTAAGAAGGAAATAATGAATAATTTTATGATATAATTTTTACAATGAAGTGATTATATAGGTATAACATATGCAATGTTTATAATGTAGCAAGTGTAATTTGTTTATTACTACTTAATATAAGAAACTAATAATACTCAAAATAAATGTTTTGCCTTGACCTTGCATTTCAGAACAAGCCAATGTGTTGGAGCTCTCCACTATACTGGGGAGAAGTCTCAGCCTGTAAAAGACCAGCCAAGCACGCATGAGAAGCTGAGTTGCATTTCAAGATTCCTGCATACAGCCAGTCTGTAACCATAGGCCTAGTGGGAGGTGGAGACAAGTCACACATTTATTATGGGTTCTTCAGCTAGGATAGTTCATTCATGAGCTTCAGGTTGAGGAAGAATCTCTGCCCAAACAATGTTTGGCACAAAACAAAACGCAAGTGTTTTTGTCTCGTTCTTTTGAATACTTGTTGCTCTGGTGAACACTCAGCTTTGCAGTCAGAAACATTTCTTTGGTAATCTGTTTTCACTTTTTCTTTAATATAGGACATACAGAAGACATCATCTGTAATCATCTGTTGTCTAAATGAAGAGGGGGACTCCATCTTTCTCTACCACCTTCTGATACCTCTGACCTCCAATGCCCTTAAATCCCATTTGGCCCAGCGAGCATGTGAGGCAGTCATAGAGGTATGCATGAATTTGCTGTTCTTCTGCCCACGCTCTGGAAATAGTCTCCTAATTCTCAATAAACAGGTGTATATAAAATACGCCGATAGCTCTACTTCTGTTTGTGTTCTTTTCTTCTTTGCCTCACAGCTACATGTTTCCAGACTCCCTTCAACCAACTGTACTGAGGTGATGACTTCTGTTCAGTTGTACTGTCTACAAGTCATAAAGTGTGCTTCATGATATATGCTTTCTGTATATCCATGATGAATCTGAGGTCATTTTAGGGGTCCTGGAGCAGGCCACTTGTGTATGAGAAGATCACATACTCACATAACTTGTACTTAGAAAATTATTATGAAAGTCAGCTGCTGTAGTAAGACTATAAGTTTCTCTTTGAAGGTCTTCTGAACAATTTGTGAAGGAAATGGCTGCCAGGTTGGACTTAACTGAATACAAAGACCTGGGAAAGTAAATACTAGAGAAAGGACACACAAAATACACCATCTGTAGTGACCCTGCATAACCTGCATAAGCAAAGGCATGCATATAGAAAAGTTGAAGGTACAGTAGAGAAATAGCAAGCTGTCTAATTTCTAAGAAATTGCAAATTACATACTGAATAAGACCATGAGATGAGGTGAGGAATACACAAGGAAAGAGGAGGGCTCACACATGACCTAGTCTTTGCACTCCAATCATACTGGAGATCACCCAGCCAACCAGCATACATATGAAGCAAGAGCATTTGGGCACCAAAATAAAAGGTCGGTCACAGAAAGAATTTTAAAAAACGTGTCACAAAAAGACTATTGATTAAGCAGGATAAAATAAGTGGTGGACGGGGGTAATACTTATTACAAGATGTTTGGCTTATAGCTCAGGCTGATTACTTGCTAGCTCATTCAACTTAACTCATTAATCTGTGTATTACCAATCTGTATATTGGTACGTGGCTTGTGGCTTACCTGTATTTCTTTACATCTTGTTTTCTTGGGCGGCAGCTTACAGCATCTCTGTGTGACTCTGACTCTCTTCTCCTTTATCTGTACTTGGAATTCCCACCTGCCTCTGAGCTTCTTTGCCATAGGCCAAAATATTTTTTTTATTATCCAATGGTAATTCACAGCATACAGAAAGACATCACACATCATATATGTATATACTCCTCAGAGATAAATGTTAATGTTCAAGACATTTATCCACATGAAGAGAAGCAGGTATGTTTTAGGCATGTTTCCATCCATTAAGATGAGGAAATGGTAAGAAAATCCTCAATGCAGAGTATAAACAGAAAGAGAAGACTGAGTCCTAAAAAGAAGAAACTGTTATTACAGAAAATTCCTCGGTGGAGAAAGCACAACAGCTAGAAGGAGCCAAAACCATGTCTTTGAAGTTAAAGAACATAGACATAAGGTCAAATCTAAAATGTGGTGCATCAGAATTGGAGCTCAAGAGAATAGAAAGGTTTGGACACAAGGTCTGGGAAGACTGCCCACAAAGACTGTAGTAGGTTTGATTCCATCAATCACCAAATACTTATGTATTATCTAATCCTTGCCTAGATGTAGATGATGTATTATATTTTGGCTTTCCAAAGTGCTGGCAGTTACTGCCAAGTTGGCAGTATAAGCAAATATTGTCAAATGTGTACTCCACTCAATCATAGAAGTCACTAATGAAAATAAGGAGCAATTTAGCATTTGGACCCCTTAGACATTCATCTAGTTCTCTTTTCAGCTTAGGACCAGAACAGTGAGGAATACAATTTAAGATAATATTATTTACCGTGGCATTTCATCATGATCTGTATTGAACATAGTGAACTTTGTGTCCATCTTATTAGATTTTCTTCAAAGTAGGCTCATAATTTCGCAATTTATTTTTCGTCTCACTATAATTATGAATTTATGGGGTGCAGTGTGATATTAAGAGAACTATTTACATCTTAAAGACAAAAATTTGTAGAACAATGATTTAATTAAAATATGAAAATAAAAAGGAACAAGGATATGATTAAGAAGTAAAAATTTGCAAAAGGATGAGATAGAATAAATAAACGTGGAGAAATGGTTAAAGTTGTTGAATATTGGAAGGAGTGCTTACTGTACCAGCATGAGAACCTGACTGCTCACCCCTGGCACCTATGTAGAAAGCTGATATGCTATGCACGCCTGTAAACCTAGAACCTGTGGGTAAGGTCAGTGATGGAAGAATGGAAGTGCCTTGCTGACCAACCAAGCTGAAAAATGGCAGACTCAGGTTCAATGAGAGGCTGACTCAGGCTGATAGAAGAAGACTTTTGACGCCCTCCTCTGTTCTGTACATACTCTGGCATGGGCATCTGTGAATGTGTGCATTCACACATAAATGTTTGCATGCACACATGCATACCTCTTCTGTATAGACAGAGAGATAGAGAGAGAGACAGACACACACACTCATGCACGTGTATACACACATGCACACACACATACACACATACAAGCACAAACACACACCAACAGTTCAAGAAAAAATTTAGGAGCTACAGATATTGTACATGCTGTCAATATCCCTTCAGCATTGACCTCTGCTGTGCACACTTTGTCTTATTGAAAAAGCCTGAAGACCTGAGTATTTCTCTGGTTTCTAGAGTTTTATTGGCTAAAGCTCAGACAGAGGAGAAATAACTCAAGATATTGCCCATAAGCAATTATTCAAACATTAAGAGTTATGATTTAACATGTAAAGTTTTCATATTCATCAGCTGGAAAGCTCAAAAATTTGTTTATATCTATCTTCTGGAGCCCCCAGTAGAAAGACCACTGGATCCTCTTAGTCTTTATTGAATTCCTGTTCATTTCCTTTGAATTTTTCTATCTCTTCTTTTCCACATTTGCTTCCTCAAAATAGTGCTTTGCATTCAATTTGCCTTAGAACCTGCTACAATGGCATTGAGCTTAATACAAAGCAAGTAAATTTCCTTAGCAGAAGAGAGGGGAAAATAGAATCCACCAACATGCACTATATCTTCCTCATAAGCCACGTCCTGTTAAACCACATCTACCAGATTTTCCAAGATAGAAACCCTATAATTATCTTTGACTGTTTCTTCTTTATATTCAAACCTTAAGAAAGTCTGAAAATACATTCTAAATGTTTCTCCAATATGCTTCTTCCCTCTCTGCATGACCCTTCACCAGACTAATTCATCTCCCTATTGGACATTTACATAGACATCTCAGCAGTCCTACATCCATTCTGGTCCCCCTATTACCCACTGTCCACTCAGTATAACTAAGTGAACTTCTTTTGCACCATCTTAATCATTTTGATGGCTTTCCATCACTCAGCTCAAAACAGTCAACAATCCTCTAGCAGCCTGTAAGAGTTTTACATAATCTAGATTGTGTCTATTCTCCATATTTCCAGTGTTCTCTTAAACAACCCCCTGTTTTACTTTATACCTCCCACCCAATCATTCTAGCTTTTAGTTCTTCTAAAGTTTTCATTGGCTGCACCACCAGATTATTTTTTTTTAGCAAAATCTTTTGCAGTCACCCCCTCCTATGGCCTTCTCTAGTTAATGTCCATTCTTTAGATCTCTGTACCCATCTCTTTCCCTAAATAATTCTCACCTTTTACTAGTTTAAATATTCAAATAATGGGCTCTAATATAACTATAGAATTCTACTTCAGTTTCCATCCTTGTAAGTTTTATATCATGACTTTTAATAAAGTAGATATTATTATATATGCTGTATTTTCTCAAATGCTTCATTATACATATCCTTAACAATTCTATTTCTTTTACTCTACTTTCGGCATAGTTATTTGTAACTAGTAGATGTTCAATACTCTGAAAGCAGGAAAGTGAAAGAGTTATGAATGTATGGCTGCTAAATTCATATTTACCCCTGTAATAAACACTTTAGTAAAAAATGAATATAAAACAAAATAGAAAATTATGCACATACTTCCTCATAGGCTTGTTCTAGACAGTTATCAGCCATATATGCTTGTCTTTGCATTTCCCCATCAGTGGAGTAATAGGGTGAATGTAGATTGATGCATCCTAGAAAGTGTGAATGGAGCAAATAATAATCTTGTCAATGTACAGGATGTGATCCATACAGCCATTCTCTACGTGCCACTAAAGTATTCTAAAAATATTTTGTTTTTCTCCTTTTTCCTTCCTTAATCACAAACATTTCTGCAAATTGTGTTTTATGATTTCATGTATATTAAGATAACTCTTTGTGGAACTTTGAGTTAAAAAAAAACTTGGATGCCTCCTCCAGATGTTTCTTAGTATCCACACGACCTGAAGATTTTCCATCTCTGTAAAGGTAGATGTAGGATCACAGAGAATCTATTGATGGAAAAGTGAGATCACTGAACTTAAAACATGAAGAAATAAGAAGTAAAAACATGGAGGAGACAAGGACAGAGCATAGATGAAAGAGACCAACTCCAGTCAAGATGGTTCTGAAAGACTGGATGAGAAAAGCAAACCATTGCTGCTTATACAGATCATCCCCTGTGGTTATTTGTGACTGACTATTGCTTGTGACATAATTTACACAGCATACTGTGAATTTCTGAAACCAAAATTTAGTTATGTAATTTCACAGGTTGCTCTGTGAAATTACTAAAGAAATTTTAACTTTATTAAAAGTTTTAACAAACTTTATATGCTACTCTTCATTAGCATTGGAGACAAGTTCTGAAGGAGAGGAGAAGGATCTTGATGAAGTGAGTGTGGACCTGGACTTGAAATAAACTTGTTAGAAAAAAAAAAAAGTAAATAAAGCAATTGTTTCCTAAGACTTGAAAGGAACAAATTTGGAGACATAGGCAGAAGGATGATAGGCTAATCTATGTAACAAGTGAGTAACACTAGATAGGAATGACTGTACAGGGACCAAGAACAATGTCTTTATTAAAAATAATGAGAGCAAAGTCAACTGAAAACCAGAATTATAGCAAAGAGAGAATATTAATGAGGTCCCAAAGACTGATAAAAGTATAGGTAGGGTTTTTTTTTTTTTTTTGAGGATAATGATTTGTGAAAAAGACAGCAGACATTGTGAAGCTAAGTTTTATATTTTGTGTATAACAAGTAGTGTGTTGGAATCACCAGGTCCTTTGCAGTGTTTGGTTTGATTCACACGAGAAAGGTAATGTTGCTAAGCATCAACATACATGGTGACTGCAAATGAGTCTTTAATGGATTGTTCCTGAATCTTCTCAAGCAGAAGGTCATGTTCCCTATTTTCTTCTTCTTTTCCAAACTGTAAACTATAAAATGGAGAGAAATGAGAATATTTAAGAAACTTTTTTTCAGCCTATGAGAAAGCCAAGGCACAATGAGCCTGGAGATAAATCATAAGAGGAAACTATGGTTTCTTGAGTCTGCAGAAATACTCTTCTAAAGAACACTATTGGTACATTATGGCAGAGAGCACTGTTCGGTGTCACGTGGTACGGCTCCATCTGCTATCCTTTAGCAAATGTCCAGATGGATTCCATTTCTGGTGCGCACAAATCCTGGCCAATCAACCTGAAAAAGCTGTGCCTCTGATTTTCCATCACAATCACCCAAGAAGGTTCACAGATCTTTTTGTTTCTACCCATATTTCTTAAGAGACCTATGCTCTTATTTTTAACCATGAAATCTGCTTCTGAACTTCTAAGTAAATATATTTTACTTAGATTTATTTTTCCTAGGGTTTTCTTTTTATTTTTTTCTTCTTTTCTTTTTTGTAATGGTGATAGAAAACTTGACGTTGAAAATAATCTCTTTTACTGTCTTTCAAAAACTTCCGTCTTTTTTTCTTCAGTTTTTTTCACCTAGAAATGTTTATCACATTATTATCACTTAGAGAATACCTGAGATTCAGTAGCCGAACAAATAATTGAGTTGGAGGCCACACCAATGAAACAAAAACTATAAAAATAATTGTGTGTTTGAAAATTTTATCCTACATACTCATCTCCATTCACACTGGTCAAATATCTACATAGCATATCTAATATAAAAAAAACTCCTTGTAAGAGTATAATTTATATGTCTTCACAACTATATACTACACCCACATCACTCATTTGGAATAGGAGCATGTTATTTCTGAACAATATTTTCATTTTATAGCTTTGTTTATTTGAATTGATATAATTTTTAATGAAAGTATAAGTTCAGGAGAGTACATAAAACATTATTTTTTCATTCACCAAAATAATGTATTTATTTTAAGCTAAAAATTTCTCTTAGAGCCCAATCCTATTTTATATTTCTAAAAATTCTCATTACTAGTTTTTTAATTATAAAGAAAATGATAATTGTTGTTTTCTACTTTTTTTGAAATTGTACATCCATTTTTGTTATTGTGTAGGTGCTTGGAATGAAGTTCTTTTATGAGCTTCCCTTACAGTTAGGTTTGTCAAATGTGCAAGTTCTTTCCAAAGGGGACACACAATGAAGTAAGGTGTGAAACTTCTGAAAAGAACACCGTGGTCTGGGAAATACTACCTCTTCTTTAAGCAATAGTGACTGACCAGAGCAGAGAGCCCGGTAACAACTGCACAGTCTATGGTGATTTTGAGGGCAGGAGCCATATTTGATAAAACTGCAAGATAACCATATCTCCAGTCTCTTATACTCTTAAGTATCATTTTTACCCAGAGTTGCAATAAATTTGACATATTTAGTTTTGAGAGCAAAGTAAATTTTTACTTTTATAGACTTTTTAGTGAAATTCTCTAGCAGAGCCACTTCAAACTAAAACCCAAGTAGTAACAAATGTAATTGCAATAGAAAACTTTCAGAATACTATTCAGTACAATAGTCATCATAGATAATGAAAATATCAAAAGAAAATGAACTTTTAAGTCTATTATCCTACTTTTAAAAATATACTTTATTTTTCAAGGTATTTTTTTATTACTCCATCAAATAAAACTGAATTTATATAATTTGGTGCCAAAAAAGTCTGATTTCCAATTTGAAGGATCCATGGTTTTTTTGTTCAATTTGGCAATAGGATCTGTTCATTATGAATTCAGAGTATGAAGGAAATAAACACACACCTCACAACTCAGAAGACTCCTTCCACAGTGACTGCAATCAGGCCATGTATGGTTCCCCCAGAATCCTTGTCCTATTAGATGAACCAACTCAAAACAAGTTCTTTTTCCTGATTTCCAGATTCCAACAGGAGAGTAACAGGCTTGCCACCTTGTCTTATCCTGGCCTTACTTCCTCAGGGTTCCATTATTGTCACCAAGAATCCAGTCATAAATAAGCCTATATAAATAATCTTTATCTCCAAATCAGCTTTTGGTGATGGAACCAAGATACTGTGTATTTTGTGAGGACCAGTAGAAACATTTATTTCCAGGTGATTGTTTTTCTTTTATTCCAATTCTCAACTATAGAATAAAACCACATCAGATACGCACCATTCAAAACTGACATTTACCAACTACACATCCAAGAAGGTTTAGTATCTAAAATATATAAAGAACAAAAAAGGACCTGGACACATAGAAAATAAATAACCTTAATAAGAATGGAGTACAGACTTAAACAAAGAGACCTCAGAAGATAGAACACAAATGTCAAAGAAACACTTAAAGAAATGTTAAACATCCCCAGTCACCAAGGAAATATAAATCAAAACTACTATGAGATTCTATCCTGAACCTGTCAGAATGCTAAAGACTAATAAAACAAATTATAACTCGTGCTACTGAGGATGTGGAATAAGAAAAACAGGTATCCATTGCTGCTAATAAACTTGTTATGTTCTCAGGAAGCTGGAATATATTTACCTCAATATTCAACCACCCCAATCTTGTGCATATACCCAAAGAATTCTTCATATTACTATAGAGAAACATGCCCAACTATGCCTATTATTGCTCTATTCATAATATCTAGAAATTGGAGACAGCCCATATGTCTATCAACAGATTAATAGATAAAAATATGGTATATTTACATAATAGACTATTAGTCACCTTATTAAAGAATCATAAAATTCATAGGCAAATGGATGTAATTTGAAAAATTCACTTGAGTATCTACTGGACCTGCACAGGCCTAAGCCACATGTGGTTCCACATGAGTAGGAAAGTGAACCCAAGCCCCCATCCCTAACCAGGTAGCTATCTCCAACTGATAACTGTTCACAAAGAAAAAATTAGTTTTTTTCAATGGGATCTCACTGGGTATACAAGTCACACATAAATGCAGGCCCTGTGCCTAGCAGTAGATACCCAACACAAAATGAACTCAACACATTTTGTTTGTTAGCTTTTTGTCTCATTGTCTTGGCCTTATTTAAAACCTTACAGATCTTTTGTTTATATACTATGTCTTCTAATTTTGTTTTTAAGGGTTTTCTGTGTGTGAAAATGTGTACCTCAGCATCTGTTTGTATGAATTTCTTGTGCTTTTTTTGTCTCTGTTTTTACTGTTTATATCTAATAAAATAAGCCTGGAATATCAGAAATAGAATCACCCATAGCCAAGACATGAGGGTCAGAGAGTGGTTACTCATGTCTTAAATCCCAGCAAGGGAATGACCAAGTGGTGACCTATGCCTTTAATGCCATCACTCAGAAGACAGAGATCTTTCTATAGTCTGTGAGTTCAAAGCCTCAAAACAAAACAGCAGTAGCTCACATCTTTAATCCTAACTCTAGGATTATGATGCAGAGTTGAACTCAGAAATCAAACAACTGAGTAGAGAAGATATTTAAGGCAGTCATAGGCAGACGTTCAGTTATTCTGTTGAAGCAACCAGACAGGCAGAGAATTCTTTAAGATGGCTTTTAGCAGATTCAGCCTGACAAGTTGGCTGGGTGAGAATTAACTGTGGTCTAGTTCCTCTCTCTGATATTCTAGTTTTCCCCCAATATCTGGCTCTGAGTTTTCATTAAATACCAACTAGAATTCTTGATATATATACATACACAAGCACTCGCATGTGCACACGCGCGCGTGCGCACACACACACATATTACAAGATAGTCTTCAAAGTTAATGTAACATAAAATTGAAAACAAAAGTTCAAAAATGTTTAAGACAAATTAGACAAGAAGATGAAAACATTAAAAAAAACTGCAGAAATATTTGAAATGAAAGAGATGGCTAAGCAACTAAAACCACATTCAATAGCATCATCAACAGACAATCCCATAGAGACAATTGAGTTTTAGGGATAGAGAACAAAACTGAGCTAACGTTACAAATAGATATAAACAAAGGACAGGTAATGAAAGAGCTTGAATGATATTTACAAAAGATCTGGGATGTATTAGGTCAAACCTGAGACCGTATAGAAGAAGGAGCAGAAGTAAAATCAAATGTAATAGAGGTTACTTCATAATATTATAATAGAAAACTTCCCAAATTTACAGAAAAAAGTAGCTTTTCAAATACAAGAGGTGAGTAGAAGTCCAAATAGACATGACCAGAGGGAAAAAACTCTCCATGACATATTATAGTCAAGATGTCAAAAATACAAAAAAAGATCCTAAAAGCAGTGTGCATGTGTATGTGCATACACACTCACTCCTCCCCTACACAAATATCAAAATATTTTAAGCTCTGAAAGTAACTCTGAGACAAAAATACTATAACCTACTCCACAAAGCAGTCTTTAGAATTGATGAAAAAAAATTCACTATAAACCCAAATTAATTAAATTTATGAAAACCAAGCAAGAATGAAAGAAAGTTCTTACTTGAATACAAGAAGAAAGCTAAAAAATAATCTTTTAAAATAATTCATTTATATTTACTTCATTTTATGTACATGAACATCTCATCTCTATATTTGTATGTGTACCACATGTATACTTAATTCCTTTGGATGGATGCCTGATATGGAGACAGAGTTATGGATGGTTGTGAGCCCCCATGTGGATGCTGGGAACTGAACTTGACTTCTCTGCAAGAGAAACAAATGTATTTAACTACTAATTTTTCTCTCTAATCCCCCAAATAGCCTTCTTTGTGGAAATACATAAGAGTATATGCTTTATGAAAAATAAAACAAATAAAATTCGGAAAAGAAACAACCATGCAAATATAGCAATACAACAAACCATCAAAACTAATATGGGAGAATAAATAATTTATCAAAACAAAATATCATATAACAAATGGTAATAGTAACCCCTTCTTTATAATTTTATATATAAATGATCTCAACTCAGATACAGACTAATGGGCTGGCTCAACACAAAACAAAATAAACAAAGAAACAAAGACCAACTGTAGATTGTCTCCAAGAACACTCTTACCCAGCAAAAATATCCAAAACAATGACAAAGGATAAAAACTACCACGGAATTAAAAATGTAAATAAACAAACAAACAAGGCAGGAATATTCTCATTTCAGACAAAATAAACCTCAAACCAAAATTAATAAAAAAAATAAGAAGAACACCACATTATTTTTTCTGTGAAATAATGCTTTTGTACACTGTAAAGATTTGTCGCTCACATTGGTTACTGAAAGGCTGTTTGCCCAGTTATCCAGGCAGGAAATATAAGTGGGACAACCAAACAAGAACTCTGAGAAGAGGAAAGGCAGAGAAGCAGTCACCAGCCAGATGCAGAGGAAGCAAGATGGGAATGCTAGGCTGAGAAAAGGTACCAAGTCACATGGGTAAATACACATAAGAATTATGGGTTAATTTAAGTGTTAATTTAAGAGCTAATTAGGAACATGCTTGTACTACTGAGCATTTATAGGTTAATATTAAGACCCCTAGTCAATTATTTGTGAAACGGCTGCTGGGTATTTGGAAGTTGTTGATGGGAGAGAAAATTCTGACTGCAACATTTTAATAAAAGAAAGAATTCAGAATTCACCAAAATATAATAATTGTAAATATGTATGTACCAAATATTGAAGAAAGATCATAATTTTATAAGGTAAACACCAAAAATACAGAAAGGACATGCTAAGTCCTGAGAAAATAATAGTGGGGGATTTCAGTGCTTTACTCTCATATTGAAATAGTGATTCCAAACTAAAAATAGTAAAGAGATCTACAATTAAAATATGCTATGAATAAACTAGTTAACAGATACATACAGAATAATCTATCAAACAGATAGTGAATGCATACGTTCTTTTCAGCAGCAGATAGAACCCAAGTCACATCTCAAAAAAATACACAAAAACTGAGATAATTCCATTTGTCCTATGGGACCACAATAGAAGAAAATTAGAAACCAACCATAAAGGAAATAGCAGAAAGTAAAAAAAAAATCTATAGACTCAACAACATATGTTTAAATGAACAGTGGATCACCCAAGGAATCGGAAAGAAGAATTTAAAAATCCCTAGAGACAAATGATAAAGGAAACGCATTCTTCTCTGAAACTCTGGTGCACAGCCATGTCAGTCCCAAGAGAAAGTGCATTTATTTTATAAGTGTTCATGATAAATATCTGAGAGACACCGAGTAAACAACCTAATGATGCACCTGAAGACCCTCAAAAGGCAACAGGCAGCCATCTGAAATATGGAAGACAGCAAGAAATAATAAAACTTAGGGAAGAAATAAGTGAAACAGAGATTAAAAGAACAATACACGAAATCAACCAGAGTTAGTTACTCATAATGCTTATTAAAATTGATAAATCTTTAGCAAAACTGACAAAAGCAAAAATGGAGAAGAGACAAATTAATAAAATTAGAGATTAAAAGGGTCTCATTATAACAGACTTTAATGAAATACAGAACATTATTAGAGATTACTATAACAGTTGGACTCTTCAAAAAACTGGATACTACAGAAGAAATAGAACACTTTCTATATGCACCCTATGTAATCAAGTTAAACTCTAAAGGTCTATACTTAAATAGACCCATTACAAGCATGAGATTAAAGCTGTAATCAAAAGCTATTTTTAAAAGAAAAGTCCAAAACAAAGATTTGCTGTTGAGTTCTGTCAGACTTTCAGGGAAGATCTCACACCAATTCTTTATAACTTGCTCCTTTATAAAAGGGTAAGTGAGAAATACAAACAAATTAATTCTATGAAGCCAATGTTATTCTAATACCAAAACTAGATAAATATGCAACCAAAAATAAAACTACTGACCATTTTTCTTGGATAAACACAGATGCAAAGTTTCTCAACATAATTTCAAAACTAATTCTGGAACACCTTTAGATTAAACATTATGACTAAGTGGGCTTTATTTCAGAAAAGCAAAGTTTGTTTAAAATACATGTCGATAAATGTAATGCATCATAAAAATAAATGTAGGGACAGTGCTGTAGAATATTATTTTAAGATGAGTTATACTTGTTTATGCAGTAGAGCATTTATTTAATGATGAAAAGATGTTCATTCTTATTTTGTTGCATTCATTTAACTTGAGAAGCTGTGTTACTGTGCCTGTCTAAAACAACTGATTGGTCTAATAAAGAGCTGGATGGTCAGTTGTATGAAGTTTTTGGCCTGAGCTGTCCGACCTGGCCCCATGTCCCAGACCTGCAGTCCCAGTAAAACACACAGATGCTAAGCAAAATAATATTAATTTTATGCTGATAAGCCTATGACTCTGACATATTACTAACTAGTTGTTGCTCTTAAACTAACCTATGATTCTTATCCTGTTTGCATTCAGCTTAATATCTTTTCTCAGAGCAGCATGGTTTTCCTCTGGATCTGCTGGCTTCTCTGGCATTTGTGGCTTCTCTGGCATCTTATGGAATCTCTATCCTGCTTTTCCTGTTCCTAGAGTTTTCTTAGTCTGGTAGCCCTGCGCACACTTCCTGGTTTCCTTCTGCCAATCAGCAGTTTTATTAAACCATTAGGTGGGACAATTATTTACAATGTAACAACATAATCCCACTATAGCCAGGAGCTTGGAGAAAAGGATAGGTGGGGCTAACAGGAAGAGAGAATAAATAGAAGGAGAAATCTGAAGAGGAAAGATCAAAGAGTGAGAAAAAAAAGTGGCCAGCCACACACCAGACACTGCATAAGAAAAATAGAAAAGATATACAGAAATAGAAAAAGATAAACTCCCTGCTGAGAGGTAAACATAATAATTTAGTTAAGAAAAGCTAGCAAGATACAAGCCAAAATAAGGCCAGGATTCAGACTTAAGAATAAGACTTTGTACATATTTATTTGGGAGCTGGTCGATACTCACCCCCAGGGAGCCTTAAGAACAAAAAACAAAGAGAAAAAAAGAAAAAAAAAAAAACGGTGACAGGACAGAAACCACATAATTATTTTAATTGATACTGAAAAGGAATTTGACAAGTCAACCTACTTTCGTGAAAAAATTCTGATGACTTTAGGAAGAGATGAAGCATAACTCCAAATAATGAATTTTATTTATACCCCTATAGCCAACACAATATTGAGTCAAGATAAACAGAGTATTTCTTCTAAAAATCAGGGATGAAACAAATACTTCCATTCTCCTTTGTCTTACTTGATACAGTCCTCAAAGACACAACAGCGATGGAAATAGATAGGAAGGTAGCCAAACTATATTTGAATATGACGTAATTCTCATTACTTAAAAATGCATATCCAGTCTGCTAGAAATCTGTCAGACCTAATAAGCTTAATTTGCAGGACACAAAATAAACATATAAAAGAGTAGTTTTTGTATATACCAACAATATAATCATAGAAAAAATAGGAAAATTTTACTACTAAAACTACCCCAAGAACAAATGTTTAAGAATATATTTAAGCGAAGAAGTGAAAGACCTCTACAATAAAAATTTCCAGATACATAGAAAAAACGAAAATATTACTACTAAAACTACCTCAAGAACAAATGTTTAAGACTATATTTAAGCAAAGAACTGAAAGACCTCTACAATAAAAATTTCCAGATACAGAAAAAGGAATTGAGGGCATAGTTGATGTTAAAAGTTTAAAAGTTTCATTTTGTCTCATAGTTTGGGGAATGCAGTCCTACATGGTGAAAAAGGCATGGCCGTGGAAGCGTGAGAGCTTGCAACCTCACATCTGCTGTCAGAAAACAGATTCCATTGGAAAGCGATGGGCACAGATTCCCATCACACTTTGCTCCTTTTTTATTCAGCTACAGATCCTTGGATTGTGTTGTTCAAGGTAGCTCTTCTCCATTAGTTAAACTTCTCTGGAGATACCATCATAGATATCCCAAGAGGTGTGTTTCTAGGTGAATCTAAAGCAAATCATGTTGCCAGAATGTTAGTCAGGGCAAAATCCTTTGTGTACACATTTTCACGACTAATTTGTTCTCACTTTTCCTATTACAATGCTATTGGCTTACACTAGTCATTTTCAAATTCTACCTCAACCCTATGTCTTCTACAATTCTCCATCCTCAGTGTGAAGCCATTCATTGATAGGCATTTATTTGTGTTCTTAGGCCTCAAACTGGGCTCCAAATAAGCAAAATTTTATGTCCTCACATTATTTAATCTAGAGTCTTAGTTTTAACAGGCATGTAAAACATTTCTTTCATTGGTATACCATTTTCAATTAGTAAATGTACTAAAACATAAATTTTCAATGCTTCAAGTGCCTCACAGACCATTTAAGTATAATATTGCCTTCTTAAACTGTCCAGATTTTTTAAGGTAGAAAACTGTATCAGCAGCACGGTGGCAGCACCCTATCCTGCAGTGAGAGAGGAGGTAGTTGGATTAAACATGTTGCCTTTTGGTATTTGGTGAATGGAGTTTGTAAAGAAGGAGATGACTGTAGCTACTTTCATAATCTCTCTGACAGTCCATCGGTGTATTGCTAAAGAGGGCACTGCATTTATTGCTACAGCTGCAGATATGAGCATAGCAAGTCATTAAGACAGGAAGAATTTACTTTTATAGAACTGATTGCAAAAACCATCCTTTGCTGCCTCCTCAACTCTTGCTTCTGGATTTGAATTACTCTCTGCAATTAGTCATAATGAGTCAAGAAACCAGAATTTTTCAACTGATGGAATAGGTTTGGAGCACTGGGTGAGTGTCATTGAGTCGGTTCCTAGGCAGCTTTAACTTGTGGCTATACTGCCCCACATCACCTCCACTTCTTGCACTGAAGTACTTCTGCAGGGTTTAGTGACCGAGGCACAGTCAGAAAAGAAGCCATTAACTGTGGAGACAAAGTAGTTTTGACCCTGTGCTACAGTGAGAAAGTGTTGTTGTGGAGAAAGCTGTATATCTCCTTGGAGATTCCTGTGACCTGTATGGACTGCAGATCCTTCACCTGATGGATGCTACCCAGAAGCCAGAGTGCGTAAATATCTTGAAAAGGATGTAGATTTCTCTTTTGCTATATGGCACAGTAAGGATCTGGTGTGTGGTTTATGCATGTAGGTGGTCTCTGAGAAAGCCAGTTCCACCCAGCATGGTTTGGGGATCTTCTCCATCTGCAACCGTAAGTACTCTGTCAATGTATTGGCAAGTGGGAGAGAACTAAGTGATTTGGGGGCAAGTACATAAATAAGACTCCTCTTCAGTCGTTATTTTGTGCTTTGAATTTGAATTTCTTTTTTATATTTTAGTTAGCTGCTAGGTGAGCTCGTCTGTCTGTATTATTTGAATGGAGAAACTCTTTGTTTCTGTTAGTAGAAACATGACACATTTTGAGAAGATTATGGTCAATATGCTAAATGGTTTAGGTTCTGTGAAGAAACTCTCTAACTTTAAATGTGTATTTCCTGAAGCTTTGGCGTATTTTGTCTCCCTATTCTATCTATTAAACTAACCAATAGTTTATCATCCTTTAAAAATTGTCCTCATAACTGAACAAGAGCTACATAATCTAAACAGAACAAAATCCAAGAAATAAATGAAAAAAGAGAAAAGAGGTTATCACCATTGTAATTGTTGTTTAAAGTCATATAATTAGTAAGTTGTAAAATAGAGTCAACACAGATGTATTAACTTGGATTACACATATATTACTGTTAAATTCTAAATTAAGGGATTTATAAACATTTGAAACTATTTGTATGACACCAGAAGTTACAAACCTTCACACGAATTGTCTCAAATCCATAAAATATTCAGTGCTGAAGATGGACTAGGGACTTTTGATGACAATGAACTAACTGTTAACAGTTTTATAAATTTTAAAAAGTTACCATTTTTTCAGTAATATTTGTGTGAAACATCAAATACTGGTCTTTTATAACTTATATTACTCTAAGAAATTCAAAACATCTTATATCCCCCACTTTGTAAGACTTCTATAAAAGTGTTTTCAATCTCCCCACTGAGTCAGACCTTTGTTTCTACAAAGGCCCCGTTAGATTTTCAGAACTTAAGTGACTTAGTGACCGACCTCTTCCTACTGCTCATTTCCTCTGTGCCAGGTTCTTTTAATATTAGCCAATTATGAAAGATGATAAAGTTAGACCCCAGCCACTGAGGGAAAAAGAGTCACTACCTGTGCTAGAACCACAGTACACAGCCTCTGTGTAGTGCTCTTCCTCCACTTTATAAGCAGAGCAAACTTTTGGTCAAGAGTAAAGGTCTGCCTTGTGGAGAACTTCATTTGGAATGGTGGTCTTTTTATTTGTGACCCAAAAATTATTTCTAGCTTTTGACGATGAGGGGATGCTATGTATATTGGACTGAAGCAGATGTCTAGAAAATCTATATATTTTCTGCTCAACATTGCAAGTAGATTTTATTAGCACTTGGTTTTTCCAGAAAATCTATGTCCTAGGGATGAGAAAGTAACTAATACAAAAAAATTGGTAGAAAAAGATAGAGCACTTGCTGGAGGAAACATGACCAAGTAGTTTTGTTAACTCTTTGCCCTCTGACTGAGAAGGATGGAACAGAGTGCTGTGAACGGAGCTTTGCAGACCATTTTGATCAGAAGGTTAAGATCAACAATCCATGGAAACACAGACAGTGAAGTCTTGATCCTGGCTTGTGAGATTTCAGTAGGAATGTGCATCACTACTGGGCTAGAGGCCACTCATTACATCCTGGCAAAGAATCTGGCTGCATCCTGCCCATGTCCAACTTTTTAATGAGGTTGAAATCAAAATAGGCTTATACAGTTTGTCATAGAAAATTTCAAGACAACATAACATAGCCTGTCTCCTGGAAACTGGTCACTGTGTTTACTGACATTGATAATGAGAATTCAAAACAGAACTTTATGAAAGATGTGCAGTTTTGTGAGGAATATGGCATAAGTAAATTTAAATTGCAGATAAAGTGTCTGGAAAGAGAGCAGCTGAAATGATTTTTTTTCAAAAGATTAATGTTCTTAAATAGAATTGTTGGTCTATACACTTTGACACTAAGAAAGTTTTGCCCCAAGAGCAAGTCACCATACTTGGAGAGCTCCAACTTGTGAAAATGTAAGTTCATTTGAAAGGAGAAAACATGCACTATGAATGCAGGAAAAGAGGTTCTGTGATAGAAGATAGCAACATAATGAATTGTTTCCCCACATCCAGCCAGTAAGGTGTCCAGAGGTCATTTCTGTTGTGGTAGAATTGGGCTGTAGAAGATCACAAATTTGTAAAAGACCCTGGAAATATCATTCACATGATAAATAGTTTTGTAAGCATACAAAATATGAAAATTATAGCTTCATAGAGTTCTTTTTTACCAAGGTTTTAGAAAGCAGCTTACGTGAGACAATGTGTCACAGAGTTGAGAAGTCATGTGCAAACAAAGCTGTTAAGATGAACTGTAAGTTACAATGGAGATCTTTAGTATTGGAGATGATTGGACCATGAAATAGCTCCTGAGGAATGTTACTGTCATGAAATGGAGCTGGCCTAGGAAAGAGACTACATGTGCTTCAGGTTGCATTGCAGAATTGGGGGAGCAGGACTGCCTAAGGTTGTTGGAGCCCAAATGGTGCATCAAATAAGCCAGATGATGGATAAGCTTTGGAATGCAGTGTTTTTCTTGCTATCCTTGTGGTTTTCCTTGGTTTGATATTTTCTTCATATTCTCCTACTCCTCTCCTTTGGATCAATAATATTTATTATATGCCATTAGATATGGGAAATATGTAGCTTGTGTTTTGATTTTATACAGAATCATAGTTAAAAGTTTGTCTTGAGTCTCAGAAAAAAAAAAATCGGTTCTTTAACAGTATTGAGACTGTTAAAGATTATAAGGACTTTTGGAGTTCAACTAAATGCATTTTATATTATAAAAATGACCATTAGATTTTTTTTAGGTCCAGGGGTATAATGGTGTATCTAAAAAGTGATATGTTTGTGGGCTGGTCATCAGAAGCACTTCTTTCTTTTCTCCAGAGGACCCAAAATCAGTTCCCCAAATCCATGTTAGGTAACTCATAACTTCTAGCCAATGTAGGCAAGCACTCACGTACAAAGCCATGCGAAACACATAAACATAGTACACATAATTAAAAGTCCAAGAAAAATCTAAAACTAAAGGTGGTATATTTGGATGTCAAGTGAGAAGTAGTAAACTTGTGATTATTAATCATCATTTTCAAAATAAATGTATTCAGAAATCTTGAAAACAGTCATCTGGGTTTGACTTTAAGGGCAGAGAAGTTTAATTAAGGATAGAAGGACCACCCTGAATATGAGTGATAATGTGCCATAGACTGGGGCCCTGAGCTGAGTAGAAGGGAAGAAGGATAAAATGATACGAAAACCTACCATTCGCCTTATCCCATTCTGCTCCCTCACTGTGTAATTGTCACAAACCCTTCGGATGATGTCATTGCCTGCCATGATGAACTGTATCTCTTCAAACTGAACCAAAACAAACATTTACTTCTTTAAGTTGTTTTTCATCTGGTATTTGGTCATAGCAACAAAAAAGTAATTATGAAAATAGATGAACAGTTTCATCTAAAGCAGTGTATCACAACCTCCAAAGGCTACATACTTTTAATACAGTTTCTAATGTTGTGGTGAGCCCCTATCATAAAATTATTTTCATTGCTACTTCACAACTGTAATTTTCCTACAGTTCTGAATTCTAATGTTATTATCTTACATGCAAGGTATCTGAAATGTGACCCCTATGAAAAGATCCCTCTTTTTATTGCTATTTGTCACCAGTCCAAAGGACAAAGGAGAAAAAGTGGCGACAGAGCTTTGTATGGCCTGTGAACATGAGGGAGATAGCCTTCCAAGATATTGCTTCAGTGAGATAGCTCAGTTTTATTCCAGAGTATTGGAGATTTATAGGACTGGGGACAGTAGCTGGGGAATTACCTAATTTGCATTAAACACCATGCTCCTATCATAAGGCTCCTAGTACAAGAATTAGTTATCATCTGTGGAAGGATGGTCCTACCATAATCCTCCTAGCATAATGTCTAATTACCATATAAACAATAGGGGAAAGCATCTGCAGAGTTCTCTCAAGGGTCATACCAGAGATAAATCAGGCATCTGGAGCTAGACACAGTCTTTAGACACAGTCTTCAAATAAGGTCAGATTGAGAACGGGGCACCTTGTACTATGGAGAGAAAGTCATCGATGTTGCCAGCCTTGGAGAGAGCTTCCAGGCCATTGTAGGCTACAACCTCTGACCACAGGTTGAAAACCACTGACTTAAACTTTGCATAGTGTAGTTAGGGAATATTGTGTTAAACTTACCACTTGTAGACAATGTCAATTCTGGAGCTCCTACCACACAATAGATGCAGAAAGGATCATGATTTCTCTTTACCCCGCTGGATGTATCCTAAGGGGGTTCACCTAACACATTTGTATCTCCCTACATTTGGTCCTATTTTGGACAGGGATGGAAAAAAAGAAAAGGATATTTTGAACTTAAGAAGCACAGATCGGAAAATGGGACAGAAAAAGATAGTTAAATCACGAAGGGCTTCAGCTTCCAAGGAAGAAATTGTATCCACTGGAATTGTACGAAGGTTTGGTGACGAAGAACATAATTCTATTTAGCCTCCCACTTCACATTTTCCTTACTTTAATAAGCCAGCTTATCCAGAAGCAGACTTAGAGAGAGAGAGCTTTGGTGTTGAAAATGTGCACCTAAGTGTTCCCCGGGGATAGGAGTGGTTTAGTTAGTAAAGTGATTGCTTGATTTTAATTCACAGTAACCCCAGAAACATCTGGATGCTGTGGCATGCTTGTAATCTCAGTGCTAAACAGGTTCCCAGGTGCTCACTAGCAACAAGTATAGCAAACACGGCAAGTTCCAGGCCAATAAGAGTCCCTGTCTCAAGGGGGGCAATCCTCCAGATAACAAGACAGGATGTTATTCTCCTAAGATCCACACATATATGAATTAACACCAACATGCACACATACATTAACCTGTACACACATGAACACACACACACACACCACACATACATGAAACAAACATACACAGTCCCTTGTGACATAACACCATATATGGATGAAAAGAAAGCAGAACCAGACACCGAATGAAGGTCAGAAAGGTGATGGGTGCCATCAACTCTGGCCAACTTACCAGGAAATTCTGGAGATACAGTGGTGCTTCAGAATTGCACCGCATGGGCCAAGATTGCCAAGCTTTGATATCGCCATAGCCATTGGTTATTTTATCCAATCTGCCATGGGAAGGGCTAGGACCTGGAACAGGTCAGTTTCCTGGGGCTGAAGTGATACTTGAAGATACAGAGTACCCACTCCACTTCAAGGGGCTAAAAAACAAGTCTTTCCCAGAACAAGTACTCTGCATAACACACTAAGCATTTGCCACATCAGATTTACTTATTTTAAAATCACCTAGGGACCTAGACAGACCCAAGTTCTCTGTGAACTGGCAGACAGCAAAAGAGGAAGACATTTAAATTTTAGATAAACTTCTCAAATGAAAGTTTGACGCACAGAAATGTTATAACTACTCTTTTATTTTTATGCATTTATTCAAATCCATTAAGAAAAGACAATAGTCTAGCACTTTGATATTGGCTTATAGTACATTTCTTTTTCTCATCTCAAAGTACCTTCTTTCGATTCTCATAAAAATTCTGTGAAATAAGCTGAACTCACATCTGTATTTGGCAGATAAGCAAAGGAGTTTAGGAAGCATAGGTGGCATACCCAAGGTCACAAAGCTGCTTAATATTACTCGGTTTAATCTTGTGCATCCCACTTTAAGACATTCAACCTCTCCTCTCATACACTTAAAATTTATTATAAAATCAGTCATGTTGTTCTCTAAAGAAGATAAATATCCTCATTGTCCTTTCTAACAGGCCTAAATGGTCATGAGGTGCCGGCTTTTGATGCAGGCAATAACTTTTGCTTTAACTCACAACACCAGAAAAGAAACTGCTACACTCTTGTCTGTTTTCTTTGAATAGGCCCTTCCGGAATCTTCACAGGACTGAGTAGTTTTTCTAGAAAGGGGGAAGTCTATTAAGTTCCCCCTCAGAAGACACTCATTCCTTTAGGTGGCCTCTGTGAGAATATGGCTTTAACCCAGAAGTTCTCAATCTTCCTAACGCTGCAACCTTTTAATACAGTTCCTCATGTGGAGGTGACCACATAATTATTTTCGTACTACTATATAATAATAATTTTGCTACTGCTATGAAACATAATGTAAATATCTGTTATTTTCAATGGTCTTAGGTGACCCTTGTAAAAGAGACGTTCTACCTTCAAAGGATCATGACCTACAGGTTGGCAACTGCTGCCTTAATCAAAGAAATAAAATATAAAAAACACACGGTCTCTTTTCAACCTCATACTGGCTTCTTCTATCAAGATATCCATCTCTTTTTTTTCTCCCTTTCTGTTGCTCCTCTCACTCAACCATCTCCTTCTCTCATGACTTGACCAGGTGCTAGGGAAACCTCCAAGAACTCACAGGATGTCCCTGGCTAGGTCTCCAACCAATAGTGGAGGGGGTGCCTAAACAGGACTTCCCCAAGAATCAAATGAATAACCACACTAAGTGTCATCATAGAACCCACATCCAAGAAAGAATAGAGGTGGAGGCAGAGCTCCATGGCCGCACACCGGGCAGAGCTCCTGGTCTAGCTGAGAACAGGGGAGGAGAGTCTGTATGAGTTAGGGGATAGGGATTATGAGGAAATTTCCCACAGTGATGGCTAGCAGGAGCTCGGGGCTCACTGAATCAAAAACAGCCACTGGAGATCTATCAGGAAAAGAGCTATGCCCTCCAAGGATAGGCAACTGTCAACTGGCATGGGCAGTATGTGGAGCCTCGTGCGTGGTGGGATCAGACTGTGTTCCTATACATGGGCTGGCACCTTGGAGCCCATTCCCTGCAGAGCAGCGCCTGACCTAGTCTTGATATTGGCATGAGGAAATTGGACTTGCCTGGAGTCGATGTGCCACCCTGAGCTGATCCACCTTGGGACTTCTTGCTTTTTCTGTGGAGGAAATGGGGGATGGGGAGGGAGAGGCCGAGGGCTGACTGGGAGGAATTGGGGGGAAGGAAGAGAAGGGAGCAAGTAAGGAGATACATAGAAAAAACGACTTTAGGAAAGAAAGGAAGGAAGAAAAAAGGAAGGAAAGAATTTTTTTTTAAGCTAAAATAAACACAGGATGGGCTTAATGGGCAGACAATCTGGTGAGCATGTGGTACCTGCTTCAAAACTCTGATAAGATTTTTACTTCTCTCTAAATTACCAGATCTATGCAACATAATAAACGAGCTGCAGAGTTCTCCAAAATGACAAGTCACAATCTTTCATCACTTGCCCAAGACCCAGCGACAAGCACAAAAGACACTCCAGAAATCCAGGTGAAGTTGTATTTTGTCTTCACACTATGAATAAAGAACTAAACAATAGTTTGGGAATGCTTTGGGGGACAGTCCTACATGGTAATGCTGACAAGGTTTTTCTTCTGACAGAAGAGTCTGCTATTCCTGAGTGTGCTGAGGTTTCAGTGGGATAGAAACACTTACATATCGCTGTTTATTGCAACTTTTATGTAAGTCAAAGGCCCTATTTTCTTGACTACCTCAGCTCATTCATTCTAAGCTATAATAGATAAACAGTGAATATTCTAACTTTCTCAAATGCTCTGGGGGTGAAGTTTGACCTAAAGCATGGAAGCAGATTTCATACAGATTTTACAGACTTCCACTGAAGTTCACGGCCTCAAAGGTACATGGGTTTTCTTTTGAGCGAGAGGATAGCGCATGCTAAATTGGATAAAGTAATTTCTTTTTGCTCCAAGCCACTATCACCGCTCCAGGCCACTAGCATTTACAACTCAATTCCTCAGAACTTTAGCTGTCTTTAACTCATAGTGATTCATCATGTCATCAGTGTTCTATAAATTTATAATACAATCATTCTTACAAGTGAAACCATTTTACATATTTAGGTTAATTTCTGAGCTCCTATTTTTGATTTATCAATGTCTCTCTTATATTCTGGAACCAAAATGTTTTTAAATTGGCTTTCTTAATGTAAAATAAAGTGGCTCTGAGTATTTGAATGTAGAGTTGCCCTTGTAGAAAACAACATCCCCTTTAGTCTCCCAAGAACTGGCTTTAGTTTTCTTCTCTGATCAGTTTTATATGTTATTGCCCCTTCTTGTGCTAGCTACCCCTCATCTTGCTTTTTGATTTATTTATTTTTCTTTGCTTTTACTAATACAGTTTTCCTTGGTAGTCTTCATGTTTTAGATATTGTCGTATCTTTCATTCTTTATTATTTTGCCACAGATTTATATTTTTTATCACCAAGATCCAATGCTTTTTCTTATTCAAAAATATTTATTTAGTTAGGTCATTAGTTATGACACTGGGGATTAGTACTTGGGACTCATTCAAGGCAAGCAAGCACTGGTCACACAGCTGTCTCCCAGGTCCATGCATATATTTTTATAACCATCACTGTTCTCTACCATCAGGATTTTATAAATATCACAAATTGAAGTGCTGTACCATTAAACCATACATATGCACACCTCCCTTCTCTCAGCCTCTGGAAATCTTCCATCTACTTTCTGTCTTTATGAACGTGACTAGGAATCTTGGTGTCTCGTATGTGTGAACTCATGTGATATGTATGTGATTGTATTCTTCTCACTTTGTTTAGTAGAACGCTTTCATGATTAATCATGGCTGTCACATGTGTCATCAAAATCTCGTCATTTAGGTCTGAAGAGTTGTCCTATGTCCACAAATAACACATTATGTATATTCATTCTTCACGGACATTCAGGCAGTGTCCACTTTTTAGCTCCTGCTGCTATTAATTAAAATACACATATTTATATCTCTACTTTCAATGCATGAATATATCTCCCGAAACAGTATTGCTAGATTTTTGAGTAATTATGTTCAAGTTCTAAGGAAATGTCCCACTCTTTGCCATTAAAATGATACACTTTTGTATTTTCACTGGTGTAGCCTACGCCTTCCAATTTCTTCACATGGATATTTATTCTTTCTTTCTGTTCCAGAAATATAAACACACTAATTATTTTAGTTGTACTACATTGTTTTGAAATTTTGGTTAGTGGCCTTGCCTGTCACTTTAAATCCTTATTGATATCAGTATATTTTCTTTGGAAAAGTCAAGTTTTCTGACCATTTTTTGAGAAGTTGTTTTGTGCTGCTGACTTTTACAAGCTTTATATGTCTGAATATGGCTCTGAACCTCTTCAGGGATCTATGATTTACAGGAAGTTTCTCCCTGCCCTCCGACACCATTGCTTGTGCTCCTTGCATGGAACATTTTTATTTCTCTATATTCAAGCTTTGCCAATTTTTCTTTTCTTGCCAATACTTTTGGTGTCTCATTCAAGAAATCCTTGCTAAGTACAATTTCATGAAGTTTCTTTTCGTATTTCCTTGACTTTGTTCATCTATTTGTATCTTTAAGTTAATGGCTATGTATTTACTATAGAATCCTACTTCATTCTTTGGAATGTGGATGATCAGCTTTCCTAGCACTAAGTCATGAGAAGACTGCTCTTCTGCCACCATTGGGCTTGATGCTTTTGTTGACCATCATTTGACACAGGTACAAGAGTACAAGGGTGTATTTCTAGACTCTATTCTATCGGTGTAGACACTGGCTTTTATGCTTTCATTTAATCATTTTGATGATTGGATTTTTATAAGTCTTGGAGTCATGAAAAACATGCTTCCAACCTTGTTCTAACTTTTTTTTCTAGATTGTTTTTGCTGTTCAGTTTCCTCCTTCAGAGTCTGTAAAAAAAAAAAAAATTAGGATAAGTTCTCTATTGCTTCAAAAACATTTTTTTTTTTTTTTTTTTTTTTTTTTTTTTTTTTTTTTTTTAGATTTTCCTTAAAATTTCCACAGGACTGATAGATTACTTTGGTTAGACCTCTGCTGATTTTGATTGCTGATTCGTGAACAGAAAATATGTCTTTCTTTTTCTGGAGGGGGGTTTAAGGTAAGTTTTCTCTGTGTAGCCTTAGCTGTCCTAGAACTCGCTCTGTAGATTAGACTAGCCCCAAGTTCACAGAGATCTGTCTGCCTCTTCCTCCTGAATGCTGCAATCAAAGGCCAGTACCACCACCACTGAGCTATCTTTATATTTCTTATTGATTTTAGTCTTAATTTAATTTCTAGATATCTTATTATCCTTAAAATAACTATAAAGGTAACTGTTTTTTAATTTTCTATTGTGTTGTTCACAGTATACAGAAGTACAACTGACTTATGTGTATTAATTTTATAGTTTGCACCTTTTAAAATTTTTATTAATTTTAACACTATATAGAAGATCACATTTTATGAAAACAAAGATAAGCTTACTTCTTTCTTTCATTTTTGGATATGCTAATCCTCATAATTGATCATCCACCTAGAATTTCCACTTTATGTGGAAATAAAGTAGTGAAATTGAAATGTTTGTTTTTGTCCTAATCTTAGAGGATCATGTTCAGTATTTCAGTTGAGCATGCTCCTAGTTATGGAAATATCAAGCTTTTCTTTGTCCCTGTACATCAATTAATGCAGCAGCACATTGGAAAAATACTGTTCTTTCTGATTGAATGGCTTCTTTCAGCTGTTAGTAAGTTGCTCATGTTTGTATGAATCTATTTCTGGGTTCTCTTTCTGATAACTTAACTTCTAGCATGGTTTCTTAACTAAGATACATTTCAATACTGCAAATTTCAATACTGTTCAGATATTCTAGAACCTCTACTTTTCAAAATACATTTGAAAATAATACTTATTGGTCTCATCAAAATATGAATATGAGTACATATAAAAATGTCTCTGAAAATGTAACTCCATTTAGTGTTTAAAATGTTTATTTTTGGTGTGCTGAAACTAATACATGAATACAATGTCTACTTATTGGGTGTTTGATTCCATTTGTATGTTGTGATTTGAAGATACATGTCCTATAGATTTTATTCATCTATGTATTAATATTTTATTTCCTTTGTTATTTTGTTTTGAATTTAATTTTGTAAATGCTACTGGTTTATATATAGAGATACATTTTAGGAGGAAAATCTTTTTACTCTCATCATTAAGTTAGAAGGTTGTTAGAGTATTTTAATAGATACCTTTTATAAATGAAACACTTCCCCTATGTCTCCAGTGTACTCAGAATTTTATTCATTTATACATTGACATGTATCTTTTTTGTCAATTGTTTATCTGTATAGGTTGACAGAATTTTTGAATTTGTTAATGTGATTAATTACATTGTTATCTATTTATATATTAAAGCAACCCCCTGAATTTCTGACACACTTGTACTAATAATGTATAATTCTCCTTATGCATTGTAAGATTGAGGCTAATATTTTTCTTGGTTCTGGGGATGAAATCTGGGCATTATATGTGCTAGGCAAGTGTCTTTCCATGCCCCCTTCACATTTTTGGGAACTATCTACAAAGACAGTCAGTAGCCCAACTAGGTCTTAAATTCATGATTCTTCTGCTTCAGCCTTCTGAGAAGCTGGGACCAAAGGACTATAACCACCACACCCAGGCCTCCTCTACACCTTTTAGAAGTTTTTGTGTGTAGGTTTATAAGATACATTGTTTATAGGACTTCTCTTTTAATAAATTTACTTGATTTGGGCATCAGAGAAATCATAGCTTTATGCAAGAGTTACGACATACGTTCTCCTTTTACTTTCTGGGAAAACTGTGTCAAAATAATTCATTTTCCAGCATGTGGGATGTCTTTCTGTACACCGTGAATATGTGTTGCTTCCACTGGCTAACAAAGAATCTGTTTTGGCCAATGGTAAGACAGCTTACAGCCTGGTAGGAAATCCAAGAAGAGAGAGAAGAAGCAGAAAGGCAGAGTCAGGGCAGACACTGTCAGCTGCCAGGGGGAGCAAGATGAAATGGAACACAGGTAAGCCATGAGCCACAAGGCAAAACACATTAATAGTGATGTGTTGAGTTAAGATGAAAGAGATAGCTAGAAAGAAGTCTGAGTCATAGACTGAATAGTTTGAAATTAATATAAGCCTCTGTATGCTTATTTGGGAGCCAGAAGTTGCAGGACACAGGAAAACTTCCAGCTACAGCACTTGGGGCATTTCATTAGTAGCACTGTCTAAGTTTGGTAGTTTCCTTTGAGACAACTTTTCCTTTATGAGTGTTTTTAGCAGTAGTTCCAGAGCTATTCAAGTTTACGCTATTATAATAATATGTGATTATATTATTATTCAGTTTATAAAGCTTGCTTTGGCAGTATGTACACTTTTTATTGATACAAAAAACCCTACAAATAAACCACATCTCAATAAATGTTTTCTGGTTTTTGCCTCTACACAAGTCCACATATAATAAACGGAAAAGATTATGCCAATGACCCCATGAGCAGTAATGAGCTAGTGAGTGGAGAGTTAGAGCCATGTGAGGAACTTCAAGCATTGGCTAATTTAATGACTTTAGTTAGATGAATGGAAAAATATGATTTGATAGGGTAAGATATATGTCCTTTTATTTTTAAAAATATCAGTTGAGAACAATGATCATCCACCTGTTCAATAATTCTGTTTATTTAAAAGATTTCTTTTTTGTTTATGTGAATATGTGTGTGCCTGTATGTTTGTATTAGCACCAGGTAAGTGAGGGCACCAATGAAGTCAGAAGACAGTGTGGGATCTACTGGTGTTGGGAGTGAGTCACTCAGGACCCACCCTATCTGCGTGCTGGTAGCTGAACCTGGGACCTCTGGAAGAGCAACATGTGTTCTTAATGGTTGTGCTATCTCTTCAGTGCCAGCCCCTGCCAAGATTCCATTTGGGCTTGGAAATGACTACACTGAGAGTACTGTGTGAATACACAAGTCAAGGGGATCGATAGGTATCTACTGTTAACTGGGAAACTGCCTTAAGTTACTGAGTAAAATAGTGTGTGCTAAGAGATAAAAGTCCCTGTTTTATAATCTATAGGATCACATACCATAACTTAGGCATAGCTGAGGATGGAGAAGGGTGACTCTCTCAACTGCAGGATTAAAGTCTCATTGTTGGTTTTGCAAATCTCTTTCGGTTTCAGGTATAGACTGAATCGTCCCAATAATACCAGTACCTTCAAAGGTTTGGGAGAGGATCAGACAGGGAGAGAGTAGGTGGGTGTTGCAGTTGGACCACGATGTATCCTTCCAATCTTCACCACAAACACTATTCAACAAAAAAAGCATGTGGGTTTTTTTGTTCCCAAAAGGTCCTGTGCTCATAACCAATCCTTCACTGTCAAGTCCGGCCTTGACATTACATTGAACCACCCAGGTTTTGTCCACATCAGGGAGTCAGGGAGGCAGGCACTCAAAGCAGATGGGAACCGGACTGAATGAAACAGGTTAACTGGTCAACGGACCCAGAATTTCCTAATCAAGAGTATCAAAGGGATTGTGAATTGACCCAAGAGCCCATCCTTCTCCTAAGTGCCAAATTCTTATTCTAAATAATTACCTTATGATGTGTCTTCAGTGTCTGCCCTACAGAGCTTTCTTTCAGGAAAAGCACAACATCCCCAGGGACACCCTGACTTGAATTGCTGCTGCCATCCAAAGAAGAAGGTAACTCCTTCAGCTCAAGAGACCATTGCTGATTAAAGGGCGTGACCAATCAGAGGTTACAAAAAATGTTTATGGAGTCTTGCACCTCCGGACCTTTCAGAGGACCAGTTTTAGGGCACCAAATATCTCCTGGGAAGTTATTTCGCTTGCGGAATCCGCAGGGCCAGCCAGATGAATCCGAATCTGCAGTTTTATTCATAGGCTCATTGAAGTTTGCGAAGCACAGAACCAGGTGATGGCAAAGAGGCCCCTAGCTAGCTTCCTAATGTAATGTGGCTATGCAAAGGTCCTACACAAAATTTGGACAAACTGATATGTGCGAGGAAGGAGCATGCTGGAGCAGCCCGCAGGGGGGATGGTAGAAGGAAAGTGTGATCCGATTGGCTGCTTTCTCCAGCTCGGCGTGCAGACACTCCTTCCACACTCCCTCTTTTCACCCCCCTCAATTGCTACAGCTCTCCTACAGCCGGCTGCCCCGAAAACCCGGAGCTGCTCAGTAGTCTCAGCGGACAGTCCTCCTAGGGGCAAAACCAGGCGGCTTGGGCATGCTCAGTTGCTGGGAGAGGTTTGGGAGGAGAGTAGAAAGCTTTGGCTCTGCCCCCACTCTCTCCGCTAGCCCCCGCCCCCCTTGCCCCTACCCAGCCGTAGTAGTTCCCCAGCGTGCGCCCGGGGAGAGCAGGAACATGGCGCTCGGAGCGATATAACAGATGTAGCAGCAGAGGAGAAGCCGATGAGGCATCACGGCTTCGTTGCTGACAGCCAGCCACCAGGTAGGCAAGCGCACCGGGCAGGTCGGTTTGCATGGCTAGAAGCTCCAGAAGGGGCGCTTGCCAAGATGCGCACGGCTGCTACGCCGGGCATCTGGCTTTGCCCATAGAGGATGCAAAAGGAGATCTCGATGTCAGCACAATTGATTGTGCATCTCCTAGGAGATGCCAAAGGCTAGGGACCTCCGAAGATGGGCAATGGATCCGGGGTCCGCCCACTTCCCCAACCCCCAACCCATGCAATATCATTCAGCCTGGGCTCTTCTCCGGTCAAATAAAGGATAGTGCTGGGATGGAGGGCGTAGGAGATCACCGTTGATGCCAGCTCTAGGAGTCTGCTGGTACCCCGAAAGGCTAGCAAGCCCAGCACCAGTTCTTTGTGTATGTACTCGCGCACGCCCTGCTGATGGTAAGACAGTGTCTGCTGCTCCCAGGGAGTGCTGAATGCATTGCCAAGGCAGGGTTCCCATATGGTTTTTGTCTTTTAGCAGGTGTGGACCACAAGATGCAATAGCGGAACCTTTATGGGACTGTGTTTTTCTTTGTTATTTGTCTCTGTCTGTTCCCTTGGTGGGTAGCAATGAATTGGAAAAGAACTTCTGCAGGTAGGGCACCAGTGAGCAGAATGTGGAAGCAAACCTCACTTCCAAACTGATTAAAATTGTATTCAATGCCAGTCTCCCAGAAGATAAGTTAAGAAGTCTCGAGACTGTCGGTGTCCAGTTTGGAGCACAAGAGTGAGCATCCTTTTTGAAACCGTGTGTATCTGGAGCTTTCTGTTGGCAAAGGGCAGAAGTTAATTTTCCAGCATTCACATCTCAGTTAAGAGAACCCTCCTAGCCTTGCACACAGCTATCTAAGAAGGTCTTTTAAATAAAGAAAGGGAGAAGCCAAAAGAAAGGGTCATAGTCAGTAGTTGATTATAGCTTGGAAAACTGAATATACTTCTGGGGAAATGGGAAGACCTGGCCACAGGGTCTCAGGTATTTCACAATATATTAGTGATCCTCTTGTGGAATTTGGTGGCATGTGGTAAACTTCTTTAACTTGAATCCAGATGGACAAGGTACTCCTTGCAGACCCCTTCCCACCAGCCTCTTTGAAGTTTACATTCTACAACAACATCTGGGACATTTGTATCTGTTATGATCATCAGCATGGACCACTGTGGGAGGGGAAAGAGGAAAGGTAAATTTAGAACATGCTTCTATTTCCTGTTTTATCATTTAAGACTGTGCATCTGTCTGTGAATGTGAAGTTTAGATACTTTCCGCTGCACTTACTCTGTCTATTCTTATGATCTCTTTAGGTGGCAAGAATGAGTCAGTATTATGAGAATGAAGGAGGGATGCAAGAGGGAAATGCATTTAAGTAAATTAAAGTTGCGAATGTCCAATCTAATAACACCTTGACTTTAAACATACACATGCAGTGCAGAACTTCTAAGGAAAGCAGTAGAAGTTGATGGCAAGTCCACTGATAATATTTGTACTAGAATAAACTGTGATCCTCTATGAACAACAGGTGGACTGTATTGTTGTTGCAGGTTATTATTTAATTAAAATGTGAATTTTGATTGAAGGCATTGAAAACCCAGGTTATCAATGCCTCCCCTGTGTCCTCAGATTTGCTGCAATGAACAAGTATGAGAAGCATGTGTTCTGGGACACAGCATCATCTTGGTAATGAGATAATGCTAAATTTGAACTCTGGTTCTTCTGTATTTAGCTGTGTGATTTTGTGCAAGCTATTTAATTTCTTCACCAGCAATACAGGATTGTGAGTAGCAAATTGCAAGCAAATGGTGAAATGTGGGCATTACTAACAATATGAAGCATGTGGGCATGGTGGCAATCCTTTCTGAAAAGGAAATGTGTGTGTTTGGGACCCATATTATATGTGATGGTTATACATGTCAGATTAAAGCACATGCTTTTACTTAAATGTTCCAAATTGTGTTTGTTTCTTAGCATTGACATAACCACTCACCCCAAACTTAGTAGCTTAAGGCAATAGAAAGTTATTGTATTACAGATCTGGACATTTTAGCTTTAATACCATGGTGTGAGCAGAGTGATCTTCTGGTGCTTTTATGAGAGGGTGCTTTCTACCCAACTCAGGCTCTTATAGTCTTGGACATTCCTTAGCCCTGACCACATAATTCTGTCTTTAATTTCATCTTGTGTAGCCTCTTCTCTGGGTCTATTCTTTTGTCGAGGTTTCAGTCTTTATATAAAAACCATGCTCTTATGGAATTTAGAGTTCACTCTAGTTATGCCTTAATTTTATTACATGTGCAAAAATCTAACTTTCAAATTAGGTCTGGGTTGTCATGAATTCAGGGGAAACGGGACTTAACTCAGTTTACCAACCGTCCTAATAATATCGACAGCATCGATACTGCACCAAGTTTCAGAATTGCAAAGAATGGTGTGAGTTCAGAAAATACTTCAAAGGATATTTAATCTATCTAATTCAGCAGTGTTGTATTCCCAAGTAGGATAGTGAAGACCAGAATCATAGACACCTCATTCATGTGTCTTTTACATGGAAACTGAAATAAACTGGGACATAGGTCTTCCATAGATGCCCCCAAGTGATTTGATCTAGTCTTCTCTCCTTTGGCTATACTAACAATACAGAATGACAAAAGGAACAGCAAAAAATGAATAAATAGATAAATAATAAAATACTACGTAACTTTAAGAAAATTCAATTATTAGAAATATATCTTTGTTAGTTCATTGAGAATTTCTTACGTGCATAAAATGTATTTTGGTCGTCTTTACTCCACACTCCTCTGTCTAAATCCTCCTAGGTAAATCCTCCTTCCCACTCTAAATTTGTGATACATATATATTCCACTGAGTCCAATTTGTGCTGCTCATATACTCATGGTGTAAAGCCATCTAACGGAGGCTGGTCAGCCTTGTAAAACAGTTACATATGTATGTATGTATGTATGTATGTATGTATGTATGTATGTATGTGTATATTTGTTTATAGTGTATTTGGGTGCGTGTATATGTGGGTATGTACATGGCATAATACATGTGAAGAGATCAGAGGCCAATTAGCAAGAATCAATGTT
The DNA here is from genome assembly GCA_033318265.1 of Phyllotis vaccarum. NCBI lineage: Eukaryota > Metazoa > Chordata > Mammalia > Rodentia > Cricetidae > Phyllotis > Phyllotis vaccarum. Next base: position 164,287,377 of record JARWLC010000001.1, on the reverse strand, counting down.
AGCAAGTACCTTTACCTCCAGAGTTATCTCAACTGTCTGTTACTTTATTTCTTTTATCTTTTTATTTGTTTCTTGTGGAATTGACTAAGATTTTTAAAACTGTCATTAGTTCTTCAAAAATTTCATAAAAGTATTTTGATTATAATAATTCTTCTCCAGCCTCTCCCAGATCCAGTCCCTATTGCATTCCCATCCCAGTTTTTGACCTCTATTTTTTAAACCTATGGAGAACAATTTATGCTGTCTACATATTATTTGGTGTGTTGCTGTCTATTGGAGGGCTTTAGAGCTAGTGGGCACCACAGAATTTAAGATAAATAATTCTCCCTATCTGAGCAGTTGTGAGTTACCAACATCTCCTCCAATGGCTGTAGGACTCGGTGCCTATTTTCCCAATTCATGCTGGATTTTGTCTGGCTTGAGCTTTTGTGGGTCTTGCTCATGTTACAATTGCTGATATTCATAGGTGTAACTGACTTTTTGTGTCTGAGAAAGGCTGTTTCCTTGTGATTCACAGACTCTTCATGCTCCCTCTTCCTCAGTGATCACTGAATTTGGGGAGGAAGTGTAATTTGGGGTGGGGGGTGAGTGGGAAGACAGAATAGAGAGAATGTGATTGAAAATAACAAGTGTAAAAGACTTTCTGTAAAAGTTACATTAAAATCTATTACTATCTAATCTGTAAACACTCTCCCCCCCCCCTCTCTCTCTCACACACACACACACACACACATGAGAGAGAGGGAGAGAGAGAGGGACTGGCCCTACCTTATGACAGAGCAATAATGGCCTTAGTAGGTACCATAGGCTAACAAACACAAGGCTCTGTACCAGGGATATCTTTATTGGCATTGTTGACCAGTAATGCCCCATAGAGCCCCAAATACCACAGCATCTTTTCTTATTTTGGTAAACGATTCAGAGTCTATGAAAATTATTTAGTCAGAATAGCATGAGTCAACTTTGATATCTCTGTTTCCTTTGCCATGAACACCCCCAAAGTCCCACATAGCCTTATCGATTTAAGCATTGGCATCTTTTTTTCTAAAACAGAAGTTACTGTCTCTAAAACCACTGTGAAACTCCAAATCACACTTTCTTCATGATCAGGAGTATAACTTCCTAACCAAACTCTGGTTTTTTGGTTGTCTCCCAATCCATCACAGAAGATAGGATCATATTAGTTCCTGTATAAAATGCTACACGGCCACTTACTACAGTTTCAGGAACACTAGGAATGTACCATGTTTCTCTTCATTACAGGCATCATGCTGCTGTCATAATGACCTTCTGTCATGAATGCCCAAAGTCCTTTCTTTTTATCTCACCAGTCCAGGCTACTTGACCTCTTCCTCATCAACTCAGCTCCCAATACATTTTATTTAATAATACTTTCTATCATTATTTATATCACTTATCTGCTCTTTTAATGCCTACAAGTTTTGCCACATTCATTATGTTTGTGTCTCGTAGGCAGAAGTTGCCCAATCTGTGTCTGATGAAGGAAGGAATACTTTGCCTCTTAGCACTTTTCTTTACAAATTTGAAGATATTTATTTCAGAAATTGTGGTTTTTTTTACTAGTATGAAAAGGGCAATTTATAATCTTATTCTAACTTAAGAAGAGGAATACTCTTGGCTTTCACAAATGCATCTTCTAAGAATTAGTTTTCGGCTTGCTAGCAGCTAACTGATTAGAGTATTTTTCTGGCAACTCAGACTTTTGTAAAAAGTGCATCAACACATGTTCTGCAAATACGTGTTTCATAGAGATGATCATCATACTAAGTCTCAAACTACAGCAAGCTAGATTGTTAGTCTCTAAAACTATAAGCAATCATATTATGTGATAATAATACAGTATTTACTGAGCTTGGATTGTAGTCCAGGCCTTTAGACTCTCCTCAGAATCTTGACTGGCACTTACCATCTTTCTGAGAATAGATAACATTAAACATTTTATGAGCACAATAAAGATCTGATAAATCAGTTTTAAAGATTTTTTTCAAGATAACGGAATTTATGCTTAGCAAACAAGGAGATTTGTTCCTTTATGGAGGAACATGTGATTTCTGAACCCAACTACCTAAGCTTTGTTTTTAACTTTAAGCCACTCTGGCCATTGCTGTTGTGATTAATATAAGAAACAAACATTTTTATTTGAGAAAAAGGTCCTGGCATATTCTAGTCAAAATCTTTATATATGCTTTTGTTTTTTAGATTGTCTTATTTAATTCATGGTGTAACCGTATGTCTTATTTAATTTAAGACTGTTCATCTTATTTAATTCAAAGGATGATTCTTATGGCTGGGAAAGACTGTCCGTCCACTTGAAGGAAGGCAGTACAGGTCTATGTAAAAATCCACCATATACTTTTGATTTCTAGAGTATCTGTAGAATCATATACTTTTTAAAATCCCCTTAAATGTTATTCTATAAATATCATCTAATTCATGTGCTAAATAAAGTTTTCCATAGAAGTAGCCAAAACTCAGAATATGTCTGGATTTTTGTTACATGTGATTGGTCTAGAGTTGAATAAATTAAATCTCTCAATTAGTTTATTATGTTTTAAGTAATGTGGTTGGTTGATTATAAAATTTATCTTCAAAAGTAAAAGGCTGCCTCCAAAGTCAGCATTTATTAACAACAATATAATTGAAAATGTACTATTTATAAAATTGTGGGTATGTAAGTATCTAGAGAAGATGGGACTTGTGCATAGATAGAGTTCTTGGGAATATAAAGGAATATGTAAACACACAAGAAAGCTATGAAACTTTTCTCAAAATGCACATAACTAAGAGAAAAGGAAACAGAAAACCACATCTTATTCATGTTCAAAAACACACAAACATTATGAAATGGTTTTGTCCTCCCCCCAATAAATCTATTATATGGCTGTTGCAGAGGCTTGGTAGAATACAAGAAATAGTTATGATGAATAACTATATTGTAGCAGGCGACAATTATATCAAAGTTTGGTATCTGGGGCTGATGGGTGATTGTGGTGAGTAAAAATGTAGGCAGATACAGAGACTAAATAGAGTTAGGTGAGGGTACATAGAGGTTGTGTGAGTTACAGGTCCTTACAGGTGTTTGAGAATGGTTAATGTACTTGGAGATCATGGCCAGTGTAAGTGTATACATGCCACATGGAGGTGGAGATGGGTGTGGTTGTTTTCATCTGTTCAAATAAAATTAAATCTAATCATCAAACTGAAGAATGATAGCAGCATAGTACTACTGGAAAAATTCATGAATACATCAGTTGGAGAGAATAGCCTGGATATAGACTCAAAGCAGTTTTAAAATAAGAAGAAATGGAGAAAGCATTATATATATAAGAGCTTATGTTGTCATAAGAACACTTCAAGAAAATAGACCACATCTGAAGAAAACAGCCATGGCTTACACAGCTCTCCAAAGTAAATTTCAACTATATTGAGAAATGTAGGGATAAATAGATGTTGTATTAGGTTTCTGGCCCGGACATTCAGGTCTAGCCTTGTGGCCTGGACTTTTGGGCCTAGCCTCAAGGTTTGGATCCACAGACCTGAAGTCCCAATGTCCCACAGAAACACACAGATGCTTATATTAATTGTACGCTGATTGACCTGGGGCTCAGGCATATAACATACTAGCTCTTGCTCTTAATCTAACCCATGACTCTTATCCTGTTCAGCCATGTGGCTCAGTACCTTTCCCAGAGCAGCATAGTTGTCCTCTGAATCTTCTGGCTTCTCTATGACATTTCTGCAGTCTCTGCTCTACTCTTTCTTTTCCCAGAGTTTTCTTAGTCTGGTAGCCCCACCCATACTTCTGGTCTGCCTTTGGCCAATCAGCGTTTTTTATTAGACTAGTAGACTGGACAATTATTTACAATGTAACATCATAAATCCACTACAGAACGATGACTCAGAGGTTAAGAGAAATGATTACTCTTCCAGAGGTCCCGAGTTCAGTTCCCAGCAAACACATAATGGCTCACAATCATGCTTTCTCTAAATACTGCAATATAATAAATAAATAAATCTTTGAGAAAAGACAAAGTGGAAATATTTATTTTACCTCTTACTATTAATGATAAAAATAAAAATAAAAATGTATATTAAATATTAAAATAGTAAAAAGTAACAATAGTGATAAGGGGCATTGACAAGTCATCCTCATTTGCCCATAGTAGGAAAGTTATATAAAGCCTTCTGAGAGATAAGTGTAAAAATATCTGGTAAATGCTTTGTAAAATGCGTATTGTCTGAAAGAAACTATCTTCCTTCTTGCTTTGTGTTGTCTTTGAGAAAGAAGTAGACACCAACGATATTTTAGTAAAAGGTTATTCTTTATGTCTATTAAAATTAGAAGAGCATGTATAACTAAATGGCAGAGGTTGATTTCAGTGTTTTAGGTCTTATAGATGATGGGCTACTCTGCAGACAGTGAACATGATCATTATGAGGATCATGTAATGACACAGTTGTAAATGGAGTGCGTAGGCAACTCTATTGCATTTAACACATTATGAATATGTGCTCTGTGACATTAAAAAAACTAAAAACACTGACAGAAAACAGGAGCAGTCACTGGCAGATAGGAACATGTTTTGTTTTGGGTTTTTTTTTCTCTTTTAATACCTTTCTGTAGTTTTCAGAACCATAAACCCCACTATTCTGCAAATGTGATGATGATACACAATCATGCTTTGAGTATTCTTGTTGCAGCATCCATTGATTATCTGTTGTGTCAGGGACTCTGCCAGGTGTATCAGCAATGACTAAGTTTGCATGCAAATGAATGAAATCGCCCAACTTGAATAAAAGAAATCCATTAGAAAGATATCAAAGGTCTAAAAAAATTGGCAGGAGGGCCAAGCAAGATGCTCTGTGAAGTAAAAGGCACTTGCTGTTTTAATCCTACATCTAGGATCCAAGTTTGATGCTCTTGATTGCTAGAACCCACAAGATAAATGGAGAGATCCAACTCCAGCAAGTTTTCACCTAATTTCCATGTACAAAAGGCATTTGTAACTCATTTGTAACTCTTGCCTGATGCACAATAAGTACATAAATAAATAAACAAATATATGTAATTTAAATTAAAAAAAACCTGAATTGCCATAAATATGGGAGGCCATTCCCCAAAGCAAATGCACACAGAAAACATCTTAGAAACAGAGAAGTACAGAGTTAGCTTCAGAATTGAGACAGCTGTATAAAGAACATGATAGACAGGTTCTATGACACTTGGTTTCTCAGGCCTTGGCCATAGCCCATGGGTCACTATACTGATTCACCGCCCTACTCCATAGTCTATCCCACTGCACACCAGAGAGGACAGGAGCTCTTATTGGCAGGATCATTATTGACTTTCCAAAATGGATCAAACCAAACCAACGACAAAACTAAAATGTCTGTCACCCTGGGAATTAGAGACCTGTCGTTCCGATTACCCGTCTTCTTAATGACCATTTTCTGTGATGTTGATTAGTCCAGCCACTCTGAGTGCATATGGGTACTGTGCCGTAGTTCCCGATAGCAGGTATAATGTATGATCCCCATATAAAACTAGAATTTTGAAGGGAAATTTTTATGCTCCAGAGAGAGAAGATGTAGACAAAGGATAAGCTGAAACATTTTAGTTAAAAAAAAACCAAAAAACAGAAACCAAAACCAAAAAAACAACGGGATAGCTTGTGAATGGATTTGGTACCAACATAGGAGTACCTGATATTTAATAGGTCCTAAGATTTTTTTCAATTCAATCTAATGTAGATACTAGGTATTTGGTTTAAATAATTTTGGTATAAAATCTAAAAAATAACCCTTAGATCAGTTTGTATTGTATTGAATCTTCCATCAAAATTGAAAATCTCTGTGGTTATTCAATAAACATAATGGTGTTGAAAATTTTATTCAATTTTACATATATGAGTGTTTGTCTGAATGTAGAATAGCCAGAAGAGGGCGTCAAGCTCCTCTGGACTGGGGTTACAAATGTGGCATGTTTGGAATTGAACTCAGGTCCTCTGGAAGAGTGGCCAGTACGCTAGTATTCTTAGTCATGGAGCTATTTTTTCCAGCCCTGATAATGATGCTTCATAATTCTTTATAAACTTTTCCCCGAGAAAAGATAGTTTGTAAATAATAGAAACAAAAATAAGTAATTATTCTTCTATTATACTACAAGAAAAACAGATTAAAAATTTGAACCACCCCTGGTTCCCATATGTAACGGGGCTTGCTGTTCTATTCTTTATACTTTCTGACTGTTAGCAATGTCCTCTGCATCATCAAAGAACTCATGTTTTACCTGGAGCCTGTGGTCCCATTCATGGCCTTGCTCTGTGTATTTAGAACTTGACTTCTATGTTTCTAGGATTCCTAGCCATAATAGGGTTAGTTAAAAGCTTATCAAAGAGATGAACGGACTTGGACATATAAGCATGTGTCATCATAAAAGTGTTAGGGGCCAAAATACAAACTAGATGAAAGTATGAAGGCTGGTTCTTTGCTTTGTCTTGGAATTCAAACATAGCTTCTAGCTTGTCACCAAGGCACACACATAATTCACTGCTCGTGCAACAGAATACAGATTATGTGAAAACCATACTACATTTCTGTGATTACAAATAACATACTGTACAAGATGTAAACAATCATCAAAATATGTTTCCTATGTGCATTAATTAATCATTACAAGAATGTTATCAAATAAGTGATTTAAGGCCAAATGTGCTGCAGTTAGACAGTATAGAGAAGCGCCAAACTGGTTTATTTGCATCCAAACTCCATAAACACACAGCAATTCAATAAATGCTCAGAGCAGCTTTGCACGGCATTCAGAACATCCAAGAAATGAAGCTTCACTCAGTTAAGAGATCTTTGTAAATGCCTCAGTGTGCTTAGAACTTCGGGTCAGCATTTCTGTGCTTTTGGATTTCTACATAGAAAGTTCAAGCGAAGGTACAGTTGCCTTGCTATGTTCACAGATACCATTAACCGCATGATTAAAATGAAAAATCAGTATCTTGTTGCTTTTTTAAAAATGAGATCAACTTACATTTTTAAAAAATATTCTGTTGCAGGAACCTTTGTACTTGTTTTAAATGGAATTGACTTTTTCCAATGGCCACGAAAAATACTTTGTTTATCTTCAAGGCACTGTGCTTTACTACTGCTTCATACTTCATACTTCCTACTCTCGAAGTGTCTTACTCTTTAAATTAATCAGCAAGACTTCATGCAAGTAATATTGATTCTATAATCTATTCAGTGGCGGGTTATGTGATGGGGAGGATCGAGGAAAGAAAAAAAATAAAAATAAGCTGCAAACTTTTGTTCCAAATAGGACATCTGATAGAAAACAATTACCAGTTTCACTTTTTTGTTAAATGCACAGATTACGCACAATTTGGAAACGCTTTAGCTGTTCACTGGATATCAATTTGTGTGTTTGCTTCTAATGGTGATCCTTCAAGGTAAAAGAGTAGGGAAAAAGGCAACTCAGCTAATAGTTTAAAGTCATTACCAAGAACAGCAGTTACTCTTACACAAAGAGTGTGTGGAAAAAAAGATTCGTCCCCCAATGCAGGAGCCATTACTACTTGAATGTGCTTTAACCTGTAAAGGTAAAGACACTGTAGGAAGAAAGAGTTAAAGGAAACCTATTTTAGAAATAATATGTAGAGTATTCCTTGTTCATGTGGTTTTTAGGACAATGTTATCCTGAAGGTTTTAGATATATAGAAATAAATGCCAAATTAATTTTCCAATTATATTTGCCCAACAGCCAGCTAATTAATACCTCAAGTGAACAGCAGCCTATATACACCGTGGGTCTGTTTTGGTGGATTTGATTATCTACAGATGAAAAGACCTTTGAGAAACATTGCACCTATACTGAGCATGTACAGGTAGTTTCCTTGTATTTTTTTTCCCTCTAAGTAATGCATTATAACAACCATTAACGTGTGCACTGTAATGAGTAATCCAGATGATCTAGAGATATGTATGGCTTACATGCAAATGGTACCGTAGATAATGCACAGTGTCATAGAACTATCTGATTCTATAGAACTTCTGTAGTTCTATAGAACTACAGTTTGATTCGCCTTTTTCACTGAAAGACAGTGGCAGCCTCGCTGGTGTGTCCATCACTGTACTATTCTAGTACAGTCTACCCTCCTTCCCTCTCACAACCCACCATCATCCAGTCTCACGTAGCTCTGGAGTTACCCTCCTCTCTGTCCTTTTCTTCATTTCCATAACCAAATGAACATTCCAACCACCTTATTACTGTCTGCTCACTGAAACCATCCCAAATTATTCCATATGGCCTAGCTTACTGCCGGACATTCACTACGATATGTTATTGGTATACTGGACTTCTGTCTTAAACTGGAATGAAAAATTTTAAGTAGCTATTTTGTGTTTCCGTCTTTGCATAACAACTCATAGCTCTCTGTTTGGAAAGCCTTTAATATGTATTTGTAGATATATTATTTCACAGGCTAAAATGTTTTTGTTGAAATGGGTAAAAAAATATGGCCACAAATTTAAAATTTTGCAATGGAAGCTAGTAATAGAACATCTATTTCATTTAAGAAAAAGTTCCACAGTGATTTAATTTTCTATTTCTATTAATGAAAGAAAAGTAGAAATTAATTACTCCCTGACTTGCTTCTTAGAGCAAGACAGATATTGTACCATTACATTGGGAAGAACATGGAGATTTGAAACAGACTGTAAACAGTGGAAGAGATAAAGCACGGCATTATCTAAGAGTTGTGTTTTCAACAACAGAGAAAATAATTGAATTTCTTGAAAATCATTAAGGATAATTACTTGATTGCTAGATGTAGTGTATCTACTATTTTGTTGTCCTAAGTCTGGGGGAGAATATACCTGATTGTGGTATGCTTTCTCTTTGAACAGCAACTGAGTTTTACATGGAAAACTGAGATGTCATTAATTGATGACCAGTTTGTTGGCATTACTGTTTCCATAGCAATGGGCATCCTACAAGTCAGAAGCTAAGAAGGCTTGGAAGGGAAATGAAGTAAGGGCTTCTCCGTCTGAATTTCAGGATCTCTTCACTTTCAAATGGCTATGTTTGTGGAAATATTCCTGGAAGTAGAAGACCTAGAAATGTGAGCCATCCTTTGAAATCCTGAGTGTAGAGCATGTGAATTCTATCAGATATTAACTGAATTGTCACAACTCCTTTGAAGATTGAATTACCATTTCACAGGAGTCACATATTAGATTCCTGTTACAGTAAGGTCTTTTGGCCCCGGGCTGCCCGAGGTCCAGACTTAGAGACCTGCAGCCCCAGATCGTTTTGCCGCCCTCTGCTGCTTAGGCCCCTAAAAATGACTTAAACACTTATATTATGTGGTGGGATTCAGGTGTCAGCTGATAAGGTAGGAAGACACTTATCCAGGGTCCCGGGTTCCTGAAGTAGCCAGTTCCATTCAAGAGGGGCTGCTGGGAGCTTGGGGTCCCATTTGTTCCAGCCTACTAGAGAGAATAGTTAAACATCCATTGACCATCGCATAGATAATCCGATCTCTCAAGTGCCTATATATAACTGTTACCTATATCATGAATATTAGTTTATATTCCAATAAATATTAATCTGAGATTAATATAATTATAAAATTTACACCTTCAGATTCCTGCATATAAGTTATATCACGATTCATGACAGTAGCAAAATTACAGTTCTGAAGTAAGAATCAAGATAATTTTGTGCTTGGGGGGTCACCCCAACATGAGGAACTCTGTTAATGGTCATAGCATTAGGAAGGCTGAGAATCACTGATAAAGTAACTGAAAGTCCTTTATCTAAAATTATGTAATTTTTCTTGCGTAAATCATCTTCTTTTGGTTATCAAGGTGTTTGAAATTGTTACTTTTCAGTAAAAGGGGCTCTTCTTTATTTTGGGACCATGTATTCCTTAAATAGTGTGACTTTTAAATCTTACTGAAAACACATGTCGTTTTACATAATTATTTGTAAGAGAAATTGTATTTTAAATAAATTTATTTTATATCCCAACCTCAATTTACACTCTCTCCTGTCCCCATAGTTCCTACTCTAATCCCCTTGTTCTTATCCCCCGATATGCTCTTCCTTCATTTCTGTTCAGGAAAGGGCAGGTCTCCCAAGAGTATCCCCAGAGCATTGCATATCAAGTTGCAGTAAGACTAACCACTTCCCCATGCTTTAAGGCTGGGCAAAGTGACCCAGTATAATGAATAGGGTCCCAAAAGTCAATAAAAGAGCTGGAAACACCTCCTGTTCCCACTGTTAGGAGTCCCACGAAAAACCCAAGCTACACAACTCTAGCAAATATGTAGAGTACCTAGGTCAGTCGCATGCAGGCTCCCTGGTTGCTGGCTCAGTCTCTGTCAGCCCCTGTGAGCCTCCGTTAGTTGAGTTTGTGGCTTTTCTTAGTCCTTGATCCCTCTGGCTCCCACAATCCTTTTCTCCCTCTTCTGTAGGAATCCCCAATGTCAACCGAGTGTTTGACCGTGGGTCTGCATCTGTTTCCACTAGTTGATGGAGGAAATCTTCCTAATGACTGCTAGGCTAGGCACCGATCTATTAGTATATCAGAATAGCATTAGGTATCATCACATTGACTTTTTTTTTTTTTCTCCAGTCATGTTTGGATCCTGGTGATCAAGGTAGTGTCAGGGATGGGCTCATTCTCCTGGATGGGTTTTAGGCTAGACTGTTCATTTGTTGGCAACTCAATCACTAGGCTACTGTTATCCAGCACAGTACATATTCATTTGCCTTAAAATATCCTTATGCCATTGTTTTAACAGCTGAGAAACACTCCACTATGTAAAAATGCCACATTTTTTAATGTGTTCCTTGGTTGCAGGGCATCTAGGATGTTTCCAGGTTCTGGCTATTAAAAATAAAGCTAGTATGAACATAGTTGAACAAGTAGCCTTGTGCCATGACTAAGTATCCTTTGGATATATGCTCAAGAATGATATAGCTGGGTCTTGTGGTATATTGACTCCTAGTTTTCTGAAAAATTGCCACACTGATTTCCAAAGTGCATATACAAGTTTGTGCTCCCGCCAGCAATGGAGGAGGGTTCCCTTTGTTCTACATCCTTTCAAGCATGAGATGTCACTTGGGTTTTTGACTTTAGCCCTTTTGAGAGGTGAAAGCTGGAATCTCAGAGTGGTTTTAATTTGCATTTCCCTGATAGCTAAGGATGTTGAACATCTCCTTAATTATTTCTCAGTCATTTGAGAATCCTCTATTGAGAATTCATTTCAGATCTGTACCCCATGTTTTATTTGGATTATTTGGTTTATTAATGTCTAGTTTTCTAAGTTCTTTAAATATTTTGGAAATCAACCCTCTAACAGATGTGGGGTTGGTGAAGATCTTTTCCCATTCTGTAGGCTGTCATTTTGTCCTATTGAAGGTGTTCTTTGCCTCACAGAAACTTCAGTTTTGAGATCCTATTTACTCAGTGTAGATTGTAGTGTCTACACTATTGGTGTCCTATCAGGAAGTGGTTTCTTGTGCCAATGGACTCGCAGCTATTTGCCACTTTCTCTTCTCTAAGATTTGGTGTATATGGGTTCATCTACTTGGATTTGAGTGTATGTTGGAAATATTGATCTATTTGCATTCTTCTACTGTTAATATCCAGTTATGCCATCATCATTGTTAAAGATGTTTTCTTTTTTCCATTGTAAAATTTCAGCTTCTTTGTCAAAATCATGTGTCGATAGGTGTGTGGATTTAGCTCTGGGTCTTTGATTCAATTGCATTGATCAACCTGTCTGTTTTCCGTCAATACTACATGGTTTGTATTACTATAGCTCTGTAGTAGAGCCTGAAATCAGGCATGGTGATACCTCCAAGAGTTGTTTTATTATATAGGATAGTTTTAGCTTTCCTATTTTTGCTTGTTTGTTCTTTTGCCTTTTGTTTTTCTATTTAGGATTCATTCCAAATATGCAGGGGTGGTTCAACATATGAAAATTTGTCAACATAATCCACCATATAAACAAACTGGAAAAAAAAAGAAACTCACAGGATCATCTCATTAGATGCTGAAAAATACTTTGGCAAAATCCAACAGCCCTTAATGATAAAAGTCTTAAGAAGATCAGGGGTACAAGGGACATACCCAAACACAATAAAATTAATCTAGAGCAAATTAAATGGGGAGAAACTCAAAGCAATTTCACTAAAATCAGGAATAAGATATGTTTGTCTACTCTCGCCATAGCTAGTCAACATAGCACATGAAGTTCTAGCTAGAACAGTGAGACAACTAAAGAAAACCAAGGGGATGCTGATAGGAAAGAATGAAGTCAAGTATTATTATTTACAGATTGCATGATACTAAACATAAGTGATCCCAAAAAATCTACCAGGAAAGTCTTATAACTGATAAACACCTTTAGTCAAGTGGCTGGATACAAGATCAACTGAAAAATATTGGTAGCTCTCTTAGATATAAATGATAAGTGGGCTGACAAATAATCAGGAAGTCAACACCCTTTACAATAGCCTCAAATTATATGAAAGATCTTGGTGTAACTTTAACCTAGGAAGTGAAAGATCTGAGAAGATATCAAAGGATGAAAAGATCTTCCACGCTCATGAGTAGGCAGGATTACCATTGTAAAAATGGCCGTCTTACCAAAAGCAATCTACAAATTCAGGGCAATCCTTATTAAAATGCTAGCACAATTCTTTCAGACAATAAAAGAGCAGTATTCATCTTCATATGGAGAAATTATAGTTTTAAAGAATACATTTAGAATATTCTATCCTAGAAAAAAACTAAAAAGGTAAGACATCTGCATTAATATGGAGTTTATTTTAAAAAATAGAATTTTAGTTAATCAAAAAAATGAATGAGATGGCTTCAGCAATCATTTTTTTCTATTTTTCAACAATGTATAATTTTTAATTTTCTATTATACCTTACTTGAATTAAACAAAAATAGATAAATAAATCATATAGTCTTGTGCTTACTGAAGGTAGGAATCATTAAAACTCAAATGTATAGTTTTATGGACAGGATAGTTTTCTGACATCATGTTGTGGAGGCATAATATATCCATGTGCACTTGTATGCAGCAGTAAAGTAGAGCCTTCTACATGAAACTTATTCTTTACAGTGGTGTAGTGGAACCTTTTACATAATATGAATTCTACAATAACACCCCCCCACACACACCATTGCTCATATATTTGAATGCTTTGCCACCAGAAAGAAGAACTTCTTGAAAGGATTTGTGGATGTGACCAATTAAATGCTATCTTTTATAAGAATTTTCTTGATCATGATGTCTCTTCACCACAATAGAACTGTAACTAAGATAGGAATCTTATACATGATGTGCATTTTATAGAATAGAATTTTGCCATATAAGTGATGTGCATTTTACAGAATAATGGAGTATATCCTGTACTGTACCTGATGTGGGGTAGGGCCTTTACATCATGTGCATTCTACTGAATAGTGAATAATGTAGTGTCGTCATTCACATGATGTTTGTCCTATAGTGGAAAGGAATCTTACCAATGATTTATGTTCAATAGAATGAGTGGGGGGAAAAATATCTCAAAATCAACATGGGAATCACCTGAGTTAAGTATGAATAATAATATCATTATATCTTTCTCAATGCAAAGCTAATGAGATAGAAAATTCCAGAACTGTCCCTTGAGTTTTTATTTGCTTAGAAAAGGTCAGTGTGCAGTACCTTTCCATGCATTTTCTAATTTTGTTAAAATGGAGTCCTCCCACTGAGGAGTCCTTTCCCCCCTATGTTATCCGAGTTTTCACTGACTGTTGACACTGCTGCAGAACAGAAAAACAATTGGTTCTAATTCAATTACTTAACTGATAAGAGAAAAACAAATAACCACAGGGCCAGAAAAATATATCAGCAGGAAAATACATTTGCTGAGTAGCCTGATGACCTGAGTTTGCTCCCTCATATGTTGCACGAATAAATGAAACTCAAGGATAGGTTTCTGAGAAAGTCGGAGATATTAGAGAGAATAAACACCACAGTCAGATCTTACCCAGCTGGCTTCTCCTGGCTTCTTCTCCTTCTCTCTTTCTATGCCCGCCTTAAGCCTTAAATACTCTCTTGGTAAGTAAAGGCGTGGCCCCACCACTGCCTGCCTAGGAGCCTGGAATTCCATCTGTAATCTAAGATGACTTCAATTCAGTTGGGATTGAGGGCATAGGTCACTACTCTGGGGATACTCCCTGTGCTGGGATTAAAGGTTTGAATCACCACTCTCTGATCCTCCTAGACTGACTGTGGTTAGATTCCTCTTATATCTCCGAAACTTCTGGAGCTTTTATTAAATCCCCACATAGACTGTGGGTAGATTTCCTCTGATAACTCTGGAGCTTTTATTTAATTCCCCACATTCAAATACACATAAAGATGGAAAGATATATTGACTCCAAATTTAACATCTTAATCTGACATGCTCATGGTAGCAGATGCACCCATCATGTATCCTCACACATATACACATAAACATATACACTAATAACAAATAAAAAATTAAAGGAATAAATACAGTTATATCTATTTATTCAGGTAGTGCCAATACAAGTCTGCTTTATCCTTTGACAGACCAGATTTTAAAAATTGAAAACAGATGTTACAATTACTAGTGCCAACTTGTCACTCATATTTTCAGTAGATGAACATTGAGCTCGCCTGTGTGCTCTTAGGTCAAGTAGGGGCCATAGTAATGAACACAGATGAAATTCCCCCTTTGAATAAGAGATAAAGAGCATACACTGAGCATTGCTAGTAAGTGAGTGCAATACTGGCAGCTGACAATGCTTTGGAAAGGAAAAGAGAATCAGAATGTTTGGCATAGGTGGAGGTCATAAGTGTAATTTCAAATAGAGGGGTCAGGTCAGCCACACTGGAATAGTGATATTTGAAGGAGGGGCAGAAACTAGTCCTGTGCTATGCAAGGATATGGATTTCTCATGAGAAATGTATGTGTTGTGATTTTGTCACTATGCAAACTTACAGAGAAATTTACAAAAGCCAAATACAGGCACATCTCTTAAAAAATATTAACTTTAAAAATCACCAGAGGACATTTCATTCTGGCGTTTTTATACGTAGATCTGTCTCTTGAGGTAGCCTTTGCTTTTGATGTAAACAAAGACAAATTAGCACAAAATAATGAGGAGTTGGGAGAAGGGAAGGGAAGGGGAGCAGGGGACACATGGATAATTATGACACTTTTTATGAAAAAATAATAAAATGATGGAAAAAATGAACTGCTGCTTGTGTAACTTAGCATAGTTTTATCCTTAATCATAAAATCCAATTATAAAACACTGATTCCAGTATCAATAGACCAGTAACATAGTCTCTTATTATCACTGTTGTGTACTTCTATAAATTTATTTGCTTATAAAAAGATATTCCTCAAAATGAAGGAAAAGTTACTAACAAAAACTAAAATCCTGTGAAGACGTTATTCACAGCAATTGAATTCTTTGAGTTCTATACTCTTTTTCATTTAATTCTTTCAAGAAGTTCATAAAATACAATATGAAAAAGTACTTTCTCACTTCTAAAGCCTAAGTACTTTGGCCTTTTCTACTTTGATTGGAATTCTGTTTAGAATCAGAGCTTGAGGTGGGATTCATGAGCAAGTAGTTCATTTGGAAATTTCATGGAGCATCATTAAGAGAGAGAGAGAAAACTGCACAGTGAAGTATCGTGGTTTGTTTCATTGCTGCAGTGCAATTAAATACACTAGACTAGATTTTAAATAATAGAAATGTATTTTTCTTAGATCTATGGTGAGAAGAGAAAAAGGGGGCGTAATTGTGTGTGAGGAAATATTATCAAAGTATATCATACAAGTGCATCAAGATAGTCTTTTAATCATGTATGATATTTTTAAGGGTATAGGTTATTTAAGATAGCCTTCTAAAAAATTAACTATTAGGTTTTCAAAGGTCTGTGAAGTCAAAGATCTAGAGGTGAAAAAATCAAGGTCAAGTTACCAGCATCCACAAAGGGCTGGCTTCAAGAGAGGGCTGTAATGCAACATTTTCTAGAGAGGATGGACAAAACTACATTCTCCTGAGGAAGAAATACAAAACAGAAAAATAGCTCCTCTTCTGCTCTTCTAAGAATACAGATGCTCTCCATGATACTGCCTTCATGATCCAGTCACCTCCTTAAGGCCTCATCTCTAAATACTCTCATCGTTCGGTCTAAGCGCCAACACACACATGTCAGAGAGGCGCACATATCCATCACAAGCAGTAAAGTTACCAACACTGGCGTATAATACTGGGAAGACTGGGAAGTGTGTAACACTCATGTTTAGAATTCATCGATTCAAAGCAGAAAGAACAAAAATATTTATAGATGACTTTATCAGTCATTAACTGAAGACTGATCTGAAGATGGATTAATTAGTTATTACCAATATCTGAGATTTGGGAAAGTCTTCAGGAACATAGTGTGGCTCATAAAAGTCAGCTTGGATAAAAGTCATTTGGAAGACTTGCTAGCTCCATACCTAGTGCTTTGATCTGTCTCAAAACTTCATGTATCTTTGAGAAATTATTATTAAAAATAAAAAAGCATTTATTTTTTTAATTTTATTTTTATATACAGGCCAAAGGCCATTTTCATGTTCACATACAATGTACCTTGAACATGTATGTTCACACATGTCACACATCCCATTTCTTCCTATTTGTCCTGTTCTTCTCTGTAAAGTGTTGATTCTACTTCTGTGTCATCTACATATATATGATTACATATATATATATGTATATATATGTTTATAAAGAGTCATGGATGAGGGAAAACATATAGTACTTATCTTCATGACTGACTTAATATGCTTATTAAGATGGTCTCCGATTACATTCATTTTCTTCCTAACGTTATAGCTCTATTTTCATTGCTGACAAAAACTCATAGTATATGCAAACTACAGATTTTTTTTAATTTAAAAATATTCTGGTTTTGGATACCTAGACTGATTCTATTGCATAGCTATAGTGGTACGCAAGTATCTAAGTGACATGTTGACTTAAAGCCCTTTGGTAAGTACCCAGAAACAATATAGCATGGTCCTGTGGAAGAGCTATTGTTAGTCTTTTCAGGAATGTCTACACTAGCTTCCACAGTAGCTGGATTACTTTCCATGCCCACCAGCAGTGCATACGGGTATGTATGTTGGAAGCATTTTTCATTATCTTTTCATGCTGGCTGCAGTTCTTCTGTGGTGGAACTTCAGTATGATTTCTGCTTGTGTTTTTCTGATAATAAGTGAGGATAAGTGACTTTGTGACTGTCAGACACTTGTTCTTCACTCAGAGTGGATTTAGTGAAACTACAAGGCTTCTGTAGAGCAAAGGAAATAGTTAAGTGGAAGAAAGGGAAGAATAGACAACCTACAAAAGTCAGCAAAGACACTGCAGAGATTCTTGCCAGCATCTTGTGGTCTTAGTTTTTCTTCTTTGTGTCCTCACTTGCCATTGTTCTGTCGGTTCTATTTTGGAGCTTTGGTACAAAATAGATTTGTGTTGATACACCGATTTAGACTGGAGTTAAAATGAAATTCATTTGCATATTTGAGATCTAAAATAATGGGAGGAAAATCAATGATAACACTGCATTATAAATGATGTTCAGGGAGATGAACTTACAGTGAGCTAGTGGGGACATGTCACTCCAAACTAGTATCAAAAATATGTACCCAGCTGATATGGGAATGCCTTTCTGTATGCTGTGAATCTCAACCTTTAAATAAAGAAGCTGTTTTGGGCCATGACGGGCACCATAGAAGAAGTAGGAGGGAAATCAAAACATAGTTAGGAAAGGAAGGGCGGAGTGAGGCAGACAGAGCTGAAGCCCAAAGGAGCAACATGTAAGGAGCACAGGTGAGCCACGGGCTACGTGACAGACAGATTAATAGAAATGGGTTGAGTTAAGATGTAAGAACTAGCTAGCAATGTGCCTGAGCCATAGACCAAACAACATAAAGTTAATATAAGCATCGGAGTCATTTCTGGGGGCCTGAGCAGTGGTGGTGGGTGGCCAAGCAGTCTGGTGCAGCAGGTCTGTGGGTCTGGGCCTCTAGCCACCCGGGACCAAGAAACCCTACTATTACACCCAGCCCCTATTCTGAGCATTCTCCCTCCCCTTGAGATTTCTTATACAGAATCTATTTTCTCTCAGTGATTTAAGGGATTTGCTATTAGAGAATACTACACAGAATCCTGTTTATTATACTAGTTCAACTTTGAGAAAACACAAATTAGAAATTAACATTGGTGTCTGCTACATACTATTTTGATAATAGAAAGGGTCCAGTCTGCAACTAAATAACAATCAAAATAGTACATGCCAAATTGATTGTGTTACCTATTAACAATGATACAGTCATTATTTTGTTTGTTTGTAGATATTCATGGATGCTTGAGAAATGTGGCAAACTGAAAATCCTAACTAATGATTACTTTCAGGCCCTTTGAGACCATGATGTGTCCGGCATTCTCCACAGTTATTATCAGCTATGTACTTTATGATAATTTCACTGATTAGGTAGGCACGCTAGGCTTTTTGTCTATGTTTATTCGCTTTCCCTCAAATGGTTTGCATTACCGAGTCTTGTGGAATGTTAGCCTCTTTCTAGACATAGCCTTACGGACTAATACTCCGGTGTAGCTGGACTGTATTAAAGAGAAATGTAATCATACTTGTTAAGACTTTTTTTTTTCAATTTAAAAAGCACCATTCATTGGCATCTTAATATATAGTAGGTCCTTGACATGGAATTTTACAGTGAGGGAGAGTTTTGTCTTACCTCTAAATATACCTTATGAAGCTAGGGCCATAAAAATCAAACAGCAGGTGAAAGCCAAATGGATGAACTATTACCCAAAGGAAAAACCTTGGGTGAGATTGGGGGGAAAGAAAGATTCTAAGCCAATCAATATTACAGAATTCCTACTGAAGACCCACTGTAGCAACCAGAAATAGCCTGTGGGTTGGAGAGTGGTCAGCTACCAAGGGTAATAAGACTTGCTAGCTCACTTGGCATGGAAGTTTTCCACAACTGGATTTTATAAGTAAGTGCACAGAAGGGACTTAAAAGAGAAGGCCCAAGAGTCTGATCAGGTCTAGGCAAGCAAAGAATCTTTGTCAACTGTCACTGCTAGCTACTTTTTTCATTCTTGTGGTTTCTTCTTGGGGTTCCTGAACTTCCTTCAGAAAGAATATATAACCTCACTCTTCCTTCTAGGAAAGCCTTAAGCTCTTCTAGTAAAGTGTCATCAAAACATTTTGCCAGAGCAGTTGCAGAGAGAATAGGAAATGCAGGGATATTTGAGGAGGGCATTTATTCTAAATTCTTCTTCTTTCCTTTCTTTGTTTTCTTCCCATGAAAACTTTTATTTTTCACAGCAGAGGTAATTTAATATTTGTTTTGGAAATGGAACCTGGTTTTGTGTCAGAAGTAGAGGATTCTCACTGTTCTGTGACCTTTCTGGGAAGGACCTTGATGCAGAACACCAGTCATGCCAGAACTTTACTTGCTTAATCTAGAATTGGCAGCTTTAAGATCTGACAAAAATTATGCACACTAATGTTAAGATTTATCTTCATGTAAAAGCAGTATTTGTAATGTTTTGTGGGGCTCTGGGCTTCAGTCTCTGTGTGGACATTTACTAGCTGTACAAGTTAGAAAAACGTGGTTAGTTCCTCCAAAAATTAACAATCATAGATCTCTGTTGTTTTCAATTACCACTATCCTGCCCTCAAAAGATGCATCTGGATGATAATCTTTAGGAACTGCCATATACTAGAAGATCAATACAGAATATGTGATGAATAGATGAATAGTAGATGTCTGGTACACACTCAGTAACTACCTACAAAGATCTTTTATTGATACGCATTTGGTAGCCTTGAAAATAAATTATTTTATTTTATTTTTGCAGATGTAGAAATCACCTGCTGATGGTGATATGTGGCAGTAGGATACACTCTAGAGGTAGAGGCAGGAGTATCAGGAGTTCAAATCCAGCTTGGTATACTCCTTTAAGGTTCTGGCAGAAGGCTCAGTGGGTGAAGGCATTTTCTGTGCAAGACTAGTGATCTATGTCTATAATATGCTCAACCCAAATTAAGTTAGGAAGAAAGAACCAACTCTACAAAATTGTTCTTTGACCTCACACATGCAGATAAACACACATACATAAACACTCACACACACACACACACACACACAGAGAGAGAGAGAGAGAGAGAGAGAGAGAGAGAGAGAGAGAGAGAGAGAGAGAATACTGATAAGTTATTTCAGTCTTAATGTTCCCTCTACCATATTATCCACTTCGGCCCCACCCCATTGTTTCTAGAATGTTCTTATTTGTGTAGTTCTCATACTATAATTTTGCTTCTGTAAAGAAGACATCATAGTTGTGTGAAGAGATTCATTATGTCATAAATAGCAGCAGATACAAAGGTCCATATGTCATCTCCTATGATATTCTCCACTCACTGCACTGTTATATTGTGGACCTGACAGAACAATAATAGATCATAGAAGTAATAGTAGTGATGATAATTAAAGCTATACTCATAAATATTCTCCAGAAAAATAATGATTATTACGAAGTATTAGCTCATGAGGTTATGGATGTGAGATTCTGATGACCCACCACCTGTAAACTGAAAAGTCAAAGTGACCAATGGAATGTCACAGATAGCTCAGAGAGATGAAGGTGTGGTTCTAGCTTAATATCTGTCTAAAGAGCTGGGAGCCTGAGTACAGAGGCAGGAGAAGATTTATTGATCCATTGACCAGCTCCAGAAATCAGATAAATCAGAAAGTGGTCCATTCTCTGGATTTTTGTTGTTCTTTTCAGACTCTGGTGGACTGAACGATGTCCAACCACATTATAGAAGGCCATTGGCTTTACTTAGTCTTTGGACTCAAATGCTTATCTCCTCTGGAAACACCTTCATAAACACAAAAAAATGATTTTTATCCAGATGAGTGGGTGTTCAATAACCTAATAAGAATGACACATGAAGTTATAATTCACTAACATGGGTACCTTTACTTCATACTTGCTGTGGTGATATTGCCCATAGTAACTCCATGAGGTTTGTATTGTTGTAACCCCTGTGTTTCAGGTGATGAAACAGGATTCAGAGAAGCTATAAAAATGACCACTTTCTAAACTTAATCAGATATATCTCTCTTCAGAATCTGCCATCACAGCTCCAGAACTCTAGTCTTCTACTATCAGAATTTGCATTTAAGTTGTCTGGGCTTTACACAGAAATTCATCAGATTTGGTCATGTGACAGATCTCTCAACGAGATGTTGATTTTAGTTTCGGTGACTGGAGAAGTGGCTGTCTGGTTTGAGTTATTTCAGAGTCATGTCAGGGTTGTCACTTAGTGTACTCGGTAGAAATGCACTGGATTTTATTTTCCTTTGAGTAATTTTGTATGGTGGAATTTATCATGTTACTAGACAGAATAAAAGAAAAATTTTCAAATAATAGAAACTATTACTATCATAGACCTTTCTACATTATTAAGACTAGAAAGCACAGAACTGCAGCAGAGGGATGCTTGGGTAAAAGTGATTGCATTTTTACTAAAATCTGGGGAACATACAGGTTTGAGATCAGAACAACGAGTTAGGTTCAGGCTTCAGTGTGTGGACTGGGAGAGCAATGTCGGAGTAGAACCATATCCCAGTAATATAACTGATAGTCAGAGGTCGTTTCTTGCCATGAATGCCTAGATTTTTGCATTACCTGAGGAATGTTGGGAAACTTTCACAGGTGATTTTTCAATGCAGTTATTAAACCAGGTTAATATGTCCAAGGGTGTTACGTGTTTTCCTGGTGGCCACCCTCCTATAATCAACAGTGTCATGACAATACATGGAATCAGAAGTACTGAGTTATAAAATGTGATAATAGTGAGAGTGTGAGTAGGAATACATTTTCATAATAAATCAGCCATTTTTTATTATGTATTTGACTTGATGTATACTTAAGACATGACATAGGATGAAATGCTATGAATCAATAAATCCCCAAATCATGTGGAACTAAAGCTTTTAAATCATTGTACTGTAGGCAGAAGTTTCTGTCCCACCAACAACCCCCAAATAACCAAGAGTTTCCCAAATAATTGACTAGGAGCCTTAGTTTTACTTATAAATGCTCATCTGGTAGTTCAGGCTTATGAATAACTAACTCTTACACTTTAAGTTAACCCATATTTCTATTTCTATTTAGCCACCTGGCTTGGTACCTTTTCTCGGTGCAGCATTCTCATCCTGCTTCCTCTGCATCTGGCTGGCGACTGTGTCCCTGCCTTTCCCCTTCTTAGAATTCTCCTTCTCTGGTCACCTCAATCTATACTTCCTTCCAGTAAGCATTTTGTTAAATAAATATGAGTAACAAACCTTTATAGTGTATGAGAGAATTATCCCACAGCACTTCCTATTTTTCTATTTATAAAACAACCCTACATAGTGCTATGATTTTTCTTTTTATTAGCATATATTAATTGTACAAAATAATGGATTGCATTATGAAATTCTTATAATTGCTTATATTAGGTATTTTTATTATATTAAGCTCCATTATCTCTTTTTGTTTTTATCACTACTATAATTAACAAGATATTAATTTTACAGTGACTTTTAAAATTATGGTATGTCATCCAATTCTCAATCTCTTGAAATCCCATAAAACATGGTAATAGAGCCACAAATATTTTTAAGTTTTTATTTATACTTTATGACCTTGAGAATTTTGCCTAGGCATATGAATTGTAACACATATATACATGGTACCTACAGAGACCAAAAGATTACATCAAATCTCCTAGAACTGGAGATACATATTGTTGTGATTCATTATGTGCGTACTAGAAACTAAAACCAGGTCTTCTGCAAGAATAACAAATACTCTTAAATACTGAGCTTTTCTCCAGTCACGCCATTATTTCAAGTCATGTTAGAGTCAGTTAAGCCTTTTATATACATCTCATTATTAATTATTGCCATCTCACTGATGAATAAAATTGTCATTGAAACAAGTTTAAACATATATAAAAAGAATACATTATTCCATGACATTTCCTATTGAGAAATTTCATATCGTCCACTGAATAAATTCTCACCCCCTAGCCTATCCTTGTATGGCACACGCTGGTTTATTTCCCCTCTTCATCCCATGCTGTTCTCTGTTTGATCTTCCTGTGGGTACATTTGCCATTCTTTCTGCCTGGGTGGACTTTGTCCAAGAACTTGACTTACGTTGTTCATTCTTGTCACTCAGATCTGTTAATACTTCCTGTTCTAGGAGATGAATATAATGTCTCCCCTTAAAACTAGTCAAACACATGAAGCTTCATTGTTATTAAACTTTTAGATATATTTAGTATGTTTCATTTTAGCCATCTAGTATCTGTCAAGATACTTTATAAAACTTTAATGTACACTTCCTCAATGATATGATTATATGAAAATTTACATGTATTAATTGTTGTTTATATTATTTTCTCTGGTAGAGTGGTTAGTCAAAAACTTTTACCCAGTTTTAAGATGAGGCTTTAAAATGCATGTCCTTTCATTATCCAGCTTTTTGCTGTTTAATTGGCTGAGGAGCACATGTTACATGTAAGTCTTTGAAATATATTTAAAGATAATAGTTTGTAGAAATTGCATGTGTTCAAATGTATACATGAGATTAGCTGAGTTGCTAGTTGAGTATATCAGCTGGATCTAATGCTCCTATGCTTATTCTGTTCCATGGGCATTAGTCACACACAATCTTACAGCCTTCATGACAGTGAAAATATGTAGCCTCTGTCATAGCCCCAGATCTAGTGTTGGGCTTGTTCTGTTCACAAACAAAATAGATAGCTTTCTCTCACACACATTGATGTGCATTGACTAAGTTTAGGGATTCTGCAGTTGAGCATATATATTTCAGTGTCTGAGAGAATTCTAAGGGGACCACTTAGCTTGTTAGTTTGCACAAGAGCTATCTTTATTATTAAAAATAGTGAAAAATAAATTTAACGCTTTCTTCCACGTCTTTTCCAAATTATAACTCCATCTATTTCTTTTGGGGGAAAAAATCTATTTGTGTGAGTGTGAATATTCCAGTAACATGTTAGAATTACTGAGTTGTCCCTAGCAAATAGCTTCAAGAAGAAAATTGTGAAATATAGGGTCACAATCATCAGCACATTACAAGAAATGAAACTTGCATTTTGAGGCAGATTCACTTGAGTGGATACTATCATTGGCTAGCATTCTGTAAAAAGTCTGGTATTCATTGTGTTCAATTTAAATATTCCACAGCCATTAGGAAAATATTCAGGCAGTGCTTAGGCATCACAGAATGCATAAAAGTCTGCAGTACCTCATGATATCTATGTACATGATTATGCCACTGCTGCTGCTGAAGTTGGGCCAGATGTCTTTTTGAGAGCTGACTGGCACAGTGCTTCACATCTCTAGTGTTATTTCAAGACCTCACTCCCGAATCTGTAAATCTGTAGCAATGTTGTTTACATATGGATGTGTGACTGTAAACTTTACATATGATAAATATCTGCATGTGTATGGTGAATTTTAACTTTGCAAGCTTATACTGATTTATTCATAGAAGTAGTGAGACTTGATTTTGCAAATTTTTTTTATTCTGAGTTACAGAAATTGATTATCCTTTGGGATAGTCAGAAGTGGGGTCCATTTTACAACTAGAACATTTTATAACAGAAACTGGTGAAAGTATTTGAAATTTGTCATGGCATGATGTAAGAAACATGCATTAATGCTGTTGAGAAGTCAAATCCATTGCCTTTTGTATACCCTTATCTAAGTAGGAACTCTGACCCATTCTTGGAATGTTTATCTGCTTTTCTGTTTATGTTTTTCTCAGGAAGCAAGAGGGCATCATCCATAGAGCCTTGAGTTACTTACTCTAGGCTGTATTTCACAATAATGTCCTTTAGTTTGTCTGCATCACATCTAAGACTTCAGAATTGTAGAGAGTGCTGCAGCCTGCCCAGGATCTTTCCACACCCTGCTGTGAAGTAGAGAACAGTGAGAGAAAGGCCATGAGGTAAGAAAAAAAATGAGCCAGGGGAGAAAGGGACAACGAATTTTAGCTGTGGAAGGTAGAACTTCTAGGTTAGGAAAATACTCACAAAATAGATTGTCAACAGGTCAGAGGAATCCTGGAGGAGGCTTTCCCAAAGGTTTACAACCCCAAAGGACAGAAGTTTCTCAGAATAAAATTGGACTTACAGATTTTCCAAGTGAGTTCTCCAAGGAGTAGTTCCAGTGTACATTGTGTTATATAAATTTCAAACTTATAAAAACCACTAAAATCTACGCATTTCGTTGATATGTACTACGTACTGAGTGTACGCATCACACCAAACCTGTAATTTCACACACATGCATGCAATCAATAAGATTAATTGTTAGGCAAATGGCAACAGGTAGACCTATCAGGGAGAAATAAAACTGTTCAGATTAATTTGATATCATGAAGAATCAGATTTAGACTCAAGGTTGATTAGACAACGAATGATTTTAACTATGCACTCAATTGAAGTCCAATGAGAAGGATAATAATTTTGCCACGATGTATCATTCAGTAGCCTCTGCTAAAATCAGTTATGTGTAGCCTCATGTTATATTCTCATTGTCTACTTTCTATAAAACAATAACTATCTACAGTTATCTCCAAATCCTTGCATCCTACTGATTGTGACTTAAAACACCATAGAATGTTGGATTACCTCAACATAAAAGTAGAATTAGTTGTTCTCTGACTGTATTATTTATTCAACAAAATGTCCTGGCTATTTTCCATGGTCTATTGCCCTTTCTTAAGGCTCTGAGTTCTGTGTCTTCCCATAATTTCTATAAGTGTATCTATTATATATTAAAAATTTAGGTTGTGAGATTGTTACCTATTGCACTAGCAAAGAGCCCTCCCAAAGTTCAAAACGTTGGCTGAGAACAAGTGATGCCGCTATTTTTACATTGGTCAAGACTCTCTCCTTTCTATGAACATTATATCATTTACCATAAATAAGCTACATATAAAATAGGAAAAAATAAAACAATGAGCATCCAAGTAATACAATGAGGATCCAGCACAAGAAATGGTATATGTTTGATAAGCTTGTCCTTTAGTAAACTTCTCCCAAAATTCTGTTTCCTCTCTCCCTGCTTATATGTGATTTATTAGATTCACTGATACACATCAGGTTTCTCATAGCTGAAATGTACAATTCTAAGATGCAGAGTTGCACAACCTTCATCACTGTCCATTTCAGAACATTTTCTTCAACTTTAAAAGAAACCAAATTAACAATTGGCAGCATCCCTGTTTCTCACATTCCAATCCCCGTCCTTGGCAATCAATAATCTACTTCCTGGCATGAGGTATGTATGTATTCTGGATATTTCACTTTAAAGGAATTGTACAATCCATGTATTTGTGACTTTCTTTCACTTAGCACAATGCCTGCAAGGTTCATCCACATCACTGCATGTGACCCCATTTCACTTCTATTGATAGCTGACTTTGTCATCCCACATTCTGTTTCTCCTATTATCAGCTCAAGGACATTAGGGGTGTTTCCACTGGATGCTACTCTGACTAGTGCTGCTTCTATGAATACTTAGAATTCTCACTTATAAATATTTGTATGAACATATGTCTTTTGTTTTTTTGAGTATATATCCAGAAACAGAATTTTTGGGTCATATATTAGCATTCTGTTTTACTTTCTGAAGAACTGCCAAACACTTTTATAGTTTGATTTCAATGTCAATAGCTCCTGTGAGTTTTTTTGTACTTTTTTCTATGTTGATATTTCTGAAAATGTATAGAAATACCATGTTGTCCATATATTTAATGCAGAACTTTCACTTTGCATAGAACAAGCCCTGCAACATTACTATCCATCCTATAAAGTTTAGCTATACATGTGAATTCAGGGATAATCACTAACTTTCACTGATTTCACTTATTATCTGGGCCATTTTCTAAATGCTATCTGTCTAATTTCCCATGGAATTTAATAATACATCTGCTGTTAAGGCAACGCTAGAAGGTCACAATAAAAAATGTCATTTCTTTCTTGTACAAAGTTGCAGCTTGAGGTTTCTCAATAGACAGATGCCTTAGTGAGTGCTGACTTCTGACTGCAGTCTCTATCAGTAGTACCACTGTTTCCAATCTCTCCCCTAGTCTATCCCTGACAGATCCAGCTCAATTCTGAGCTGGGATGTATAGTCACAAACAACATGGATTTTTGTTTGTGTGCTTCTTTTGTTTTGTGTTTTTGTTGTTTTGTCTTTGACAGGAAGAGAATCATCATTTAGCCCCTTTGCTATATGACTCCAATGTAACTACATGAGAAACTAGAAAATACAGTGTTAATCTTCTGAGAGAGGACTAGGAAATGGCGAGTACCTATCCACTTTCTGTCATGTGCACTTTTAACAGCTCTAACTTTGACAGCTATAAATCTCACTTTTTAAACATTGCTGAACATATACGTTCATGTAGACCTCAGTTTCACTAGAATACGTATCAAGGGAATGGGACCTTCAGATGCATATTGCATTTCTGTAAGATACACTCCAAGATGGTTTGTTTCACCCAGCAGTATGGGGTGGATTCTCCATAAGCTTGAAAACACTTGATGTCTGTCAATATTTTATATTAAAGGCATTAATTGTTAAAAAGCAGGTGGAAATTGGATGGTGCTTGAACTAGAGGCATGTAATGAAAATCTAAAATGGTATGTTTGGGGGACAGAATAATCACTATATGTTTGCATTCTAACCCCTCGAACCACAATAATACATAAGATTATGTAGCAAAGGGACTTAGGAGATATTATCAGCTGGAAGATTTTTAAGTATATCCTATGTGATCGAGATGGGGCCATAAAATAATCTCAAGAGTCCTCCCAAGAAGTATGGAAGAGAGATAAACCAGGGATCTTGAAAGATGGCTCAGTGATTAAGAATACTTGTTGTTAATAGAGTACTTGGATTGAATCCCAAGCACTCACTTTGCAGCTCAAAACCTGTAGCTTCTATTCCAAGGGAAAGATGCTTTCTTCTGATATCTGTGGGCATTGCATACATGTGGTACACCAACATACAATGCTAGAAAAAATTCACACAAAAATTAATTTAATTTAAAATAGATACATCTGAGAGAATATGTGATCCTGGAAGTAGAGGTTGGAATGATGTTCTCTGAAGACAAGGGGGCACAAGACAAGGAATGTGAGTGTGCTAACTTTGTTACTTTGATAAAATGCCAAGACCGAAAGGCCAACCTAGTCTACATACTCAGCTACTTGAGGGGTAATGATTTATTTGACTAACACATTTTGATCACAGTACATCATGAAGGGAAGACAGGGCAGGAACCTGGAGGCAGGATCTAAAGCAGAGCCATAGAGAAATGTTTGGTTGCTGTGGCTGAATGAGCTCCCACTGCTTCTTTTGAAACAGATTCTTTTCAGCTCTGGCTGACCTGGAACTATATAGACCAGGCTGGCCTTAAAGTTATCAAGATCTGCCACCCTCTGCTTCCCCTGTTCTAGCATTTTTGTTTGCCACCATACCATGTGCTCAGCTTGATTTTTTTATACAAGTCAGGACCATATTCCCAGGGGTGGCAAACAGCACTCAAGAATGCCCCTCCCCAGACTTGTTATGGAAAATGTAGGCATTTTCTTACCTTAGGTTCCCCCTTCACAGATGAATCTAGCTTATATCAAACTGACAAGTAGTTAACCAGGACACTTCTTAAAACTTGAAATAGTAAGGAAATGTTACTCGAAATAGTAAGGAAATGTTAATTCTCCAAAGACTTCAGGCAAAACAACTATCATCACTTTGGTTTTGGACTTTAGGCTCTATTTGAGATTTCTGACCTTCAAAACTGTAAACTATACTTGTGTTGTTTTAAGTTTGTTACAACTCCTAGCCACAGGAAGAAACTAATACAATGTCAATCCTGAGACCTCAGAAACAATGAGTTGATAGTTCAGTAAGAGACTTTGTCTCAAGGCAGTAAGACACAGAACAATATTGTATGGTTTGGTGAGGGGAACAGTGTGAGTAAGCACAGTTAACATCCTGATTGCCAAGGATATTAAAGAGAAATGTCACATCTGCACTGGGACAGTAGGACTTCAAAAGTGAAGGCCCATTTAAGCCCATAGAAAGTAAAATTATTCACAGGTTTGAAAAGAGAGTGCCCAAGAAAAAGACAGAGCCTCCAGACCTCCCTGCTCTACTAGGGCCACACAGGGAAGTGTTTTCCCAGATTCACCAGGAAAGGCACACACAAGCTACCGTTCAAGTGTTCCATGTGAGTCAGGCTACCTATCGGGCTCCTAGTTGAGTTGTATAAAAATCTATGAAGGAGAAGCCAACTTTCAATGGAGATAACAGAATGTTGTAGATGCCAGGAACATGAGACACCTGGTAAGAAAAAGTACTAATAGAGACTCAAACTTAGCCCCAGTGAGAGACTCCATGTGCTTCTGGCATCAAAGCTTTATGGACAGAGCTTTTACATACAAGTCAGCTGATGTCAAGGTGATCCACCTTGCACCCAGGATCCTGGAAATAGAGCAGTGGGGTTTAGTGTTTGCTCTGCTAGGTTTAGATTTTACCTTGGTCTAGTTTTTCTTTGCTCTGTCCACATTCTCCCCTGTGTAGTGCAAATGTTTACTCTGTAATATTGTACACTGGAGGTATGTAGCTTAGGTTTTGACCTTACAAGTTCTCACAGTTAATAAATTGCCTTGAGTCTCAGAAGACACTGTAGAACTTTTAGCAGCAATGGAACTGTAAAATTATTGGAACTTTCAAAATAGTCATGAACCATTGAAGCACAAGAACAGAATGTTATGGCTTGAATGTGAAATGTCCCACAGGTTTGTGTGCTTGAACAGTTGATCGGTAGCTGGTGATATTATTTGGGGGAGTGTGCAGAGTCTTCAGGAGCCAAAACTAGTTGGAAGAAATCAAGCACCGAAGGCACATCTGAAAATACCTGGCTTTGCTTCTGGTATTTTCTATAGCTTCTGCTCAATACCACAAAACAACCAGCTTCCATATATCCCCTCTACCACAAAGCCACCCATCATCGTGCATTTCTACACCAGGATGTAATGCACGTTCTCAAATCCTGAGCCAGAAAAAAACCTATCTTCTCTTAAGATGTTTCTGTCAGATATTAATCACAATGAAAAATTCAACTAACTAAATGGTTTTTGGAATATTATCTTTCATAAATTGTGGATACCTTTTTACCCTTTAGACTTATTTTTTATAAAATTGTAAAATTGTGATAAAACAAATTTTATCTATAAATTAATTTTTAAAGTCTTTTTTGTAGTTTAAGTGTATAAAAACAGTGGTGTATTTAAGGTCATGCACATTCATTTTTTGTGCATATTTTATTCTGAGGTTTAGCTCTTACATCCGTGTTTGATATGATTTTCACTGAGTTTCTTTGTGATGTCAGATAATGGTGGATAAATTAATTGTTTTGTGTGTGAATTTTTAGATATCCTGACACTATTTGTCAAAAATATCATTCTTTTTCTATTGATTAATCCTGGTAACTTTGTCAAAAATTAATTGAACATACATATGTATGAGGGCTTCGTGTTTCTGTGTTTGTCCACATGTGTATCATGTATCTGTATGTAATGGGCCTCTGAGATGCAGTTGGAGTGAAGCAAATGACTGGACTTTTTCATATTAGCTTTATCCTTCATTTATTTTTGT
Organism: Phyllotis vaccarum; assembly: GCA_033318265.1. NCBI lineage: Eukaryota > Metazoa > Chordata > Mammalia > Rodentia > Cricetidae > Phyllotis > Phyllotis vaccarum. The sequence continues at coordinate 164,256,460 of JARWLC010000001.1, read as the reverse complement.
CATATGATGATCTGAACTCTTTCAGCTGATGGATGGTGCTTTACATGTCATAATTGCAGGGGTGAGGGAAATAGGGAGACAATTCTTCAGCATTTGAAGTCTAGGTTTCCCCCAAAAGGACAGATTGGATAAAAGAAAGAATGGTTTCTGAACGGTGTTGCCATTTATTTTAATGCTGACTTTCACTAAATGACTACTTCTGGCAGCTTATATTTTTCTTAAAGCTGATATTTTCATGTAGATGTATAATTGCATCATGTGTGACTAAACATTGGTGTAGAGAAGTCACAAGGCTAGGTTACATTAGCTTTTCTAACATCCCCTTGATGTGTGTTCATTTTGGAGAAGAACTATTTAGGAATCTGATGTGTTTGCTATTAGCTATTGCTTCTTTTTTTTCCTGCTTTTTTTTTTTTTAAAGTCATTTTAAGTTTTGCTTATGAGTATGTATTTCACATAAGGACCCTTAACTCCTCTATACTCTTTTAGGAAAACTGTCATTTCACAAGTACTTTGGTAAAGAGTTGATCATTACAGTCCTCAAATATGTGCTGGAGTATGCCCTTTTATATCATCCCTGCCACTGGCCTTTGTGGAGTAAGTGGGCATTGATTTCTAGTAAAAGGGGTTTGTGTCATTTTAGGAAACCACAGCCATGAGTTCTGGATGTCAATTTCTAGTCATTTGGTACTTTTAAAACAGGATTTTCTAATACAGTGTTTGTCTTCATAATACTTTCAAAATTCTGAGATGTAAACATTTGATTAAGAAAATCACTGTATAAAATGATGTTTAATTATGATATTTTCATACCTGTATATCACTTATACTAATAATGTATATCCCTATCACCACTTATTTTACCTGTTCAGGCACTCTTTTCTACAAATAGTCTTTCCACTTTCATGTCATTTCTTTACAAATACACACACACACACACACACACACACACACACACACACACACACACACACACCCTACGTATGATAGAAAATATGTGGTTTCTCTTCCTGAGTTTGGTTTATTTACTTTACACACTTGTCATTTTATGTATTTACCCACAAATGGCACAAGTACATCCCTTTGACATAAAACTTCATTGTGTAGATACCATATTTTCCTCATCCATTTATTTGTGGATAAGCATCTTGGCTGGTTTATCTCAGCGGTATGAATAGAAATACATTATTCCTTTTTTCTTTGCCTTTGTTTACCAACCCATTTCAAGAAGCTATTAACAGTATCTTAAGATAAGATTTATATTTGCTTATTCTAAAATCTTTTGGAGTATAATAGCTGTGTGCTTCTGTAGTTTACCTGCATAGAAGCATGGTTTGTAATTTCTAATTTGATTTGTAGTCAATAGTATTTTTAAATCTTAGTAATGCATGAGTGTGGTTAAGATGTCAAACTCCCCAGAAGCCTCTCCACCTTTCACTCTACTGTTGGTGACTAGTTAGGTATAAACAGCATTTTTATATAATGGGTGCGTTTTCTTGGTTGAAGTTCCACCTCTCAGAGGACTCTATCTCATGTCAATTGAACAACAAAAATAGGACACAAGCCAGGGTCATCTGCTTTGGGTCATGGTGTTTTAATAATAGAAAAGTAACTAAAATAGCTCTTAAATAGGAAACATATTCATAGTGAAAATTACAAAAAGTCAAAACGTAAATGTATTTTCCTACCCTCATTTATGAAGCTCCAACTTCTTGTTGGTACCCAGGGTGAACCATATCTGAGGTCCCTGTAGATCTGTGCATGTCATGCAGATACATCTGCATAGTAGCGCTCTTCTCCCACATGTACAAAAGATCCACAGTGTACACAGCTTGCCCTTCAGAGCCTCCTGCCATCATTTGTCTCTTCCTGTCACTTCAGGGTTCACCAGCTCATGATAGCCTTAAGCCATTGTCTCACTAGTACAGGCTGGTACACATCACATGCTGTCTGAACCATATGCCACTTGCCTCCTGCCCCTTGTTTCTATACAAAGCATGGGAGTATATGAAATTCTAATTTTTATATAAGACATTGCACAAAAAGAGGTGAAAATGATGTCCCATGAGGCTAATTTTTAATTAGTGGGATCAGGGGCTAGATAAACATTCTTGTTCTTCTACACTGAAACTAATCTCAAATGACTTTCTTATGGCTCTCGGAGTATGGTCCCATGAGACCAAGTGAAGCCAGCCACCTTTAATAGTGATCATTGCCATGCATGTCTTTGTACTGACCCTTTGCTTCAGAGATTCCTTGTCCTTTCTTCCTGAAATAGTACTCCTGACACAAAGTACCTGCACAGAAATTTCCACGACTTCTCTCCTTTTGGTAGCATTCAGTTTGATTTAATTTCACCTGTATATGTTATATAAGATATCTCAGGCAATTCAAATGATGAGTTACTTTGATTCAAACTGTTATTCTCATTATTACAATCATTAGGGGCTTGTGATGTGTAGATTCTGATTTGAAGATCTTGTCAATATGTTCTGTGACTGGAGAGATGGTGGGTAAAGTGCTTATGAAGCAAGCATGAGGACCTGGGTTTGGGTTCCCAGAACCCACGTAAATAGTCATGCTTCTAATCCTAACACAGGGAAGTAGAGATGGGAGGATCCCAAGGGCTTTCTGGATAGATCTTTTGCTGTAATCTCCAGGATTAGTGAGAATAAAGTGAAGTAATAAAGAATAAAGTGGAAAGCGATCAAGAGAGTCACCCCAGTGACGACCTCTGGCATCCACATATGTACATAGGTACACACAGACACAGACACAGACACAGACACAGACACAGACACACACACACACACACACACACACACACACACACACACACACACACACACACACAGAGAGAGAGAGATCATTAAATTAAAATAAATTAGAGAAAATTTAGCTTTTCTAGGCAAAATAGTCCATTTGGTTTAGCTATGCTATATAACAAACATCTTATATAGTATGTAGCACTACTATATAAATTTTAAAATATTTTTATATAAGATTTAATATATTTATGTTTCCATACATTTAATACAAATGTGGGAATTTCAAATGATGGTTAAATGTTAATGTATGAATGGGAGTATTATATACCACAAATAATATCAATTAGTTGTTGGTAGAAATTAAATACTCATTATATTGAAACATTTAGTTCTGTAATAAGAGACTTTTAGGCAAGGCAGCTTTTTAGACAAAGCTCTTTTTGCAAGTTTCCTAGAAGTTTAAAATTTATGAAACAGTTTCATAAGAATCTTTATATATTTATAGGAATATGGTAGGTGTGTGTAATTATATTAAAACATGTATTCGTATGGATATATTTATTTATGCGATGTAGGTCTTAGATGAATCATCTGCATGCACCGTGCTATTTTCCCCAAGAGATGAATGCTCCTGCAAGGGTTCCTTTTCTCCTAGTCTGCAATGAAAGGCAAGAATGGCCCATTTAATTATTCTCAGAATGACCTGAAAAATCTTCCTTACAGAATCTACAAATAAGATTTTGTGATTGTTTTTCTGATTGGAACAAAAGTGAAACTTGGCAATACTGTTTTTTCCTTAGTGATTTCACTTCTGTTGGAACAGTTAAGGTTGAGAAGCCCACATTGAATAATTATATATCAGATTTTTACATCAGAAGGAAGACTTTTCACATCTCTTAAATTTTCATGAAGTTTCTTTATGTCATTTGCTTCCATATTAACCCTCTGTAGTGAATTTCATCTTGCTTGGTGGCCTCTGTGTCTGGAGATAGCGGCGTGGCACACTGTCTCTAACTCCTGAGTGGAAGGAGGTTCATAGGTTAGACTCCAGTCAGACATGCTTATGACATTGGTTTCTTTAGAAAAGCAGTTTGTAGCAGGTTGCCTGCTAAAATTTAGATTGACTTCTTGGAAAATAGATTGTAGAGATGGCTGTGGTTGTTAGGCAATAATCAGTCACTTCAACCACACAGCAGTCAGAAGTAAATATTCTGAAGAAAGCACAATGAGCTGTTTTCATAAATTCAAAAACAGGTCTGGTGTTATTCTTTTGTTTCTCATTGGCTGGTCATATTTATCATTCTGTCAAAACTAGTCCTGTTTCAAATGCAAGGTCTGATTATAGCCTCTTTGTCATCCTGCAAGCATGAAGTTCAAAAAGCTGGTTTTGCTTCACAGCAAGAAGTCACAAATACTGATATGAGGTTTTTGAAGGTGATGCTATTGCTATTGTTAAAAACAAAAGTGACCTTTAACTGTATGCTTAGAGGTAAATTCAAATCATCTGGTTGGAAACAGAGGCTGTTAGAAATTTAAATGAGAAAAAGAGATAAAGTGAGTTATCTCCATGAAAATGGGAGCCTGACAGCAGTGGCCTCAGAAGGTGGAGATTGTTAACCTAGCCCAGAATTGATGCCAGTTAACCTAGCCACCAGGCCCTGGAGGGCTAGAGGAGGCAGCTTGATTATATTATTAGCTATTCTTACATTGATTATAAATGCTACACCTTACAGTCTTTCTACTTTTGTGTCTTTATAATGAATTTATAATTGTGAAATCATGGCACCTTCACTTGTCAATTATTCCAATATCTTTTTACAGGTGTCAACACAATTCCTTTATTCTCCCCTTGCACAAGCCTCTGCTCACACTACTTCACTTCCCTCACTCATTTTCATTCTGGACCAATCTCCATTTTCCAGAAATACCGTAGGAAGAACATTACGAGAGTGCTTTTGGTAAATAAAGGATTCGGCTATCTTGTTTAAAATTGCCTACTTTAGGCTGATCATCCACAAAACATTCACTCATCATGTTCAGTGAGCTCAGAGAGGCACATCACCAGTGTGACCGAGTTTTGGGTTATAACTGTCTCAGAACTGGGTGTCTAGAAGGATAAGGAAGAGTTCTGTGACAGAACCAATGGGCGAATGCTGACAGTACACAGACCTCTCATGCTCATTACTCTACTACAATCATACTGTGAACATGTCCCACACTCTGCTTAAAACGTTTCTGCCTATTTCTATATGCTGTTGTGAAACATTCCTATCTTGCTCCCCTGTGCTTCCTTTTAGGGACATAAACAATAAAAGGTAAGAATATAAATAACATTTCCTATCTTGCTCCTCTGTGCTTCCTTTTAGGGACATAAACAATAAAAGGTAAGAATATAAATAACATTAAAAACAATAATCAAATGATACTCTTTTATGTGCTATTTAGTCAAAATGAAAAAAAATAGAGTAAACTTGAACCATCTAGCTTCAAACTTGAGACTATTGTGTTAGGAACTGCAGCGTTTTACTGTAACACAAAGTCTGCTATGACAAAACAATTGTTTACTTAAAGAAGGCAAAGAACTTTTATATTTTCTTAATACTTTGCTTCTACAATTTCTCAGTGTGCATCAAATTTTCATGTCTATGGCTAGTGCAGTGTTAGAATTTTTTTTTAATGTTCTTATTTCAGGTGTTGACTTGAATATCACATACATGAAGTCTAGATTGAAACAACACAGAATATTCAACAACTTTGAAACTGACTCTAACCATACTTCTGTCCTTTTGTACTATGTATTCCTATGAAATAGAATCCACAATGTTGACAAATATAAAATCAAAATATCAATCAAAGGAAAATGCCAAATATGTTTTGCATTCTGCAGTGCCAAATATTCAGACAAAATTTGATTCTTTTTTAATGTATTTTATTTTAAAAATATGATTTTTATCTTTGTATGCCCCTGCCCCCCCTCCCTTCGCTCCTTCTGATCCCTGCCGGTCAGCCTTCAACTCACCTCTCCCCATCCATCCATCAGCATGGCACGTCCACTCTAGGCAAGTCTGATCCACTCATCCTAAAGTCAAGGCTAGGTTAGGTGTTCCTCTGCAGGGAATGGGCTCCAGGGTGCCAGCCCATGCACAGGAACACAGTCTGATCTCACCCCTCGAGCCTCCACACACTGCTCATGCCAGTGGACAGTCACCTATACTTGGAGGGCTCAGCTTCCTTTCCCAATGGATCTCCAGTGGCCACTCTTGATTCAGGGAGTTCCCCAGCGCTCCAACTAACCATCACTGCGGGAAACCTCTTCACAATCCCCATCCCCTTATTCACACAGACACCCCTCCCTCCCCTACTCCCAGTTGGACCAGGAGCTCTGCCAAGTGCTCAGCCATGGATCTCTGCCTCCATTTCTATTCCCTGTTGGATGTAGGTTCTGTGATGACACCCAGGGTAGTCACTCACCTGACCATACGAGAAGTCCTGCTCAGGCACCCCTTTCACTATTTGATTCTTTAAAGCAAAATAAGCAAGCATATAATCTCATTAGCATGTAAATTAGCTTTCACCTTTAATAATTGATAAAATATACAAATATGAAAGAATTATTAGAACATAAAAGTTATTTTTAATCAGTACATGTTGTTTTCCATATATACTTCAACATCTTGGGTCATAAAAATGTTTTGGGCACTGTAATAATAAGTTTCTGGCCTGTCCAGCCAATGACCCAAACCCACAGACCTGCAGTCCCACAGAAACACACAAGCTTATATTAATTACGTGCTGCTTGGATTATGGCTCAGGCACGATACTAGCTAGCTCTTTCATCTTAATTCAACCAATTTCCATTAATCTGTCCTGCCACGTGATCTGTGGTATACCTATTTCTTTACATCTTGCTTCTTGGGCAGCTAGATCACATCTCTCATGATTGCGCCCTCCTTCCCCTTTGTCAATGCTCAGATTTACTGCCTCCTTTAAGATGCCCCCCATAGGCCGAAACAGTTTCTTTATTAACAAATGAAATTCACAGCATACAAAAAGATACCCTACATCAAGGCACAAAGGAATCATAAGGAAGCAGTGTGAGAGGGTTTGCCCTACAGTGTGGGGTGCTTTCCCTGGACACTCCTATTTATCTCTGTTGATGACTTCTAAACATTCACTGCTGGTGGATCCCTGTCTTCAGCCTTAAATCTGAACAAGAGCTTCACGCTAAAATCCACATTCAAACTCACACACTGTTCTAAGAGACAAATCAATTCTGCCCTATTCAAGTGGAGGTTTGAAATTCCACCAGCTCATCTCCACCCATTCACACAGATCTGAAAAAATTAAAATTAAAATTACGCACCTAGTCCGTCACAGTGCAGAGGGAATCCTTCAACAATCTCCCAATCACCTGCTGTTTCTACTGACCACCAAACTGTGTTACTTCCTTTCTTTCCCTAGTCCTGCTGTTGACTATGGCCCACCGCAGCTTCTTGGCACTAGCCTCTAAAACAACTCTCAAGGCGTCTTGTTGTAGTATGAAGTCTCTGACCTGACCTAGCACCAAGATCGGAGCCAGCAGTCCCAAATAAACTGCCCTCGGCCGCTTGATCTCAAATAGTCACACAAAATCTTGTATTGATCATACACTGTTTGGCCTATGGCTCAGGCTTATTGAAAGATAGATTTCACATCTTAACCCATTTCTATTAATCCATGTCTTGCCACATGGCTCATGGCTTGCCTAAGTTCCTTTATATCTTGATCTTTAGGTGGCAGCTTGCAGTGTCTCCTCCTGACTCTGTCCTTCTTCCTGTTAATCTATTCTTGGATTTCCCAACTGCCTATAAGATGGCTCACCATAGGCCAAAACAGTTCCATTATTATCCATCGATAATTCACAGTGCAAAGAAAAATTTCCCATGTCACCTTGTTTCATTTCCCCTTTCACCCTGTTTTCCTCACAACCGTGAAGTGTTTTTAAAATGTAGGTAAGATTGCTGTCACCACCTCACTTTCCATTTTTTAGTATTCTTCTCCCCACACTTGCATTCGACTTCAAGCTTCTTCTTCAAAGTTTCTCAGTAGGGCCATTGCTTCTGCTGTTCTCTTCATATTCCCACGCAACCTGGCTCATCTCATACTCATGGAACTTAGCTTATTAGCTACATTTCCATCAGTGTATGGGGGCATTCTGGCAGGAATGCATGTCTTCTATTCCCCTATATACTCTCCTCTTACAGTAGACATAACTTGGCTGTATTCTCTTCTGCTTTTGTTCTTGCTGAGTATGTCTGGCAGTTCATGAGCTACCCCTTGGTAATGTCTAAATCCCCAGAGGTCACAGCTCTGAGCTACCCCTTGGTAATGTCTAAATCCCCAGAGGTCACAGCTCTTATTTATTTTTGCCTTTTAAGCCACCAGAATTGGACTTATTTTTTTTTTTTATAATTTCAGTTGTATTGGATTAGGCATGGAATATTATTTATTAGACCATTGCTGTCTATAGTATTAAAATTTGACATAGTATAAACATATAAATGTAATGATTAAGTTATTGTGAAATCCACAATGAGATACACCCACTGATAAAATAGACACAAGATTGTTTGGGGAGTAATCAAACACTTTCTGATTAGACTTAAAGCCCATTCAATAGAAAACAATATATTATTGATACTGTAAACCTAGTAAAAGTGTATAGCTAGGGAGGTCACAGGTTATTTGGAAGAAATTACCACTGATGATTTCCTAATAGACATGTTATCAAACTGTCCTTTAAATATTTTTGTTTTTAACCTGAGACTAGTATTACTTCAGTTTTTATAAGAGAGGTGTCTTTGAAATAAAGTTAATACAGAGACTTAGAATGATCAAAGTGAAGAGAATAATTGTTCAGCCTCAAATTGGGCGTCTGTCTCTATCACTCCATCTAAGACCCCAGAATCACTGCAGAGTGTGTAGCCAAAGACTGGAAGTGTATCATACAGAGAGGAAGGCTATGAAATGCTAATTCCTGGATCTGACATAGCCATTGCAATCATGGGTACCCAGAGACTATGGCTACTTGCAAAAGGCCTGCACATGCGCGTGTGTACGCGCGCGCGCGCGCGCGCGCGCACACACACACACACACACACGCACACGCACATGCACACACACGCACAAGCACAAGCACACACATGCACACATCAGTGGAAGGGCATGGGAGAGTGTGATGGAGTGAATATCACAACACATCACATACATATATGAACTTGTCAAAATTTTAACTTAAAAACGATACTGATCAATTCACATCAAATATTGTAAAGAAAGGAATTCATATATGGTTATGTGCAAAGACATTTAAGAAATATTGGTTAAAAGATGAGAATTTCTAAGCAAAATGTAGATAACAGCATTTGTTAAGTCCAGTTCTAAATATATTCCTGCCCCAGAAGTTTTATTAAGTTTCTTCCTTGAAATGACAGTCTTGCATAGGAAAAGCATCTTTTATGTTACAACTCTCTGAATTATTAAAAATTTTAAATCTTTGCCATTTATATACTACAAAGCCAATAGTATATTATGCTTACTAACTGCACAAATTTTACTCATCACCTCCTATGGGCCAGATACCCCTGAAGATTTAACATATTCCCTTAAAGATTTGGTAATTTAAAAGAAAGCAAATCTTATGAGGATTTATCTCTGGAAAGGCTGAAAGAGGGTTTACTGCATCTTATTTTTGTATTTACAGTGGTAAACATAATTAATTTTGAAGTGGTTTACACTAATTTTTAATGTCTTTAAATCCTAAGTAGAAAAAGACCCAGAGATCTTTTAGAACAACCTACTTTAACAGGTGAATACTTCCCAATTCATGTGAAAAAAACATTAATTTTATGCATGCTTTCTATATAGACGCACTAATCAAAATAGTATAGTTCTTACAGCCTGGCATGTTTATCATATGTGGCTGTTCCAACTGGGAAACATATTCCTAGTGCTGATCTCTGCATAGAGACTGATTTTTACATGAGCCTACAAATTCATGGAAACTGAACATCTCTCAGTTGAACCACCACTGGATCAAGGAAGAAGCTAAGAAAGAAATCAAAGACTTCCTAGAATTTAATGAAAATGAATCCACAATGGGTCACAATGAAAGCAGTGTTAAGAGGAAAACTCATAGCATAGCACAAGATGCCTATGGAAAACCTAGAGAAATCTCACACAATAGAAATAACAGCACAGCTTAAGGCTTTAGAACAATTAGAAGCAAACTCACCTAGAAGGAGTAGATGGCAGAAAATAATTAAATTTAGAGTTGAAATAAATATAATAGAAACAAAAAGAACAATACAAAAAATCAATGTATCAATCAGGTGGTTCTTTGAGAAAGTCAACAAGATAGATAAAATCCATATCCAAACTAGCCAAAAAGCAGAGTATCTAAATTAACAGAATCAGGAATAAATGGGTGGGGGGGGCATAACAACAGACCCAGGAAATACAGAGAATTATTCGATCATACTTTGAAAATCTATACTTCACTAAAATGGAAAACCTAAAAGAAATGGACAGCTTTCTGGACATGTACCATTTATCAAAATTAAATCAAGATCAGATAAATGACCTAAACAGACCCATAACCCCAAAGGAAATTGAAGCTGTTATTAAATGTCTCCCAAGTTTTTTTTTTTTTTTTTTTTAAAAAAAAGGGCTGGGATGTTTTTCAGTGCAGAATTCTACCAGACATTCAGAGAAGAACTAATACCAACACTTCTCAAACTGTTCCATACAATAGAAACCGAAGGAACATTGCTAAACTCTTTTTATGAAGCCACATTCACCCTGATACACAAGCAGTCAAAGATCCAACAAAGAAAGAGATTTACAGACCAATCTACCTCATGAATGTTGATGCTAAGCTACCCAATAAAATTCTGGCAAACAGAGTCCAACATCATATCAAAAGAATCATCCACCATGATCAAGTAGGCTTTATCCTAGAGACACAGGGTGGTTCAGCATACAAAAAACTGTGAACGCCATCCATTATATAAACAAACTGAAAGAAAAAAAAACATGATTATCTCATTAGATGTTAAAAAAGCTTTGACAAAATCCAACACTCCATCATGATAAAAGTCCTGGAGAGATCAGAAATACAGAGAAAATACCTAAATATAATAAAGGCAAAATACAGCCAATATTATGCTAAATGGAGAACGCTCAAAGCAATCCCACTAAAATCAGAACCAAGACAAGGCTGTCCTATTCAATATAGTTTTCAAAGTTTTGGCTAAAGCAATAAGAGAATACAAGGAGATTAACGGGATGCATCTTGGAAAGGAAGGAATCAAACTACCTCTATTTGAAGATGATACGATTGTATCCATAAATGACCCCTAAAATTCTACCAGGGAACTCCTACGGCTGATAAGCACCTTTAGCAACGTAGCAGGTATAAGGTTAACTCAAAAAAAAAAAAAATCAATAGCCCTCCTATATACTAAGGATAAAAATAGCTAATAAAGAAAATATCGGGAAAAGGAGCTCGGCCCTCCAAGGGCAGACAACTGTTCATTGCCATAGATAGTATGTGGAGCCTCGAGGGGTGGGATCAGACTGTATTCCTGTGTGTGAGCTGGCACCTTGGAGCCCATTCCCTGCAGAGCAACACCTAACCCCGTCTAGATTTTGGGATGATGAAATCTTACTTACCTGGAATGGATGTGGCATACTAAGCTGACCCACCTTGGGATTTCTTGCCCTTTTAGGAGATGGATGGGGTGTTGGGAAGGGGAGGAGTCTGAAGGCTGACTGGAAGGGATTGGGAAGAGAAAACTGAGGGGGAGCAGGAGGATACATGGATAAATAAAAGACTAAAATATAATAAAATGAACATAGAAAAAAAATTTTAAAAAATCCTTTCTCCTGGTAAGTCTGTTTCATTACACTATAATAAAATAATTTGCACAGAGGTTGGGGTTGGGGCTTAGCAATAGACTTTCTGTGTACATGATTAGGTTCTGAACTGCCCAAAAGTTATGCAAAGAGAAGTTTATTGTAGACCATGGTTCTGGAGGGTCAAGTCGAAGACTAGATGACTCTAACTTTCATCCTCTGGCAAGTATTTCCACAAACCATGAAACAGAGGTGATTTGTTAGAGATCAGCAGAGCTATCAGGAATACTTCCGCAAAGCTTAGGCCATTCCAGTTAGCCTTACCTGGGATTCAGGTGTTATTTAGGGAGGCCTAGTGCCGTAGCTTTGGGGTTTGTACCCTGAATGGGATATGGCCAGATCATGTTGAGGACCCCAGGCATGCTGATCTTTCTATTTTGCTGCTGCGTTCTTGGGGAGTGGTTCGGACCATCTGGTGTAGGACATTTCCACTCTCAGAGAGTTGTCTTAAGGTTCAATATGTATCAGTAGCTATTTATATAACCCCTTAATAAATATTAATCTTTATATGATATATTTCAAGTGAATAATTCTGCAATATTACCTCTTAAAGGTAATGTTTTCCAGAATTACCACTGAGTAAGTCAAACTTCCAAATGTACAGAGATTCTGCTTGCCTTCATACTATAGCAGCCCCTAGATTTACAGGAGAGTGTAAAACAGAACATGTTCATCCGTTTTTTTTTTTTTCTCTAGCAAGCTTCTGTGTTACCTGCTTGTTAGCTGTCTGCCAGAAGCTTGATTGAGTCATACACTGTCTGTTTCCTAGAAGGATTTCAGTTGCCAACTTAAGCTTGATCTAAGGCTAATTATATCTTATGTAACCTTCTCACATAGTTCTGCTGTCTGTTACCAGGGATTACTACTATAACATATAGTCATCTCTGAAATGATAATTTATTCTGGAATTTTCTAGTAAAATTTTTTTGAGTTTATTTCTTTGAGGTCTGTCATTAAGTTGTATCAAAAGAACTGCTTTCACTTACATCAGAGATGTGTTCAAAGATGTGTCATACTACCCAAAGTACAATTAATCTTTCCTGAGAAACATTGGATTCTATTTACTTTCTTTAAAATATAATTAGTTATATGGACAATTTCATTAAATATAACAATATAAATACTTAATTTAATAAAGATAAATAATTAATTCTGTGCATGTACACCCATGTATGCAAGCAGGTATGTGCCATGGCATGCATATAAAGATCAGAAGACAACTTTAAGGGGTTGTTTCCTTCGACTCTTGCTGAGGTAAGATCTCTCTTGTCTCTGCTGTTCAGTCTACTCCAGACCAGCTGACCTGAAGATTCTAGAGAACTCCGTGTCTCCACTTCCCATTTTCCAATAGGAATGCTGTGATTATGCATATATGTTAGTGTATCCAGATTTTATGGGTTTAAAGAGTCAAATCCAGGCAGTCAGGCTTGAGTGGCAAGTGCTTTTATACCCACTGAATCATCCAACATGCCTTCCACTTGCTGGCATGGCTAAACAAAATGGATCTATTTATATAAGTTTATCTAGAGAGACATGGTGCCTTCTACTTCAGTAAAGTTGGAATCTTAAACACAATTCTCAAAAATCTCCAAATAAGGAATTCAGTTCTAGGGGTTTCAAATACAATATCACAGCCAGAGGAGGATGTACTGAAGGGTACCATTTTTCTTTGCCTCAGCAGGAAGCAGGAGTCATGGAAAAATAGGAGCTGAGATAGAAGGATCTTGGAGAATGAATCTCTTAATATGAAACATTGATCCCTTGGCTTCCTCTAACTGATGCTTATCCCATACCCGTATCTTGGGTATTGAAAGGCATTCATGATTTGCATAAGTATCTTTTTGTCAATGTACGAGGTTACATATAGGAGGAAATGGGCCCTTCAGTAATTGGGATCATTTCTGGGTCACTTAACAAATTAGATCTGTGGGAAAATGATTCTTTATCTAATTGCTATCGTTCCTAGGGTAATCTTTAAAGCTTTTAACTTTATTTCTATTTAGTGTGTATGTGTTGTGTGCATATGTGTGAGTATGTGCCACTGTGTTCACATGCCTATGGAGGCCATAAAAGGTTATTGGATTCCCAGAGTTAAATTACAGGTGACTGTGAGCCCCCAAATTCAGGTACTAGAAACTGAGCTCAAGTGTCTGGATGAACAACAAACATTCTCTGTGATGAGCCATTTCTCCAAACAACTAGGGTGACATTTTATTGATGCCAGCCAATATGGTGTTGATAAGTGAATTTTAACTAATATTTGGCGGTTATGGAACAGGGAATGCCTTCCCCTACACTCTTCTGAGGATAAGTTCAAATGAGTTTGCTTTCTTTTAGAATGCATAGTCTTTCCCTTCTGAAGCAACATACAAGGAACCATGAAAAAACCTACTCGTGGCTCAAGCTAGATTTAGGTACAGTGTGATCTTCTAAGTTCTTGGAAGGTCCAGTTACCAGAGTTGGTAAAGTCACCTTGAAAACTAACAACTGTTGATAAGAAGCAAAGGATTTATTTATGGACCCCACCTGGAGGAAAATCTAAAAGTGAGACTACCTGAAAAACCTTTCCCCTTAAAAGTTTTGGGAGTTAAAGGAGTTTTTAACCTAGAAAGAACAAACTTTCCCACCTCAAGTGTGCTGTGTTTACTGAACTGTGAGGTGCCTGATGTACATTTGGAAAAGAAGAGTATCTTGATAATTATCTAACCACAAGGAAAACACCCAGGCAACAAAATATGGCAAGAATGTCAGCTGTTTGAACAAAGGAGTTGTGATTTAGGCATAATTTTTGCTGCCACAAAGGAAATACGACAGCACACTATATGATTCATTTAGTCTAAGTGGCACTGAGAACTGAGAGAGCTCAGCTAGGAGCTTCTCTAAGGCCCTCTCAGGTGGACAGACAGGGGATTGGCTGTAAACAGAAACCAGACAAGGAAAGAAAATGCTTCCGTGGAGGTTTTAACATAGTAACAATCATCTTTCCTTACCTGTTCACTGAACAGTGTCCTGTCTAGGCTCCTCATTTTTGCAGTTCTGTAGGATTTGATGTGGCAGGTTCTCCCTCCTCAGCTTTGTTCAGCCAAAGGCGGTCAGCAGTTTGAGATTTGGTTGATGATGTAGAAGGAGGTCACCCTGACCCTAATTTAGAGCTTGTCTGGGGCTGTGTTTCCTGGAGGATGTTCTCTGACAAAGCTTTAGAAATCTGCCAGGGTGAGGTGTCAGTTGATCTGCTGTGGTACAAGAATCAACAAGAGATTCTTGCATCTCTAGAGGACAAACATTCCGATGATGCCTTGGTTAAGATGCTTACTTAATTCTTAGTTTATCGTTTTGCATTTTCCGTGCTTTAGCACCGAAGCTGTTGGCACATGATCAAATTCAGCAAAGCTGATACTTTCTCTCATCTATGTATGTTTTGAGAAAATAAACAAATGTCCTGATTTTTATTTCCTATAAATACTGACTTCAAAATATGTGCCACATTTGTACACACACAGAATAGAGGTAGTTATTTTTTAGCCACTATTAAAATTAAATTATAAAAATATGTAGCTAAATAAGTTTGGTAGAATACAAAATTATGAGCCATCAAAACACACTATTTCCTCATTCATTTTATTGTTGTTTATGTTTTTATTTGTCATGTGAGTATGGAAAAAATACCATATGGTAGAGTGTATGGCAGAATAGCTAGTCCCAAGTCTGTCATATCTAGACTATTTATTTCACATTTATGGTAAAACTGTGTACTAATTTTCTGTGCTTTAGTTAAGTATTGCAACCAAAGCTAAACCATCATTTGGCTCTAACAGTAGTCTCTTCTCTTCAGTTAAATATAACTTTAAAGTAGAATGATTTTTCAAGCCCTTCTTACCAGATGTATGAATGCATATAAACTGCTTACATCCATCTATACAAATAGTTATCCGCCTATTTTAAACCAACAATGTGAGGCAGGCTCTCATTTAGCATTGCTTGCACCTGGCATTTAAATTTCCCTGAAATCCATCATTTCTCTGTGTTAGGAACCCTCAGATTCTTTAGTAATTTTGAAATGTGTCATAAATTGCTGGAGGTACTATAGGATGCCGTATTAGTCAAAGTTCTCTAGAGTCAGAGAACTTATGGATGAATGATATTTTGTTCTTTCTATACATACCACATTATAATTCCAGCCTTATTGTCCATATCTACTGATACAGTTTGGTTTTGCTTTATTTCTTCTTCCTGGATTGGGCCATGGTTTCTAGAAGCAGGTGGGATGACTTTCGGTCATGATACAACAAGCATCGGTCAAGAAAGGCCTGTGCAGTAAAAGTGGAAAATGCAGGCTTTGTTGACTCCCATGGGAGACCTGCCCCTTTCAGAATGGAGGAGGAGTAGATGGAAAGTGGGAGACTGTGGAAGGTGGGGGAAGGAAACAAGAAGAGAGGAAAAAGGGGAAACCATACTTGGTGTGTAAAATAAATGAAAAAATTAATTTTAAAAAAATGGAGCATGGATGAATAGGAAGAGTTAAGCCTTCTAGTCCAGTACTTCTCACTGATTGGTGGGTGACTGGTTGATCCCTAGAGCATCCCAGTCTGTTAGAGGACACCACACTCTGATGTAAATGATCTCCAAAGGTTACTTTATAGTCATCCACAGATCTGCTACTTTGAGAATTAACGAGGTGCCAGTAGGCTTGCTAGAACACCATTTAAAGTCACAGTACACATCCAATGTGTGTTGATCGCTAACTTTGTCAAAGTTACTGGCACTTGGCTTTTTTGGTTCCTCACTCTCTGACTTTAATCTTCTCCTTGGGTTGTTCCTGCCCTTGAGATAATCATCATCCTCCTTCTAATCTGAGAAAGTCTAAAGTGAACTGTTTTCAACATGTCCATATCCAGAGACAGCATTTTTTCTCTTCATTTGAAGTCTTGATAACATTCCATGGAGCAACATACACAAAACTAGAGACACTGGAAAGAATTTGATTAAGTTCCAAATTTGACAAAACAAATTCTCTGATTCTTTCAGTCATTAGCACATTTTATCATAACTATCTCCAAAGTCTAATATTAAAATTCCTGTGGCATTTGTCACCAACTTTCATTTTATTTACATGATGTTATAATCATACATGTCACATCTGAATATAAGAATATATTCATATATTACATAGTGGTAATTCAAATAGTGGCATCAAAGAGGAAAATAATTTAATTTGTTTAATAATTACCTAATAACTTTTATCATTTCTTTGATAACTAATGTTAGTATTTCATGATATTCATGAGATACAGACTAGAAACATAGCTTGTGATTGTAATATTTGGATAAAGCGTGAACTTGACATGTGTATTTGAAAAACCAGAAGAAAAGATGCCTTTTGTCTTGAACAATACAAAGACCTGTTGAGTGTATAAAGAGGACACTATATTAAAATGAAAAAAGTATTTCTTTGAAACTACATGTTATGTCTCAATTTGACACATTTAATCAACCTATTCTTTTATGTAAATATATAGAGAACAGAGCTTAGGCAACTAAGCCTGAAGTTCACTGTAGTGGCATGTCTGTGTGTGTCTGAGTTTCTTCCATTGTTTTTTCTTCCCCATATAACCCTGTCATCTGTTTCAAAGAGAATGCATAGTTATATACATATTTACTCAGAATTCCTTCTGTTTCTGTACTTCAAGCTATTACTAAAGAACATATTTTGTAATTAGATTGGTTATACGCATTGATAGGCTTGCCCTTTGATGCTCATTAAAAACAGAGGCCTTTAGTGCAGAACCTTACACTAATAACACTACTCAGTATCTTTGGTTATAATAATGAAAAATGACTTCAAGGAGCTACTAAAATATTAAATAGATTATTAAAATCATATAAAACATTATATAAACATACTTAGGAGAAAAATATTATAGAGCATAGTGAGCTCCACAGCTACCCAGCTGGTCTTAAGATCTTAAACAGGAGAATATTATAATCTATTAATGTAAACATACCAACCAAGATGCTAATATAATTTTATGAACCATGAAATCTGCTTCCAGAACAAATCTTAAAAATAAAATGCTATAAATAAAAATAGTGTAAGGATATCCCAGAAAGATATTATAATATTTTATAATAATTTTAAGAGGAAAACATGCACTCAAAAAATGCATTGTGTTTGTATGCACATGAACATCAACTTCCATGAGTCAGAACCCTGTTTGTAGACAGGAAAAGCAGGGCAAGTAACAACTGAAGAACATTTGGGAAATTTGGTGGGGATTTTGATGCTTCCTGAGTAAGTGGTGTTTACCAAAGAATTTACTAAAATTTATTCACTGATTTATACACATTTATTGGATGTCCATCTGTATGTACATTTTATACTTCACAATAGAAAGGGAGTGTGGTCTAGCTACAGAAATAAGCCAATATATCACTGGAAGAATTTAGTATGTACATAACTACCAATTACTGAGGTGAAAGTGAAATAATCTATTGAGATAACTCTGTATAGAAAGATTAGCCAATCCTTATGCCTCGTTGTGGGGATTTAATAAAGTTTCAGAAGTTTTGGAGATATCAGAGGGAATCTACCCACAGTCTATGTGGGGAGTTAGTAAAAGCTCCAGAAGTCCCAGAGCTCTAACCACAGTCAGTCTAGGAAAATCAGAGTGGTGATTCAAACCTTTAATCCCAGTATAGGGAGTATCCTGGGAGTGGTGACCTACACCCTTAATCCTAACTGAGTCAAGGTAACTTCAGATTATAGCAGGAATTCTAGGCTCCCAAGCAGGTGTGGTGGGACCACGCCTTAATTACTGCAAGAGTACTTATGACAGGATTCAAACACAGAGAAAGCCATTCCAAGGGAATGAGGAAGCTAGAAGACAGCTGGGTAAGATTTGACTGTGGTGTTTATTCTCTCTAGTATCTCCAACTTCTTCCGAGATCTATCCCTGAGTCTCATTATTTCGTGAGACACCTCATGCCTCATTCTGCATACCAAATGAAAAGTCAGGCTAAGCAACTAAAACTTATGTAGGTATTTATCCTATATCTTTCACTCAGTATCTGTCAATATATCTATCATCTACCTTTCTATATATCTATCATCTATCTATCTGTCCATCCGTATATCCATCTAACAGCACAGTAACATCAGTGATTTTGCTCATAACCATATGAAGATATATATGAATGTGGAGAAAGAAGATATTTTTAAAAATTCTTAAACCTTGGCATACGTTAAAAATGCTTCCTCCTCAGGAGGTTGAGGCATCTGAACACAACTTTGAGTTCCAGGGTTATGTAATGAGTTTACACATGAAGTGAGATTCATCTAAACAGCTGTGAAATACTGACTCAAAATAAAGGTTACAAACTTGACCTGGGAATTCATCCCAGTGGAAAGTATTTTCCTTACACAGGCAAAGTTCTGGGTTCAAATCTTAGCAACATTTAAAGTATTATTAAAGTATTATTTGGGGAGAGGCAAAGAGGTGGCTCAACTATTATAAATGCATCATGCTCTGCTAAGGACCTAATATCAGTTTCCACCATCCCTGGGTAGCTCACAACTGCCTGTAAGAGCAGCTTCAGAGGATGACATCTATGGACACCTGCATTCACATTCACAGATATGTGTTCCTCCTCACATACACATAAGTAAGAATATACAAAAAATTTTTAAAAATCATTAAAATCCCAAATCATTACTTTAAAAATAAATATTAACCCAATTGGAGTACTTCTGTCAATATTTTAGTTAAAAGTTACATCATTAGAAATTAGAATGCAAATGTAATTATGAGGGAAATGTTACTCTACCAATAAGCACAGGTTATTAATTCCCTCATTCTTAACCCTACAGAACTTTAAACAATCCCATCCTAGTGTTCAGTCAACTCCATCCCTTGTTGTCATGAGGTAAATTCCCTTTTCTATCTGATTACTTATTTTCTAGCCCTGTTTGACTTCAGTGTCTCATGTTTTCTCCCTTGTTCATAGGACCTTTCCTATGTTCCTGCATGTATAAATGAATACCTCCTTTATAAAAAGAACACCACTCCTATGAGTGGTCCTGCCATGCCCATGTTAATTTCTCCAATAGTTCTGTCCTTTTTTTTTCTAGTTAAAGTTTTTACAAAGATATATGAGTTTGATTCTACATCCTATTCACATACTTTTCATTTTACTCTAATTGGGCTTTAATTTCACCACTCTGCTGCACCTGATTTGATCAGGGAACCAGCTATTTCCATGTTTCATGATAAGGAACACTTCCTCTCTCTTTCTTTGTGTCTTTACTGCACTACCTTAGAGATGTCCTCCCTCATAGAATGCCTCAAATTATATCACTTTTCTGTTTCCTTTTAGCCCTGTTTCTTTATATATCTTATGACATTAGATTATGATAAATATATCTCTGCCTATTTAATGATATGAAGTAAATGACTCCCAATCATATTGGCTTAAAATAAAAAGAAGTTTTTAATCCTATAATTATTCTAAACTAGGGATTCAAAAACACCTTGGCTACACATCTATAGTTGAATTCTCATGGGCATGTAGTATGGAGACTGAGCATTGCTGTGTTTTGACTAGGGTTGTGGAAGAGAAACTGTTTTCCAACTCAATCCCGTGGCTGTTGGCAGGAAGTCTAATAGAATCCTTCATAGGGTTGCATAAGTGTTCTTCAAATGTCAGGAAGTTTACTTCTATGATAATAATCCACGAGGGCAAGTAAAGGAAAAGTGGCAGTCTGTCTTGACTTAGTCCCAGAAGTGACACATTTGCTTTATTCTATGGTCTACCATTACATCACTAATTCCATCTGTATATAGAAACAAAGATATTAAGCTCTACTTATTGAAAAGTGAAACATCGAAGAATTTGTAGGAATTCTTTAGAGCCACCACTCTCAGCAACAGAACACAAACTCCAACAGTGTAGGCAAAATCATGTTCATTAATGCTTGAAGGAAAAGACACTTTACAATACTGCTGTGTGAGGAAATCAGTTCATGTCTCTATTGGGCAGTAAAGATACAAATTATGGAGTTCAATTGCCAGAGGATGGGATTCTGATTTGCCAGCTAGGACTTTAGATATGTTCACTTACGAGAGCCTCAGTTTCTTCATCTACCACCTGTGATACAGAAATTATCCCTTTCACTAGTGCTTCAAAAGTTCAATGTGATTGCATAAGTGAAGCATTTCAGTGTTCTTCACAAGATAAACATGTAAATGGTAGAACTAGATCATCATTTTCATTCCATTTTTTTCTAAATTAATCTCTACAAACTGCA
This sequence comes from Phyllotis vaccarum, assembly GCA_033318265.1. Taxonomy (NCBI): domain Eukaryota; kingdom Metazoa; phylum Chordata; class Mammalia; order Rodentia; family Cricetidae; genus Phyllotis; species Phyllotis vaccarum. Next base: position 164,235,436 of record JARWLC010000001.1, on the reverse strand, counting down.
TTTCTTTACTATATACTATGAAACACTTAAATTCAACCCTTATTGCGATAAACTACATATGCTCACAACTTATTTTGAAGAAAATTCAACTTAACATTATTCCCAAATTTTTTTAATGCAGCTATGCAATCTCTGACTATTAGATCTCCCAAGCTAATTTTAATATGAACCCATGATGAAAAATAGACAAATATGCCAGATCAAAATAACCTTCAGTAGGATAAAGAAATAAAACTTATATTCTGTCTAAATAAATATAGATTATACTCTGTGCTTGAAAGAACCTGGAAATTTGGTTGTAGTTTCATTTGTCAGCAAGAGAAATTGCAGTGCTATAGATTTGGAAAATTATTCAGTATTGAGAAGATAAAGCCATTGGATTCTGCCCAGGTAATAACACTGATCAGCAACTTTAGTTAAACAAGAAACCACAACAAAGAATTTATCCAGCTGTTCACATGTCATTACAAATCCTCTAATGAAGTTATTTTTTAAAGAAAACTATGAATCATTTACATGAAGTTTAAGGCTCAAATTTAAATTATTTAGCTGCTTTCATTTCTACAAATGTATACGTATGTATAATCATACACCACTAAAGATAATCCTTAAAACATCCCTTGTGGTGACTTTCAGTCATGCATTATCACCCACAAGACAACCACTGATCTATCTCCTGCCATTATTAATTAATTTATTCTGTAATGGAGAGTATGTACTGCTGTGGTTATTTGTGTATCGCAGAGATTCTTTGCTGAGCACCAGCAAAAGCTTGTCTTTGTTGTTTTCTAGTAGTATATCAGGTTGTGACTGTAAAGATTATAAGGTTGAGCATCTCTTATGTGAAAACCTGAAACTCATAATGCTTTGAGTTCTAAAACTCTTTCACTGACAATGTGACATTACAAATTAAAAACACAGCCACCAGGTCCTACTCTAATATGCAGGCACACTGAATCTAATATAAAACTACCTTCAGATAATGTACATACAGTGTATAAACATAAATAAATGTGCTTAGGCTTGAGTCTGACCCAGAGTGGTGTGTGTGTGTGTGTGTGTGTGTGTGTGTGTGTGTGTGTGTTTTATATGGGGTGTGGGGCACATGTGTGATATGGAACTAGAAAAGGAAGAATCATCGTAGAGGAAGAAGAGATTTTAAGGGAAAGAGGGAAAAGCAAGAGTAGTGATATGTGACATGAAAGCAGAAGGGGGACTCGCGTAAGACAGTGATCGAGCCAGAGGAAGCAGGAGGCACTATGGAAGACAGAGGGGAATGCGGATGAGCAAAGGATGCAGTAAAACAAAATAATGATGCGAAAGCATGAATCACCACAATGAAACGCAATTAATCTATATTCTAACTTCAAAATTTAATAAAAGGGATAAAAATTAATGAACAAAAAGAAAATTAGCCTATCTGCAATTTTTGACTATAAAGTTTGAGATGATATATACATGCAACAATATATGGACTCAGCAGGTTGTGTTTGGGAATATATTATACATACAAATATATATGCATACAATGACAATTAATGATAAAAGAATATGAATTGGGAGGCAAGTGGGAAGGGTATGTGGGAGGTTTTGGAAGGAGGAACACAAAGGGAGAAGTACTTTTGCAACTAAGTAACAATCTCAAAAATCAAATAATCAGTCTTTTCCCATGATGTTCAAAAATGCAATTCAGACTATGCCTCAGTTCACCCACTGTGAAATGGGGAAATTGGGATATTTTCAACTGGTCCTCTTTAGTTAGGGTCTGTTTCTGTGATTTTAACTTGTGCTACCAACCTGCCCTGCTCACAGGCTGAGCATTTCCCCTGATTCTTGGATGATGTGAGAAAAGTCTCTGGGGCAGAGCTAAGGAATATTCATGTCCCTGGAAACATTTACCTCATTTCTCAAACATGAACTCACATTAGCTATCCCCACAAGACACACACTATAATGTACAGACGGCAACGTACAAAAGAAACAGGACCTTGAGGAATCCCGTGTATGTGTCCTTTGCTAAGGACAGCTTTTTTTTTTTTTTTTAATCATATCCTACAAGAAGCTAATAGATCTAAAACTATTCAGAGATAGTGACCTGTGCTTCCCTACAAGTGTTATTGTGATCTAAGCGCATCCAACTGAAAAAAAGTAGGGATATCTTTTGTGGGAACAGAATAGAGACTGAAACTCATCTCTGTGACTGAGTTTTATTTTGGTTTGTTTTTATAGACACCTTGCTGGCCATTCTCTTGCTTCCCTTAAGTAGTGTAATTCCTTATTCTTAATCATTGTATTTATAATCCTAATCCAATTATGCCCCTCCTGGGTCACCTTACTTCGAGGGCTGGCAGTAATCCTGCCCCACACTTGTGACAGCTGTTCTCACTTACCTATTCCTTTGGATTCATTAGCGTTTACTCATTAGTGGCGAATCCAGTTTCAGTAGACGCATTTATTTTGTTCAGCTTCGCTCCCTGCACACATTTCCTAGATAAAACTTATAAATTTAATGAGGAATACATAAACAATAGTTTATTTTTAAAATTCATTGATATCTGCTATTCCTTAGCACATTACGGTAAAAGAAAGAAAGCTGGAGTACGTAAGTTGAGCTACACAAAATTGGAAGTATTTGACCATTTTTATGCCTTTGCAGTGTCAATTTCATGTGACTCTACCACTATAAAGAGAATAACATTCCCCATTAAAAAGTAACTAGTTTCTGTGACTGCTAAACAAATCCTTTCTTTTTATGGAGTCTCGACTATTCACCTATAAAATGAAATTGACTAGAAAAAAATCTAGAACTTTCTAAAGTTTTGAACTATTTACATCTTTGCTATATCCTATAATTGTAATGATGTCCATGAGAAGCTTCCCTTTGATTTTTGCTATATCCTATAATTGTAATGATGTCCATGAGAAGCTTCCCTTTGATTATTTTTTCCCCAGGGGTTCTATGCCTTTAAAGAAAATCTGTGTATTTCTAGATTGCCTGTAACTCACTAAGTATACAAAGCTAGCTTAGCACTCACAGAGATCTGCTTGTCTCTTTTCCCCTCGTGCTGAAATTAAAGATATATACCTCCATGGCTGGCACTATGCCTTCTTATCGTCCTATTATTTTCTTTTCTTCCTTTTGCCATGCTTCTTTGCATGGTGGGAATTGAATCCAGAACTGTGGGCACATGTAAAAATTCTACCAGGGAACTGCTTTTTCTCGTCTTTGCCTTATTAAGCACGCTTCCTTCAGCTGTGGTGTGTATTCTCTGTTTCCATGGCACCTATAACAATGGGGTGATCATCTCTGCTGGGTACTTATCCTTGACCATTATCCATATACACAGGGCCCTGTGTGGAGATCAGAATCATTTCTTGTTTAAAACCTTATTTTCAGTCCCATAAGTACTTCCTTCTACTTTAACAGTTTTCCGATCCTCTATGACTTCATGTCCGTAGATCTTACTACTATCTGCCATGCCTTTCATGACTACTTTCAACTCAGATTCTTGTCTCCTTTATTGTTAGTCCTCTTCTTCACATGTTTCTCTCTCTCTCCATCCTGGTATTTGCTGGCAAAACTCTAATCTTGGATCATTCACCCACACTGTGTCTACACTCTGTAAGTTAAAGGCAGATGTAGAAATGCTTTCTATTCAGGACCACAAACTACTTCCAGTCCTTATAGATAACACATAACTGATTTGTTTCCCGTGTCCACTCCCTCTACTGATCTTTAATTAGTCACTGTACATCTCTTTTCTTCCATTCCCACTCTCAGTAAAACCTCTTGTTTGCTAATTCACTGAGAAAAATGAAGCTACCCAAAATGGATATAGCCGTGCCCACCCATATGACCATCCTCACATCTGTACCCCTGCTCTCTGCATCTCTTGCTTTTACTCATAATGCATCATTTCTACTGCTTTGTGACCCCAAACTCTTACAGTGTTCATTGTCATCCTGCCCATCCTCTGCAAAGTCACCACTCTATGCTTCTCTCTCTCTTGCACCACTATGTTTTACACACACACTCTTAATTTTCCTAACAAAGACATTCTCTTCATTATGTCAGCCTTCTCTACCACCCCAGTTTTTCTCTACCCCTTTGAAAAAATTGAAAAGACACATGCATACACGTTTGCAGGATCACATCAGCCCACAGCTTCCTAGTTCTATATTCTCCCACTAGCTACTTAATGGTTTCATTAGCCCATCTGGTTTGGAAAAGATCCTCCCTGGGTATACTTCATCACAGGACCTATGGCCACATCAAATGGAAAATACCTGCTTGATGCTTTAAATCAAATTAGGACATGAGGAAAAAGTGGTCAAATATCCAGAGGACAGATGAAGCCATTCCATTCTGCCCTATCATCTTTGCTGAAGCATTTCAATTTACTCTATGCCTTAGATGCATTTGCTAGCCCACAGCTGAGCTAAAGGTCCATTATGCCTGTCTAACTGAGCTTGGAAGAAAGCTTGGGCACCATTTGTTCTCTTAAATCTCTTTAGTTCACAATTGTCAGTTTCATTTTTGAAGGGAAAGAGTTCAAAGCATCATTGGAAAAAAAAGTAAATGGCAGAAAGGTTCAGCCAGAGCTGATATGTTATACTAAACTCAAAGTCTTCATCCTGTGGCAGTTTCTCCGGGAAGTATTTTTAGTTGTGATGTCTAAAGGGCCAAGCATGTCACAAAGACACCTGGGTGCTTATGCAGACTGGCAAGGATGGAGAAGAGTTGTTAAAATCCTACACTTTATTTCCATGGCATATTTTACTCCACAGACAGACTACAGATGGCACTCATTGTACCGATTAAGAGAAATGACAGCTCCATTTCCATACTTGGAAATATGTCCAACCTCAGCATTGACTCATCAGTGACCCTCATAGGTTAAGCTGTGCCCTGATACACCTATGGTGTCACTGCTGATATTAATTAAAGTGTTACACTATATTAGTGTTTAATCAGACATTCTAACCTCATAAGTCTTTAGTCTCATTGTATAAATGGGATGTTTCCCAATGTGTTATTTTGAAATTATCCATGTGCTATGACTGGTGGAGGGGTGATTACATAGCAGCTGTAAATGGGGCATAGTTTCTGATTCCTTGAAATCCTTTTTATAGAAACAGACAGTGCAAATAGAAAATAGAATTGAGAACTCTAGGCAATTTTGAGGACATTACTGGGTGAGAGTTACCCCTGAATCTTAAATATAAGTAAGGAAAACTTCCAGTAGGACAAGCCATTGTGGCCTGAGTACATTAACAAGAAATGAAGGCAAGAAACATGGTGGTTGAAGAACCAAAGAGGATCGAAACCAACCCAGCAGGCAGCTAATGGAACTCCAGCATTGTCTGCTGATGTTTGTACCTTCTTTGTTTCTCTACTTTAAAACTGCATAGATTCCTCCCTGTCTCAACTAGTTTCAGACACTACGAAGTCCACCTTCAGTGAGATGGAAAATCCAGTGTTCTGGAAGGGAAAAAGGTAGGTACAAAGTGCAATTTCAGACACTAGGTGCATGTATTAAAGGGAACGGAGTTGGATGGGATGGAAGCAGGTGTGGGTGAAGAAGTCGACTGCTCTTGAAGCTGACTGCTCTTGAAGAGGGAAAGCAAGCAGTTGAGTGTTCTTAACAGATCTGATTTGATAAACCAAATAGTATGCAAACTTTGTTGAAAATCATCTATCCTCACAGACACACTCCTTCGTAATACTTTCAATATTTTTCTTTACAGTGAAGAATGCAATTTTCTCCAGTCAGAGTCATTCTAATGACTTTTTTTTTTCCTTTTGGTTTTTGGAGACTTGGATTCTCTGTGTAACAGCTTTGGCTGTCCTGGGACTGACGATGTAAGCAAGGCTAGCCTTGAACTTGAACCCACTCAGATCTGTCTGCCTCTGCCTCTTGAGTGCTAGGATTAATAGTACCACCATGGGCTATTTAAATGACTCTTAGTCTAACAAAAATAATATGTGTTCCTTCCAAAAGAGAAGGGCCAGAGTGGGTTCCAGGATGAGAACATGGACTCAACTGATCATCAGCTCTGGTTTCATTAGTGGCATGGTGTTAAATCTCACCCACAGACTGTCCCAGCATAGCCAATGCAGGCTGCCATATTTCATGTGTTAGCATCTCACTCAATTACATGTTACTGTGTGAAGAAAAGAAAAGCTACTCTCTTTTGTGTGTCTCTATCTCAATTTCTTCCCATGAATCTGACACACACTTTTCTGAACTATTTGTACTCCTGCACTCTTGTGCATACACATGCACACACATACATCATGCACACACGCACACACACTTTAAAATTAAAACAATTCCTTTAAAATTTGTAACAAAAAACTGCAACACATATTTTAAATATATACACATATGTTGCTTCAAAATAAATATTTGTAACATCCTAATGAAAAGGCATAATGTAATTAGTACCGAAGAAGTCTCCCATGTGCTCCATTTAAATTTCTTTAACCACTGTGTATTACTTTGAAATTATTATCCTTGGTGTACAGTACTTAATTGCCCATTTTCCTGCAGATATGCAAGAACAGTGAATAAGGCTTTAATACACATTTTAATGCTTATTGTTTATTGATTATATCTATATATATTTATTTTGAAACATATATTTTTAAGATCAAGAAGCCTTTTTAAACTCTAGCTTCTAATGTTTTCTCAGTTTCCTTTTGTCAGTATTTGGTCACATGCTTATCTCCTATTAGCAGCAGAAACTGGAGACAGAAGATGGCGATGTATCCACTGTTGAGGATTACAAAATAGCTCTGTGAATGGCAAGAGACATGGTAGAGGAACAAAAAAAAAAAAAAGTGAAATTTCCTTGGCGTAAACACTCAGTGGTGGTCATGTATAAGTTGCAAAGCCATACTAGTTAGCTTACAACGTCCCTGTCAGCTAGCATCCTCATCTCCAGGACAAACTAAAAGCAGCCAATCTAGGAAGTGAGGGTCTATATATGTACAGGGGGTATGTTGAACAGTTTGCAGCCATTATTTTTCCATCACTTTATAATTTAGTAGAATAATATAGTTAATAACTCACCATATTAAATCAAAGATGGTTCCTAGAAAATTCAGATCATTGATGAAGATAAAAACTGGCTTGACAGACTTCTGTGGCAGTAGCCTCAAAACCTAGCAGCTCAAAGAAGCTTATGTCAGTCGTGCCAAGACCTTGGCAGATCAAACATCCCTCTGGCATAGCTGCTGCCACTGTGATTCAGCAGCCTGGACAGCATCTGTGCTGTAGCTCTTAATTTCAGTTCTCAGTATCTAGTCATGAAAAAGTTGAAGGAGATGCTGAGGGTCATACAGAGTTTGTACACATTCCTCATAATGGTGATTTATCAGTTCTATTCTTGAGGTACTGGCTGGGACTAGATCCTTGTCATGCCCACTCCAAGGATGATTGCTACAAGGGCAAAAACATTTGGAGATTTTTATATAATGCAAGTTTACTTCTACCACAGAGTCTATCACTTAGAGCCATATGTTAATTTTTCTATATTTGCATACAACTAATAATTGTAGAAAAATAAGTGATTAATCCAACCATATAGCTATTCATAGGTAATTTCATAACCTCATAAATAGAGAAAACTTGTTATTAAGCAGTGACAAGGGCAGTCCTAATCTCACTCTAGCTCCTGAAGTGCCTTAGAAATGCAGGTTATTTCAACACTAGCAGAGTAATAATTGATCCAAGAAGAGCCATGAAAAGATGCTTTAAAAAATTTTGACAAGAATGTATTCCAAGGGCCTTAAAAGTGTAACTCACATTATCTACTATGTTAAAATGGAAGGCTGATCAAACTTTACATTCTAATATTGGGGGAAACATGTGTATAAATAGATGTGACATCATCTATGTGCTACTTATGCAAAAATGTCAAAAATGAATACAACAAGAAAAATAATTAGGCAGATCCAAGCTGAAGTCCATTCTCCACAAAACAGAGCTACCTAAAGGTTCTATAATGACAATTAAGGTGGTCATTCACTTGATTATAGGGAAAGTCCTCTCTATTACTGCTTGGAATCCTAGCCAGGTACTCCAACCCCACAGTGGCTCTTTCTATCACAATATCCATTCCTTTTTTTCTCTCTCTCTATTTATTATTGCTCTTCTCACTCAACCATTTCCTTCTCTCATGATTTGTTCCCACTTCTTGCTCACTCCCCCTTATGATCCCAATTTCCTCAGGAGATCTTCTCTATTTCCCCTTCTCAGAGGTATCCATGGAGAATGGATGGGGGATGGGTTGAAGAAAGCTGAGGAAGGACTGGGAGAGACCTGGATGAGGGAAGGAAGAGGGAGCAGTAGTAAAATATATGGGAATGAAACCTTTTTAAATAAAAAAAAAATTAAAAAGAGAGCTACAGTTTTTTATAATGACAATGCAAATGTTGGAATCAGGTGCCTGGATGAAAGAGGATCAGAAATTATGATGATATGTAGTGTATGAATCTGGATCTGATCTTAGATGAGAGAAGTCAAGGACTTTGAGATTAAACAAAAGCTTCATTATATACTCAATAGTAACATATCATTTTACACTTCCCAATAAGGATAAGTATAGTGTGATTATGTGTGGGGAATGGCTTTGACTCATGAAAAATATCCTTAATACTTAGTAAAATATATCTATGACATGACATGTATATCTATATCATATGATGGGATTCAGATGAAAGCATAGGCATACATGTATATATGTGCAAATAGATGTGGGTCATTTTGTGTTCTAATAGATACAGAACATTATACACAGAGACAGAAAGAGAAGCTAAGAGATAGCTCAGTAGCAAAGGGCTTGTTATGCAAGCATGAGAATGTGATTATGATCACCAAAGCCCTTGAAAAAAGCCCACTACTGTGACATGCACTATAACCCAGACAGTGGGGACGTGGAGACAAGGCAGATCCCTGAGGATTGCCAGGTAGCCAAACTAGCCAAATCAGCAATTTCAGCATTCAATGAGAGACCCTGTCTCAAAAAATATATTAATTGAGAAAAACACCTGATATTGACTTCTAACCTCCACATGACATGTTCCATGTTCTCTATCTTCCCTCCCTCCCTCTCTCTCTCTCTCTCTCTCTCTCTCTCTCTCTCTCTCTCTCTCTCTCTCTCTCTCTCTCTCTCTCTCACACACACACACACACACACCAATTTGCATACCATACAATTCCAGAGAGTCAGGTAGAGAGGAAGCAATTGAGTAAAATACGAGTCTTTGGGAGTCACAGATACATAGAAGTTAGAAAAACATTCCTCATTCCAATTGTCCTATACTTTAAGATTCCTCTGTAATGTTTTTTGAAAACTGTCTTTTAAGAAATGTCAGCCTCAGTAGAATTAACTTTGTCAAATTAACTTTTGTCAAAGTTCTATATTTTTCTGATAATCAAATAAAAATTAAGCTTCAAGAAGGATTTTCTTCCTCCTTTTGTGTTTAACGTTTTGATAGTTTGTTTTTAATGTTCACATGAATAAACATAGGTTATATTTCTGAATTAATTTTCTGAAGTATAATTGGAATAGAAAAGCTGCATATAAGATTTATGAATCTCAATAGGGATAAGCCTATGTCTTCCAAAACTTGTTACTACCATGAGCCCTACAGTCACATCCATTATCTTTCAAATTTTCCACTGTTCTACCTCTATTGTGTTATGTGCATAAGGAAAGAATGTCTAGCATAAGGTGCACACTTGGCATATTCTAAACACGGTATGCGATGCTGTTGGCTCGGCAGTGGAGCCTCATCATCATTGTAGAACCCATTTGTCTCTTTCAACCATCGGCTCCTGTACTAACTAGCTCTGTGTGACTATAATAGAAAACAACTTAAGGTGAAAAACTGTTTTATTTCTGAAACTGTGGCCCATTGTTTGCTGGGTCCCATGAACTTGAGCAGAGAGAGCATCATGGTGACATGCCCGAAGGAGGTTAGTTTCACACCATGGTGGCAGAAAAATAAAGAAAAATAAACAGGACACACTCCCACGGGTAACACAACATAAAATAACACTACTTTGCCATGTAAGTTTCCAGTACCCACCATATGGGAAACAAATGATGAATCTCTAGAGGACATTTTATACTTGAACCATAATACGTCCAATCTCCACTCTTGCAGTCTCTGTAAACAAACATTCTACTGTCTGTTTCTATGAGTTCACGAACTCTGCATGTAATTGAGAAATAGAATTTTATGTTCTGGTGGGCTGATGTCGCTAAGCAAAAAACTGAACAAAATTTCACTGTAAATCTGCATTGCATTGTCTTTATCCCCTGAAGCACCAGTGGGCATTTAGGTTGCTTTTTATATACAACGTTATGGTGAGTATGAGAGAGCGCACATTTCTTGAGTTCCTGATTTAAATTACTTTGGATAAACACTTAGAGGCAGGAATGGTGGACCATACGGTAGTTGTGCTTTTAATTTTTGCTAGAGCCTCCAGAATGTTTCCTAGGACAGCTGAAATAATTTGCATTCCTCCAACATTGTCCAAGGTTTTTTTAATCTACATCTTGCCAGAACATAATATAATATTTCATCATAATCATTACTGCCATGTTGTGGAGGATGATCCTGTTATAATTCTCAGGATGTTCTTGAGTCTGTGTGCTCAAACAATTACCTACCTCAACCTCCTGGACAACTGGAACTACAGTCATGTGACACTATTGTGTCATCACTTGCATTTCTCCAGTGATTTGTGATGCTGAAATTTTATTTTTACATGCATTTTCCAGTTTTTGTTTATATTACTGTCTTACATGTGAATGCTTGTGCTTTATGTGTGCATATGTGCATCTTTGTTTGTATGGGGACTGTGTGTCCATGAATGCTTGTGTATGTACAAATGTGGAAGCCTGAGGTTGACATTGGGGATCTTTCTTGATTATTCTCTATCTTATATACTGAGGAAAGGTTCTCTTATTTGACCCTGAACTTACTGGTTTGGCTAGTGAGTCACTTGCTCAGAGGATGTCTTATCCATGTCTCCTTGTGCTTGGATTTCAAGAAGGCTCCCATGCTCACTCAGATTTTATAGCACTGCTAAAGATATAAACTATGATAATAAACTTATACTGTAAACACTTCACTGATTGGACCATCTCTCTAGGCTTTTATTTTAGGATAGAAGTAATTTAGTTTTAGATTTTTTTTTTCCTGCAAAGTACACTTCATCTATTTACTTCCATCCTCCAGTTTATACTGGCCTACAATAGTAGCCTAAATCAGGAATAAAAGGACCTTTGAATAATTATGAATTGTCAGTGGTGATAGTTTATATGCCTGGGTTACAGAGAGATATAGCATCACCTGTTAGGATAAAGGACTGAGTTGTCTTTCTAGAATAGACCCTATATTCCTTGACAAAAGTTTCAATGTGGAATAAACTGAAATTCACAAAGAAACTGCTCAGATGAAAGTGCAAACTATCTGAACTTGAAATTCTGTGTGGAGAAGTGCTCCATTGTTTCAGTCCATTCTGCTAGAAGTAGATTGGTGGGTTTGCTGACCCATAGGCATTTATCCTGCCTTTGATAAAAGTTCCCATCTTAATGAGAAAATAGTAGACCTGTGCATGTATGGGGTAGTTTGTCCAAAATGAAAACAAGAGCTGCTGGTTTTTATTGTTCCAAGAATATATTATTGATTAAACTAATCACTCAGGTCTCCACCCTATATCTGCTTGTGCTTAGCTTATAAAAACAGTAGTTAAAAATTTAAGATGTAATTATCATGTTGTCATAGATTTAAAGTTTGGGATGAACCCTTTAAGACTCACCTATCTTCCCTCTTTTATATATTATTTAATTTTTTTAACATACCCACCACTTCTCTCCCTTCGTCCCCTCTTCCCAGTCATCCCTCAGCTTCACCCCACCCCATCTGGACCTTCTCTCTTTTATTCTGTCCCTTGACCCCTTTCCATGTAGAACAACATGCCATGTAACTCTAACAGCTTAGCTGCCCAAAATATCCAATAAAACTGTGCATAACACAACATACAATGTTTAATTTAATTATTAATATTTAAATACTTTTAAGCACAAGCCACAGGAAAAAAAAATAAGGGCACAGATGATGGATTTCAAAAGTAACTTGAGCATAAATAATTATGCATTTCCTCTTTACCATCCAATACTTGAAGCCAAAGGGTGGCAGAGACACCTAAAAGCGGAGTGGCAGCTTATTACAATATGAATCAGTATACTGAACCCCAAAGGTTTTATTTGGCTAAATATTTCATATGTATATATTGAAAGGAGAATGATGGATTTAGGACATGAGATATCTTAAGAATTTCCCTGTGTTTTATAAAATTCTCTTACCATGACCAACATTCTCATCACTGGCAGTATTATTTTCTCCCAAAGAAAGCCAGTTGTGGCTGACAAAACATTCTAACGGCACTGTTTGTGGGCTTCTCAGATTGCCTATGTATATATGTATGACAACTCTTTTCTGAAATTTTTACAATGGATATTATTTATCCTTACATTTTGAGGGTATTATAAGGTACACAGCAGAACAACACAAAACAGTATATAGCAGCCTCGTCTTCAGCTGGGAGCCTAAAAATGTTAGCATACATGACTCCCACCTAATTACTCTGAGTCCTTATCTCAAGATTCCTTGGTTAATTCTGTGAAATAAACAACTTCAGTTTTCAAATAGATATAAGGCAACAATAACATATAACTGAAATTATTTTAAGAAGAACAATTATGATAGCTGTTCACCTTGCCAGATACATTTCCTAAATGCAACCAGAAGAATACTGATGTATGGGATGCCATTTAAAAAACAAGTTCTTAAAAATGTAAATGTACTCCAAAGTAATTTCCTCAAAATGTGGTACCATTAGCACATCTTTAGCAGTGAAATGAGCCAGGAAAAATAAAGTTAAAGCCAGAATCTTGCATAATGACAGCACCATTTAGTTACTTACATACTTAGTTAGATAGTTAGTTAGTTCCTCTGGGATGTCCCATTGTCTTAGAGGACACAGTACTCATTGAACACTTTTATATCCAAATTTATTTTAAACTTGGGCATTTACTCTCTCAATAAGTGTTCTCAGGAACAAAGAAAAGACTACATTTGTGTATAATTTCTCAAAGGACTTTGTTGTGGCTGAAGCAAGGAGGGTCTTGTTCCTTTTGAAAAAGTAAACTGGAGCCCTCTACTTGTCCTGTGATACAAAAACCTTCCCTGTCTTTTATTCCCTTAGAACTAAATTTGGGCAAAAGAATAAGCCTATAATTACTGGAGCAGGGAGTCTACGGTACAGATAGGGGCATTCCTTACTCTTATTGTGACAGAAGGCTCTTTCTTCATGGATGTTTTGGAACACAGAACATGTTATTTTGATGTGAGCCTATTTTACTTTCCCTACATTTGGGCTCTGATGGTAAATATGTAACCACCTATTATCCAGGAACAGGGAAGCCCTGATTTTTAACACCCGATAGTTTCAAGATGTTACTCTCACGGCCAGTTTCAAGCTACCATAGGAGGCTATTGCAGCAGAGCTGAGATATGACACATGCAGTGACAGATCGCTACTATCCTAGTTGTTCATCATGCCATTGACATTCTCTTCCAGGCCCCCTCGTGTGGCCGGGAAGGGTGAGAATGGAATTAGCATCAAGAGGACACAGGAACTGCCTTTGAAACAGACGTTGGAGGGAGGGATGCAGGTCTATGGTGTTTAGTACAAGGCAACTTATTCAGGTTTGATCCTATTTTGGATGCTAATGTATTGGGCTTCTCTGACTAGCCCAGGGAGCTGTCCATGGTTCACTGGTTGTTTCTATTAACAGCATTAACCACAATACTCAGATTTAGAAAGAACATCCCTTCCTTATATTTTACATAAAGGATTTAGCAACACTCTAATTCCAGCTAAGCCTAACCCAAGAGGGAATAATGCACATGCACACAGGTATTCTGTTTTTTTTTTTTTTTTTTTTTTTTTTTTTTTTTTTTTTTTTTTTTTTTTTTTTTTTTTTTTTTCCCTTTGGAAAGCCATTCTATGCACAGCGGCTTTTGTGGGAGAATATAAAGGGACACTATAACAACAAAGACTGTGGTATAGCATCACAGGCAACATAACTTTGGAAGGAAACCTATCTGCAGACAATCTTGTTATTTATGGACCAAGAGCAATAAGCATTTCTACTTGTTATTGGTTTTGTTAACATGAGTCTGAGGTCTAAAGGACTGTAGTGATAGCCATACTAATGCACTGTAATGATGGATTACCATGTGATATCAAGGATTAAACACATTTAATCTGAGGAACTACATCTATTGTTACATCAATTTATTTGAAGTGAAGGGAAAAGAATGTAGGTGGAGTTTTTTTAAAATGGAGCAGGGTGATTGGATTAAGTGCTCTAGACCCCAAGTGTGGTCAAGCTTCATTAATACAGACATTAATTTCCCTAGGTCTTGAAGTTGGTCACTTTATGAAGGAGAAAACAATGAACCCCTAACCTGAAGCTTCTCACCAGTATTGAGGAGTAAACAAAGCCCTTCTTGGATTACAGAATCTCTGAGGTTTTTTTTTTTTTAAAGCTCAGAATAATTTTAAAATGTGGAAGATGTATAAAACTTTTTCAAAGACTGTGATGAATTTAATCTAGTAAGATATCTGGTGAGAGGGTGCTATATGGGATTTGATGATATTTACATTTTCTGTTTTCTTTTCATATTCACACTTTTTTTCAACTTGTCTTAGATAATACAAAGCAGTAGGCCTGAAAATTATAGGAATACCACAGTATTTCAGCTTCAAGAAGTCATTAGATCTATGAAGACCCAAACTGGCACTTCTTGACAGGTTAAAAGACATGGTTAGTGGGTGTTTTGTTTTTTTTTTTTAATTATTTCTTATTGTCGTAATTTGTACTCTAAAGCAGCTGATAGCTAGAGGCTTCTACACAAGTACAGTTTCCTGGGGGAGCAGAAGTAGAAGGACTCAAAAGAGGGATAGATATATAGGAAGAGCAGACCTTAGGAAGAGTGTGGACTTTAGTTCTTTCCCCATGCCAATAGTGTGTCTATGTTTTCTTGTACACATGCTCAACATGCAGGTAAATGGCAGAAGATAATTTTGTAAAGTTGGTACTCTTCTGTCTTGACATGGATTAATGGGATTGAACTTGGGCTTACTGGGCTTACTCAGTAAGTGCCTTTACCAGATGAGCTGTCTCATCAACCTGCAGGGCAAGTTTACAAGTGAATTGTCACTAAGAACAACTGATCAGCCTATCGCTCCCATTCAGCCCTGACAACGCACTTTTCAATTTTAAATATGGGTTCTGGGAATATTTTACTGACATGAGCCATTTGCCCTGATTCTCTGAAGGTTTACTTTTTCAATAAAATTGTACTTTTCTGATTTCTTTGTTCTTTCTTTGTGTATGTGTGTGTGTGTGTGTGTGTGTGTGTGTGTGTGTGAATCAGACAAAAGTCCATTTTTATTGAAATTTAACAGTGAACTTAAAAGTTCTAAAAGTTCTTTAGTACTTACATTTCATATACACATATACACATACATATTCACATACATGTACATATACCTATGGCCTTTGATCAATACCAGTAACATTTTTTGAAACATCTTCAGTAGTACAGAAGTTAATAACCTTTACATTCAGCTTTTTTCTTCCAATGAAAGAAAGTAGGTTACTAGAAGGATGATTTCTCACAAGAATTGTCACTACTTGGTATCAAAATTTACCAGAATCTTCTGGAAGACTTTTTGCTCCTCTCTCTACTAATCCTACAGTACATTAAGCAAGTTCACTTCAGTTCTGTTACAAACTTTTATTTTTTTAAATTTTTGGTTTTTGTTTTGCTTTGATTTTAAAAAATGTCATTATTAGTCTATGTATTCCCCTCCCTTCCCTCCTCCCAATCTCTCTCAGTCAGCCTTCAACCTCTCCCCATCCCAAGCCTGCATCTCCTCCCCCAAAAGGACAAAAGTCCCAAAGTGGACCAGCCCAGTGAAGTACATCCACTCCAGGCAAGTCTGATGCACTCATCCCAAAGTCAAGGCTTGGTTAGGTGCTCCTCTGCAGGGAATGGGCTCCAAAGTGCCAGCTCTTGCACAGGAACACAGTCTGAACCCACTCCACGAGGCTCCTCATACTGCTCACGCCAGTCGACAGTTGCCTACCCTTGGAGGGCCTAGCTCCCTTTCCCGATGGATCTCCAGTGGCTATTCTTGATTCAGTGAGCTCTCCAGAGCTCCAGCTAGCCATCATTGTGGGAATTTTCTTCATAAACCCTATCTCCTTGCTGATTTCTTTCTTTTATGTTCGTTTGATTTTGTTCCTACACACACACACACACACACACACACACACACACACACACACACACACACACGAGAGTTTTACCTGTGTGCATGTATGTGTAACTTGTGTGTGTCTAATGCAATCAGCGGAGATGAGAAAGGGACACTGCATCCTTTCTTTGAGACTAGAAATGCAGATAATTATAAATCAGAAGATGAGTGCTGCGAGCTGACCCCAGGTCTTCTGAAAAAGTAGAACATACTCTTAACCCCTGAGCTATCATTCCAGCTCCCTACTTTTTTGATTTTAGATGTTTGAGATAGACTCTCACTACAGAACCCAGACTTCTTCCTAACTCACAGCAACACTCACACCTTAAGTGGGATTACAGACATGAGCCACTATGCCCAGCTCCTCTGATTTCTTATGAAGCAAAGCTTAAGAAGTGCAATTTTAAGTTTACATTACATGATTATGACTATGTATATGTGAGAAACTAACATTTTGATAGTCCTTGCAAATTCATCCACACTGTTTCTATATATAAGCTGAGAGTTTTATTAGTGGAGTTTGGGCCTTCATTTATACACTTTACTTCTGCTTTGAGCCACCAAACTGTTGCTATATAGTCTCTATGGTCTAGCATAGTCACAGACCCCAAATGCCTCAGTGAAGACACAGACCTGTCTTTCTGAACTTTAAATTTCAGCAAGAATGGCTGCTAAATTTTAGGAGGTAGGGCTGGAAATAAATACAAATGCCATATAAGTATAAAAGTGCCATGAAGACCAGGTCTGGGCAAATATATTTAGCAGTAAAATCCACTAAGCTTTATGTTTCTCTTACTCAAATGTCATATGTGAAAATAAGAGTTAAATAATGATTATTGGCTATTCAAGAGGATTTCTGTGTTGAAAGATGGCTCAGTAGTTAAGAGCAAATACTGTTCTTCCATAAGACCCAAATTTGTTTTCCAGACTCACATTAGGTGGCTCACAACAGCCTGTAGCTCCAGCTCCAGGGATTCAACACCCTTTTCTGAACTCTGTGGCACCTGGACTCATAAGCAAACATACCCATAAATGCACTTATAGTACATAACTAAAAATAAAGTAAATATTTAAAAATATTTTTAAAGAAGAGTTAATAATTTTTACCCCAGGATTATTTTAATCATGGAGAACTCTGATTTTAAATTTCTTTCTTTGGAATAATTTTTAGGCAACTTTCTTTTTAGAATTTTTTTTTAAAGAAAAAAGGTTCCCTGTACTGCAAAAAAAAAAAAAAAAAAAAGAGTTTCTCTATATCTGATCAGCAGTGCTGTGCTCACTGCCTATTTTGCATCCCTGGGTTACTTAAGTATGGACAGTTCATACTTGATCCACACAAGCTGTTGGATGCATGGCTGAACCATTGTTTGAAGCATCTTTTAGGTGTAAACTTTAAAGACACTTGAACAGCTATTGCCAGAAGGGCGGGTCTAAGATTGTATTTCCATATCTTCAGCTGGACATCATGAAGTATTTATTTTAGTTACTAATGTGAACATGGCTGTCATCTCTATTAATTAAGTTTCTCTTCATTGGGTAACATGTGAAATCATTTTATAATTTAAGGGTTTGATACTTTCTAAGTATAATAGACTTTTCAGATTGAGACATTAAAAGCAATATTAAAGCAATAATACAAGCCATGATTTTACTGCTGCTGTATGTGTATGTACAATATTTCTTGGGAGTTTCTATTGTGCCAGGAAGATCCTTCCAGTAAGTTTTTAACTTGTTGGTTGAGTAAAATAAATAGAATGTTATGTTGCATAATAATTACCATTAATAGATTTGAGTGTTTCATTTGGCTGTTAGAATCATGATACAATCGTTGTAATTCGATGATAGCATTTACTTTTGAATATTTTCACCAATACATTAGATAATGTTAGTTTAAGTTATGAATTTTGATTTGGATTTCACTGAATTTTTAAAATGCTTTTTGTAGAATAGCTATTATCACAAGAATAATTCTGCCAATTCATGAGCTGTAAGGGGATCTTTTCATTTCTTAGTGTCCTTCACAATCTACTTTTTAAATTTTAAAAACGTCATTTTTATCAATGTATCACCCTGCTCCCCCTCCCTTTCCTTCTCCCAATCCCTTCCAGTTAATTTTCAGCCTTGCCCCTCCCCATGCACCTATCCCCTCCCCCAAAAGGGCGAGAAGTCCCAAGGTGGGTCAGCTCAGCTTGGCACATCCACTCCAAGCAAGTTTGATTTACCCATCCCTAAATTGAGTTAGGTGTTCTTCTGCAGGGAATGGGCTCCAAGGTTCCAGGCCATGAACAGGAACACAGTCTGATCTCATCCCTCATTGCTCCACATATTGCTCATGCCAGTGGACAGTTGCCTAACCTTGGAGGGCCTACCTCCTTTTCCCGATCCAAAATATTTTTTTTATATAGAGAGTTAAAGTTTTCATTGTACAGGACTTTGACAGTCTAGGGAGATGGTACTGGATTGGACAATACCATGAATGGGAGTGTTTTCCCAATATCTTTCTCAGATTCTTTTTGTTATTCGTATATTTAAAAATGCTGATTTTTATAAGCGAATTTTATATACCTTTACTTTGTTGAAATTATTGACCATTTCTAGAAATTTTCTTGTGGATTAAGATCTTTCATGTATACGATCATATCGTTTAGAAATAGAGACAACTTTCTCCTTCTCTATCTGTATTTCTTCTGGTGTTTAATTATTCTGGTCAGTGCTTCAAGCACACCATTGCAAAGGAGTGGGGATAAGTAGACAGCCTTGTCTCATTCCTAATTTTACATAGAATTGCTTTAACTTTTCTTCAGTCAGGATAATGTTGGCTATATATAGTCTTTATTATGTAAAGTTTGTTTTATTTATTCATACTTTCTATGATGTTTATCATGGAGGCATGTATTGCCAAAGACATTTTCTGCATCTATAGAAACAAAAACAAAAATCAAAAGAATTAACAACTCTAAGAGATGGTTCTTTGAAAAGATAAACAAGATTGACAAGTTTAAATGTACTTTAATGAATGACTAATGTGAATTATTTTTATCAACTGGCAAAGTGTCTTCTCTTCTAGTTTCTTTTAATTTTGGTTATATTTTAACCAATTGTATGAAGTAATGCACTTAATTACGATAGCCTCTATTACTTTTCACCTTCTACATTCTTGAGAGAATCTTTCCTTTACTGGCATACCCTCTATCCTTATCCCACACATGAAAATAAAAGCCATAATTGTTGTAATTTTATTTACAAGTTCATTTTATTTAACATGGTGATCTAAAGTTTCACCCTCCTTGGAACTGATTCCAGAACCTCATTTTTTTACTTAAATTTTAGTTATGGGACCTAGAGAAATGGCTTAGATATTAAAGATATTAGAGAGTCCATCTAAAGGACCTATTTCTGGTCCCAGCACCCATGTTATGTATCTCACAACCACTTATAACTTCAGCTCCAGGGACTTTTGGCCTTGGTAGTCACCTGCTTTTATGTTTATTTGTGTGTGTGTGAGTGTGTGTGTGTGTGTGTGTCTGTGTCTGTGTCTGTGTGTATATACACACAAATGTTAGAAGTGAAATAAATTTTACATTTAGTTTGTTATGTATTTTATAGTTCCTACACTGCATCATAATAGTGCAGGTAAGTCTTAGATATACAATGTTCATAAATGTTTACTCTGAAACTAAATAGACTAGAATTTCTCACATTTATAGGTTTAGGACATATTACTGAGTAGTATTTGAGATATTTACTTACCTAGACTATCAAGATTCAGATAATCAGATTCAAAATATTCAGAGAGTAAAAAACAGCTCTACCTATTGAAATGTAATTTAATAAATATAAATATAGTCATTTATAATTAATAATAGTCATTTTAATTAATAACACAAATGAACCAAAAAAGTTTTTTAATGTGCTTTTTAAATGGACATGCTCTCACAGATTTAATTTTCCAGGATTTGCTGCTTCTTGAGACTTTTAGAACCATGTCCCAATTATAAATATGGCTGAATTCCTTCTTTTAATATTATTTCATTATTTACAGGGCCAAATACTTAAAAAAATAGAAACTGTAGTTGGTTCTTTTAAGAAAAAAGAAAATGGCTGTGACACTTAAGAATAATAAAATTAAACTGCTTAAAGTCTTAAGTATTTGGCTTTACAAATAGACACATGCCAAGGATACAGTGGAATCACTTTGTATTGCAGAACCCTAGAAGTAGAGACTGGAATGGGGAGTCTTGTGCAAAGGGTGTTTTGAGGAATTACTCTTATCAACAGTTCCATATGATATCTAGCAGGTTTCCAGGAAACCTCAGTAGCTTAAGAGAATCTGCTTCCAAATGAAGCAAAGGGATATCCTTAATTGTGTTTTTATGCCACTCGTCATTGGCAATGAATTGCCCGTGAGTGAAGATAATGTATCAGGAGATGGTAAACTCTGAATAAGCAACAAGAAAGGGGTAGAAACTAGGCTTGAATCATTATCCAATCTCAATATAGTAAATATTCCTATCATGACTTACACTGGACTGCTTGTATAGTACCACTTTCTCAAAGTTCAATTACTAAACGCAGGTTATAAATAATGATGCTGGCTCTATACCCATCAGATGGATGACTGACACTCCATCCAACCCAGGCAGAGATCCCAGTCTCTGAAACCCTGGCCCTGGGACACAGATCCTGGAACAGCACCCCCAATCATTTCTTCCCTAAATCTGGGTCAGCAGGGGAAACCCTGCTGGCTAGAAGCCCCAGTAAAATCCAGTTCGCTGGACATCACCACCTATAAAACCACACCCCATTCCCCACCCACATAATCACCTGGTGACCTCAGTGGTAATCTGAGAGCCACAGATCTTTTGTGCACATCTGAACAAGAATTTTTTGGTTTCTACTGAATGAAGAGCACTTACCCGAGACCCTCATTTCCTCAGCACCTACTGGATTAAGAGGGTTCACTGTGACACAGAATACACTATTTCCAAGTGGACCAAGAACCCAGATCAGACCAAGAGAGACTTCTTGAGACACAGACACAGCCAGAACATATTGCAGCAAAATCAGCTCTCTGAGATAGAGATAAACCCTGCAGTGATCCTAGGAAGCAATAGATAGATGCCAGTACAAGAATACATATAACAACATAAAGAACAACACGGCACCACCAGAATATGGTGGTTCTACAACAACAAAACCTGATCATGACAATGCAGAAGAATACAATCTTAAAAACAACTTTATGAAGATAATAGAAACCTTGAAATAGGATATAAAAATTCACTTAAAGAAACAGAAGAAAAGACAGACAAAAAGTGGAAGAGATCAGCAAATTCCTCAAAAAATAAAGAAATTTAAGAAAAAGTAATCAAATAGGGAAAGATTTTAAAACTTATAAATTGAAATAAATGCAATAAAGATGGCACAAACCAGGGCAATACTGGAAGTGAAAAATCTGAAGAAACAAACCAGAACTACAGATGCAAGCATAACCAACAGAAGGCAAGAAATGGAGGAGAGAATCTCTGGTGTGAAAGATTCAATAGTGGAAATAGATACATCAGTCAATGAAAACACTAAAATCAAAAACATCATAACACAAAATGTCCAGGAAATATGGGACACCATGAGAAGACCAACTGGACAATAATTGGAATTGAAGAAGAACACCAGTTCAAAGGCACAGAACACATATTCAACAAAATCTTAGAAAAAAAAAAAACTTTCCCTACCTATAAAGATGAAAATGCCTATAAAGATACAAGAAGCTTACAGAACACCAAATAGACTAGACACCCACCCAAAAAGGTCTGTTTACTATATAATATTCCATCGATTAAACATACAGAATAAAGTAGAATACTAAGTGCTGCAAATGAAAAAGGCCTAGTTACATATAAAGACAGACCCATCAGAATAACACCAGATTACGCAGTGGAAACAAAGCCAGAAGGTCCTGGTCAGATGAAATACAGATGCTAAAAGATCATGGTTGTCAGCACAAACTACCATACCCAGCAAAACTGTCAATTATCAATCACCATCTATAGAGTAAACATGATATTCGTTGACAAATCCAGATTCAAGGAATACCTATCCATAAATCTGGCCCTATAGAAAGCACTAGAGGGAAAACTCCAACCTAACAAAGCTAAGTATACCCATGAAATCATAAGCAATAGATAATCCCACAGAAGAAAAACCCAAAGAAAGGAAACGCGCACACACAGACACACACACTACCACCGAAATTTTCAGGAAATGGCAATCACTTGTCATTAGTATCTCTTAATATCAATGGACTCAATTTGCCTATAAAAAGATACAGCCTAACATGATGGATACAAAAATAGAATCTATCCTTCTACTTCATACAAGAAACACACCTCATCTTCAAAGACAGACATGGGCTCAGATTTAAGAGTTGGAAAAAGACTTCCCAATCAAATGGTCCTAAGAAACAAGTTGGTATAGCATCCAAATATGTAACAAAATAGACCTCAAACTAAAATCAATAAGAAGAAACCAGGACTGACATTAATTATTCATCACAGAAAAAAAATTCCAGCAAGATGAAGTCTCAGTTCTGAACATTTGTGCTCCAACACAAGGGTGCCTACGTATGTAAAAGAAATATTACTAATGCTTGAATCTCATATAAAGCCCCACACATTAATAGTGGGAGACTTCAATAGCCCATTCTCACTAATGGATAGGTGTTGTGGGATTCAGGTGTCAGCTGATAAGGTCCAAAGAAGCTTATTCAGGGTCCCGGGCTCCTGGAGGGGGTGTGGCCAACCCCATTGATAAGGGGCTGCTGGGACGCTGGGAGGCTCTCTTCCTGGTTCCTGGCTGCTGGAGGGAGGATCCCATCGTCCTTCCGTCTGCAGACTCCGGTTCCTGTTCAGGTGCTACTGTAATCTGTTACCTGTACCGTGAGTGTTGGTTTATATTTTAATAAATATCTATCTGGTATTGGTGTCCTTGTGGGTAAACTCCGCCTACAGATAGGTCTATCAGACAGAAACTTAACAGAGAAATAAGGGATCTCACATGCTATGACTCAAATGGACCTAACAGATATATATATATAGAACTTTTCACCCAAGCACAAAGAAATAAACCTTTTTCTCATCAACCATGGAATTTTCTGTAAAACTGACCACATAATCAGTCATAAAGCAAATATCAATAGATTAAAAAAAAATAAAGAATAACTCTTTGGATCCTATCAGACCACCATGAACTAAAATTAGAGGTAAAAAATGAATTACAAAAAACCTACAAATTTGTGAAAACTGAACATCTCTCAATTGAACCAACTCTAGGTCAAGGAAGAAGTAAAAACAGAAATCAAACACTTTATAAAATTCACTGAAAATGAATCCACAACATACAATAATCCACATCATTATGAGACACAATGAAAGCAGTGTTAAGAGGAAAACTCATAGTACTAGATGCTTACATGAAAAGCCTAAAATAATCTCACAGCATAGTCTTAGCAGCACACCTGAAACCTCTAGAAAAATTAGAAGCAAACTTACCTAGGAGTGGACAGCAGGAAATAACCAAACTCAGGGTTTAAATCAATACAGTAGAAACAAAGAGAATAATACAATGCATCAGTGAATCAAAGAACTGGTTCTTTGAGAAAGTTAACAAGATAGACAAACTTTTATCCAAATATCCACATAAACATTATCAGAAGTGAAAAGGGGGACATAAGAATAGACACCCAGGAAATCCAGAGAATCATTAGGTCATACTTCAAAAACCTATACTCCTCTAAACTGAAAAACCTAAAAGAAATGATAGATTTCTAGGCAGGTACCACTTACCAATATTAAATCAAGACCAGATAAATTAATTGCCTAAACAGACCTAGAACCACCAAGAAAATTGAAGCTATTATTAAAAGTCTCCCAAGCAAACAAACAAAAGGCCCAGGACCAGGTAGTTTCAGTGCAGAATTCTACTGGATATTCAAATAAGAACCAATACAGATACTCCTCAAACTGTTCCATACAATAGAAACTGAATGAACACTGCCAAACTCTTTTTATGAGGCTACTGTCACCCTGATAGCAGAGCCACTCAAAGATGCAACAATGAAAGAGAATAACAGACCAATTTCCTTCATGGATATTGATGAAATAATTCTTAATAAAATACTGGCAAACCAAATTCAAGAACATTAAAACAAAAATCATTCACCATAATCAAACAGGCTTCATCCCAGAGATGTATGGATGCTTCAACATACAAAAAGAAATGCCAATATCATCCATCATATAAACAACCTGAAATTAAAAAAAAAATTACACTACCAACTCCTTAGACGCTGAAAAATCCTTTGACAAAACCCAACTTTCCTTCATGATAAAATCCCGGAGAGATCAGGAATATGAGGGAAATACCTAAACATAACAAGGGCTATATGCAACAAGCCAACAGCAATATCAAACTAAATGGAGAGAAACTCAAAGAAATCCCAAGAAAATCAGGAACAATACAAGACTGTCCTCTTTTTCTTTATCTATACAATATAGTTCTCCCAGTTTTGGCTAAAGCAATAAGAGAAGAAAAGGAGATTAAGGGGTAGTAAATCAGAAAGTAAGATGTCAAACTATTTGCAGATGATATGATCATATACATAAATCATCCCCAAAATTCTACCCAAGAACTCCTACAGCTGATAAACACCTTAAGCAATATAGCAGGGTAAAAGATTAACTAAAAAAAAATCATAGCCCTCCTATATATATATGATAAAAGGGCTGAAAAAGAAATCAGAGAAACATCACATTTTATAATAGCTACAAATAGCATTAAATATTTTGGGGTTAACTCTAACCAAAGTAGTGGCAGACCTGTTTGACAAAAACTTGAAGTCGCTGAAGGAAAAAATTGAAGAGGATATCAGAAAATGGAAAGATCTCCCATGCTCCTGGATAGGTAGGATCAACATAGTAAAAATGACAATCTTACCAAAAGCAGTATACAGATTCAATGCAATCCCTATAAAAATCCTAACACATTTTTTACAGACCTTGAAAGAACAATACTCAACTTCATATGGAATAACAAGAAACCTAGGATTGCCAAAAAAAATCCTGTTCAATAATAGAACTTAAGGAGGTATCATCATCCCTGACATCAAGCTATGCTATAGGGCTACAGTAATAAAAACAGCTTGGTATTGGCATAAAAACAGATTTGTGGATCAATGGAATCAAACTGAAGACCTCACCTTAATCCACACACCTATGAACACCTGACTTTTGACAAAGAGGTCAAAAATAAACAATGGAAAAAAGTATCTCAACAAATGGTGCTGGTATAACTCAATGGTAGTATGTAGAAGAATACAAATAGATTCATATCTATCACCCTGCACAAAACTCAAGTCGAAGTAGATCAAAGACCTCAACAAAAACCAAGTTACTCTGAACTTGATAGAAAAGAGAGTGGGAAATAATCTTGAACACAGTAGCATAGGTGATCACTTCCTAAATATAGAGCACAGACACTAAGAACAACAGTTAATAAATAGGACCTGAAACTGAGAAGCATCTGTAAGGCAAAGGACATAGTCAGTAAGACAAAATGATAGCCTACAGAATGGGAAAAGATCTTTACCAACCCTACATTTGACAGAGGACTGATCTATAAAACATATAGAAAACTCAAGAAACCAAAGGCCAAAATTCCAAATAATTCGATTTAAAAAATGGGGTTCAGAACTAAAAAAAGAATTCCCAACAGAAGAATTTCAAATGGCTGAAAGACGAAATTTTGCTCATCATCTTTAGCCATCAGAGAAACGCAAATCAAAACAACTCTGAGATACCATCTTATACCTGTCAGAATGGCTAAGATCAGAAACACAGATGACAGCCTATGCTGGAGAGGATGTGCAACAATAATACTCCTCCATTGCTGGTGGGAGTGTAAACTCACACAGCCATTTTGAAAAGTAGTATGGTGGTTCCTCAAAAAACTGGAAATCAATCTCTTCAATGATCCAGCAGTACCACTATTGGGCATATACCTAAAGGGCACACATTCTTACCCCAAGGATATTAGCTCAACTATGGCCATAGCAGCAATATTTGTAATAGCTGGAAACTGGAAACCACCTAGAAGCCCCTCAATTAAAGGATGGATTAAAAATGGTGGCATATTTACAGAATGAGTACTACTCAGCAGAAAAAAAAAAAAGCCCTAAAATTTGCAGGCAAATGGATGTATTTGGAGATTTTCATTTTGAGTGAGGTAACACAGGCCCAGAAAGATAGACATAGTATGTTCTCACTCATAAGTGGATTTTTGATATAAAGCAAAGAATATCCAGGCTGCAAACCATAACCCCAAACAGCTAAAGATGATGTGACTAAATTGGGAACATTATGGGGAGCAAATAAGGAGAGGTGGAAACGAATCATGGGAGAATGAGATGTTTGAGTGAGAGGAGCAACAGAGAGTGAGAAAAAAGAAATGGATATCTTGATCGAGGAAGCCCATGTGGGGTTAGAGAAAAAACCTGGTGCTAAGGAAACTTCCAAGAACCTACAAGATGCTCCTGGTTGGACTCCAAGCAATAGTGGAGAGAGTAGGGTACCTAAACAGGAATTCCCCTATAATCAAGTAAATGTCCACCCTAATTGTAATGACATCCACCAATGGATGGAGGCAGAAGCAGAGATCCATAGCTAAGCCCCAAGTCGAGCTCCTGGTCCAGCTGAAGAGAAAGTGAGGAGAGAGTCTATGAGTAAAGGAGAATCAGGATCATGAGAAGAAGACTCACAGAGATGACTCACTGCTGCTGAGGAACTTTCAGAGAAAGGAACTAAACCCTCCAAAGGTAGATGACTATCAAATGGCAAGGGCAGTTTGTGGAGACTCTTGCAGTAGGATTAGACTTTGTTCCTGGTGTATGAACTGACATCTCGGAGCCCATTCCCTACAGAGGAACACCTAACCCAGCCTTAATACTGGAATGAAGGACTCGGCTCGACCTCAACTGGATATGCCAGAATGAACTGACCCACCTTGGGACTCCTTGCCCTCCTTGGAGAATGGATGGGGAGATGGGGTCGTGGGAGGCTATGGGAGGATTAGGAGGGGTTGAGAGGAATGAAGGGAAGGGGAGCAGTGGTAGAAATGAAAAAAAAACATTTTGAATAAAAAAAATGGTCCTATTAAAAGTTCATAGAACTCTTTAGTTGTTGGAGGAAATTTTAAGGAAGTTCTTGGTCCATTGTTAGTCATTGGTTAAAAGGAAGAACTACCTCTCTCCAACACTACACAAAACTGAAAGAATGGTGATTCTCACACTGGAGTCAGGGACTTTTCCTGATAAGTGATGACTGCATAATATCAGTGACACATCTGGAACAGATATTTGAAGGATTATATTTATAAAGAAAGGACTTAATATTTTAAATAAATGTTTCATCAATATACCAATTTTTGTATTTATGTTTGTTAGCATCTATTCTAACTACTCCTTAAGTGCATCAAAAATTATTAGATATCTGCTTACACTTTCTCCCAGACTCTTTGATGAAATGCCCTCTTGATAGTAAGAGTCTAAAAATGCCAAATACTGGCTTTCCAAACACTTCCTGTACATAGAGAATAGACACCTGACTCAAGGGTTGACTGTGATGTTTGCTTGTTACTCTGGCTACTATTTGTGATGATGAAGAAAAAGCCAACGAAATTCCAGAAAAATATATTCACAGTCCTGAGCTTGTGTTATTAGTTGACTTAATTCTGAAGCCACAAATCTTTGATGTTATTGTTGTATGAAATCTTAAGCCTCTTACTGCTAAGAATAAAGGTCAGACCCCATTAGCCAGAAAAACATCTTTGACGATAGGAAAAAAAAAAAAAAAAAAAAAAAAAGAATGTCAAGCTTTGCTTTTGGTTATGCCCACTGAAGATTTATTTTTAATGTTTTTCTTTCTTATCTATGTCTGGACTATTTAAATGGAAACAAGCAGGTTAATCCCTCTAAGCAATAACCAAATGGGGTATTACATGCAGCTTATTAATAACATCAATGGCATGACTGCTGTAAACATAAAAACATACCAGAGAAAATATCCCCGACCATAAATGAAATCTTCATGGCTAGAGCTAGACTCTTAAGGTGGTCATCTTCGGAAGGAGTGGTTCCCAGTATCTACTCCCCCACCATACAGCAAAGAAGGGTAACTGCTCCTCTACCATGTTTTGCTCAGTTGCTAGAGTCTGAGGTGGCATTAATCAGTAAGTGATTCAAGACAAACTAAGACCTTAAAGTTTAACTTGGGAGTTTTGATTGGTGCCTTTTATTTTCTCTTATGTATATTAGTGATAAGATTAAAAGGTGAAAGACTTAAATTCTTGATACCAGAGTCCACAACACTGAGGAGGGGATCTAGAGAATACAGGTTCCTTTCATTGTAGCTTATGGAATGTTCTGCTAAGATTATTATATAATTATTAATAATAATTATTGTTTATTTTTAAAAGATGTGTTTATTGTTCTTTATGCGTACGATTGTTTTCTCTATGTGTATGTACTTATACTATGTGCATACCAGATACCCTCAGAGGTTAGAGAGAGTACTGGTCCCCTACAACTAGAATTGCAGATGACTGTGAGTGGGTAGGACCTCTGAAGAACAGTAATAGCTCTTCAGCACAGAGATGTTACCCTAGCACCTGCACAGCTATTCTCAATTTATTACCTAATGGAAATATTTTAAAAAGTGTGTGAGCTTGTGTTAAACGGCCTTAGTTGGTCATATCTTACATACTGCATTCTTAGGTAGCACTGTCAGTGCAAACTTAAAGAATAAGAATTTATAAAATAATTGATTTCATATATCTTAATGTAAACTCACCTTCAAATAATGCATTATAGTATATGCTAAAATAACAGGTCTTTTCTCTTATAATAAACATTATTTTCATAGAGAAACACATAGAATAAAAATGCAGATTTTTTTGAACAAAGTATTCAATTTAATAAATTACATAATGTAACAATATGGTATAGGCTACTGCTATGAATCACATGCAACCTCAAAACTGAACAACTTGAAGTGATGTGAAGATTTGCTTGTTATTTGGCCCTGTGCTGTATAGACAGAGAGAGACTAGGGTTATCTGATCTAGGATGCCCTCTGCTGGGATGCCTGGAGAGTTTATCCCTATAATGTCATTTTATTCCAGAAAGCATAGTAAGCTCAGTTTCATGGTGAATACAGGGTCCCTAGAGAAAGTTGGGTGCAGTCACCTCCACTTTCTTCACTAGACCAAAGCAAGTCACACAGAAAAACCCAGACTCAAGGTGTGAAGAATACTCCATCCTTTGGTATCAGGATCCCCAAGGTCACACTGCAGGGATCTTACATATAGGAAGGGATCAGATGGGACCATTCTGTCATCTGCCACACACTGATCGCTGTACCAAATCAATGATTCTTGTCTGCTCTAGCATCATTATTTAAGACAATCCATCTGCCTGTCACTTCTAATCCCAACCACATTTTCACTGATGTTATTGGCCACAATAACTCCTTGGTTTATCTATCTACCTTTACTCCTGACCATTACTATCCAGTTCCTCAAGCGCTTTCCATTCTGTGATATGTACATTTAGTACATTATTAGAGTCATAATTCAATGTCTGCTGCCTGTTTCTTTGACCCAATAAGTAAGTCACATGGCAAACACTGATCATGAGTTATTACTACACATAGTGGTCACTTTATGAATATTTTAGTTATATTACAGAGAAGTGTTTTACTAAACTGAAGCTTTCCATTTTAAATATGTGTTGTTTCATTAATTCTATGGCAATATACACAATTGGGCATCCCAAGTCTTCATTATAATAAATGAACTTTCATTATGGAAGAAAAATTGAATATTCCAATGAATTAAAAGTGGATGCATGTACTTTATAGTAATGAAGTTTTCAAAATAAGTGTACTAGTTTATTCGTGCATTAATTCAATGTACATAACCGGAGTCAGAAAGAGGTCTTGGCCAGATAAAGGCCCATGATCAGAGCTATAATCTCCATATGGGAGAGCGCTCACTAGAAGGAAATTTTATTCATGCTTCGGAAGGAAATAAAAATTTTCCCATCATAAAAAATGGGCATCAGGTGCTTTTGATTTCCTTTTATCAGCTGCTAGTCGGGAGAGATGAGAGGAGCTGAAGAAGCTAATGAAGAAAGCCATTGTGAAGGCAGCTGTATTAAGGGAAGCTTTGTGATTGTTAATTAGGTAGTGGCCTTGGGAAATACGCTGCAAGGGTGAGAAATGGAGGAGGAAGCAGATATTGCAAAGCTTCTCTCTAGGTGGATAGCATCGAAATACGTGTTTGAAAGCACATTGTAATTTACGTTTGTAGCTTTCAAGACTTCCAAATATCTGAATTTTCCTTTATAGCGGGCAAAACTCTCACCTCTGGGAGCTTTATAGAATCATGCTCCTCCTCCTCCCTCTCCAGAAGAAAGCTGCATTCTGAGTTTCTCAATTTCCTCTGCAGCTAAAACACAGGCATGTGATCTAGGCATGGACAGCCATTTAGACCCACATGACACTGTAATATGAAGAGTGAGTCAATAAAGAATCTATCTTATTGACAGAAGCAATGACATGTAGGGCCAAGAGGCCACCAGGCACTATGACATGTGCTGACTGTAGTAACAGTTCAGGCTTTAAAGGTCTGTGTCATAGAGTCATTGAACAGTTTGGGCGGTGATTCTAGACATTGTCCTTCTGCTGCTCACCTCTTTGATTGCCTATGAATGGTTTTTAGAAAACATTGTAAGTCCCTATTTTCTTTTTAATAATTTCTTTCATATTCCCTAAAACAAAACCATTAATTTTGTTTATGCCTCAGAACCCATGTTAACTCTATCCAATGGAAATGGCAAAGCATTTTATGAGTCTCTTATAATAGGTTATTATCATTCTTCAGATGCATATAACCTATGAGTGCCCAGTGTCGCCTAAACACTGAGAAGTTTCTTTAACCAGGAACCAAGTTCTTGTTGTGTTGGATTCCCAAAAGTCTTTTAAAATCTTTTTGATCACAAATTAAAATTATAACTAACTTAGTTATTTTCATGTTTTACTCAGTTTAAAAAAAAGAATTAAATAGTCTTGTCATTAAAAAAAAATGACCTTTTAGTCTTTTCATATTCATGGTGTGTTTTTAAATAACAGAGAAATAAATACTTGCATCTACAACTAAAAACAATTTCTTTTCTGGGAGAAAAGTTGAGTAGCAATTGCTAAATGGCAAGTGTGCAATTACCTATGTGACTCAACAAGAAAATATTTGATAAATCAGTGTGGCGATGTCAGGATGCTGTTGATTTTATCCTTCAGAACCCTGCTGCATCTAGTACAAGAGGATGTAGAAAAATGTTGAGTATGTTTTCTCTGGGCCTTGTAAGAGGCAAATTCCTAGAGCAGTTTACCAGCTGTGTGTGTGAAACAGGAATTAGGTACTGTGGATGACACTCCAGAATGATTGCCCAACAACACTTGGAGTGACTGTTAACAGGCACAACATTGAGCAGTGTAGACATGCACAGACATCTGAACACAGAAGTAGCAATGTTGCTGTTGTGTAATAAAAGAAGCATTTGTGACTTAAAAACTGAGGAGTTAGAACAGAGGAATGAATGCTTGGGTGATTTCTTTTGAAAAGATGGAGTTCTGAAGAGCTTGAGGCCTTGGGGAGTGCTATGCAAAAATATGGCCCACAACCCTGCCCTGTGTGCAGACCTCTCCCACTCAGCAGGAAGATGTGTAACTTGTACCAAAATGGAAATCAGTTAGTTTATTCAACATAGCTAAGTATTTCTCTCAATAAGACTCCTTGATGAGGGAGGTTGTCACCCTTCAACGAAAACAGTCTACTCTGTATATCATCCACTGTGAGGAGAAAGAATTTTGTAGATAATAAATGTGTAAACAGCAGAAAACAAATGAGTCCTCTACCTGTGGGATGAGAATATGACCTCATATTAACATTTATTTCAACAAAAATTTTAAATTAACATGTGTTTTAGGATCCTCGTTGAGTAATCAATTTTTTTTCCACAAAGGTGTGACAAGTCTAGGCAAGAAACACTTTTCTTAGACCAATAGGCTGGTTTGGTGAGTAAAAGCACTTGATGATAAGCCTGGCAACCTGAGTTTGGTCTCCAGAAAACATGGCCACAGAAGGGAACCTTTGAGCAACACACATATCATGACACATGTCCCACCTTCTTCAAATAATAAATAAATAAGTAAACAAAATTTAAAAGGCAATAAAATATTTTTCTTAATTCTTTGTTAGTTCTTAACTGCTTAGTTTACAAAGCCATCTAAGACAATATCTTTGGGAATTTTCAAATTCATGAATAAGAAATTATAAAAATAACAATACATTCAACCATTATGTTACTTTAATGATAATTATTCCACCAGAAAGCTCTCTATTCCAGTCAATGTTTATCTTAAGTGAATATTGGTTGAGTTTTTTTATCTCAATTTTCATATGAAAGTGAGGTCTTGAAAATTAGGAGTACTCAGAAAAAGTAAAAATGATAGTGATAACTAATAACAATAATAATAGAAGTCATCATTTATGGTGTTCAAAATAGGATAGGGTGGCTTATCTATCATTCATTCAAGTAAAGTGCCAATTTTAAAAATTAAAAATGGTTTTGATCATAATGAATTTATACTAGAGATAGTCAAAATTCACCTGTAGGAATGGATGCTAAAAGAGGTAATCTGCTGGGGATACCAACAGAGAGATAGTGAAAGCATCTTGTGAGATGCTAGAAGCATCCCAAATCTGTGCTGTTCACCATGGTGACAACGGACTATACTTATTTATATTTAAATCAGTCAAACAAAATGTTAGAAAGTCAGCCTTTCATCATAGTGGCCACAAGTGATGGCACCCACAGAATGTTCAAGCACCTTCAGAATTGGGAGGATTTCTCAGTTCAGTCTATAGATGTTTGACCATTAAAGTCCATGCAAGTTTTCCAAAGTCAAACAACTCCAAGATTTGAAATACTTCAGTCTCTGGATGAGAAATAAGATAAGCCTTCCCCCAAACTGAATTTGATGTAAACCAAGCCCTTTCTTTCTTGCCAATTTCCGGGGTGGGGAGGGCATGACATGACTCTGAGAAAAGAACTACTCAATAAAAAATGTCTTTGACTAGACAGTGTATATCCATCCACTTTGGGAGGTTTGACATTGACTTCTCCCCCTTTATTTCTTAGTTTTCTCTGCAGATCTTGAGAATTTTAGCATTGACCTCTCCGTTCTTCATTCATGTAGCATTTTACAATATAAAGGAAATGGAGTAGGAGCAATAGTATTTCCAGAAGCTTGTAAAATGCAAATAATTATACGCAACCTGAAACTTATCAAACTAGGATGTGCTTATAACATGTGGTCTATGTACTCGTTACCATCAGAAATCTGTAGAATTCAAAGATCTATGGTTAAGACAACACAGAGTATTCAGAATACTACATAACTGCAGTGATAAATTAGGTTGCTTCTTTTGTAACTGTTTATCCAAGAGTTATAGATATTAAATTGACTATCTATCACTCTCTGAATTGAACAGCCGTTTGAGAATGTTTCCTCCTTGAGGAAGTCTCTCGCAGAAACTGAGTCACCAACGCTACAGTCCATCTTCTAACAAAAATTGTGTGTCAAATGAGCTCCATATGTTAAAAAGATGTTTATTTTTGATGTGTCATCAAAGATGGCATACAAAGAGGCAGATGTATCATTTGATGCCTTTGAGTATATGATAGCAATTTAATAAAAAAAAAAAACAATAACAACTTGGTAACAGCAGCTTTCAACTAAATTCTAAAATTGAGAGAAGAAATAGAATGGATATTCCCAAGTGTCATATAATTAATTATATCTCATCGTTGGCTTTTCCATGTACAGACTTCTCACTTTGCCTGTAAATTGCTTAAGCTCAAATTAAGTACTAAAAAATGTTCTGAAAACCTGACTTAAGGAGAGGAGAGGGATGATGCTTCTTTCAACCATGTTGACCTGCTGTTGATAATTCCTCAGCAGCTTATCCACAAAGAAAAAGAAGCAGCGCATTTCCCAAGAGGCCTCTCACAAAGCAGGAACCAAATCCCAGCAACAAAGAAAGCAAAGCTTCAAATTGTGAGCAACAAAAAAAAAAAAAAAAAAAACAAAACAAAAAAAAAAAGTAAGAGGCTAGCCTAAGTACCAGGCAGGTACAACCATACCAGCAAAATCAAGACCATCCAGGCTGAAGTCCCACCACACCACAGATGGCCTCGAACAGACATAAACCAGCATAACATATAATGATTCTACTTCACATACTTCATACATGTGAGGGATTTCTCTGTAATATTGCCTTTCAACAGATAGATGCACACATAGTGTTTAAGAGGGATTATGAATCTATAATTCCCTGTAGTCACCAGTGATAATGAGCTTTTCCAGACTCTTTTCTTAGTATTCTAATTTATTTATCCATTTACTAAATGTATTTGGCACATTGTTCTATAAAGAGGGTGGCAATTTAACCAGAAAAAGTCCTCCCTGTTAACAAACTGAAATGATCTACCTAAGACTTGAAGAGCACAAGCCAGTTGACCTATTTAGTCAGCTGTCAGAAGCTGAAGGCATTTCTTCTAATGAGATCTTAGAGCACTGGTAGGTTTAGAACTACTGTGGCTACTAGGACCAGTTACTTCCTTTATAATGATTTCAAGCTCTAGTTTATTCTCACAGCCTGAAAGCCACAAGTCTAAAGCTGGCTTCAGCAGACTAAAATTAAGGCATCACCATGGGCCACTTCATCAAAAACTTCTGTGAGGAGGTTTGCTCCTTGGCTCTTCCAGCTTTTGGTAGCTTGCAGTATTAGCTTGTAGTCACAAATCAATAGTCTATGTTGGCATCTCCAAAATTCTAATTACATCGCCTTAGCCATGTCCTTTCAAAGGATTCATGTGTATACCTGGATAATCCAAGCTAACCATCCTGGGTCTAGATTCTTATTTTTACCTAAATTTTTTTTTGACATATAATGTAACATTTGTACATTTTCAGAATAGGATTTGGCTATCTTTGGAGGTTGCTTGTTTCAGCTTGACACACACTTCAAGATATTTCCCTTTAATTTTTCATTTATTGAAATATTTATGAGAAATACTGGGGCTTCATGAGAACCTTATTCAAGAAGGAATCTGAATGAGGCATAATCAGAGTCACAGAAATTTAACTTTATCCCCAAGGTGGGGGAGTCCTGGAACATCTCAAGTGGCTTCCTAAAACTCCATTCTTCTATACTGGGACACATTTTGGTTTAGGAGGAGCAAGAAGACACTTGTAGGCACTATCTACACGTGTAACTAGAGTTGGCTCAGATCAAACTGTTACTGGTGGTTGACGTGGGAATGCCTTTCTGTATGCTGTGAATATCAGTCTTTAAATAAAGGAGCTGTTTTGGCCTATGATAGGCACCGTAGAAAAAGTAGGAGGAGAAATCAGAGCATAGGTAGGAGAAGCAGGGCAGAGTCAGGCAGATCGAGCAAGCCACCCAAGGAACAACATGTAAGGAACACAGGTGAGCCATGGGCCACATGGCAGACAGATTAATAGAAATGGGTTGATTTAAGATGTAAGAGATAGCTAGCAATGTGCCTGAGCCATAGGCCAAACAACATAAAGTTAATATAAGTGTCTGAGTCATTTCTGGGGGCCTGAGCAGCAGCAATGGGCAGCTAATGGGTCTGGCGCGGCAGGTCTGTGGGTCTGGGCCTCTGGCCGCCCGGAACCAAGAAACCCCATTGCAACAGGTGGTAGTAAATATATAGTCTGGGTATTACTAGGCTCTTTTTTCCTTACTCAAAGAGTCATAATAAAGGCACACACAGATTGAAAAGTGACAAGAAGGATCTATTCTAAAGCAAAGTGACAGCACAGACTGGATATGCTATCAAGAGTGACAGTGGACTATTTCAGTTAAGAATCACCCAAAATTCAGGGCTCAAAAGTTACTGTACACAGCCTTCCTTTGTGGAGTATAAAACAAGAGGGGTAGTTTTTCTGATGTGGTATAATATAGACAGTTCTCTACTTTGATTGACAGCTTTGAATATATATGATTTTATTTTTCTACTATGTCCTTCCCTTCCCATGACGAATCTGATTTTAATCATAAGCCAGCCCAAATGTACGTAAGTATAATATTGTAAACAGGCTTGACGTCCTTAGAAGTTCATTCAGAGAACACAGTTCACCTTACTCCTCGTATGTCTGATAACAAGCCAGGCCAGATGGGCAGGTTGTCCATAGTTCTTACGTGTGTTTAAATGAAAATGGAACATTAGCAAAGTTAATTCACTTCATTTTTTTTGAATTAGGATATACATGGAGATCAATATAGGTTTGGGGGGGCGGGTTCTAGGTTGCCAAGTGCATTGTTAGGAGAAGGATGTGTGCATAGCCTAAGCCAAGTAGAGTCCTTGGTTGATAAGCTATGTGTTATGCTTACCTGCCTCAAAATGAGCCAGACTTGTGGCTTCTGAGACTGTATACCTCAGCTAAAGCTAATTCCCCAACAGAACGTATGTCATAAATACATAATTTCCAGGTTAATTGCATGTAAATATCAAGACAGACCAGGTGTGAGAGCCTTAGATAAGGAGTTTCTGGGTCATCTTCTTGCTGATGATTCCCAGTACAGAGTTTATAATGAAGTCTGTGCGTGGCTATGCCAGAACTCCCCCTGGGACATGCCAGCAAGGAGAGACTCAGTGACAGCATCACTGTAAACTCTCCTTTTTCCTTGCATGTGTAGTGCGTTACATTTGGAAATGTTTCTTTATGATGACTACACACAAGATTGACATACTTTCCAAGATACACCCTTCACAGAAAATGATGCAAATAAATCATGAAATGAGCATTTTATGATAGATCCACCTGAATTTGTGTGTGTGTATGTGTGTGCATGTGAGCACGTGTACACACGTGTGTGCCTGTGTGTTTTAAAGAGTAGCATCTAAACCAAAGAACAGAAATGAGAGACAACTCATGTAACATGAAGTACCATAGGAAGAGCATTGCTTGTCTGAACAGAACTTGGTCTATTTGCTTAAACTGAAGATGCCTCGGGGACTTTAGCTAGGAGAAGGATCATCTCTGTGTGTAATTTATTTATGGGATATTTAGATGCCTTTACCACACAGGATTAAAACAAGTCAGATCTACTGCCATCTGATGAGTGATTTGATAAAGTAACATTCCTTTTGTTTTTATTCCTGGATGGATCTGCCTGAGTTTCAATGGTAACCTTGGCCATAAAGGCAATTAAAAAAAAAAAAAAAGTAAGATGATTTTCTTCCTTTTTTTACTTGGCTTTTCCATGAAAGAAATAGTGTACACTTGGCGCCTGATATTTATAATGCCATCTGTCTGTTGGTTTCCATGCTGTGAAAAGATTCACAGTAGCATGTGGGTGGGGGAGGATCCTTATTAGAATCTTTCCTAAGAAGGTCAACTCTGTGGCACTAAACGTCTTTGGGTGATGGGGGAAAGATAATACATTGCTTTATTCAGCTTTCTCTTCTTTATGCTATAAGTAGTTCTACATAAGGTAGAACCAATGCTGGCCTCCAGCCTCTCTTTTCAACTCTTTACATCTTTCTAAGGTGTGGTTTAAAGTGAGAAGGGAGCTTCAGGGAAATCCAGTAATCATTTGTCAGTGATTTGCAAAGTCCTGCATTCAGGAAAGAAAAGGAGAAAGGAATTTTTCTCTGCTTGATCACTGAGGTCCTATTTAGTGTTGCTAGTAGAAATGGGTGAAGAAAAGACACTGTGCAAAGCCCTCAAAGTCTTAACTAGTTGCCTTATTATGCCACTAAAGATCTTCACCCTCAGCAATTGACCTGGCCATAAAGCCTGATATTGTAAAGTACCTTTTTACATTTTATCTCTAACTAAATATCTGAGATAGTTTGAGTAGATACTGATCCTCAATTTATAGATAAAAGTATTGATGTTAAGAGATGTCAAGACATTTGCCCAACTCACACAGTGACTATTCAGTAGAATGGCGATTGGAACTTCTTTCTCCCAGAAGTTATCCCAAAAGTCACATTGCTAACCATGATAGTCATGCTCAGGTAGGGTTTGCTTCTCCCTCATGTTTACTGTGATTCCACTTCACACCTGTAACTCTGTGGCAGATGCCTCATGACTCTGGCATATCTAATATTGCTTCTCCATTGCAGTGGTTACTCAGGATCTCTCTGTAGATATTCCAACCATGCCACACAGTAATAAATGCTTTCCATAAACCCCTCAATCTTTTATCTTTGCCTTCAAAACCAGTACTACATGAGAAAAATTTAAAGGACCACAATGTTTTGATAACATGAAATATAGCCAAGTTCCTCTGGACCATGGCTGCATCTATTTCTGTATACTGACTCTAGGAAAAGACTTTTCAAGGCAGTTGTTTTCAAGATCAGGGAACTGCCTCAGTACAAGCTTTCTGCCTTTAAATACATTGAGGTTCCCTCAAGATCAAGATCATACCTGCAATGAATAGTGTTTTCTTGGGACACTCTCACTACTGTCACAGCGAAACACATGATTGTCCGCTACAACACTGATTATTTTTCAATTACAGCTGCCTTTTAAGCACCACACTTAGTACTGCACTGCCTTGAAATTTTCCCTGACAAACAAATCAGTATGTCTTCTTCAAACTTAGCCCCATTCAGACTCTCAGGATACAACCAGAACGAAGCTGGGTTCTCAGCAAAAGCATCACATAAATGGCCCCTAGTCCAGTTAGTGCAAGAGTACTTGCTACCCTCTGAAGCCATATGAGCTGAGCTTTTATCATACACATGTCTCACAGCATTACTCTCTTCTAAGCCTCCACTAGGACAGCCCAGTAAGCTCTGCTTCAAATGTAGTATTTCTAGGCAATATACCTAACACTTCTGCATCCCAGCCACAAAACAATTCAAGTGGCATATAAATCGTATAGTTAGGTTTATCACAACAGTCGCCTTCACTCCTCTGTGCCAATTTATTGCTTAG
Organism: Phyllotis vaccarum; assembly: GCA_033318265.1. Taxonomy (NCBI): domain Eukaryota; kingdom Metazoa; phylum Chordata; class Mammalia; order Rodentia; family Cricetidae; genus Phyllotis; species Phyllotis vaccarum. The sequence goes on along the minus strand of JARWLC010000001.1, from coordinate 164,195,868 downwards.
TTCTATCTATTTCCGGATACTGTGACAAAACATCCTGACAAAGGCAACTTAAAGCAGACAGGGTTTATTTTAGCTCACAGTTTCAGAGCACAGTCCAGAAGTCAAAGCATCAGAAATTAGTCGCATTCTTTGTGAAGAGCATAGAAAGTAAATGCATGCACATTTAGTGCTTCCTTCTCCTCCTCCTCCATGGCCTACTCAACCTTCTCATGCTCATCCTTCTTCTCTTCCTCCTCCTTTTTCTGTCCATTTCAGGACTCTAAGCTAAGGGAATGGGCTTGCCCATAGTGGGCATTTTTCCTATGTAAATTAATGTAATGAAGATTATCTTCCCACACATGCCCATTGAACAGTCTGAGCTATATAATACCTCATTGAGTTCTCTTTTCAGGAGAGTCTTGTCAATTTACAACTAAAAATAACCATGACAACTATGACTAAAACTAACTCAAGACATCTTATTAAAAAAATGTTAACTGGAAGATAATAGTAGGACTGGATTTGGTAGTTTAGTCTGTGACAAATAGGTCCAAACTGGCCAAGATTTTGATATTTCAGCTCAAGATTTTTGTGTGTTTTTATTGAAGAAGGTTTAGCTATATGGAGCCCTATAAACAATCTAAATAGAACTTTTAGTTTTCAAGCATTTAGGTATTTGGGTAACATACCAACTGTCTGCTCCTGTGATAATGTTTCATAACATCCTCAAAAACATTGTGGCTTCTTCTTGGAAGCATTTACTGCTCATAGGTCTTCATTAAGTTAAAATTCTTGGTGGTCAACTCTTATTGTTTTGACTTGGCTGATTTTGCTCATCTGTCTATGCTTGTTGACATTTATAAGCTTAGGCAGGTCTCACGGGAACACTGGGATGGCCTTCATCTGCTCCATTTGCTTCTCATTGTCCAACATGATAGATGAGGCATGTCCTCAAGGTGAAACCAGTAGTGAAAGAGGAAGAACACGTGTCTCTCTAGAGCTGGAGTAGAGAGCTACTCTGCAGCAGGTTGGGTTGAGCACAGCTGATGGAGGATGAAGGAGGGTGACTGATGGAAAGATTATTAAATCTTCTATTACCTAACAAGTTAGGTTTTTTTTAAAGGATAGAGTCAAGTCTTTTGTCTAACCCCCGGGTGTTTTTTGCATAATTTCTAAAGAATCTCAGTTTGTCTTAGGTGTGCCCTGCACCACAAATAAGTTAAGTGTTAAGAGCCTCCTGGTTGTTGCTGTGCTCCTCTAGTCCTTAACCTGTTACAAGGCCTTCTTCTCTTCCCAGAGTCATCTAATCCCTATGGGGACACTAATGCTTAACTGAGATGTCTACAGATAAAGTCCCGTGGATGCACTAACATTTTTTTCCAATATAAAATGCTTTAAACTTTTTTCAAATAGAGTCTATGTTTAGAGATTATTTTGGGCTAGAGTTGTTAACTGTAATAATATGTTTCTGGCCTGCACTTTCCAGCCTAGCCCCAAGGTTTGGACCCATTCACAGCTACACTACCATTTAGTCCCAAATAATCACACAAACACTTATATTATTTTCATGCTGATTGACCTACAGCTCAGACATATTGCTAGCTAGTACTTTCTTCTTATCTCAATCTCTTTCCATTAATCCATTCAGCCATGTGGCTTGGTACCTTTTCTCAGAGCAGAACGGCTGTCTTCTTTCCTCTGTGACTGCTTCTGTCTCTCCTAGTGTCTCTCTTGGCATCTCTGCTCTGCCGGCATCTCTCTGGTGTCTCTGCCAGTGTCTCTGCTCTGCTCTTCCTGCTCCCAGAGTTTTCTTAGTCTGGTAGCCCCACTCACACTTACTGTTTGCCTTCTGCCAATCAGTGTTTTTATTAAACCAGTAGGCAGGACAATTATTTACAATGTAACAGAACATAGTCTCACTACAGCTAATAATTATTTTACCCTTAAAATGAAAATGTGGACAGGAGCTCTAGTTGGCAAAAGATACAAAATTCAGCAAAAGCTAGGAAAAGCAAAAGCTGTCAGCATGTTAAGTTACCATAGACATGGACTTTCATAGAAAAGTATCCAAGTTTGATTAGGTCTTTGTTCCCATATTTATGACTTGCCTGATTTCAGACTGAGGCACGGTGGTAAGACAGGCTTCTGTCTTACGACAGGATTCCTCTGTGAGGTAGTATCTCTCCTCTTCTCCTGGGAAGAAGCCTCCAGTTTATCAAACTTGAATGCTTATTGACTGTTCCAAGTATTAATAATTTTCTCTTACTCAGAGAGGTCTGAGTCAGACTCCTACAATGAATTGGATTAGGGGTGAATTTACTGGCTCATATTAGAAACTGATGTTATTTAGTTTTTGAGATAAATTGAAAATATCACTTACAGAATCTGTGATCACACAATGGGACCCTAGAGCACACAAAAGGACCAGTCCTGCAAACTCAAAACTGCAAGATTCCCACAACACAGAGCAACAGCAGGATAAGAGGAGCCTCAGAGGAGCCATCAATCTTGTAGCAGAAACCAGATGCCTAGAACCAGACCAATGACTCTTTGCAAAAGATTTGCAAGTATAGACAAAAGTCACACTACAGCAACCACAATGAGATTCCCCCCCTTTTATTTTCTTTATTCTCTTAAATTGTATTGGGGGGGTCTGTAAGGGCAGAGGGTAATACACAGGGATGGGAAATGGATACACATGATGTGAAAGACACAAAGAATAAATAAAAAGTTTTAAAAGAATATCATTTAGTCATGGAAAAATGTAGTTTACCCCTTTCTGCACCTTTGACATTTAAAACTCAGGTTACATAAAATGTAAAGAAGGTACTAGAAATTCTAGCAGCTATCACTGAATGATGTTTTCCTGAGTATAAGTAGTATCCCAGTGCGTGCACGATTCCTTATGAGTCTCTCACTACCACATGGAAGATTAAATAAAATGAATTTACCTCGCTGAGATATGTGGTCAAAGAAAGAAGTCAAGAAGAGTTTGAAATGTTTATAAGGTATGATTTTTTAAAAATTTAAGAGGTGCATTATAAAGACCTATATAATCTTTGCAGTTATTGAGTTCCATGGAAGTTTCAATACTGCAGAAGAATACTTGATAGTGTTCACTGTACAACATATTCAGAAAGCAACTTCAAAGTTGGTTATGGTTATCTGAGGCACCTACAAGAAATAACTCACATTTTATTCATGTGTCCTACCTAGCGTTTCCTACTAGAGGATTCCCACGTGCCACACTTTGTATGGCTTCAGGAATTAACCTAACAAGGACAACAAATGATTGAAAGATGAACAGACACACAGACACAGGTACAGAAAGGCTGAAATTAGGTGATCCACAATCACTCTGGTGGCCCATCTAAGGAGTGGCACCTACAACAGTAACCTGAAAAGTCAGTATGTTTATTTTATACATCTAAATTGGGAAGTGAGTTTGTTGTACACAGTTAAATAAAGAAGTGAGATATAATATACAGTTGAATAAAGAGTAGGTTTAGTTAATCTCAGTAGGAGGTCTTTATAGAGCAATAATCTCAAATTGTAGTCATCTAGGAAAGGGAAACTGTGATTAATAATCTCTGCATACACTGTCAACATTTATACAGGGACATAACAAAGGTTTTGCCAGTTCTCTGGGTTCCTTTATATGACACTGTTCATGCCAACAACATATTCATGCAGGACTTCATCTGCGCCTCATATCAAAGCCTGGTCTCTATTTTGCACTGATAATCTCAAGAATAAGAGTTACCATGAAAATACAACGAAGATGAATTTTGGAAAGTAAGGCTAAAAAAAAAATCTGAAGACAATAGAGAAAAAAATCTATATAAAACCAAAAATAAGATAACACGATACCTCTAACTCTAATCAGATACACTGTTAATATAAACAGTAGAACCTTTGAAATACTGAAACAAAAGCATTATCAATCAAAAATTCTGAATCCAAATACATACAACAAAATTTAATATAAAGTAAAAAAAAAACAAAAGTATTTTGAGAAATAAACAAAGCAACCTTGATAGAAATAATAAAAATAGGTAGCAAATGATATTCATTATTCTAATATTATCAATCATCACATTAAATGTAAATAGACTAAATATCTTCTTGAAAGGCAGAAATATCAGTTTGGGAAAAAAGCCATGTCCATGTGTTGCCCATTTCAAAACATTTTTTTGAAAACAAGAGAAAACTGAATGTAAAGTGGAATATGTACGCTAACCTAAACTAAAGAAAGTTAGGATGCTGTATTTTGGAGCTAAAGTGACCAACGGGAGTAATCAGCGTATCTTACAAGAACAACAACAAAATGATCGTGAGAATAAAATGATATTAAATGTTCACCTGTCTGAAAACAGAGATCCAAAACACACAAGTCAACGGATTGGCAGCAGGGGAACCTGCATGGGACCAAACCAGGTCCTTTGAATGGGAGGCCTTATACTCTTTGAGGAGGAGATGAGGAAAGATTGGAGGGTGAGGAGGAGGAGGAGGAGAGAGAAGGAGAACTGTGGTTGGAATATTTTTAAAAACCTTTTAAATAATTTTTTTTAGAAAAGAATGTAGACAATGGTTTCAAACTGTATCTGAGCAGGATTAACACAAAGCAAGCAGGTAATGTGCCCAGGCATCTAGTGTGAATGTGTACATATTTGTAGTACCTCACACAACTAAGAGTGCTAGCAAATTAATTCCACAGACAACTTGGGATAGGAGTGGAGGGTTAAAAAAAGAGTAAGGAGAAACAAATATGGAGTCATCAGTGGAGATTCACTGCTATATCAGGGGCTAAAGAAGTAGACAGAAAATCAGTGGTGATTTCATTAATGGTTTGTGGGAGATTGTGTTGTTTCATTGTAAATAATTGTCCCACCCACTGGTTTAATAAAAAGCGCTGATTGGCCAAAGGCAGGCAGGAAGTGTGGGTGGGGCTACCAGACTAAGAAAACTCTGAGAACAGGAAGCCCAGAGAAGAATGCCAGAGAGAAGCCAGAAGAAGCAGAGGACAACTATGCTGCTCTAAGGAAAGGTACCGATCCCGCATGGCTGAACAGGATAACAGTCATGGGTTAGATGAAGGGTAGAGAGCTAGCAAGTTATATGCCTGGGCCTGAGGCCGATCAGCCTAAAACTATCTATGCATCTGTGTGTCTCTGTCTCTACAAGTCTGTGAGTCTGAGGGTCTGCGGGTCTGTGGGTCTTTGGGCCTAAACTTTGAGGCTAGGCCTGAAAGTCTGGGCCAGAAACCTCTTACTACAATGGTTAAATAAAAGAATTAATCCAGCTAAAAGATAGACAAAAGTTTGACAATGCTCATGAACACCTAACCCAGTTTTGACTTGGGGATGAGGAAATCCGGCTTGCCTAGAGTGGATGTGCCATGCTGAGCTGACCCACCTTGGGACTTCTTGCCCTTTTGGGGGAGGGGATGGGTGGATGGGGAGGGCTGAGCCTGAAGACTGACTGGGAGGGATTGGGAGGAAGGAAGGGAGGGGGAGTGAGCAGGGGGATACATGGATAAAAAGACGTATTTTTTAAAAAAAATAACAAAATAAAGAAAAGAAAATGTTCATGAGCAGATAAACTGCATTTATTCTATTTGTTAGTGTAATAAAAACCCAGAGCCAAATGTTGGGGGAAAGCTAAAATATCAGAGAGATAGAGAAACAGACCACGGCCACTTCTCACCTAGCCAACTCCTCAAGCCTGTCTCCTCAAATCTTTAGAGTATAGGCTTCTCTGTCATCAGACAAAAATGTGCCAGGCAAAGCTGAACTTTGCCCTCCTCTGTCTCTGCCCAGCTTCCTCACTTCCTGGTTCAACTTTCCTAGAGTTAGGATTAAAGGTGTGTGCCACCAGTGACTGGCTCTGTTAGGCCTTGAATTCACAGAGATCCTCCTGAGTGACAGGATTAAAAGCATGGGTCACCACTCCCTGACCTTCATGGCTTATTTCTGTAGATGCCTCTGTCCTCTGATATTCCAGATTAATTTTTATTAACTATCCAATATATTACTACACACAAACTCCATAAAAATGCAGAGAAGGCAAAGCTATTGATGAACACACCTCAGAGCTGGTTCTTACCACTTATGTCTTGAGAGATCTGCTCAATAAATACTTATTTTCTTTGCAAAATATATACAAAGTTTTTAAATTTTGTTCTATTCTTAAGAAACTTAGTTGGAATTTATTATTTCTATGTATTATTAACCAAGTTTAGTAATTTTCTCAGCTGTGTACAACTTCAATATTTTTAATTTATAAAATGTATATGTTTATAGTGTATAGAGGAGCATGTGTTCGTGTGTGTGTGCATGTGCGCATGTGCATGTGTGTATGTTTGTGTGTGTACTGGTGGATGTGGAAGCCAGAGGTTAATGTTTGTTTTCCTCAATTTCTTCCATCTTAGTTCTGAGAAAGAATCTCATGTGACACTTGGAGTTCACTGCTTTGCATGCCCCAGGGATCCTCGTGTCTCTGCCTGCTCAGTGCTGAGAATACAGGAATGTATCATCAAAGTCCTGACTGGCTTATATGGGTGCTTAGAATCCCAAATCAGGCAGGTCCTCATGCTTGTGAGCATGTCATCATTGTGCCGTCACCTAAGCCCATTAAAATATTTTTTCCTCTATAGCTTCTCATTAGAGAATTCATTACACTTATATTCAGTCACTTGAAATTATTCCATATGTCACTGATATGCTATTAATTTATTTTATAACAAGTTCTCTATGTCATATTAAATAGATATCGATAAAACGGACATATCGAGAGTCGTGTGGCTCACTCCACAATAGGAAATCATTTAGAGTATGTTTGTTAAAACAATGTAAGAATTGTTGGTTCAGATCAGTGGCTTCTTTGCACACAAGTCTAATTCACAGCAGAAGGTCAGACCTGGTGAGACACTGATTTTTCAGTTCTTTGACCAGAGTTTAAAAAGAAAAGATAATGACGATGTGAAGTGACAGATATACGCATTGTGATATAACTAGATAACACTAGATGCGTGTCAAAATACATTGTACATCTTAAAATATGCAAACTTTACTTGATAATTGCATGTGTTTGTCATTTCAGCATCAACATTTATTGTCTTCATAACATTCATCCATAAAAATGTGTATTTGTTTAAATCATTTTAATTATCTTCCTTACTAAGCTACTGTTTCTGTGAGGCTAATCAGCCATGTCTGATTCATGCCCAGTTCACTCTCCAGTCCCTAACAGTGTCTATCCATTTAGGCTCTGGGTATGCTTGTTAAATATCATTCTATTTTGTAAATATCATTCTATACAAGAAAGTAAGCTCTTGTATACACAAGTGTCCAGTAAAGCACAAGCAAATGATATACTATTGAGAGATAAATCTTGTCTCTTCCAGATTATTCTACTAATCAAGGATCACAAATAATAAAAATTGGCAATAGATACCTCTATATAAGAATCATGTTTTCTTTCTTTTTAATTAATTAGTTAATCAATTATTAATTTCTAATTAATAATTTAATAATTTTAAAGAAAATTAATTTTAAAATAATTTAATAATTTTAAATGTTTTAATAATTTTAAAGGTATTAGTGATTAATTAATTGGATTATGTTTTCTTAAGTAAGGACTTCATAAAGCTTTAAGGTAACTGGAGCATTGCCTATCTAGAGTATTTAATTTTATCATTTATTTTTATTCTGGCTATGAATGTTATGTATGATCAGAAGCAGATGAGAGGAAAGTAGAACAAGAGGGAAGAAACTGACAGAAGAGCCCCCCGAGAGTAACCCTGATCTCTATAACCCTTGTATAGATGGCAGTGTAGAAGAGGGATAGGTGGTTCCCCCCAAACCATTGGGCATATCAGCCTATCAGTGGAATGCCCGTCTGGGGAGAAGTCAGGTGACTCGGTACTGTAGCACAAGGACTGGCAGCACCAGTGGGGTAGTTTGACTCTGCGATGGTGTGGACGTCCACGTCAGGAATTCGTTCTGACTGTGTTTCTACTTCTGCTTTGTTTTTGTTTTTTGTTTTGTTTTGTTTTCAGTTTTTCTAAGGTGGAAATGTGAACAATTTATAACAGAATATCTAAATATGTGAGACCTTTCATTTATGTAGGCTATGACTTATTGGGGTTATAATTGCAGGAAATGCAAATAAGAATCTACCCTAAGTGGTTCACATACCAAAGATTATTAGGTGAGCAGATAATTTGGCAGTGGCCTAAACACTTAAAATACATAATTGAGGTTAGCATACACAAGCTGTTTAAAAAGAATTTAAACTTAGAAACAGCTTTATTACATATTTGTATTTTGTGCACAGTGTTAATTTTTATCTAGAGATTTTATGACTTATTAGCATTCATTCTGGCCTCTGTACCTTCTATTCAACCTAATAAGGCTACAGTCGCTTTAATGATTCATTTGACACTAGAGAGAATCCTTGTATGTCAATCTTTAATTCAAATGAATTTTCTAAAAATTGATTAGCATTAAAAGCTTATTATAAAGTTGTGCCATTTATTTTTGATATTTTATATTCTCTTTAAACTTCCCATATTGTTTTATTATTCATGTTACAGAATATACATAAGTGTGTTTTGTTATTTGCTTGGGATGTTTAACAAAACCTTAATGGGTTTTACTCTGTCACACTTTAATGACTACAAAATTCATCTATGCAAAATATCTGAATTGCAAATGAGCCCGTCATTAGTAATATTGCAAAATATCTGCTCTAAAACGGATATATTTAAATATTGAAACAAAAGTCAACTAGCTGATGTCAGCTTTTATACTACTAATGTTAATTCCTATTATTTTTTTCTGAAAAAAAATCATTAAATTGCTACTTGAAATCGCACCATTTTCCTCTTTTATCACTGTCATTACAAAGGTTCCTAAGTCATCACAGTAAATCATAGGTTTATTAGGAATGGTGGTGTCAAATATTAGAGCAAGTAAAACCATATGAAGTGTTTAATATAGATTCATAATTATTCATTAATGTATATTAATAATGCATGCACATAAACATGAATAAATTTGCTTCATACATATATGTGAAATTCCCTTTATGTGTATATATATATACATTTCCTTTATGTATATATTTACATTTACACACACATATGTGCATAAAGGGAATATATTAGAATAGCTTTCAGGTTATGATATAGCGAGCACAACAATTGCTGTCTACAAACAAAAACTCTCAAGATCTACTGAAGCTTTTTTTTTCTGTATATCATATCATAGATTTTCTCTTAGCTCTGGTTTGGCTTTTGAGAAACAAACATTTCCTACCCACCCCTAATAGGAGTGAGTTGCAGATATACCTTTTATTGCTTAAAATGACTTTTTATGCAATAGACCAAAGATAAGTAAGGAAAGCTGAACAATAATAATTCAAACTCACTAATCAAAGTTCAATGAAAAAAAAAATCAATAGCTTGAAATAAAATGGTGGCTGGTGCTTGCCATTTTAGTCTATATGCTGTGTATTCTTTTTAAGGACTTCAGCAGATTGTGTGAGAACTCATATTCATGGTTTCACATTTTCTCCAGACCCTTACCACATGTCTTTAGCAGTACCTATAGTGTCTGAACTACTATCAAGAAAGCACATATTTAGCTTTTGGTAAAAGTGTGTGAGATAATAAATATGTATTTTTAAAGAAGAGTTTTTCCCTTTTTGAGAGTTTCACTATGTACCTCTGATGGCCTCAAACTCACTACATCAACCAAGATGGCTTCAATTTCACAAAGTTGCACTTGCCACTGCCTTCCAAGCACATTACCCTGCTCAGGCAGATTTTCATGCTATACTTAGATGTTTCTAAAAAGTAAAACTCTCTAAAGAAGAAGTGTCATCACTGTTAAGTTTGATTATGTGAAAATTGAAATTTTTTTATGTTACGTGGCAAGTTCTCTGACAAAATATACCATTTAATGTTAAAAGAGTTTAAGGGAATCAAAAAACCCACATTGCTTCTTATTAAGTAAAATATTCATTACCCTTGTTTATTTTAATTTATATGCTATTGCATATATCTTTGTATAGATTAATAGTTATTTTAAAACTACAATATTATATAGAGCTAATTTGACATGTCTGTGTTTACAACTATGTTTAGAAGAATAGGTCTTAGTATTTGCTTGAAAATTCCCTTCCCTGGTGTCAGGCAGCATCTTTAAATGTGAGCAGATGGCATGGTAGCATGGGTATCTACATTTTTTTATACAATTCATGTTTGAAACTAGATTATATTGCTCTTTCCAAGAAAAGTAACTTGTTTCCAGAGGGATTTTGCTGAACTTGAAGTGACACTTGATAACATAGGGAAGCAGATATGAATTCAACAAGCTGAAAGTTCTGGAAAAACCATCACATCTCTCATAGGTGTTTTCGCTGCTCTCCTGAGTCAGTGACCACCAGCTCAGGTTCAGACATGGTATCTGTGTCCATAAGAGAAAATTTGTGGGTTTCCTCTAGTAGTCTCCTGTTTTATAATTCTACTAAAGGAGCCTCAAAATGAAAGTGGCACCAAAAGATCATATTTCTTTGCCTTTAGAAAGGCAAAGTTCCATGTTGTAGGGTTACAATAGCAAAAGAGATAATATAAATGGTCAATGGAGGATGAGGGAAGGTTGTGAAAATGTAAATAGGTTTTGCATGTTATATATCATTTAAGGGGTCTGTGTGCTGGTAAATATAATAGATTAATAATGAAAGTGCATACAATTAATATTCATTTACACTCATCTCTCTCTACGGCCCTAAGCAATAAGGCACAGGCAGTTTAGGCAACCTTCTTGCCTATCATGTAAGTCACCCTCAGTTTACTATCACTATATGACACACTAACCACAGGCTCTTAAACAAGTAGAATATGATATCCTAATGAGTCTACACATCATCAGAGAGAATTTCCTGGCCCCGCTTGGTATTTAAGTAGCATAAGTCAACATTTGAATAAACTTGGTAAATTAGTGTTGGCTATATCCTTATATGTATTGGGTGATCTGTCTTTGGCAGCAATACTTTATAACATTGTTACATATTTGTAAATTATATTTTATGAATCTATTTAGTTAAACACATCCCAGAGAATGTCCTATTTTAACATTAGCATGTTAAAATAACATTAAAATGTTATTGTGTTACTTTTTAACACATGTAGTGGATCATCAATATTGAACACATGTAAGCACATGATCAATCCTTATGCCTTTGTTCTTTCCAAACATAATCAGTATTCTAATCAATTTTTATTTCTGTTTAAAACTTATAGACTCAGTTTTAACCTGCCTTTGGCTAGCATCAACTTCAAATAATCTTATCCAGATTTCAATGTATTAAACATACTAGCAATTAAAGTGGGTTTCAGATGCTATCTTTATATGCAGCTATTACAACAGAGCTTCTGTGTAATGTGAATTATAATTGGATTCCTAAAACAACATTTTTGGAGTTATTAAGTTTTGACCAAGTCATTTCTAAGTCAACTTAACTATAGCTGTACTTTGTACAGACCTTTAAGTTGACTTTTTGAAATGTTTAAGATTTATTTTTATTTGTGTAAGAATGTGTGTGTATATGCGTGTGCATGTGTCACAATTGTGTAGGTGCTTGCAGAGTCCAGAAGCAGGTATTAGATCTCTCTGGAGCCAGAGGTACAGTTGTGGGCCACATGATGTGGCCATGGAAACTGAACTTGGTTTCTCTGGAAGAACAGTAGGGCCATCCTCTGAGCCATCTCTATGGCCCCTTGACATTTTACTTAAACGTCAGTACAGTTATAGTGTGTAAAAGTAGTTAATGTGCCAGTAAATAGGATCCATAAAACAAAGGAAGCATAAATAAAGGAAGAAGCAGAAATTATATCAAAGTAAATAGAAAAAATATGCTTTGAGAAAATAACCCAAAAAGTTATAAAGGTAAAAAAATATGTAATTTTAGAAGCACCAGAATATTAAAAGATAGTTCAATTTATGAATAAATCATCCATCCTGTTCCTATAATATCTTAATCCCTATACATTTTGACTTTAAATCTTTGTTTCCTTACAATGAATATAACAATCATTTGAAGAATCCTATAGCAAGGTTTGAATGCATGTGACCCTCATTGGCTCATGTATTTGAATCTTTGCTCCTCAACTGGTGTAATTATTTGAGAAGGATTAGGAGGTAATGGCATTGTTCTGAGGAGGTGTGTCATTGGGTAGGCTTTGATGTTTTAAAAGACTCATGACATTCCAGTTTCTCTCTCTGTCTTTCTGTCAATAATTATGTCTCAAGTATGAGCTCTCAGATACTGCTCTAGTATCATGTCTGCATGCCAGCTTCTTTGTTACCTCCATGATGATCATGGATTCTAATCCTCTGAAACCATATGCCCCAGACAAACTTTATACAAGTTTCCATAGTCATGTGTTTAATCACAGCAATAGAAAATATATAATACAGAAGGGGAAACAGAGGGGTATAGTTATTGTTTTGTAGAATATTTCATAATAATTCAGTTTTTATCATCATTTTCTAAAAATAACAATTGTGAATGAAAGTAAAATATTTCTTTTTGATAGGGGACTAATGAAGAATGGCATTTTAAAACAAAGAAATATTTTATTCTTATTCATTTGGCACAAAATACAGACAATTATGAAGGTAACATGAAATTCATACTCATAACAAAGAAGATATGTACTAGTGCCTCGTCCGGTGAGACTAGTTATTCGTGGGTCTTCAAAGAGGTACCACCTGAAATACCGATGGGGGGAGAGAGAAAAGAGACCAAGCACACTAAGAAAGACAGAGTCTGTCTAGATTTTGTCAAGGTCTCCTTTATTGAACAAAAGGCAGCACCATTTATACTCCAAAGGGGGCACGCTCATGCAAATTAGGTGTATGTGTGCATGAACCAATAAGAGCCTAGGGGACTAAGCCCCCAGTGGGGAGGGGTTTTGTTCTCAACTCAGTCCACAGAACCATTTGACGCCCTTACAATCCCTAGCCAGGAAGGAGCGGGAAGTGGTTAGTTGCATGGAGGGGTGAGTGATTTGTTATTTTTGGCCACTGTGCTTAACAATACCAGGAAATTGCCTAAAAGGGACATCTTGAGGTTCTGTAGAGAACTGCCTTTAGCAAAACCAGGAAAGAATCTCTTGCCAGCAACGCAATGTGCTTAAAAACCATGAAAAGTTCACTGCTTTATACGATGCCTCCAACATACTAGCACCTGGATTTTACAGTTGGTGATAATAAGAGACAACTTTAAAGTGCTCTGGAATATGATATTGAATAAATACAATTGAAGTTCTCTAAACTTTGAAATTCTGAACATGATCATGTGTCATTGCTGATAACAATGGTAACAGTTGAAATAAACTTTTCTAAATATTACTAGAAAAAAATGTTTCAGCACCTCGGAGGAAATGCTATATATTTTTCTACTCTTGTGTCTTGCTTCCTTTTCTATTGCTATAATGAAACATGATTATCAAAGCAGCAAATAAAAGAAAACATTTAATTTGGAGCTTACTGTTTTAGAGGGTTTTGGCATGATGGTGGAGCAAAGGCATTGAAGTAGAAACTGCTGAGAAAAGAATGCTAGGAATGCTGTGAGCTTTTTTGAAACTTCAAAGCCTTCCTCCAGTAGTGCACCTTCTCCAACAAGGTTAAACCTTCTAATCCTTCCCAAACATTCCCATTAACTGGGGCCCATGTATTCAAACATGTGAGGCTATGGGCCATTCTCAATTAAAACACCATGATATCCATATGCATACCTCATTCAACTTTCTTCTCAAATGTCTCAGAGCCCCTTCTTTTCAGTGCTAAAGGCTAAACCCAGGGCCTCATGTTTAACTAACAATGGCTCTGTCTTAGAGAGATACTTTTTTCCTGAGTATCTTCCCAATCTTTCTACAATAATTTGCTATCTCTTTCATTTGTGACCATTTTTCCTTTCGTAGCATGTCACTACAGGATATCACTAATGTATATCTACTAGTGTATATCTAATAGTAATATAATGTATTGAATGACCAAAAGAACCATTGGATAATGGAATAGCAATCTAGAACAATTATTCTTGTAGTATACCCCAAATAGGTTAAATAGTATATTGCTTCTGAATAGATCTACTTTCTTTATTCAAGATGTGTGGTATGCTGTTATGGTGAATATTTTTTAATATTTTCTACTCAAGTTATGCTTTCTAGAACATTCTACTAAGAGTAATCTAGAAACATGGAAAATATTGTTTTGTTAGCTATTTTATATTCATTGATTATATGTTTGTTCCCTCCTAACTTTATCCTCAAATCCAAGGCAGCACACTTACATGATGGAAAAGTTAGATGACTATTCAAGATCCTAAAGAGAATTCTTTACATAGGCCAAGGAGACCAGGCATGCCAGGAAACTTTATCTAGTTGCGGAAAGGTTCTCTTTGCCAAATCACAGGCTTCTTTCACACTCATAGAAAGATAAGAAATTGGTTTTAAAATAAAGCTTTTTTTGTTGGCTTACTGAGATAAAATTCACATAGCATAAAATCAGTTTACAGTGAACAGTACAATAGAATCTATACATTTATAAAGTCTTATAACCACTACTTCTATCCAATTCCAAGACCTTTCCTTCACTACAAAATAAGACTCTATACCTCTTCAGTAGTCATACTTCATTGACCCAAGCCTTAATAACGAACAGTATGAATTCTATTTCTGTATTTTGACTTATTCTTGATGTTAAATTCCACTGAAATCAAACAAGAGATTTTATGTCTAGCTTCTTTTACTTGGCGAAATTATTTATGATGGAGTTAGGATGATGAATTGAAATATACTGTACTCACTATGGCCGGAAACTCATGTTGTAGCCCAAGTTGATGTCTTTCTGAATCAGCCTCCAAGAAGCTGAAGTTATATTGCCTGAAATTCACAGTGTAGCCCAGGCTGATTGATATCTTCTTGACTGAGTCTCCCAGAGGCTGAAATTATAGGTGTGAGCCACTATTACCATCTGCAGTGTAATTAATTTTAAGTTTATCCACTTTATATCAACTTCAAAATGTTTCAATCATTTTATGCCTAAATAGTATTGTATTATATTAATATGCTAAAATTTTATCCATCCATTGATCTTTTAAGTGAAATTTGTGTTTTTTTAACACAAGTATTTTGGGTTCAAAATATTTTTATGTGTCATGAATAGTAGCACTATGACCAATCCTATACAATCAATTATGTGCCTTCTTTCAGATCTTCTAGGTATACACTGAGGTGTAGAATTTTTGTGTTAGCAGAGCAGCCACATAATGTTCTAATATTCATAAGTAAAATATTTAGGGTTTCAAAGGAAACCCATGAACTTGCATGGCCCATCAGAAATATTAAAACACATTTGTGGTGTGATGGTGGGTGGGTTGTTTTGTTTTGTTTTTTTTTCCTTTTGTGTGTGTGTGTTATAAAAAATTTCCAGTATTTGCTGTTTGTTCAAAGTACAATGCTGTATCAAGGTGCCAAAGCTTAATTAGGTTTAGATTTTTTTCTGGGGCAAAAATGCTTCCAATATTTTTAGGACTGATTGCTTATCAGAATAAGGAGGGAAAAATAGGAGTTTACGCATATCCAATCTCACACACAGAAAGAAAGAGAGAGAGAGAGAGTTCTATCTCAATAATCTCAAGGTACCCTGGATGAGCATGAATATGTGCTGGGTTCTAGCCCCTGCTCTGGATGAGCATGAACATGTGCTGGGTTCTAGCCCCCTGCTCTGGATGAGCATGAACATGTGCTGGGTTCTAGCCCCCTGCTCTCCTTAGCTCTCCCTCTTTGTTCTTCTCCACACCGTCATGTCCAATGTGTCACATTCTCTCACGTCTTCAATGTCACAGAAAACCTTTGTCTATGTCCAGGTCAGATGGCAGGTGTTCTCCCATTAAAAGAGATGGAAGAGCCCTCAGTCTCCAGAAACATCATCAGGCTTTGAGAAGACTGATTTTCATCTTTATCAGATTAAATTTAAGTTACCCAAACTCAAGGACTTAATGATTAAAATAACATTATATAAATTAAAATAGCTAATATTGTATACTTCTTTGAATGACCTTAGACGTACATGATTTCACCTTGTTCTCTGAAAACTGTACTACCTTTGGTTCATGTTGAGAAAGTCCATATCACATAGAGAACAGTTCAGTTAGGTAAGTTAAAAAAGAAATCAAGTTCATCTCAATGAATCTGGGACCTAGTACAGCCAGTTCATAAAAACATAAGTGCTTTTCTACCTTACAAGTAAACTGGTCTATTCAATCTGATTGTTCACTATGATTTTTCTGTATAAAAAAGTAGTTACTCCAAAAAAAAATCAAAGCTAACTTATTATCTGTGGTCTACCAGATTTTTTTTTTAAGGCATTTACGTTAGATTTCAGTTTCCAGTCCTTCAAATGCACAATTCTTCCACTGTCCCAGAGGAGGGAAAGGCCAAATATTCAAGCACAGGTTTATTCTATGAGAAAGGTGAATGCACCTGTTTAGAAATAAACTTCATTTTTGCATGAGAAGAAGAACAGAATAGTGTTCAGTTCAAATTTAAGGTAATCCAGGTGTAGCCTGCAGATCTGTAGGCTCTGAGGAGTTTCCCTGGAGAGGATTTGTTCTGCAGGTGCATAAATAATTACTACAAAATGTGATCCCATATGTCACAGTTTCCATGCTTTGAATGAAGGAAGATCCATTTTTGAGTGGACTCTGTTTTCAACCCCCACTCTCAATGTTATTTATTGAAATGTCGAGTGTTTCTGTTGCATTGCCCTCTCTCCTGTGGAAGCAGAGCGCACCTTCTTCCATTAAGAGAGGGAAGAGGAAGGGACGCTAAGCTCTAGTTATAAATATTTCATTGTATGCAGAGACAAAGATCACAGAGGGGCAGATGGATAGCAGAAAGCAAATGTGATGCTGTTTGTAGATCCTCAGAGGAGGAGTGTATGAAACTTCTGCCAGCTTGCTGTCTGCTTAGCTTTTACACTGTCAAACTTGGTCGTGAAACCCTTTTATGACCTGTAGCTGGTCACTGAAAGGAGTACACAGTATCTAAGAGTGCTAACTTACCCACATTAGAGGTGTACTCAGAGTTTCTGTAAGATGGTATGGTACTGAATATGTATTTTGAGAAGGATGGTCTGTAGTAATTTCTTAGAAAAGCTGTATCCTCCTGAAAGTAATAGTTAACAAAATAAATCGGATGTCAAGCTTATTCCATGAAATCAGCTTTTTTCTTCTTCCCCTCCAAAGCCTGCAGATCATTAGAAGACTTAAAATTGATGGGCTTAACAATTTTTGTAATAAAAAGATTCTCTTGAGTTATCATTTCTTCTCATAACGGCACAGATACCACATATCAAATGTGCTATTTGCATCTCTATAAACAACAGGGATGGAGTGAAAGGTACATGATGCAGCAGATATTATCAGATTTTGGACTAAGGAGACATGTGCCAGCCTTCCTGTGAACCTGTTTAAACACTTTTGCCCAAATGTAGTCACCCTTCAGTGTGATATGGAAGACAAACAGAGGAGACTTTAACTATGTGGACCATAGAGTTGATGGTGAACCATGATTCTGTTTTACAGAAAGTAGAATTTTGAAGTTTTTTTGGTAACTTACCAATATGCCCACATCTAAAAGTCAAACACCATTTTCATGATATTTTTGTAAGCTTGGAAAATACACTACATGATGCTCTGTGTGCTCAATATTGAGAACTCAGATCACCACAGGATTTATGACAACAAAATGCTCACAGGAGCAGAACTGAGTGGAAACTTCCGCTCATAGCAGACACTACAACCAACACAGATATCGATTTCCTCATGGAACAAAAACCTAGTTGAGCTCAGACTTATTGTTTTTAAATAAACACCCCTGAAATGAGACTTAAAAACAAATAAACAAATAAACAAAGTAAACAAACAAACAAAAAACCCTTTCTTGATTGACAGATCCCTGGGGTTTTTTTTGTTTGTTTGTTTTGGGGTTTTTTTTGGTTTGTTTGTTTTGACTTAGGATCTAAATTCAATGATGAAAAGATTGTGTGGACTAATTTGTACTACTGAAAAACATGAGATAACTCCTTTTACTGTTTACCATGCGCCAGTCCATCATCCCATAGATCACTCTATATTCAAGAAATTCATATCTGTCCTCATTGTTCAAATAAGTCAATGACCTAGGGAATAATTCCTAGTGCAATTAATAAGAGAGAGAGTGTGAGAGAGAGGGGGGAGGGGGGAGAGAGAGAGAGACTGTGTCTGTACAAGAACCAATCCCTTAGTAAAGATGAGACATGTAAACATTAAAGTTCATCAGTATAAGACCTCCTATTAAGACAAACACTAGAAACAGGTTCAGCATTGAAGCATACATTTTATCTGAATGTAGTCCACTGAAAGTTCAAATGCTATTTTAAGGCCAATAATGGTAAATTGACTTTATGAGTGGTATATAAATAAAGATTTGAGAAAGAAATTTTAAAGGTGATCTGACATGTGTCAAAATTAATTTTGATCTCTTTATTCTTTGTTTAATCTATTATCAATGAAACTTAAACATGTTAAGTAATACTAATTCCTAGAAATGAAATGCAAATAAAATATAATTAGTCATTTAGGAAATATAATATAATTATAAACCATAAATGTATTTCACTAGCTTTGTGTCTCTGCATCAAAAATGTTGTTTTGTAAAATATGTTGAATTGTATTTTGATATATGTCATGCATACATGATTCAGTCAATTGCAAAATCATTTTCTATGACAAGATGACTTGTCTTCTGATATTCTAAATACATAAAAATACAATATGTCTTCTACTTGTACTTTATCCAATTTTGAATTCATTCAAAGCACATAAAGACTTTTAAAAAACCATTTTCCTAAGAGGTCTTACATACCCAAATAAGATAGTGGTCTTAGACAGGCTTGTTTACCACACAGAATGTACTTTTTTGGTTGACTGTTTACCAAGCAATTATTTCCCATGAACTACAAATTAATCACAATTAAAATTTAACCTTTAAAATATCAAGAAATAAACCTAAACAGTCTCTGCAACAGCTTTACAGTACAAATTCATATTTTAAGAGATTTGTAAACAATTTTAATTGAAATAGAAAATAGGCACAGTGTGATTATTTTTATACTTGTGTCTGAAAATGTTGGAGATTTTACAAAATAAATTACAAATTATTTCTGCTAAGTGCATACACTATTTATCCTGGCTAATTGTAGAATATGATGAAATAAGATAAAAACATTATCCATGAAAACCATGGAGTGACCATCAGTGAGTACTCCAGATCAGCCTGGAAAGGACATGAGCTGTCACTCTGGAATGGCATCAGGCAAACATCTTTGGTCACATCTGAAAGATGACAGAGGGATGAATAACACCAGGCAGAAGAAAAGACACTCAGCTGGAATTTGTCTTTCTAATATGAGAGGAGGAAGTAGCTGTTTTTAATGGCTGTATCTTTTATGATGCATATCAAAGGTATATTTGATTTCTTCTTGCCCTTTGTCTTAGTTGAGGTTACTATTGCTGTGATGAAATGTCACAACCAAAAGCTAATTGGGAAGGAAAGGGTTTAAGCTTCCACATCTTAGTACATCATTTAAGGAAATCAGGACAGGAACTCAAACAGGGCTAGGTCCTGGAGGCAGGTGCTGGTGCAGAGGCCATGGAGGGGTGTTGCTTTCTGGCTTGTTCCTCATGGCTCTCTAAGCCCAGGGTTGGCATTACCCACAATGGGCTGGGTCTTTTACCATCAAACACTAATTAAGAAAGTGCACTACAGGCTTGACTACAAACTGATGCTATGGAGCCATTTTCTTTATTGAGATTTCCTCCTCTCAGAAGCCTTTAGCTTATGTCAAGAGCTGACATTAAAAACAAACAAACAAACAACAACAAAAACGTAGCACATCCTGCTTGTCAAGTTGTTTACTTGTTTACTTGGCAGTAGGGTACTGGCCTACAAAAAGTTTAAAAAAAAAAAAAATCCTTTAAGATGTTGAACTTAGGTCCAGCTCATGAATACACAGTTGATTATCATTGTTTGTACATTTCATAGTTGCAAATCCACCAATGGTCTTTTCACAAAGTCCTTGCTCTCAGTTGGCGATTTCACCTTTAAAGTGCTACCCCACACACTGTAGTGCTGAGCTATCTGGGTTTTTGTTTTTTGGGGTTTTTTTTGTTTGTTTGTTTGTTTTTTGGGGGGTTTTTTGTTTTGTTTTGTTTTTTTAAGCAAGATAAGTTTTTATGTGCTGCATAGAGAAAGTAAGTGTTCAATGAGCTTCATTCAGGTACCAGTTACAATACTGTTGGTTGTTGGTGCAAATAAATCAAAAACATGGATCAATGTCTTTCAGTAATATCTATTGAAAGAAAACAGGGTTATGCCATAAATGTTGATTGAAGTTTTGCTACTCGTGGCTTTCAGATCTTTAGCCCCATTTTTCCCTATGATTGGTTTATTTCTAACTCAGTGTTTGTGGTGACAACTACAAAATGTAATACTGCAAAAAAAAAAAAAAAAAAAAAAAAAAAAAAAAAAAAAAAAAAGACAGGAATTGCCTGTATTTAGGCATGCAACTGCTTTCTGGGTTCTTTATATATGCTGAAAATTAGTTATCTGCCAGATTAAGAGATGACAAAGATCTCTCCATTTGAAAGCTGCTGCACAAAAGTCTTTGTTCTTTAGATTCCCCTTTGTTGCTGTTGACTTTATTTACAGAGTAACTAGAGTCTTATTCAGAAAGTCCCTACTTGTGTACTTGTGGAGGTGTTTCTCTGGGTTTTTCTTCTAGCAGCTTCAGAGTTTCAAGTCTTATATTAAAGGTCAACAACCTATTTGAACTTGAATTTGTATAATGGATAGATAAAGATCTAGTTTCATTTTTTCATGTAGATGGATAATTTTGTTTCTCAGCACAATTTGCTTAAGAGACTACATTTTCTTTGGTGTATATCTTTAACATTTTTGTAAAAGCTTGTGTCACTACAACTGTGTTGGTTTATATTTGGATCGTGTATTCCATATCATTGATCTTTGTGTTCGTCTTTATACCAGTACAAACCAGTTTTTGTTCCTGTGTTTCTGAGTATAACTTGAAACCAGGTATGACAATACCTCCATCATTATATTTACTTCTCGGGGTTGCTTTATCTGTCCAGGAATTTTTGTGTTTCTGTGTGAATTTCAAAATTGTGTGTTTTATTTATGTGAAGTATAGACTTTAACTTTTGAATGTGGATTTCATTGACTCTATATATTGATTGTTTTTGGCTGTATGCTCATTTTTAACATTAATTCTTCCAATCCATAAATATGTAAGATCTTTTAACTTTCTAGTGTCTGTCTCTACTCTTTCATTTAGCATTTTTAAAGTTATGATTATAAAGGTGTCTTAGTTATTTTTATATTGCTATGATAAAATGCCATGACAAAAGGAAACTTGGGGGCCAAAGGGTTTATTTCATCTTACTTCTCTACATCACGGTCCATCATCAAAGGAAGTTAGAGCAGGAAACTGGAGGCAGGAACTGAAGCAAAAGCCATAGAATAATGCTGCCTACTGGCTTGCTCTTCAAAGGCTATTCCACCTTCTTTCTTACAGAATCCAGGACCACCAGTCCAGGGGTGGCATCACCCACAATGGAATGAGCTCTCCCATATTAATCATTAAAAAAGAAAATGTCCCACAGGCCACTCTGTTAGGAATATTTTATCAATTGATGTTCCCCGGCTCAAGGTCTTTAACTTGTTTCAAGTTAAGAAAAAATTAAGGAGGACAAGATGTCCTTCATTTCCTCATTAGGTATACTCCAAAAGATTTGTAAGGTAATTATGAATGAGGTATTTTTCAATGATTTTTGAAAATGAGTTGTGCGTATATGTGTGCACATGCACGTGTGTGTGTGTGTGTGTGTGTGTGTGTGTGTGTGTGTGTGTGTGTACAGAACTTATTGATGATTTTCAAGTTTGTATCCTGCTACTTTGCTAGAAGTATTTATTGGCTGTAAGATTTTTAATGAGTATATATGCCTTTGAGTATATATGCACAAACCTATGTTCTTTTTATATATATATCCCTCTCTCTTAATATATATATGCATATATACATATATACAAGCCTATATACTCTTTATATATTCTCCTCTCTTAATATACATATGCATATAAATAGTGTCCTTTTCTATTTCTAGCTCTTTTTTTCTGTTTCTTGTCTTATCACTCTAGCTAGATTTAAAAGCATTCTACTGAGTGAGAATGGAGAGAGTTGTCAATTTTGTCTTGTTCTAATTACAATGGGAATGTTGGCTATAAGCTTGCCATATATAGCTTTTTATGTTGAGATGCATTTTTTAATTTCTAGTTTCTTCATAGGTATTATTATGGGGGACATTGTTTTTCCTCAAAAACCTCTCTGCATCATTCACTGGACATAATACTCTAATATCTGACCTTGAATCTATTTATGCAATGTATTACATTTACTAACTGTTTCAGGGAACAATGGAAGCTAACAGAATTATACAAGAGTTAAAAACAGGAGAGAAGGGGCAAACTCAATACATATTGTGTATCTGTGTGAAAGAAAGATATCATTGTATGCTCTAGTATCCATGTTCAAGTATGTTTGTATATTTGTACATTTACATATACAAAGAGACATACATATATACACACATAGATAGTTGAACAAAGACTCCAGTAATTAGAGTGGATCCAAGATTCGTGAACTGAGGGCATATTTTACGCCCCCACTTGGTTTACCAAGTACTATGGAGATGGACTCACAATGAAATTATTATACAGAGTAGAGAAAAATCTAAAGTAGAAGTGTGGGCAAAAGTAGTAAGGAGAGCTAAGCACGATGGAGGGAGTGTTCCAGTCACCAAATACAGGTTGTCGTTTAAGAATGCAATAGACATTTGAAAAGTTATGTAGGAGAATGCATAGTAAGGAAAGTTATCTTTACTTATTTTTTAAAAAAGCATAATGTTGGTGGGTTATGAGTCATGTTGCTTCCATGTTGTTACAGAAACACACTATGATGAAATGCTTCTATCTGTTGCCAAAATGAATACTGAAGAAAAATGAAGAAAACCGAAGAACACCGACAAAAAGTTGCACAACCGAAGTAACAAACTCTTCTGGAGTCTTTAATTCATCCACAGCCATCATTTTAAAAAAGTAAGGAAATGCACTATGGTTCTACCCTTTTAAATTTTAGTTTAAATTATAAAATAATAAATAAAACAGAAAAGTTTAGTTATTAATGGTGAAGTGTTTAATGGTTCACTTCTGCATGCTGGCAACTTGTTCTGGACTCTAGGAATACAATAGTAGAGTATAACATGAAAGATGATGCCTTGGAGTCAATAGCAATGTGATGGTGAAATGATTAAGTGTGTAAATGAGTGGGAAGGACTCTAGTAGCCACTGATGGTGTGTATAAACATGGTATACAGTATAATACGGCAAAGGATGGATGAGGGGCTACTTGCAAATTGTTCCTTGCTTCCTGCATGGCTCCTGACCCCTGGGTTTGTTGTTACTGAAACTGCTGCATAGGGATAATCTATATAAATGCTCCTCTACATAGTAAGTATATAAAATTTCAAGAACTGATGGCATATGACATCTAAGAAGTGGGTAAGGAGGATCTGTAAAGAATGGAGGAGGGACAACTATAAGCATATTCAGAATATATTCTATGAAAATTTTATTTTCAATTAAAATAAAGAATTGCTTAAGGTCACAAACTTTCATATTGAGTTATTCCTAGATATAAAATAAGAGGAAATCTATCGATGGGAGGTATGTCCCATCTTAAATTTGGTGTTTAGGACACTAACTCATAATAACTCAACTGAACAATATTTGAAAGTCTTAACAACGTACAGAATGTTGTTTTCTAAACTTCATGATATTTTAGTACCTTTATTTAGATGTTATGGGACACTTTCCTTCCTCTACTCCAGATCCCTTTGAAAAGCCTTTGGTGATAAAGTAGCCTTAGTCCAGTGATTATATAGGGCCAGATAATGGAAGATGTGTGAAATTTTACAAGATATGCACATGGAAAGCTAGAATAAAAATGAGTGATAGAGTCTCACAGAAAAAAGCAAGCACAGGAAAACATCATAGAAATCTGAGACATTGGTCAAGGCATCCAGTATCTTTTTATTGGGGGTGGGGGAGGGGGTGGATCACAAAGGATGTGGATACACAGCTGCATATGCATATATAGCTCATGTGTGAATGTAAAGGCCTATTTCAGTGTCATTCCTTAGGGGCTTTTTACCATGCTTTTGAAACAGGTTTGCTCATTAGCCTACAGCTCAACCAAGTAGTTTAAACAGGCTAGTCAGTAATCCCCAGAAATCTCACTTTCTCTGCCTCGCCTTTGCTTGGAATACAAGCTTTTTCACATGTGTTCTAGGGATTAAACTCACATTCTTATGATCACCAGGCAAGCAAGCACCTTATTGAGGTGTCTTGCCATCCCGGGCTTCAATGAATGAAATAGTTGAGATCTGTGGGCAGGGGGTCTTTTAAACAGCACATATTAAATGACTGATAAATACATGCCACATGTGTCCTGGGAAGAACTCAATACTATGATTCCAAGTATCAACAAGCTAAGTATAGAACTACCTACAATCAACTGCAAACTAACACGACCTCCACAACTCAGACAGCTGAGTCTTAGAGATTCAACTGGAGAAGACATGAAGTGATGTGATATGGTCTATTGTCTGTCTTTTCAGCCCCTGCACAGGATACAGCTGTAATTACCTGGTAATGTTTAAAGAACTAACATTTCTAGGAGATGCAGTTGGATTCAGAAGGAATGAGAATAGTATAAGGCAGAGAAAAGTGATGGGTCTTAGTTTGTTTCTTCCTAATCTCTGGGTTTTGATATTTTAGGAAGATGGCACTGTTTTAAGGAAGTAAAGATATGAAACAGGGTAAAGAAAAATAAAATGCAGATACTGTCTAATTGTTGTGAGCATGAAATACACAGTCCTTTAGGTAATTCCAGTGCATAACCTAGCAGATACTTTGGGTTTATCCCACCATAGAAAACTGAATTGGGGTATTTAGTCCACTTCTCACTGAAAGACCACTCCGGGGGTGGGGGACCCCCGAAACGGACCTTTCTTCAGGAAGAGACCCCGGGACCCAAGGAGGACTGAGCCACAGATCAGCTGCAAACAGCAAGAGGTTTATTGAATAACACAGGTACCTGCGGGCCGCAAGTCTCTCGGGAGGACTTGAGCACCCAGCCCTTTGTTCAGGGCCTTTTTATAGGGTTAGGGAAGCAAAAGCGTGGGTACAGAAGCAGAAGCGTAGTTACAAGGTTTTCATTGGCTGGTTTGAATGAAATCATCCCTTGAGGGGTGAGGGCCCCCAGGCTGCCATCTGGCCTGACCAAAGGTTCTGGTTATCACCCGCCCCCAGGCCTGCTGCTTGTTCTTCCTTTGTTCCTTATCTCTTCCTCGAATTCCTCCCCTGATCCTGATCATGTAGCCAAGTAACTGCTTCCCTTCCCTTCCCCCTCTGCCCTGCTGACATACACTGTGAAAGTTTTTATTACTAAGTTTTACAGGGATGCTGGTGTCTCCAGCACCAGGATATATGTTTTAAGAGCAGATGTACAGCCCACAGGGGAATCAGTTTGTCCTTGGTTGTGGAATGTTTGGCTCCTGACCACATTCCTTTGTCTCCGCCCCAGGCACCTGGTCTTATTCCTAACTGCAGTTCTTCTTTTATCAGCGGAGCTAATCTTTACTGTCCTGTTAACATGTCTTAGGCAAGTTTACTTACTGTCCTTGCAACGTGCTGTTGCTAGCACTACTTCTTGGGTAAGAGGAAATTGCTAAAACAAGAGGGGGCTGCTCAAGCAAAAAGGAGGAAAAGGGAGGGGGGCCTTACACTCACAACTGCTTTGGCATAATGAGGGCTATTTTCTAGGGGAAAATAGGGGAAAAGTAACTTCCTAGCATTTATGGCCTATCAAGTGTACAATAAGAACAGTCAAAAGGAGCTCTCAGACACAAATCCATACATTTGCCATCAGGATATGTCATCAGGTCAGCACACAGGAAACACTCAAGTGCTCAGGGGCTGTGGGCAAAGCACTATCTGGTTCTTATAGAACAGAAAAGGTAGTGACGGTCATGAACTAGGTAAAATACTTACTGAACCCTTAACTTATACTTTATCATTTATTTATTTGTTGAATAGTCACTCTGTACCAAAGGCAACAGATGGTCACATGTCCGAGTCTCCTCCAAGAGGTTCATTGACATTAGGGGGTGTATTTGTCATGAAATCTCTCCATGAGAAGGATGGTGAAATGGAAACTTACAACTCAGATTTCTTCACTCTCAGGTCAAACTTTGAAAATGTAAAGCATCTCCTCTCTATGGTTTTTTTGTTTGTTGTTGTTTTTCCTGAACTGCTTCCATTGTTCTCCAGGGTCTCTGTTAAGACTGGCATGCTCCCAGTCAGCAGGTGTGACCAATCTTAGTGTGAGGTTTAGCAAGCTAACATTAGCATCTCAAGCCTTACAGAAACAGAATGGGAATTTGATTGTGGAAATTACTGCTGGAAAGAACTGTGAATTAAAACCCTGAGCTCAAATCCTCACCCCTGCTGACTTGTAAATATATTGCTTCCACTCTTCATTCCCAAGCAATGTGATAACTCTTTGATCCTATTTCTAAAAGGTTAGGTGAAAATTAAAAAAAGAGAGAGAAACAAATAAGAATAAATGACATATTCAGAGAAAAATAAGTAACAGAAAAAACAAATATATGAAGTTTAGTGAGTACTCTGATACATAGTTCATTAATTAATTTAAATTAGTCTTTTTTTTTTTCCAGAGTAGATCATACCCATTCTTTCAAGTTTCACTCCCGAAATAGCTCATTTGTCTTTTAGTTCCTTGCTGAATAAAATATTGCATGAAGCATAAACATAGGGAGGTGTTGATATTTCTGTTGCTTATGTCTTGTTATTAGGATAGGCATACTTTCTGCTGTACAAGAGTTTTTCAGAGAAATGCAGGAGTGGATTATGTTAGGATAGAAGATAAAGGGGACAAACATTACAGTTTCCTGGAACTAAGGGGTTCCCAGAGTGCAAGGTGTTTATTGCTAAAAATAGGACAGGTTCAGGCAAAGTGGTGTAACTGATCATTATAAGTGCACACACACACCTCTTTAATACACGCTGTAAGCTCCATCCCACAGAGGTGCTAGTGGTTTATGCTGTCAGTAAGCAGTCTGTGAGTGCTTCCGTTCAGCACTGTTTTCTTCACGCTTGATGTTCTCAATATCTTAACTTTTACCAATCAGTTGACTGTAAAATGGGATCATGCTGTAATTTGATTTCCCAGGTTACTAATGAGGCTTGCCATCCTATCATGTATTGTTCCCCAATTGTGTTTCCTCTTCTGTGAAGTGCCTTCCTTGTTTCTATCTTGTTTTCCAGTGGAATTGTGTTATTAGATTCATCTTCTGCATCTTGTCAGAATCTCTCTTGGTATTACCACCATTTACACTCTAGCAGTAGCACTGATGGCATTTTATATTGAATAGTTCTTTTGTGGGATTACATACTGATTAGCAGTCTCCTAGGTCCTTATCCACTATCTGCAATAGTATTCCATTTATAAGAATAAAAAAAATGCTCCTACATATGAAAATATATTTAGTCAAATGACTCCCTGGTTGAGAAGATCTAACCTATATCTCATCATACCAACTCTTGTCAGAGAAAAGAATGAGCAGAGAGAAAATTCCTTTTCCATTTCTCCCTGACAGGCTGTTCCAAAGCCTGTTCATTTGCATGTGTTTAGAGATTATTTTAAGTCACCTAGCAGATGCATTTGCTTGCCACTGACTGCATAGTTCTTAGAAATGAAACGGTCCGAACAGTAACACATCACTTGTCTTCCCATCCTGCCCTGCCTCTTTGCCTACATCTCCGCTTTCTTGGGATTATATATTCTAATTCAAGTGTTAGCACCAACTATTCACCTCAGCAATTTGTCATGAAACTGAACTAACACAAACAGTTGTAGCAATGGTATCCTATGAATTACTAAACTGTCAGAAAACAATAAAAATGACATTTTTAGTGGTAAATTATGGTGATGGAAAGAAAGCCTGGCAGGTAGCTGCAGCACAGTTACTTAAACTTTCAACAGTAGCAAATTGGGTTAAGGTTTAGGGACAGGTCAGGTATTGGAAGTTTGAGAAATGGCAGCACACAGTGAAAGAGTAGTGATTATTAAGTACCTTGTCTACTAGGAGGGATATTTTTTACCACCTCCATGGGGGAAAATGTTGCACTGTTAGGTTAACTGTCAATAAATATGAGGTATGTTACAAAAGCCAAAGGTTATGTTCAGTAAACTTATAGCATTGTAATCTCTGCTCATTGCAGTACAGACAGTATAAAAAGCCAAGCCTAGAGTCTGACTGTGAGGTTAGCAGAGCTATACAGGATTTTGTGTACATGATTTGTATGGCCTTCCATTTCAATCATAAGGCCATTATGACCAGTGTCCTGACACCTAGGATAAGCTCATTTCCAGTGATGAGCTTGAGAACATTAGAATACTAAACTTCCCCAACTCATAATAGAAGAAAGGAGCAATCCTGGCTTTATAGACAGCCTCATTTAGGCACTGATTATATAGTAATCTCATCTACAGCAGGTATCATTTAAGATAATTTTGATCTACACTCAGATTTTCTTTGTCATTCCCTAGAGCTCAATAACTAGAATGTGGTTTCATGAGAAAAATAATCATTACTTCCCTAGGAACAAATGCCCTATCCTCTAAAATTTGAAGTAACTGGTTAAGATGTGCCATACATATCATGAAAACCCATTTGAAAATAGATGGTAAGCATTTGAATTGGAGTAAGGAAGAATCGCATTCGAACAGCGCATACTCACATATATACTTACCCATAATTGATGATTCAATATTTTGTCAAGTATATTTGAAGTAGATTCTCATAGATTTCCGGTATGGTTCTTCAAAATTTGTGCTCTATAATGGCTGTGGTGGTTTAAATGAGAATGTCCCCTTACACTGATGTATTTAAATACTTACATATTTAAATAGTTTGGAGAAACTAGGAAGAATTAGGAGGTTTAGACTGTTGGAAGAAGTGTGTCACTGGTAACAGGTTTTGAGGTTACAAAATCCCATGCCATTCCAAGTTAGCTCTCCCTTTGCCTCATACTGTTCTCTTAAGATGAGTGCTCCAGCGCCATGCCTGCCTGCCTGCTGCCATGTTCACTTCTGTGATGGACATGGACTCTGACCCAATGAAACTGTAAGCACTAAATACAGTCTTCTATTAGGTTCCTTGATCATGTATCTTTTCACAACAACAGAATGTAACTAAGACAAAATCCTACATCCAACAAAAGCTTAAAACAGTCCTCACTTTTTTGGCATACTTTTTTCTCCTGTTGCTGTATTTTTATTTGACAAATTCTTACATGTATGTAATAAATTTTGGACATTTTTATCGCCCATTACCTTTTCTCACCCCTTTCCCCATCCCTCTGAAACCCTTCTTATTAAAAATTTCCCTTTTACTTTTAAGGTTTTTGTCTTGGAGCTTCTGTCATTGATTATGGCTGTTTGAATGAGCATGGATAGTGGGTTATTTACTGGAGCATGAACAACTTGTCAGCAGCCACACTACTGGTGAAAATGACATTCATCCATTGGAGAATAATACTTAACTAGACAAAGATGTGTTATATTTGTTTATGCTGCATTTGCTTAATAATGTAAAGTTGTGTTGCTGTCTCACCTTGCCTACCTGAGGCACCTGATTGATATAATAAAAAAACTGAGCAGCCAATAGCTATGCAGTAAAAGACTGGTGGGACTGGTAGGCAGACAGTATAAATCTAAGCAGATTCTAGACCCAAAAAGAGAGAACACCCCCCCAAAAAAGGGAAATAATGAGGGAGAAAGAAAGGGAGATGCCCAGAGTCAGCCAACCAAGCATCTGCCAATAGTCACACAGAGTGAGACATACAGACTAAAAGAAAGGTAAGAAGCCCAAAGCAAAATGTAGATGAAGAAAATCATGTTAATTTAGGTAAAATAAAAAAAAAGTTAGCAAGAAACGAGCATAGGATAAGTCAAGCACTCATAACTAATAAGTCTTTGTGTCATGATTTGGGAACTGCTTAGTGACTGCCCAAAAAGCCTGCTACACCCTTCTACCAACATCCACTAACAAACTATGACAGATCCAACTATGTGCAGATCTTGTTTAAGGAACCACTGGCCCAGCCTTTCTGGCCTACTCCTGAAGTTCTGACCTGCTCACAGACCCTTTGCCACTTAGCCCCAAATAATCACAGAAAGGCTTATATTAACTACATGCTGCTTGACCTAAAACTTACACATATTGCCATCTAGGTCTTAAAACTTAACCCATGTCTGTCCTGCCATGTGGCCTTTGGCTTACCTGAACTCCTTTTACATCTTACTCTCCCTTTAAAAGCATCTCACAGCTTCTCTGACTCCGCACTTCTTCCCCTTTATCTATGCTTGGACGTGCCTGTTTCTAAGATGCCTTGCCAAAGGCCAAAACAGTTCCTTTATTATCCAATGATAATTCACAGCATACAGAAAGAAATCCCACATCAAACCACAGATTAAGTCAATTAATCAGTTCATTGCCTATGCCATAATAAAAAGACACAATTTTGCATCACTTCTTCATTTTGTATCTTTCATTCATTTTCCCCATTTACATTGTGTTCTGTAAACTTTAGAAGTGGTGATATATCCTTTTTAGGGTCAAACAATAAAGTCACTGTTAGTATTCTTGGCACTTTGACCAGTTATAAGTCTGCATTAGCTGACGCACACTGCAGAAACAAGGTTCTCTGGAGAGTCAGGTGAGTAGCACTAACCTATAAGTATTTAGAAGGCTGTTTAACAAAATGCCCATTTAGAAGGAAAAAAAGTAGCAGGTTCCTCTCTAGGATATATAGGCCTATGCCTTAGGTCCTTGGGCACATTTTCAGTTTTTGTTCAATCTTATTGAACAAGTTTGAAACTCAATCAGAAAGTAGTTAATAACTCCCATAACAGTTTTGCAACTTTTATAATCATAAATACATTTTCCCGAAAGATAATTATTGTTGTTCATAAGAGTTCGGGAGCTAGTTGTGACTACCAAAGACATTTTCCCCAGAAGCCTGTACCGCACTTTCTGCCATCATGAAAGTAGCAATAGGAGGAAAGCTTGATTTCTTTCTGTATGTGGTACAACCAAAGTGTATGGTGTCTTCAGTAATATGGTCTTACCATATAGTTCTGCTGCACAAGAAACAATGAAAGTATTATGTATTGTTTTAGGAGCCTCGCAGCTTCCCTCACCCAAAATTAATAGGGTAGAATGCCATATCTTGCACTGGTTATTCTTGTTAAATAACCTATGGCTCCCGGGAGAAGCATTAACCTACTTACATAGGACACAACTATCCAAACACTTTCAAGTTATATTTTTAAATGAGCTTGCAAAATAGCAGGTTTGAACATGGCTATTTCATATAGGATTTACTTTAGTCAACCTTTTCCTCTATGCCCTCTTCATTCCTAATTCCTCATTCATTCCATTTTTAGCTCTCCTCCTCTCTACTTTATATCAGATATGTCCTCTGATTCCTGTTTTCTTAAGGCTCCTTTTGCTTCCTTTCCCTCTAATAGTCTATTTCTAACTTCCCAAATTCTACAAGCGCTTCAAATAAAACAAAGTAACTATCTTTCTGATTTTTATCTCATTAAGTTTTTTTTCAGTTCCATTCGTATTCCAAAAATTTTATGATTGAACTTTTTGACCTGAACCATCCTGGATCAGAGTTCCAGACAGTGTCCAAAGGAGAAATACCAATTTCAAAGATGAAATAACGAGGTAGCCAAAAGAAAGAGACAAATGCTGACCTCGGGAGGGCTACAAGGGCTTATGACCCAAGGTTGCAAGATTATTAGTAGCACAGCTCTACTTATAACCCTCAAGCAGGTAACCAGGGCACAAGCTGGCGAAGAGTATCAGACAGCAGAATTACAGAAAGCTCAAGATATCTCAAGTTCCTCTTTAGCAAGACACAATCTAGAATGAGAAACAAAGTATTTTACATTTCAATGTCTGAAACATTTGGCCTCATACATACAAGGATGGAGAGCTGGCTATCAAGCCCCTTCTTGGTCTACAGACTCCTAAAGATTTGGTACAAGTCATAGCTGCCTTTGCCTATGATAACCTCTGGATACGTGAGGAATAAAATGCCTATATCATATCAGGGACTCTTGGCAGTCTCTAATCCTGTCATGACCCCATTAATGTTTCTTTACATTTGAATAAGATTCATCATGTGCACACTTCAGAAATTCATTATCTACTCTTCAGTTGGTAGATACCAAGGCTGACTTTGTTTCCTGACTGTGGAGAATAGGATAGCCATAAGCACAGATGTTCCAGTATCTCTAAAGGAGGATCTAGAGTTCTTGGAGTATATGCCTAGCAGTGGTTTATCTAGGTATTATAGCAATTCTATTTTCAGATTTTTTTAAAAAAGAAACATTCATTGAAGTTTCTTAATGGTTCTAATAATTCACACTCTTACCAACAGTGAACAAGGGTTTTGCTTTCATTTGTTGTCTTTATGGCCATGTAAGATAGAATCCAAACAAAGTTTGTATTTGTCTTTTTTTTTAATGGTTTTGATCATTTTTTAAAAAATATTTATTATCAGTTACACTTCTTCTTCTGAGAAACTCACTGTTTAGCGGCAATGCCCAGTTTTGTTTAGATTTTTTGATTTCTTTAGGGTGTTCTAAAATTTTCTTTGAATGTTCTAGATATTAATTCTCTGGAAAGATTCTTCATCTTGTAGACTGTCTATTTCCTTAATTAATATCTTTCCTTTCTATACATGGGCTTAAAAAAACCACAATGTCTTACTTGTCAGCTATTGACTTAATTCTTGAGTTACCATAACCTATCAGACTGTGTTCCTGTTCATGGGCTGGCACTTTGGAGCCCATTACCTGTGGAGGAATACCCAGCCCAGCATTGACTTTGGGATGAGTGAACCAGACTTGCTTGGAGTGGATGTGCTGCGCTGGGCTGAGCCATCTTGGAACTGCTTGCCCTTTGGGGGGAAGGAATGGGTGGATGGAGGGGAGCAAGGCTGAGGGATGGCTGGGAGGTATTGGGAGGTGGAAAGGGAGGGGGAGCAGGGATACCTTGATGGAGATGACTTTTTTTAATGAAAATAAAATTAAATCTAATTTAAAAAATAATAAAAAATAAATTTTTAAAGAAACTCATTATCTATGACTATATGCTTTTGAAGTATAACAATCTTGATGTGTACTTAATTTTTCTATATCAGTTTCAGAGTATCTGGTCTTATGCTGAAGAATTCAATCCATTTACAGTTGATTTTTGAACAGAATGAGAAACAAGGATAGTTTCTTTATCCTACATGTGAGACATGTAGGCATTCAGTTTCAAAGATGCTGCCTTTTTTCACAGTGTGTATTTTTGGCCACTTTGACAAAAATTAAATGTCTGTAGTTGTATTTTTTTTTATATCTGGGTCATATATATTCCACTGGTGCAGGTGTCTGTTATTATGCCAGTAACATGCTCTTTTTATTACTATGACTCCATATTACAACTTAAAACCAAATTTGGTGACACATGCCTCAGTTTGGTGTGCGTTTATGTTTATTTTATTTTTCACTAGGTTGCCTTTGCTATCAGGATCTTTTATGCTTACATATAAAAGTTAGGAATTGTTTTGTCTGAAGAATACACTGTAATTTTTACTGGGATTATGTTGAATCCATGGATTGCCTTAGGAATGATGATTATCTTCATATTAATCAGGCCAATGAATGAACATGTAGATTCTATTCATTTACTAATATATTTTCCTTAGTGTTTTATTTCATAGTATATGCCTTTCACTATGTTAGTTTAGGTTTATTCTAGTCCTTTTATGTTCAGTTATTTTTTCTTTTACTTTTGAGATTATAGTTATGTCATTTGTTTCTTTTATTCTCTCCTTCCTCTTTTAAATTCATGACCTATTGAATAAAATTAATGCTATTATGTGCATTTATGTACATATATTTTTAAGTTATTATAAATGCAATTGTTTTCCTAATTTCTTAGTTTGTTTGTTATTGGTTTAGAGAAAGGATACTGATTTTTCTGTGTTAATTTGCATGCTTCAACTTTTTAAAAATGTGTTTATCAGACCTAGAAATTTTCTAGTGGAATCTTTAGGGTCTCCTAAACATAAAATCATGTCATCTATAAATAGGAACTACTGCTGCCATGAGGACCAGCCTCTGGCTGCTCAGGGCTTGAGGGGGACTAATCATTCAATTTGATTTATCTATCTGAGGGAATAAAACTTAACTCTATTGGGGCCTGCAAAGGGGCTTAATTTAAAGAAAACACACACACAAACACACACACACACGTCAGGATCTCATCTAAGATGCTGATAAATGGCAAGCCTTCAGCAGGTCGGAGAAACGAAGAGGAGATAAAAAGCAGAATTATTTGACAGTCCAATAGACACATGAGGACTTTTCTGAGGGCCGAAGTTTAGCTCCTCATTTTATTATTCTTTCTGTTGCTAGTTCTGCTTTATTCTTCTGATGTTTTCTTTCTGTTTATATTGATACCTTCCTTCTACCTAACTTTATTTTTTTCCTCACAGCTTATATACCCCAGCAAAACCTTTCAAGCAATATAAAAATTGCCATGCAGTTACATTCTAATTTTAAGTGAATTATTACAATGAATACAAGTAAAAAACAGCGTATTTTCCATATCCCTTACACAATTACACATTTTATGTAGTACAGGTGAAAAACAAGTTGTTCCAAGAATCCACACACTCTTATACTAAGAAACTCATTATAGATTAACAGAGTGTGAGCAAGAAAGGTATTTCCTCAGCCAATTCTTTTGCTGGCAGGCTGTATTTTGCAGCTTCAAAGAAAGACCCAATTATTTTGCTATCTCAAAAAAAGTAATCATGGGTTAAAGTTTGGAGACTAGGGCTTGGGTTAGGAGGCTATGAGTTTTAGGGGTAGGGGATTACAGTTAGAAAAAAGTAACCTTATAAGGAATCTTATAAGAATCACAAATCTAAACTAAATAGAATCAGTCATGGCTACTTTAAATCTTCAGGGTGTATACCCATTCATTAACAGTTTATACATCAAGAAACTGAGGACATAAAAATGGGTACAAGAAAAATCAATTATCCAGGAACAGGCAGGCTTTCAGTGTTCTTTGTTGACCTCAACAAGTCTCTCATTTAACTATTAAAAACTAAGTTGTTGCCTTTAAGTTGTTTTCCAAGACTTTTTAATCTCAAAGCCATTGACAAAATCATCTTAACCTAATCTTAGGCCATTAGTTAAAGCTTTGCTTTAGCTTTGATGCACACTGAAACCCGTGAACACAGTTAAGATTAAAAGAACTTGAGCTAAAACTGGGACTCAGTTGTTTTTCTTAATCATTGCCCTAAACCAGAGTCTATACAATGGTCCCTCAAGAGAAACTAGCTGTGTAACATTTCCTTATTTACTATTCTCTGCAGCCCTTGCTTGATCAGGGTGGGAGAAACACTTTTTCTTGTGTTTACCTATATTAGTTGTCCCACTAAGGCAACCTTTATTATAATTCCTTACTATAGTTATTTAAAAACTTCAGTCATCAAAAATCTATTTAAACGAACACAATTATGGCATAAAATCATTGATTGACTTAAGCAGTGCAGCTTAGGAGGAAATCATCTTAATAATAATCTACAGGTCAAAATCCAAATAGAACAGGATATTTCCATGAGATAATCATACCACATTAGAGGCAGCAGGGATCTTCCCATGCCCGTTCACACCATACCAGATACCAGAGAAAAATGGCAATAGCAAACATGTAAAGATACATCAGCAGCAAGAGACATTCTGGGGTTGAAGCTCTCGGCCCTTTCCTATTTGGGATTCACCTACTGGAGCTTTGCTTTCTGGTGGACCAATTTCCTGAAATTCAACTGCCACCTGCTTTTTCTCTGACATGACCACCAGTGTTTGAATTCTTGTTTCCTTCTCTTGTCTTACTGCTCTTGCTATGATTTCAAGTACTACACTGGTAGGAGAAGAAGAGAAGGAAAAGAGAAAAGACACATTTTTCTTGTCCCCGATTTAGTGGAAATGCTTCAAGTTTTTCTCTATTTAGTATGATGTTCACGATATATTTGTTGAATTTACACTGAGTTACTTTCCTCAATCACCAGTCTCTGCAGGACTTTTAATATGAAGGAATATTGATTTTATCAAAGGCCTTTTCTACACTAAAATGATTGTAAGATCTCTCTTCTTGTAGCTGATGTGCTGAATTACATTTATTAAGGTTTTTTTCTATCTTCTCTGTATCTCTGTGTAGTCAGAAGTCTCTGTCTCTCCCAGCTGATCCCACATCTATTTAGCTTCAAATAATCACACAAGGACTTATATTAATGAGTATATTTGGCCTATGGCTCAGGAATATTACTAACTCTTATGGCTTATGTTAGCTCATTATACATATACATGCTTAGACACATGGGTTGGTATCTTTTCTCAGTGCAGTGTAGTAGGAGGTTTCTGGCCCGGACTTTCGGGCCTAGCCTCAAGGTCTAGGCCCACAGACCCACAAACCCGCAGACCCACAGAGACATACAGACACTTTCAGTAGTCTTAGGCTGATTAGCCTCAGGCCTAGGCATACAACTTACTAGCTCTCTACCCTTCATCTAACCCATGATTCTTCCTGTTCAGCCATGCGGCTCGGTACCTTTCTTTAGAGCAGCATGGTTGTCCTCTGCTTCTTCTGGCTTCTCTCTGGCGTTCTGCTCTGTGCTTCCTGTTCTCAGAGTTTTTCTTAATCTGGTAGCCCTGCCCACACTTCCTGCCTGCCTTTGGCCAATCAGTGCTTTTTATTAAACCAGTGGGTGGGACAATTATTTACCATGAAACAGCACAATCTCCCACATATCCCCTTTTCTCTTCTTAAAACAAAAAGAACTCCAAATCTAATATTATTCCCCCCCCACTATCTATAACAAGTTATAAACAACACTGTAAATAAACACGAACATCCATAATCCATGTTTTGGGAATCTGGGAGTCGTTCTCTAGGCTACTTCCTGCTGAATGGGGACGCGGACAATCTCATGGGAATCCAAAGAAAAATTTAGGATTATGGACACGTCTTTAGTGGAGTAATCTGTAAGGCTAGGTCATCACAGCCAGTCTCCTTGAAATTGTTCTGGATACAGAGCTTGTGAAACTTCACAGAGGTGTTCTGAAAATGCTGAATCATCTGGTCCATCCATTTCCATTGGAGATTTTTCAGGGGGTCTTCCTCTATCAAACTTTATGTTCTCTATCCAGGAATAAATCCACAGCCTCTCATTTTCTGTGGAAATAAAAAGAAAACCTCTTCTCCAAAGTAGCATATCTTTGCATTTCAATTTTAAAGTCAACTCATTTACAAAATATATAGGTTGAATTAATACAAGAGCATTTATAATCAACTGTCTTTTAGCAGCGTTTACTAAGTCATTTTCAGTCAAGAGGCTTAAAGGTAAGACAATAACATACAGTATCCAGACATTCTTTTTTTTTCCATCTTTACGTGGCTTATTTATTTATTTATTTATTTATTTATTTATTTATTTATTTATCTTACTCTGTTTCTTTTTTAAGAGCTTTCTCTACCTTTTTTTTTCTTTTCTGTAAGCCTATGTATCTATATTTTCAACACACTCTAAACCACTTGGACTATTTTTTTTTTTTTTCAAAATCTGTCTTTACTATGTATTTATTTCTTAACTTTTTCTCTCTCTGACCACACCTT
Source organism: Phyllotis vaccarum (assembly GCA_033318265.1). NCBI lineage: Eukaryota > Metazoa > Chordata > Mammalia > Rodentia > Cricetidae > Phyllotis > Phyllotis vaccarum. The sequence continues at coordinate 164,157,795 of JARWLC010000001.1, read as the reverse complement.
TGATTGCCTAGGGTGATTGACTCCACCCAGATTCTTCTATTTCTTTCTGTTTCTGAACACACCTTTAATCTGCCAGAATTCAAGGTTGATAGGATGGGTGGATGGCTCCACCCAGCTCCTAGTCTAATTTAATAGAATTTATCTTTTTAGCCCAAGTACTCTGGGGAATTTTATGGCCCATATAATTACCAAGTAAAGCATTGCCATCTGTTTCTCATTAACTCCATTTAAGTATTAGGCAGCAGGGCCTCTTAAAAAACTTACAAGTGTTTTGCCTCTAACACTGAATCAGGAAGCTTCTCTTAAAAAAGCCAAGCCTCAGTTTGCCTCAGGCAAACAGAGCTGGTCCAAGAAAACATAGACATTAAGAAGCCATCTTTGACTCTGTTCTCTTTTTGTCCTTATTAACAGAAACCTTAAATTCACCATACAGAGCTCTTTGCTTACATCTAGACTCAGGAACTGGCCTTGTTCACCTTAAATTACATGTAGCAAACACAGTATTTTATAATTTAATCCCATATACCACTCAGTCTCTTTACCGCCGGCTACTTCAGAGACACAACTACTTTGGGCTTCAGTTCCTATGCTCTAGACTGTTTTTTAAGCTTTCTATGGCTTTATGTGGGTAATTTTACCCAGGTAGGGCTGCCATTTGTAGTAAGAGGTTTCTGGCCCGGACTTTTGGGCCTAGACTCAAGGTCTAGGCCCACAGACCCACAGTGCAGCATTCTCATCTTGCTTCCTTTGTGTCTTGCTGGCATCTTCCATTCTGTTCTTCTGCTTCCCAAAAATTCTTCTGATCTGATTGTCTCACTTTTACTTCCTGTCTGGCTTCTAGCCAATCAACATTTTATTAAACCAATATTTACAGTGACAAATATTTACAGTGTATAGGAGGAGCACAGTCCCACAGCATCTCGGGAATGAAATCAACTTAATTATGGTGAAGGATCTTTATGATATATTATTAACCTGAATTTCAAATATTTTATTCAGAATTTTTGTGGCTATGTTCATCAGGGAGATTAGTATATGATTTTTATTTTTTGTTGTGTTTTATCTGGCATTTTACTGGCATTTTACTATTTATAAGAATAGCTTGAAAATATTTATTTCTTCTTTAGTTTACAGAATAATTTGAGAAGAATTAGTGTTGCTCTGGTAGAATTTTGAAAATTTGGTAGACTTCTATGATGATTTTATTTATCTGAGTTGCTGTTGTTGTGTTTTGGGACATGTTTTCTCTTTCATAGCTCTGGCTATCCTGGAACTCTGAAACTTGCTAAGTAAACCAGGCTGGCTATAACCTCAGAAAAATCTATCTACCTCTGCCTCCAGAGTGATTAAATTAAAGGAGTGCACCACCCTGCCCAGCTAACCTAAGCTCTTTCTAATTGTCAATTTTGTTTTGATTTTGTTGTTTTACTTTGCTTCGCTTCTTTTGCATTGTTTTGTTCTTTTTAAGATAGGGCTTCTCTACATAGCCCTGGATGTCCTGTAACTCACAGAAATTGCCTGACTTTGCCTCCTGGGTGCTGTAACTAGAAGCATTTGCCACCACTGTCTGACTTGGAGAATATTGCTATCATTATCATTGTTTGTTTTTAAATTGTTTAAATGATTTACCCTATCTTTCTGCATCCATCAGTCACTTGCATCTAGAAATTCATTCATTTCTTTAGATTTTCTAATTTAGTGGGAAAATGTTTTAAGATATATGACTTTGAATTTCATTGGTATCTATGGTAATATTCCCTCTTCATTTATTACTTTGGATTTTTCCCTCCTTTTTCTTTAATTTGGTTTAGTGTTTATCAATCTTCTTGATCTTTTCAGAAGAACAACTTTCTGATTTATTGATTCTTTACATTTTTTCACTTCTACTTTGTTAATTTATGTCTTCATATTTTCAACTGTTTTGGGATTTGGGTTATTATTTTTCCAATATCCTAATGGCTTTATTAATTATCTAATTTATTTTTTAAATATAGGAGCATATGTTTAATATCATCCCTTTTAACACTGCCTCCTCATATATAGTCTATATTTTTATATGTTAGATTTTCATTTTTCATTCAGTTCCTGGATTTTTTCAAACTCCTTCTTGACTTCTTTCATAAGCAATAAATAACTCAAAAATGTGATATTTATCTTCCTGAGTTTGTATTTTCTGTAAAATCTTTCATTGACTCTAGCTTTATTCCATGTGGTCAGATAGAATAAAACACATGATTTCAATTTTTCTATATTTATTGATATTTGCCTTGTGTGACAAATATATACTTTATTTTATAGAAAGTTTCACAGGCTATTGAGAAAAATGTATATGGTGTTTGAATAGAATGTACTCTAACTTTCTATTAGGTCCATATGACCTATGATGTTATTTTATTCTGATGTTTCTAATATCATTTTAGTCTGAAAATGGAGTATTACTGCATAGGGTTTAATTTATGAACTTAAATCTTTGCATATTTCTTTTATAAAATTGGATCCATTTGTGGCTAGTTCATATATGTTAGAATTGTCATGGCCTCTTGATGGATTATTTTAACAAGTTTGAAGTAATGCTCTTTATATCTTCTGATTATATTTGATTTAAAATAGTTTCTGCCAGATATCAGAATGCCAGTCAGTGCCCGCTTTCTCCCAGTTCCATTTGCTTGGAATGACTTTCCAAACTTTTTCTAAAATACTGTTTATCATTGAGAAGATGTAGTGAATCTTTCTCTGTCCCACCAGCCAGCTCCCAAATCACAACATGGAGACTTATTATTAATGATTAAAGCTTGGTCTACAGCTTAGGCTTTCTTTTAGACTGCTTATAGTTTAAATTAACCTATTTTCTTTAGTCTATATTCTTCTACATGACTTGGTTATCTTTATTTTGTAATTCCCATGCTAATTTGCTCTGCATCCCTGGCGTGTCCTCCCTTCTTATTACCAGCATTCTCTCTGCCCTGAAAATTCTGCCTAGCTCTTGGCCATTCAGATTTTTATTTAAAAAAATCTGAGACACATTTTCAAAGTGTACAAAAATATTATTCCACAACAATTTTCCCTTTTTGTCTAAGTAAAAAGGAAAGGTTTTAACTTTCAAATTATGAAATTATATACAATAAGAACAATCATCGGGGATTGTCTAAATATAAAGGAAAGGTATTAACTTTAACAAATGAAATCGTATAACAAATGAAATTGAAAATAAGAAAAATTATTAAGTAAGAGTTACATTTACAGTATCCAGTCAATTTGCATTTGGCAAATTCAGAGAAAATACTCAATTATTAATCCTAGCTTGGTGAGTCCAAGGTTTTGTACTTGATTTACTTTCTTTCATAACTAAGGAAAATTATTACTATAATCATCTATTCATGAGAGACTGTGTGACTAGGAAGACACATTTGATTCCATTTTTGTATGTTTGGAACCTTTAGAAAGCTTTTTCAGAGGCCATCCTAGTCTACAAAGCAAGTTCCAGGAGAGCTAGGACTGTTAAACAAAGAAACCCTATCTCGGGGGTGGAGGAGTAGTATAAAAGCTCTTTCAGGTCTTATGTAGAAATACACGCACAGACATTGGGTGCCCTATGTAGGGAGTCTTTCTCTTCCTCCTATCTCTCTTCCTCCAACCAGTTCCCAAATCATAATATGGGGGCTAATTAACTGTGAAAGCTCAGCCTAAAGCTTAGGCTTGTTTTTAGCCACCTTTTAAAAGCTAAATTAGCCCGTTTCTTTTCATCTACATGCTACCATGTGGCTCATTTTTAAAAATCTCATTACCTACAAATTGTGTCTCCTCATAACTTTTCCCTTCCACAAAATCCTCTGTGCCTGAAAATCCTGCATAACTATTGGCTGTTCTGTGCTTTAGTAAACCAACCAGAGTGATACATCTTCACAGTGTACAAAGTTATTCCACAGCAAATGAGTTGTTTTTCTGGGGGAAAGCCAAAAGAAGGATCCTAATTTTTAGTCCCAGCATACTGGTTTGGGTCTTTTGAACTGAAAATGGTTAATACTGAGAGTTATCATTATGTTCATTGTTTTTTATTTTGCTGATTTCATAGTGTTTGGTGTTTTCTTAGTCTTTTTTTTACTAAAAAATGTTATAGCATTATTTAGTGTGTGTATGCATGTGTCCGCTTGGGTGTGTTTATATTTCTTCTCAATCCAAAGTATGCTTTCCAGTATCTTCTACTTTTTCAGTCATAAAATTTCTTTAGTATGCTTTTATCATGAAAAGGAAGATTTAATTTCTTATTGAGGAGATCATAGGCCTTGGGGTAGAATGTGTTTTTGTTAATTTGCTAAATGGCCATGCTATCAAATTGCCTTCTGTATATTTACATTTATATATGTATACCTATATATTTAAAAGGTTTTTTCCATATCTACCAATGTTTCCCCACCTCCCCCCTGCCCCCGTCCTTCCCAGTTCTGTCTCAGCCTCTCCCAACCCCAATTCCCCATCCATTCCTCAAGGAGAGCAAATAGTTCCAAGGTGGGTCAGTTCAGTCTGGCGTATCCAGTTGAGGTAGTAGACCTTGATTCTGACAGCTTTTGTTCAAGCTTCTTTTTGTAGTGGACAACAGTCAGTGGATAACCTTGATGTCGGAATAGACATATATCTCCCATGTAGGACAGAGCACCAAGTCTCCAATTATTAGCACTTTGACTGGTGTCCAGCTATCCACTGACTGGAAGTCTTTGGGACAAGATGTTTAGACAACTGATTGAGATGTCACAGATTTGATAGACAACTTTTATAATCGGCAGAAACCACAGAATATCACAGCCTTTTTTAGTGTTTCTCCATTTAATCAAGTTTTTAAATAGCAGTTGATTTATGACAGCTTGTTTTCATGTCTGTTGCAACTATATTTTCATTTAAATGCATTTAATATTTGTTGTTAATTCTAATACACATTCCACGTTTTTAGAAAGGACACAGCAATGAAAAGTCTCATAGCCTTGGTAACCCTTTAAGATTTCATAAGAAATACATTTAGAGGAATCAAATCTGTACCTAAGGCTGTTTCTCCACAGCTTGGTTTTTGTTTCTGCTCAGTAGCTCATTCTCTGGAGACAGGTAAGCACATACTTCACAGGAAACAAGCAGAGAGTTCCTCAAAGAATCATCATTACTCAATAGTAATGATTAGAACATCATTATTTAGTAGTGAGACTTTTCACAGATGCTATCTAAGACATAAAGTGAGTCAAGAGGAGTCTATGATTTGAACCAATGGAATTATAAGAAGAAGGGGAAACACACACTTAGCTCTAAGGCCAAGAAGGGTTGATGGAAACACAGTCAAGATTTTATATTCCAACACGCAGGGGAGCACTGTAATAGCAGATGATAACAGGAAGTGAAGCTCCCCCACTGTCTACTTTAAGTACAGGGTTGGGGCTTGCGTGTCATGGCTTTGTCTGAAACCCTCACCAACATTCTTAAAGGATCTATTCCTAATCCCAAACTTCAGCTGTAGCTCCACCTCATTCAGACCTACCTATTCAGAACATAAAGCATTGGAAACAACGCAGTCTCTATAAAGCACTGATTTCATGTGTGCACAATGTGGGGAAGATAAGAAAAAACAGAAAATGGTCTTTGGTATCAACCTCCAATTACACTTCCAAATTTTACAAAAGCTTTACTTTTCATTACATTAAATGTCATGGAAATTTGGTGTTCTTATTTATTTGGCAAAGGAATCTGGTGACTTCTAGTTATTTTAGTAGTGTAACCTACAACTTGCAATTCTGCCCTGAGCTTACTCTTACAACTCCTCTGAATAAAGCAGAGGGAAACCAACTATTCTGCCTATACCAAATCAGATATGACAAAAGGAAGTATGAAATGTTAGTTGAATGAAAGCAGGTGGTTAAAATAAACCAAACCTCCCTCAGATGAAGTCTTTTTTACTTACAAGCTTGTGATTTTGCAAGACGTGAAACTGTATATTGTTACATGTGGAATAATAACTAGAAAGCAAGTATTTTGGTGGGAATGAGATGGAGAGTTATGTTACCAGATACTGGTATCAGTTGCCAAATGTTGTAACATGTGCAGTGATATCTGTTCCTTCCTAGAATGGAAATATCAGCATCTACCATCCTGGTCAACTATTAAATTTGTGATAAACATCAAAACAAACCCTATAAGTGAACAGGTTTTGAAGCGCAAACAATGACATTTGTGCAGTTGAGGATTTATACTTTTCTTTATCCTTCCAGAATCCCTAAGCATTATGTTGAGAGTTTCTATAAAATAAATCAAGCAACCCATACCACTTGCAACACTACCTGATTATGAGTAACAATAAGCATTACACTTATGGTTGTCACGGTCATCAGACAATGTCAAAACCATGGGCATTGGCAAAAACATCAAGACCATAAGATCACACTTAGCAGCCAATGTGTGATTGTGATGTTGGCTGTAATTTGGGAAAATATATATAGTTGCCTTAACTAGGAATTTTCTAGGCCAAAAGGCATTCTTTGAATGTTTCCCATTTGTCATAAATAATAGTTACGTCAAATATATTCTTGATGCAAATCTAAGTTTAAGAAGCCTCAGCCTCATAGAAAGCAAAGTAGTCACACTCCAGCTATAGAATTCAGTGTCTCCTGGTCACTCTTATAACACAGTTATCTTTCTCTTATTAAAAAGACATATGACTTCCTGCATGTTGTAGCCGGAGTATGAACCCATAGCTAAAAATTAATGGATTCTCTGAGTAGAATTTTGGAGATGTTCTGCATTTACATAGATTCAGAAAACCTAGAGTTGGGATTATGGTTTTTTGTTTCTTTGTTTTGTTCTTAGAGGTCTTTAGTTAGTTTCAGTAGATGAGGAGAAAATGTCTTTCTTTTGGCACAGTAGAGCAGGGACGTTACAAACACAAGCAGCCTGGATCAGTATAAAAATAGATTAATTTCTACAACTTTGTGTAAATGTAAAAGGCGATGAAAAAGGCAGTTAGAGATTTTTAAGTTAATTCATGAAGGGTTTCATCATAGTACTTTCACACATTATATATACTATAATATATAATATATTATCATACTTTGTTTGAAGTGCTTGAAGACCATCTAGCTATCTAAATATATATGAGTATGAGCTTGAAAACATACCAAACATAACTATAAGTCTGCTATTATAGATGGCTATTAATTTGTATTATTTAATTATATATACAGTTTTAAATGAGCTGTATAAACACAATACCCCAAACAAGAACAGAAATATACATACAATATAACAAAATTAACTTTAAATTTGTATTAATAAACAAAAATCCATACCAAGGAAAATATTTTTAGATTAGTAGTTGTTATTTGAGTAGAGTTGACTCAGCAATCTTCCCTTTATCCTATCATTTCTATACCATCTCCCCTTTTTCCTTTAGAAAGAGATCTTTGAATTTATTTTTTTTTTAATTTATAAAGTTATTTTCCATGTAAACCCCTGCTTGCCCCAGGCCCTTCCAGTGCTCCTTCAGCCTCCTCTGGCTCCATCCCCCAATTCATTTCCCAGCTATTAAAGGCTAGGCTCACAACCAAAAAATAAGAGATCTTTGAATTTAATTCTTTTGTTTAGCTTTTGTTCTGACCATGACCAATAAAAACTTGAACCAAAACTCCCTAAATAATAACAAACACTTATAATCCATTGAATAAGAAAGAATATCCATAAACATTTAAATCTTCTCCAAAAGAACTATTAGACACAGAGTAGTCATTGCAAGAATTGGGAATCCTTCTTGAATGCAGAAAACAAGATGATGTGGTGTTTGATTAATAAATTCCCCTACAGCTGATCATCTGAATTCTGAATATGAAAGTTAGAGAGGTTTAACCAGCATCCATTTATTCATTTTGTAAATGTTTACTAAGACTCTGACACTACTCTATGAGCCAGAGCCAGGTATATGCAATGAGTAACATAAGAACAATTCCCTCCCTCTGAAGACATTAATCTAGTAATACTGGGTGTTTACATATTATTCAGATACCCTAAGCCAGAAAAACAGAAACTAAAATAATACAGGGCTTCCAGTATTGCTTTGCATATCCACTTTTCACAAGCAAAGCTAATAAAAGGGAAGTCGCTGCTTGTTTTTCTCTGTAATATAGTTTTATTGCTCTGAATATTACTGTGTGGGTCTAGATATTTGCCTCTGCAAATTTAATAGATGGCTGTGGCCATGGGGAATCATTAGAAAACAGAAACTTTCTCCCACATGTTTTCTTCAGAACGTGGTTAACTATTTGTCATGCCATGAAAGGTCCCATTTGGAATATGAGCAATGATCACCTACGCAATTACTCACCTCCTGACTTGTTTCTGTTTATAAAATGTGATGCTGAGTTAACACTGCTGTGTCAAACAAAAGCATGACTGTGTATTTCCAGGTTTCCCAGAAAGATCTCTAGACCCATCCCTGTAGATTTTTCGTCTGAAAACATGCACACCAAACTTCCCAGGCAATGCTTTTTCTGATGCCCTGTTGGGTATAAGTTAAATGTTACTGTTAATCTTTAAATGTGCAGCTATAATATCAATGAAAATTGACTAATCCACAGATTTGTCAGTTGTTATGTCTATAAAGGAGTACACTATGTTCATGAACTTTCTATGGCTGTACTTCAGAATATAGTTTTGATTACCTACTCATAAATATTAAGCTCTTGATATGTGATCAGGGCCATGTGCAAAAATTAAAATATATTTTATTATTTTACATTAAATAAATAATACTTTTAAACAAATTTTAACTTAGACTATGGAGATGGATCAGTGTGTGGGAGCACTTTATCTGCAACATGAGGACCTGTGTTCAAATCCTAGTATTAAAGGCTTACACGGCTACTCATACCTATCACCTCAGCACTATGCAACAGAAATGGGCAGAACTTGCTGGTTAGCAAACCTGGCTGGGCCTGTGAGCTTCTTGTCAGTAAAAAGTCATGTCTCCAGATAATTAAGTGGTAAATAATAAGGAAAAATCTTTCATTTTTATTTCCTCATGCATATTAATGGGCACACACATTCACATCCATGCACCATACATAAGTATACCACTCAGAACACACACACTGGCTGTGGTAATATATAACATGACATGTTAAAAAAATCAACATATATATCCTATTTTAAATGTATCATAAATATGACCAATGAAGTTTTTTTAATTCTCTGTGTGTATAGAAGAGAACAAATCTGAGGGAGTCTGCATAGCAGGGTTTCCTCGTGCTATGCAGATCTGTGGCTTGAACTCATCAAGTGTGGGGATGGGTACCTTCACTCAACTGTTGCCATTCTTAGTGTTTAATTTTTTAAAAAAAATTTCAGTTACACATCTTTCCTAAATAGTTGATATACTTTTAAAGGACATTATTTTTATTTGATATGTTTTAAATATCAGCAAGCAAGATAATGGTCATTGAAAGATTTCTTCAATGGATGTGTTGGATATAAAATTAATTCCTCCTAATCATTAGTTCTCTGCATTACTAAGAAATATTCTCTATAAAAAGCAAATATTAGTACAGACCACTGTACATTCCTTCTTAAAAATTCATCAGGATTCTGGTTGCAATACACATATGTCAATTACAGATGGACTGGGAATATAAACAAAGGATGCTAACTTGACAAAGGCAAAGTCTTTTAAGTCATGATATAGAAATAAACACATAAGGAAAAGATATCAACTAATAAGCAACATGGCTTCCTTAAACATTGATGAACATGAAAAATAAAATAGGAAAGTAAGTGGAAACTTAGATACATATACTTAATAAGTGACTTTTATTAGGAGCCCATAAATAGCTCCAGGATAGAATCCAGGATAAGAATGCAAAGGGGACATGAGCAAGATAGTTAAACAGGTTCTTTACAAGAGAGGGTATCCAAATGGCTACCATTTGTGAAAGATGTATGGGCTCAATGATTTACTTGCAGACTGAAGCCACAGTGAGATGACAGGATACTCACGGTAGAACATCTATAACACAAGGATTGACAATAGCAGCTCGGAGTGACGATGTCAAGCAGCACACAAGCTGTCTGGAGAGTGATTGTAAGAGAACTTTGTAAATTGACTATAATCTTTTGGTTTTAGCCACATATGTACATACCCTTAGAACCATTGATTCACCTGGTGGGTATTCTTATAAACCATGGTTTCATGAAAAGCTGTGTGTGCTAAAACAATTTTAGTGTCCATCAACAGAAGTTTGAACTTAGAATAAGCAAGTTAGCCAAGTTTAATTAACATGAAAGAATATGGTATAGAATAGGAATAAATAATTTCAGATTAAAGATATCTGATCTAAAAGAATACAAGACGTATGGTTCAATTAATATCATGTAAAATGCCAATCAGAGTAGCCTCTGATGGGAAAAGTCAGGATGATGGTTTATTTTAAATAGAATTGGAGGCTTCTTTTTCCTTTATCCACAATGATGTTTAAGGAATAGATTTCTTTGTGATAACTAATTTTATTTCATATATAATATGTCCTAAATAAAATGTTTAAGAAACATAATATAAAGTGAAAACTTGAATACCTATGAAACTCCCAAAACAGCAGGGGGGGGGAGTGGTGAGAGTTCTTATTATGGCTATATTTTATGACTTAAAACTATAAGTTGCAACTGACTTATTTCCAGTAACAGTTTTGGGTCTAACAGTCTAATTTACTTATCCTAACTTTCCATTAAACAAAGACCATTGAAAGCTTGCATAAGAATCACTAAATTATGCAATCTTGAAGTTTAAGTAGTATGTCCTTCTGTACTTAGTCAATAAACACGATTCAATTTATCTAAAAATTGATAGGCATTCTTTATAAACTATGAGATTTAAATAGTTATATAATGCAAAAGCGTGTGACAGTCATGGATATGTAATAGCCAAGTTTTTATATTAGAAACTAAATATTAAAAATGTAAAAAGGCTTTATTTGATAACTATAGTTAGTCCAGCACAGCTTTTTCTATTTTTAATATTTTTAAATTGTCAACAAAATTTTTTACATGCCCTCTACTGTTACCTCCCTTTCTCCAACTCCTGCCCACATTTCTCACCTCCTTTCCACCCCACCCTCCATCCATTCCTCAAAGAGGGTAAGGCCTCCATTGAGTAGTCAACACAGGCTAACATACAAAGTTGAGACAGGACCCAGCCCTTTCTCCTGGTATCAATGCTGAGAAAGGCACTGCGCCATAGAGAGTGTGCTATAAGTAGCCAGTTCCTATAACCAGAATATTTCCTGGTCCCGTAGTCAGAGGACTCACTAACAGCTTGACTAGAGCAACTGTCACCCTCATTCAGAGGGCCTAGTTTGGACCCATGCTGGCTCTCCATCTGTCAGTCCAGCATCTGTGAGCTCCCATTAGCTTGGGTCAGCTGTCCCTGTGGATGTCTCCATTGTGCTCTTGACCCTTCCTTTGCTCCTCTAGTTGTTCTTTCCTCCATTCTACTGAACTCCAGGATTTCAGTCAAGTGTTGGGCTGTGGATGTCTTTCTGCATCTGCTTCATCATTAACTGGATATAGGTTCTATGGTGACAAATAGGGTTAGTTACCAGTCTGACTACAGGGAAATACTAGTTCAGGAACCTTCTCCAGCATTGCTGGGAGACTTACCTAGGACCTCCTTGTGAGTTCCTGTGATTTTCTCTAGCACTCAGTTTCTTTCTAAGCCCATAATGCCCCGCTCTGTCAGGCTATCTCTTTCGTTGCTCCCCTCTCTGTCCCTCTCCCAACTTAGCCTTCTTGAACCCTCATTTTCTTATTCCTTTTCTCTTCCCTATAAACCCCCTCAAAGTTTACCCAGGAGATCTTAACCATTTACCTTCCTGGGGCAATCCAGGTATATCCCTCTTAGGATCCTCCCCTCAACCTATCTTCTCTGGGTTTATAGAATCTAGCCTGTTCATTATTTCATATGTGTTTACTATGCACTTATGAGTGAGTGCATACTATGTTTGTCTTCTGGGTTTGGGTTACCTTACTCAGAATGATTTTTTTTTTCAGACCCATTTACCTACAAATTTTATGATGTCTTTGTTTTTTACCATTGAGTAATACTCCATTGTGTAAATGTACCACATTTTCTTTATCTGTTCTAGATGAAGGACATACAGGTTTTTTCCAAGTTCTGGCTATTACAAATAATGCTACTATGAATATATTTGAGTAAGTATCCTTGTGTTATGGTTGAGCATCTTTTGGGTCTATATTCCTGGGTCCTGAACCTGAGAAAAGAAAAAGTGGAAAATAGCCTTGAACATATTTTCACAGAATACCAGTTCCTAAAAATAACCCCAGTATCATTGACACTGAGAGAAACAATTAACAAATGGGACCTGAAACTAAGAAGTTTCTGTAAGGCAAAGGACACAAACAATAAGACAAAATGACAGCCTATAGAATGGCAAAAGATCTTGACCAATCCCACTTCTAACAGAGGGCTGATTTCCAAAATATATAAAGAACCCAAGAAACAAGATATTCCAAAACCAAATAACCCAATTTAAAAATTGAGTGCACATATAAACAGAGAATTCTCAATAGAAGAATCTCAAATAGCAAAAAAAAAAAAATTTAAGGAAGTGTTCAATATCTTAGCCTTCAGAGAAATTCAAATGAAAATGACTGTGAGGTATCTCATACCTGTCAGGATGGCTAAGATCTAAAACACTAATGACAGCCTGTTGAAGAGGATGTGGAGAAGGGGGAACACTCCTCCCCTGCTGGTAGGAATTCAAACATAGAGAGCCACTCTAGAAATCAGTATAGTAGTTTCTCAGATAATTGGGAATCAGCCTTTCTTGTGACCCAGAAACACCATGCTTGTTCTATTTTTTTTATTGTTTAAGAATTTCATAATGCTTATACTATGTTTTGATCAAATATAATCCCTGTTCCCTCCTCCGCAACTTCCTGCCTATTTACCCAACCACCTTTCCATCTAACTTTCATGTGCTCTTTTAAAACACCCATTGAGTCAACTATTGCTTTCTATGTGTACATGGGTGTAGGACAATCTACTGGACCATGGTAGCCTGTCAGGGGTCTCATCCTGGAAGAAAATTGACTCTTCATCTCCCAGCAGCCATTAGTTACCAATAGCTCAGCTAGTGAGACTCCATGTGGGGATTTTAACTAACTTTCCCTTGTTCAAGTCTTGTGAATTCAGTCACAGCTCTTATAAATTTTTATTGCAATGGACTTATTATGTTCCACAAATACTTTTTTGCTGCAGGCATCTACAATGTCTGCCTCTTTCCGCTGTTCTGTCCTGTCCTTCAAGACAAGCCTTGAGTCTTGATGGGTGAGATCGTTGAGATCCAGCTGCCAAGTCACCAGGGTCAATAGGGGCAGGCAAACACCTGAAAAAGAGACAAGGAAATAGGAAAGAAATTGAGAGGGATCCATGATTCAAAACCCAAAGATACTGAGTGTAGGGAATTGTGCTGTTTCATGGTAAATAATTGTACCACCCACTGGTTTAATAAAAAGCACTGATTGGCCAAAGGCAGGCAGGAAGTATGGGCGGGGCTACCAGACTAGGAAAAGTCTGAGAGCAGAATGACAGAGAGAGCACCAGAGAGAAGCCAGTGGAAACCGAGGACAACTATGACAACTATGCTGCTCTAAAGAAAGGTACCGAGCCGCATGGCTGAACAAGAGACATGGGTTAGATGAAAGGTAGAGAGCTAGCAAGTGATATGCCTGGGCCTGAGGCTGATCAGCCTAAAACTATAGTAAGCCTCTGTGTGTCTTTGTGGGACTGCGGGTCTGCGGGTCTGTGGGTCCACGGGTCTGTGGTCCTAAACCTTGAGACTAGGCCCAAAAGTCCAGGCCAGAAACCTCATACTACAACTGAGTTTATTTCTGAAAGCACTTACATATATATTTCAAGACAGAATTCCAAAAAGCACAGTACAAACATTCAAATACTATCTGTTTTTTATTTTATTATTTTGTATAAAAGATTCTTATTTTTATCTATGTGTCCCCCTGCTCCCCTCACCCTCTCAGTCCTTCCCAGTCATCCTTCAGCCTTGCTCCTCCCCATCCACCCATCCCCTCCCACAATGTGGGTCAGCTCAGTGTGGCACATCCACTCCAGGCAAGTCCAATTTCCTCATACCAAAGTCAAGACTGGGCTAGGTGTTCCTCTTCAGGGAATGGGCTCCAAGGTGCCAGCCCATGTACAGGAACACAATCTGTTCCCACCCCTCAAGGCTCCACATACTGCCTATGCCAATCAATAGTTGCTTATACTTAGAGGGCATAGCTCCTTTTCCCAATGGATTCCCAGTAACTATTCTTGCTTCGGTGAGCTCCCCAGAGCTCCAGATAGCCATCACTGTGGGAATTTTCCTCATAATCCTTATCCCCTTGCTCATACAGACTTTCCTCCCCTGCTCTCAGCTGGACCAGGAGCTCGGCCCAGTGCTCAGCCATGGATCTCTGCCTCCACCTCTATTCTTTGTTGCATGTAGGCTCTGTGATGACATTTTGGGTGGTAATTCATTTGATTATAGGAGAAGTCCTATTTAGGCACCCTTCCACTATTTCAAACACTATCTTAAGTAAATGCTGTGTCATCCTTGAATCAAGCACCTGGCAGTTTTACTATGATACCATGTGCCTTCTGCCAGCTCAAGCAGCAAGATAATGATTTTTTTTCTCAGCAGTTAATCAAATTAGTCACAGATTTTCAAGGCTAAAGCAAGGAGCAAGCTGAACTCATTAGCTCATTAGAACTCTAGAATAGCTGAATCATTGTGACTCTTACTCTGTGAGCCAGAAAAAACTTTTAAGTCAGCATGGGAAACTGAGTCACTGTATGGACTCCCACAGAGATCAACAAAGTATTTGAAAAGTTTATAGAAGCCTGGGTTTTTTGATAATTAAAATGCTTTTATTTATCATTAAAATACTATAAGTTTTATGATGAGTCTCAAAATCACTTGTTAAATTGCATTTTTGATTTTTGTAATAGTGTATTATTATAATATGTCAACATATCATATGTATGTATGACTACTTCAATGTGCCACAATGCTGATAAATTTGTGCAATAAGTTTCTCGCTAAGCCTTTCTGGCCTAGCCCAAAAGTTTAGACCCACTATCAGCCCCGCTGATAATTAGCTCCAAATAATCACACAAAGCTTTATGTTAATTTCATGCTGATTAACCTATGGCTCAGGCATGTAACTTGTTAGCACTTTCATCTTAACTCAATTTATTTCCATTAATCTGCTTAGCTGTGTGGCTTGGTAGCTTTTCTCAGAGCAGCATAGTTGTCTTCATTTCTCTGCATCTGCTGTTTTCTCTGCTGGTGTCTGCTCTGTTCTTATCCTCAGAGTTTCCTTATTCACATTTCTTGTCTGCCTTTTTTTGGCCAATCAGCTTGTTATTAAACCAGTAGGAGAGATAAATATTAACAATGTACCAGAATATATTCCCACAACATTTCCCCTTTTTCTCTTTTTAAAACAAAAACCCCAAATCTAATTTCCTTTGTGTATTTTTTCCACCATTATCTATAAAAAGTTGTAATCAACACTGTAAACAAACACTTTTTTTAGGAATGTGGGCATAGCTCTCTAGGCTACTTCCTGCTGAATGGAGGTGCTGGCAATCCCATGGAGACCCAAAGAAAAACTTAGAATTATGGACAAGTCATTAGTGGAATAGACTCTAAGGCTGGGTCATCTCAGCCTGTCATCTTGAATTTGTTTTGGATGCAGAGCTCAGAGGAAACTGCAACAGAGGTGCTCTGAAATGCTGGATCATCTGGGCCATCCATTTCCATTGAAGATTTTTCAGGTAGTCTTCAAACCTTATTTTCTTTAACCAGAAATAAATCCACAGCCTCTCATTTTCTGTGTAAATAAAAAAAAATTAAAAATAAAAATAAAAAATAACCTCTTCTCCAAAGTAGCAATTTTAAAGTCATCTCATTTACCAAATATATAGGTTGGTTTAATCCAGCAGCATTTATAATCAAATTTCTTTTAGCAGCTCTTACTACTTCCTTTATAGTCAAAAAACTTAAAGACAAGACAATAGGATGCAGTATTTAGAAACTCTTTGTAATTTCCATCTTTATGTGGCTGGTTATTATTTTTTACTCTATTTCTTTTTTAAGGATTTTATCCTTTTTTCTTTTTCTTTTCTCTCTCAAGCCTACATATATTTTTAACTACACTCTAAACCATTTAGAGGATTTTTTTAATCTGTCTGTACTGTGTATCTCTTAACTCTTATACTTTCTGACCACACCTTTACTTGACTAGAGTGACTGACTCTACCCAGCTCCCTCTATTTCTTTCTGTTTCTGATCACACCTTTTATCTGCCAAAGTGTGGCTAGCATTACACACTTGACTAAGGTGGCTGACTCCACCAAGCTCCCTTTTATTTTTTTCTGTTTTGACCACACCTTTAATCTGCTACAGTATGACTAATATTAAAAGTTGATTAGGGTGGATTCCACCTAGCTCCAAGTCTAGCTTTATAGAATTTAGCTTTGTTAGCTAATTGGCAGACATGATTATCACTCTGGGGAATTATAGGGTCTATATAATCACCAAGTAAAGTACTGCTACTCATGAACTCCATTTAAGTATTTAGCAGCAGAGCCTCTTAAAGAGCCACATAGGTTTTTGCCTATAAGGCTGAGTCAGGAAGCCTCGTTTTAAAAAGCTGCAACTCTGCTTGGCTCCAGCAAACAGAGCTTTCCAAAGAAAATGCTGCTACTGAGAAGCAGTCTTTGATTCTGTTCCCCTTTTATCTATATTAGCAGAAAGCTTAAATCCATCATAGGCAGCTCATTGTTTACACTGAGGTTCAGGAACTGGCCTTATAGCACTCTATAAGCCACTATTTCATAGCTTAAGCTCACACACCACACTGGGGAGTCTCTGTATCACAGCCCACTTGAGAGACACAACTCAGAAGCTGCTTTTGGCTCTGTTTCTGTGCTCTAGAACCCTTTTTAAGCTTTCTAGGACTTTATGTGGGTGTATGTGACCCACATTGGTACACCATTTGTAATAAGTTTCTGGCCTGGCATTTCCAGACTAACCCTGAGGTTTGGCCCTACTTCCAGCCTCTCTGCCTCTTAACCCCAAATAATCACATAAAGGCTTATATTAATTTCATGTTGATTGGCTTATGGCTCAGACATACTGCTAACTAGCTCTTTCTTCTTAACTCAATCTATTTCCATTAATCTGTTTAGCCATGTGACTTGGTACCTTTTCTCAGAACAACATGGTTGTGTTTTTTTTTTCCTCTGTGTTTGCTGCACTTTTCTCTGCTGGTGTCTCTCTTGGCATCTCTGCTCTGCTTTTCTTGTTCCCAGAGTTTTCTTTGTCTGGTAACCCCACTCACACTTCCTGCCTGCCTATTGACCAGTCAGCTTTTTATTAAACCAGTAGGAGGAACAAATACTAATAATGTACCAGAACATATTCCCACAACAAATTTGCGTCAATTTCATGACTTATATAACATCTTGACTTAACAGTGACTGTAATTGAGGTCATTTGATTTAAGATCACACAGTCACTCAAGGGTCACTCTGTGTGCCAGAGGAAAAATAACTGGAAGAAGAAGAAAAATAAGGATGATCAGAAGAGGGTGAGAAAACACTAAGCCAAACTGTTGCATGGCCATTGACTTCCTCCACCTGAGGAGCTGAGTCAGTCAGTTTGTGTTTGTCTGACTGCATTTCAGAGGACCACCTTGAAGGAGAATCTTAACACACTTTCAGAAAGGGTTATGTCAGATTTTTAAGAAGTGTGGCTTTCTCTTTCTTTTTTTTCTGAAAACAAAAATATGTGTTGCTTTTCTCATCCACATAACATAAAACCGATCCGAAGCAGTTTAAGGGAAGACATTATTCTAACCAATGGCTCATTGGATACAATACACCATGGTGGATCCAGAATGGCAGTTGGACCAAGTCCTACTGTGGTAGCAGAAGTGTAGGGCTGTTGGATCAGATAGTGGAAGATTAGAAAATAGAGTTTAGTCAGAATGTAATCCCCAGTGCTAACCTTCCCAGTGACTCACAGCCTCTAGTGAGGTTCTGTCTGAAAAAAGTTTCACAATTCTCTAAACTAGGACCACTGTCCATGGATCACTGTCAGGGATACAAGACTCTGAAAGGGACATTTTAATTTTAAACCATAATATTCACTTCAGATCCCCATGGACTCTTGACAGTCTGGTAAAGCAAAATACATTTATTATTCAGTCCAATCACAAAAGGCTCCATACTTTTATAGTTCCAATATGATTCACAAATCCAAATTCTCTTCTGATACTCAAGACAATTTTTCACCTGTGAGCTCTGTAAAATGAAAAGTAAGTTGCATACTTCTAATATACAATGGCACAGATTAAGCACCCATATATGCCTGTGTGTGTGTGTGTGTGTGTGTGTGTGTGTGTATGTGTGTGTGTGTGTGTGTGTGTGTGAGAGAGAGAGAGAGAGAGAGAGAGAGAGAGAGAGAGAGAGAGAGAGAGAGAGAGAGAGAGAGGGAGGGAGGGAGGCCTTATGTTCAAAAGTAGTTAACCAATATATAATGGACTTCACAGGTTTTTTTGTGTTTTTTAATTTGATAATAATTTGGTTGTTTTTTGGGGGGTCATTTTGTTTTCTTGGTTACGGAGGTGTTTTTGTATTGGGTTTCTGTCAGTTGTGTGAAGAAGAACTTAAGATTGGGTGTGGGTTGGGAGGGGGAGTTCTGAAAGAACTTAGGGAAGAGGCAGAATATAATCAAATATACGTGAATTTAAGTTTAATAATAAAGATTAAAATATAAATATAATAAAATATTTTAAATTACAGACAGAACCATGGTGCCATATTGAGAGAAAAGAAGTAAAGTCCTGCAATAAAATAATGATAACAATCTTTGGGTATAAAGAATGTAAAAGAGCCTTATAAGAGCATATGCTTTTGTTTTTTTCTATACATAATATGTTTTATAATTTAATTTATGAACCTTAGTCATTATATTTAGTAATTTTTATTACCAAAAGTAGTCAAGTTATTTGCAAGAGGCTATATGAATCAGGCTATCTTCCTTTAAACTGCACCAGAGAGGCTATCCAATATTTGAAAAAAAATGTTTTAAGCTATTTTATTTTTTTCAGAAGCTATGATTTGGTGGCAGTTGCTGAAGATTTTTAGATATTACTTAATGCTAAGAAAGGCAATCCTTATTAGTCTCCTTCCCCTCACAATAACATCCTCTGATCTATGGACCTTATTAGAATTATAAATCCATAGTGTCAAATATTAACAGGTCCCTCACACCATAGGTAGTGTGTATGTTATGTCTCTGTCAATTTACATTTTAAACGGTGATAGCTATCATCCTGGTTCCTCTACGTGATGAGAGGCAGAGATACTGACAAGTTTGATATTGACTTATCTAAATGAGGCAAATCTTACTTATGAAACTTTTGGCTTACTCACAGATGAAGGCTATTTTTCTGAAAATGGCATAGTGTGGAATATACAAACAAGCTAATTTTCAGGTGAAAGAATCTATATAAGTGTCCCTATATGCTATTACTGGCTGAGGCTAGTTTGGCAATTGCATAACCATAGAATGGCCCAGAATTTCTGATGTATTCTATTTCTACATATGACTACTAATATACACATATAGCACTTTACACATATGTACACTGAAGAATCCAAGATATATTGCTAATCTATCCTCTAAATTCTAAGGTATTTCCAGCCCTGGAGAAACAATTATGGAATATAAAGGATCAAAAAGTCACTTCAGATAAATATTTAGAATATTAATAAGCCATTCATCTTATTGAATTTTTCAAAATAGATTTCTTTAAGTCAGTGTGTGTGCAGGAAGCTGTTTGCTTATCATAGGTTACATTACCAGGCTCCAACTCATTAAACACTTGAAGCATGAAAGTGAGGGAAATGAGTAATTACTAGTTTGGTGGAGTTGCAAGGGTGGTGAGGGAAGCCAAGAGAGAGGTAGGCAGCCAGATATAGACACAAAGGAAGACAAGGGTAAAGAAGGAAAAATAATTAAGAGAATCTGAAATCAATTGAATGTCCATATGTCGTTGAACTACAATGTGACGCTGATACAGGCAACTGGTATTTGGTTGAGTAGATAATTAGGCTGGACACACACAGAATGGAAGGACTCAAAAGTCGCATTTGTCCTGTGTTGCCTTTCTAAAGGAGTTTGAGAATGCGACAGACAGAAACTCTCCCAGCTTCTGCAGAGAGGAAGGTGTTTGCAGAGTAGTGACATCTCTCCATTCAGAAACAAGTAAAGCAGTACCTGAAGAGAAAGATTTCCAACCACAGACCATAATTATAGGATACAAAGGTAATGGGAGCCAGGGGTTTCTTGGAACATCTTCAACTACTTCATTGTTGTAAGGGAAATAGCTAGTCTGAGGAGTATACCACTTCCTAATTATTCAGAGCACACATTTACAAGGATGGATGTCTTTAAGATCACTGCACCTCCAATGATAGAACCCTATCTGCAGGGCTGAATCTGTGCCTTATATTCATGTCATCTGATAACTGTCAATGAGTAGAACTACCTAGAAAAAGTAAGTTAAAACTCACACAGCATCTAATTTTTTGCCAAATAAGTTGTTTTCATACAATAACATGTTCAACAATAATCATGACTGATATTTTTTTCTGATAGGGAAATACAGTGATCTAGTTTGCTTTCCTTTGATTGGGTAAAACACTGACCAAAAGCAGCTTAGGGGACATGCTAGCTACTATTTTGTTACTGTGATAAGATACTATGACCAAAAGCAACTTAAGGCAAAAAGGGTTTATTTTGACTTATAGTTCCAAAGTTGTGAGAGTCTATATACAGTATGGAGGAAATGACAGCAGGCAGGTATGTTGTCTTAGGGTTTCTATTACTGTGAAGAAACACCAGAGCAATTATTATATTTTTTAAAAAGCATTTAATTGCAGTGGCTTACTTAGAGTTCAGAGGTTTAGTCAGTTATAATTGTTCCAGGAAACAAGGTAGCATGCAGACAGACATGGAGGAGAAGCTAAGAGATCTTCCATCTTGACTCACAGGCAACTGGAAGTGGTCTGTAACACTGGATGTGGTTTGAGTATATATGAGACTTCACAACCCATCTCCACAGTGACACTTTCTCCATTCAGGCTATCCCTGCTCCAACAAGGCCATACTTCCCAATAGTGCCACTTTTGGGGGGGGGGGCATTTTCTTTCAAACCACCATAGTCACAGATTCAGGAAAGTAGCTGATCACATTTTCATCCATACAGGAAGTGAGCTGACACTTTAAATTTCCAATGTCCTCCATGGTGACCTATTTCCAAGCAAGGTTTCATGTTCTGAAGGTTTTATATCCTCCCCACAAAGCCCTCCTACTAAGAACTAAGAGTCCAACTATATGAGCCTAAGAGGGACATTAGTTCTTCAATCTTCCACAGAGCAAGGAGGTGCTTACTTGGCTTACATTTCCAAGTCACAATCTATCACAGAGGGAGGTCAGAATAGGATGTAAAGCAGAGACCATGGAGGAACACAGCTAACTGGATCACTTACAGTCTCACTGCCTATATATACCTATGTGTGAAAGGATACTGCTATATACAATTAGCAGAGGCTTCCCACACCAATAATCAAACAAGAAAGTCCTTCACAGACATGGTCACAAAACAATCTGAGCTAGGCAATCTCTCAATTGAGACTCCCTCAGATGACCTGAGGCTGTGTCAAGTTGAAAGCTGAAACTAACTAGGACACTGAGCCATAAACACATTAAGGTTGAAATGTGTTGGCCTGAGCCTTATCCTATAATATATCAGTGAGCTTTTACCCCTCAGAGCAGTGAGAAGATTATCAGTTTCCCAGTTCCTTCCTACACAGGCATTAACTAGAAAAACAAGAGGAATAAGGCACCATTGAGTAGACACGCTGGTATGTAGTATTATGTTTCTGGTCCAGACTTTCTGGCCTAACCTGATGGCCTGGACTTTCAGACTCATAGTCCCATAGTCCCACTGAAACACACAGACATTTGTATTAATTATATGCTGACTGACTTGAGGCCCAGGCATATAACTTGTTAGCTCTTGCTCTTAAACTAACCCATTACCTTTTCTCGAGAGCAGCATTTCAACTTCTTTCCTGTGCATCTGCTGGCATCTCATTGTGGTTTCTCCATGGCTTTTCTGTGGCATTTCTGCTCTGTTCTTCCTGTTCCCAGAGTTTTCTTAGTCTGGTAGCCCCACCACACTTTCTGTCTGCCTTTGGCCAATCAGCATTTTTATTAAACCAGTAGATGGGACAATTATTTACAATGTAACATCATAATCGCACTACACTGGTATCTATTCAGTGAAGAAATCCCCTGTAGAAGTACCCTATACATTCCCAGGCCAGCTGAGCAGCCATCAAAGGATGCCCTGAATCAAGATTAGTTACCAGACATAGAAACACCCAAGCATTTTCTCTCTATTTCTAGCAGCCTTGAAATAGTCTCACAAAGCTGCTAAAGTTTAAATATAATATTTTGTTATTTCTTTATGATAAGAAGCACTCAGAGGAAGGCAGGACATGTTTACAGGAAAGCACCCTACTTTTATCTCTTCATGGGGCTCTCAGAAGGAATCATGATTGGTAATGGGAAGAAACTAGTCTGCGCACTCAGCCTGCCCCTCTGTGCTGCTCCTGTCATTCACTCATCATGACTGTGTTCAAGCCATCTTTAGGTCACACCAATCTCCTCAAAAGGCATTGACTTCACTCAGCTTTGTGTCTTTGTGAATATGTGGGCCATACTTACACCCTCCTCCATATGTCCTCAATCTACATTCTCTTGGCAACCTCAATATCAGTTTAGAGCATTCCTTAATCTACTCTAAATTGCTAAGTGGATGGCAACCCATACACTCTGACCTGACACTCTGGGCTCCTTTTCATCCAAGTTCTTCCTTACTGTATGTCAGTGTGCGTATTTGTCTTTCTAGCTACTCATTGCATTAAAAAACCTATTATATTACCAGTACATCCTCAGTTCCATGTATGTAGAAAACATAGAATAAGTTTTAATTTCATACACAAGTTAATACTACTTACCCATTTAGGGGTCTCATCCCTGGGGAAGATTAGTTTAACCCTTCTGAGCAATCATGCATTTCCAATAGTTCTTCATTAGGGATGGGGCACCCTGAGTTTTCTCCCATTAATTCTGGCATGTCAACTAGTATTATCATTTTCAGATCTGTTTTTTAAGCTATAATAGTCAGCTCTCATAGGCATATCTTTCTGGTCACATCCAGATGATACAATCTCCAAGTAAACTTTCTGGCCTTCTGTCTCTTACAATCTTTCCACCACTACTCCAAATCTACAGTGTTCCCTGAGGCTTAGATCTAAGAGTTAAGCTGTAGGTGTATTAATTGGTGCTCTGCACTTTGTGGCCAATGGTCCTCTGCATTTTAACCAATTGTGACTTTCCATAATGGCTTCCATCTCATGAAGAAAAAAAAAAGTTTCTTTGATGAAAAGTGAGAGCTACTCTTATTATGAGACAAGTATTCCTCTGAAATCTATGGCATTACTCTTCATGGGTGATGTGCTGGGTTACAGTACCAGGCATAATTTCTTTCTATTGAGCACGCCTTATGTCCAATTAGATATGTCTTTATTACCACCAGGATACAGGTGCCACTTTTCACCTTAAGTGACACCTTGGTGTTCTAGTCATTGTTATGGGTATATATAACATATGAGTTGGACTACTGATTATTTTTCTCCTTCAGGACTTGCATAGCACTGTCTGGTACTGTGAAAACTAGTCCTTGAGGAAGAGTGTTTCACATCACATCCAACTCAAATCTTCTGAAACCTGTGTGATGTCTTTAGCAAAGGGGGCTTACCTTCAACCTCTGGGAGGCAACCAAGGGCAAGAGCCATAACTTGTATTATTTTGTCAATCTTACGGACTTCCCTGACCAATGATTCAAAGGGGTATTTTTTTAATGCCTGACACTGGGGTTTTGTTAGATTGTTTATAGGAGGAGCATTGCCATCCCAAGTGGCATAACCTGATAAACTATACATATAGAGAATGCAATTTAGATAAATATAAAATAATATAATTTCCTTTAACTACTTGAAACATCCTTAGCATTATTTATCTCTTTCTTCCTCCTCAAGAGGTATTATCCTTCAAGTATATGCTAGTCAAAGTTCAGGTTAGAAATGAACCCACCCTGGATTCTTCAAATAAGGAGACTGCAATAGCAAGGGGTGTGTGTGTGTGTGTGTGTGTGTGTGTGTGTGTGTGTGTGTGTGTGTGTGTGTGTGTAAAGACAAATATTTGTGCAATTAAGAATTATGCAGGCTTAGGAAAGTGACAGTTGTATTTTATCCTCTAAGATCTACCTTAGGCAGGAATGATTGTCTGGGTCATAGTACCAGGCATAAATGGTATGAACAAAGAAAAGAGAGCAAAGTAATGACCTTGAGGTGTTCAAGGTCAGGTCAAATGGCAGTAAAAGGCTCTTATTTTCTCTGGACCATGGAGAACAAGGAGTGCAAGAGGCTTTTCTGTATCTGTCATCATGGTGTGGATGCTGACACTTCCAGACTATACCAAAGCAAATGGGGGAGAAGAAGGATGTCTTCATGTGTTTAACTGAGTTAGCTTCCAAAGGCCCTCAGCACCTAAGTCCACTGGAACACCAATCACTAAGAGAGTCTGTATTGAGTCCTTTATGTAGCCCACCCCCAAGAGACAAAGAAAACCATATGCCAGATTTAGAAAAGCACAGAAGAATAGTCCTCATGTCCTGTTGGTTAAATCTTGGCTCCTGATAATACACCTCATCTCATAGTCTATTGAAGAAATTTGGAAGTCTTTCACTCCTAATGTAAATATGACCACAAAGTTAAGACATTAAGGTCTATTCACTTAAAAAAAAATCAAGAACCTTTTAGCTAAATTCGAGCATTCTGGGGGATCAATTACATTTTTCCACTGATAATAAAACTGATGGGCTCCAAATTAATACTTTTATCACAAAATTTTTCCTGTAAGTAATGCATACAGTAGTGCTGTCTGCCTAAACAAAGATGATGAGTTCAGAAAGTGGGAAGTAGCATCAGTAGCAGCAACAGTAGGCACAATCAGCATTTATTGAGTACTTACCAGGTTCTAGACACTGCATTATAAGTACTATATGTATGACCTTCTGACATCCTCATACAGACCAGTCACAGCAATTCCTTAAAGTCCCCCATCATTAGTTTGCTAGGACTTGATTAACAAAGGACCACTAACTGGGTAGTTCAGAACACAGAAATTTCATTGTTTCCAATCTGAATCTGAACTACAAGTCCGAGATCAAATTTGTCTCAGTTTCCTAAGGCTGTGATAAAACACTATTACTGAAAGTCACTTGGGGAAAAGAGGTTTATTTCACCTACTGTTCCATATCACCCTCCATCACTAGGGGAAGTGATGGAAGGAACTCAAATAGAACAGGAACCTAGAAGCAGAAACTTATGCAAGAGCCATGGAAGAATGCTTCTTACTAACTTATTCCTTATGGCTGACTCAGCCTGATACTTTAAAGATCCTGAACCACCAGCCCAGAGGTGGTACTGCTCACACTGAGGTGGACTCTCCTATATAAATCATTAATCGAGACAATGTACTATAGGCTTTCCTACAGACCAATCTGCTCAGGGCATTTTCTCAGGTGAGGTTCCCTCTTCCAAAATGAGTCTGGCTTGTGTCAGTTGACATAAAATTAGACAGTACACTTGACTTGAGTTATGTGCCTGGTGGTAAGTACAAGACCTATTATCATTCTTCTACATACCAACACCCAGTTATGCCAGCACCATTTGTTGATGATACTTTCATATTTCTATGCATAATTTTGGCTTCTTTGTCGATAATCAGATGTCCATGGATGTGTACTTTTGTGTCTGACACTTTAATTTGATTTTATTGATCCACTTGTCTGTTTTTAATGCCAACACTATGCTGTTTTTTATTACTATAGCTCTGTAGTGGTACTTGAGATCAGGAATGATGATACCTCTGGAAGTTTTTTATTAATTGAACAGGATTGTTTTAGCTATCCTGGGGTTTTTTGTTTTTCCATATGAAGTTGAGTGTTGTTCTTTTTACATCTATAAAATATTATGTTGGAATTTTAATGAAGATTGTGTTGAAACTATAATAGCTTTTGGTAAGATATCTATTTTTACTATGTCAATTCTAATAATCCATTGGAGATATTTTCATTTTCTGATATCTTCTCCAATTTATTTCTTCAAAGACTTAAAGTTCTTGTCATGCATGTCTTTTGCTTGCTTGGTTAGAGTGACCCCGAGATATTTTATATTGTTCGTGGCTATTGTAAAGGGTATTGTGTAGGGGGATTATGTTTTTCCATTGTAAATAATTGTCCCCACCTATGAGTTTAATAAAAAGTGCTGATTGGCCAAAGGCAGAAAGGAAATGTGGGTGGGGCTACCAGACTAAGAAAACTTGAGGAACAAGAAGAACAGAGCAGAATGCCAGGGAGAAGCCAGAGGAAGCAGAGGACAACTATGCTGCTCTGAGAAAAGTTACCAAGCTGCATGGCTGAACAGGATAAGAGTCATAAGTTAGATTAAGGGTAAAGAGTCAGCAAGTTATATGCCTGGGCCTTTGGCTGATCAGCCTAAAACTATTGTAAGCATCTGTGTGTCTCTGGGAGTCTGTGGGTCTGAGGGTCTAAACCTTGAGGCTAGGCCTGAAAGTCTGGGCCAGAAACCTCCTACTACAGTATTGTTTCCTTGGTTTTGTTATAAGTTGTTTTTTAAAGATTTTATTTTCATTTTAGATACCAACCACAGTTCCTACTACCTCTCCTCCTCTCACTTCCCCCTCCTCTCTCTTACACCACCCCCATCTACTCAGAGAGGTTAAGGCCTCTAGTGGGGAGTTAACAAAATCTGGCATATCAAGTTGTGGCAGAACCAAGCCTCTCCACCCTTTACTAAAGCTGAGCAAGGTATCCATGGGGAATAAACGGGCTCCAAAAAGCCAATTTATGAACTAGATATAAATCCTGGTCCCACTGCTAGGGGCCAAACAAAGAGATAAAGGCACCCAACTGTTACCCACATTGACAGGCCCTAGTTCAATCACATGCAGGTTCCCCAGCTGTTAGTCCAGAGTGTGTGAGCTCCTGATATCTTGGGTCAGCTGTCTCTGTGGGTTTCCACATCATGATCTTGCCCCCATCTTGCTTAGATGATCCCTTCTCCCTTTCTTTAGCAGGACTCCAGGAGCTCAGTCCATATTTAGCTGTGTGACACTGTATCTGCTTTCATCAGTTACTGCTTGATGGTTCTATGATGAAAATTAGGGTAGTCATCAATCTTGCATCAGCCATTTATCATAACATAAATCCAGTTACACTCAACCTGATGGAAAGTGGGAAATAATCTTGAACACATTAGCACAGGAGATGACTTCCTGAACAGAATGCCAGTAGCACAGACACTATTATCCATAATTAATGTATGGAACATCATAAAAATAAAAAACTTCAGTAAGGCAAAGGGCACTGTCAAAGAACAAACAGCAGCCTATAAAATGGGAAAAGTTCTTCACCAATCTGACAGAGGGCTGATTTCTAAAACATATAAAGAACTCAAGAAACTAGACACAAAACACCAAACGTTACATTTTAAAAGATGGGATAGAGGTCCAAACAGAGAATTCTCAACAGAAGAATCTCAAATGACTGAGAAACACTTAAAGAATGTTCAACATCCTTAGCCATGAAGGAAATTCAAATAAAAACAACTCTGAGATTCCATCTTATTCATGTCAGAATGGCTAAGATTAAAACACACACACACACACACACACACACACACACACACACACACACACACACACACTAATGACAGCTTATTCAGAAGAGAATGTAGAGCAAGGGGAACACTCCTCTACTGCTGGTGGGAATGCAAACCTGTATAACCACTTTGGAAATCAATATGATACTTTCTCAAAAAATTGGGAATTGGACTACCTTAATATCCAGATATATCCTCTTGGGAATATACCCAATGGATGCACAATCATATCACAAGGACACTTGTTTATAGCTGTTATGTTCATAGTAACCAAAACCTGGAAACAACCTAGATGTCCCTCAACTGAAGAACAGATAAAGTAAATGTGGTACATTTACACAATAGAGTATCACTCAGCTGTTAAAAACAATAAAATCAGGAAATTTGAAGGCAAATGGATGGACCTAGAAAAAAATTATCCAGATTTAGAAAGAAAAATATGGTATGTACCATATTATCTTCCCTCATAGGAAGATAATAGCTATAAGGGATAACCATGCTACAATTCACAGCCTCAGAGAAGCTAGATAACAAAGAGGGCCTAATAAGAAATGTACAGATCTCCCTTAAAAGGAGAAATAGAAGAGCTCTCCTGGATGGACATGGGGTGGGTGGGGACGGAAACCTGAAGGATTGAGTTGTGGAGTAGATAGAGGGAGAGAGTAGTGAATGCGATAAATGGAAAGAGAGCATTTCAGTGTCAGGTAAAAACCTGATGCAGGGAAAATACTCATGAATCTATAAGGATCCCTGTTTTAATTAAGTTTCTGGGTCCTGGGCAGCCAGAGGTCCAGACCCCAAACCTGCAGCCCCAGACCCCTTAGCCACCTGCTGCTGTGCAGGCCCCCAAAATGACTCAGACACTTATATTAACTTTATGCTGTTTGGCCTATGGCTTAGGCACATTGCTAGCTAGGTCTTACATCTTAAACCAACCCATTGTCATTAATCTGTCTGCCACATGGCCCATAGCTCACCTATGCTCCTTACATGTTGTTCCTTTGGGCTTCAGGCTGGGTCTGATTAACTCCACCCTACTTCTTCTACCTATGCTCTGATTTCTCCTACTTTTTCTATGGTGCCTGTCATGGGCCAAAACAGTTCCTTTATTTAAAGATTGATATTCACTGCATACAGAAAGGCATCCCCACATCAGATCCCAGCTAAAACTCCTAGCAACTGTGGGAAAGTAGCCTGAAATTGCCATTTCCTGTGATCAGATTGATGACTACTCCAACTGTTATCAGAGAGTCTTCATCCAGTAACTGATGGAAACAGGCAAAGAGACCCACACAAACATTAGACCAAGCTCAGGGAATCCTGCTGAAGAGAGAGAGGAAGGATTGTAGGAACCAGAGGTGTCGGGAGCATCATAGTAAAAACCACAGAAACAGCTAACTTGATTCATAGGAACTCACAGAATCCCAACTAACAGTCATTTAGTTAGCATGGGGCCTGCATGGGGCCAACCTAGGCTCTCTACAAATATGTGACAGTTGTGTAGTTTAGTCTACCTGTGGGACCCCTAATAATGGGAGCAGAAGCTATCCCTAACACATTAACCAGCTCTTGGGACCCTATTCTTCATACTCAGTTACTTTACCCAGCCTTAATACAAGAGAAACTGCTTAGTCATACAACTTCTTGATTTGCCATGCTTTGTTGATAGCATTAGGAGGCCTGACCTTTTCTAAATAGAAACAGAGAAGGAGTAAATTGGTGGGGTAAGGGGACTGAGAAGAGATGCCAGAAGAAAACAGATGGGAAACTTTCAGTCAAGATATATAATAAATTTTTAATTAAAAGAAAAATTAACCTATACAGTGTGTGGTACTTTCTGAGATCTGTGAGGAAAAATTCATCCCATGTCTTTTCCTAGCTTCCAGTTGTTTGCAAGTAATTTTTGATACATCTTGATTTGGGGACCATCCTATGGTGTACTCCTTGTGTATGCCAGTACCTAGGCACGACTTATCCTTCTGTAAACACTTGTTAAGAACTACAAGTAAGCTGGATGACACCTGTTTCCAGACACTAACAAACTGAGTTAGAACGTTAACATACTAATTTGTGAGGGCAAAATTGACAGCTCATTATACCACTGTCAGAAGACAAAACTGAACAGTGTATACTGTGCCACCTAAGCAATGCATGAAAATGTTCTGTGTGCTAGAAAGCGTTTTGCCAAAGCCTGAGGGTAAGGATATGTAAAAGCTAGAAAAGGAAAGGATTTGGAAAATTAGAATTTCCTATCATCAAGAAAGAAAGTAATGAAAATGTGGACTAAAAGGTGATGAAGTGTATGCTGATCCAGAGAAGTGTGGGCTGGTGAGTGACATAGGAAATTAAAGACAAAAATTATGTTAGACGCTCTGTACTTCCCCAAGAGTGAAGACCATCTACAGAAGAGGCATACTCACCTCCTCTGAAGATCCTCCCCTCCTGCCCAGTACCAGGTCAGCCTTCACGCTGGGTTTAGGCTGTGAGAAATTACCTATTAATAGCCATAGAGAAAAGCAATGCATCCATCTGATAAGAGGCTTAAAACCAAACAACACCAGAGTTCAACAAACATTCAAGCTGGATACATCTATCATTTGGTCATTAATCTTTTATGGTGTCTGTTTTGATTTTGAGATAAGGTCTCATTAAGGGGTTCCCACTAGCCTTACCTGCACTATGTACCCCTAAGATCGCCTGAAACTTGCTCAACTTGGCCCCAAACTTGGCTTCTTCTGCTTTTGCCTTCCAAATGATGGCGTCACAGGTTTGTGGTTATAAGGACCATGCTTATCTGAGAGTAAAGGAGAGAATGCATGTCTAGAAAACAACAGAAGCCATTTGAAATGCATCCTTAGCATCTGTGGGAAAAGGAAAAGGTCAGTGTATTGGGTTAGCAGAGAACATAGACACACCACACGGCTAAACAAACGATTGATTTAATAAATGTCTTACCAAGACTAAACTGGCAAATTGCTGAATGTTTCTTTTCTATACAGTTCTCAATCTTGGATGCTTTTTTTTTTTCCTTGCAGCCTTTTGCTTCTTGATTTCTGTACCTCTGGTGTAATCAGAGTAGGCACATTACTGTAAAACAGCTTCAAAATTCTCAGTGGGAAAATATTCAGTATACTTTAAGTTTTCTGACATATACAGTTGAGAATTGTGGCCTGTTTCAGCTTGCTGTGCAGCACTTCACAGTGTGTGTGTGTGTGTGTGTGTGTGTGCAATACTATCCCATATCTCTAGCATGGTACCTACTGGTCAACCTGTTCATCCCACATGCCTCACTCTGTGGTAACCACTGCTCCTCTCTCAGCACATGTGACATCAGCTTCTTGTCTTGTGTTAGTGCGACTCTCGTTTTTCTGCACATTGTTTACTCCCCTTAATACGATGACGTTGTTCTGTTCCATCTTTCAAATAGTAAGAAGGCATCTCTTTCGGGAGGTGTAGCCGCATATTGCTTCATTTTCACACACAGTTTTAATCTTTTTACGTGTTGGTTATGTCTTTAATCTTCACTGACCACACTAGTTGCTTTTCTGTTGTTGTGTGAAAACAATACACCAGAGCTACTTGTGGAAGAAGGAATTTATTTTGGCCTATACCTCTAGAAGAGTCCAAAGTGTTAAGAGTCCACCATGGCAGAGAAACTTGCCCGCATGTGGTCAGGAAGCTGAGAGCTCATATCTTCAAACACAAACATGAAGCAGAAACAGAACTAGCAAAAGCGTAAGGCTTTCAGCTCTCAAAGACTGAGACTGACAAGGTACTTTCTCCAGCAAAGCTACATCATCTAAACCATTAGAGACAGCACCGCCAACTCCAAAACAAGCATGCAAACATTTGAACATATGGAGAACTCTCATTTAAACCATCACACCAGTTTAACACAGCCAGGGTTTCTTTGTTCTCCATACCCTACTCTAGTGCAGGAATTCCAGCTCAGCAGCCTTATGTACATTCATTCAGAAAGCCAAACCCCTGGGGTGTCTCACAGGCACAGTCACAACAGTGGTCTAGATGGGGAAACTGCAATCTGCAGGGGAACAGTCTGTTTCTGAAAGTCAACATGCCCTCAGCATCCTGCAGCTGCTATGCCAGCCTCCGGAACAGTGGGTGATTTCTGTAGCAAACACTGAGTCCCAGGGGCTTAACACAAGGAAGGTGCATTTTTCCAATGACTGTGGCTGACAGTCTTCTCCAAACTTTGTCAGACACGCAGGCGCGTTCTGTTTTAGGGTTTCTATGAAGCTACAGAAAAAAGAGAACCAAGGAAAATGTTCATGCTTCATTGGTCTGAATTCAATCATGTGACCTCAACTAGATACAAGGAACTAACCTTTCCAGCAATGTTCCCAAGAAAATAGGTAGTTTTGATCACAGCTTCATATCTTAGACTGGCCGTGAATATGAAGAGAAAGAGAAAGGAAACCTGGAGAAAGAGACAGAGAGTAAGTCTCCTGGATCTCCCAGAATTTCCTAAGGGGCAAGATTTCCATCACTCTGGACCTGGGTTTACAGATTTAACACTGAAGTTCAAACATAGACAGTTCCACATTCTGAAATTCTGAGAAATACTGATCATTTTCAAACAAATGAGTTATAAAGGAACTTTATTTCCAAGAAATGACTAATTGAGTCTCATTCTAGCTAAAAGCATAATTATTCACAGACTGGGGGACATGTGTTTTTTTCCATTTCTTCTGAGAACAGACCAGAGGCAGGAGACTAAATTGCAGCATGAGATATTTTTAGTTAAATAGAAATTGTAGGCAAGCTTACGTGAATATTTAAACAGCATTCCTCAGTAGGTTTATACTATATCCTCTGGAAGTTTCTAGCAAACAGTACAGAATTACTTAAGTTTCTAAAGAAAAGAGTTATCAAGCCAGTCATCCGTTCCCTGATGTACTGAGATGGCAAAGCACTAAGTTTTATTCACTACCACCCTAATGTCCAGGATGGAGTTGAGGTAAATGCTAAGTATGTAGCTTCTTTCACAGCATCTATAAGACTACCGCTTGAAACTTGAACATAATTAGAAATTTTTACTTGGCCCAGATCGTGCCTTGTATAGAATGCTGACATTCCAGTGAGTGAGGAGCCATGCACAAGATAGTAACTATACCTTGACTTCTTTAATCTATAAGGGGAAAATATAGGATATGAATGGATGATTCACAATAAGTTGGGGAATCTAACTTTTGACTTCTACAGAACTTTGGATTCTCAAATTTTTGTGTCTTAAAATTCAAGTTTTCCTTCTAAGTCCAATAAAGCCAGTAAACTCTGAGTTGACTGCGGCAGCCTTTGGATCACTATTTTATGCTTAGCTTCCTGGCTTTTGTATCTCTATACTTCTGAGTCAGTAAGTGCCTTGAGAAGAAATGAAGAAATGAAGGCTAGAATCATTCTTCTTCAGTCAAAATCACCACCTGTCAAGCTCTGACTGCCACCTGAAAGCATAATTTAAAAACAAAACATTTGGGCTTCTCATTTGTTTAGATAGAATTATATACACTTCAACTTTTTGGAGCTGTAAAGTGATGCCTTATTAGATTTAAAAGGGAAACTAAGATTTTAGATATGGAAGAGATCTTCTCAAAAATTTAAGCAAAGTAAAGGTTTCCATGGAATAATAAAAACTAAATTTAATGTATTTAATGATTTTAAAAATTTAAGTAAAAAATAAAAATAAAAAAGACATGGCACAAGATGTATATATAGAAATATTAACTACATAAAATAATATCTTAAAGGCCTTTAATTAATATAGCTCCTCCATGTCAGGGAATAAAATAAAAATGAGTCTTCTACTTGGAGTCACGTAGATCAAGAATGAGCCCAAATTTGAATTCTCCACTTTCTTCCCCATATCTTCTGTCTGTAGTTTATTATATATAGGAACCGTGTCTGTCCCTGTTGCCTATGTTGTTTGTTCCTAACAAAGAACTTTGCTCTGTATTTATCCAACAGCACAGAAAACATGGAATTGGAAATGGATGAAGAACACCTTTTCACTATTAAAAGAGAGCTGCTTAACAGCATTTTCCAAGGAAAGATGTGACTTTACTGACCCCAGCTGACAGAAAATAGCATTCCAAACCTCACATAGATATTACCACCCTTTATTTACATGTGGCTTACAGCATGTATGGGATTTTTTTCTTTTTTTTTTTTTTTTTTTTTTTTTTGCATTGTTTTCAATGTGGCGGCTGATTTCAGCAAATAATTACCACAACATGCGCGCGCGCACACACACATATTCTGGGACAGGAATGTGGATATGCTTCTAGATTAAGTAGTAAAAAATGATTACATGGGAAATCATTGGCACACCAAGCTCAGTGACATTATTTTCTTAAAGATGGGTTAAACCTAACAGGTTGAACACACAATAGGATAACAGACAGAATGTAGTTTTAAATAATCTCAGAGCATATTGCTTAAGTTCAGTCTCAAAGGCAAAAGGTATTTTCAGAAAACATATTACTAAAACATAGAAATATAAATAATTACATAATAAAATAGATTAAAAGTATGTTCTAACTCATATTAAAAGTGAAATAGTGAAATTACTAAGATATAAAACCCACAGAGAGACAAGAATCCATTTTGCTAGCTCCAGGGAAAGTAAAGAATAGCAAAAGGTATGTAATGAAATATCTTATAGAAAAGTAAAGGAAGAAATAATGAAAAGTGATTGATTGATCCATCCAAATGACAAGAAATAAGGGAACATGAGATGAACACATAAAGGAAATTTTCTTGAGAAAGTCAATTTATTCATATCCAGCTGTATTGAATATAATAAGACTAAACAGTGAAATTCAGAATTTGTCCATTGGGATTAAATGAACATAAAATGAAAGGTATAAGCTGCTTACAAGAGACATTAGGCATACTAACATGGAGAGGTAAGAAATAATATCAATTTCTTGAAACATGGAACATAGTTGGAGAGAGTATGTTTGTCTAAAACTACAATGGATTTTGAAGTCGTTTTCATAGTAAGAAGTAAGAATATATCATGCTTCTTAAAATTAAAAGATCACTCCACCAGAAAGATGTAATAAACATTCACTTAGCAAATAAGATCAATCAATATATGTTAGCAAAAGTTGATAGAATCAGAGAAAAATAGACAAATCTACAGGTCTTGGTTTCTAATAAGCCAAGCAGACCTGAAGAAGCTTTTGTAAAAATAATTTCCAAAGTTTAATGAGTTAATATTCATGAAACAGTGCCCCAAGCAGTGCCAGATATATGGCATGATACAGTACGTTCCCAAGCACTGGTTACATGCATGCTAGACTAAGGGTCTCTGTCTTTCAAGGTGCCTTTTAGGCATTTCCTGGGAAACATCCTCTATTATTGCCTGCTTTATTGAAAGTAGCCCCTACTGGTGGTACAATCTACAGTCACTCTCCATGCTCACTTCTTATTAAATGCACCTAAGAGTCTCTCTTGAAGACTTTCTCTAGACCCAAGAACTTGTGAAGACCATGTGCATTCCAGGATAAAATCATCAAAGAGTAATTATAGCAGGAACAGTTCCCACCTAGTGAACACTTGAAATTGCTGCATGAATACCCTATTTCCTAGAACCTGACTGGGACCACTCTGGTGCAGTTTTTATGGCATCCCTCAGAGATCATTGTCGGCTGTTCTATATAATAACCTGTAAGAAGACAGAGCCTTCATTAGTTTCTCTTTCCTCTCTATCTCACCACATCCCACTCTTACCATGGCTTCTGAGATATCCCAAGGAAAGACTTACAAGAACATTCTTGCCAAGATGTCTGAGTCTAAGAACAAAAGAAAGACAGTGATCAGTCTGGGGGCTCCTTGACAGAACTTAACTGACTAAACCTTTCCTACCTCTTTGTATGAGCTCTTTGAAGGCAGGAACTTTGTTTTAAATCCCTGCACCCTAAACCTTGACAAAGTACCTGTCATATAGGAAGTGTTCAACCAGTATACAATAGCCATTGTTTAATTAATAAAGACATTTGACTTTTCCACTCACCATTTGCTACCTCAGGTCAAGGCTGCCTAGATATGTCCTGCAGACAGGTTTTTAAAAATGAACATGTTGCAGGGGATGGAGGAGGGTAGGGGGAAAAGGGATAAAGTAATCCATATTATTTAAACAGAAATCAATGTAATTATAAAAACAGTGGAGACAAGTTGGAACTCTTAAGAGAGTGGCCATGGAGCCAGTGCTACAGGAAGAATCAAGATAAACCAGGATGCTTGAGAGCCCTTAGTGTTGCTGTGGTTGATACATCTGGAGCCTGCTGGGAAGAAAAGCTAAGCTAATAACAAGAAATGTCAACATCAGGAGACAGACTTTCATTTATCACAATTTTGCCTGAAGCCAATCCTGCTTATACAATAAAGAGATATTGTGTGGTGCTAGTTTTATTTGAAGATGATAAGAGAATTGACTTTTAAGAGAACATGATATTGTCCTGAACAAGCAATTATCATTGAAAGCAAAAGTGTTTTACCTTATCACTATATTGGTTCATCTGGTGTTGTTCCCTTATTATTTAGAATACTTTATTAATCTATTGTCCCCAGGAAAATAGCCCTTCCTTGATACTTTCAAAACATGTTTAATATTTGTAATGTGACCAGTACTATGTCAGAAACTGAAAGATGAACAAAATCATGCTTATCATCCAGAGATATAAAGTGTAATATCAGAGACAGACACACACTCACAAGTAAGGCATGTTAGAGATCAAAGATAAAAAAATGTCAAGAATCTTAATAGCACAGAAGAATAGTTAAAATCTGCTTAGAACTAACAGTTAAGCATGTGAGTTCCTAAACATGCAGTTCCAACACATGCATTTTCCCTTGAAATAAAATATCAAGCAAAGAACTATGGATCAGGAGGAGAAGTGATGACTTAGCAAGAGTTGTTTGAGGATGGGTAAGTGTAATAATAACAACTTTAGCAGAGGCACAGAGTATGGAGAATCAGGAGAAATGGAGGCGGGAGTAGAATCTTAACACTTGTTACCTGGTATAACAATCTGTTTATACAACACTGGAAATTTTCTAGTGTAAGTAAACATTTATGTATCAGTAGTACATTAAGTAACAAAACCTAGATATTAGCTTAATAACTACCATAATGCTAACTAATGGTTCATGTAAATAGTATTTCAAGAAAGCCACTATACTGTTCACAATATGAAAGGGTGATTTCCATGAGAAAAAAAATTATAAATACTACTGAGACTATTATGTTCTGTTGCCTACAAGCATAATTTAAGGAAACAATCAGTCTGCAGTATGTGTCTTAATCACCCTATCCAACTGTACCATTGCATGGCATCTTCCCTAAGGATTCCAAGACAACATATCACAGAAATGCATGCCTATTATTATTTACTGAAACACTGTGCCTAATAGCTAAGTTGTAGTACAAACTTGTTTGTCTAGAAACAGAGGAATAGATAATGAAGATATGGTATCTACACAAAATGGCATTTTTTCAGCCATAAAGAATTATGAAGCCACAACTTTAAAAAAAAATGGATACAACTATACACAATCATATTAAACAATAAAGCCAGGCTCAGGAAGAAAAACATATATTTTCTCTCACTTATTGTTCCTGTATTTTAATAGACATATAAAATCACACACACAGAGGCATACAAACACACCTCATGCAGAAATAAGTCTGTATACACACATGTATATTTACATGAAAGAAGAAGTAAACCAGTCTAGGGAGTAGAGGGAATTGTGGGACGGATGAGAAAAGGGAGGGTAGAAGGATTATGTTCCACACTTTCATAAAATTTTAAATTCATATATTTAAACTTATTGGTGAAAATTGACTTACTTGTAAAACGATATAAAATTGTATCTACCAGCAAGTGGAAACTGGTAAACAGTGTCAAGGCAGGTGTGCTACCTTACCACTTCAGTAACAAATTACTGAAAATAATAAACTTCTAAGTAAGAAAGTTTTGATTGGGTCACTGTTTCAGAGGTCTAGTCCATAATTGGTTTTGTGGCAGAGTAAATTATGATGAGAAATTATGACAGGGAGGTTGTTAACTTTATTGTAGCAGGAAAACAAAAGGGCTTTGGGTAACTTGGGGGTTTGACAGCACCTTTAAGTATACATTCTTCCCAAATGACTTAACTCACTTCCCTTAGAACCATAATGTGGTCATACACTGGATTCTATATATGGCCAGTGGATAATCTTCCCTTAGAATCATAATGTGGTCATACACTGGATTCTCCCATCTAAGACTGATGATTACAGCATGGACAGTAAATCCAAGCTGCCAACACACACACAGGAAGATGAAAGATAAAGAAAATATCCCTGAGGATTAACCACATTGAACATCATCCTTTGGATATTCTAATTCTTCTAGTAAATACAAAAAACTCAGCTTGACATAGTAAAAGGTTTCTATCCCGGACTTTTGGGCCTGCCTCAAGGTTTAGACCTGTAGACCCACAGACTTGGAGAGACACACAGATGCTTATAATAATTTTCGGCTGATCAGCCTAAGGTCCAGGCATATAACGTGCTAATTCTTTATCCTTAAACTAACCTGTGACTCTTATCCTGTTCAACCATGGGGCTCGGTACCTTTTCTCAGAGCAGGATAGTTGTCCTCTGCATCTTCTGGCTTGTCTGGCAACTCTGGCATCTCTGTGGCATTTCTGCTCTGTTCTTTCTGTTCCCAGAGTTTTCTTTGTCTGGTAGCCCTGCCCATACTTCTTATCTGCCTTTGGCCAATCAGTGCTTTTTATCAAATCAGTGGGTGGGACAATTATTTACAGTAGAACAACATAATCCCCCTACAGCTTGGTAAAGTTTACAACCAGGGTACAAATGTGATGTACATAACTTAATGCCAGACTATCTCAGTCTTGTAGAATGCTCGTGTGGAAGAAAACCTAAGATTTATGTTAATATAAAATGTATTATGAAGTAAAAGGGAATGTTTTGTCACTTTGAATTCTTAAACGGATGCCTCTTACCTGCTTCCCAAAAAACCTCTAGCTATGTGGCTTCTGAAAAGACATGTCCACTGTCTTCCATTTTCTGATTATTCTCTATTTATGACATGTTATAGTACCTAATACTAGTTTATAGCCATTTGATCCAATGCTATTTAACTTTCAGAATGTATGTATTTCATTCATAAAACTCAACACCAAGCACAGGCCTGAATTGGGTAAGGCTAAGACTCATGGTTCTCAAGTTCAAGGCCAGCCTGAACTATATAACAAGATTTTGTTCTATAAGACCAAAATATATGTATATTATAAATGCAAATTAATTATTATGAAATATACAAGATATGGACACAATTGAAAGCTTATTAGCATGGTTAATTTTTTTTCTCTGAATGTTGAATGTTGAACCATTACTGCTCAGGTTGATTTTGTATCACCGAAAGGATACTTCCTATGTATGCATGTTTATGTGTCAGTACACACTACCATCTTCAATATTCTCCTAAGCATTTTGTTTTATATTTTGCTGCTGGGAGGATTCTCATCTAGCAAAACAGTTCAGAATGGTATCCATTTTTCCTTCAAACTTTGTTCCCCACTGTCAGCAAAACTGAAGCTGAAACCATCTCAAGTACTATGAGTGGCCCCACCCAGTACCTCTGATGCCTCTTTCTGGGATAACAGCATGTGTACTCCCAACACCTTCCCACAGCCAGCTGCAACACTGGAACATGACTTAGACAAAAAACATGTCCATCCATGATGCTCCATTTACACACAGTGCCATACTATAGAGTTTTGCCCTTTTCTTAGGAAGTAGTAATATCCCATTTCTAATATTAGGCTGAGATGAGACACTGTTGGATCCACAAAAGTTCTTTTTTCCCAAGGAGCACTAGAGAACCAGGAATATTCAAACATGCAGGGCCTCTGTTCAACAGATAAACTACCTGCTTTCTGACCATAAGGCTGGCAGTGGCTATTATTAAGGACATGATGGCCTTTTTGCTATCTATGGAGGCAGACATCACCCACCTTTTGCTGTAAAGGCAGACCTTGTCCAAATTCCCAATAATGATTATCCCAGAATTTTCCCTCCCTAGATCCTTAGGGGAGTTGTCACATGTACTGCTGACCTTTTCTATCTCATACTCTAGGCCTTTTAGCTATAGAACTCACCCTTCATGGTCACATATACTTTGTATAGAATCTTAAGCTTTATTGTGCACATAGAATGGGAAGGATCATTTCCTGAAACCTTTTTCCCAAACCAAACTGTGTTTTAAATATGTTGACAATGAACAACCTGGATTAACTTAACAATCTAAACTCAAATCTGAACTCAACTTGAACAAGTTTTCATACACCTCTTCAGGTTTGCTTCCTGCCTGGACATCTGCAAGGTGCTCCTCAATATATCAAATAAGACCATAAACCCTCACTCCACTTTTTCTCCTACCTACTTTTTTTCCTGAGACACTCTCTAAGTCAGGAGTATCCAAATCTTTGCCTCAGGCTTTCCCTCTAAGGACTCCATCTAAGATGGAGATATTCTTGAAAGGTTTTGAAACTGCCTTCTAAAAGACCCATATCCTACCCATTCCACAGGTTTTACTTTATACTCCAATGTGGACAATGGGTAAAACATTCAACCAGGAGCTGTGTAGACAATCTCATAAAGTTATAATGAAGCTAGGAATTTCTTATTGTCTATTGAGTCTGTATCTCTAGTAATAATATCTTAGGATTCTTATATTTGTGATAATGTTGACATAAGCAAATTTACACTGTCATTTCACAAAAGCAACCCATGCAATTATGTACTTTACATAAGATATGCTAATGATGATGCATTCTATCGTGTCTACTTATTGTACTATACATAGGCATTTATTTTTACTGTTTTATATTTTGTGGGGTTTTCATTTGTTTGTATGCTTGATTGCTTGTCTTTGTTTGCTTTGGCTTTAGTTGTGAGAAAGTCTTGCTATCTTACTACATGGCCTTGGCTGTCCCCTCAATCACTGTGTAACATAAGTTTATCTTGAATTCATTACTCTGCATAAGACTCCAGAATTTTATGGCTATATAAAAGGCATGTGCAATGATGCCCAGCTTGTATTTTATATTTTTTATTTAATTTTTTAACATACCCACCACTATTCCCTCTCCCTCCCCTCTTTTCAGTCTTCCCCCAGCTTCCTCCAACCCTGTCCCCTCATCCATTACTCAAAGAGGGTAAGGGCTCCCAGGAAGAGTCACTGTGATCTGGAATATACAGTTGAGGTAGGACCAAGCCCCTTCCACCAGTATCAAGGCTGAGCAAGACGTTCCTTTGTAGGAAAGGGGCTCCAAGAATTCCTGGTTCACACACCAGGAATAAATTCTGGTCCCACTTCCAGAGGCCTCACAAACTGTCCATGTCATTCAACTGCCATCCACCTTCAGAGGGCTTAGTTCAGACCCATGTAGGTTCTCCTGTCACTGCAGAGTGAGTGAGTTCACAATAGCTCAGGTCAACTGTCTCTGGGTTTTCTCGTCATGATCTTGATCCCATTGCTCATATAATCTCTCCTCCCTCTCTTCAGCTGGACTAGAAACTTGACCCAGTGCTTAGTTATGGATCTCTGCATCTACTTCCAATAGTTGCGGAATGAAGGTTCTATAATGACAGTTAGGATGTACATCCATTTGGTTAAATGGGACGGCCAGTTTAAGCACCCTCTCCACTATTTCTTGGAGTCTTAGCAAGATACACCTTTTTTAATTCTTTGGTATTTCCCTAGCACCAGGTTTCTCTCTAATCTCACAATGGCTCCCTCAATCAAGATATCTGTTTATTGTTCTCCCTCTCTGTTGCTCCCCTCCCCAACTCAACCATCCCATTCCCTCATGTTCTCTTCCCACCTCCCCTTGTCCCCTCCCTCTCCTCTCCTACTTACTCAGGAGATCGTCATTTCCCTTTTCAAGGGGGACCTATGGATGTCTCTCTTAAGTTCCTCCTTATTACTAGCTGCTCAGGGATTGCGGTTTGCAGTCTGGTTATCTTTTTCTTTATGTCTAATATCCACTTCTGAGTGAGCACATACTGTGTTTTTCTTTCCGTGTCTGTGTTACCTTACTCAGGACATTTTCCCCCCTAGTTTCATCCATTTGCCTGCAAATTTCAGAATGTCACTTTTTTCTGCTGAGTAGTACTCCATTGTGTAAATGTACCATTTTTTTTGTATAAATTCATTCTTTAGTTGAGGGACATATACATTGTTTCCAGCTTTCGTCTATTATAAATAATGCTGCTATGAACATAGTTGAACTAATTCCCTCGTGCTATGAATGTGCATTCTTTAGGTATATGCCCCAGAGTGGTATTACTGGATCGTGAGGTAATACCCATTTTCTGAGAAACCACCATACTGATTTCCAAAGTGGCTGTACAAGTTTACATATCCAACAGCAATGGAGTGATGTTCCCCTTACTTCATATCCCCTCCAGCATAAGCTTTCATCTGTGTTTTTGATCTTAGCCATTCTGACAGGTGTAAGATGGTATCTCAGTGTTGTTTTGATTTACATTTCCTGATGGCTAAGGATGTTGAGCAATTCTTTAAGTGTCTTTTATCCATTTGAGATATATCTGTTGAGAATTTTCTACTTATCTCTGTACCCCATTATTTTTAATTAGATTGGGGGTGGCCTCTAGTTTCTTGAATTTTTATGTATTTTAGAGATCAGTCCTCTTTCAGATGTAGGTTTGGTAAAGATCTTTTCCCACTTTGTAGGCTATCATTTTTACTTATTGGCAATGTCCTTTGCCTTATAGAAGCCTCTCAGTTTCAGGAGGTCCCATTCATTAATTGTTCTTTGTGTCTGTGCTACTGGTGTTATATTTAGGAAGTAGTCTCCTGTGACAATGTGTTCAAGACTATATTCACTTTCTTTTCTATCAAGTTAAATGTAACTGAGTTTATGTTGAGGTCTTTGATCCACTTGGATTTGACTTTAGTGCACCGTGATACATATGGATCTATTTGCATTTTTTACATGCCTCCATCCAGTTATTAGGCCAGCATCACTTGTTGAAGATGCTCTTTTATTGTATAGTTTTACCTCTTTGTCAAAAATTACATGTTCATAGGTATGAGAATTAATGTCAGGGTTTTTGATTCCATTACATTGACCCTGTTTGTATACCAGTACCAGGTTGTTTTTATTACTGTAGCTCTATAGTATAGATTGAAGTCAGGATGGTGATGCCATCTGCGGATCTTTCATTGAACAGGATTGTTTTGACAAACCTGAGGTTTTTGTTTTTCCATATGAAGTTGAGTATTTTTTTTTTTGAGGTCTGTGAAGAATTGTGTTGGGATTTTGATGGGGGTTGCATTGAGTCTGTATATTACTCTTGGTAAATTTGCCACTTTTAGTATTTTGATTCTATCTATTTGAGAGCATGAGAGATCATCCTGTAGGGCTTTTTTCCCTTACAGTTTACATGGGGCCATTATGCTGCCTATATTCTCCTATAAGGACACAAGTTATAATGTTGCTTTGATGGCATGTGTGTACAGACTAACAACCCC
The DNA here is from genome assembly GCA_033318265.1 of Phyllotis vaccarum. Taxonomy (NCBI): domain Eukaryota; kingdom Metazoa; phylum Chordata; class Mammalia; order Rodentia; family Cricetidae; genus Phyllotis; species Phyllotis vaccarum. The sequence goes on along the minus strand of JARWLC010000001.1, from coordinate 164,114,214 downwards.
TGTAAATTATATGACTAATTAGTCAATTTTATTTTTCTCAGCAGCTTTGAAGTTTCTAACTGGCCCTTTATTAATAGACATCACTCTGAGCTAAAGAAGCTTATAGTGGAAGTCATGGAATACAACTGGATTCCAATTCAAAGGGCTGTGCTACAGAGCAAACTAACTGGAAGGGGTCTGTGGACATAGCTCTTCCGTGCCCCACAAAACATGTAATGCATTATTCTGATGGAACGGGACCTTTTCGCTTTGCTATTATAGGACCATATTCCTGGAAATATTAGGAGGTATGTAATTTGCCATTAAGTCAATCATAAAAATCATTTACATTTCTGAGTATTATCTCACATAAAAAAGTCCAGGGCTTCAAAGATACACTGTCCAATATATTGGCAGCTATTAAAATCTAACAAAATTAAACATTTATGGAATAAAAATTCAATACTTCAATTAATAACTGCTTTATTAACAGCTACTGAAATACACGCAGAGTATATATATGATTAAGGAAAATTCTGTTCAGCAACCAGAGGTTTGAGACGTCTGTTACTGTTTGAGTTTCTTTTGTTTTTCCTAATGAACATGACGATGTTCCTTTCCTGGAAACACATTAAGGATGAGGTGCCAGGTTTCTTCCATCTGTTATAACAGGAAGGACAAATGGTACTTTGAAATTATTTTAAACTCAATAAGATGCCGAAACAAGAAAAATACCAAGTCTGTCTCTTAATGTTTAAAGCTCATGACCATGCAATTCTTCCATGTATGGAAGAAAGATGAGTTTGTTGTTTAAATCTCTGCACCTTAAAGTGGGGAGGAACCTCCTTGGCTTCTGATCACCTTTATATTTTACAAAGTATTTGTATTTTCTGCATCCTTCATGATGCAGCTGTTTCTATTGCTGATATACAACCATAGCCCATGAGCAGTTATTTTCACTGGAGTTTCTTCCTGTGTTTGAGAAAAAATGACCAAAAAAGCCTCACTATTCTGAGTTTGAGACTGAGCAGATATCATTTCCACGCTCTGATTTAAACAATTTTCACCATCTGTCCCATGCCAGGATTTCTCATGTATTAAAAAAAAATATAAGCATTGTTAAAGATTATATGTATGCATAGGTCGCATTCTCAATGAGTTTAAGGGTGATTTGGAGTAAAATGTTCCACAGAAATCATTTTAAGATTGGAGGCATTAGGTTCCTTAGGTCCTTAGGTTCTTTTAAAGTCTGATTTAATCCATAATGTGTGATCATTTCCACCTTGGTTTCTATGGGAAAATCTCATTCGTTCATTTTTCCTTCACCACTGGTTCGTCCACTCTTCTGTCATTTGTTTCTTCTATCCTTCAACAAATACTAGAACAGAGCTCTCTCCACTCTCACTTTCTGTGGGACGTGCTTATTTCCATTGAAGTCCTGTGACAGCATCAGGCTCTGTGTTAAAGTTGTAGCTGCCTGACAAGAATTATACTTGCTAGAGCTTCTTCTTACAGAAGAAAGAAATAGCTTCATGGCTGGTTCTCAGGACCCAATCCAATGAGGATTCTCTCAGTTTGGATATTGCTTTAATGATGCTGGATAAAGAGCCCATTCCTTCATTTGAGAAAAACAAAGTTAGTTTTAATTATTTTCTACATGCTATTAGGAAATATTTATTCAGATTTAAACCCAAGAATAAGTTTTTCTTTAATGAGAATAAAGACTTTTAGTATGATTTTACCTACGTAGAAAACATGTATGTGAGCCCCTTAAATACAGACTTGAGTTTCTTGAAGATGTTTCTAGAAGGGTTCCTCTATATTTAGCAATGTATATGGATGCATATAAGAAACAATACTTTGAAAGTAACTATGACAGCTATCTGAAGTCAATGAAAATAATTCTGAATATGCTTTATTAAATGTGAAATTACAATTGAATTATATTTTACCTTTAAATAAGTGTTTCTTGCTTTGAATATTGGGTGCTCATGTTATACATACTGTACTATTTAACAAATGTAATTACAGTTGCAACCATACTCAAAAAGGTTTTGTGTTATAGCAATGTCTACTGGCTCCACAAATAGCACAAGATAGATTTCATGTTCCATGACAGCTTTTAATTCTATGAAACTAAGAAATAGAAAGCCTTTGGGGTTTGGGGTGTCCTTTTATTCAGTTTGGTTAGATTTTGAGTGCTTCTCCCTCTCAGTGCTCAGACCTCATGCATACACTACCACATGTAGCTATGAAAGCACATATTCTCAGCACTGATTGGCCGCTGCAAATGTCAGTGCTTCTGATTGTGCAGGCTCTATCGGCTGTACTCTAGAAGAGGTCCGTCTACAAAGAGAGTCTATTTCTTTTCTATTAGGCTGGTTCATCTATAGATAGATAGATAGATAGATAGATAGATAGATAGATAGATAGATAGATAGATAGATAGATAGATAGATGATAGATAGATGATAGATAGATGATACATTTTCTAGGTCAAAGCTAGGAATACCTCAATTTACCTTCCAAAAAACAGAGAATTTATTATATCAGTTCAATCAGTGGCACTCTCATGCCAAAAACAAGAAGAAATATTTTTGCAGATTGATTGGATCTATCAATTTATAAAATGTGCTTCTAGCACTCAATGTTTGCTCTTATAAAGTTCATAGGTCTCTTAAACCACTCACCAATACCATCTAATCTTGATGCTTATGTTAAGACATAAGAAAGGACTAGGGGAAAGGTAAGGACTTTTCCCATCCCCCAGTAGGAATGCAGAATCTTTTTGGAGGCAGGCAGGCATCTTCTCCAAATAAATGCAATGAAGGTGTTTAGTTCTTGTGAGAATTGACTACTTTGTATCCACAGTACTGTCAGCATATCACATACACACACACAAAAAAAATTAGAAATGTATGAACCAAAATTTTCTTTAAAAAACAAACAACAAAAATAGTCTTATTGTTTTTTATCTTGTTTTGTTTGTTTGGGTTTCTCTTACTCTTTAACCTCATTTCCTTTCCTAAGTATGAGCTCAGGGGTGAGGAATGTGCATGTCGGCTTCTCAGAGCTATGTATTTGAAATTGGTCCCCAATATGTGACTACTCTTTGGTGTGTTTGTGTACTTAAGTCCTTATGAACTAAAACATAATTAAACTATTTCCTTTCTCGCTCTCCTCCCTCCTACCCCTCCCACGTCTGTTCCCCATTGTACTCTTTTCTTATTCTTCTCTAATACATTAAATACAAAAAACCTAGTACCGTTCCCTCCATTCTTCCCAGTACCTCCCCCATCCCAGATCCACTCCTCTTCCATTTCCCTTCAAAAAAGAGCAGATCTTCCAGGGATATCAACTAGGCATGGCCTAAGAAGTTATAATAAAACTAGGCACAAACCCTCATATCAGGGATGAACAAGGCAACTTAGTAGGAGGAAAGGAATCCCAAGAGAAGGCCAAAGAGACAAACCCCACGCTCACTGCCAGCAGTCCCAAGGAACGCCAAGCTACCCAACCATAATGTGTCTGCAGAGGACCTAACTCAGACCCATACAGGTTCTGTGACTCGATTCAGTCTCTGTAAGGCCCTATGAGCTCTGCTTAGTTGATTAAGTGGGGCCTGTTCTCATGGTGTCCTGAACCCTTTGGCTCCTGCAGTTCTTCCTTTCCCTCTTCCATCGGCTCTGCCTGGTGATTGGCTATGAATCTCTGCCTGGTAATTGGCTATGAATCTCTCTACATCACTCCCATCAGTTTACACCTCTCTGATGGCAGCTGGTCTAGGCACTAATCTATGAGTATAGAAGAATATCATTAGGAATCACTACATTGATTTATTTTTTTTTTTTTTGCCAGTTGTGTTTGGTTCTATCCTAGGTATCTGGGCTGTCCAACGTCTAGTTCCTGGGCATCCAGGGAGTGCCAGGCATGGACTCCTTCATGCGGCATGGACCTCAAGTTAGACCAGTCATTAGTTGGTCACTTAATTACTCCTTTAATAGGGAAATCTTACTGAAAAGCAACTCTTTTCCTTGTGTTTTTATTAAGTATTTGGGAATTTCATATAATATTTTTGATCATATTCCCTGCCTTCCTTACTTCTAGATCAAACCCTTCCCTACTTACACAACTTCGTGTCCTCTGTTTTTGCTGCTGTTGTTTACCCATCGAGTTACTGGATGCTGCCCCTATACTCTTGTGCATGTGGACTATGGGATGTAGTCAGCCCACAGGGGACAACATCTTAAAGAAAGCTGATTCCCATCCACAGAATCAATTAGTTGCCAATAATTCACTGACTAGGAGTGGAACTTCACACATTTCTAAGTCTCTTATTCTATACTTGACCGATTGTGTGTCTCTGCATTAATCACTATCTCTTGAAAAAGGAGATACCTATAATGAGCCAAAATATCTACTAATTTATGGTATAACAATAAGTCATTAGCATTCACCTTAATACTGTGTTAATTTTAACGGGGAAAAAAAACCTTAATTTATAAGTCGGGCATGAAAATAAACAGAAAATTTTCAAAAGATAAAATACAAATAGCTGAAATTAGTCTTTAAAAAGGTCAAGAACTTCGTCTCTGAGGGAAATACAAATAAAAACTGCTTTAAGATTTGCTCTTATTCCAAGTAGAATGGCTAAGATTAAAAAAAAAAAAAGTGATGACAAATACTGGGGCAGATGTGAGGAAAGAGAACGTTATTCACAGCTAGTGGGAGTGCAAATTGGTGCAGCCACTATGGAAATCAGTGTGCAGGTTTCAAAAAAAGATGCTAGAAAAAGCTGCACCACATGATCCAGCTACACCACTCTGGGCATCTACCCAAAGGACTCACATCTTATATAGAAATGTCTGCCCATCAATCTTCATTGCTATTCAATTTATAGCAGGAATCTGGGAATAACCTAGATGTCCATCGACTGATGAATGAAAAATTAAAACGTGGTCAATTTGTACAATGGGCTATTTATTATTCAGCTCTTCAGAAAATTCACAAGTAAACAAATAGGGGTGAAAACAATCTTTCTGGATGTGGTAAGCCATACCCAGAAAGACAAACATCTCATGTTTTCTCTTATTTGTGGATATTAGTTTTAAAACTTCAGATATCAGTGTTACATTTAGAATATTTGTAGAGTTCAAGAAATTAGTAATGGGCCTTGAGGTGATATATATCAAGGTTGAGGAGATAGAATTTAGTGGCTACCTCTTTTTAAATTGTTGGCCAGTGAAGTTCCATAGACTTTTAACATTATAAGATGTTGCCAGTGTTCTTGGCTGTTCTAAAGATGGTAAGACCATATTGCTGAACACGTGTAGTTGAGTTCTAGACCATGAAGAAATTAAGGTGATACTTACTTGGACACACCACCCTAGTGGCTAGATTTCATAGTGCTAGAAAGTGCTATGGAAGCTACTGGAGGAGAAAACTAATATCTTACTCAGCTGTGAAGCCCGTGAGTTACAACAGCCAGTCTGGTAAAATATACCCATCGAAGTGGTACAAAAGCCAGGGTCATCACCGAACATCTTGTGCTTGGGTCAAAACCTGTTCCACTAACAGAATCACGTAAGTAGTACAAGTATCTTGTATTCTTCACAAAATCCCATACATGGCACAAGAAACTGTGACTAGATGAATCATAGGTTCTAGACAATAACTTACCAATACTATTCTGTTAAATGCATAAAATATAAAAGCTGTTCTTAAAAAAACACATGCTATAATCAAAGAATATCGTACATATCCACAAAATTCACAAAGAATGAATAAAAACAATAAAAGAGTTGCTCCCTCCTTTTTAAAAGAGTGATTACTCACACAATTATCTAAGAAAATTCTACTAAAAATTTCTCTTCTTCATTTTTAGTCTTTTTGATGTCTTGTGAATCCTAGTTGGTTTTAATAAAAACCCAAAGCCAGATATCAGGGTAAATGCTTAGAGATCAGAGAAGCAGAGGAATAAGCCACTAGAGAAACTTCTCACCATTACTGACTCCTCAGACTGAAGGGGGTAAATTCTGTCTCCATGAATCCTCAGACTGAATACCTCTGAGTCCTCAGCCAACAGGGAAGGGAAGCACAGGGTAAATGCCTATCTCTTCAGGCCTTATATTCCTTTCTCTGCCCAGCCATATCACTATCTGTCTCAACCTTTCTAGTGCTGGGATTAAATGTGTATGACCTCAAGTGCTATAATTAAAGGTGTGTGCTACCACTGCCTGGTTCTGTTTCTCTTTTAGACTGGATTAATTTGTGTAGTTCAGTATGACCTTGAACCTACAGAGATCCAGACAGATTTCTGCCTCTGCCTCTGCTCCTGGAGTGCTAGGATTAAAAGTGTGTACCACCACTGCCTGACCTCTATGACTAACTCTGTGGCTGCCTCTGTCCTCTGATCTTCAAGCAAGCTTTATTTGTTTAGAACACACAATATATCACCACAATTTAATACAGTTATAAATTATATGTTTATAAATGAGTGTTCTTAATATTAACCAGCTATTATTTTTTAAGTGACAAGATGCTGTTTAGCACATGAAGCAGAATATTACTTAGAAATATAATAACAGGGTTATCAAAAGTTTATTATGCTCTCGAGCATATGTATGCAAGATGCACTTTAGAGAATGTTATTGTTATTGTCTAGTGACCTGATATATTAACAAATTACCACAAAATCTTGTGATTAAACAGAGTAGATTTTATTTAGGAATTATTATTTATATATACATATCTATGTAACAGCAGGCAACGAAAAACAGAGCATGAATTTGAAAGAGGAAGAAGGGGTATGTGTAAGAGCTGAAGGCAAAACTGGAAGGGGAAAATAATGTAATTATATTATATTACTAATTATTATATTAAATTATATTATACTCTCAAAGTAAAATAATTAAAATAGAGAGACGACTTTATGTTATTCCAAAATATTGTAGGTCAAGAGTTCAGTCAATTCTTGGTTGGGTGATTTCTTTATCCTGTATTCATTGATAAAGGGCTTTGATGGGAAGCAAAGGGAAGATGCATTGCCTGGTAGGAAAGCCTAGAACTTGGTAGGCTGAGGAGGGAAGATTGTAAGTTTTAGGCCAGACAGGCAGTCTTATCCCATCCAGCAGTCATAGTAGGGGTAGTAGTAAATTAAAAAGTAGACTGCCTGGAATATCCCAGTAAGCCATACCTCCACATATGAAGATTGCTGAGAATGACTAGAATCCTAAGCTCAGTTTCGACTGTTGCCTTGACAGCCTACACCTGTCCAATGTATATAATATCCTGGAAGTAGATGGACTCAGTATTCTATAAACATATTTTAGGAGGTAAGCTACTAATTTCTTAAGGTCTGAATTCAGAAAGAAATGAAGCACAAATCCTGGCACAGTCATGGTATAATCATAGAAGAATAGGACAATGATCCTGGGCACTCTGAGAAGATAAACAAAATCCTACAGCCATGATTAATGTAACATCCCCCACTGCATGGATAACTAACAAGGAATAACTGTGAATATTGTGCTATTAGCCATATGACTCGTTATACACCTCAGCTAAAAACTAAAAAGGTAATACATAGTAATTTTATGGAGTCATTGTAATCCACTTACTTCCTATATATTAATACAAATATATGCAAAGCGGTGAGCACGTTTTCATATTATTTGCTGTATTTATTTTATTTTATTTTGTGTGTTTGTGTACCTGAATAGATTTATGTGTGCTATCGCACAAATTCTGCTTGGTCTTATATTTAAAAAACCCACAGCCAGACATTGGGGGAAAGCTCACAGATTAAAGAGACAGAGAAACAAACCACAGCGGCTTCTCACCTACCCACTCTTCGCAAATCCTCAGACTGAATGCCTCTGAATCCTCAGCCAAAAGAGCCAGGGCTCCAGGCAAGGCTGAACTCCTGCCTTCTCCTTCCCAGTTCAGCAATTTCACTCCTCCTTCAGCTTTCCTAGTATAAGAATGAAAGGTGTGTGTCATCACCACCTGGCCCTGTTTGGCCTAGAATTCATAGAGATCTAAAGGATCTCTGCCTCCCAAGTGCTGAGATTAAAGACATGGCTCACCACTCCTTGACTTTCATGGATAAATCTGTGGGTGACTCTGTCCTCTGATTTTTTTAGGAAAACTTTATTGGATATACAGTATGTCACCACAGTGCACTATGTTTATGCAGTGCCTACAGAGGTCAAAAGAGAGTGCTGGACCCCGAGTTACTGATGATTGTGTCATTGTTTGCTGCTGTGAACCAAACCCAGATATTCTATTCTTAATTGTAACTTCTGAGCCATCTCTCAAGCTCCTACTGTAGTGTTTTGGTTTTTTTTTTTTTTTTTTGAAGTTATATTGGCAGATAAGAGTTGAAATTATAGCATATATTAGCTAGGAGTGAGAAGCCTCTTGAAAAAAAAATAGAAATCATTCATCAGCCAACATAATGACAAAATGTAGTGTGCCCCATAACCTGTTTAATTTTATTTTGTTCTGTTTTGTTTTTCTTTTGGGATTTTGAGGGGTTTTGTTTGCTTGTTTGTTTAGTTGGTTGGTTGGTTGGTTGGTTGGTTGGTTGGTTGGTTGGTTGGTTGGTTGGTTGGTTGATTGGTTGGTTGATTGGTTGGTTCGTTGGTTGGTTCATTGGTTGGTTCATTGGTTGGTTGGTTGGTTGGTTCGTTGGTTCATTGGTTGGTTCATTGGTTGGTTGGTTGGTTGGTTGGTTGGTTGGTTGGTTGGTTGGTTGGTTCGTTGGTTGATTGGTTGGTTGATTAGTTGGTTTGTTGGTTGGTTGATTGGTTGGTTGGTTGGTTGGTTCATTGGTTGGTTTGTTGGTTGGTTGGTCCGTTGGTTCGTTGGTTGGTTCATTGGTTGGTTGGTTTGTTGGTTTGTTGATTTGGTTTGGGTCATGGTTTGTTTGTTGTTTTGTTTTTTAATATAAAAATCTTACTTTTTCACCCAGGCTTAGTTTGAACATAGTGCAGGCTACTTGCCCCAGTGTCCTATGTGTTGAGATTATAATCATGAACCATCATGCCTCGAAAAATTTTGCTGTTGTTGTTGTTATCGTGTTTTTATTTTTTAATTTTAACTAGGAAGTTGTTTTTCCAAAATTCCTATAATATTGAAAAATTGTGACTCACTTCTTTCTGATATTCTCACTGAAGTTACCCCTGCTATTACCAGATTACTGTAATCAGGTAGAATATTGTGTCATATTTGTCTGAATAAATGGATAGCTGATTTCAATTAAATAGCTCATGTCTCTCCTTCTAAAGAACCAGGTATACAAATGTCTTCATTACATTTTATTATTTTCTCTCTCAAGATACCCTAAATAGAATACTGAAGGTTTTCCTTTCATTTTACATTAAATGTGCAGTACTGTTTTAGCAGGATAATTAAGTAAAAATACCAAGATACCAAAGTAAGGAATATTAAAATATACAATCTATCAAACAAGATACATGTTTATTTCTCATTATTGATGCCCTGAAGTATAAGGTAGATCTTTTTCACAATGCAATTTAGAGATTTTGGCTACCTGAGATCCTATGACAGTCTTGAGATATGATTTTGAAAAGTTCTCTGAAATACCCCAATTTCTATGCCATGAGAAAGAAATCTTAATATCAAGAACAGAATGAGCAATTCTGCAGCTTTAACAGGATGCCAAGAAAACGAATATAAAATTTCCACCTGTCTGATTTGCATAGTCAAAGCTAGCTGCAAGGGAATCTTAGAGGTCAGTTTTTGGGCAAGCATTTATGTGACTGAGAAGGTATTTAAAGAACAGAAGAATACGTATGGGAGAGTTGCTTATATGCTGCATTGTTGCTTAATCAAATTAGCCCTGTTTTAATAACTGCTGTACAATGGTGACTACCAGTTGTGTCATTCCCCTGTCATTTTTCTACACACAACAGGATGCACTGCCAACATGTGCCTCCCATCCCACTAATGAAAGATCTTCTCTAATAAAATGACTTGTCATTTATTGGTCAGAGATGTCTCGGTACATATTTTTCTGATTTTTAAATGTTCCTTAGCCCAATATTTAGCAAATTATACTATAAAACATGTAGCTATTTTGTTTTTTTAATTTAAAACTATCAACTAGACAAAACTATTGCCTTTGGTACAAAGTAAACTCTAGAGCTGACCCACCTTAGAACTTCTTGCCCTTTTAGGGGAGGGGATGGGTGGATGGGGAGGGGCAAGGTTGAAGGCTGACTGAGAGGGGTTGGGTGGAAAGAAGGGAGGAGTACCAGGGGATACATTGATAAAAATGACATTTTTAAATTTAAAAAAAGAATAATATTTGTGGAATAATTAAAACAGCAAGAGTAAACCTCTTAGTTTCTTCGTAAAATATGAAATGTTCTATCAGATTGGAGAAATCTGACAAGGTTCTATTGTCTAACCAATATGTTTGTTTTTGTGAGGACTATACAATGGAGATAGTATCCTGTTGCAATTTTATAGCTTCTGTCAAGGTGTTCTTGTTATTTCTCAATGCCCTACTTCACAAAACAGAAAATAAATATAGAATTTTGTAGTAGATGGAATTATTTGGATCCAATCCACTCTAGGACACCACTAGTGTCTAAAACATCTTTGTGATCATTTTGCTCATATAGAGAAGAGGTTATGGAGTCTTTAAGCCATCTAGACAGATAAAAGGAGTATTGAGAGTTTTGCTTTGGCTTAAAGCTTTGTAGGTCCGAATGTACACATGTGTACACTTTTTTACATTTATTTATTCAGTGTGTGTGTGTGGGGGGGGGGGACTTGCCACAGCACATGTGCAGATGTCAGGAAAGCCTTAAGGACTTGGTTCTCCTTCTAACATGCAGTATCGGAGACTGAATTCATGTCGTCAGGCTTGGAAGTAAGTACCCCAGAATACTGAACTATCTCACTAAGGTGATCATCTCTTTTATAAGCCTTGTTCAGGAGGAGTAATCAATCCCACTCTTTTGTATTAATCAGTTGAATTCTTCTCATTGTAAGGTCTTTCTGATAGAAGGAATATCTCAGCGTGTCAGATTCATTTATAAAGTCTCTGCATAAGATAGGAAATGAATCTATTTCAGCTGGCTTTCTTTTAATACCCATTATGCTTGTGGCATTGTTAATCATTTTTGTGTAGTTCTTTCTGGTTACTATGTGGTTTCCATTATGATAATACATTACAACTTATGTTATGGAGATATGGATAATGAGTTTTTAATTCCTTGGTTTATTTGTTTGCTGACATTGTATTTTAATGACAATATCTTTTCCTCCAATTTCCTCCTTCTAAACCCTCTTCTCTATTCTCTTTCATCTTTTTTTATTAATGTCATTGTGTTTATAACCTGCTGAGACCATATAATGTCTCTTTTATGTATGTTTTCATGGCTGAGCCCAGTTCAATGAACACATCTACAAAACACTCCAATGCCTACAGCTTGGAAAACACCGAAAGAGGGAGTGGAAAGAGCGTAAGATCTAGAAGATGTGAACTTTGCTGTAAGATTATGTCTTCTAGTAACACTAGAAGCTACACCTATAACATCTCACTGACATCTGAACATCAGCTGAAGAAGAAAGACATTAATGAACATGTCAACCTGCTTGGGGAAAAGTTTCCAAGGCCACAATCTTACACAAAGAATACAAGGCAACTGAGTAAAGCTGGGAACAGGAGAGATGGCCCTCCCCAAGAAAGAGCACATCAGTTGTTTTTCCAGTGCCAAAGGGTTTGGAATCCTTAAACAACTAGACAGTGAAAGCCAGTACACAAAAAAGTTAGGTCTATTTAACAATAAACTAAATGCTCTTTTTATTCAGAAAGTTCATGTCTTCTACTGAAGGAATATATTTTTGAGTTAACCTTCTCAACAGTCATGTGAGCTCTTTCCCCATCTTTACTTGAGAGCTAAGGAAAGGCTGATAGATATGGGCTCCAAAATATAACTCTGTCTTGCATTTTCAAAAGAAGGACAATCCTACTGATTTTCATATTTTGTAATTCTAATGCTGTAGCATAATAGAACTTTTCCACTTAACAGATGCCTAAGCTCCGCCATTTTTAGCAACTTACCAAATTAAATGGTAAGTAATAAGGTAGAAAGAAAAATGTATTTGGGGATTTTTCAAAAGATTTGAACGTCAAGGTATATTGTTACGTATAAAAAGGATAGGAAAGTGGAAAAGCTGGTTACTTAACCCTTCCAGAAACTGCATAGTAAGTGCATTTCAGACACAGTTTTAAGATTCAGAAATTATAAATTATTATTCTGGCAATATTTCTTTCCTCAAGGTTATCTTATCAGGGCCAAGAAGCTGCCAGCTGCAGTGAGAGTATTCACAGAAACATAAAGCTTTTAGAATAAAATCAAGCTAGTGTGAAATGAAGCCTTGCTGCCCCAGCCAGGGAAGAGTTAGGCATTGCAGTGTTTTATCTTTAGCAATGTATATTTAAAGGCGAATGGTCTCCTGTAAAATATGATGGAGTCTGTCTGTCTCCTCAACTATTTCATAATTTTATTATCAACTTTCCTGAGAATTCTTTCTGTGTGTTACTTCTGAAAGCCTCCACAATGCCTAATAGTCACCAGTACTGCAACCTCATACTTGCTTCTTATTCCTTGGCTTACTAAACATAATGCAGAGACCATACTTTAAACAACAATGAAGTTGTACAGAAGTCCTGTGTCTGTCACCATCCAGCTGAGTGACCTTAAGGCAAATGATTTCACTCTAATAATAGGCTGTTTCCTCTTTCCTATCAGGCCAATGATATTTTCTAGCAATGCTATCATGGAGGAAACCTAACATGTGAATTAGGCTAATGCTCACAGGTTTTCCCTCCAGTCTCATGAATCAGATTTCCGTTAGCTCAACTCAGTATAAACTTTTGCTTGTGCAGAGTTTAGTGTATGTGCTGCTAGTTAACTGGTAGGTTTCTTCCATGCAGCAATGTAGAGACCTGGGCTTCTTTTGCTTTGACACTTTGTTATGTCAAGTCCCCTACTTCTTCTTCTACAACCGATCAGTACAAAGTTCTGCTATGGAAGTGAATCGTATCATTTTTTGATACAAACACATTCATGGCAATATTTGAATTCAATGAGAGCTAGAAATAATGAGATAACAGTCCCTATGATGTGTTTCATGTTACAAAACACATCATAGAACATACATTTCACATGGAAATGAACATAAAATGTATGTAGTTTATAAAATTCATTTTTAGGTACCTTCTTGATAGTATCATCATTCTACACAATCACTCCCATAATTACCATCGGGCATCATGATTGGCAACATGTTATCTTAGAAAAGACCAAACAGTGGCCATAGTTAGAAATTCAATTCCGTTATTTCCCAATTCATTGGTTTTATCACTGCCAATATTTTCTGAGTTCCCCAAATCATAGTAGTTTCCCCTTTTACCTGAACTTATAGTTATGTACTATATGTCATAGTCATAAAATATTACAAGGAAAAATCTAGAAATAGGTAGTTCATAAGTTTTGAACTATTAAACTGAACTTTTGAATATCATGATGATGGAATCTCATACACAATTCCGCTTCATTCCCACCTGGTTGAGAGGCATCCCTTTGCATAATGCTGTGTATATGCTACTCTCCTACCCACTAGTCAACATCCATTTCACTTATCAGATTAACTGACAGTACTGCAGTATTTGTGTTCAAATGATTCTATTTTATTATTAATGTTCCCAAAATACAAGACCACCATCTTGTCAGTTCAGATATGCCAGAGAGAAGCCATGGTGTTTTCTTTAGTTAAAAAGGTGGAAATAAAATAAAAAAGGAAAGTAATCACAAGTTGAAGGCACTCAAGTCTATGATAAGAACAACCCTTCTCTTTAAAAAATCGTGAAGGGAAGAAAAAAAAATCACTGAAGAGTTTTCTAATGTGCCCCAAGCTGCACAAAACACAGTCATTATTTGTAGCAAATGTGTTTTATGTTGGTAGAGGGGAGACTTAGAATCAGAGTCTCATGTACTAACCATGGTTTCAGACATCCACTGGATTTGACCCTTAGCATAGTCTCTTTAGGGTTTCCCTAAATTCTTCCAGGCTCTGGACAATGGGAAACCCTGGAAGAGAGAATGTTCCTCACCAATGCCACAAAGGAAGCTGTTTCTTCTCACTATAATTCTTGAATTGCTTTGTGACTTTTTGTATTGCTTAATCATAATGATCATGCAAGAGTTCCCTCTTATTCTCAAGGGTTAAGGTCTAAGGCTCCCAGTGTATATCTAAAACTCTGAGCAGTAAGGAAGCTTCCATTTAGAACTGCCACACAACATTAATCCTGCTGATATGGGGTCCATGACTGAAGAATTTCACTCTAGTGACCTGACTTCCTGTTCCATCTTTGTCCTTATCTTTCTCTGGCCTTTTGCTAGTGAATTTCTCATACCCCTTACTATCTCCCAGTCCTACCTGGTACAGACAGGCTTTGTGTCTGTCATTGCTATTAATGGTTCATATGGAGCTCTTCACCCAGATTCTCCCACCATTTGATTCCTACTGCCTTGAATTATTTCCCTGTGGTAAGTAGTTTCTGGCCTGGCTTAGCTCCAAGATCTGGACCCACAATCCCAAATAATCGCACAAAGTCTTTTATTAATTACAAGCTGTTTGTCCTATGGCTCAGGCATATTACTTGCTAAGTCTTACTCTTAAACTAACCCATGATTAGCCAACTTCCTTATTACCTTTTATCAGAGCATCATTTTTATATTCTTTCCTCTGTGTCTACTTGGCATTTTTTTTTCTGTTCTTCCTCTTCCCAGAATTGCCTTAGTCTTGTAGCCCCACCCATACTTCCTGCCTCTCTTCTGACCAATCAGTGTTTTATTAAATCAATAGGAGGGACAAATATATACAATGTACAAAAGCAAAATCCCACAGTGTTTTCCCAAATTAATGCCTTAGAAATATTATTTCTTCTCAGTATACAATTTAAATTTTCTACTACATTCTACATTGCCCATTAATAACACTAAGTATACCCTTTTCTGTTTTTATTTTCTTTTTTCCAGGTGTTATCACCTTCTGATGCATTAAAGCATTAGAAGAGAGAAACTTATTTATTATTTCCCTCCTTACTGGAAAAAGGGGGCCATTTTTTTTTTTAATTTACCAAATATATTTGTTTCACCATATTTGTCTTCAGTACCTTGGAGAGTGCTCAGAATTGCGTTAGGACAGAATAAACAGTCTTTGGAAGAAAAGATGAGCCTTTACTCCTTTGGTTACCTTTGTCCTCCTGCTGCAACATTATTCCAGGTTCTTCTGCAGTTCGAGAGCCTTGGAAGATAGGCTTTAAGTGAAAACCTGAAAAGTTAAATGAAAATTTTACAACAGAAATGGGATAAAAGAGTGGAAGGGAGGTAGAGTCAGGCCCATCCTACTCCTTCCCTTTCAGTCACCTTACCATGGTGAGAGACAGACAGAAAGAGTGGGGTCAGATGACAATGCTACCCTTCAACATGTAGGAATTTCATTTTGCAGATGACACATCAGAACTACACTTCCTGTTTTCCCAGATAAATGGATACACAATGATCAAGTCCAATAGCTTTTTTTTTTTAAGGCTGAAGTTCTTTGCCTAAGCTTGTGTTAAAACTTTGTAGTATTTAACTAAAGAGGTTCCTTTCTTTATATTCATAGAAGTAAAATCCATTCTTATTTTGTCTAATCTGAAACAACTTTCTTTTGCAGAATGACCTATTTTTTAAATGTATAGAATCAGAGGTTTTAGGGGTGGGCAGCTTGCCAACCTTGCCATAACTTCAAGTGAGTACTCAATGCTATGAAGTCTTTCAAAAACTGGTAGCAGTTCTAACTTATTTTTGGAAATATCACAGTATCGTTGACATTGTCCCTATGGGGCCTTTTTCTCACCAGGAGGTGAAACAAGCACATGACCTACAGTAGGAAAGAAAGCTAAATTAGGCCAACATTTCTATGACCTCTCTGACTAATTTAAAAAAATAAAATCAAAAATGAGGTCATAAAAGGTTCTTTATCTCATGTAAAATTCTTACATATCCTTCAGAGAAACCAAAGGAAGGTAAGCAACGTTGTCAAAGTATCTAAGTGGGACATGTAAAGTTATATATTTTATAGCTATTTGTTCATATTTACACACTCACAGCACACACATACACACACGCACACATTCCTATATCCAATTACATGGAAAGTAGGAGAGTGACCTGATGAGTTCTACTCTCTATCCCATAGTTTCTGTTGCAACAACTTTTAAAATATGTACACTCAGTGTGCGTTTGGAGAACTTTTTCCATTTTTTTGATCGTGTCTCTTCCATCCTTGTCTTTTGAGGGGAGTTCAGGGCATCTTAATGTGTGAGTTACAGAAACCTTAGCATTATGCTTCCTATATTTTAGGTAAGAGTCAATTGTGCCCAATCTTTTAAAAGTAACTTATAACTTAAAAGCCATGTTTAGCAATGTTATATTGGTATCTTGAAGTCAGCAAGAATATTTGCACCCTAGAAATTGCCAAATGTTACAAGGGAGATATATTTGCCTTCTTCCCAGAACCAGCTGTTAAGCATTCACTTGCAAGTGTATGTTATTGATTGTGATATATTGCAACCATAGTCCTGAAAGCCTTAGTTTATATAATTTTTTTCTGCCCTTCCATTTATGAAGTTCACTCATTTATTTATCCTCTGAATCTGGAGTCTTATGAGATTCAGGATTTGCATTTTTTAAGATTATCATGTGAGCCAATGACTGTTTAGGATATTATATTCTACTACTGTGACTTATTGTAAAAACATCTTCAGAATAAAGTTCTCCTTTTCATATTCTTCAGGAAATAGATGGGAGATATCTAGACATTAGTGTCAATAAAGTAGATGGCAAAGAAATACAGAGAGCCTAAAGCTATTCAAACAATGGTTCAAGATGGCAGTGCACTCCATTCTCCATTCAGCCAGCATTACTTCCACTACACTGTCTGCCTATTTCACAAAGTCCTTCTGTCTCTTGGATTTTTGTCATTGGTGTTTCTCATGTTTTTCAAGGCCTTCACTCTCTTATGTATAAAGGCTGAATATAACATTTTCTTCTTAAACATATCACATATTGACACAATTAGATTTTCCTTGAACACATCCATTATGCTGTCCAATAGAAATTTCAATTACATACCATATTCTTATTATTAATATTTTAAACATAAAAAATATATCATTAATTTTAATTATACATTTTATTTCATCCATAATTCTATAATTTTAGTATATAGCCAACATATAAATCAATCATATGCACAAAAATAAAAAGTGTGTCCATACCCACTTTACTCTTAATTTCAAAGACAAAAAACAAGAAAAGTATACCTCAGTAGTAAATGAATAAACAAACTTTTGTTTGCTACATCCATACCATAAGATACTACGCACTAATAAAAGGAAGCCTAATTGTAGGAATAGTTCTCAAGGCCTTAACTTGGAAAAATAGCCAATCTCAAATGGCCATGTATTATACATGTATGACAGTTTCAAAGTAAACATGTATAGAGGTAGAAAAGACATCCCAGTTTGCCAGGGTTGGGGATAATGGAGGCCATAGGAGTGACAGAGAGGAAGCACAAGAGGGATCTTTGCTGAGAACCTCTGCCTCTTGAGTATGCTGATGTTTAAACAAACCTACATATAGCATAATGTGGTATAGCTCTCTACACAGATTAAGATAGTATATTCCAATCATGTAGAACACAATAAGCATATCTCGACCAAATACGCATATATTTATTTTCTTGAGTTGTCAGAGATTCACAACAAGTTCCAAATCACAGTATAGGGACTTCCAGTGGACCTTTCATCTCTGTAATACTTTATTTTTTCCTTATAGTAATATCTGATAATTAGCAAATGGTAATTCTATGACAGGCAGTGTTTCGTGGATTTAACAACAATTGATTTGTTAAATATTTTAACAATCTTTTTATATAGATACTATTAGCTTCAAATTATTGATAAGATTGTAAGAATGTGAATCATTAAATTGTCTTTGTAAGTTGCAGAGCTTGGCTTTGAACCCACAAAACTGGTTTTTGGTTTCCATGTGCTTGCATATCTTTGTCCCATTTACTCTCTATAGTCTCACTCACCAACTCACCTCTGCTTAGTCTGCAGAATTTGGTACATTTTAAGTTATCAATAAGCATGTGTAAAGAAGTAGGTAAAACATATGAGGAGTACTTTAAGGAACTAGGTTTGGTCTTCTCTGTCCCTGACAAGCTTTATGTTTAAGCAAGTTCTGAAAATCAGAGATTCCAGTGCATGCCTGTCCATTGCTGCTCACTCCACCCTGTGGACTTCCACCCTCTTAAAACATTAAAGGATGAAAAGCTGTAGTTAAAATAGATTTGGAGACAACACAATGAACAGTAAGTTGACAATAATCAATAATAAGACGCCATATTATTAGCACTCAGGAGACAGGAAAGTTCAAGTCCAACCTGCGCTACATAGCAAGACTCCTTCACAAAGACAATACTAAACTTTTTAAGCTCACTATGTATCCCAAAATAACTAACATCAAATTTTAAACTTTTCTTCATTAAAAAATCAGATAAATATAGAAAAAAGAATATTATAAGTAGCCTGGTGTGTCTCTGTCAAATTGTATATACAAATATATGTATATTTAAAGATATCACATTATCTTGCATAAATGTGCATTATGATTTGCCAATCAAAATTAACATTTAAAAAATTAAAACCCAATCTAATTAAAGTACTGGTTGGCTTTAAAAAAATATCAAGTATTTTGCCATAATGAATATTGACTAAATATTTATTGATCACCTGCCATGTACCAGGTCCAGATAAGGTGGAATCAACTAAACAGATTAATAGCTTGTCTGTGAAGAACCTCTTTACTTTCTGTCAGAAAGAAAAATCATCTAAGCTTCCTGAAAATCAGTTTTCTAACATTAGAAAAACAATGACCCAGGTGATATGATGGACTGATTTGTATCATACCCAAATTCATAATTAAGAATCTCTAGCCACAGAAAGCTCAAAATGGGACTGTATTTGAGTGACCACATCTACAAAAGATACTCAACTTTAAATGAAGTCATTATTATTGGTCATAATCCAAAATTCCCAAGGAAACTAGGACACTAGCATGTCCAGAGGGAAATCTTGGGCCAGAGCAGGAGAAGGCCAGCCATCTACACAAGGAAAAGAGGCCTTGGAAGAAATCAGTTCTGCTAACACTTTCATCTTAGATTCTCAGCTCCCTGATACCCATGAAGAGAAAATACTCTGTGTCAAGAACTCAGCCGGTGTGCTTTATGGTGGTGGCCCTAACAACCATTAAACACATTTCTTGTCTCACTGTTTCCATCTGCTCCAAAGGAAATGTTTGCACATGTAGAATGGTTGTGGCACCAGTTCCACTGAGATGTTGGGTTTTAGAAAAAAATAAAATTTAAATGTTAATAAAAGAATTCATAGACAGATATAGTTCCTTCCATTTTGTAAAATGCCATGGAGACTTTAATAAAGCAAGAACCAATGATATGTATATTGGTATGAGATAATAGCCTATATTTACTTGGTTTTGTTTTGCTTTGCCTTTTTAAATGGAATAGCCCAAATACTTAGGCAACACACACAAAGCAAACTCTACAAAGTGTACATAGTACAGTTACATTTATGTATGAAAATCCAGTTTGTCTTCAGAGATAGCAAAAATAAACAGAAAAAAAGTCCAGGCTGAAAGCGTGAAGGAACAGTACTTTGAGAATCTTAAAGCACTTTGCTCTGCATGCTTGTGTATTATTTATCCTATCCAAAGCCATCTTGGGTTACTTTGTAATTTGAAATAATGTTTCTACAGCACAATAATTATGCTAGTTGCTATAAAGCAATGGTTTGTAACCTGCAGATCACAACCCTTTTGGCAAACCTCTATCTTCAAAAGGTATTTCCATTGTGGCTCATAATAGTAGCAAAATAAAAGTTATGAAGTAGCAAAGTATAGTATGAGTTTCTGGTCCAGACTAGCCCCAAGGTCTGGACCTGAATGAAGCTGCTTAGCTCTACCTAGCCCTGAGATTTGTTCCAGCAGTCCCAAAGTCCCAAAGAAACCTATAAAAGCTTATATTAATTAACGTTGTTTGCCCTTGGCTCAGGTATATTGCTATCCAGCTCTTGCATCTTAACTCAACAAATTTCCATTAATCTGCCTTTCCATGTGGCCCTTGGCTTACCTGTGTTTCTTTACATGTGCATTCTTGGGCAGCTGGGTCTCATCTCTCTCTGTAACTCTGCCCTCCTCCTTAATATGCTCCAATTTCCCACCTACTTCTAAGATGCTTTGCCATAGGACAAAACAGTTTCTTTATTATCCAGTGGTATTTCACAGCATACAGAATGACATCTCACATCAGCGAGGAAAATAATTTTATAATTGGGGGTCACCACAACATGAGGAACTGTACAGAGTGGGGTGCAGCATTAGAAAGGTTGAGAACCACTGCTCTAGAGGAATGTAAGTGGTATTCTCAATTCAAAAGAGGTTTCTCTGAGGAAGTCACATTTGATCTAAAACCGGAAGTGCGGCTCCTTTGAGAGTGAAGATGGAATGGTAGGGACTGGGTGGGGGGTACAGCAACTGAAGGGATCAGAGACTTTAAGAAAATAAGGTGAGGAAGAGATGCTAAGTCTTCTGAACACAAGAAGGAGTTTCTACAGGTAGAAATGCACTGAAACATCAAGAGTTTGTTTTGTTCATAGGTCAATGAAAAACAAAAAGGTTTAGAGGAAATAGGCACAGATTTATATTTAAGAAAGACTTTGTCTCCTTGCATAGTGGAGTCATTATTTGGAAAGATACAAGTTTATTCAAAGAGAGGCTTAGGTAGATGGAATTGCTATATAACCTAGGCAAAGAGGGTAGCATAGGTTGTGGGGTGAGAGTGATGGGCATAGTGGGTAAAATAAACCCGCTGTAACCAGTAAATGCATTAGGTTACATTGTAAGTGGGAGTTGAGGTTGCTGAGATTGCTAACAAATCATAAAAGTAAGAGTTCTCTTGTAAGGATCATTGCAGTTGTTATTGCTGCTTATTACTTGCTGAAACCAAATAATAATTAGATTATCTCAGTAAGCCCAATATAATCACAAGGACCCCCAATATTATCAGAATTGGTCAGAATAAAGTAATGTGAAATACAGAAAACCATTAGAGAGGGATGTGATACTGCGTGTGTGATACTGCTGTCTTAAAATACAGAACGAAAACTCAAAATCCAAAGAAAACAAGTCACTTCTAAACGCTTGAAATGGAACAGAAATGGATTCATCCCTAAAAGTGCCCATGAAAAAACATTACATCACCAAAACCTTAATTTTTTACACAGAAAAATTTATTTCAAGCTTTTAACATCCAAAACTGTTAGCTTACAGAGCCTAAGATGAAAAGTTTGTGTTCAGGTGTTACATCAGAAAGAAAAGTCTAGTGCAGTCGAGGTTCTAAAAGTTGTGCAGATGTGGTGGGCATTTGGGAACAAGATTGACTGGAGTTGGAGATTATTGTGCACAGTGAGGAAGAAAGGACAGTCTGGGTGTGTCCCCAAAATTGGCCTCAGCAATTTGATGTGCAGCACATCAGGGGAGCTATATACAAAAAATGAGCAGATGGAGCTGGTGGGAAGACCAAGAGCTAAGTGTTGGAGATGCTGAGCACCAAAAATAGGAAGAAACCGAAAGAAAATCTGGAAGCACCCACCTGAAACTCAGAAGAAAGTTCTAGTTGTGACCTTTTGTAGAAAGAGGAAAGATACTCAGAGTAATGTCATGAAGAAATGACAGTTTTTAATTTTAACATTTAACTGACACTTCTAAAGACGTTTTGGATGTCTACTATATTGATACTACTTTGAAACACATGATAATCATATCTAAATGTTGTAGTATCACTGTGATGGTATGGAAATGATCAGAATGTAAATGAATTTTTTTTCAAAGTATGCCTTTTGTCAGTTTTGCATCTTGAAGAGTGAGAAAATGAGATGGATGAATTAAAGCCATGGAAGAAACTAAGTTAAACCAAAAAGGTCCTGTAATGTTGAAAACCTACATAATATAGAGTTGGACAAATTAATATGCTAAGTACAACTGTGAGTACACATTAGAGAATTAGGGGAAACTCAGAAAGCTTAAATGAGAAGAAATCTGCAAATAGGGTCAACATACAGCAACCAGAGCAAAATATCAAAAGATTCTTCTGAAGTAGAAAAAGACAAGTGAGGTATGAAGAGTCAGGTGTGAAGGCTGAGTTCACATTCAAAGAGTAAACTTTAAAACAGAAGTTGGATTCTCGAAGAAGGAAGTGTCTACAGCTATTGAAAGGGTGGGTTTCAGTGGATTAGGACTCAACTCTGAGAACTTGCAGCAAGAAAACCGGGAAGATCCCAATTGACTATATAGTTTGTGTAATAGAAATGGAAAAAAGATACAATAATAGCTATTTTCTCAGCCAGAATTTGAGCAGTTTCTATTTCTCTGTCATTAGAGATGTATTTAGCAAGCCTAACAACTTCCTACATCCTGTTCTACATACACTGAAGCTTAAAAAGAAAGGAAGGAAGGAAGGAGGGAGGGAGGGAAGGAGGGAGGGAGGGAGGGAGGGAGGGAGGGAGGGAGGGAGGGAGGGAAGGGAGGGAGGGAGGGAGGGAGGGAGGGAGGGAGGGAAGGAAGGAAGGAAGGAAGGAAGGAAGGAAGGAAGGAAGGAAGGAAGGAAGGAAGGAAGGAAGGAAAAGAAAGTATTACTAACATCCTAGACATTCTCCTTAGGAAAAAACTGCATTTTGAGATTATATAATAAACTCATCTCAATCTTTTTGCCACTAAATACCAAATACATAATTCATGTAATATTTTCCCTAAAAGTAGAATAGCAAAAATCTGAGTGTATATTTTCCTTGACTCTAATTCTATGATTAAACTATATCTGCAAGGAGGTATATAGTTTGTGCCTTCCCTTTTACCACACAATTTGGACTCAAGCATTTTTCTTCTACCAGTGGCAAGCCAAGCCATTAAGCCTACATTATCTGGACACAGGTAGGTATTTCTAAAGTACTTAAATACCCATCATTACATTTACCAAGTTCTTCGTGGTAGATATGAGACTAAGAAAAGAAATTTTCTGATGAGGAGGGTAATGAGAAATGATTATCTCTTAAGAATTACATTAGAGGTATCTCTTAAATTCTGTGGTCTTATTTCTTCTATGTCTCTAGTGTCTGTGGGGCTGGAATTTCCATTAGTTTTTTTGAAAACATCATAAAATGTTATATTTACCTACACCTCTTCTCAGATACACCTCCCTTCTCTATTCACTCATCTTTGTGACTTTTTTCTTCAATGACATTTCTCTTTTTTCAATGATCCTTGATCTTTGGGAGGAGATATGTCCCTTTTATGGCTGAGCATTCTCCAGTCACTTTTTCTCTGCATTTTGACAAACTGTAGATCTCTGTGTTAATTTCCATCTACTTTTAAAAGGAAGCTTTTATGGTGAAAGATAAGAGATGCATTAATTTGTGGATACAAAGATAAGTAAGTAGGAGTCAATTTTACATTATGTTTATTTAGCAGAAATATAGCAACATATTCTCCCCTAGGGCCTATGACTGTCTAGATGCAGGTTCTTGGCCTCAGTAATGGTGTCAGTTATGGTTTTTAACCTTGTAGGGCAGGTATTAATCCAAGCATTAAGTAATTGGTTACTCCCATGATGTTCATGACACTACTGTACAAGGGGCATATCTTGCCATGCTAATAATTAATATAGTTCCCTGAGTTCAAAGCTGGGTAAGGTTGATGACTGCATTTCTCCTCTGGTAGAATATATAATACCTTTCAGCACTTAAAAGGCTAAAAGTAGGTATGAAACCTCTAGATGAGTTTTTGTCATATTTCTCCATGTTCTATGACTCAAGTATATGGCATCTTCAGTAATAGGGTCTAAACATCAAATGAGGTACTGTAACCAAGAGTAATGACAAAAGCCTATGGTATTTAGAGGTATATGGGAATTCACTGACCACAGTTTCAAAAGAAGTAAGTCATATCTGACACTGGATACTTTATTTATTAGTCTGTAGTTTCTAGCAGGGGCATCACCACCATATTATAGGGTAATGTTATTCTTTATATATCTGTATATTAAAATTCTTCATGTTTCCTCTCACTTACGGATGTTAACTTTGAATCTTCATATATATATGCTTCATTTGGGAAACTTGTAGAGACTAGAAAATTAATAAGTGCCCATTGTGGGGGAAACTTTTGAGGAGATGTAAATTGCAGTGGTATAGAGGATTAACTGTAACTAATGAGACAGTGAGGGTTAGATTGGGTCAAGGATTAGAGGGTAAAAGAAGGAATAAGGGAAGAGATAATTAACATTAAAGACCTTTGGAAACACCATTAGACATTTTAATGTCTGCTATTGCCATTAGCTTCTCACTTTAGTCATAGGGCTTGAAGCCTCATCACTAATTAGTTGTCAGAGGCAGAGTTAAAAGTCAACTCTACTCATCCAATACTGTTAGAGATGCTGAAGGGGGCATGAATAATAGCTTAAGCTCTGCTCTCACCATCTTGTCTTGACTGAGCCTCATCTGCAATATGGCTCTTGTCAGATAACTTCTTCACTCCATGAAAGTCATAGATTCGAGCACTTATCTGAACAACTGTCTACTATTATGCTATTATTAGTACAGAATGTGTGTAGCATCAAGTTCATCATGTTAATGCCTCTTAGACACACTGTTCACAGAGATTTAGTACATTCACATTTTTGTACAGCCATCACTACCATAGTTATCTTACAATGCTACTGTAGGTTTGTCAGAAACCTACAAGTGATGAGTCCAGCTCAGATCTGATCTGTTTTCTGACTTTTTGATACCTGACACCAGACAACTGAGGTTATTATGCTGTTCCGGTTTTCAAGTACACATTTTAAAAAGTAGGCAAAGTGGTTTGCCCAGTGCTGCAGAATTGACAGGTGCTGAAGGATAGAGGTTCTGCTTAAAAGGTTCAGCTTTCAACCTCAATGTTACAATAAGTATTCAGTGAGTAATCCAAGGGGGTAATGGTGCTGCTTAATAAATTAGTTTTAACACTTGCATGTTTAGATAATTTCATGAAGAAAATGGTTTCATAAAATGACACCTTGATGTTTTTAACACATCAAGCTTTAAGCCTCACTCTAGGGTCAGGGATCAAGGTATTGAAGAACTGAAAATAGTTTAAAATAGTCATGGAATAATCTACACAAGAGAAGCAGATTTCTGAATGGATACTAGATGGGTTGTACTTATGTGAACATTCTCAAGTCTCCAAGATATTCAAGTCTTACAAGAATGCTACACCACTAGCAAGCTATGAATTCATTCACTGGTCCCAACAGGGAGACCAAGTTTACATTAAGTATTTCTCTAGGACAGCAGCTTTTGAAATCTGTGCATGACTACTCAGGACTATTTAGAGTGGTGCTAGGTAACCCTTTCTGCTTTATAGCCATGAAAGTTATTTTTTTCATGTACATCAACCCAAAGACTATATTTTTAAGTGATTTGAGGATAGTCTAGTGTGAATATTCTTAGTGTTAGCTTTTAAATGACTTTAAAATACCTCAGGAAAATAATACGTAGTTTGCAAATTATATGAAATATAACAACAACAGCTGACCAACTTCTGACAATTTATAGTTTGTTCTGGCTTACCATGGCATTTCTTTGGGTATTATAAATTTATTTTCCAAAGTTTTACATACACACACACACACACACACACACACAGTTAAATGACTAGAAGAGTTTCAGGGTATCCCATGATGCAATGCGCAGATCATTTGCATCTCAAACAGTAAACTGGACAAGACACAGAGTAGTGGTAGTGAAGTGTATACTTACTGGCAGTGAGAGTAAAGTAAGTGTAGCATACACTCACAGGCCCCAGCAAGCACAGGCTTCCAGAACCTCAGGTTCTTTATTGGGTTTTTTATGTGTCTAAGCAAAGAGAAGAGTCAATCCCCAGGGGCAACCATGGGGTGTATCCTTGTTCTGATAGACATATGGGCTGTCACACAATTTTGTATGATTTGCTTGTGCATAGGCAATATATTCTATAATTTCAGGCATACATAAATTCCATTATACACAAGCATGAAATGGTAGGCATGGAATTTTGTTTTCCTGATTGTCATCTTCAAGGACAGATTTGCCCACACCATGCTTCTGCCAAATATTCTTTAGATCAACCCTGTATGTCTCTCCTTACAACAAAAAGTGCTTGATAGAGAAATGTGGAGTGCTCAATTATATTGTCCTGTGGGGAAGAGACAGATACATTATTTCAAGGGGAACTACACCAGGTGACTGGAGTCAACCTACTACTTCTCTCCTCTCTCTCTCTCTCTCTCTCTCTCTCTCTCTCTCTCTCTCTCTCTCTCTCTCTCTCTCTCACACACACACACACACACACACACACACACGCATACACACAAAACACAACACATGCATCTATGCTATATTTTATTTAAATAAGGAGTAGCAATCTTAGGAGGTGTGGCCTTCTTAGAGTAGATATGGCCTTGTTGGAGGAAGTACATCACTATGGTGGAAGGCTTCGAGGTCTCATATGCTCAGTCTAGACCCAGTGTAGATACAGATCCCTTTTACTCTATGTGGATCAAAGAACAGAACTCTCAATGCCTTCTCTAGACCCATTTCTACCAGCACACAAACATGCTTCCCTCCATGACAATAATGGTCTAAACCTCTAAAACTTTTCTTTATAATAGTTGCTGTGATCATGGTTCCTCTTCACAATAATAAAAATTCTAACCAAGACAGTATTTTATATATATGTGTATATATATATACACACACAGACATATATATATATACATATATATATATATATATATATATATATATATATATATATATATATATATATATATATATATATATATATATATATACCTAATACTTTGGGTACCCTAAGTGGGGAGCTTCTGAAGCTGGAGGCAGTAGTACTATGCTGTGTCCCACCTATGACCTTGACAAGAGGACCCCAGAAACTTGCATAATCTTATCATTCCATTTTTAAAGATCACTATCCCTGTTTGCAAGGGTCTCTGGGTAGGACAGAGTGGTGCAGCTGCCAGAGAAGCTAAATGTAGGACAGTGATTCCTTACATTTTGGTTTTCAAAACATTGCTTTGAGGCTTTTAGTCATTAATTCAGCCTCTTTCTGAACTGAGCTCTTAGCATTAATTTTTGTTCTGTGAAAAAGAAGTAATAAAACAAGTCTTGAACTGCATGCCTTGGAAAGCCTATGTATAAGGTTGGTTCTAGGTTTGTATCTGAGGATTGGGTTTGATGAAATTGGTCACTGTGTGCGAAAATACTGTGATTTTCACTGAATCCTTACTTTTGTTCTGGAGACAAACTTTATTATAGACTAGGCAGAGGGTAGAGAAGTGAAAATATCAAATGCAATCCTCCATGTACCACCTGAAGCTTCCCTAATGTCCAGTATTTCACATGTACCATCACTGCCCGGTGTTATAGTAATTAATCATGTACTATGTGTGTGTACACTAAACAAGGGCCCTTGAAACTCAGTGCCTTGTTCCCTTGGGACTTGGCATGTGTACTTTTCCCCCTGCTGACTGCTTTTTTAATCCTTTCCCTGTGCTAAATTGTAGATATAGATGTTATTACCTACTAATCCATGAATCTTCTCATCAAGTCATCAAATATGGATGTCTTTTTAGAATTTCTGCCACAGGGTTACTGTGAACATTCTGTACCCAAAGCAGTCCTGGATACATCAGGAAGGTAGCAGCTACCATGATGGCTAATCTTGATTTTCAACTTGATGAGATTTGAATTGCCATGGAAACAAGCCTCTGGGCACATCTATAAGAGAATGTCTAGGCTGAGTTAATTGAGAGAGAAGTAGCCACCTTAAATATGACAGTGCCATTTTAAGAGTAAGGGTCCCACACTGAATAAAATAATAACCTGAGCACCAGTATTTAATTAACTTTCTCCTTGTTTTTTTGACTGTGAACACAAAATGAACAGTTTTTTGTAGCTGCTGTTGACATGACGTTCTGTGCTCTGAAACTTTGAGGAAAAAAAATCCTTCCTTAAAGTGCTTTGTTCAGGGTACTCTCTCACAGCAACAAGAACAGTAATGAGTACATCTACCAGGCATATTTTCATGTCCTTACTGACTATCTCTCTGTTGCCTGGTGCTAAGGAACACCGAGACACCATCTACATCTTTCCCCTGGATAAATACAGTAATAGACACTTTCGAGAAACTTTTACTATAAGTCTCTGAGTTTTAATTTCTGATCCAGTCAAATTAAATTTCACTTTATGATTTAGAACTTTTTTTTAAAATTTCCTTTTGCATCTCTTCTTCTGTAACTACTGTTATTGCTGATGTGTTTTGTCTTTTCTTGATTTGTTTTGATGGTTGATTGGTGGGTTAATGAAAACCTTCTGAGGTCCAGTCCCAGATAGAATTTCTCTCAGTGCTTCCGGGGGAAAAAAAAAAAAAAAAAAAAAAATGTGCCTTTTCACCAGCAGTGGAGGATTCTACTAATCTTTTCTCTGGAATCAAACTTAGAGAAATTCCTTTTCAATATATCTTTATTGGCACAGCAATGACATGACACATGACAGGATGGTGATGGTATGGCAGTGCAACAATGAAGGCATTCGTCTCATATACCCCAACCAGGCCAGTTCCCTGACAAGGCCATTAGGTCTGGGGTTGCTAGGAGACTGAGTAAACCATGGAAGAGACCTTGCAGCTCTTTGACCTGCTAATGCACTTTTCCTAGGAGAGATTTCCTGAAGGCTTAGTTTGCTTTCCTAAACTTTCAAGATAGGATCTTGTGTTAAAGAATCCAGGTGCAGGGAGGCCTTAGAAAGCTTGCTTGGCTTAATTACCTCCGGAGAGCTCTCTTATAAGTAGGAGAGGTGACTTTATGACATGTGAGTGAGTTATCTCATCTGTAACTGACCTTGGAAGACAGAATTTTCAAATGAGTTACTACTGTTTACTAGCAAGGGTAATCATAGGGAGAGCAGATAGTAAGTCTGCTCTGGGCGGGGAGAAAAATAGACTGGAAGATTTTATCTGTGTCACTGTTTTCTCACCGGGATATGGATATATATATATATATCCATAAATTCCAAGAAAATAACAAAGAGAAGGGGCTGCCTTCATACACAGGAATCCTCTGTAGGAAGAGGTCAGCACCTGAAAGAACAATTAGCACCAAGACTCCTTGAGATCTTGCCTTTCCCTCCATCAGAAGCCCTTGGCCCTGATGGGTCAGCCTTGTGGTGCCAAAGTTCCTATTTCGTATTTCTGTGGCTTGCATCAGTGAGTATTGAAATATGATCTCACTATGTAGAACATTGTGTATTCAAGCCTGTGACACTCCCATCTTCCTGGGTGTTGAAACTTCAGGCATATGCTATCATGCACAACTGTTTCCTTTTAAAACTTAATCTTAGTAGTCATGTCAATTTCTGATTAATAACATTTAAATGAGAGCATATAGGACCACAGGATGCTGCAGATTTAAGTTAATTCAGCCAGAGGTTTGTTATTCAGCATTCCTAAGTACATTGTTAATTCATTTATATTTTCTTTTTATATGTGCTCACTTGAATGTAATAGTAGCCACTAGAAAATTCACAAATAAAAAGGAAATAGCAAGTTATTTCTGTTCTAGTTTTAAAAATATTTGTTCTAACATTTTCATTGCTTGTTCATGTATGAGTATATGCAAACAAACCCTTCCCAGATGATTTTTTCTTTTTGAAAATTGTGAAAGCAAAAGTCTGCTAAAATGTCAAATTGACTTAGCCAATGAATGACCAAATCATAATTTTGGATGTGTTTTATGTTCAGCAAATAAAGCCAAAAGGTGGTTTATAGAATCAAAAATTTGTAATTTTCTTCAACAGAAAATGCTCTAAGCAGTCAACTGCCCAGGTCATGGCATTACAATTAAGATTCTTTTGCATTAAGGCTATTGTGTGATGACTGATATAGCTGCCCAGATTGGACATTGCTATTTGAAACTTTAGAGCAGCAAATACTGAAAAAAGTGATGAGTGCATAAATGTACTAGAAAGGAGGTGATAGGTATTTCCTATTAGCTTTTCTCTTGTAATAACTGGCTTCCAAAAATAATGGTCCAAAGTATTTATGTCCTGATTTGATAGGTCAGAAACGAAGGCTGCAGCTCATCAGAAAAATTTTCCTGCTGATGATCTGTTCCATGCAAAGAGCTACAGACCTAATAATCAGCTCTGCTACTGAGTATTAGCTAGGGGTAGCCAATATGACAAATGACCATATACTAGGATAGCATGGCTCTTTTACTTATATGGACCTCAGGTTCAAAGAAAAGTTAGAGGGTAAGCCCCGATAGGTCAGCACATTGCATATTGTATTCTATTATTTTTGTCCCATAGACCACAGCAAATTTTATATCCAAATCTAGAGTCAGTGTGAAGAGGCCTTAGGTTCTGTAGCTGTTCCTGCAATGCCCTTTCTCCTCTCATGATCCTTTCACTTCCTTACACATCCAGTTGAGTCTGTCTAAGATTTAAGATCATGAGACCTGAGTTTGTTAACCTCCTTGTAGAGTGTGTGTGTGTGTGTGTGTGTGTGTGTGTGTGTGTGTGTGTGTTATGTGTTATGTGTTATGTGTTATGTTATATATTGAAGTATTTAAAGAATTTCTTTTTCTTATTGTTTTGTTTCCCTTTGGTTTTTTAGAAATGGTCTTACACTGTAGACCAGACTGAACAAGAACTGACTACTTGGCCCAAAATAGCCTTGAATTTGGGGCATTCTTTCTACCTCAGCCTGCCAAGGTTATAGTCATGTAAATTAGATCCAACTAAATTATTTTTTTAAATGTTTGCCGATGAATGACCAAATCACAGTTTTGGGTGTGTTTTATGTTCAGCAAATAAAGCCAAAAGGTGGCTTATTAAGTTAATAATTTGCAAATATGTCAAAAAATGAGCAAAGTATGTGAGCTGCTGCCATCTTTCATTGATGCCCAGATTATTCTGTAGTAAAACCCATATAGAACAATGAGCTTTTTTATGTTCTTCACATTTTTTTTTTTCCTGTGATGAAACACCTGAGAAAATCACTCTGATGGAGGAAAGGTTTATTTTGGCTCACACATTCTGAGGATTCCATCCATGGTTACTAAGTCCCAGGAGATTGTACCTGGAATGAGACAAAATGTGGCAATGAGCACAACTTCATGTGGGCCAAAAAGCAAGGACCAGAGTCATAGTCAAAATATGTCCATCAAAGATTTTCATGATGCAGTGGGTCCTGCCTCCAAATAGCCTTGTTCAGCACCTACATGAGCCAATCATCTCTCGATAGCACCATTCTCAGGTGAACCAAGATTTCAGTGTTTGAGCCTTTGGGAACATTTTAGAGTCAAGCCTTAATAGATGAGAGGAGACTGTGATGAATGATCAGATGTCTATGAAAGGACACAAGCAGAAGATGAGGGAGGAACTTGAGAAAGCAGGAAGACAAAAGCATGGCTGCCTTAAATGCAGCCATAAATGGTGAGAAAATGCAAGAGAGGTTAATCAAAGAAGAAGAGAAGTAAAATGGGATAAAGAGAAGAAATGAGAAAAGATATCAATACACACAAATCTCTGGCCTCCTGAGCTTTTTTGGGACATATTTTACAAATTATTGATTCTATAAACCACCTTTTGGCTTTATTGTCACTAGGATCATCTGAGCTAGATCATGAACTCTAACATCATATTAACAAACCATCATCAATAAACCAACCACACTAACAAGTAAAGATGAAAATGGAGAAAAAGAATGGTGAAAAACTAAGAGGTCCAGTGAAACCCAGGTTTGCCTTACAGGGTTAGTATAAGATTTAGGTTTCAGTAAAAGGACAAGAAGTACATATAGCTCACGGTTCCAGGCCAAGGTGTGGTCTTGCCTATTACCATTGTCCATATCACTGTCTAGTCTCTTCTTTAAAACATTCTAACAAGTTCTCAACAGTGTGAAATCTCAGCACTGTGAAAAAATCCCCCCCAATCACCACCAGGCTTCAGCCTTTTTCTTCTTCCAGTATGGGATTTATGGGGCACAAATGTCTCACTGTATAATATTTTCAATCCTGTCAAAATGGTTCTGCACTGATATAAGGATCTCTAAAAAAGAAAAATAAATGTTTAAGCAAAAAAAAAACAAAACAAAAACACAAATTCTTATCATCTTTTATAAACTCCATGGCAATATGTGAAAGGTTTTCCAAGGTGACCTTGTGATCTCACAGGTAAGTATCCCCTGGTCAAAAAGCATACATGTAAAATATGGTGCTCACATGTAATTGTAGCTTACATACATCACAACTGCCAGAACCATGCAGCACAGCATCACCATTTGCTGCAGTTAATACTTACAGGATCTACTTTGGCCAGGAGATTTTCTCAGTATTTGATAAATATTCAATTCTACCTATACTAATTTATTTATATGGTGAGTAATTATTAGCTCATGTTGATATGTGTGCTATTTTGTCACATATGTGCTTTGAATTTTGACTATATACCGAACTTTGAGGGGCTTCATTTTGGGAATCAGTCAGCTTTTGCTTCAGCCATGTTATATGGTAAACAAGTTGGAAACATAACCCTTCATATGTTACATTCATATATCTGTTAACTGTGGTTTAACGATGACTCAGTTGAGATGGTGTGGTCTTGACTTCAGCTTATGTCTGGGTCATACATCCCTTCTTCTAAAACTGAGGATTGGGAAATATAATCTACCTGTGGAATCTTATTGGCAAGTACATTGTGCTGAGGGAACACAGAACCTCCCACTACACCTACCCCAGACTAGCTTATTGTCCAGATCATTGATAAGTGCAGGTCACATGGGCCAGATTCAACATCAGTGAGACAAAGAACTATAATCCACAGGGATTATTCAAGACATGAAAATAGATTTAGAATGAAATTATCTGATCTATACTACCTGAAAATCTTTTATCTTTTAAAATTAGTATTGTGAGATACACTAAAATGATGAAACTAAATGACTTAAAATAAATTTCTTATCTTCTGGTGACAAAATGTAATAAACTGCCTATTTTCTTTTTGTATTTCACAGGTTTTTACATCATGTTTGGGAAGAAAAAGAAAAAGATTGAAATATCTGGCCCATCCAATTTTGAACACAGGGTTCATACTGGGTTTGATCCACAGGAGCAGAAATTTACTGGCCTTCCTCAGCAATGGCACAGCCTGTTAGCAGACACAGCCAACAGGCCCAAGCCCATGGTGGACCCATCATGCATTACACCCATACAGCTGGCTCCCATGAAGGTAAGCAAAAATTTCATATCTCCAGGTTAACTTCAAAACCATGATCTGATTTGATTTAGTGCAGCATCTTTATAAACTGTAACTTCTTAAATGATCATATATTGACCAGATTTACTCTTCATTTGCAACACATAAAAAATGTAGTCTGCCTTCAGATACTGATGATTATAAGATCCAGGCATAAAATTAAGCTACAAAATTAACTTTTATTTCTGTCAGTAATATCCATCTCTTCTGATAATATCAGCAATAGCCTCAATCAAATATTTTATTGGATATATTTCTATGGTCTTCTACCTGCTCTCAAAATATTTATACTTACTATTATAAAATATGTAATGATAGCAGATTAAGACCAATAAAACATATTTGTAAGTATATACTACATTAACATGTATATATCTATATGTATGATTTATATAGTAAATATGTGTAAATATGTGTATCTTCAAATTTATTTTCTTTGTCTAACAAAACTATTCCAAATATTAACAAATAATTTCAGTCATTGTATAGCTATAATTTACCTGAGCAAACAGCTGGTAGGTTTTTGACAAGGAATGATCATGACATAGCTGCACTGAAGCAGAATACAGACTCATTAAGTTTTAGATACTGCTCAGTTACAACAAAGACAATTCTGAGATTTCAGCTTCTTCATTACCTCGGGTTAAAATTTTTATATTCTATCAGGGAGTTGCCCACAAGCTCTCCATGGGGGTAAAACATCATAGTTGTTTATCAGAATATTATACAATAGATCACACATAGTTTTCCAATCTCAGTAAAGCACAAAATTCATATTCCTCTGTCATTCATTTTACTAATACGCAACTGTGATATGAAGATACTTACTCTCTGCAAACATGAATAGTATATAAATTGTGTTAAATTATATCTAAGATGATTCTAAAGGATATAAACAAGGGACATAGTTGATAAGTGATAGAAGATTCTGTTATCCCTTTAGCTGGTTGTGATCACATGAAAGATGTGTATCTTCCCTTATTGTGGTTGAGTGGTGGTCTTTCGCACTGGACAGCATGCTACAGGAAGGCTGGCCTGAGTAGAAGTATCCCACAGCAGCCAGAGAATCCTCTAATGGGTCAGGATTCTCATTGCTCTTGTTCGGAAATTCCAATTTACCTACTTTGTCTCCAACTGGCAAAGGTACACATATATGTCTTTACAGACTCATTTATGCCAGTGCTTCTCAAGATATAGTACAGATCAGAATCACCTGACAGGCTTAATTGAACAAATGTTCTAGTTAGGGTTTCTATGGCTATGAAGTATAGTGGAATTATGCTGTTACATTATTAATATTTGTCTCTCCTACTGGTTTAATAAAAAGCTGATCGGCCAGAAGGCAGACAGGAAGTGTGGGTGGGGTTGCCAGACTAAGGAATCTCTGGAAACAGGAAGATCAGAGCAGAAATGCCAGAAAAGACAACAGATGCAGAGGACAACTATGCTGCTCCGAGAAAAGGTACTGAGCCCCATGGCTGAGCAGGATAAGAATCATAGGCTAGTTTAAGAGTAAAGAGTTAGCAAGTTATATGTCTGGGCCCTAGGCTGATGAGCATAAAATTAATGTAACTATCTGTGTTTCTGTGGGACAGCACGTCAGAACCTCAGGGCTAGGCAAGAAAGGCGGGCCAGAAACTTAATACTACAATGAAGAGATACTGTTTTGTTTAAAAGAACGTAATAACAATATTACCCAAGTGGTTCCTGTATTAGGTATGATATATGCAAAGGGAAGTTTGAATGACTGATCTCTTTGTTCTTACTGAGTCTCAAACTTGGTCCTGGGGCTTAGACTCTTCCTCTTCCTCTCAGCTTCACCCTGAAGATTCTGATTCATGATGTCTGGAGTCCTCTGCTGGTTCCCTCAATAATAAGAAGAAGAATTAAAGTTTTAAAGCACTTTGTTTTTAATATATTATACAGTAGATAGTTTTAAATTCTCATACAAATATGAGTCTTTTAGCTCCTAAAAAGAAAATTGGGGGATTTTTAGAACCAAAACATTTAAGAAAAATCATTTGGGTTTCATATCAAATGAGATTATCTGTGCTTTCTGCACTTTCTCTCCATATGGTAATCATTTTGTTTATCTTTAATTGTTATATGTCTTCATGAGAATTTACCTTTGTCTTCTCTATTTGACTATTAGTGGTTGAGTCAATATTAAATACAGAAAGATTTGTAAATATAATACCTTATCCTATTGTGATTGAATACAATTTCTCTAACCTGAAAGTTTGGAGTCATAAAAACACTTACATTCTTCCAGAACACCCCATATCTATTTTATCCTTCAAAACATTCTCTTTGTGGGATTTACTTTATTTAAATTATTTAATATTTAATATTTATAATAAAAAATAATTTAATATTTAAATTTACATATTAAAGTCTATGTAAGAGAGTATGTGAATATGTGCTTACTTGCATGTGGGTGCCCTTGGAGGCTAGATGGGTGTCATTTCCCCTATATCTGGAGTTATAAGCAGTTGTAAAACATCCAACATGTGTGGTATGAACAAAATTCAGGTCTTTGGAAAGAGTATCAAGTATTCTTAACCTCTAATCCACCTATCTAGCCCCTAAACTACAAAATATCATATATATATATATATATATATATATATATATATATATATCCTCTAACTTTAAAGATGTCATCATACACATATATGTATGCATATATGATTGTACATTCCTGTGTGTGTTAATTCTTTGAGAATCCTATACAATGCATTTTGATCACATTTGCCTTCCTCAACTCTTCCAAGATCTGTTCAACCTCCATACCCACATAACTTTTTCTTTTCTTTTCTTTTGTTTAAAATTCATGGAAACTAATTAGTGTTTTCCAAATGCCCTTGAGTTTAGGGCCTGTCTTTAAATACCATTAACTTATCTAGAGTCATATCCTTGAAGAAAGTTGACTCTCCCTCTCCTAGAAGCTATCAGTTACCAATATCTCCTCTGCTAGGGGAGGGACTTCTCTTCTTGCAGATCTCATTTGGCTTGAGCTTGGAAGGTCTTGTGAATGCTGGCTCAATGACTGAGAACTCGTGTGCAACTGCCCTATTGTGTCCAGAAAACATTGTTCCCTGTGGGTATGTGTCCACTGAGCCTTTTAGGAAGATGTGGGATGATAGATTTCCAATTTGGGGCACAGCACTAACGATCTATACACTGACCAGTTGTGAGTCTCTCTCTCTCTCTCTCTCTCTCTCTCTCTCTCTCTCTCTCTCTCTCTCTCTCTCTCTCATTAAGTTCAAGAAGCTTTTCTGCTGAGTGATGTATTAGTTCATGTGTGTAGTGATAAGTCACTGCCCTTCAAAACCTACCAATATCCATTTCTTTATCCTGTGAAGGCTGAGGTCTGCCAATCTACTTTTCTAAACTGTCTTCATTTCTGAAATTGTCAATATTTTATAATATTCCAAAGCTGAGGTTCTTTCCCCTGCCTCTTTTTTTTGTCTTCTACCTCTGGCAACTACATCAAAAATAACTTTATTAGACCAAAAAAAAAAAAAAAACCAGGTAAAATCAGTAGATGAGAACCTCTAGGTCTGGCTGCTAGATTCTGGGAAATCACTCCTTGTTTTCTTCTTTGTTATAGTTTGCAGAAGCTCTTCTAGCTTTATAATTCTCTTTCTCTCAGCTCATGCTTCACTACTGCATATGGAGAGCCTCCTCTCAAAGACTGTAGATTCAATCCACTACAGCTTCCCTATCCTCTACTACAGTATAGTTTAGCTCCTTCTTGTTTTATAACTGTCTCTGCTATGATACAATGTTGGGCACGGAAGCCTTTGTTTTAGCTCATGAAACTTCAGGCCTTAGTGTTGGCCAACTGGACTTCCTTTTTCCATTTCTGAGTATCTGCTTTGGTGGATGAATGCCACAGCTTACCTAAGAAGGCAGACTTTAAAATGGCAAATGTTCTCAGCCAGAGTTAAGAAGTGGTATGAAGACCTCGTGGCAGAAACAAATTTAGTGACTTTAAAGGGAAAATAGTTTGCCTACAGGCGTGGAGATGAGAAAGTCTGGAAAAGAGATGGGAGATGTTGTGAGGTGGGAAGCAGTATGGATAGAGAAAAGTTCAGAGTGTTTATGAACTGTAGTTAAGAGTGCAATGCCTGACAGTCCTCTATAGGTAAAAGCTCCAGATCTTGCATCCAGAAATTATTCTCTTAGAAAATGAATTGATTAAGTTAAAGGTCAGATCAAATCTCAGCTTTTTCTGCCTTCTTTATTTCCTGTATAATTTTGTACGCTAGTTGAGGGGGGTCATCATTGAAAGGGATAAAAAGCTGAGATTCATGAAGTCCCTTCAGCTCTACAATAGCAAAAGGCCACTGAGAAAGACACACAAAGCATTTTTTAGAATTAATGGCAAGCTTTTCATAAAGATAATTTCAGTGAAAACAAAATGTAATTATAAAATGGCCAGGACCCCTGCTCTCACAGTTGATACTGTAGCCTAGAGAAGGGTGCTGGGCAGGACGATGAGGAGCTTTGTAGTCTGACTGTCTCCCTTTTTCTGCCTGGGCATTGATTTATCAGTTTTACAGCATGCTGACAGAGTCGGAGGTTGATAAGGGCACATGCCCCAATGGGGCCAGTAAAGCATCCTCCTGCCCACAGACTTGGAGCTGAGCTCTGCTTATAACAAGGGCTGGAGTTGCTAGAGGCATTGAGGAAAACACGGTCCCTGCTCTGGGGAGTCCCTGGCCACTGACACCCAGGCTCTGCTGGAGAGAGATGCCTCTCCCTGCCAACACAGACAACTGACCTTTTTCTTCAACTTGCATGTTCAGGATTAAGGAAACTGACAAACTTCCTTGGAGTGGAGACCTCTTGAATATCAAGGTGTAGGATGGGGACCACGGCCAGAGCTCCCAGTGTACTCCAGCACCTGTCCAAGGAACATCACTCCTTGATATCTGTACATCTGAGAGCCAGACTATCCAGAGAATCATCCCCTCTTTTCTATATACTTGGCCACAAGGCTACCTGTGTCCCCCACTATGTCCAGCTTCCCCCTTTTGTAAGTATGTAAAAAAGAAAAACGCAAATGTCAGAGTTGGCTGGAGCAGTTGGTACTTTTAACCATGTAATAATATGCAGAGAACTTGTTGGTTTTGAAGCCTCTGTGTGGCTGTGCAATTTTTGTACATTTGCAATTAAAAATATTAAAGATTCATTTAGCTAAAAAAAATTTAAAAATGAAATGAAGCCTGTTTAGAAGCTTATCCATGCTTTAAAACTATTTGTAAAAATTTTACCTCAAAAGAACTGCATCAGTATGTGTCAGGTTGATCAATACCGAGGCTCTCACCAAGAGGACAGATGGCAATCCTCTGTCAAAGCCTCTCATACTGCTACACTTCAAAAAGATAGATACCAGGCTCTACCATACTTCCCTGTGCCCTTTTTTCTTCAAAACCCCTCAATGCAATTGGAAAATGTCTTTTCAAGCTCACCAGCATGGGAACTGGAAAGCATGCCAAATCTAGGAAGTTGGGTAAGACAGATTCCTTTTCACATAGAAGGAAAAGGGCACAAGGCAAGACGAGGTCTTCATGTGTGTGAGCCCTCCATCGCTTGGAACTGCTCGCAAGTTTTCTACTTTAAAATTAATCTAGGCTTCAAAGTGTGCGTCCTGTTGACATATTCCCTCTTCCACAAATCGGTCTCCACTCCCTCCCTCTTTTCTCCCTCTTGGTTCCTTTGTTCCATCTTCCTTGTTTTCCTCTCCCTCGCTGAATCTAAAAGTTAGAAACTAAAACCGAATCTCTGTGGTAATACATTGTATGTTCCATAAAACTAGTCTGGAATATCGGAGGACAGAGCCAAGCCATGAAGGTCAGGGAGTGGTGACCACGCCTTTAATCCCATCACTCAGGAGGCAGAGATCTGTCTGGAGCTCTGTAAGTTCTAGGCCAAAGAGAGTGTGGAGGTGGTGGCACCCACCTTTAATTCTAGCTCTAGGAAAGTGGAATAAAAAAGTAAGATAGCTGGGCAGAGGGAGAGAAGGGAGGTGTTGCACTTCCTCTGCTACTTCCCTTTTGGACTGAGAACAGAGAGGTTGGAGTGAGAGGATTTGGAAAGACAGGCCTGAAGAGTTGGCTGGGTGAGAAGTGGCTGTGGTTTGTTCCCTGTCTTTCTGATATCTCAGCTTTCCCCCAATATCCAGCTCTGGGATTATAACACCAAATAGAATTTGAGCAATAAATCTCAGTTCCATAATAATCTCTCAGAAGATGTCATAAGCACCATCTTCCTTTGCATCAGTATACTGGAGTGTCTTACTTAAGCCATCTTAAAATTTCCTTTCTAAGTTTGTACAGTCAAACCTAAATAGCCATGCTGTTACTTGTAATAAAAGCTGCCACTTTTAGAATCGTGGTACTCAGAAAAAGCATCACTGGAGGTGTCATGCTGAGAAACATAGCAGGTTGACCAAAGACCTCCTATATGCTCATCCTGACATTGGTGTGACAGTTCTGTGTTCAAAATGGATTATTCCACCCTTGCAGCTCAGTGGAGGAAGTTGGTAATGTTAAATAACTTTTCTTTATCCACAACTATGCTTGGAAGGCAGCTCCCAAGTTCACAATTAAAACTGTATTATTGAAGAGGCCCCATGGAGAATGGTGACCAATTATCTCTCCACAAAATTTCAGTGTCTCCTGTCACACTTAAGACCAAAGAAAATATATAATGCACATTCAATGCAGCTATGATATATATTACACTGAGAAGTTATGAAAAAAGATGGTTAAGTATACTTCTGAGCACCCCTGTTAAAATGCCTTCCTCAGCATTTCTGCAGTCAAAGTCTCTGAATGCAACACCAGAGAAGAAATGAAAGAGGTGACTAACTCCCAACACAGAACATGCACAGGAATCCTAGAATACATTGAGCTGGTGTTTTACAAAGTTCTGCTTTCAGGTTAGATGCTGATGTAGAAGAAAAACAGACCTCAGCTCTTACAGTATTCTGAAGGTTTGTTGAACTATACTAGGAAACAGGCATGACCAAAATGTAGAATACCATTGCAAAACACTAGATAATGTTTATAGAAGACAAAATGTTCAATATTTGTTATTTGTGGCATTACTACAATGACTAATAAAGTATCAAGCCAGTAGTGAGGGGGAAGAAGCCTTATGTGAGTCCAACACAGCATAGTTGCTAACTAGAGTTACACTCTGCTATCTGACCCAGCTGCCTTTGGTTGCTCTGCACTTTCTTTCCATCAACAATTTTTCTATAAAGGGTTAATGATTACTTCATGTGTTCATCCCTCAGAGTATTTTCTTTTGACAGGAAGATGATCAAAAAGAAATTTATAACCCCAAGCATAGAACTTGATATTGTAACATCAAACAAATGAGTATATTTTATCATAGGGAAATTGTATAGTTTGTTTCATATTCTGCAACAAAAGATATGTTGCGCTGTAAAAGTTAGCAAAAAAATAGGAAGGGATGGAAATGAGTGAGAAATGCTAGTGATTGCCCTGTCTATCAGAGGCTGTGACTGTAGACTCTATAGTTGCTTCGCAGATACTACTCATGGTTGTCTGAGTTACTAAACTGAAGTCTTTCTTTCTCATACCATGGCCTCATGAGGAGCCTTGAATTTAGTCTTGACCATGGGGCTTTAACAATCTGATCTGTGGGATGGTGTGAACATGGCACTTGATGGGCAGTTAAGATTTCCATTGCACATCATCTTAAGAAAAGCATTCCTGGAATATTCAGTAACTACAAGAGAGTGAGCACCCCTGGTGCATATCACCCCATAGTACCTACATCCTTTACAACCTGAAGGCCTCCAGCCTCTCCCTCCCAGTTTGACACTAGGGCTGACATTTTGTCTCAGTTAATCTTCAAATCATTCTTTCAAGTGGGTGATGTTGATTCTGTCTTTTAGGTGATGAAATCAAGGTTTAGGAAAATGAATATGAACCAGGCAAGGTAGCCCATGATTGACAGCCCAACACTTAGAAATTTTATTCATGAGGTTGCCATGAATTCATTGTTAGCCTAGAGTACAAAGTATGATCCTGTCTCAAAAAAGACATATTAGAAATTCCATAGCTGGAAACTTCAAAAAGCAAAAGCAATCAATAAACAAAACAAATTCAAATCCCCAAACTATCTGACTTTAAAATCCACTCTTAAAATCATCACACTCTTTAGTTCCTGATCACAACACATTGGGTCTAACAGGTTGTATGAAGTGTTCTCAGGCAAGGTATCATAATTTTTTCACAAGATAATTACAATGGTATTGTAAAGATGTTACAGGTGTGGTACGTCCTCAATTCTGTCAAATGATTTGGATTTAATGTGTGAGCTTCTACCACTCAAGAATCTGATTTAAAAAAAATATTTAAATACTATCTTCTATTCTGGCTGTAGTTAAGATAGCTTTCTACACCCCTTGTGAGCAGGCCCTCTTATGATGCCTTCTATTCATGCAACCCACAGCTTCCTTAGATTAACAGAATATGCCATACATTTGCCAAGAAGCAAATGAATATGCCTAACCCTATGAATGCAATCTACTGGCTCCATCTTCCCGGCTCCCTGAACTAGCCATTTTTGAAGTTGGACATCAAATCCCCCAATTACAAAACTGTCTCCGAGTCTAGATCTCTAACAGCTGAAGTTGCCGATGATGAAGCTCTATACCTACGCTTTGATAACTGGAAATTCCATATCAGCTAAATTCTCGGAATAAACATATTGGCCTCAGCTCTACCCTCCAGGCAGTGAGGATCTAACTGAAAAGAAACCTTCAAAATCTAAAGGAAAAAGCTATTCTTTGGCTCTGTATGAGTTCTACTTCATACTTGGGACTTGAAAGATTTAATTTTATCTCTCATTAAGCTTCTTATGGAAATTGGGACACAGATGTCAGCCATAGGCTCCTTGGGGAGAACTGTCGAATTCTCATTTTTCTCTTTAAATTACCTACACTATTGACTCCATACTACTGATAAAACTTTCATTTCAAAGGTTTCCAAGTAGCACATTACTGGCCAACTGATTAAGTGCTACTGCTATAAAACGCTTTATAAAAAAAAAAAAAAAAAAAAAAAAAAAAAAAAAAAAAAAAAAAAAAAAAAAAAACCTGTGCCTAGGCAGGGCTGATCTAAGTGTTTGGTACTCACTCAGT
This sequence comes from Phyllotis vaccarum, assembly GCA_033318265.1. Taxonomy (NCBI): domain Eukaryota; kingdom Metazoa; phylum Chordata; class Mammalia; order Rodentia; family Cricetidae; genus Phyllotis; species Phyllotis vaccarum. Next base: position 164,071,465 of record JARWLC010000001.1, on the reverse strand, counting down.
CATCACACATAAAGAATCTGTATTAATCTTGTACTGCTTCATGACAGTTAATAAACTTGAAGACTGACTTCTTCAATGGCTTCCTTGACAGACTTTCTTCTGTCATTACTTTCTTCTTCACTGGGAGGAATCACCTGTCTAGTGAAAACTTCAGAGAGGAAGAGTCCAGAAGAACGTGGTACAGTACACGTGGCCAGAAGACACAACAATGGGAGCAGTTTGAGAAAGTCATGGCGTTGGTAGTGGCCTGGTCTAAGGCACTAACCAGAAGCAGAGGAAGGTGCTGGTGACCACACAGCTCTCTTCCTGTTCCCGTTTGACTCTGTGTGGGACCCCAGCCCAAGATATGATCCCACCTACCAGGGTGGGCCTTCCTCCCCACTTAAATCTCTCTTGACACACCCTAGAGCTATACCACTATACCCAGGGATGTCCCTCACTAATGTCTTAGGTGTTTCTTCAACCAATCAAGCTGACCATTGAAATTACCCATCTTAAAGAGTATCTTCAATAGCACAGTTACTGTTAAGTCTAGAATCTAAGCATGGTTTGTGGGACTTCTCTGCTCAGTGTGTCAAAATGCTGTAGTCAGCAGGATGATCCCATTTTGAGGCCTATTGGGAAGATCCTGTGTCCATTGTTACTGAGATATTAGTAGAACTACTTTCTAATTTTATTTTAAGCTTGTTTCTTAAGGCCATCATAAGAAAAAAACTAGTCAGCTTAGTGTGTGCATTTGTGTATGTGTGTGTGTGTTCAAAATCATAGAGTTAAAAGCACCTCTGCTAAAATATAATGCTAGATAACTAGTGACAGAAAGCACACTGTGGAAGTGGTAGCCTGTCATCTTCATCATAATAAACTTTTAGAAGCAAGTCCGAAGTCTTGCCCTCAAAAATAAGTAAGCCTCACAGAAGTAGAAATCATCAAGGATGCATTAATGAAAGAACTGTCCTCTGTGTCCCTAATAGCCTCGCTGTATGCAGAAACAATCATTCTAAGCCATAATCCCAAAGATTCAGTCCATCATCTCAAAATCCAAATTTCCCATTAAAGTGGAATTTGTTGTTAGTGGAATGTGTGTGTGTGTGTGTGTGTGCGTATGTGTGTGTGTGTATGGTGTATATGTATGTGTATGTGTCTGCATGGATGTGTATGATGTGTGTGTGTGTGTGTGTGTGTGTGTGTGTGTGTGTGTGTGTCCCATTGAGTAAAGCTACTGGATACAATTCTCCACCTGTGGACATGTGAAACTAGGGTTATCTGCCTCAGTAGTCCCAAAATACAATGGTAAAGCAAGCAAAGTGAATATTAAAAAAAAAAAATCTGACTAAAAATGAGAGTAAAATGAATGAAAGTAGTTAGGGGCACAGAAGGAAAGAAGAATCCATTTGTCAATGTTCACCCTGAAGTCCTGCCCAGGAAATGTTAGAATTTCCTCAATTAAACTATAAGGCATGGAAATGTTCTCCTGTGACTCTAGCTTAACCCTCTTAATTTTCTTTCCTCTCTTCTCATGAGGCTTAGCAAATAATTGTCACCAAAGTAGTTTTATCTGCCTATTTTACCCCACAGTCACAATTAAGGTGACTGGGAGCCTGCTTTACCTCACACTCCCTGTCCCTCTCATGTCAAGCCAGCAGTGTTTCTGTTGAAAGTGTCTTGTAAGAACTCTGTAGACTTTATGGGACCCACTGTGGCACACTCCAGTAAGCAAAACTCCTATCTACAGATGTGCCAAAGATAGCCCTCCTCCTCTTTTGCCCCTGCTGGGTCTGCATGCTGAGTCTCTGGTTGGCCAAAGTCTGTGTGAAACACTCTTGAAAGAATCTCTTGTCTGATTTTCTTGTTCTGGGTTCAGGAGTTGAACTATTAGGGGTTCACACTTTCCTCTAGGATGTGCTGTTCTGAAAACAAATCCCTCAGTTTTAGCTCGGCTGCTTACTGGAGAATATGGGAATTTTTGAGGCCATTGGATTTCGATTCCATTTAAAATTTTTATTACAAGAACAAAATCATGCCTTTCATGTATGTCTCTCCTAACAGAAGGAAGAGATCTGTGATGCCTTCAACATTGTCTTTGAAATCTCTTTAATAATATTACTGAATTTATCTTCTATAAACTCTGCCTTCCATAAAACTTCAGGAAACAGTTTTACTACACATCTCTTAACAGAGTCCTCTTTCCAGTAATGTGCTTTTGAGACCCCATCAAGAACATCCTCAAAGCCTATTTCATCTAAGCCTTCATTCCTGATAACTTGGGGTTTCTCTAGCATGTTGCTCAAAATTTTCTCCCTATTTCTTCTACTATCTGGTTACAAAACTCCTACCACATTATTGGATTAAATTGTGTCCCTCTTCAGAGGGGAAAAAATGTAGGACATAGTGATTCACAACTATGAGCCCAGTAGGATTGCTGTGAGTTTCAGGCAATTGAAGCAATCATAAATCTGGGATCTCTGCCTCTTCCAGATTATATGGAAGAGCCATATTAGGATCTAGTGATTGATAGGGGGGAAATGGCAACCAAAGAAAAGAGACAGAAGGGAGGGAAAAGAAGAAAGTGAGGGAAAAGATGTTATTTTACTCTTGAGTGTAATGCTAGAATTTTTATGCCGTTCCTAGCCTTACTTATTAGGCCTATTTCTAGCCTCATCTGGCAGCTTCAAACACTAATTAGTCCAATAATTAGCTGGTCACACCTGCAGCTTTGATGGGCTATGGTTTTCCAAATTCTCTGATCTTCCTTGCTTTGTCAGAAACTTGATTTTATGAACAAAGAGTCTAAAACAAGAAAGTAGGTTTTTTTTTTAACTTCATTAGTGATGCCTCCCAATTTCAAGTTAACAAATAAAAACAAAATCAAGAAATTGACAAGGCTTTACAAATTGGCAACAACTGAGGAGAGATTTTAAAAATGGGAGAACAGAGCGGGAAGCTGAAGACAAGTAAAAACAATTCCAGAGTTTTAAAAAGTATGACTGGGTAAGTACACGCCAAAGTCATGTGCTCTGTGCTGTCTTCTGCCCTCACTGAATACCTCTAATCAGCAAGGAGAGATGCTGCTGTGGATGATCCATCAGGGATGGAGGCCTAGTACTATAAACAGTGGTTCAGGTGGCAGCTAGCTCAATTAAGTGATCCTTAGTGATTATGATTTTCCCAAATTTAGACTAGATCTGCCTACCTGGGCAGGTCATTATTTTTTTAAAAAGCCAAAAGCTTGGAGGGGTGAGAAAGGGCATTATCAAAATTTCACTCATGCCTCTTGGAGCTCAATAAAGGCACCCAGTAGTTCTGATCTTTGCTCAGAATGCCAATGACAGGCTGATAACTGGCAGAAGATAATATTTTTACACGATGGGACATTTTAAATTTACTAATACATTTTTTCTATGTTTTATTTATTTTTATAACAAAAACTCTGTTTCTGCCAAATTCCAAGACAGAGAATGTTTGATTCTCTTCTCTAGCATCACATATTTAAGATTTTCCTTAAAACATTTTGTTCTTTGAAATTGGGCTTTGTGTACAATGCTGAGAAATCCAGTGACCAGCCAATGTGCCACACAGAGTGGAATTCTTGGGGCACAAAGCACATAGACTATTCCAGTCACCTTGGGCTGGTTCATCTCACGCTTGCCATGATTCATGCTGTCTCTAATATCTGCAAGCTTTACTCAAACTTCAGAATGTATCATTAACTGTTTGACCCCTCATTGTAGATCAACATTTCCAGTCTCCAAGTCTCCATCTTAGATGCAAGGAGTCTTGGCTTCTAAGCCCCTTCACTAATCAATCTATTTCTCACACTGGTTTCTTTTTGCCTATTTCCTTTTACCAAAAACCATATTCTTTCTTCTGGGCAGGCCTGTGAGCTCATCCTATAAGATGGTTGTTTGCTGAGTCATTTTGAGTTTACTCAACCTGTCACTTACTGTAAGAATTCAGTACATTTATAGCTAGTATAAATAAATTTATAGCTATTATGACTCAGACACTTGACTTTACATATTATGTTTTGCTCAATTGCTCATGTGGTTCTGTCCCCCTTTGCTTCCTTCTCTGGATGTTTTGACCAGGTTTGTGTCACACCTTTCTCTTCTTGTTCTGTTCTCTCTCCTTTCCTGCTCTTCTTTTTTTCATCAAATATCTCCTTCCTTGTTTATATTTTTTAAACAAATTCCCAATTCTCCAAATAATATGTTCTTTGTCCTCCACTAAACCCTGTATTCACCCCCCTATTCCCCAGTCCAATAAGAGGAGGCAATCTTTAAACCCTTCAGCCATCCTTCTCTTCCCCTTGCCCACCCTGAAGCCAAGACTTCTGAAACATTTATAATGTGCTAACACCTCCAACTCTTTGTTTTGATAAAATAAATTTAAGGAAATATTTATTGCTAAACTAGCATTGTAGGTTCTATATTCCATCTTAAGAATGATTAGTCAAGACAAAAAGACTAAGAGAGACAGAGAAAAGAATTAACAAACAGGTTTCAACCAGTCATTCCACTTAGAAGCCATTCCTCTTCCTTTGATTTTGGTTTTTTCATCCTGAAGTCACTGTTTTAGATCAGTGTTGCCCAAAGGATCTATCTGAGATGTCCAATAGGCAACTCTTAGACACATCACATAAGGGACTCTGGAAATGTAGTGATGACAACTAAAACGTGATATTCTGTTAAGTAGCCATGAAGCCCACATTAAACAAGGAAGAACAGGATGATTTGCTGTTTACAGTCTACAGTCCTGAGTAGTATAATTTCTTTTTTATTTATTTATTTTATTTAAAAAGTTTTTTTCTATATCTACCTCTGCTCCACCTTCCTTCCCTCTTCCCCTTCCCTCCCCCATTGTCCATTCATTCCCCAAAGAGGGGAAGGTGTCTCAAGGTGGGTCAGTTCAGCCTGGTATGTCTAGTTGAGGTAGGTCTGAGTCCCTCAACCTAGTATTAAGGCTGGTTAGGTGTTCCTCTGTAGGAAATGGGCTCCAAGATGCCACGTCATGCACAGGAACATAGTCTGATCCTACTGCAAGAGGCTCCACAAACTGCCCACACCATTTGACAGCTGTCTACCTTTGAAGGGTTTAGTTCCTTTCCCTGAAGGTTCCTTAGAGGTTGTTTCTGATTCAGTGAGCTCCTAAGCTGTCTCTATGGGACTACTCCTCATGATCCTGATCCCTTTGTTGATATACACCTCTCTCTCTCTCTCTCTCTCTCTCTCTCTCTCTCTCTCTCTCTCTCTCTCTCTCTCTCTCTCTCTCTCTCTCTCTCTCTCTCTCTCCACCTGGACCAGGTGCTCGACCTGGTGCTTGGCTATGGATCTCTGCTTCTGTCTCTATCCACTGCTGGATGAAGGTTCTATAATGACACTTGGAGTGCTCATTCATTTGATTATAGTGGACACCCTCTCCACTATTGCTTTGAGTCCTATCCAGGGACATCTTGTAGGTTAGGTTTGTGGAGGTTTCCTTAGCACCAGGTTTCTTTTTAACCCCACAGTAGCTCCCTTTATCAAGATATCCATTTCTCTGTTCTCCCTCTCTGATGCTCCACTCACTCAACCATCTCCTTCTCTCATGATTTGTTCCTACTTCCCCTTGCTTGTTCCCCATTATGATCCCAATTTACTCAGGAGCTCTTCTCTATTTCCTCTTCCCAGGGGGATCCCTGGATGTCTCTTTTAAGTTCCTCCTGTTACCTTGGTACCTAGTTGTTCAGGGGTTGTGGTTTGTAGGCTGGATAGTCTTTGCTTTATGCCTAAAATCCACTTATGAGTGAGTACATACCATATCTATCTTTCTATCTTTCTGGGCTTGTGTTACCTCACTCAGAATGATATTCTCAAAATATACTTGCCTGCAAATTTTAGTGTCTTTTTTTTAAACTGGTGAGTAATATGTCTCCCACATCATCTAGTGGTTAGGATTCCTGGTTTTGAACCAAGAGGCCTGGGTTTGACTCCAGGTGTAGGAATGCCAATGCATATTGGTTGTGGTGGTGCACACCAGTGGGATTTGAATGGTATAATTTCTAAGTTTTGTATTTCAAAGCATTTCAGATTTTGTGTATTTAGATTAGGTTTATTCAGCCAGGGATAGCTATGTAGATATTCCAAAAGCTGAATAATCTCTGTCATCAGAAATACTTCAATATCAATCATTTCAGATATGAGATATTCTGTAATCCGAGCTAATCATGAAGTGGAAACAGAAAGTGTTGCCTATCTATGACTACAAAGAGTTCAAAGGAAACAGTTTTATTCCCAGTACAGACAGACACACAGGTTCTCTCAAGTTTATTTCTTTAGTAACAGAGGCTAAAATGAGAACTTTTATATGTATGCTTCTCCATATAGCATCTTCAAGAAACACCATGACAGGGTGATGGAGGTGAAAGATGTTGGAAGAATGCTCAAGACTAGACTAAGATGTGGCTTCCATTAGAGTTTAGTCCCAGACTGATCCATCAGCGAGCTCCTATGTGTGAATGGTGCTGCCAAAGGGGTTGTATCACCTTGATATAGCAGATCAGTCTTTATATCCCAAATTATTTATCGATTATTGTTTGAAGCCACTCAACACAAGCATAACTTCCTAGTTATAACTTCCTGTCTGAGGATAAGGGTCCTTTCTCCATAACCAAGACAATGCTCAGGAGAAATAGATGTCTACCATCTATTACCCCAGCAAAATGCTCATTGGAATTGAATAACCTTGGTTCAGTACTAGCCACTTTGGAGACATTTAAATACTCTCCCAACAAGATAACTCCCAACAAATGCACCTCTCCAAACCTGCACCTCCAGTTCCAGAACCAAAACTGGACACTGTTGTGTGTGTGTGTGTGTGTGTGTGTGTGTGTGTGTGTGTGATCAATTACGTAATTCTTGGTATTGTTCCATCAATAGAAAACTGGCCAAGACAATAGCTGTGATTCAACCAGTAGAGAAATGAAAGTGAAAGGCATCAACAGTGTCCCAGTACAACTCCACTTCTTTAAAGCTTCACGGTTTGGGTAACAATCTCCTAATATTCTCAGTCTTCCTTTCCTGGAAGTAGGTGAGAGTCTTTATTCGTAGAGAGGGATGCATAACAATGCGGAAGGATACTGGAGTAGAGACAAAGATGTGCTCTAGTCATCTAGACTCAATGTGTCAATGTGGCACTGTATTGTTTAGGTGATAGTCTACTGTCATTTTGTTTCCTTAGAGATGTAAAAATTTTTCTTTACTCTTATAGTTAAGGAAGTTTCAAGGGTCTGTATAAGTCCATCTTTTTTTATTTGCAAATTATTTCTGACCTAAATTCAATGAAGTTTTGTAAGGTACACACTCAAGTTTTCGGCTCAGAGAATTTTATATCAATTATTTCTGAAATTATGTCCCCAGGCACTCTTCTTCTCTGCCTGGTACTCCTGTCATTTTGTGTGAAGTTTTTTTCTTCCTCATGATTCCATTCCTTTGTATTTCTGTACAGATTCTGAGATATCTCTTTTACTTCTCGGGTTCTATGTCTCACCCTAGCCTTCTATCCATCCTTCTCAAAAACTGCCTATAAAATGCATAAAACTGCCTATACCCCGCACTCTTTTAAAGCCCACTAAGCATCAGCAATGTACTGCCTTTTGCATGAGGCTGTGTCTAACTCTCTATGTTCCATTCTTTGTGGGGTATAGGTTTAATTGTTCTTTCTCTCACTGCTGGATTCATTTAATTGGGATAAAATTTGTACAATTGTACATATGCAACATAGATACATTTCGATCAACAATGAACTATGTATAGGTTTTACATAATACACAACTAGATATGGGTTTGGCAATACAATATAAGGTTGTGTAAACAAGCTGTGTGCACAGTGGGAATATTATAGTTATTATAGTCCCCTGGTCTACCACTTTATCTGAAAGGTAGTTTTCCCATTGTGAGAGGGTAACAAAATGAAATCAATGCCTAGAAATTAGTGGCCTAACACAGGCAGACAGCCTCCTAGCCCTCAAGACACAGAGAGAGTTTGAGTTCTTTTTAAGCTACTCTCCCTGAGCATCAAGGACAAAGGTTCTTTTCAGTCTTAGCTCTACACAGACAGACTATGATGCCCAAATCCATTTCACAAGTCTTCACGTTCCTCTTACTAAGGTTAGCCCATCCTGATCTGTGCACAGCTGGAACCAGCACCCTCCCAGCCAGATCTGTGCTCAGATGTCTTCCATGACAGTCCTCACCAATGCCTAACTCTCCAGGGCCCAGGAAGCCATTTGATTATGATCAAGAGAGGTAGATCCGCCAGGAAGAACATGGAGAAGTACACCATGCTTGAATTATAATGATCCCAGAATCCTTTGTTGCCTTCTATGGCCTTTCTGGAGAAGCCTAAATTCAAATTTCCATTTTTATGTTTGAAGTCACTTTAGTTCAACACATGGCCTCCATGTCCTGAGATCAGTGCTACGTGCTAGGGACATGGCAGTGAATGAATCAGATGTGACTTCTTCCTTATAGAAATGTTCTCCCCAGAGAGGAAGGGCTTATAGGTATGCTCACAATTACCCATGCAGAGTATGGAAAAGGGAAAACACTCCATTTTCATCATTTCCACCCACCTTTTGCCATGCTATCCATACTCTGAAGGGATCAATTTCATCTTCAGATCTTCAGACACTGTTTAATGAGTGTTTCAGGAGGAAGGTGACCACAGTGATGAATCCAGAACTTGGGCAATTTGATGAATGGTTGAGAACACTGGTGATCTGTCAAAGACTCAGGAAAAGAAGTATAAGGCAGCTGTCTTCTAACGCTGAAGGACTTCCCCTTAGGAGCAAAATTCAGCAGCATAAAAAAAAAAAAAAAATCCCTTTTGAGGACAAACAAGAAGAGCCAAGTAGAAGGATCACAGAGATTTGATGCTGTTCTCAGCAGAGCACAGGGAGAAAGCAAGTGGCCATTAGGAATACCTGAGTACTGGTCCAGCTGATCACATTGGACTCAACACCACAGACAGAGAGGGAGAGAACAACAGGATGGCTGGGGACTCTAGGAAGGTTTCCAGAATTTGGTGTCTGAGAGGATCAGTCACTCTTGGAGAAGCAGGGAAGAGTGTAGCCAGGGCCTGTTAATTTTTGTCTCTGTGGACAACTTTTCCGTTATCCTTTCCCAAACACTAGATGTCACTTAAGGTTTCTAGGACTAAATATTGCCAATATTGCTTTTTGTGGGGTTTGTGTGGTTTTGTGTTTTTCTTCTAAAACTCTTTGCTTTTATTTTCTCTAGTCCATCAAAACTAAAGCAGCCCCCAGGAACAGTCTCTTCTCAGTCTCCTCTCACACTGAGTCCTAAGCCTTCCTTTAAATAGCTTGTGTGTTCTACTTAGAGGTCCCCTGCTGTCTCACAGCGTGTGCTCCATACCTGTGGAATGACTGAACTACCTTAAATCCTGAACCTTGGAAGCTTGCCATATGTATTGGGCTTCACCTCTTCAATAACACCTGCAAAGGTGCTTAGCACAAGAATGCAGGAGCCACCTGAACAAGAGCTTCATTTTTCCATTTGATAACAATTTATTAACTCAACCATGTTAGGGAATACCGCGTCCGGTTTCTTGGGGCCGAGTCTTGTCCAGGCAAGGGGCGTCGAGGTTAAATAATCTGCACTCAGGAGTCGTTTAGGTTCCATCATTCGGGGCTCACAACTGAGAGACCCGAGCTTTATTCAGTACATCTTATATCTTAGACCTATTTCTCCCCCTGCCATGCTTCTCTCCTGCCATGCATCTCGCCTAGCCTTTTTCCCCTCTAGCTTCCCGCCATGTTGGTTTCCTTCTGCTCCTTCCACTCACACTGACTCTACTCCATGCTTGTCTCCCGCTTCTGCCAGAGTGTCTCTCCTCGTGTCCCAGCTCTCTACTACCTTCTTAACTCTCTCACACCCTGCCCCCTCATCCGGGCACACCCAAGGTCTTGGAGGATCCCAAGAGGCTAGCACTCAGCAGGTGGCAGCGTCTATAGTGCAGGAAAACATGTTTTTTTCCTTTTTCCCCCTATTAACATAAGGTTTTAGTCCTTTGGGGAAGATGATGAGCCATAAAAGGCCAGAATGGCACTTATTCGGGAGACAACAAGGGAAGTAGTTAGTGTCTTATGAAGAACAAACCTCTCCAAACTACTCCCTGCCCCCAGCACCCTATGTGTTCCCCAAAGAGGGCAAGGAATCCTAAGGTAGGTCAATTTGGTCTAGTGTATCCAGTTGAGGGAGGACAAAATCCCTCCCCCAAGGCTGAGAAAGGTGATTTCCTGGTAAGTATGGAGTTCGTCAGTTAGATCATGCACCAGGAATAAACTCTGGTTCTACTGTAAGAGGCTCCACAAACTGCCCAAGCCGTTTAACTGTCCTCTACATTCAGAGGGTTTAGATCATTCCATGAAGGTTCCTTGGCTGTCATTTTAGAGTCCTTGAGCACCCAGTAGCACAGGACAGCCTACTCTGTGCTTCTCCTTATCATGACCCTGATCCCTTTGCTCATGTAATCTCTCCTCTTCAGCTGGACCAGTAGCTCCACCTGGTGTTTAGTTATAGATCACTGCGTCTGCCTCCATCAGTTTCTGAATGAAAGTTCAATAATGGCAATTAGGGTGGCCATTCATCTGATAATAGGGGAAGGCTAGTTTAGGTACCCTCTATACTATTGTGTGAAGTCTATCTGGGCTCATCTTGTGGGTTCTTGGGTGTTTCCCTCTAACCCCACAATGACTCCCTTTCTCAGGATATTTACGTCTTCTCACTCTCTGTTGCTTCCTCGCACCTAACCATCCCTTCCTCTCATCTTCTTTTCTCTCCTCCCCTTGCTCCCTCCCCTCACCCCACCCCCCATGATCTCGATGTACTCAGGAGATCTTCTGTATTTCCCCTTCCCAGAAGGATCTATGGATGTTCCTCCTGTTACACAGCAGCTCAGAGGTTGTGGATTATAGCCTGGTTATCCTTAGCTTTACATCTAAAATCTACTTATGAGTTAGTACATACCATGCCTATCATTCTAGGTCTGTATTACCTCACTTGGGATGATACTTTCCAGATCTATCCATTTGCCTACAAATTTCAGGATTATTTTTTTCTGCTGGGTAGTATTCTGTTGTGTAAATGTGTTACAATTTATTAATCTATTCATCAGTTGAGGGGCATCAAGGTTGTTTCCAGGTTTGGCTATTACAGATAATGCTGCTATGAACTTAGCTGAACTAATGCCCTTGGGGTAAGAATGTTCATCCTTTGGGTATATGCCCAATGTTGGTAATGCTGAATCATAGGGTAGATTGATTCGCAGTTTTCTGAGATACTGCCATACTGATTTCCAAAGAGGCTATAGAAGTTTACCCTCCCACCAGCAATGGAGAAGTGTTCCCTGTGCTCAGTATCCTCTTCACCATAGGCTGTCATCTGTGTTTTTGATTTTAGCAATTCTGACAGGTATAAGACAGTATCTCAGAGTTGTTTTGATTTGCATTTCTCTGATAGCTAAAGATGTTGAACAATTCTTTAAGTGTTTTTCAGCCATTAGGAGTTCTTCTGTTGAGAATTCCCTATTTATCTCTTTACTCATTTTTAATTGGGTTCTTTAGTTTTCTTGGCTTGTAGTTTCTTGAGTTCCTTGATCAGTTAGTTCTCTGTCAGATGTAGGGTTGGTGAAGATCTTTTCCCATTTTGTAGACTGTCATTTTGTCTTATTGACCATGTCCTTTGCCTTACAGAAGCTTCTCTGTTTCAGGAGGCCCCATTTATTAATTGTTGCACTCAGTGCAATGCTACTGGTGTTATATTTAGGAAATGATCTCCTGTGCCAATGTGTTCAGGGGTATTTCCCATGTTTTACCTATCAGGTTCAGAGTAACTAGGCTTATGTTGAGATCTTTGATCCATTTGGACTTGAGTTTTGTGTAGGGTGATTGATATGGGTCTATTTGCATTCCCCTACATATTACCATCCAGTTATGCCAACACCATTTGTTGAAGATACTATCATTTTATCACTGTATATTTTTGGCCTGTTTGTCAAAAATCAGGTGTCATAGGTATGTGGATTAATGCCAGGGTATTAGATTCAATTTCATTGATCCACAAGTCTGTTTCTATGCCAGTACCAAGCTGTTTTTATTACTGTAGCTCTATAGGATAGCTTGAAGTCAGAGATGGTGATGCCTCCTGGAGTTCTATTATTGAACAGGATTGTTTTGGAAATCCTGGAGGTTTTTGTTGGTTTATATGAAGTTAAGTATTGTTCTTTCAAGATCTGTGAAGAATTGTCTTGGGATTTTGATGGGGACTGCACTGAATGTGTAAGATTGATATTTTTACTATGTTGGTCCTACCTATCCAGGAGTGTGGGAGAGCTTTCCATTTTCTGATAGCTTCTTCAATTTCTTTCTTCAATGACTTAGAGTTCTTGTTATACAGGTCTTTCACTTCTTTGTTTATAGTTACCCTTAAAAATTTAATACTATTTGCAACTATTGTAAAGGGTGATGTTTCTCTGATTTCTGTTTCAGCCCTTTTATCATTTGTATATAGGAGGGTTATTGTTTTGTTTTGTTTTTGAGTAAATCTTATATCCTGATACATTGTTGAAGATGTTTATCAGCTTTAAAAGTTCCCTGGTAAAATTTTTGTTGTTGGCCATACTGAACGGTATTATCATCAGTGTCCTCTGGCCTATTCTGATAGAAGCCTTAAATGTTGTAAATTCCTTAGACTATGGTTCCCTCTACTGGTATATGTGTTACTTTACAAGCTGATGTATCTCAATATTTTTTGTCTACAAGTTCATTTTAATGCTAAATACTAGATAATCTATTTCTGCATATCCAAACTTTTCTCCCATTGTCTTTCTATAACTTAAAAGCATGTATTAAACATTTTTACATATCCATAATGCTTGAGAAAATAGCTTTTTATTTTCAATAATTTTGGTATTAATAATAATAGCAATCAATAGTTTCAATGTGTGGATTTTCATATTGTCTCTGAACCAAGTAAAACAATCTGTCTCAATCTTTCTATTTTTCAATTTGGGGCAATGGTTCCTGCTTCTGATGCACACTGACCAACTGGCAGAGGATAATAAAATTATGATAGGCAGAATTACTTAAAACATAATTCTGTTGGTCTCATCCCTAGCTCCTTACTAGGTGTCATTAAAAACCTTTGTGTCACAGGCCTCTAAGGAAGCTGAAATGCCATGAAAAAGAAAATATACTAACCTGGTTTCCCTCTTTAGTCTAGATTTCTCAAAAATCTGCAAAGGTGTCACCTGGTGGCCAAGAGCAGTATCACAGTTTTGTACTTAGCTTTGAAAGGAGGCATAGGCGATGTTGTTAACACCTATGCTGTTGTGTTGGGTATGGATACATTACAGATTTATTTCATCAGAACTTCCACTTAAAATTAAAAGTAATTTGCATTTTAATTATCAAAGCTGATCTCATACTGAGATAAACAAATGTTATACTGTCAACCTGTTCAGAGAAATTGGTTGTCTTTGCCTTTTGAGTTATAATTTGACCTTTCCCACAACTGGCTGTTGCCTCTCAGCCCTGTTGTGTACAAATCACATATGAATTTAATTTCCTGTAAGAAAGTAGCTGTTTTGAGAAAAGAAAAAGAAAAATTGTGTAGATACTAAAGAGGCAACCCGGTCAACAGTCTCTAGTACCTGCCACAATGATATATATACTTAGCTTTGAGTCTTCTAGTGACTATAGACTCAGCCAACATCTAATTGCAGTGACGGGCAACTTCTATTTGGCAAATGTCTTGCCAAACTCCTGGCCTACTCAATACCGAACAGTATTGCTATACAAGGACAGTGATTAGAACATGGGTTCTTATTCTTCCATTTACTCCTTCAGCAAGGCATCTCTTCTAGGTGATTCCACAAACTAAGGCACACTGGCCTAATGCAGTCAGCTATTTTGGGAGGGGATGGGATGCTTTAAGGTTGTTTACTTTTTGTAGAGCAATTTCTAGGTCATAGAAAATTTAGGCAGTACAGAGTCCTCACATACTGCCTGGTCCCCAAACTTACGCAGCCCCTCACTGCCAAATGCTGCACAAAACTAGTGCAGTTTTGCTACTGCTGAATCCTGATGGATTCAGGAACATCATACATTGTCTACAGGTGACACCAAAGGAATGATTGTGACACTGCACATTACATGTGGCTGTCAAATCTTGAACTTACGGTTATGTTGCATAGAGTGATTTTAGTGCCCTGAGCATCCCCTATATTCCAACTGTCCATGACTTCCTCCACATTAATGCTAGAAATTTTAAGTCTTTTTATCATCTGCAAGTTTTTTTCTTTTTTCAGAAAGTTACATATTTGTACTCTTTATCATATATGTCCTATGGTATACTTGCCTAGTTACATACATTTTGCTGAAATTTTGATCCAAATTAGACTTAAACTGTAGATCAAGTTGAAATGAGAGTATTAAATCATTCTATCCATGAGCATGGAATATTTCCATGTATTCAATTCTTCTATTATATATCCTTCAGCAACATTTTGTACATTAGATCACATAGATCTTGCACGTTTTTGTTAGATTTATATCTGTAAATTGCAATGATGATGCTAATGTAAATGGTACTTGGTTTTTAGTTTTGAGCATCACTTATTCATTGCTGATGTATAGGAATCAATTGGTATCTCATTTATCCCCTCTGTGCTGTCCTCCCCACCTTCTGCTTCTTCGCTTGCATAGTGCTCCCTCTGCTTCCCCAATGCACGTACACTGTCGTTCTCTCCTGCCTTAAGGTCTCTTCTTCTCCCCTCATGTTCCCCATCCAATGTTTTTGATGAATTAATAAATATGCACACACATATACATATATGTCAATCCTCCACCCTGCCAAAAATGATTATTATATATTAATTTAAAATTCTTCCATTTCATGTTGACTACTTATTATTGCAGAGTGCCATGTCATCTGTAAGAAAAGACAGTTTCGTTTCTTTCTCCCCAGTTTGTGATCTTTTTGTTGTTTTCGTTTTATTAACTGTAACTTCTAGAACAATCTTGAAAGGAAACATAGGAGGGAGCACCGTTTCCTTTACCTCATCTTATCATGGAAGCTTCTAGATTCTCATCGCATCGGATTATACGAAGGATAAATTCTTGTAAATGTTCTTCATCGGGTCCAGGAAGTTCTCTTGGGTATGTTTACTGTTGTTGGAATGATCGTGTGATTTTCATGTTGGGTTGGCATTGCATCACCTTATGGTGTACAGTTGTGTTTGATGCTCCCTCCCCTGCTTTGTTTTCAGATGGAGGATTTATTACAGATGTGTTCAGGAGACAAGTTTGTCTACAGACTTAATTATTTTAAAATGTATTTCTCTAGTTTGTTACGGACTGGTGCTGGTCTTAAGGAATTACCTCTATTTCTGTCTTCTGAAAGACGCTTTAAAGAATTAGTGCTGAGATGCAGCATCATGTTAGCCTTGAATTTTGGTAGAATTCACCAGTGAAGTCATCTGGACCTGGAAACTTCTTTTCAGAAAAACATATTTAAATTTCTTTAATAAATGTGGACTGTAGTAGTGGGGTTTCTGGGTCCCAGGCAGCTAGAGGTCTGAGACCCACAGACCTGCCGCTGGAGACCGCTTAGCTGCCCACTGCCCGCCACTGCCGCTCAGGCCCTTAGAAATGACTCAGATGCTTATATTAACTTTGTGCTATTTGGCCTATGGCTCAGGCACTTTGCTAGCTAGCTCTTACATCTTAAATCAACCCATTTCTATTTATCTGTCTGCCACATGGTCTGTGGCTCACCTGTGTTCCTTACATGTTGCTCCTTGGGTGGCTTGCTTGATCTACCTCTGACTCCGCCCTTCTTCTCCTACCTATGCTTTGACTTCTCCTCCTACTTCTTCTATGGTGCCTGTCATGGCCCAAAACAGCTCCTTTATTTAAAGATTGAGATTCACAGCATACAGAAAGGCATTCCCACATCAGTGGACCTTGACAAATGATCATTTTTTGAGTGATTTCAGCAGATTATACCTTAAGAAATTGGCCTGTTTTATCATACTATGAGCTTTGTAAGTATAAAGTGACTATAGCACTTCTTGCTTGTTCCTTTTAGGTGTGTGTGTGTTATATGTGTGTGTATTCATACATATGTGATACAAAGATATAGGTCTCTCAGTCTGTTGGAACCCACAGGATGTACAGAGACAAAAGAGACCCAAATGTCTGCATGAGTGCAAGTTCATCAGTCAGTCCCCAAACTTAACCAGTCTGGTAGGAATTTTTGGTAGTGGGAGAGGCTGCTCACATGTGGAACCAAGAGGCATTTTTTTTTAATTTGCTGTGAGCCTTAAGTTGTTCTACAAAAAATAAACTTCCTCAAAGAATATTGTTCTCCAAAGATAACTGATGGCTTTTGGCTAGTGAACCATACTTTGTTGATTCTTCACCTAGACCAGGTCTTTTGTTGAAGGACTAAATGAAATAATAGAAATCTATGTTCTAATTACGTACATGTAGAGATGAAAGGTCAAAGATAAGTGTTTTCCCCCGTTACTAGCCACCTTGGGTTTTAAAATAGGAGTATTTCATAGATGGATAGATAGAGATAGGAAAGAGAAAGCCCACCAATCCTGCAGTTACAGCTGGGTACCTCTCTGCCCTCTTTTTACAAGCATTCAGGCATCTGAACATAGCTCTCTCTAGTACATGACAGGTACTATACCAACTGATCTGTCTCTTGGCCTTTTGAGATTTTAATGTCTGTGTTATGTGTAATGATGCTCTTTCTCTCATTTCTGACAATGACAATAACAACATGGCTGTCACTACTGTCATCCATTTTCCTTCCAAAAACCATGATATTTTTACCATTAGTATTAATGTATTAAGATTAAGGTGTTAAAGGTTTCTATTTTATATTCACTTATTTTTCCCCCCTTTGGTGTTCTTACTTTAATTCCAAGACTCCAGATTCTGACATTTATCAAGTAGTCTTTCTAAAGAACCTCTTATTTTAAATAATCTTTATTCCTGAGCATTTTAACATATATAAAATAAAACATGAGCATCCCACCCCCTTGTCCCCATTTTAACTTTTCCTAATCACCCCATTGCATTACCGTTCCTTTACCAATTTTGCACCCTTTTATTTTATTTTATTTTATTTATTTTATTTAATTTAATTTAATTTAATTTTATTTTATTTTATTTTATTTTATTTTTGATAGCCTACTAGGTCAAATTATTGCTGCCCATGGTTGAGTATGGTGCCATCTACTGAAACGTGGAAAATCTACCAGTGACGACCACCTTGAGAATGATTCTTTTTCCCAACAACTGCCAGCTACCAACAGTTCTGCAGTAGGGAGTGAGACTTGGAGACTATCTATTCCAAGATTTTTGCTGGCCTGATCTTGTGCAGGTCTTGTGCATGTAACCCCAGCTGCTATGAGTTTGGGAGTGTAATAGCCACATCATGTACAAAAGACAGCATCTCACATTACTCCTCCCTGCTTTTACATTCCATTTTTTGGTGGTAGTTCCTATGCCCTGGACATTGATACTATTAACGATGTCTCCGTTGGAGTTGCATCCATAGTCTCTTATTCTCAGTTATGCATCTCTCCATTATTTCCCACAGCAAATGGAAACTTCTCTGACCAAGATTTAGAGCCATCTAGGTCTGTGGCTATAAGCATAACTATTGAGAAAGCAATCTGATAACGACCATTTAGCAAAGTATCAATGACATGTTCTACCCTAGGGCCTATGACCTCCTAAACTATGGGCTATTTGACTTGAACTGCAGTACCAGTTGAAATTTCCTCTTGTGCACTTGGCCTTAAATACAATCAGAAAGAGGTTAGTTAACCTGGAAGAATTGTACCACCATTGCATCGGTGAGCACATCTTGCCTGGCAGATTGGTAATACAGAATGCAGGGTCCAGCATATCTTGTCCTCTCACCTTCCTGCACTATAAAGAGCTACCCATCATTTTGACTTTGTTTTCTCTGTGTTCTTCAGCCAGAGTATGAAGTCTCTGCAAAGGGAACTTACCATGTAGTTATGGAGGCCAACCAGGGACAATTACAATAACGTGTATTGTTGTGGTGCCTTCTGGAGCCTCCTTGACCAACAATTCCTAGAGTCATCTTATTTCTTGTACTGTGTTTTCTGTTTCCTAACCCATGTCTTCCAAGAGCCAAGTTACCAACCCTTTCAAACGCTTTTTCTTAACTTAGAGTCTCATAGGGTTTCACAGAGCTTGTTTATGTGCTCTCAGTTTCAGTTACCCTCCACACTATCACTGCTCTACCCTTGTCTCCACACTTGCTTAATCCTTTACCACCCAGGACCCATGAGCCTACTGAGGAATCTTGCTAGCCAACCTTTGCTTTGGCAAGAAATTTTCATAAGATATGGAATTCTAGATTAGTAGAGAGATTGTTATTTCCCTCTTACATTTAATTATTTATTTTTCCACTCTTTTCCTTTTTGAAATCCTAATATCATTTTTACTTATGTATATCCTTATACATCTATTTGTGTGTGCATACATGAGTGCATATGTGCCGTGACTCTTGGATATTGGAAAATCACATGCAGGGATCAGCTCTGTCCTTTACTCTGTGGGTCCTGGTGGTCCAACTCTGGTCATCAAGCTTGGTAGCAAACACCTTTACTCAGCCATCTTTTTGCCCTCACTCATTCTTGTATAACTGCTGGGAAACTAGATGCAGTTCTTCATTCTCCCACAGGCAAGGATCTCACCTCCAACTTCATTCATAAATTTCCATTATCTTTACTTTCTCTATGGCTTGGGAATTATATGGCTAGATATAGTTATGTTGCTGTTATTGTTTTCAATTTTTACATTTATTCTGCTCAAAGTTATAATATTGAGTTGCAAGTTTCAGAGGTTTATCCATCATTATTGCTCAAGCATTTTTTCTTAATCCTCCCCGTTCCTTTCTTCTTTTTGTATTCCTGTTACATGTACCCTCCACCATTTGTAATTACACTATTGTTCCTAAACATTTTTTCCATTATTTTACATCAGTATTTTTCTCTGTGTTTGGGGGGTTGACATATTTTTGTTGAGAGAATTCGAAGCTTTCTGTCCCATCTGTGAGGCCATTAAAGGGATTCTTTATTTCTGCAAAGTTGATTTTAATTCCCAGTGTTTCTTCTTGTAATTTTCTCCTCTGCCTTATTTTACCCATTTGCTCTTGTGTGCTGTCTACTTTCTCCATTGTTGCACGAATGAATGAGACTCAGGGTAGATCTCTGAAGAAGTTAGAGATATTAGAGAGAATCAACACCACAGTCAGATCTTACCCAGCTGTCTTCCAGCTTCCTCAGCCTCACTTCCCTTGGAATGGCTCCCTCTGTGTTTCAATCCTGTTTTAAGTACCCTTTCATAAATTAAGGCGTGGCCCCACCACTGCCTGCTTGGGAGCCTGGAATTCCTTCTATAAACTGAAGTGACCTTGACTCAGTTGGGATTAAGGGCATAGGTCACCACTCCCAGGATACTCCCTGTGCTGGAATTAAAGGTTTGAATCACCACTCTCTGATTTTCCTAGACTGACTGTGGTTAGAGCTCTGGGACTTCTGGAGCTTTTACTAACCCCTGACATAGACTGTGGGTAGATTCCCTCTGATATCCCCAAAACTTCTGAAACTTTTATTGAATCCCCACATATCCCCTTTTGTGTCAAATTTAAAAAAAGAAGGTGATAGCTAACATAAGAAAAAAATATACAATAGGTACAATAATTATATACAATATATACAAACAATTAAATGAGTAATGTCCAGTCCATTAACAATTGACAATTCCAAGAAAATATTTCATTAATTATCCTATTTTGATGAATCCAAAGGATTATACCTAATTCATTTTCTTTCTAACTAAAAACTATTATTTTGATGTCTCTTAAACTTATAAACTTTAACTTCAAAGTTTCTTTTTTAAAACTGTCATTAGAAAACTGTAACTATAACTATCTCATCTTCAACTACCTCAGAGACCCAAGAAGGAAATAATATTTACCCAAATCACTAGGAAGTGCAAGCAACTTCCAAAAACTAGAAATGACAGAGATGACACCTATCTGCCTGGACGACTTTATAAAGTTGGTGCATCCATCTTCAGCCTACAGGCCCAGAGTCTCTTTTCATCTCAATGAAGCAGAAAATCTGCTCTGCCCATTTTGGTGTAGTTCAGTCACTTCTTGTGTCCTGAAGATTAAAGACTCTTCAAAGTTCTTTTCAATTTTCCTTTGCAGTACTTGTTGGTTATCGGTCTCATGCCGGTATTTAGCTTTAGATGGAGTTCACCACCGCTTTGGACTGCATTCCCAAGCAACCCAACTCCAGGAAGATCCAGGCCCAGCATGCCAGGGGCCGCTACCGGCTCACACCATCCATGGGCCATCTCTGACGGTTTTCTCTGAAAAACAGGAACCTAAAGGACCAACTCAGCTTGTTCTGTCAAAGTTCAAAGGTCACTTTCTGAGGGAACCTGCATATCCAATTCAAATAGCACACTGTCAAGCAGTCAATCCAGGGACAGGTTCTTGTCCAATGACTAACCGTTGCCACAAGGAAAGTAGACTCCATATGGAGTTTCTTCAATGCCTTTTTTTCTCTTGAAGTAGATTGGAGCTGCCAGGAGCAGACCTGTCTCACTGTCCAGAAAAGTCTTTAAGTTCTAAAAATATTTTAAATGCCATATTCTATGGATCTCTGAAGTTTTTGAAGAAGACTTGTTTATCTAAAATATATTTGTTTGATCTTGAAAACGTATCTAACATGACTATGTCTGAATGTAATGTCTAACTACTGACTCGCATTGCTTTATATTCTAATTAATTGGAAATAAAAACTTTCATGGACTAGCAATTTGGATTACAATGTTAGATAAACTGATTAAGTATAATACCTCAAACAAGCATAGAAATATTTGTACAATGGCACAATTAATCTCAAGATGCACAATTTGTATACAGAAAACCAATGCAATGTAAAATATTTCAAGCTAGTAAATCCTTTTAAAAGAAGATTCTATAATCTATCCTTATATCCTATATATCTGTATCCCCTTTTTCTTTCTATTTTTTAACACAAATCTTTAATCTAATCATTCTTGTTTAACTTTTTTCTAACCATAACCATGAACAATTTTTAACCAATTAACCTAAACAATGACAATCATCCGTGACCCATTGAACAACCAACACCAAGCCACCCCACCACATGGGAACCAAAACCAACCCACCCCACCACTTGGGAGTGTGGGCACTGTGTTCTTAAGTTTACTTTCTGCTGGCTGGGGTGATGGCATCTTTTGGGGATCCTGAAAAGAAAAGTTTTGTTAAATGTCAAGTCCTGAAATAAGTAGCTATATCATTTGTTGTCCAGTCTCTGCATAACAGGAAAGCACACAACTTGTTTCAAGTCCTGGCCATAGTAGTCTGTAAAGCTTGTTCATCTCAGCGAGCTGCTACAAAATTGTCCTGAGCACTTTGTAGTCCAAATCTGATCTTGATTGGTGTTTGTCAGCCTAGTGGCTTTGTCAGAGTTCATGTGAAACCATTGTAGTGGGGTCCCATCTTCCTTTTGGATACTTCAAGTTCACAATTAGGCCTTGTCCTGGATCATTGCAGAAAACTGATAAGAGACTAAAACCAAACACAATGTACAGGAAACTAAACATATAACAATTTATTGAGCATAGGATTGGTAACAATAGAATAGTCCCTTATTTTTTTGTTATTCTTCTGTCCCATATCACTCCATCACAGCTCTTGACATATTAACCATAGCTGTGATTATTTCTATATCTATGCATATCTTATGTTCTTGCTGTCTCATCAAAATGTATCTTTTGCCCTTTGGTGTAATAAGTGGTGGGTGCAAGGATTTGTGTAAATAAGGTTTAGGTGATATGGAGATATAATGTGAGGGAGACTGCAAGGGTTCCCTAATCCAGTAATTAGGCACTAAACTTTCAGCCAACTTGTTCCCTGGTGTGTAAACATCACATGTACTTTCAATTGTACTATAAGGATTGCTAGAATAAATCAGAGTTAGTATTTCTCTTCTGAGAGATAAATTGGGTTCAGGGGAATAATGCCCTCAGTTTCAGGCTTTGATACAGCAGTTTCTCTAAAGGAGAATCTCTTCCCTAAGAAGAGAAGGCTGAAGGGTATTTTTAGTGGTTCCTTTTACCTCCCTCTGCCAAAGGCAAAGGTGGATTAGTCTGTCAGTGATGGTGGAGAACTAAAATTGACTTACTCCTGCAGGTAGACTTAGAGTTAAGTGTAGACATCCCTCTCTGTTCTGATAAAGACTGAGCCCTCGTGGAGATCTGAGCCCTGAGAGCGGCCTATTCATCCACCAATCTCCTACCCAGGGTTACTCCCGACAGAGGATTCTGCATATGGAACTCTACTACAAGGAGCTGTGAACCTCCATTTTCTTCTGTCTGTCCAGTTTGGGAAAAACAGCTTTCCCTGTGGTATTACTTCTTAAAAAAGAAAAGAAAAGAAAAAACAACCATTTCCGCTCAGAATTTTACTTTTGCCTCCAATAAAGTCAAAATTTCCAAGTCCCTTGTATACAAAAGTAAGAAACAAAGTTCCCACTTATTTTGTAGATAGGGTTTGATCAAAGCACAGTTGCACTCACTCATTATGTATTTTCTGGAAGTTTTTGGAATGGCTAGTGAGGTGACAACTTTGAGTAGTTTCCACAGAGTCTATTTGATGCACAGAAACTAAAATATCAGCTCTTTAAATTCTCACAGAAAATGTTGCCCATCCTAGGCGACATAAATGTTAATATACTAATGTTAGTCACATAAAAAACTTGTTTCCTATCACGGCTTTTATATTCTAGTCATATATTCTACATAATGTATTAGATTGTGATAATAAAGGTAATACATTTCCAGTGTCATAAACGTCAAGAGAAAAAGAAAGACAGAGAAAGGGGCTGGAGAAGGGGTGGTGAGGAAGGAAAATGGATTTCAGCAGAGATAGGAACTGGTGGGGAGGAACTTGACTGGGGTGATAAGGTGTGCTGTCTAGACAGAGAAAAGGCATTAAGTGTGCAGAGAGAAACAGAGAGATGAGAGTAGCCAAGGGGAGATGCCTAAAAATGAATTGGAGTCTCAGCGGGGAGAAGCCTAGAAATGAATGGGAAACCTCAGTGGGAAGCTCCCAGTCCATTCTGTCTTCCACATTCAGTTGGCTCAAACTGTGAAGTATTTTCTGTTATGGACCAGTTACCTGGGAACAAAATTGCATTCCTTGCAGATGCTTAAAGAACCTATAGCAGAGAACACACACACACACATGTGATAGGCTCCCCTAGACAGCTTATGGCAGTAAACCAGGTACAAAGGATTTGCGAAGTGAGTGTTCCAGCAGGACCAGGCAAGGGCATGAGGAGAAGAGGCGGGAAAGGGGAGCTGAGAAGGGCACAGCTTCAAGCAAATTTCCAGTTTCATCCTGTTTAATAGGCACTTCAGGAAAAAAAAAAAACCAACCATCCTTTACATTAATCTCTGCTTTGGAGAGAGGGATGGTGCCTCTATTGCTTTGCAGGACAGGGGTGACTTTTTCTCACTGACAAACTCTGAGACTGCATCCAGCGGTCATTGGGAGAGCCATGACCCAGGAGGTGGTAAGAGAAATGGAATAGCTCCATAGGTGTTCTTGACTCTGTTTGTGCAATCAAAGTGACCTCAATAGTCTAAGGAAAGTCCTTTGCAGATGGGTAGCTTGGTTCATTGATGCGTCTTTAAAAAAGAAATCCCTGAGAGTGGGTAATTTATAAACAAAAATAATTCATTTCCAACAGTTCTGGAGAGAGGAAAGAGCAAAACTGGACGATGGAAGGTTTAGTGTCTGGAAGAGTTTGATCTCTTCCAAATGGTGCCTTAAGTTCCCTGTGCATGAAGAGTGGGTGAAAAGGCCTGATTACTTCTATCTATCCTTTTGCAAAGTGAGTTTAATAGTCTCATCTCTGAAAGCACTTAGATCTTAACATCATCCCAATCATGAAGCTTGAGTTCCTGCACATGTACTTTTGAGGTGACGCAAACATTCAAACAGAAATAATAATGACTTTCAGACACAGTTTGAGAGAAACAAGGATCCAGGGAGGACAGCACAGGACAGGGAGTTAATGAATCCAAGAGAATACAGGTAAATAGTTTGTGAGCTCTGCTCCAAAGACCAATGAGGACATTCTGCAGCATATCATCAGTATGTCAGCATCTTCTATTTATCATTTAAACAGCAGGCACTTATCTTCTGTGATGCTCACTAAACATTTTAAATATATGATTTTAAAGTAGAAATTCTGAAATTTTGGCTCACACTTTAATACTGACTCATTAAGAATGTTCAATAGGTTTTATTGGCTAGCAGTATGAGTTCAACTATATTACTTAGATACTTTAAAAGAAAACTTCTATAAAGCAGTTACAGCTGCTTTGATCTGTATTCACACCAGGGGGCAGCCTTGAGTCTTTTAAAAATTTAGGTTTTCCTAAACAACGGCTGTGTTTAATTGAACACACACACACCCTATTCCACATGGTTACCTCTGGAGAAAATTAACATTTGGAATTTCACTTCTTCTGTCACTAGCTGATTAGTGGCCTTCTGTCCAGTGCATTTAAGAGTATTACCTGTCCATCTGTCCTGTCCTCTTGAGACATTTTTTTATATCCATATGAATTTTAAACAGGGAAATGTCTTAAATATCCAATGAACCAGTTTTTAAATCCCTAGAGTAAAAAAATTTCAAAAAAAATCATTATTTACTGTATTGTTTTCCTAGTACAAAAAAAGGTTGCCTGTATATCCTTGCCTCTGATAGCTTTGGATGGCTAAGAATTGACATCCAAACTCTAAGCCTGTCATTCTTGTGGGCTGTTTAGTGTTATATGATCCTCACTACTACAGGTAGAAAAGAACAGTATGTAAGGTACCTGCTTTGTTTTTGTTTGGGTATATGAGCATCCACTTAAGTCAAATGGTGATGCCTCTGACACCCAGCAGTCAGAAAAGCTGATTCTTCAGAGGATGCCTGGGACTCCAGATGCAGACATTTTTCTTACTTATCATCATAGCTCAGGTTGACATGAAGGCCAGTGAGGGCTTCCAAATTAAAGCCAGTGACCAGGGTTTAAGGAGGCAAGTCTGGTCCTTTCTCCTTCTTAGAAGACCACCAAGACCACAGTCCTATGGGCACTCCAATGTCATCTGGTCACTCCCACTGTATGACATAGAGACCCACTGTCTCACTGTCAAGGCACATATTTCTTTCATCTGGTCACTTCCACCAGGACTGGCATTTGCTCTTTCCCAGTATGGATATGACTCTGTGAAGGGACATCATAGTCATTGGCTTTATTTTTCACCACTGAATATTGCTCACTGCTTTCTCCCTTCCTCTCCTATGCCTCATTTTGTTTTCATTTCCAGTGGCATCGGGAAAAGGAGCTGCTCCTGAACAGTTTGATTTATTGAGGTTGTCAGACCCAGTCTCCCGCTTATAATAGAACATGGTGGAAGGGAGCTGTCAAAGAAAGCAAATTTACTATAAAGGACTCAAATGGTTTTTTAAAGCTTCCTATACATGCATTTATCTTATAATCCCCCTATGGGCCTTATTTCTAATTTGTGAATATGTATATATTGAATACATAGTTCTTTTAAAAAAACACTGAACCAGGTTGTACAAAGAAGATTTTTACCTTCTAATTTCAAAAATGATATGGAAAATTAAAAAAAATTACTAAAACTCAGTGTGCTCTAGCCAGTTAATGGCAGCTAAGGACAGCTATGATTTCCTATCTGTCTGAATCCACTGTAGGAAGTGTCTCTATCTCCTGTTCTTGGAATGATCTTCTGGTACTATATCTTGGCTAAAGAAGTTATGGAACCTACTTTTCATTCCTTAATTAATATAACCTCAAAATCAACCAAAGTAGTTAAGTATCATGTAAAAACCTCTTGTCCTGAATCTGTTGATAATGAGTTGCCAACTTCATAATCCATCACTTCGGAATAACAGAGAGTATATTCTTAATATTGAATGTTTCTGCTTTCCCCCCAATTGATATATTAGCAACCTCTCCCCTGTGTGATGTTATGAGGAGGTGGGCCCTTTGTTAAGTCATGAGAGCCTTGCCATCATTAAAGAGAACTCAGAGAGCTTCTTCATCTTTTCATCACAGGAGCTTGCAAGACAACTATCATTGAGGCAAAGAATCGGTCTTCCCCTGACAATAAGTATACTCTCTTAGCCTTATAGTTATAAGAAATCCATTTCTGTAGTGTAAAATCCACCCATTCTATATAGTGTTGAATTCAAAAGGCCATCCTGAACAAAGAGCATCTACCAAAATAAAGCATCTTATGCTTTTGCCTTTTACCAAGCACCAAAATCAGGACAGTAACACTGGAGCTGTCTCTTATGTCTCCGTTTGGTTAGTTATTTTTATTAACTTGACCCAACTATAGTCACCTTGTAAATGGGAACCTCAATTGAAGAATTGCCTCAATCAGATTGACTGGATGGCATGTCTGAGAGGAATCGCCTTGATTGTTAATGGATGTTGGAGGGCCCAGCCCACCATGCACAGCGCCATCCCTCTGCAAATGGTGCTGGATTGTGTAAAAATTAGCTGAGTGAGGCAGCAGGTAGAGTTTATCTATGTTTCTTGTCTTGAGTTCCTGCCATGAATTTCCTCAATGGCAGGTTGCTACCTGGAAATATAAGCCAGCTAAACTCTCTCCTCCTCATGTTGCATTTGGTTGGGATATTTTATCACAGCAATAGAATGGAATTGGAAGAGAGCCAATAGGAAGGTACAGTGGCAAATCCCCTACCTTCAGTTGGCTTTCTCTGTGTTTCCTGACTCTAGAAGTGTTTCTTGCCTTCCTGTGTCTGTTCTGAACCTGGTACTTCTGAAGAGTATAGACTAACAACAGTTTTATGAAATGGCCCTCAATTGGGCTTTGTCTGACACATCCTGACATATAACTGGGTTATGCAGAAAAACCATTAGCAAAAATGTGTGAAAAACAAAGCTGTCTTCTCCTTGCACCTATATATATGAAGAAGCTTCTCAGCAATGTTTTGCACATGTTTTTGATACTCCTTAGTGTTAGTTATTCCACCCTTGATCCCCTACTTGACCCTGCTCCCATCCCCAACTCTAATTTAATTCTTTAGCCATTAGTTCCATTTAACGCTTTATACTACTGACTTCTGCTCCCCTCCATGGGAATCACACCGAGGACCATCACTAATTTTCTGATCTCTAAGGATATTTCAAAGTAAACACACATATTTGAATATCCAAATCTAATGTTTATAAATGAAAGAAAATATGCAATGTTTATCTTTGTCAGTCTTGCTACTAAATTCATTTTAAAAATATCAGTGAGAAAAAGAGATTGTCTTTAATGTTAGGGATTTTGTTGTTCATTTGTTTGTTTGTTTTATTTTTAACAAAATTTTTTAGGTTTTTTGGATTTTTTTTCTCTTTTTGCTCAGAATTTTGTGGTTGTTGGTGATGCTGGTAGTAGTTTCTTCCAATATAAAGATAAGAGGAAAATAACTTTGGGTGTCTATGTTTCTTATTCTGTGCAGATAGAAGATCAGAAAATAGTTATAAAGTAAACGTCCATGCTCCCTCACTAGATAAAAGTTGTTATTGGCATTGACACATAATATATAGTTTTATATATGAGAGACGGAGAGAGAAAGAAGTACACAAGTCACAAGTATACCACCTATCATCCTGACACTTCTATTGCTGTGAAGAGACACTATGACCAAGGAATTAAAAAAAAAAATAGGTTATTGAGCTTTACAGATTCGGAGGGTTAGTCTACAGCCATCTTGGAGAGGAGAATGGCAACAGGAAGGCATGAGAATCCATCTGTATCTGAAAGTTTATATCTGGTTCACAAACACAATGCAGAGACAAAACTAACTGAAAATCGTGGTCTTCTGAAAACTCAAAGTCATAGTTCCTCCACACCTCTTATTTCTCTCAGTTCCACCAACCAAGGAACAATATTCGGATATATGAGCTTATGAGAGCCATACTGTCCATCATATTTTTGCTAATACATGTATCAGGAATCACAATATTATAACTCCCTCCCTACATTAGATTCTCACCTCATCCACACTTCTATTCTCAATTTTCTCAAGAGTAACATAATCTGACATAGATTTTGTCAGTCCTTGAACTTTATTTTATTAAGATTATAAAGTATCTGCTCTATTATGTTGATGTTATGATGATGAGATTAATCTTTATTCAATTTAAAATTCAAATTTTATAGTTCTGGTCCTTTCTAGGACACTATCTAGATTTTTCTTATTTTACTCATTCATTCAACAAACACTAAGAATAGAAACTAATCCTGGTAATATTTGACATTTGGTCCTGTCCAAATTTTCTTTACTTTAAACTCAGTAGGAAAGTACTAATAATGGTCTACTATGTACCTGGAACTATAGCAGGTGGTACCATACACCTACCATGCTTCTTTTTATTCACCATCCAATAAACCTAACACATATTTATCTAAACTCTAGAAACAAGAAATATGTTTATAGAGGTTTTTTTCAACATGCATCATCTATGACAGAACAAAAACTTGCAGCTGTCTATATGTAAAGTTCACTAAAGGGGTCACATGGAGATACTACTTCCCATCTCTTCAAACACACCTGAGTTTACCTACTGCTTTGAATGACTAATAAATGGAGACATCTTGTATTCTTCCCTGTGTCCAACCTTTATGTGGTATGATAGGTGTGGTGGGATTAAGGTGTCAGCCGATAAGGTCAGAAGATGCTTCCGGGACCCTGGAGGGGTGTGGCCAACCTGGAGGGGGTGTGGCCAACCCCATTGATAAGTGGCTGCTGGGACATGAGGACTCTCTCTTCCTGGTTCCTGGCTATTGGAGCACTGGAAGGAAGCCATCATTTTCTAAGTCTCTTCTGTGGCAAGATCATTTACCACATAATCCCACGGGTAATAATTCCATTTTTGTGGGAAGTCTTTTGCACTGTCGTTGGGGCACAGGGTTGAGCAGGTGTGACATCAGACGTGGTAGAGCCAGTATGATGAGCCTTTACCTTGTCCGCCCAACTGACACCTATAGAAGCCAGACATGGGGCAGTTACTGTGCCAGGTAAATTCCCAAAATTCAAAATTCTGTTGATGGGCTTGAAATCACATGACGTCCCGGAGACATCTTCTTTACTTCCCATGCCAGGGAGGTTGGTCTGCTTTGAGCATCTGTCTTCTCTAACTTTTCCTGAAGTTGAATCCAGTCAATCATTGCTTTGAAATCTCTCACATAATAATCCAGCATCATTAACACCTCCTTACATTCCACCACCATAGATAAAGGAAGAAAAGAATTTTAGAATTGGAGTTCCTTTTGTTTTAAAGAGAAAAGGGGATATGTAGGGGTACTGTGTTGTTTCATGGTAAATAATTGTCCCACCCACTGGTTTAATAAAAAGAGCTAATTGGCCAAAGGCAGGCAGGAAGTGTAGGCAGGGCTACCAGACTAAGAAAATCTCTGAGAGCAGAATGCCAGACAGAGCACCAGAGAGAAGCCAGAGGAAGCCGAGGACAACTATGCTGCTCTAAAGAAAGGTACCGAGCCGCATGGCTGAACAAGAGACATGGGTTAGATGAAGGGTAGACAGCTAGCAAGTGATATGCCTGGGCCTAAGGCTGATCAGCCAAAAACTAATGAAAGCGTCTGTGTGTCTCTGTGGGTCTGCGGGTCTGCGGACCTAAACTTTGAGGTTAGGCCGTAAAGTCCGGGCCAGAAACCTCATACTACAGATCGGTTTGCCAGATTCCAGTTAATACTCCCCAGAAAACTATTGACAAAAGCATGGAGAACCTATTAGACAATACCTCTGCTTCTCTACTGCTTGCTCTTAGAATTAGTAAACATACATTTTATTAATAAGTAATACCTTCTATGGTCTATAGCAAGACTGTCACTTACTGAGGGTATTTACCAGTATATCTATTATGGAATCATCCCATCTTCATTATATTCTCTTCTGTTGCTCATGTGACTCATGCAACTTTTTCTAATCAAAGAAATGGCACTCCCTCAAGGCTTGCTCCCAAAGGACTCAAATAAAAAAGCCTGTTTTCCTGACAGCTGCCTCTCACTCCATAGAGACATCTACTGCTTCATGATGATATGATACTGGATTCTATATAGCACCTCAACAAGAAACTCTTTAGGCCATAGGTTTCTTGCTCCTATCCAAAGTACCTCGCTTCTGGCATTTCATGGCCCATCTGAAGGAGAAAAGAAGAATCCAGACACCAAGCATGTTTCTCTTATTTCACAAGAAAGTGTCTGAGAAAGGATGGTATCGGTGATATAGATGTGTAAGTGGAAAATGGATAGATTAAAAAAGGAGAAAGGAATCATACGGGATCCAGTGGAGACCACATACATAGATGCCAGAATTTTGAATGTGAATTTATAGTTACTTAAGAGCAAATGTTTTGGGTTTAGATAGATCTAACTTCAAACCCTGATTCCTCTACCACAACTAATTCTGTGACCTTGAGTAAGTAGTTTAGCTTTATTGTCCTGCTTCTTGTTGTGTAAAATAGCAATTCTCACAACCTCAGTGGTCCCCATATATAATACATTTGAGAAGAGTCTCATTGGTTAATAACTTTCATGAGACTGTTTACCATGCTAGGGTTGGTAATTTTGATGATGATGCTTCTTTTGAGCTAACCCTGTTCCTGTGGCAATTTTTATATACTTGACAATTTGCCTTTGAACTATATTATAAGTTAATGAGATAGAAGACAAAAAGTTTACCTCTGCCATGAAATTTCTTGATGGCCAGATTTGGGAAAATTTGGAGAAAGATGGTTGTGCAATGTTTACTTTATCTTGAGCTGTGTGTTCAAAGTCAACTGCATTGTGTACTTTGTTACTATATATATATATATATATATATATATATATATATATATATATATATATATATATATTTACATTAACATATACACAAGATCTTTATCTTGAAGAAAGGGGGAGAATGGTGTTGTGTAACCACTGTCCAGAAAATGGACTGGGTGTTCTTTGCTTTGAACATGAAGCTATCACTTGGGGCCCTTTGTGTGTCTAGAAGGCTAAAAGATTCTTGCATTAGCTAGCAGATGTACTGTAGACTGCTTATGAAACAAAAAATTTTAAAGCAGAGAAATGGTGATAAATGTCTTTGTTTTGCTTCAATTTTCTCTTGGAAAGAGTTTTTTTATTATTAAAAAAATGTTTTGAAGACTTCACCCATTAATAATATCAATGTTGCTTTCTTACAATTTTTTTTGTCTTTTTAAAGAAACTTATCTTATTTGTTTTATGGAGTTTTCTTTTTTCTCTTTTGTATAGACTTGTGAACTACATTTTTAGGTGAAAATTGGTGGATTTCTCCAAATAAATTAGAAAGTTTAATTGGCCCAGTTAACTTGTTCATTAGAATGTTTACTAAATATTAATTATTTAAGTTATGACCCGTGGTAAATCCTGAATGGTAGTACTTCACTGATTTTTGTATCTAGTTTTTATTTAAAAAATTACAACATTAAATTATAAATAGTTTATATTAAATTATACCAGATGCAAATCTGTGATTGTGGTAATATCATGTCATACAAACAAGCAACAAATTCATTTCATATTTCAAAAATACATGTACAATACCTAATATCTTTCAGAACAAAAAAATACATTTTCAATTTTGCAAGCAAAAACACAATTATGTACCTGGATTTTAGGGTTCAAATGCACATCTCTCAAGCTTTCCGGTTCAGACATCAGTATCCATGTGCATAATCTGGGTATGATTAACAGTATACATCATAGGATGACTGTGAAGATTATATTTTTCATGTATATGAACAGTAGACACTCTACACCGACTATTTCATGTATTGTAAACACTGAAGTACTATCTGTAAATCTAGGTAAATAGTTGAAAACAAAAACCATAGTTATAGAAATGCCTAGTCACAGAGTATCAATCTACATGTTTTGTAGATTTGTATATTTGAATAATATACATGACACTATAATATTTAGTCTGGTGTGAAAACAGCAATGGATTTTCTCGGAGGGTAGAAGCTGTGTTGGAGATCAGCTGTGGAGAGGAAGAGACTTTCATCTCATGCACTAGGCAGGGCTTATCCTCTGGTTCAAGTGGGGCAGAACTTGAATCCTGGAGAAAATAAAGATGACTGAGTTAAAGGACTTCACAAAAGTCAGAGAAAAAAAGCAGAGGAGTTAATAGAATGACGAATGTGAGTAGCTGCCTTCTTCCAGCCAAATAAATCTTACTTCTGTGAACATATCCTCTCCACCAACATAGAACCATTTCCAAGTCAACTGTAGTTGCATTTCTCACTCACAGACCTATCTACACAGAAGCCCACACACAGCACCGCTGAAGGAGAAGTTTATGGCACAGCTGGCCATTTTCTCCTTAGAAGCATCTCTGATCTCCAAGCCACTCCTCTCATCAGCTTGTAGTCTCTTGTGGATGGAGAATGGTCCTGTGCAGTTTTCTAGGTTCTGTGCCAAGAAAATGTAAAGCAAAACTAAATTATGTTGGCTTGCCCATGGAACCACATCTGTCTTACCATCTATTACTGAGGACATGATATATTTCTTTAATGAGATGTTTCTTTGGTTTGTTTTTGTTTTGTTTTGTTGTTTCTTATTTAGAGAACAAAACAAGAAATACATTTTCTTTTTTTTGCAAATTGATTCTCTATTGCATGTATATTCAGGCAAAATAGGTAAATCCTTCAATACAGTTGAAACACTCCACTACAAAATAACCAAATTTGAATTGATATAATGAATTATTTCTTCATTTTACTCAACTGCTCTGGTCATGTTTCAGTGGTTTGGATTGGCCTTGGATGTCAGCTCTGTTGGATATTGCATGTAAGCCAAGCTTCCCGCTAGTTTACCAATCTAGTACGAGAAAGTCCTACAGTGTGATATAATGAAGATATACTAAACTCTAAAATGGAACCTTTCAAGTCTCAGAAAATGGCTGACAACACAGCCTGTGGCTCTATCCCGAGGCTCTATCCATGTACCAGGGCTGCTGAGCATCTATATTGGCTGTATCTCTGACACCAAGAAGTCTGATCTATCTGCACACAGGCTCAATAGTAGTATTGCTGCCAAACTTGTGTTATCAGAGTAGGTGGAATAAAAATACTGCTTTCAGACATTTTTAAATTTAGTTTAACTGCTTTACTATATTAGTCAACTATGGTTGGAAAAACTGCTACACAGAAAACAAATTCTAAAATATTAATTCCATTAACAATAAATTTGTCTTTTTCTTTTTAATGTCTATTTTTTAAGTTTCACGTAATATATTTGAATTATATTCTTTCTCAAACCCCAACTAGACACAGATCTGCCTCCCACTCCTACCCATCCAACTTCATATCTCCTCCTATACACATGCCATGTACAATATGGAGTATTTGTGTTAGCCAAACATGCCTGAGCATAAGACCTTCCCAGGATTATGGCTGATATCCTTACTATTATTCCATTGAAGAAAACTGATTTTTCTTCTTCCATCAGCTATGAATTAAAAATGGATTCTTGGCTTAGTGTCCACTTTTCCCTCTCTCTGCTTGGATTTGTCTAGCTATAGCTTGTACAGATCTTGTACATGATGTCACAGTCTCTATGAGTTCATACATCAGCCTGTTGTTTCTGGAAAACACTACTTCCTTGAAGTAATCTACCACCACCATCTCTTACAGCCTTTCCATCTCCTCATATGCATAGATCCCTGAATCTTGAGGGGAGGGATATTAAAAAGATATTTCATTTATATCTGAGTGCTCCAAGGTCTCTCACTTCATATACATTTTCTAGTTGTAGGTCTATTATGTTAGTTATGATTTACTGAAAGAAGCCTCTCTTATAAGGACTGAGCAATGCACTGATGTATAAGTGTAGAACTATGTTATTTGAAGTCATTTTATTGATATGTTTATGTAACAGGACAATAGTAATAGGTTTTCCCCTAGAACCTATAACCTACCTAGTCTCATATTTTGGGACTCATTAACAATGTTAAATATGAATTTCATATTCCATAATAAGCTTCACTCTAGAGATTCAGGGATGGGTCAACATAAACAAATCAATAACCATAATCCATCACATAAACAGGCAAAATACATAAAGCACACTATCATCTCATTAGATGCTAAAAAAGCCTACTACAAATTCTAACATCCCTTTGTGATAAAAGTCCTGAAGAGACTACAGATATGGAGGACAGGTCTCAACACAATGAAAGCAATTTATAGAAACCCCATAGCCAACATCATTCTAAACCAAAAGAAACTCAAAGCATTTCCACCAAAAATCAGGAATAAGACAAGAATAAACACTACTCTCTTCTTCCCTGTTCAATAAAAGTAATAAGACAACGGAAAGAGATCAAGGGGATACAAATAGGAAAGGAAAAAGTATGTGCACCCTCATTTTGTGGTCTATAAATAAGAGATCCTAAATATTCTACCACAAGAATTGTATAACTAAAAACAATTTCAGCAACATAGTAGGATAGAAAATTAACACAGAATGTCAGTAGCTTTTTCATATGCAAATGGCAAGCATATTGAGAAAGAAATCCAGGACAAAATAACTCCAACATTAGCCTCAAAATATATATCTTATAATAACTCCAACCAGGCAAGTAAAAGATTTGTATAATAACAACTTTAAAAGATTTGAAGAATACACCAAAAGAAGATATCCTATGCTCATGGGTCAGTAGGACTATTGTCATGAAAATAGCTATCCTACCAAAATTGCAACATAATTCTTTAAAGAAATTGAAAGAATTTTCAGCTTCATATGGAAACACACACACACAAACATGATAACTAAAACAATCCTAAATAATAAAAGAAGTCCTAGAGCTATTGCCATCACATATTTCAAGTTGTAATGCAAAAATATTAGTAATAGAAACAACATGGTATGGGACCAATGGAATCAGCCTGAAGATCTGGACACAAATCCATACAACTACAAACATCTTGTCTTTTTAAAAGAAGCAAATATTACACACCAGAGAAAAGGCAGCATCTTCAACAAATGGAATTAGTCAAACTAAATATCTACATGTAAAAGAATAAAAATATACCCATATTTATTACCTTCAACAAAACTCAACTCCAATTCAATCAAGAACTCAACAATCATGTCTTTTTCTTGCTTATGATTATAGAGCTGGCTGAGTTCTCTTGCTTCAGGCTTCAGATTAATTGGGGTTGGCTATAGATTCAACATTGAGTTCGCATCCTAAAGTTATGCATGGACCAGCATGGATGCTAAAGTTTTACAGGGACCAGCATTAGGGAGATAGGGTGTTCTCAGTGCAGATCACAGAAATTCAAGAATCTAGACTCACATATAATCATATAGACTTCTGTTAGTTCATCAAATTCAATGGCCAACCTCATAGTCAAGAGATCAGAAATTTGTCTCACAGAATCTCTAAGGAGACCTCCCAGTGTTACCAGCCATACGACTATCAGGTGGCATGAAATTGTAATATAACATCAGTCTATTATATTTCTGTAAGGCTATGAAACCCAGACAGCAATTGTACCTCTCATTTTCCCATTCATAAAATGGGGCATACAAGTAATAATGGACCTACCCAAAGCTGTTTGATAAATCAAACATTAAAGATGAGCGATAGCACATGACTGAATGTGTAGAGTAATTCATTTTACAGAAGCTTTTACTTTGAAACTTTGGTGTCTTATAAGCTCTTTTCTCCTTCATTTCACAAAAATGTATCCCCCCACACCTCTAATTTTAATTTGTGAATTCTTGCAGTACTTCTTCTCACTTCCAGATCAGATTCAAGTCCTAGATTTCATCTATGCTAATGAAGAAAGAAAGAGGAATGTGGCTGGAAGGAGGAAAAGGGAGAAAGAAAATAGGGAAAGAAAGGGAGAGAGAGAGAGAGAGAGAGAGAGAGAGAGAGAGAGAGAGAGAGAGAGAGAGAGAGAGAGAGAGAGAGAGAGAGATACAATCTCAAAAGGTCCAAAAAGCACAAATACTATTTAATTTCATTTTCATTTTTATTTATATAAGTGTTTTGGCTACACATATGTCTGTGCACTACATGTGTGCCTATTGCCTGTATAATCTAGAAAATGGCATCAGATCCTATAGAACTGGAGGTACAGTTGTTTGTAAATTGCCATATCAGTGTTAAGAATCAAACTCATATCCTCTGTAAGAGCAACCAGAGCTCTTAACCAATGGTCCATTACTCCATCTCTCAACCCTAAAATGCTCTTGAAAGTATGAACAAAGTAGAGGGACTAATAGTTTTCAATCTCAAAACTTGCTATACCACATAAAAAAAAAAAAAAACCAAAATAGTCTGATGCTCATGTAAGGACAGACACTGAAGCCCACAGAATAGAATCATCCCAGAAATAAACTGGCAAAGGTGCCAAGCCTATTCACTGAGAACAACAGCCTTTTCAATAGTATGAGAAACCTGGATATCCACATATAAAAGGATGGAGTTAGACCCTTAATTTATGCCATATATAGAAATTACTCAAATGTTTCAAAGTCCTGAACATAAGAGTCTCAACTATAAAGCACTTAGAAGAAAAATACAGGGACACTTTATGACACTGAATTTGGCAATGTTTTTTTAGATATATTAAACCAAAGTCATGAGCACCAAAAAGAGAAAGATAGCACCTAAGCTGTAAAAGATAGTTTTTCTAATATTCGCAAATCAATTTTGTGATAAGATTAAAGGTATTTAAAACAAAAACCAGAGAAACAAGTGACTCAATTTAAAGTTAGGCGAAAGAGCAACTCTGGCTGCTCTTACAGAGGATCTGGGTTCAATTCTTAACACTGACATGGCAATTCACAAACATCTGTAACTCCAGTTACAAAGAATACATAGAAATGGCCAACAAATACAGGGAAAATGCTGAGCAAAACTAGTCACTGAGGAAATGTAAAGCAAACCCTTGAGAAGAAAGCTAGGGATGCTGGCCAGAGATGCATCACCTGTCTATTATAAATGAGTTTGATCCTCAGTAACACACACACAAACACACACACACACACCCTCCATTAGAATAACTTTTATTAAAGAAAATAGAAAAATAAGTATTTCAGGTTTTAAAATTTTTTTATCAATATGTTTTTCTTATTTAAAACAATTTGTAAATTTAAATATAAATATACTTTAATTATATTTTTCTCCTTCCCCAAGAAACAAACAAAAACCCAGTACAATACCAAAACCGAAAGTTTAAACATAAACTTATCATCATATAATCCATCAACTCTGCCTCTAAGTATATAATCAAAAAATTAAAGTCATCAATCTGAACAGAGTCTCCCATACCAATGCTTCCAGCTATAACTTTTATAATAGCCAAAATATAGATACAAATGTCCACATTAGATTAATTGGTAACCAAAATACAGTATTTATAAAATAGAATACTGTTTTTTAAAGGGAAAAATTTGTACATACTAAAACATATATGAAAAATAATTAGTGTGAGTGTGGTGATGTATGCTTTTAATCCTAGTACTTATGAAGCAGAGGCAGGATTTCTGTGAGTTCAAGGCTAGCCTGGTCTACAAAGTAAGTTCTAGGACATCCAGGGTTGTTACACAGTGAAACCCTGTCTGGAAAAACTAATAGATAGATGGATAGATAGTCAGACAGATAGGCAGGCAGGCAAGTATGGAGGCAGACAGGGAGACAGACACACACAGATATAGACAGACAGACAGGCAGACAGATAGGCAGAGTCCACAGACAGATAGGCAGGCAGGCAGATAGGCAGGCAGGCAGGCAGGCAGGCAGGCAGGCAGGCAGACAGACAGACAGACAGACAGACAGACAGACAGATAGATAGATAGATAGATAGGCCTTAGATCTCACATGTGTAGTCACTATAGGCATAATGTTAAATAAAATAAGCAAGGCAAAGAACAGTGTTGCACAAGTCTATTTTTATTGGAGCCTAGAACAGGAAAATAATTGGAGATGGAAAATACATTAGAGGTCACAGGGTGGCTGAGGAAAGGCTTTTAATATGTCTGGAGTTTTTGATTAGGTCTAATAAAGTATTTTTACAACATTTTGAATGTATTTAATGATAGCAAAGTATATGCTTAAAATGGCAAGTTTTTATTATATGTATTTTTGCCACAATTTAAAAGAGGTATTTAGGAGCTGGAAAGTGCCTTGGTGGGCAAAGTATTTGTGCAAGAGTGAAGACCAGAGTTCATGACCCCAAATCCACATGAAAGTGTGGCAGTCTATCTACTTGTGATCTCACCATCCAGGAGGCTGCTACTGGGTTCCCAAAGAATGCTGGGGACTAGACTAGCTGCATCAGCAAGTTCTGAGTTCAAATAAGAGGGCCTGTCTCAATAGATAAGGTAGAAAGTGACTGAGGAAGATACCCCAAACCAACCTGAGCCTCCACATATAACATATGCACAGGCACCAGGCACAAACCTACATTCATACACACTACACAGATGGAAATATGCATACACACATTTGAGAATGCCACACTCAGATCATGCACATTAAAAAACAAACAAATAAATAAAAACAGGGGTACAAGGCAATGGTCGTCTATTACTCCTCACAATATTTCATGTCAGCCATTTGGTCTATGTTCATCTTCTCTCAACTGGTGAGGCAGGCCCTTGAGGTCAGCTTGCCTAGTTTGACCTCAACTGTGCGAGTTTCTGGTCCATGTGTTTTTCATTGTTTCCAGGATAGACCAGGCTTGTTTACATGGCAACCAAAGAGGGTTCTTAGCTGCTCATTGTCTAGAAGTATAGACTGAATTGGGCTTGGCTTCACTTCTTCTTGTTCTTGTGTTATGAACAAGTCATATGGCTAATCACAAAGTCAATGGGAAGGCAGCTTCCATCCTCTAAGAGGCACTTCCAAGTCTTATTGCAAAAGATGTGTGAGCAGATAGGAGAGGAAAAGTGAGTCCACATTTGCATTAGCGGATCACAGTAAGACATTGATGAGAATGTGTCAGGAAACTAGATGATTTTTGGCCTAAGGTCAGAGCTGTTTATGTAAAGGGTAAGTACATTTTCTAGGAGCTTAAACATACTGGAGAGTGAATATACTCAAACCCCAGTAGTTGATCACTTGTAAGACTGTTTCTCATTTAAGACAATTAATATCAAGTCAGTCATTTGTACAAATCATACTTCCTTACAGAAACCAAGACACAACAAGAGCTCTCTCAGAGCAGCAGAATGGTAGACAGGCCCTCTCAATACAGAAAAGATCCATAAACTCAGCAAGGCCATTTGCCCAACAAAGACTGAATTGTTGCTGAAGACAGAGACTGGACTAGAACCCAGATGGCTGACCTCACAATTCATTGCTCTCCCTGCAGTGTGGCCTCATTTTTCTTCACATTATCCAGCCTTAAGCTTGACACCACATAACCATTCTCTGTTCTGACAGACCTTGCAACTCTTAGCTTGCTTTGCACTGCAGCATCACCAGCCTTACCTGAGAGCTTGTTATAGAAGTCCAGAGTCACGTATCCCATACCAGACCTGCTCAAGGAAAGTCTATGTGTCAGGGTTTTGTGAGAGAGTAGACATAAGGATACTGATTTTCACCCTTGACTACTAAATGAAATCATCAGAGAGAGGTTTAAAACTGCCTCTTGAGTGCTGGAAATTAAGGTGTGTCTGTAGCACAGGGTCTCTAAATGTGTTTTTAAGAAAGATAAAAGAGTAGGTAATAGAATTTGTAATGGAAAGGAAATATTAAGTTTCTGGAGCTGTCCGTGGCTTGACAGTTTATCACTTACCTAACCTAGTAAGTTTATCACTTACCTAACATATGTAAGGTCTTAGGTTCAATACTCACTATGGAAAAAAAGAAAGAAGAAAAAAAAGAAGAAAACACTACTACATTACTTAAATACCGACACTACTGCATAATGAAATCCCATAAAATAAAGTTGTGGCAAATTGTAACTATAACGGAAGAGTGAGACTCAATAAAAACGCAAGTTTAGAAAGATAGATGAGTACAATCGGCCTTTTACCTGAACACAGTGGCCGAGCTGAATATTCAAAGGCTCTTCTTAGATTTTTTCAGACTAAAATGGAAAATCAGAAAAGCACCATTTTCTTCAGGAAAGTTGAAATTTTTCATTCCCTGCTGTGTTTATAAGGCCTATGGACCTTGCATGGCTTGTTAACCATGAACTCACTAACATTCCTAGGACAAAAGCAATAATCTCATGTTTCTCAATGTCATTTTTGTTAATTGTTTAGTCATCATATAAAAACACAAGGTTGTGGTACATTGTTTGGGTCTCTTCTGAGGTATTGTCCTCTGTGGGTTCCAAGTTTGTCTAAGACATTACTTGAGGAAATAGACTTGTTGATCATCTTCTTAAACATGCCAAGGTAACTCAGAAAAAAAGAAGTGAATTCCATCTCCATATTTCCTACAAGGGTTTTTGCTATTCTGTTACTGTGAAAGAACAGTCTGGATGACCAAATGAACAGGTAAATGCTCCAGACTCTTGCAAACCAGACTTGAATTTGCTGAGATGTTTACAACAAAATAATTAGATAAGTATGCTCCATTATGGCCTTATAGCACATCTAGAAACATCAAAACACCACAGAAATGCTCATTGTTCTGAAAAATGGTCATTTCCCACATTTTGTGATGTATTGCTATTTCTTTTTATATGAAACAAAGGAATAAGCCCACTGGTATAGATTTAAGAAAGAGGAAACATGGTTTCCTTTAATAATGTGCACGCATGTTTAAATTTGGATATATTCATCAATTAAATATTCCTCACAGAAAGAATTTATTGATTTTCAGAAATAGCTTGGGGTGGGAAAGGGAACAAGGGCACAAGGTCTACAGTGCTCTGACTTCAGCATATGCGAGGGTTAGGTTGAATTTTATTAAATGCAAATAGTGGTCCAAAAGGTGCTGGTAAACTAAAATTCTGCATTTCTCATAATTCTTCTGGGCAATACTGATGATGCTGTTCCAAGGTCTCACCCTGAGTGCCAGGAAGAGAAGTTCCAACAGTATAGCCACAAGTTTTGATGCACATTAAAATAGGGTGTAATAAGAGGTTTCTGGCCCGGACTTTCGGGCCTAGCCTCAAGGTTTAGACCCGCAGACCCACAGACCCACAGAGACACACAGATGCTTACATTATTTTTAGGCTGATTGGCCCAAGGCCCAGGCATATAACTTGCTAACTCTTTATTAAATTAATCCATGACTCTTATCCTGTTCAACCATATGGGACAGTACTTTTTCTCAGAGCAGCATGGTTGTCCTCTGCTTCTCCTGGCTTCTCTCTGGCCTTCTGCTCTATTCTTCCTGTTCCCAGAGTTTTCTTACTCTGTTAGCCCCGCCTACACTTCCTGTCTGCCTTTGACTAATCAGCGCTTTTTATTAAACTCATAGGCGGGACAATTGTTTACACTGTAACATCATAAATCAACTACAATCGGACAGAGAGCTTTAGAAATGAGTGACCTGATACCACCAATAAAGATGCAATTATCTGAGAAAGGGCGCTAGCTTCAGGGATGTGCACGAACAAGAATGTTTCTTATCATTTATAAGATACAAGAGATAATTTACACACTTGTGAAGATTTTTAGAAAATCTATATTGATAGAAAAATAACAGAAATTAAAGTTTCACACTCTCAAGAATAATATTTTGTTGACGAAATTTAAAATAAATATACAATGTCTTGTAGTCTTTAAGAGAAAGAATTTGACCTTCAGCATCACATATTAACAGTCATTCACACATCATTTACTCAGTTGCTCATATTTGGATACAGGATGATAACTTCCACATATACTATCCAGTTTGCTATTAAATTTTCAAATGTCACAATTGAGCAAATTTAATAGAACAAGATATTTCTTTAGTCTCAGACAGAAAAAATAAGAAAGGCAAATTATTTTGAAGACATGATTTAGTTCTTCCCATGTCCTACAAAGTCTGAATTGTAGACATATTTTTCCTAAATCATTTTTTTACAGAATATTGTGTATTATGTCAATGTAGTGCACACTTACATTCTTTGTATCATATCACACACCTGGTGAGTGGGGATGCCACCCATCCCAGCTGTTAATGTCTGTCCAAGCATCAGAGTTTACATGGAAGGTACTATAATGCAGTTTTTATATTATATTGAAAGGCAGACTTCACAGTAGGTAAAAATTGGCCTTGCTTTCAAATTCTTCACCTAACAGCTGAGTGGTATTGGGCAAGTTAAAGTTACTTGGTCTCTCTGAGTATATCTCTCCTTCGTACAAAGAAGGAATGATGCCATAAATCTCAAAGTCTAATTGTGAAAATCAAACATGGGAGAAACTACTGATAATCATCTCACATATAGTCAGTGTTTAATTCATGTTACTAGCTAGGAGGTCCTTTAAATCATTTATAGCTGGTCACATGTCTTTTTACTCCAGCCATTCAAAGGAATTCACTCAGTTCAGTCATACTGCTACCTCTGCTTTCTGAGATGGTGACTCCAGGGCTTCTTCCAGTCTAAGACAGGATACAGGGGCAGATAGATTCCTGCACTGTCTTCATTCTCTGAAACAGTCCTCAGAACTCAGTAGAGTGAAACCATGATGACCACAGATAACCAGTCTAACATTACATCCTTGGGTTGCTTTCCAGTTCGCTACTATTCTCTCCCATGTGTTTGTGATTTTAATCACTGTCTTCAGTGTTAGATTGCTGTGAAGAGACCCATAACCACAGCAACTCTTATATATGAAAGCATTTAATTGGAGCTTGCTTACAGTTGGGTTAGTCCACTGTCATCATGGCAGGAATCATGATATGGTGCTGGATAAAGAAATGAGAGTTCTTCATCTGGATCCACAAGCAAGAGGAAGAAAGAGACAATGGGCCTGGCTTGAGCTTTTGAAATTCCACACCAGCCCCAGTGGTAACAAAACTTACTCCTCCAAGAGAACCACACTTCATAATTCTTCTCAAGTAGTGCCACTTCCTGATGACCAAACACTCAAATGTATGAACCTATGGGAGGTCATTCATATTCAAACCACTATAGTTACCAAAAGGAACTACCCTGCTGTGTGGGAACCCAGGCTAAGATGTGAGGATAGCCTATGAAAGATTTGAAAAACTGTATTAAATCCTACCTACTACCTATATACTTCATAATATCAAATTAGATGGTTGAATTTTGTCTCATGAATCATGAGATACGCCCTTCTTCTCAAAGCAATTTTCACTAAATGAATAAAGTAATGAACTAAGATATTTCCATAGTCCTCAATGATGCCTGGTCAATGAAGTGGCAGTCTTCAAATAAATAATAGTTAATGTCCAAGAACAACTTTCCATTTCAAACTAACTTTAACCTCAAGCTGCTCTGGGTGACCTCAGCCCAATGTCCTGTGTATCAAAGAGGAGGAGTAAAACTGTAAACTTACTGACCGTGAATAGGAAGCCCTCCTCAAGATTAGTTTCTCGTGCCACTGTTTAGGCAGCTCTGTTGGTATCAGAGTAATGACGGGAGCAGACAAAGTGCCAGGGTAGAACATTTTTCAGTCTGCGATGAAATTTCTATTTCTACCAAATTCACAAGACTTCCCTTAAAATATTCTCCTATCTTGGAATTTGTGCAAAATATGACTTTATATTTAGTTAGTAAGTAATTGCTTTATGTTTGATCCCACATGATTACCAGTTATATAATTTCTTGAGGCCTTTATCTTGTTCTTTTTGCTTTGCGTTTGGGGAGAAGGGGTGGCATTTGCTTATTTTTTAGCTAAAAGTCTTCATAATACCTCCACTCTGTGTTGTTCTGGCCAAGCTCATATTTTTCAAGAATAACACAATGTTCAAGACTCATCAATTGCTCCAGCTCGATTAGTCCAGTGGGATGATGTAGAAAATCCATGTGATACTTTAAAATTTAACTGAGAATTCACATCTTTCTGGAAGAGTATGCGACTTAGGTCTGACTGGTTTTGTTGTGA
This sequence comes from Phyllotis vaccarum, assembly GCA_033318265.1. Taxonomy (NCBI): domain Eukaryota; kingdom Metazoa; phylum Chordata; class Mammalia; order Rodentia; family Cricetidae; genus Phyllotis; species Phyllotis vaccarum. The sequence continues at coordinate 164,027,186 of JARWLC010000001.1, read as the reverse complement.
CTATGGACCCATATGTTTTCAGCCACTTGACTGACAAATGAACTGATTCTCCACATACAGAATCAGAATTCAGGCACAGGGTTTAAAGACAGATACTGCCTGAGTACCTTGAGTCACAGAAATTTTTGCTTTCTGGCCTCTTGATAAATATTTAGTCTGAAAACATAAAGTACATTCTCAAGGTGCAGAGGAGTCACTATTTTTGAAAAGGAAATGTAAGGTCTTATTAGGGAAAAACTGTTAATTACACACTTCATTATTGTCAAGGTTAATACAGACAGTAAGAACAGAGGCCCTTTTTCATCTCTTCCCTGGGAACAAGGGGAGACAGCTGTTTCTCCGGACAGATCCATTAGTGCTTATCACCAGCCTCCAGGCTGCACAAACAGCACCATGAAATATGGCCGCTGTCACCAGGAGCCAGAACAGATGCCAGCCGGTCCTGGTTACAGCAGAAAGACAATGAGAACCCCAGCATCAGATGCAAATAGATTGCTTCACATTGATTTTTAATGCTTGGAGGTTCCACAGCATAAAATTCCCTGATACTCTTGTAGCTATTGTGTTATTGATCTCTCTGAAACTGCACAAATCTCACTGAAAATAAACATCAGATGTTGAGTATAATAAATAGCCGTCCCTCTCTATGATGCTTGGTTAAGCCACATTGGACAGTTCTCCATGTTTCAATTTCATTATTGTTGCTTTTATGATTATGATTTCATAAGGGAAATGAAAGTAAGCAAAAGTATTATGGTTTATGGCTTGGGTTCTCATTTAACTGAATGTGCTGATCAAAAAGGCTTCCGAGAGAGAGAGAGAGAGAGAGAGAGAGAGAGAGAGAGAGAGAGAGAGAGAGAGTGTGTGTGTGTGTGTGTGTGTGTGTGTGTGTGTGTGTGTGTGTGTACAAGAGAGAAAGAGTGCTGGAAAGTTGCTTGTAAAAAGCATTTATACTTTGTGAACCTCCTGCTTATTAACAATTAATTAGGAATTCAATTAAAACAAAAACAGCACTGTTTCTGTTAAGAATGATTTGCATATTTGGTAAAAGTCATTTTTAAAATCAAAAAGTAATACTCAAGAAAATCTTTCAGTTAGAGCAGGCTTTGCTTTTCTTCATTTGCTAGTTTGTGCTTTTCCCATTACTAAATTGTCTTTTTCCCATTCAAATATCAACAACCACACCTTCTCTTTGGTTGTACCTAGGTTTTCTTTATCCGCAATGCTCAGGATGATTACAGCTTCATAGCAATTCTATGATGCTAAGAAAGCAAGCAGAGGAGAGACAGCATGCCAACCTGACCGAATAGTCTAAGGACAAAGAGCAAATAATGAGATCTTTAAGATCATCGTTTGCTAAAGTACAAAATGTGTTTCACCTTTATAATGGATGAGAAAGTGCTAAACAGTACAGTTCACCAAACCAACTCACACACACATACAAACACACACACACACACTCACACACCCACATGTGCATGCATGTGTGTATAAAAAAGAACAGTGTTTGTGTATGTGTACATAAAATGAACTATGGGTCTATGTGTGTGTGTGCTTACAAAGTGGTGGGTCCTATTATACTGGAAAGCATTCTGTCAACATTTCCATTGTAAAGGTTCCCTGAATACAGGCCATCTAGAATCTAGTAAATAAGTAACTGTGTTGTATGCACAGTGTGGGCTGTAGGGCCACAGCAACACCACCTGTGTGAGCTTCTGAGCATTCAGGCAGTTCAGGTTCTCTCCAAGCCTACTGAATCTGAATCTCCTTCCCAGCTCCTTGGGCTGACTGTAAACATTAGTGTCTGCAAAACCCCACCCTGAATACTCCTGCTAAGGAAAGGGCTCTGTCCATGGTTACTGTGTTTCTAGGAGCCTGTCTCTTAGGTGTCCATCTTTCTGTTTGTTTTCTGATTCATGCATTATACTTTCAAGAAGGACACCGGTACAATGCTGATGTGATTGTTTTCTAATAAAGGGCACTTGTTCTATGTAGCAATTACAGTTCATTTAAAGTGTGTCTTCCTTTTTAATTTAAGAAATTTGTAGTTTTCTTAAATTAATAATCTTAATCTTAAATTGCTAGTAGTTTTATTTGCTACTTATACCCTACTTTGTCCTATTTATGCAGTTGCAGGTAAGTGTTTGTAGCTTCCTTCTTTCCCAAATTTTACTGAGGAAATAGTTAAGCAAGAACTTACTAGTACTTTCTATGACAAGAATCATGTCAACCAATTTATACATATTTTAAATATAAATAAATTGCTATCTTAATTCCAGCAGAAAAGTATTGATTCTTACTATTTCTCAGGTTAAGAAGTCATGGCCACAAAAGTTTAAACAATTTTCCTAATATCATATAATTCATAAGTGCAAGTCCAACTTTTAAAGTAAAATAAAAAGCATTATTTTATCAATTGTTGTGTAATTTTACATAGAGAGATGTCAATAAGCATTGGTTCACATAGGGCAGCAAGTACAAACCAAAGTGATCATTCTACCCACTGATAGCTTGGTGAACCAATGAGTTTAACTGGGTTACTTATAGTGTAGGTGCAGGGGCTACTCACACGTGTAGGGGCAAATGTAGGAATCCAAAGAAGACTTTCCCCAACCCAGTGACTGTTAACTACCTATCCTCATAGGGTCTGTTCTTTTGTGCTGCCTTGTGTACAGCACACCAAGCCTTCAATAAGTAGGCACAGTCTTAGAGTCTCATGTGGGTAACCAAAGCTTCTTGCACCTCAGGAAGGTGGTATACAGGTGCCTATGCCTGGAGAACAGAGTTCCACAACAAGATTTTCCTGCCATTTAACATTTCTCTTATAACACTATTAATATTACTCCTTTTATATCAGCAAACAGATTCAATCATATTTATTGTATGTGAAGTAAGTGTTTCTGTGAATACAATAGCATGTACATAGAAATAGCAGGCTTGACAGTTCTAAAGACACAGGTTAACTGCACGCAGCAGCAGTGACCTCTATTATCCAACAGAAACCCATTATAGTAAAGGGATGCAGGAAAAAAATATGTTAGTTAAAAATGCTGGAAAGCAGGAGGTTACAGACAAGTAGGAGAGGAAGTTAGAAAGAACAACATGGTACCCAATAAACTTCAGAAATATAAACTTGCTCCCATACCCATTGAGATGGGTGAATAGATATTTAGGTTTGCTTGTGTTCATATACAAACATAGATCTTCTAGTTCTGCTCAGAAGAGTCTGGAAGAACTGACACCTCAGTAGTGATGAATAACACTCAGAATACCAATTTTCATACCTTATACCATTGTCAAAAAATAGAAAGATGGATTCTTGGAGAAATGGTTGTTAGATCAACAGAGAAAGGGAAAGAGCAAGGTAAGGGCGGAACACTTTATGATGATGGAGAATAGTGGTGTACTTTAAAACAAAAGGTAGAGAGATTGTCATCAATATGAACGAATCTTTGGTGGCAAAAGCTCCGGCTGTTCAGGTGACAAGGTAAACGGTTTACTCAAAGGATTTAGTATACTCCCACGAGTTCACAATTCTGATATAAATGAATGAATGAATGAATGAATGAATGAATGAATGAATGAATGAATGAATAAATAAATAAATAAATAAATAAATAAATAAATAAATAAATAAATAAATAAGAGTGATACATAAGTCACCTATGCAGAACTCCAAATGCTTTATACAAATATGCCTGTGCAAAGAGGTGGAGTTTAAGCCCTACTTCCAGCCTTCCCCCTATGGTGGGCTGCACTTTGTGTCTTGCTAGTGGAGAGATGGAAGGAATTGTAAGGTAGACTCAGACAATTGGCAAATAAAACTTCACCTGAGTGACCAAGGTAACATTGTCAGTAATAAGCCATGTTGATGGTGTACCCAGATACAGTGTGATGAAACTGGTACTTTACATGGTACTTTACAGACTTCCACCCCAAAATATACTACACACATTTAACCATGAGGAAAATATCACACAAATCCAACTGAAGGATATTCTGAATATACCTATTTATTACTTCTCAAAGCTGCCAAGGTATTAAGAAACAAGGAAAGTCTCAAAAACTATCAAAAAAAATCAGGAGACGTAACCAATAACAACTATTTATTTCTCTTGGGAGGGACTCCACATTAGAGAAAGCTGATGAAGTCTTAGTAAGGATGGTGTTTTATTAATAGTAATGCAAGATGTTAATACATGAAATACTAGGTGAGGGGATATTTTGGAATGTTCTGCACAATCTCTGAAATGTCACTGTTAAATTATTCTAAAATAAGTTGACTTAAAAGGAAATAAATAGAATTTAATATAAGACTGATTGGCAGAAAAAAAGCAAAACAAAATAAATCCTTATCTTTCACCATGAAGTTTGAGGCACTTATCTGTGACTCCCAAGCTCTGGGGCAATTTGGACTTCTTCCTACATCTTGTGCTCTCCCGTTGTACTAACCATGATGATTTTGAACTCCTTGCTACTTGCTCAAAAGTATTTTTCTCTTAAAATCTTGGTAGCCAAGCTTTGTTCTTTGTTCTTTTATCTACCCCCACATATTTCACAGCAAACCATGTAATGACAAGCTAAGATACAGCTGACTGGCTTTGTAAGTGGCTTGCTGTTTCTTTCTGTTCCTCGTATTCTGGTGTTATTTAGGTTTATTAAAGGGAACAGTCTGTCACTAAGAGCTAGGCACAGTCACATCATTACCAAGCAAAAATCCCAAATTCAATGATGGTAGCACCCAGGGATGTCCACTGCAAAGACCCTAGTTCAATACTTAACAATACCATTTTGGACAACAAACTAAACCACGTAATTAATCCCCATGATGTTCCATAGTCACAGTTTTAAGCAGTCTTCTAGAATCTTCCATAAAATAGCATCAGTTATAATTTTCTGTGTTCATATTCAAGTGACAATTCTCATTGGTTTTATAAATTATCTGAATAGTAGATTTTAGAATAACAAATATGCCTCTTATAAACAAACATTTTAGACTGTTAAAAATTATATCCATCAGTTCATTGTTAGATCCCCCCCACACATATATTTGTTTGTGTATATATACATATACACACACACACACACACACACACACACACACAAACTGCCTTCTAAATGTTTATATTTACACCCCCAGACAAGTGTTTCTATCAGCCATAGCCAGAGAGACTTCTTTTTGCAGCAGACAGTGGTTAATACAGAAATATATATCGAAATGCTGAGAATAGATGACTGTTGATTGCTCATCCCTGAGCAGTTTATCTGTATCACCCACCTTATGAGCCAGAAAACATCACATAAAAGGGAGTGGGAAGATTGTAAGGGATGGAGGATAAGAAGGAGTATTATGAAATGCTGCCTTCTAGATATGGCACGGCCATGCCTCCATAAATACACAGCAGCTATGGCAACATGCACAAACTAAGACATGTATAGATGAAAGGCTGTGAGAAAAGTTTGTACAAGTGGGAGGGGACAAGAGAGGGAAACATGGTGAGTATATTTATAATACATATATTATGAAATTATCGAGCCTTAAATTAAAAGTAATTTTAAAAGATGAACGCTTATTTTTTATCTGCACAACAATATGAAAACATTCCCCTCTAGTCTAATGCATCAACTAAGAACAAATTTGCATACCCAGATTACTGATGAATATTGATTATTTTTTCTATGAAGTCAGGCAATAATTGTTTCTACTTCCAAAAAAAAAAAACACACACACACACACACACAACTAAAATGTTCCTCTTCTGTTTTATTCTGTGGTTTAAACTGGATGAAGTAGTGAAGTAGAGACAAATATTCTCCAGCAATTATAAAACCACAGTTATTTTCTTAACAGTATTTTTCCTATTATTTCCAGACAATCGTCAGAGGAAATAAATCCTGTAAGGAAACCTCTATTAATGGCCTGCTAGAGGATTTTGACAACATCTCCGTGACTCGCTCCAATTCCCTAAGGAAAGAAAGCCCACCCACCCCAGATCAAGGAGCCACTAGCCGGATTCAAGGCCACCCGGAAGGAAACGGCTTCATCACCTTCTCACAGTATTCTAGTGAGTCCGACACTACTACCGACTATACAACTGAAAAGTACAGAGAAAGAAGTCTCTATGGAGACGACCTGGATCTGTACTATAGAGGCAGCCATGCAGCGAAGCAAAACGGGCATGTCATGAAGATGAAACATGGAGATGCTTATTATCCTGAGATGAAGCCTTTGAAAACTGACCTGGCCGGGTTTCCTGTCGACTATCACACACACTTGAACTCACTGAGCAAACCAAGTGAATACGGGGACCTTAAGTGGGATTACCAGCGAGCCTCCAGTAGCTCCCCTCTGGATTACTCATTCCAACTCACGCCTTCTAGAACTGCAGGGACCAGCAGGTGCTCCAAGGAGAGTCTGGCATACAGTGAAAGTGATTGGGGGCCCAGCTTTGATGACTATGACAGGAGGCCAAAGTCATCATACCTGCACCAGACAAGCCCTCAGCCAGCCATGCGGCAGAGATCCAAGTCAGGCTCAGGGCTTCAGGAACCCATGATGCCGTTTGGAGCAAGTGCATTTAAAACCCATTCTCAAGGACACTCGTACAACTCTTACACCTATCCTCGCTTGTCCGAGCCCACAATGTGCATTCCAAAGGTAAGGTCGCTGCCTCTTCCCAAACAGCGACTGACCCTGCCAAGGAGGTTCTAGATGGCCAGAATACTGAGGGCTTGCTGTATTTGCAGGGAGAATCATTATCCAAATCTTACCTTATTTTTCCATGAGTCCTATAATCAAAGGATTTACAAAGCCCATGTGTTATAATAAAAATTTATCTTTTGAGATCTACTACAGGATTTCTGATTAAAGCACAAGGAAATCTGTATTTAACTGAACAATTTTCTGATTTACTAACAATAAATGCAGTCTGGTGATGTTTACTAAGTTCTGTGTTGAGGGGGACACAATTGCAGGTAATTACAGGAAATAGAATAATAGTCCCAATTCTTTAAATTTTATTTTGGTATATAAAAAAGAAATATTCAATTCAAGGGACAGTCTTTTGTCTGAGTATGCCCTTTTACTCATTTTTTGAATTTTTATTAACACTTTTTCTATGGATATTTTTTCTATAATTTTTTCATATATAGCATCTAGTCCCTGAACTATTGTCTATGTTTTTTTTCTGTAATTTTAGAAATCAATTGTAGAGTCTTGGGTTTGCTAGGTAGGCACTTTATCAATTAACTGTCCTATGCCCCAAAGCATGCTGTTTTAAATAAGTCTTCTATAAATTTTCCTTGAAAATCAGCATATCCCACATTTTGAAGAAGACTGTGGGAGAATTACTGATCCATGGTTAAAAGCATACCATTTTTATGAGCATGTGAGCCATTTTCACAATAGCCCAGGAAGTGTATGAGTGGTTGATTTGTCCATGATAACATACAAATGACTTGGCACATCACCTGTAAAAGTGAAGCAGAAAAGAAGGATTTGAGAATGGACTGTGGATCTCCTTGAGTCTCAAGTCAGACTGAGTGGGGATATGAGGATTAGCATGACTCTATGTAGGTGTACTATCACCTACATTAGTACCCATGCTTTCTCCTCTGCAGCTTGTCTATTAACATATGCAACCCTGTAGGGCCAGACTGCCTCCAGCTATCTCTTTTATCAATTGCAGTAATATTTCCTTTGGTTAATAGCTAAGATGTTAAAGAGAAGTTATTTGAACAAACAGGAAGTGACTTAAGCTACACCTTAGAAGAAACAAAGGACTTGTTATTTTAGTTCCCAAGTTAAATATATATATATATATGTGTATATATATATATATATATATATATATATATATAAGTGAATGCTGAGAAAAAAGGGCATGAAATAGATACCTCCAGTTAAAATTTAAGTGAGCACAATGTTTCAATTTCACATGTTAAATGAACTTTAATGACCAGGATTAGGGTATCATAAACACTTTTACTTCATTTTTCCCATGGGCAATTGCTGGACCTACATCTTAAAAGCCAATAGCTAATAGCCAAACCCACATAGTATCCTAATACTTGACATAGTTAGCACAACTCTAACACAGATCACTCTGTGTGAGTATCATGAAGAGGGAAACCCCTATAGTTTTAGAATCATGTAATCAAATAAGTATGTTGTATTTCTGAGTTAAGTCATATGCTAGAATTCAGTTAAAGAATATGCTGAGCATTGAAGCACATTCCTGTAACCTCAGTACTCAGCAAGCTACGGAAGAAAAATCATAAGTTCAAGACCAGTTTGGGCAGCAGAGGAAGTATAAAGGCCTAGTGACCATCTCAAAATAAAGTGCTAGGCTGTGCCTGAGTAGCAGAGTGCATGATATTCCAGCAGGGTCCTAGATTCAGTCCCCAGCACTACCAAACCAATTTTTGTATTTGTGGTACATCAGAACAAATATGAAAGAGTTGGTTTGAGCCAAAGTACTTGAGAAAATGCTCTTGAAACATAGCACCTTTCAGCCATCAGGCCATTTTGACTCATTAACATGGCTAGTCCTTTTTTTGTTGTTATTTATAAGCCTCAAGTTATGTAATTGCAAACTTCTTTGAAAATTGACATGTTGGCTTGATATCCCTGGACCCACCTTTTCATACAGGATTCAATCGAATTGCCTAGAGATAAAGCCTGCACTCATGAGAAGGGGCATGGGCTTTGCAGTTTAGTTCAGATTCTGTCTGGTCCACTTCATTCATCCTTAAAGGCCTTTGGGATTTAGCACTACCAGTAGCAAGCCTCACCCACTCACTTCCCGGAAGAGTACCCTGTTGTTTGGAGAGTCCCATGCCACAGGTAAAATTTCACTTCTCTGTCTACCCGTCAGGTTTAGATTTAGTCTTTCCCATTGTGCAGGCCTATGATATTTCAGGAGTCCAAGTGAATTTTCATATAAAATCCATGATAAATTTCGGGGCTCTCCAGAACTTTATGTTAAGAGGAAGAAGAGAAAGGAGACAGAGCCACAAATGGATATTTGTTTTCTTCCTGCAGACTTCCAAATATAAACCAAAACAGAACTCCTGGCCTGAACTCCACCTTCTCTAGCCAAAACCAGGATTTCAGCAATTATATCTCAGGAAAATTATGAATATATTAACACATGAGAATGTCTGCCATGAGGTTTTTGGTATTTTTATTCAAGGGTTCTAAAGAAACAAGCTGCTGCTCTTATGCACCCCAAAACCCATAAGAATCGACAAGCAGGTTTTGTGGGAGGGCAGGAGGTGGGAAGAATGTTAGTAATTAAAACGCTTACTTGAATAAAAATATAACATCTCTCTAAAAACAGTTAGGTGCCTCTGTCTTTAGAGCTGTACTCTGCAAAATCAACCAATTGCATTTGGATTTCCAGCTGGGGCAAGAAATAGTTATCACGACTCAGATAATTTGGCTTTGCCTCATGACAGTTTCTAGAGGAGGGTGTGTGATGTTCACATAGGAAGAAAAAAACCACAAATCCCGAGTAGCAAAAATGAGGAGGGTTATGAATATGTGACACCAGTTTGATATTTGTCCTTTGACATTTTATTTTAATTTTAACTTGCAAAGAAGAACAATGTAGAGTACCAACAACAAGCACGGAAAAACCCACTCCATTTTTCTCGTTAGCATGACAAGAATAGAAATTGTAATCAAATCCATTGATACTAACATTTATTCCCTACTTTTAAATCTTGTTTAATGAAACTGAGCAGATGAGACTTTGAGGTGGGAAAGAAAAGGCAAACAAAGTATAATATCACTCTCATCATAGAACTCCAGAAACTAGCAAGAAGAGACAAAGGATATTTTCATCTCCTCCCAGAGACATCACTACCAACAGCATCCTGGCACGAGATACCATCACCTTGGGTTTAACGGTGTGCATTCAGGGCTCTCTAGAGACCAGACAGATAGATGTTGGCTCTTGTGTCTTGATGTCACCAGAACATCCTTGAGCAAAGCCACTAAGAAATTCCTGACACAATGACACTTCAGCGTTTCACAAAGCATTTGCTGTGTGCTGGATATGCCTCACAACAAGATTTCTTGCCCCCATTGTAAGTTAAGGAATAGGGCTCAGGAATCACATTAACAGCATACTCATCCAGTTCATGTACCAACTGGAGTCTGGCTCTTTAGTTTTAATCCTTGGGATGCATCCCCGTAACACAGGACAGCCTCTGAGAGTACTAATACCAAAGCCAGCCTTTGAGAAATCTTCATAGCATTATTTCAATATCTGGGTTACATCATCCTCTTTCATTCAAAGGTGGGGTTTCTCAATCTTGACACTATTGATGTGTTGTGCCTGTAATTTTTTTTTTTTTTTTTTTGCTTGTGAGGGATTGTTCTAGCATTACTGAGTGTATAACAACATTCCTCAACTCTTCCTTATTAGATGGTAAGAGTTCTCATTCTTCACTTATAATAATAAAATATCTGCAGTAACAAAACATCACTCTTTGCCATAGAAAAACTATATAAATAAACTCCAGAGGTGGCTTCTACAGCTGCATTTGATCAAGCACTTTTGAGCAGTTAGGGACTGAGTTTGGGGAGATAATCTGCTCACATTTGATTTATAACAGTGCCATTTACTAACTAGGTGACTGCTTACCTGTGACTCCTCTTAACTATAGAGTGGAGATAAAGGCGGTCCCTGCCTCATCCTGTCCTCTGAGAGTTAAACAAGTTCATGTCAGAGCAGCCTACTTATTTCTACATGTAGCTGACATGTAAGACTCTGTATTTACATACAGAGAGTAGCTATAATGCAAGGGTCCCTGTGTTCTAAGTACAATGAGAGGCCTTTTGTAGACATTGTCCAATGTAGTCCTTACAAGACCAGAAGAATTCAAACTCCTTGGCAATTGAGAAAGCTGAGATGCCAAAAAGATGCCTTTATGGGCTTCTCCAAGAATTTGAATGCAACAGCTGAGCCAGGGTTCAAAACTACATCCCTCTGATGCTATAGTATGTGCTTCCAGAACATTCTCACTTTCCTAGAGGTATGCTCACAGCAGAAACATGGATATGAGGCTTTCCAGTCAGAACATACACTGCTGGAGGATACTGGCAAATATGTTTATACAAGGAAAGCTCTTTGTGCCTTCAGTTCATAGTGTGTTCGGATGTGCCTTCTATTCACCTAGTTTGATTTTTGGGTAAATATTAAAACCAAGCTACAGAGAAAGATGTAGGTAAGTATATCTGTGAAACTCCTTTGTTAATTTATTCTTTCTTGGCTAATTGTCTTTATTGAATTTCTTTAAAGCAATCAGATTTTTGTCACCCAACTGAGAAACATTCAAGGCCAAATGTTCATTTTCTGAATTTGAGTCCTTACATGAGCTTGTCTGTGTTTCAATTTCCTCATCTGTAGAGTGATGTAGTAACTGTGAGCTGGTGGTGAGAATTAAGTAAAGCTAATAAACACCAAGAGTTAGTACATAGCAAACAGAATTTATCCTTATTTCTAGGAATATTTCTAGTTAGAAAACATGTTACCTTCTCTGGTAAAGCCAGTCATAAATATTCTCTCTGTGTTTGATCTTCTGTATGTTTCTAAACCAGAGGAACAGATTATTATATCATTCAACATAGTTCTTCTTTATAGACTTCCTTATGCCTATGACTGCCCTCAACTTAGAGATAAGGGTCACAGAATGCCAGTGTAGTTGAGTAAATACTTCAGAACCATATAAAGTCTTAGCGAGCATTATGAAAACTCTGATCTCACCACACAATATCACACAATGTTTACTTAACTCTCTAGTGTAGTGAGTCTTTCTCTGTCCTTCCAACCAGTGCCCAAATAATGACTCAGAGACTTCTTGTTAATTGTTAAAGTTCAGCTGATATCTTAGGCTTGTTTCTAACTAGCTCTAATAACTTAACCCGTTTCTATTAATTTACATGCTGCCACATGGCTTGTTACCTCATCTCTTATATGACCTGCTTCCTCTGTCTCTCCTGTTCCACCCCTCTTCTTCCCAGCATCCTCTGTTCTCCCAAATCCTGCCTAGCAGTTGACCACTGAGCTTTTTATTAAACAAATCCAAGTGACATATCTTTACACAGTGTAATCAAATACCTTGCAACACTCTAGAATAAGAGTAAAATTTTAAGATGCTTCATAGAAGCCAGAGGCTAAATGAGAACTGTCTAGACATCTTGACCAATTACCACACCTTCTCCTATATCCAGGGCAGCAAGAGAGGCCAGTGTTGTAGTTCTTAGTGTCCTGAGCAGAGGGCATATTAAGGCATTCACCATTTTTCTAGAACAATAAGTACATAGAGAAGTATGTCAGATTACTTGCGACTTTCTCTGGAGTCACTGAAGTCATCTTTTCACTGCTTGGCTGACACACTTTGCTTTCTTGGGGAGGAAAATCACTATGGAGCACGTGCCCAGCCTTCTGGCATCACTTGTTCAGTGGCTCACTGTTATTTGTGGCACTGACATGCTCAGACTCGGTAACAAAGCATCAACTCATGCTCTACTTTTTTCTCTTTTAATTTTTCCTGTAGGCCACCTTCTAGGAGCCCATTATGACCCTGATTCTCTGTTTAATGGCAATGCTACTGAAGCCCAAGAGCCTTCGTCAAGAAACTGAGTGGGGAAAAAAATAGAAAAAAAAAGAGGATTACTAAATCACTTCACCTAAGAATGGGTGCCATTGTCTTTATCTTTGTTTTCTTTCTATCCATGTCTCTGTAGCATCCTCACTAAGGTGTGTAAAGTCCTTACAAAAGGATGTTGTCATGTCATCTATAACATCTGCTCTGCAGGTATGACTGTAGATATCTCTTACATAATGAACATAGACAACTTTCTGAGACTGCCCTTGTGATTTTAAAGTAAAGTCATATTTTCATCATTATAAGTAGTTTTCTCCATTACTAAATTAAAAGACAAAGAGGGTTTATCTTAGTATCGCTCATCCCTACTTTTCTTGGGACCCTGATACATATGAACAATATTCTGAATCAGAGAGCCAATCCCCGGGTACTCAGAGTCCCTGAACATTGTCTCAGGCACTGAGGGATTGTAAAGGAGACCATCTGTTGTTGGATGAAGGATACTTCCTTTTGGTTATGAGAAGCAATTACTGTGGCTAATTACATACATATGCCAATTCAGAGGTAGAAGAAAAACCACAAATATCAGTTCGCTATAGTCTGTTCATCACAGACATAGTCATAGAGCTACTGTTTGCAGAAGTCAGTAACAACTTATCCGAACATCCTCATTGTGCATCATTTTTTTAGTAAGTCAGGAAAGACTGGACTCCTCAGGATCCTTGTTATAACATATATTGCAAGTGAGACTCCAACTTAGCAGTTTGGGAAGATTTCTTGGCGATTTGTTCAATGTACTGAACACTTTATTACTGCACATGGTTTTGAAGAGCACAAGTGTGCCTAAGCATCCAGTATTTAACCTACTTCCCAAACCCCTACTTCAGCAACTTAAGAAGATGCTTCCATGCATTTGAGTGTCACGTAGGCTGCTCTTCACCACTACTCATCAGCAACTCTTACCTCTTTTACAAAGTTGAATGTGACCTCACAGCATGTGCTATATACCTCTGTCATTCAGCCAGAGAAAATGTGAAATGTCCACTATGAAACTAACCCCTCCAGTGTGCCAATGAAAGCAAGTGGCAAGAAGAAAACTCACCATATCAATAAAAACCAAAGCTTTCCCTCATTCTGGTACAAGCAACAGTAACTACTTCATTAGGGTTCCGTGGAAGATTCCTTGTTGTCTTGCAGTGAGATACTAAAAAGGACAGCAACCGACTAGAAGGATGGAGGCTCACTGGCCTTGTGAGCAGTGGTGATTCCTGCCTATAAGTGGGAAGAAACTGGAAGTGCAGAGCACAGCAGGAGGGCCGCTGGAATGAATGGGTGGCATTTTCCTAATCACCACTCCCTAAAATGTCTCTGTAGGGAAAGGGCATTAGTGATTCTCCCTGGCTCTCTCACAGATGCTCAGTTTCTCTTCCCAAAGCCAAGGCTGGTCCTGTTAACATTTTCCTTTCACTCAAGTCAGGAAAATTTAAGACATACTTCCCAGGCTCAGACAATAGAGGGCTGGGATTCGTTTTCACCTCACTCTGATTTATATAGAGCAAGCAACACCCAGTTTGCCTTTTTCCTTTTTTGAGAAGAGCAATCTCTTTGTTTCATTGTGTTCCAAAAAGGTGTATTGGAGCGTCACAACTAAGCTCTGGAAGCAGCTGTCTCCCTTCCCTGTAATCTCCATCCTTCATGGAACATCCCTCAGTCACCATTCTGGAGGACAGATGCACAACACAGCCATTTCGCACGTTACCATCCAACATCATCCAGTCACAGCCCCCCACCCCCACCCCCGCCACGTCAGTGCACAAGGTCCTGGTGACAAAGAGAAGCTGAAGCATGATTGTTTTTTTCCTTCTGTTTTTTTTTTTCTCTCCCACACTCTACTCCCCCCCCTCCCCCCAGCCTTGGCATAAAATGGTCAAATGATGTTCTACTGCAGAATTCAATTTCACAGTTCAGTTAGGTCCTTGATTACACTGCCAAATTCAGATTAATGTGCATTTAACTAACATGGATCGAGGGAGTTCTGGCTGACAGCCAGCTGTAATCGGGGCAATTGATAGCGCTGAGGAGTTTTATGCCCTGTCCACCGCAGTGCACCACTGCTGAAATTGATTGATTATATGAATTCATTGCTATAATTACTTATAATCTTGATACATCACAGGCCTGTACCTAACCCTATCCTTGGAGACAGTGCACTTATTGCAGAAGGGCACTCTGGCCGAACTGTTGACTGGGAATTATTTATCCGTACATAATAAGCCCTTTTCCTCCCATTTCCCTTTTACATCTTGAATAAAGATGTGAAAAGGCACGTTTCTGTAAGAATTAATTTATATTACATACAAAAAGGCTTCCGGAAACTAAAAGCCAAGTGTATGTTATTAACCACCCAAAAGGGAAGGAAGGCATGACTCCTTATTTATCTGCCTGTATTTTTAAAGATTCCTGCAGAGAGTGTTTCCTCTCCAAATACAGCAATGTGTAGCTATCATTAGTGGTCTCCTCACAGTGCAGCTAAGCAGCTTGGCAGCCCTGAGTGATAATTTGCAAAACAATCAAGCTGGCCTTCTTTTATTACATTGGGCCATATGGGAATTTCCTTTAGAGTATGTGGAAAGACAAGACGTCATTGCTATAGAGTTACTTGTTCACAAAGCACAAGCCTACTTTGCCTGGTTGGATGAGGACAGTCTTTGTAGTCTCTCTATTGTTTTCTCTCTTATATTACAGCTTTCTGCTCTTGTTCAGCCCTCACACTGCGGGCTCTGGGGGGCAGAATGCATGCCCCCATGCTTTGAAAATGATTTAAAGCATGGATTCTGGGAGATGCATTTAGTAATTACCATCTGTTTGGATGTTATAACTCAAATGCACTGTGGTTTTACTAAGTGATTAGCCTCTACACCCTTTCACAAATACTAGAGACGACCTTATATAAAATTCTACGGCTATTCCATTTGCTTCTAGAATGTGTCGGTGAAGAACATGAAGGAAAAAAAAAATCTCACAGTTTAAATTTGACTCCTCTGCCTGAGCACATGTGTATGAAAATATACATAGAGAGATTTGTGCTTCACCACTCCCAAATATAGACTAGTTAGAGGGATGAGTACAGATGTCAAGAGCATGTAAGAGGGGGAAGTGGCTGCATCATAGAAGAGCAGCTAGGTTTCCCTTTGTAAAAGAGCATACAGATGAAAGCTGGGGCATCGGTGTCACCGATACAAAGTTGATTTTGACCAAAGCAAAACTGAAAATATTGAGTTGTGTACATAGATGACTAATTTCCTTTTGTGAGACGGCCACTCTTTTTTTTTGTATATTTATGAGATTTATTTAATTCAAGACTGTTAAGAACAAAAATACAACCCTCATTTTTCTTTCGTCCCATTCCCATAGACCTTATCATCCATTATTTTCCAGTCCTATTCGCATGTTTTGCTCTAGCTATTCAGAAACATAGGGTCCCAGGTGAACACTATGGTATCCCATATCTCTGTCATTGTTAATTCACATGGTGCCCTCCCTTGTCCACTCCCATTCCCATCATTGAAGCCTGTCCCAGTGAATTTATATAGGACCCAAGTGACACTTAGGTCAGGAAGTTGGCATTATCATTCTACTGTCTTAGTAGCTTTAAGGCTTTTGTCTGACTTACTTCAACATACCATGCCTTAGTCCTCTTATACATACATAATAATTATTGGTCTTATTGTTTAAAGTAAGGTCATGACTCCAAGCCGTGATGGACTTGCAGTACTTAACATAGTCCTTGTTACCTGGGAAGTACCCAATAAATGTTGTCATTTGGTGTTTCTTTTTCCTGCAAGAATGAATTTCTTAAGAGAATAAGCATAGGAAGAGAGCCTGACCCTGGGCCCAGGGAAGTGTCAGAGGATTTTAATCACAAAAAAAAGAGCCCTAGATTTGATTGCACAGATCAGGTAAGTGGCATGCAATGGTGGGTATGTATGGAAAGCCAGAAATCTGATCTGCATGTCAACGTGCTAAGGCTCCTGGTCATTCAAAAGCCTCCTTCTGTGAATGCAGGATAGACCTCAGCAGAAAAGGCAGGTCCTATGATCCTCTTTGGAGTGTGAGGTCATTGGTCTGAGTTGATGCGGGATATTTTATCTCCCGAGCCTCAATTTTATTGAAAACAAAATAGAATTAAAAGGAATGAGGCCTTTCCTAAAGGCATGAGCAGTAACATGCCCCATCATTGCAGCTGGTTAAGGTCAAGTGAAAGCTGCAGCTTGGTGAGCCTACAGTCCCAAGGGGATCACTCCTGCACTTCTCCTTTGAAACGCCTGATTGTCTGCTAGCATCCCCATGAATGGATGAATAAAGAACCCCAACGAGAGACCACATGTTCACTTGCCCAAAGCAGACAGTGAATTTTTCTGAGTCACTTAGTTTGCTTCTAAAAAATGTCTCGTGTGGTTGCTCCTCTTAGCCTTTTAAGAGTCCGCACCTCTCTCTAGCAGCCATGAAAGACAATTGCATATTCTTATCTAAAATACCTAATTTCAAAGACATTTAGCTCTCGGAAAACAATTCTATCTCGTCTGTAAGAGGAAATTGTCCCTTTCATGCAGGCTCGGGTCTTCTTTTTTATTTCACAAGCTACTTGCTCAGAGTAGATCCTAATAATGCTGCTGACAGATGAGAAAGGAGAAATCGACCCCAACGTTGCGGAGAGTAGTGTTTATGATTCCTGCTGGCCATAGCTTTGCCATTTGTAATACACCCTTAGATTTCAGCTATGCAGGCTCATGGGAGATGAATGCAACTTATTAGGGATGACAGAAAAAACATCTCCCTGTAAGGACTCTGGAAAGTGACGACATTTGAGGCTCCAAGATCTGTTTCCAAAAATAAAAGTTTAAGACCTTACTTGGCCCTTCCTGATGGTTTTGTTGGTGAGCCTGCCCTTGTGTAATGAGAGCATAATGTAAAGCAAGATTCTAATTGTTTTTACAATGATGTTCTTCTACCCTGCTCCCTTCATACACACACACACACACACACACACACACACACACACACACACACACACACAAACACACACAGGCCCTTAGAAAGAAGTCATCCCTTTTTCTGAAAGAGTAGGTAACTATAATACATTGTTCAGTGTATTACAATTAAAAGCTCTTGCTTATTTTTTTAAGAACTTAATGTACAGAAACATATGTGACACTGGTATGTTGTATATCTTCTGTAAATGTTAGCTAGCTTTGTTGTTCCTGAAGTTATTATTTATTTTCTTTTACTTGCCATTATTACACTAAGTGCTTTATAAAACTCTAACAGAACATAACAATTATTGGCTATTACCATTCAAATCCTTTTATATTTACATAATTATCTGTAGTATGAAGTTTCTGGCTTGGACTTTCTGGCTTAGCCTCGTGACCCAGACTGGCAGACCCATGATCCCATAATCCCACTGGAACACACAAACGCTTATATTAATTGTATGCTGACTGAGGTATATAACTTACTAACAATTTACCCTTAAATTAACCCATGATTCTTCTCCTGTTCAGCCATGCAGCTTGGTACCTTTTCTCAGAGCATCATAGGTGCTCTCTGTATGTGCTTCTCTGAAGTCTCTGTGGCATCTCTGCTCTGTTCTTCCTGTTCCCAGAGTTTTCTTAATCTGGTAGCCCCACCCACACTTCCTGTATACCTTTGGCCAATCAGAATTTTTATTAAACCAGTAGGTGAGACAATTATATACAATGTAACAAGATAATCCCACTACAATCATCTGGAGTTTTCTATAATCTAAGGAATGAGATGTTAATATTTTTACCATTATTTCATTTTGCAAATCAGGAAACTGAGGCTCAGAGATGCCGAGTGTTTTGACTTAATCTATCAGAGTTGGGATATATTAGTATGTTCCTCTGCATATGAAGCAGGACCCTAAGCATCATGATTTTAATACCATGTAAGCGTTGATGGTTCTCACATTCACATCTTTACCCTCAACCCATCCTTGAACTTAGAAAATGTCTAAGTCATTTAAAATGGTATCTCCAAATGGGTGTCTCATAATGTTCTGAAATTTAACGTCATAGCAGAATTCATGAAATTTCTTAGTGAGTAAGGTATTCATTTCTGTTTAACGAATTATCCCAGAATCACATGCTTTAAAACAGTAAACCGTCATCATCTTGCACAAATTCTTGGTTCAGATCCCTCATTGTATCAGTTATCAATTACTCTATAACAAACTATCCCACAAAATAAAATGTATCCCTGATCAACCCATTATCTCCTAGATATAAATACAAACATCACTATTTCTGATGCTAGTAATTTGGAGAGCTTAGATGATCAGTTCTGTCTTGATATCTCTCATAAGGTTGCAGTCAAATGATCAGACAGGGCTACTGTTATCTGATGGCTAGACGTGGGCCGGAGAAGGTGCTTTCAGTGTGGTTCATGGGCTTCAGTTTCTGGCTCAGTCATACCAAGAAACCTTCCTTCCTTCCTTCTCCTCCCCCTTCTCAGCCTCCTCTTTTTCTTCTTCTGTTGTTACTATTTTTATTGAGTTCATTAAAAGATCATAAAAATATAGTGAAACATGTTTGCAAACAGATTGTCAAATTTCATGACAATTATCTCCAGTCACTAGGCCAAAGGTGACAGATGTCTCCAGTGCTATGGCTTTACTGTCATCATTCATTCATTCATTCATTCATTCATTCATTCATTCATTCTTCATCCAGCCAGTCAGTATTGCCCTCTATAGGCCAAGCACTGTGGTAGGAACAGTTCCCATGCTCATGACACCATCAGCATAGTGATAGAAACTCAGGAAAGCCCTGCTTCTTCATGACCGGTCTTCTCTGCTGGACTCCTAAGTGCTCACATGACAGAGCAGTTAAAGAAGGGCAGAGCAAGTGATTTCAGAGAGAGAGAGCCGGGGGGCATTCTAATGGACACAGCAACAATCCCCTTCCTGGTTTCTTCCTCCTCCCTTCTTCACAGCCAAGTTGCCTCAACCCTGCTTTTCAAAGTCACAGTGATCTTTCCTGGAATCTCACTGAAGGCTGCCCAAGGACAATTTTTTTTTCCCTCATAAATATCTGAAATGTTTCTTTACTCTCAATTTATAGCTGAACTTACTTGATAAAAAAAAAAAAAAAAAAAGTTACAGTTTTACTTTATACTCCACATGGAAAAAAAGCTATTTAGTACCAGGAGCCATGTTTTACCTTTTATAAGTATAGGTACAAACTTATTTCAAGGAAATAGATTTGAAAGTATGGGGAAAATCTCCTTCCTACTTCTAAAATATCTCCCCAGATGCTGACTGAAAATCAGTGTTCTTCATCATGGGGTCTTTCCTTCATACTTAAGCCATAAACAAAAAGTATATCTTGGATAAGGAATATATGACTCAGATCAGCTCTTGGGCTAGCAAGCACTGTAGCTGTGCAGCCAGATCCTGTCATAACCGCCTCTTCTCTTTCTTCTGCCAGCCATAAGCTTCAGCTTCAGATATAATAATTCTGTCGGTCTATCTGTCTTCCCAGGTGGATTATGATCGAGCACAGATGGTCTTCAGTCCTCCACTGTCAGGGTCTGACACCTACCCCAGAGGACCCACCAAACTACCTCAAAGTCAAAGCAAAACAGGCTATTCTTCAAGCAGCCACCAGTACCCTTCTGGGTACCACAAAGCCACCCTGTACCACCATCCTTCCCTGCAAAACAGTTCCCAGTACATCTCTACTGCTTCTTACTTAAGCTCTCTCAGCATCTCCTCCAGTACCTACCCTCCACCTAGCTGGGGATCCTCTTCGGACCAGCAGCCCTCTAGGGTATCCCATGAACAGTTCCGAGCTGCACTCCAACTTGTGGTCAGCCCAGGAGACCCCAGGGAATATCTGGATAACTTTATCAAAATTGGAGAAGGGTCAACAGGCATCGTGTGCATTGCAACTGAGAAGCACACAGGAAAGCAAGTGGCAGTGAAGAAAATGGACCTCAGAAAACAACAAAGACGGGAACTTCTTTTTAATGAGGTAAACACTTTGTTTGAATTGCCTCTTTCTTATGTTTATGTAATGTTTGCTTCTTATCTCAAAAGCAGTGTATGTAGGGGCTAGAGAGAAAATTCATTTAGCAATGTGCTTGCTACGTATGCACAAAGACCTGAATTCTATTCCAAGAAACCAAATAAAACAACAACAAATAGGAAAAAACTGGCACAATGATATGTGTAAATAATCCCAGCCTAGGATATCTTCAGTTATGTACTTGTTCCAATCTTGTGCTCTAGAGATTGTGTCAGCCTAGTCACCACACACACATACACACACACACACACACACACACATACACACATACACAGAGAGAGAGAGAAAGAGAGAGAGGAGAGAGGGAGAGAGAGAAAGTAATGTTTCAAATATATGATGGCATTGAATACAGAAAGGTAAAACCAACACAGCCCTATATTCCTCTGGTCTTGCTCTATGCTTGCATAACTGTTCCTTTTATAAAGTACTCCACATGTTTCAGCCATTGTATTAAGTATCAGCCTAGCTGAGCAACAACCTCTGAGATAAAATGCTGTTCTTATTATTTGAGAGACAAAACAACCCAGATTTGTTAAATAACTCGATAACTGACCCAAGATCATATGGCTAATTGACTGTGAATCCAGGCTTTGGGGGCTAACAGATTCCAGATTTCTTACTGTGCTATTTCTGTGGGTATACTCACTACTCAGTATTGCTGGAGGATCTTTCTTCCAATCTCTGCCAACAGTAAACTCTATACCTACTCATGTTCTTTGAATAAAGAACATCTAGTGCTTACATCTAATCTGCAAATATTCTCCTATGCATGATGTATCATTTCTAACTTGCTTATAATAGTTAACAGAATGTAAATGCTATGCAAATATTTGTTTTAGTATTTATAGAATCATATGGAGAAAAAATCTGTACAGTACATGCTCCTTTTAAAACTACATTCCAGACATGTTTGATTTATTGAAGAAATATATACCTCATGGTTGCACAAGACCTTCAGCCATATACATATGTGTTTAACCATAACCCCACAACCAAGCAATGGTGGCTTACATTCATTTTAGTATTTTTCTTATATTTTTCTATTATCTTTTATTTAGGATAATACTATACATACAGCCTGATAACTTCCTATTTTGACATTTTAACTTGTTTATTTTAGGATGTAATTTCATTTACAATTTAGTAAAATTGTAGCAAGTACATTGTTGCATTTGAATATATGAAGCATATAATACATTAAACCAATCTTTAGTATATATTGTTTTAAGCAAATGCTGTTTCGCTTCATGTTTTGGAATTTTATTAGATTTATGAAATAGGATAAACAAGTCAAATAACACAAAAATATATGTATTTTTTAGAAAATTAATACGTAATGATTTTAGAAAGTACCAGTTTAGGCCTTTACTAATAAAAGTCATCTGTCACATTTACTAGCATTATTAGATGTTACATTATCTCTGCTAATCTGATAAACATGAATAAATATTATTTTAATAAGAATTTTGTTGCTAGTTGGCTAAATTCATTTTTAGACATTTGCATGTCATTTAAACTCTTTTTTGAATCATATGTCCTTTGATTTTCATCAGAGCTATGGAATTTGCTTTATTGAAAATAATACTTGAGACATCAATTTTATTGTATTTGTTATATATGTACACATCAACTTTATTTTGTTTGTTACATATGTATCAATTAGGAACTTTAAAATGGGTGAGAAAATATGAGTACCTATAATAAAAACTTTGGAATATTGTTCCTTTAATAACTTTACTATCAATGAAGAGATAGGTGATTTGACAGAGATGTCAGTCTCTATTTTTTTTTTAAAAAAAAAAGTGTGCAGTCCATATCTCCAGCATAATCTATGGCAGCTTGAGACCTTTGACAAGAGCAATCTCAACTCTCTGATAAGTATACAGAAGTAAACTGATCCATGAACACTGTACGACTACTCTCAGCTACATTTGAAACCTCATCAATGGAGCTCCATGAAGGCCCAGTGGCTCCCACATCTCTAGTTCCCACAAGATGCTCATTTGTTATGAAAGCCACACAGAGCTCCAGATAAGTGGGCTGTAACATCTTCCCTATTGTTTCTAATTCTTGGAATATTGTTTTCTAAACTGCAGTACTAGAACAAATAGGCATGGCTGACTACTTAGCACAAGCTCTGAAAATCAACTAGAAGCAGACACAAGACAATAATTCCCAGATTCTCTTTCCAACAACTAGGCTCAGTTTGTCCTTTAAACTTAAAAAAAACCTACAGCATATCTAATTTTACCATCTAAATATGTTCTTTGTATTCAGACAAAGTCGCCCTCAGATTCATTCTGAGTCAATCTGGTGTCTTAGAGCTACTTGAATTGTTTACTTCATGGGCATCAGTTACCCACCACTTCCTTTTACTTACCACCTACTTACTCAGATTACTGTGGCTCCTCGGTGGGTTGATGCACAGGAAAGTATGGATAGTGCTCCAAACAAACCCCGCAGACATGTCTGATTGCATCTCCCCAAATGCCAAAGTAAAATTCCTCTTTGACAAATTTTGCTGTATATCTTAATGTTTCCTCTTCTTTCCTCCTTCCAACTTTTCTCCCAAACATTCCATTCTTATCTTTCCAATGTCTCTTTAGCCTGTCACTTTATCACAAGTATTCTCACTTGACTATTTTATTGCTGTACTAACTACTGTTGATACCTTTTATCTACAGTAGATCCCTGAAGAAATTTCCCAGCACCCAGAACACTGATATTGCCATAAGAGAAACCATAGCCAAATTTCACCAGCAGAAGTAAATATATATCTTTCTCACTCATCCAGGTTGTGATAATGCGCGATTACCACCACGACAATGTAGTTGATATGTATAATAGCTACCTTGTTGGAGATGAGCTCTGGGTGGTCATGGAGTTTCTAGAAGGTGGTGCCTTGACAGACATTGTCACTCATACCAGGTAAGAGAGATGATTCAAAGTAGTTTCTTAATAACTTCCTCCATAACTTCTTCATAAGTTATTAATACTATGCACTCAAGAAATACAACCCCAGAGTGCTCATTATAAAATCATGTATTCATAGGTCATTCGTTAAATTAACACCCCCCCACACATACTCTGGAGGTCATAAACACACATTGATTCAATACCAGAAGCCTACTGAGAATGTCATTTTAGTAACAAACAATGGAATTTCTCAATGCTAACGTAGAGATTGCTAAAAGAATTTTGTCCTCCTGAGTTGTCGTGCCATGTTCATATACAAACTCCACCAGCTCTACCTGAAGACAGAAGGGACAGACAGACAAACAAAATTTTATGTCACTGTAATGAGCCTGTTGGGAAATAAAAATTCCTCAATTCTAGTTCAATACAACTGGATTGTATGAGAATTCAGTGACATGAATTTGCTCTAATTGCACAAAAGCTAACAAGTGTATTCACTTTCCTTTACTTATATTGGACCCCTGGAATGTTCAGTGCCAGGATTTATACTGTCATAATCATGTCTCAGGGACTTAATTTTCTTTGCAGATTTTCTAGACAAGGTCTAGAGACATACTAGTTCTCAAAAACCTGGGAAAGTGGCGTGTCTTGAGCATTAGAAAGCTGTACCCAAACCTGTCTTGACTCTCTATGTTGTTTTCTTTTCAGAATGAACGAAGAACAGATAGCTACCGTCTGCCTATCAGTTCTGAAAGCCCTCTCCTACCTTCATAACCAAGGAGTGATTCACAGGGACATAAAGAGTGACTCAATCCTTCTGACAAGTGATGGCCGGGTAAGGTTTCCATGTTGCTTCCCCTCCAGTTAAGTTTATTAAATTTCCTGTCGTGGGCATTATTCTCTTAAGCACACTTTCTCACAATTCTAATTCTTGTTAGTAACACATTGCTCACTCCACTTCCCAGAACTTGCAAAGAGGAAATTGCCTTTCATCTGTGTCATCCTGTTACTCAGAATTACTAGTGACCTGAAATTGAAGGATAATTTGTATCCTATACAACGAGAGTAGGAAATAATGGAGACTATGAAATTTTCTTTTATCTTTCTACTGCATGCCCTTTTGTTAGATTAGAAGGGATGGCTTTTCTTTGGCTGTTACCTACTATCTTCCTTTGAATGTGCCTAGCTTCAAGATCTCGAAGTCCCTGTGAGAAACAAATGACCAAGTATTTTTGATTTAAAAAGATAGTTTAATAATACATGAGCAGACATAGAAAAATCATAAGAACCAAGCCACAGAGATGAGTGTAGTGTTCTGAAATAGATCACCATTTTTGTTACTCAGTGCTGAAGAGTTTGTTATGTTTAGGGATGCTGAGCAGGAGCTCTGATCTTTGGGAGAAGTCAGAATATCATTGCTTTGCAGGATGAAGCTTGAGATGAAGCTCTCTACTCATTGCTTCCAATCTCATGAAAGCATCTCTGTAGTTGGTACAGGATGGTGTCAGAAGTCTCAAAGAAAAAAAGCAAGGCATCTTGTTTAAAGAGGAATAAAAATCATTTATTGTATTAAGTTTCCATGCCCAGACTTCTGCATTTCTCATCAAAATAATCTAAACAAGAATTAAACTTTTTAAGTACAGAAGTCAACAGAATACAGGCTATGTGGAAACCAGAGATATAGCAAACTGACATTTCAAGGACATTTTAATGAGAAGAGTCTTGACACATAGGTTGTCAATATGTAGGCTCTGCTCACACCTCTGATATTTTCACGGGAGAAAGTGAACTTGTGGTGAAAGTAACCAGCATATTTCCAAAATACCTGCCTTTTATAATTTAGAAACCTCAAAGAGATGGAAAATGTTCATATCACATCAAAATTTACTGAAGAACAGTCAGAGATGAGATGGGAGAAACTTTCCACTCACTTTGGCTTATCTAGTTTTATCTTCAAAAAGCATCTAAGTTTTCTTATAGATAACTTAGTAAATTACATAAACCACAAAGGACATATGAGGACAAAGATAACTCATAATCCTATTGCCTAGTTTCTGTATTTCTGCGCACATGTATGCATGATGTGTGATTTGAGGGTTATGCATAAGCACTTTTAATTACTACTTCTGTCATTACTCCAGTTAAAACTTTTTAAAGGAACAGTGCAAGAACATGCCAAGTGAGCTTTGCTATATAACAAACCACTCAAAACACTCTTTGTGTGTTTGTTCAAAAATACATGGGTCAGTAGTTGGGATTTCATCAGCTAGGACACTGGTCTCTGCCTACAGCTTATCATCTTCTTGTAGGTGCTGGCTTTCAACCAGGTTGGATAGAGTTGAGTTTTTCCCAGATCAGCTTTCTGATACTCTTCAGTAAATTTTGATGTGACATGAACATTTTCTAATTTCCATCTGGCTGATGTTATCTCTGCTCCATTCTGAAAGCAGCCCGATAAGAAAGAGATGGAGAATATCAGTTTCAGGCTGTTCACAAGCTGATGGTCTCCATCTTTTTTGTAGTCAGCTGGCTTTCAACAGGGGTAGGATGCTAATGGGGCCATGTGTCGCCCATCTCACAGTAGAGCTGCCCTGAGTAATTAACATGTTTTTGGGACCATGTTCCCAAAAGTATCAAGAGGGGCGAACCCTGATATATATGCAGTGCATGCACATGTGAATTACAGCCCTCACCTTATATCATCTTAACTAAAGGAAGCCACACATACAAGCAAGGTCAATTTCAAAGGATAGATAATAAGTTGCCCTTCTGCTTTTTCCAAATGCACATGTGTGTATTGTGTCTGTAGGTGCTCCCACATATGTCTGTGCACAGTGTGTGTATACTGATTACATGTAATTATGTATATGCATAAGTCTGATGCATTGGGAATACTACTTAACTCCTTTCCCCCTTTCATTCAGCTAATGCCTCTAAATCAAATTCAGACCTTGTAGGTATAAATTTCTGTTCCACAAGAAGCTCCAAAGTAACCACACAGAAGCTTAATATTAATTATAAATTCTTGGCTGATAGCTCAGGCTTGCTACTAAATAACTCATACATTTAAATCAACCCATATTTCTTATCTATGCTTTGCCACATGGGCTTGCTACCTTTTCTTGGTATGGCATGCTCATCTTGCTTCTCTCTACTTCTGCTTCTCACTCCTGAGACTCTGTCCTGCTTTCTGTGATCCTCCTAGTCTGGCTCTGCTGCCCAATCTCTTTCTGCCCAACTATATGCCAGTCAGCTTTTTACTAACCAATGAGAGTAATATGTATTTAAAGAGTACAAAGATTATTCCACAGCAAGAACTGGTTTATAGGACTAGTTTAGCTAACCAGCTTGCCCCCAAGGGATTTCCTGTCTCCACCTTTCAATGTTGGAATTACAAGTGGACCACCAGGCTCACACAACATTCTTACTTACTTACTTACTTACTTACTTACTTACTTACTTACTTACTTACTTATTTAATTTCAAAAGTTTTTTCCCATATCCACCTCAGTTCCCTCTCCCTTCCCTCCTCCCAGTCCCTCCTAGTCATCCCTCAGCTTCCCCCTACCCCATACCCCTATCCATTCTCCAAGGAGGGCAAGGAGCCCATCCCTATAGAGGAACACCTAACCCAGCTTTAATACTGGGATGAGGGACTCAGACCTACCTCAACTGAATTTGCCAGACTAAACTGACCCACACAGCATTTATATGAGCTCTGTGAACTTTAAATATAGTCCTCAGACTTGCAGACCAGCAAAACAAGTGCTTCATTCTCTCAGCCCCACACCCCAGCCTTTAACAGCTCCTCTTAATAGGATAAAGTACAAAGTCATATTGCAGAAGGATCCAGGGAAGATTCCCTGTATATACACAAAAGACAGTATAGGAAGAGAGCAAGAGTCCACCCCATCTGACTCAGAAGGCACCCACATAAGACCCAACAAACACAACACACACCAAGCACTGAAGCAGTTCATGAATCACTGCTGAGAATGGAGCAGGAAATACATAGACTAAAAAATGACATTTTTAAAAATAAAAAAACAGACAGACAGACAGACAGACAGACAGACAGACAGACAGACAGATAGATAGATAGATAGATAGATAGATAGATAGATAGATAGATAAGAAACAAAAAAGCTGGGAGCAGTTTCAGTTCAAGATTTTTTCCTATGTCTGGAGGATGGCGGCAGAGCTTCTTGCTGAAAACAGCTGATTTCAAGTCACTCAGGGAACTAAAATAATAGGGCATCATTTAATCAGCTTAATTAAAAAATTTTACCTCTGTTCCATATACAAGATTATTAAACTACTCAGTTCCTAATCACAAGGATAGATCCTGTGTCTCAAGCATTCTTGCACCTCTATGTACCTAGCAGAGCCTACAGGAATAAAAGCACATAAATGCTTCTAATCTTGATGATTTGTCCATACATTTATTTTCTGAATGTTTATGATGTGCTAGGAATATATAGATTCTGAGGATAAACAAAAGGAAGTATTTATTTCATTAAGTTACATCATTTGGGATATAGAAATGTAATAATAAACATTGA
This sequence comes from Phyllotis vaccarum, assembly GCA_033318265.1. Taxonomy (NCBI): domain Eukaryota; kingdom Metazoa; phylum Chordata; class Mammalia; order Rodentia; family Cricetidae; genus Phyllotis; species Phyllotis vaccarum. The sequence goes on along the minus strand of JARWLC010000001.1, from coordinate 163,998,979 downwards.
TATATGGATTAAATAATATGACTATTGTATTGCCTTTCAGGGGAAGATAGCTCAGTGGGTAAAATGCTTCCTGAAAAAATATTAAGATATGAGTTCAGATCCCTAGAACCCACATAAAAAGCCAGGCATAGCAGTGCATCTTTGTAGTCCTAGAACCAGGGGATATAGACAGGAGGATCCAAGTGTTTGCTGGAAGCCAGGCTAAGTTCAGTAAAAGATTCAGTTAAAAAAAAAAAAAAAAAAAAAAAAAGTGGAGACCAACAGAGCAAGACACCTAAGACTGATCTCCATCCTCCTCATTTGCACACACACGTGTATGCAAGCCCTCTCACTTTGTGGAAGAACTGTGAAGGACTTGTTGTATTCAGACTCTCATATATCCTCTAACTAAGTGAAATCTTAGTTAAACACTGTGATATCTGTGTGGTAGCTAAATTCCTAATTAGCTGTTTTTCTTTTCTTGTTAAGCTTACCCATTTCACTGCCAGGGTTTCTTACACTTCCCAAATAGGTGTTCTGCCTGAATTCATGCCTTGGGATGTGCTTCTGGAGGAAAGCTCCAACTAATGGAGTGCTTATAGATAGTCTAACGTGTCTAAGTTTATCCCCATATAACTTAAAGGAGGAATAAATGATAAGTGGCAAAAGATCGTAAGCCACTGCCTTATGACTGCTCCATCCCCTCGCAAATTCAGTGTCTCTTCACCAAGGATGTACCCCTGGGGTTTGTTATCTCAAGTGCTCATTAAATGGATTGATACTATTAGTCATGTTCCCTTTGTCATTTTTTGTTGCTGTTGTATTTCTTAAATTGCATTTTACAGTTAAAAGAAGGCCCAAGGAATATTCACACAAAGGGAATTTTTAAATAAACAGAGATTTGGGCATCTGAAATAACTTGCTGTCTTGGAAACTGGCCCTGATTTCCATCTAGGACCCCTTCCTACTAGTCCTCAGAAGGAAGGTGTTCCAGTGTACGATGTGTCATAGGAAGCTTTCTGGTCTTTTTTAACAATGCTATAAAGCTTTGGAAAATCATTACCCAACTCTCTTTGTTCTGTCTGATAGTAGAAGAGGTGAGACCCTGCCACTCTGCGTTAACGTCTATAATCTCCTCACTCTCCTCTTGGAGTTGGTGTTTAATGAGTGGACCTTAGAGAAAATTGCTTTCCCCATCATCCAACTGGCTCTTTTTATTATTTATCACAGTTTTGTTGTTCCTTGACACTGTTCTCTGTAAAGCAGAAGTTCTTGGACTTTAGAGAGCATCAGAAACCAGTAGAGAGCATTAAAATAAAATTACATTCCTGGGTCTTGCTTCTAGGGATGGTAATTTAACAGGCTTAGTGGTCACCAGGAACTGTCATTACTACCAAACTGCCAAACGGTACTGAGATTACACATGTTAAATGCCTTGTAGAAATCACCCAAGAAGTATTCACAGAGGCAGTCACCTATGGCCTTAAAACATGAAGGATATGCAAAATTCTCCCTAGTCTACCCAATTACAAAGCAAGATATTTTAAAAATGTATTTTTAGATCTACAACTATCCTGGGATGAACTTTCTTTTGCACATACCTCCAATGTAATAGGAAATTTTTGGCCCACAGCAGCTTAGCTCTGCCTAACCCTGAGGTCCAGAGCAGCAGTCCCAAAGTGCCAAAGAAGCACACAGAAACTTATATTAATTTCATGATGATCAGCCTATGGTTCAGGTATATAACTTGCTAATTCATAACTCTTAAACTAACTCGTATAAAAGCAGCATTCTGGCCTTCTTTTTTCTGTATCTGTTGGCATCTCTGCTCTGTCTTCCTCTTCCCAGCGTTTTCTTAGTCTGGTAGCCCTGCCCACACTTCCTATATGCCTTCTGACCAATCAGCATTTTATTATAGCAGTAGGAGGGGCAAATATTTACAACACACAAGAACGTACTCTCACAGCATTTTCCTCTTTTTTTTTCTTTTTAGAACAAGAACCCAAAATCTAATTTCCCTTATATAGTTTTATTTTTCACAATTATCTATAACAACTTGTAACCAACACTGTAAACAAATACATAATCCATTTAGTTATCTAGGCTACTTCCCACTGAATGAGGGCACTCATAATCTTATGGGGACCTAACAAAAAATTTACGATTATGGATAAGTGCTTAGTGGAGTAGTCTGTAAGACTGGGTCAGCCAGTCTCCTTGAACTGTTTTGGATTCAGGGCTCAGAGGAAACTTCGACAGAGGTGTTGATAGTATGGACTACTACTGTTTGGTTTTTACACATTGAACACACAGAAACACAGAAATATCTCTGCCTCTTGAGTTAGGGGATTAAAGGCATAGGTCACCACTTGGTCGTTCCCATAGTGAGATTAAAGGCATGAGTTACCACTCTCAGACCTTCATGGCTCGACTGTAGGTGATTCTGTTCTCTGATATTCTGGGCTGATTTTTATTAAATATCAAATATATCACCAACTCCACCCTTCAACCTTTTGTGGAGCCCATTTCTTAGATAGGACATTGTGGAGATGGGAATCACAGCAGGCAAGATAGCAGCTCTATCTGAACTCAAAACTCTAAGATTCTTAGTAGGTTCTTCTGTAACAAGTCACATCTTTTTATGTGTAGAGCAGTGTGCTGCTGCCTCCTGTTCTCTCAGCATAATTGCATTAAGGAGATGGGGTGGTTCACTAAGTACCCATGCTATACAATTCCTTCTAAAAGACAAGGCTCAGCTTAGAGCCATGTGATTTGCTTTTAAGATCTTCCCACAATGATTTATTATACTTATTATTTGAATTCTCATTATCTATTTGCAGATGTATTTAGATGAATGCTGTGTGCAATTATGCTTTTTTTGAAAACTGTTTCTTTTATGTACTTGGATGAGTTAATATAATATATATATACATATACATATATATACATATATATATATATATATACATATATATATATATATATATATATATATATATATATATACACAGAAGCACTTATACTCCTGCAGAGGAAGAGTGAGCCTAAATGCCAAGCACATAGTTCCAATTTCTTAACTTAGACATTTTGTCAGAGAAATAATTATTAGGATGCCAGAGTTTGGATGATGTGAGGTTTTTTATGTTAGCAGAAAGAAACCCATAGTAAGATAGTGAGATTAAATATTTCAGTGCCCAAATGCTCAAAATTCCCCTTCTTTGTCATTCAGATTCCTGATATGTGTGAGCAAATGAAATGTGTCATCGTAATTGTGGCTACTCATATTTGATCTGTATTCCACTAACAAAATGGAATATTATTCTTCTATTAAGAAAACTACTTATAACAAATTTAAAGTTACTGCTCTTACAGACAAAAAAAAGTCAAAAATGACTTTTTAGTAACAACATATTCTAAAAGACCGCTGTTGGTGGCAAACAGAAGTGTGGCTCCTTTAAGAGAGACTTCCTGACTCAGCTTTAAGGACAAAAACTGTGTGGCTCTTTTAAAAGGTCCTGCTGCCAAATACTTAAATAAAGTTCATAAACAATACATGGCAGTGCTCTACTTAGTGAAAATACACCCTAAAATTCCCCAAAATTAAAATAATAAGCATGACTCTAATACTTCTGCCACGTTAAAATAAAAGGCCAAGCAGGGTAGAGCCAATAGCCAAAGTAATGCTTTACAGTTTAACATTTTTAAAAACAATATTAATTTAAAAATTCACAATAAATCAAGTTCAAATTTAAAAAAAAAATTCTAAATAAGTTACTATGTATATGCATAAGTTTAAAAGATCTTTAAATAAATAAAATAATAAAAATATAATAAGCCACATAAAAATACACAAAAAGTCTAAATTATGTTTATTATTGTGTTTTCTTTTAATTTCTATCTGTTGATTAACTACAAAGCATTCAATTAAAAAAGCTGCTAAGTTAAACAAACATATATTTTTAAAATATTTTAACTTTAAAATTTAAGTCTAAAACTGTTACTTTTAAAATATATATACTTTTGTTTCCACAAAAGATAAAAAAAACCTATAAATTACTTCTAAGATAGTATAGTTTAATAAAAAAAATACCCTCTAAAAATCTCTAATAAAAAAAGAGCCACGTCACCTTGAAGGCTATCCACTGAAATGATCTAGATCCAAAAACCACATAAATTTGTCCGCGCCCCTAAACAACAAAAAATAATGATAAAACTACAACCAAATTCCCAAAATATTATTCATAAACATTTGTTCACATTATAAATAGTTAATTTTAAAAATATAATATAAAGTAATTTAAAAATAAATTATGAAATCTATTTTAATTCAAAAAATAACTATTAATCTCAAAATATTTTACATTAATATAAATTTTAGTTTATTAATATAAATTTAAAGTAAATTTTGTTATACCAAATATATTTTTCTACCCTTGTTTAAGACATATGTATATAACTCATTTAAAATTATAGTATATGATTAAAATGCAAATTAATAATCATCTATAATAACCAAATTATAGTCATATTAGTTATTTTTTAATATACAAAGATATAATTCAATTAATTAAATAATCTTTAAATACTTCAAAGACCTACAAAATATGAAACAATGTTTTAAAAGCTTGAACTTTTCTGAACAATGAGACAAATCTATTCCTGACCACACAAATCTACTTCAAAAAAAAAAAAAATAGACATCACGATCCAGCTACCAAGAAGCAAGATGAAAACAAACAGATAAGCCATGGGCCACGTGGCAAGACAGATAAATAGAAATGGGTTGAGTTAAGATGCAAGAGCTAGCTAGCAATGAGCCTGAGCCAAAGACCAAATAGCATGTAATTAATATAAGCCTCTGTGTGTTCTGTGGGACTGTGGGTCATCAGGTTGAGACCTTGGGCTAGATGGGTCAGAAATTTCTTATAACACATGATCATATATTGTTCATATCTGTCCACCAAACCATCTTTTTGTTAATTTTGTTTTATTCCTTAGCCTATATTCACTATACAAGATAATAGGTTTCCAAGCCATCATCCTTTTGCATTTTGTCATGGAATATCCAGTTGCCATCCACTTCCAACCATACTGTCAATGTGGATCATAGGCTCCTTAGTACAAATTGTGAACAAGGAAATAAAAAATGATAATTAGTAATTTTAAAAATACCTTATTCCCATTTCATCCATGTCCCAACTTTTATTTAGAAACAGCTCTCTTAAATATGTCAGTAGAGGTTACCCAAAAGTGTCTTCTACCATGTGATCTGCTACCATGCATGTGTGACTCAATATAGAATAAATTTACTGACAGATGTTTCTTCAGTTGTAATGATTATCTAAGTTCCAGTATAATAAAACTGGGGAGGCAGAAATTGAGTTAAAGGCATGATAAATCCAAGTAACCAGAGAATTGATTGGCGGACCCTCTCCTCAAGGTTTCCCCATCCACCAGCCCCAGAAATCTCTCTTTCTCTTTCTGTCTCTCTCTGTCAACCTCCATAGTCCTCCAACAACTCTGTGGCTAATCCCAGTTAGCCAGTTGCAGACTGCATCCTTTGATTAGAGGTGGCTTTATTGGCACAGTAGAATGACTGTACAAACACTTCTCCCACAACATTCAGCATCTACTATTTTCCCATTCCAAAGCAGAGCAATTGACTTGACAAACATCGTCTCCAGAGAAGATGATACAGTCAGCACCAGAGTATGGCTCAAGATTGAGATTATGCTAAATTGTCTTGACTATTTAGAGTGAGAAGTCAACATGTACATTAGAGAAAAATTCTCAAGGGCAAGAGATGTGGTAAGGCTCCTAAAATGTGCTAAGAATTGGAAACCCAAGAATAAATAAGCAGATAAAAGGAGCAAAAACCATCTCTTCATATTTATGTGGAAATTCCCAGGTTCTAGCCTTGAATACAAACTGCATTTAAGGAACTGCGATTTGGTCTCCAGGAGTTGTGGAGGTGTTCATGGAAAACACTGAGGAATGAGGCTGGCGCTGCAGAAATCAGGAGATCAGGGGCTGGGAGGACAGAGTCTTGAGAGCCATTCAGTTTGTTCAAGTCTGCATAGGGAGATGAGGCTCATCAAAAATAATAAAATAGATTTTGTCATGGTTCCAAACTAAAGAGATGAATCATATTCCAAAGGAACGCTTTACTCTTGAGCCTTTCACAAGGTACTTCCTCTCTCATATGAGCTGTAGTCCACGCTTCAAGCTTAAGTGTGCATACCAATAGGTTAACGGTCTTGTTAAACTAGAGACTCTGCTTCGGTGAATTCGGAAAAAGTGGCACAGAGAGTCTGCTGAACTAACAAAAATCCAGCTGATGCTACTTTAACTTAAGATCCCATCCCTTCATCTCTTCAGTGGCCCTGTCATCAACTTCCCTCTCTTGCTCTTTCATCTTCTATACTTGTCTCTACATTAATAGCTTCTTCTACTCTATAGACTTCGCTCTTCAGTACAGGTTGATAGTTAAAAGCCAGAAGCTTGGTTCTCTTATCTATTACCTTTGTATTTTTCTCAAGCAGGCTCTTTTGGGCTTTGCTTATTTATCTGTAAGATGGACATAATAGTATTTTCTATCTTGCTGTGGCAGTGGTTCTTAACCTGTATTCATTATCCCTGGGGAGGGGCGCATTAAATGATCCTTTTCCGAGGTCGCCTAAGACTATTATAATACACAGATATTGAAATTATAATTCATAACAGAAGCAAAATTACAGTTATGAAGTAGCAAAATAATAATTTTATAGCAGAGGGGGTCACCACAACTTGAAGAACTGTATTCAAAGACTATAACATTAGAGAGGTTGAGAACCACTGTGCTAGGATGTTTTGTGAAGAATTGAATGAGATATGTATGCGAAGTGTTTCCTGGCATGTATAAGCACCCAAAAAGATTGAGTTACAATATACTGATTTCCTAGGACAACAGTAACAAACCACCACAGAGCAATCAACTGGATTCTTATTCAAATAAGATTACATTGTCTGACAGGAATGTGTTCTTTACAAGTTCAGGAGGCCAGAAGTCCAAAATCAAAGTGTTAGAAGGCAGGTTCCTTATTGGACAGTTGAATTGTGTGATCAGTTTATGGAGCCTCTGGCAATGGGACCAGAATTTATTCCTAGTGCATGAACTGGCTTCTTGAAGCCCATTCCCTACATAGAAATACTTTGCTCAGCCTTGATACTGGGGGGGAGGGACTTGGTCCTACATCAATTGGATATGCCAGACAAAATTGACTCACCCTGGGAGTCCTTACTCTCTCTGAGAAATAGATGGAGTATGGGTAGGGGGTGCTGAGAATTGACTGAAAAGAGGGGAGGGTGGGAGAACAGTGGTGGGTATGTTTTTAAAATCTTTAATAAAAATAAATAAATAAATGAGGTGGGTTTCTTCTAGAATTAAAAAAAAATTACAATCCTCTCTTTTATTTTTCTGCAAGTTGCTTTTAGTCCTTTGTGTTCCATGTTTTACAGATCAGATGCTACTGTAGCTGTCTAATTTTCTATATTATTTCCACATCTGTATGTCTTATACTTGAAATCTGAATGAATATCTGAATCAGTGACTTTCTGGCCTTTCCAATATGGTATGACCTCAGCTTCACTAACTCCAGGAGTGAATCACATAATTAGTAACACTTCCAAGAAGCAAGTCTATTTTAGGTGGCATGCATGCATATATTATACAAGGGGAGTTGTTGATGGTCTATGGATGAAGGTTGGATCATTCAATAACGTGCCTCTACATATATGAAAAGCAGGAAGCTCAGGAGTTCTCATCTGGTGTTGAAGGCCAGGAAGTTCCCAAAGAGTCAAGGTATTAAGTCCATACTGAGTGGGTAGTGCCAGTTTCTGTTCCAGTTATGCTGCTGCAATGATAAACACCATGACAAAAAGCAACTTAGAGGAAGAAGAGATTTATTTGGCTTATACTTGCAGTTCAAAACTAATTATTTGGGAAAGCCAGGGCAAAAAAATCAAGACAAATACATGGGACCACTAATCATGGAGAAGCACTGCTTGCTGCCATTCTCTGGTTTGCTCTCTCAAGGGCTCGTGCTGAGCTAGCTTTCTCCTATAGCCCAGGAACACCTGCTTAGGAATGGTGCCACCACAGTGGGCTGGGCCCTCCCGCATCTGTCAATAGTCAAGACAATTTCCCACAAATGTGTCCACAGGCCAATCTGATCTAGACAACTCCTCATTGGAGGTCACTCTCTAAGATGATTGGACGCTGTGTCAAGTTAACAATTAAAGATAACTACAGTGTGAAACATATGACTGTGTGCCCATATTTCAAATAAGATTACATTCTGAGTTCCTACACACACACACACACACACACACACACACACACACACACATACACACATACACACACGAACACACATGAACATACACATGAACACACACTAACTAATGAATGAATTAATATTTTAAATAGATTTTTAAAGCTTTGTGAGGTGAGATTGTTTAATAGGTAACATGCGTGTGTAAGCGTGCGGACCTGAGTTCAGATCCATAGCACCTAAGGAAAAAGCCAGTCATGACTATACATTACTGTAATCCTAGCACTGGATGACAGAGACAAGAAAATCCTGGGGTTCCTGGCCCAATAGGAAGCTCCAAATTCAATGAGAGCCCATGTCTCAAAAGAAGGCAAAAGGTGATAGAGAGAGACACCATCCATTGACTTCCAGGAGTGTGCACACACAGGTACATATGCACACATACACAAACACACATTTTTAATTACAAAAACTCCTGTAAATTTATGTTAGCATAGCTGAAAATGCAAGGCAGTATTCTGATGCTCTAGACAATATTGTATCTCTTAGCTCAATTCCTTGTCTGTTGTCCTTTGATTTTGCTCTTTTGGGGGACCCGCCGCCCAGTTCCCAAACAAATCAAACACAAAGGCTTCTTCTTGCCTTGTTTCTTGCCTTCTTTTCTTCACTTAAGTTGTCCCATCAATCTTTTGCCTCTGGGCTTTTCCTTTTCGACCCTATATACTTTTCTTTGTTTCTTATGCTGTGGCTTGCTGTGTAGCTGGGTGGCTGCCCCTGGAGTCCTCTTCCTTTCCTGGTTACGTCTTTTTTCTTCTCAGATTTCTCCTTCTACATATTCTCTCTGCCTACTTGTCCCACCTATTTTTTCTCCTAGCTTGCTATAGGCCATTCAGTTCTTTATTAAGCCATGAGGTGTTTTAAACAGGCAAAGTAACACAGCTTCACAGAGTTAAACAGATGCAGCATAAGCACATCGTAAAATAATATCCTACAACAATAGTCAAAAATAAACGTTTGGATGGAGAAGGAGAAAAAAAATATCTAGCAAGAGTAGATAGAAGGAAGTGGTACCTGAAACTAGGAATCTGAGGATACCGAATACTTAAGGTAAGTGTGAGTGTAGCAGAGAGATTCTGGAGAAAGATTAAAAGAAGCTCAGAGAAATATATGAAGAACAGCAAGAGATAATTGTACCTGAAGGACAATATACTTTCATCTATAACAATTTAATTTCCGATGGTCATTTTCAACCATCTCTAAGCTGTGCTGTAACTGACCACTTACTTGGATTCTATTGTCAATAACAGAGGTAAGTTGCCCATTGATGTTTTGTCTATAAGACCATCTGTAGTTCAGAGCCAATCACCAGATGTAGGAGCTGTGCCTTACAGCAATAAACAGAATCCTGGGCACTTAGAGTCCATATATTAGCAGATGTCTTACAGTGCATTTTGTCCTGTAGTATTTTCTCAAGAGTACCAGAGGCTTTGTAAAAAAAAAAAAATTCATAACACTTTATGATGTAGGACAAATAGGATAATACACACACCGATTCCATGGGCTAAGCACTTTAAATGCTTGGCAGCCAAGTGTTGGCTCCCAGTTTACATGCCTATTGCACACCTGCATAAATATTTATGTTGGTAACTTTGATCATAATGGGCAAAGGAGCTCAGAGCAAAGAGAAGAGAAGTTCGCACTGCAGTGATATCTTGCCAATCTAGATGATTGCACTATCAAAAATATGGACCAAATGATGGCTATTTGATGCATAAGAATCTAAATGTGTTCAACCCCAAGAATCTGAGCTGTAGCAACATAGATAAATATTTCTACAGAGGACATCAACTCAATTACATAAAAGCTTCATTTCTAGTGTCATTGTGAGTTTGAGAAATATCCTTGGGGTATATTTAACTTGTAAATGTTACCTGTGCATATCCTATAATTTCATGAAAGATTAAAAAATCTGCAGGAGTTCATATGTTTGGAAGCCAAGACTGATGAGAAAGGTTTTGGTAACCTCTTTGCTATCTCTGAGTCCCAGTGATGAATTTTAATAAAATTCTTTGTCCTTATTTTCAGATATGTGTGTGTGTGTGTGTGTGTGTGTGTGTGTGTGTGTGTGTGTGTGTGTGTGTGTGTGTGCACGTAGTGGGCAGTGCTCACTAATTTTTCCTTTACTATATTCCTTTCCCTTTCAGATAAAGTTATCTGACTTTGGTTTCTGTGCTCAAGTGTCCAAAGAGGTGCCAAAGAGGAAATCACTGGTGGGTACCCCATACTGGATGGCACCTGAGGTGATTTCCAGGCTACCTTATGGGACAGAGGTAAGTAGGTGACAACCATTCTTTGGGGGCAGCCCTGGGATCTTCTCAGGGTTACAGTAGTCCTGATGGGTGGGCACAGGAGTTAAGTAACTTCTGACTTCAGAGTTGATCTCCAACATTAGTTGATCTCCAACTGGCTCAGAGTTGGCTGTAACAGAGAGAACACTGGTCCGATGGGAGACATCACAATATTTGCACAGTAGCTTTCCATGGAGTCATACAGGAAGATGAAAGGGAATCATGGGGCCACTAAATACTGGTCCTACTCCCTCCAGCGGCAAGATGTGAAACAAAATAAGTGAATGGTGAATGCAGTAATGCTGAAATATTTCAGGAAGGGGAAAGAAGTATAAAAAGTATGGCTAGGAATTAATACTTGTATATAATAGAAATGTGTTAGAAAATCATGTATGCATAACATTTGAAATCGAGCAAATTTAAATGATGAAGGGTGAGACAGAGGCTTTCTAGGCGGGTAACAAAGTAAGCAGAAGTTCGGTGATACTCACCAAGAAGGCAATGGCAAGTGGTTTGTGGTGATGAGTGCGCAGCGGTGCCTCAATGACGTCAGGCTTGGCTTTCTGTGCCCTTGGATGAAGACCAGTATTGTTTTTCTCACGACGGTCCTCAAATAAATTCTCAGTGATGGTAGCAAAAGAGAGAGGAAGGATACAGAGATCAGATTAAACCGCAATCAGTCCATAGAAGGAACTGGCAAAGAGGGCTTTATAGAGCCACCGTTCCGGCCTCCCCTCCATCAGCCTTCCAGTTCTTTACTCAGAACTGCTTGCCACTTTCTCCTTTTCTTTACTCCCTGAAAACAGTTAATAAAGTAGGATTTTATGGGTGTTGGTTTAAAATGATAAAAACAGAAGTAGAGAACCCCTAAGTGTTTGGGGAAATAACTCTGTAAAACAGATTTGTGGACGGATAAGAGTATAGCATGTGTAATACAAAAAAGATTCATGAAATTTGTTTAAACATGCCAAAGAGTTTTCTCAATGGGTTAAATATATGGGTTAAATATATTTTTTTTCTTCTGGCTGTGATATCTTTCATCCCACTGACCCACTGACAGCCAGGGTTGATTCAGCTTATCTGGATGGCCAGGCAGGTATCCCTTTGACAACCTTCCTACAGTAGAGAAGGACCAGTCTTCATTTAAGGGTGTGGGAGTAGCTCTGATCCCCTGATAGAACCTCCAAGCAAGTGTTGTTTTTTTTCATAATGTAAAAGTTTTCATTTCTGATTCCTTTCCTCTTTTTATCTGCCCTGACATTCAGTTAATACAGTTTAGCAGGATAACAATCAGAACTTTAGACATGAGAATGGTAAATTTTCATTTCTAATGAACTGGTAGAAATGTCCTAGAATCATCTTTGCAAAGTGCATAGGACCTAGGAAGGCATATTGCCCTATTATTACAGTTAGGTTTCTTGGCCTCGGACAGCCAGAGGTCTAGAACCACAGACTTGTTGCCGCAGACCCCTTAGCTGCCCACAGCTGATCAGGCCCCCAGAAATGGTTCAGATGCTTATATTAGCTTCATGCTGTTTGGCCTATGGCTTAGGCACATTGTTATCTTGCTCTTACATCTTAATTCAACCCATTTCTATTAATCTGTCTGCCATGTGGCCCATGGCTCACCTGTGTTCCTTAAATGCTTCTTCTTGGGTGGCTGGCTCAGTCTGTCTCTGACTCTACCTTTCCTTTCCTACCTATTCTGATTCCCAACCTACTTTTTCTATGGTGCCTGTCATGGGCCAAAATAGCTCCTTTATTTAAAGATTGATATTCACAGCATACAGAAAGACATTCCCACACCACCCTATGGTTAAGAAAACATACTGCTTTTGCTGAAGACCTGAGTTCAGCTCCCAATACCTACATCAGGCTTCTCACAACTGCCTGGAACTCCAGTTCCAGAGGCTCTGATGTCCTCTGAGAACACCTACCCCTACACACACACACACACACACACACACACACACATTAAAAATTAAATCTTTTAAAAAGAATGACATTAGCAAAACAAGGGGTGATAATACAACTCAATGCATGTAAATTTGTATTATAAAGTTTAAAATTAATTTGTAAAATGGATTAATTTGTGAATAAATGTGGGTCTTTTCGGTTCTACATCAGAACCAGAACTCCAAAATGTTCTCCAGTCCTGACATAACTAATGGATTGTGCCTAACAGGTGGACATCTGGTCCCTTGGCATCATGGTGATAGAGATGATTGATGGCGAGCCCCCCTATTTCAATGAACCTCCCCTCCAGGCAATGCGGAGGATCCGGGACAGTTTACCTCCAAGAGTTAAGGACCTACACAAGGTAAGGATTCATGTATGCTGCTATGTCCATAATAGTTACCTGACAGTCTTAGTTGACTTTCTCATACATACCACCAGTGCCTATATTATATAATTCAGACACAACAGCTGCTTTCATTACTCAACATCATTGTTTTATTTAATAAATAGCTACTCTATTCTTTACTCCAATTGTTCCAAACTTTGAAAGCAGTTACAATGACAGCATGTATTTTCTTCCGTATCTTTCTTCTTCGTTTCATTTAATTTGAAGTCACTGATGAGATTAGTTCCCCACCATTTCAGGACACTGCACTTGGCTTCTGCGTTAGTTCTCAATATGGTGTCTCTCTTTTTTTTTTTTTTTTTTTTTTTTCATAGGTTTCTTCCATGCTCCGAGGTTTCCTAGATCTGATGTTGGTAAGGGAGCCCTCTCAAAGAGCCACAGCCCAAGAACTTCTGGGACATCCATTCTTAAAATTAGCAGGTCTACCATCATGCATCGTTCCCCTCATGAGACAATACAGGCATCACTGAGCAGATTCATGTAGGAGACAAGTCTCGGCGAAGACCTGAGAATAATTCAGGAGAGCATGAGGGAAAATCCACAAAACGTGAAAAGGCCTGTGCATTCTAAACCAGCTGATTGGTGGGACAATGTGATGACCTGACCGGCAGGGTTTGACAGACCAGGGCATCTTCTAGTGTCTTAAATAGGCATCTCTCCACTGACAGCTGGCATGGTCATTTGGAGCATGGCTTTAACAATCATCATTATACATTTTCAGCCCTTCTTCCAACGAATCAGAAAGACTCAGTACAAACTCCGTTATGATATATCCTAGCCACATGCAGGGTACCGAATAGGATTTTCTATATTGAAAGAATACTTTTCTGGCAAAAAAAAAAAAGAAAGAAAAAATGAAAAGAAAAGAAAAAGCACTTTTTTTCTTAATGGTATCAGTGTAATGTATTTTGCAATGAATTTGTAATTTTTCTGTACGATAGTTTTGATAATTTATAGTACTTTGATGTCACGTAGCCATTGTCTGAGTTGAAGTAATACTTGTTTACTAGCAGGCATTTGAGAAAAAAAAAAAAAAAGAAACAAACTTTCCTACTTTTTTATCCCTTTCAAAGAACCAACAATTCTTTAGGAACTTTGAATACTAAATGACCCTCTGTCACCGTCAGCTTTAGCAGAAAATCTTTCTTATCCTAACAAGTGTCTTATGTAAGGGAATAAGAGTTAAGAGTGTTGGTGTGGACACTTCATTTACCCAACCAAATACAATGAAATAAATTTTGAGCCACAGAATCACCAAACAACTCCTTCAGATTATTCTAAATATTTTTGAAAAAAAAATCATTTTGTTCAAGGATTCCGGTAACACACTGGTTTTTGAGGAGCAGGTTATTTCTCTTGATGCCCACCTTTAAATAAACATGGCATCCCCTGTGGCCAAATTTCCCTTCCAGGGAGCAATTTTAGTACAGGAATCATTGGACTCAGTTCCCCAGGTAGAATGTTTTGGTGAGAACATGGAAACGCAAGGCTCACAAGAGGAGAGTGAACGAGGCAAGTTGTTTGGCTTAGTTCATCACTGTTTATAAGACTCTGTATGCTAGCACACCAAACTCTTGTTTGTATTTATCTTCATGCTACAGTATTAATCACTGTTATTCATGTATTGTGCTGGAAGTCTGAACGGATGATAAAGGGTGAATTAGCAAGGGGGTACTTTACCAGGTCTCGTCTAACTTCAGTGACCGTGTTATAATGTGTTTCCAACACAAGGAGAGTTGTGCTGCTGTCTAGATCTCCCTGAATGTTGATAAAAATGAATGACTACTCCAATACATTTTGTTGCTTGTTGGATGAATTTGCATGTTAACTGTAGGCCAATATAGATTTGCCTTTAAAACTCTGGAAGTGCTACATAGTCATCAATAGTTTCTATTAATTATGCATCAGACAAAAGCCATTTGTTACCAAACTGGAAAACCAGAGACTTTACTTAATGCCATCGCATACTGTAACAAATATGAAAATAAGTTTGTGAAGATACTCTGGTTGTTCTAAGCATAATTAAGATTTTTTGTAATTAATAGGTTGATAATTATTTATTATAGTTTAAAAGGAAAAAAGGCATAAAATGACCTTCTGCTGATTAGCTGTTCAGTTTTTCCCAAGCTGGAAATGCTTTACTCTTCATAGAACCTACAACTTTGTTTCATAAAACACAGAGGATCAATGTTTTATGTAAACTCTAAGGTTTCAATATAAATATGTAAGAATAAAAGTAATCTCAACCCCTAAAATGGCAATCCTAAAATGTCACAAAACAGAGTGTCATAATTCAGCCAGAACTATGTGGAAGAGGAAAGAAAAATAAACCAGAATCACTTTTAACCAAAATAAACATTTAAAAATTAATTGCAGAAAATAGCAGATGTTGGATCCAAACAACTTTTGACAGTATAATGGAAACTTTTTTCTGTAATTTTCTTATCATTGGGCATTTTTTACAGTATCTGGTAAGTTTACAAAATGTTCCTGTAGCTTAATGGGGTCTGTGAGCTAACAAAAAAGGTGTTTGCCTCTTCCCCACCATGCTATTGGAAGGACTTACTTTCTGATTGTTTTATTGAGTAAGTAGGGATTGTGTGTTTATTATCTTGTAGGTGCAAATAAATTGGTTTATATGTTTTAACATATAAATGAAGATAAAACATATATATCCCCAAAGGTTACCAATTATGTAAGAATGGGATACTTAGATAAGATACTTTCTAAGTAAGATAGCCTACTTAGAAAAAAATATTAAATTCTGAGAAACCAGGTTCAAGGAAAACCAGAAAGCTAAAGATCTCCACCATTTCTCTCTCTCTCTCATGGATACTGTGCTGATTTGAGGCCTTACATTAACAAAATTTATTTAAAAGACTTAGCTAGAGCTCTCTCAGCCTAGAATAGAGTGTCCAGTCTCTTCACTCTCTTCAGCTAACAAGGATGTAGTTAAAGAGAAATGTTTATGAGAAAGAGTCCACATTCATGTCTAGAAATCTCAGAAGTTTGCTTTCATGAAATAACCTGAGACAGAAGGGTAAGGGAGGATTTAACATATTATATATCAAGGAAAAGAAACATAGGGACAACCTTCCACATATAAGACCCTCAGTCTGAGCTGAAAAGAGAATAGGTATTACGTTTTCTTGGCTGTATCTGGTGGATCATGGAGAAGAATCAAGGAACATATCAACCTACTTCTAAAAAGTAATATAATAGCCGGAGTGATGACTCAGTGGTAGGACACTTGCCACAAAGCCCGATAACCTGAGTGCAATCCCCAGAGCCAAATGGTACAAATACAGACTGTTAAATTGTCCTTTGACCAGACCATGGTGCACACATGTGCCAATTCACACACACACACACACACATACACACACACACACACACACACACACACACACACACACACACACACAAATGTAAGGAATATTTGTAATTAATAAGATACACACCCATAATGTGCATTGAAGTGAAATTTAGGGAGACATTGTTGCATATCTTCTGCATATTTTCTGCGCCTAAAGAGGTCAAAGTACAACTGGAGTTGTATTGTCTACATGGAGACTCCTGTGAACAGCAGAGGCTGTATCCTTGAGGCAGAACAAAAATAAGATTTGGGAATCTTCCCTCCTCCCCTCCAACTGCATCTGAACTCAGCTGATGTCAGACTCATGACTGAAAGCTTATCTCCATATGAGTCACCATAGACTTGGCCACAATCACAGTATACAACTCCATAATGGAGGATGAATGAGGGAGAAAGAGAGAGTAAAATATATTATATACCCTGCCATTGTCCCTTGCTTCTCTGTCTCCTTCTCTGGTACAAAGACACCCAGTTCAAGGATGATGTGCTGGTTTTGAATTGACATGAGATTGACTCTAAAAACCAGAGAAGATAAATGGATCCAAACTGAATGATGACTATTTTCCTATGACCAACCTGGAAGAACAGTCACTGGTAATTACTAAAGATAAATAAATAATAAAATCATTTCATAAAGCTCACATCTCAGAGTCCTACTCCTTGGTCAATTTAATCAAATAAATAGATAATGAGATTTCACAGAGAGACAGGCTGTATCTGGATCACTTATAAATTATATAAACAGGAAAAGTCTAAAGAAACCAGCATGGTATGCAATAAATGAAGTGATTGGGAAAGGAATACTGAGAATAGGAGCATGTTGAATTACATTTCCATTGTCAGATTACATTATTCATGTATTGGTTACAGCAAAATGTAACCAGTTACATTAAAACAAACATTTAAACACAAATTCTGTAGTTGTGCAATGACTCTTCCTGCCAGAACGGAGATAGAAGGAAATTTAGCAATTTAAATAGCAATTTAAATTAAAACATCCTTTCCTGGAGTAGGAAGCAAAGTTCATAAGACACAAGAAACTCATAAGACTCAGGAGGCTCCTCTCTACTGTCATATGAGCAGCAAACAGTTGCTGAAGTAGAGAAGATCAGTGTTGCCTACAAGCTAGCCAATGAACATTAAAAATGTACTTTTTATGAATGATTAGTCATACTGTGGGGAGCTTTTTGGTGAGGCCCTTGTCTGAAAGCCAACCACATTTCTGTAAGTAACCAATTCCCTGTGTTCTTGTTAATAATCCCAATAAACTCACCATTTCTAGAAGCAACACATGAGTGGAATTTTCTTTGGTTTGTAGCCAGTGCCCTATCTGGGTAAATAGAATTTTTTCACCCAGAAAAAGTCAGGCAACATAATGAGTAGCCAAACAGAGACTAACAGGATTAGAAGAGAAAAGATCTCTTTAATGGGTGTTAAGACATGCAACGGAGGCTGGTTGATCCAAATAAGGGTGATAATCCCCTCATGACTATTTTTCCCTATGTGGTATGGGACAATGTCACATCTTAGTAGCAGTTCTGTGTTTCCTGATATGAGTGATAAGACACATAACCAAGGCCAAACTATATGAAGATGGAGCATCCTTGAGATAAAAGTGTTGTCAACTTCTTCTGCATAGCATAAGATGCATGTCTTTGTAAATGTGGCTTGTCACATAATTATGGGGATTTTCTAAATATGTCTGATAGACTAGATGTTACACTGCAGTCCGTGAAATAAAACATACGAAATGGAACTAAAAGCAGACTATGGAGATAGTTTCATGGCCTTCGTAGTGGGCAGTAAGTCATACAACTGAGAGTCAACTATATCCTTAGAAAATATTCACACAAGTAAGGAAAATATTACAAGAGGAAAAAATCATGTGGATGCTGCCCTCTGCCTTAGAATCTGGTTTGGTGGTATGGGGGAAATTAGAATGAAATGAAAGATAGAAGCTTAAGCAGGTGGGGTATAAGAGATATGTATTAAAGAGACCTGTGCTATGCTGATGAGCCCTTCCTGGATCCCAAACATTTATGTTGTGTGGGAGGAATCTGTGAAGGAGAGAGCAAGGTGGAAAGGACACCCCACAAGATCTGATTTCTAAGGAAAAATTTGTGGTAACCAAGGAATACTCATCGTCCAAACTTCTTTAACTAGGCAAGATTGTGATAAGAAATAAAAGAGTTTCTCACAGGCTGGTTTATGAGGTTGTGCCACAAAGAAAGAAACTTTTGAGATGACAAATGGCATACACTCCAAGGCAGCATGCATGAAATCCGTCCTTGCTAGACTGGCTCATACAAGCCATTATGTACACTTGGCTATCACCATCTTGAACTTGTGAATATCAGGTACCAGAAAATGATAGGAAAGGGGCAAGCATTGGTGAAGCAGGTACACAGTGAATGGCAGTTGATACTTACTGCACCATGTTTGACAAGATTGTGATGCTCACAGGGAACTTAACTGTAGTAGTACTTTCTCATGAGGACCACCAACCCTCAAGTAATAACATGGAGACTTATTATTAACTATGAGAGATTGGTTTTAGCTCTTTCTCAACTAGCTCTTATAGCTTAAATTATCCTATATTTTTTTAATCTACATTTTGCCAGGGGGCTCCTTACCTCATCTCCATACTGCTGCACATCCTGCTTCCTCTGTGTCCGAATCTACCTTTCTTTTTACCATAGTTTCCCTACTTAGAAGTCCCACCTATTCTCTCCTGTCTAGCTATTGGCCATTCAGCTGTTTATTATGCCAATTACAGTAAGATATCTTCAAATGGTGTATAAATATCCCACAACATTTAAATGTTAACAAGGATCTTGAGGCTGGTATGGGGATTAAGTGGCTTTGTTGAGCCCTATGGTGAAATGTGATCTTTTGGGGGGTAGAAGAAGCTTCATTGTAAATTGGATTAACAAGTTGCCAGTGCATACAAGGGGGGAGGGAGAGATAGTGAAGAGCAAATGGTGAGTTTTTTCTGTGTCATTCAAAAATAAATGTAAGGAAATTTCTGTTGAGCTAGAGACCTTAAAGAAAAATTGACACAAGGCCAAATGTAGTGATAATATTCCTCTAAATAGGTTTTAATCCTGAGCAACAGTTCACCAAAGAAGTGAAAAGGGGGAAGAGATATAGGAAAAAAAATAAGATCAAGTTTGTCCTTGGAAAAAAGGTAGACCTCATAAAGAATGATGTATGTAGTATTGCAAGAAAGTATATGGGCAATAGAAATTGGCCATCTATCCTAGGGTCCTTCTGGCAGGCAGAGGTAGCCAGTAGAGAGGTAACAGCCACTGCTCACCTCACCTAGAATCCTATAAGGAACCTCCTATAATTAATTCCTATAAGTAAACTCATGGCTTATCAAGGTGTCCTTTGCTCTGTCACTGGTAGTACATCATTTGTTCACATCTTACTAGGGAAGAATTTTTGTTGGTTGGTCTAGGTTTGTTTGTTTGTTTGTTTGTTTGTTTGTTTGTTTGTTTGAGACAGAGTCTCTCTATGTAGTCCTGGTAGTCCTGGAATTTTCTATTTAGACCAGCCTGGCCTTGAACTCACAAGATCCTCTTGCCTCTGGCTCCCAGGGATACCACACTGAGCCTACGTCCTTCTATTAAAAGTCATTCAACACAATGTCATAAAGGTTGGATGGATGGCTTACCATTGAGGGATCTGTTCTCCATCCCTCTGAAGTGGAGAGAGACTCCTTGAAATTGTCCTTCAGAGATGGAAGTGCCAGCGTATTTATCCACCATTTTCAATCTTTTGTTGGTTGACATTTGTCTCTAGAGTATAAAAGCCCAGACTTTTACCGGGGTACATCTGTTCAAGAGAGGTACACAAGGCTTCTGGAATTGTCCGCGAATGACCCTCAGGAAGAATGATGAAACACTGATGGGGTTCTGACACTTTATACTTCATAAATAGTTTTAATTTAATCACAAAACACGGACTTTAGGAAGTCTATAGGTTGCTAACATCTGAATGAAAATATGCAGAGGTACCTTACCCTGAACAGTTTGCTCATGGGGCAAATGACTTGCTAGTTATACCTCATTGTTATAAAAAGTGTTTTTTCTTTCTTTTTAAGACCCTCTCAGCATTCTATTTATGTATTTAACATAATATCTTTATTGATTCTTTGCAAATTTCACATTATACACCCTAATTCTACTAAACTCTTACTTAGTTCCTCCATATCCTCCCCCACCCCAGCAGTGCTCCCCCCCCCAAAAAATAAAAAAACAAAACAAAGCAAAACAAAGCAAGCAAACAAAGAAAAACAAGAACAAAACAAGTCCACTCCAAGCTCTTTATTTCTAATTCTTTCCCATCTCATCAGCACCTCTTCATTCATCCTGTTGGCACTGGGAGCAGTGTGTCACATATATACACTTTTGTACAATCAGCTTTACCAGGAAAAGTACATTGCAATGAGTCACTGGTCTGGCTTACCAGTGACTCATTGTTTTTAGTATACCATCATCACTGGATCCTCACTGAAACTCTTCTGGGACATCCAATGGCTATCCCAGCCATGTAGATCCTCTGAGTATTCTTCCACAGGACAAGTCCCTTCATGAGTTCCAGCAGGTCCTAGATGGGATAGATGTTAAAGTGGGCCAACCCAAGGCTGCTGGATGGTAGCTAAACTGGTCATTGAGGCCAAATGTGTCAGGCTAGGGAGTAGAGCCAGCTACCCTATTTCACCAGATTCAGTTTTCCTATACCTGTAGTGGGGCTGGAGCCGTCTCTCTTGTGTGCAGGGGCAAAACTTAGTAATAAAGAAGTTTAAGATCTGTTCCCTATGCTGGGTTATCTTGTTGCAGCAGGGGGATCTAGGTTCTACTTCAACTTGATGTGCCATGCTTTGTTCAAGCCCATAAAAGGGCTGCCCCTTTCTGAATGGAGGCAAAGAAGGCGTGGATGGGGAGGGGAATAGATGGGAGTCAGGAGGAGGGAACAGGAGAGAAAGGATGGGAAACTGTGGTCAGTATGTAAAAGGAAAGAAAGAAAGAAAGAAAGAAAGAAAGAAAGAAAGAAAGAAAGAAAGAAAGAAAGAAAGAAAGGAAGGAAGGAAGGAAGGAAGGAAGGAAGGAAGGAAGGAAGGAAGGAAGGAAGGAAGGAAGGAAGGAAGGAAGGAAGGAAGGAAGGAAGGAAGGAAGGAAGGAAGGAAGGAAGGAAGAAAGAGAAAAGAAAGAGAGAGAAAGAAAGAAAGAAAGAGAGAGAGAAAGAAAGAGAGAGAGAGAAAGAAAGAGAGAAAGAAAGAAAGAGAGAAAGAAAGAGGAAAATGAAAAAAACTGAATGAGTTTTAAGAGACAGTTGATTACTACACTGTGATTGGTTTAATAAAAAGCTAAATAGCTAATAGCTAGACAGGAGATAAAGGCTGGACTTCCTGACAGAGAGAGCTCTGGGAAGAAGAAAGGGGAGTTGTCAGCTGGACTCAGAGGAAACAGTACATGCAGAAGGAAAGGAAAAAAACTACCAGCCAACTGGGGAGAGGTTAGATGGGTTGGGGACAGGGTGGAGGGGACTGTAAAGAAAAAGATGTCTTGTGGGAGGGTGAATTTGGGGGTTAGAGAGAAACCTGCACCAAGGAAACTCCCAGAAATCTATAAAGATGTCCTCAGCTAAGACTCCTAGCAATAGTAAAAGGGTGCCTGAACTGTCCATCTTCTAATCCGATTGGTGACTATCCTAATTATCATCAGAGAGCCTTTGTCCAGTAACTGATAGAAGCAGATGCAGAGAGCTACAGCCAAGCAGTGGACCAAGCTCTGGGAGTACAGTTAAAGTAAGGGAGAAGTTATTGCACGGGGGTTTGTCAAGGTCATCATGGAAAAATTCACAGAGATAGCTGACTTGAGCTTCTGGGAGCTCACAGACTCTGGACTAATAGGTAGGGAGCATATATGGGACCAATTTAGGCCCTATGCATGTGCATGACAGTTCTGTAGCTTGGGCATTTTGTCAGGCTCCCAGCCACAGGATTAGGACCTGTCCTTAGCCTTGAGCTGGCTTTTGAGAATCTATTCCTCATGCTGTGTTGCCTCACCAAGCCTTGATACAGGAGAGGTGCTTGGACCCTCCTCAATTTGAAATGCCATTCTTTATTGACTTCCATGCTTGACTTTCCTGATTCAGGTTGATGAGTCCAGCAATTGTAGTTGCTTCGTCTGTGAGGCTGGATGCCTTGGAAGCATCTGTCTGGTGTGGAAGATCTGTCCTTTCTGAATGAAAAAGAAAAATGGACTAGAGCAGGGGAGCCGAGTAGATAGAAGGAGGTAGAATAAGGGAACGGAGAGAAGGGGCAAGGAAGCTGTGGTCAGTATGTAAAATAAATTAAAAAATTAATAAAAAAGAAAGAAAAATTAGCATGGAAATGAAACAGTACAAAATGAAATTAATCATTGAAGAAATATGTGAAATCCTTCCCATACTCACTGTTAGTCAAGAATAATTTTTAAGAACCAATATTCTCATTAATAAAAAGTGTTTATAAAAATGCCACTAGACACATGACAACATAGAGATTAATAGAAATGGGTTAATTTATGTTTTAAGAGCTAGTTAGAAACAAGCCTAAGCTAAGACCCTGCCGTTGAATAATCCTCTTGTGCATTATAAAGTTTTGTCACTTGAATTGGTTTAATAAAATGCTGATTGGCCAGTAGTCACACAGAAATTATAAGCCAGATGACCAAACTAAAAATTCTGGGAAGAGGAAGGGCAGAGTCAGAGGTCACCAGCCAGACACAGAGGAAAAGATGAGAATGCCTTACTGTATTGAGCAAACTCTAGTAATGTGAGATGTCTTTCTATATGCTGTGATATCATTGGATAATAAAGGAACTTTTTTGGCCTTTATTTTGGCAAAGCATCTAAAAAGCAGGTGGGAAATCAGAGGAAAGATGAAGAGGGAAGAAGAATGGAGTCATGAGAGACACGACCCAACCACCCAAGAAGCAATATGTAAAGGAACTCAGGTAAGTCACCGGTCATGGCTTACCTGAGTTCCTTTACTTGTTTTGATAAAAATGAGTTAAGATGTGAGAGCTAGCTAGCAATAAGCCTAAGTCATAGACAGAACACATGTAATTAACATAAGCTTCTGTGTTTCTGTGGGACAGAGGATCTGTGTGTCTGAACCACAGACCAAACAGCCCAGAAACTACTTACTATACTCTAGTTATCATATAATGAAAACCTGGAGCCAGATATTGGGAAAAGCTGGAATATCAGAAAGAGAAAAAAGACTACAGTCAGTTCTCGCCCAGCCAAATTCTCAGGCTAAACAGGGTAAGTGCTCAAGGGTCCTCACCCTGACTGGTCGCTCTACAGAATGAATGATTTTTTGCTTTCTTCTGCCTTATGTATCTTCCTCTACCAGCTGTCTTGACTCAACTCTGAATCATAACCTTAGAATTAAGATTAAAGGTGTGAGCTACTACTGCTTGGATTTTAGTACTTGAACTTACAGAAATCTAGAAAAATCTCTCCTGGGTGATGGAATTAAAGGTGTGATTCACCACTCTCTGACCTTCATAGATTGACTGTGAGTGATTCTGTTAGCTGATGTTCCAGGCTAATTTTATTAAATATGAAATATATCACCACATATCCCCCTTCATGTCAAAAATAAAAATGGTTATAACTAACATAAGAAAAATATATACAATAGGTACAATAATTATATATAATATATACAAGCAATAATCACATGAATAATCTCAGTCTATTAATGATTGACAAAACAAAGAAAATACTTGATTATTTATCCTATTTTGGAGAGTCCGAAGGATTTTACATAATTAACTTTTTATCTAATTTGTAGTACTAACTGAAAACTATCTTTTGATGCCTCTCAAACTTATACACTTTAAACTTTAAGTGAGTCTGTTTTCTAAAACTGTCTCTAGAAACCTATAACTATTTCATTCTCAATTCTATCAGAGACCAAAGAAAGAAATAATATTAATTACATAAACAGAATATGAAAAAAATAACTTCCAAAAAGGAGAAAAATTAAACAACTGAAGTCACCCAAGTTTTCTCTGTAGTTTTGGATGATCCATATTAGGCCTACAGGCCTAGCATATCTGACAGACTTCTCTGTGAAGCAGGATATTCTTAAAGACCTTTCTACCTTGTCCTGGCAAGGTTTGGCAGGGGTGTGTGTGTGTGTGTGTGTGTGTGTGTGTGTGTGTGTGTGTGTGTGTGTGTTGCTTGTCCATTTTGAACATCATACTGTGTACAGTTGAGGCAAGGGCACTTTCTTGCCCAATGGCTAACTTTTACCACAAAGAAAGTCATCTCCATATGGAGTTTCTTCAATGTCCATCATCTTGTCTGAGTTAGATTGGTGCTGCCAGAAGCAGATGTCTTATTGTCATAAAAATAATGAGAAACTATGTTATTAAAATTATCTAAAGTGCCATATTCTATAGAACTCTAAAGTGCTTAAGGAAGATCTGTCCATCTTAAATATACCTCTGTTTGACCTTGAAAATATATATTACACGACTATAAATTTGATTGTAATGTCTAGCTACTAACTTGTATTTTTTTATATCCTAATTAGTTAGTAATTTTCAAGGACTAGAAATTTGTATTAAATTGTTAGATGAACTATATAGATACAATACCTTCTCTTTATTTTAAGCAAGAACCAGGAATCTAATCTTCCTTGTTTAGCCTTTTTCCTAACCATAACCAATAACAATTTGTAACCAATTACCCTAAATAATGACAATCATCCATAACTTATTAAAAGACCAAAAACCACCCATCCCACTTTTTTGGAGTGTGGGTGTCATGTTCTTAAATTTACTTTCTGATGTCTTGGGATGACAGCATCTTTAAGGGGTCCCGAAAAGAAAAATTTTGTTAATTGGAAAGTCCTAAAATAAGTAGCTGTATCATTTCTTGTCAAATCTCTGCACAATAAGAAAGTTCAGGGCTTTTCTCAAGTCCTACATAGAGTGCTCTGTGAAGCTGGCTCATCTAAGCTAGTCACCTCAAAATTGTCCTGAGCGGTTTGTTGTTCTAATACAACCTTTGGTTGAGTTTGTCAGCCTAGCAGCTTTATCATATTCAATGTGACAGCATTATCACAGGGCCCCATCTTCCTTTTGGATACTTCAAAGTTTGCAATTATAAATTGACATGGTTCACTGAAGAAAAATGATAAGAGACTCAAACTCAAAACAATTAGAAGAATTTAGATGCAGCCTTTTTTTACATGAACACCAATATCATGTCAAAAAGGTTTAAAATATATATTACTCTAATACATTTTGATACAAAATTTATATCTAATAAGATTCATAGCAATAAAATCGTCCCTTAATTTTGGCTGTTCTTCTGTCTCATATCAGGTGGCTTTGATAATATAATACAGAAGAAATTTTACATTTTCTTTTAGCAAGCATGCTTAAATTTAGAGAAAGAGAGAGCCACACTCCAACTTCATAGCCAGATTTAATTTATAATTTAACTGGAATCTTAACTTATCTTAAAAAATAGAGAGATACAGATTTTAGGCAGTGAGATTTTACCATGCCATATATATTAGTACCAATAGGACCAATCATCCTTTGCTTGTAAATTTTTTCTGGACACATGCATGGATGAGCCATCATTCCTATTTATCAAGAAGTTTCTCTGCTTCAAATCAAGTCTTTATTAATTTTTATGGTATCCATAGCTTTCTTCACCTGCAGAAACAAAAGTAAAACCCCTTCCCCAAAGTTGCACATATCCTGGTTTCCATCCTGAGGTCAGCACATCTTTAAAGTAAACAGGCTGATTTAGCTCAGTTATTTTTCTATAGTCCAATGCCTTTTGGCAGCTGTTATTCTTTTCTCATTAGCATAGAGAAAACTCAAAATTAATAAAGCATTATATAGTCTCTTTCTGAGGGACTTTGTTACTCCTTTCTATTTATTTAGCATATTCTTTAGAGTTCAGTTTAATCTCTCTATAACTGCTTGCCTGATAGGATTGTGTGATATACATGTAATATGCTTTATGTTATAACAAGCAAAAACTTGTTTCATTTTACTAGAGACATATGCAGGAGCATTGTCGGTCTTAACTTATATAGGTATTCCCATGATGGCCATAACATCTATCATATGTAAGATTATAGAATCAGCCTTTTCTGAACTCAAAGCAGTTGCCCATTGAAATCCTGAAAAATTATATATTGTATTATGTACATTTCTTAATTTTATACATTCTGTGAAATAAAACACATCCATCCTCCAAATTTCATTTCTATGTATACATCTGAATCACTTTTTCAAAAGATTCAATTTTCTTTCCTATTTTTTCATCTCTATCCCATACATTCCAGGCTGTTATTCAGCATAAACTCAGTGTGTGATCATCATATAAGGATTACCTTTTACATTAGTATAATCTCTGCCCTCAAGAAGTTGATCTTGGGAGATTTCTATGCCTCTATCTCTGTTTCTCTGTTCTGTTGTTTGAGCCTCATACTTCTACCAGATCCTTCACTGTAAAAGCAACCTGGCCTCCAAAACAGCAATGACTATATCTGAACAGTCTTTAGGCATAATTTAGTTACAAGTTGACAAAGAACTTAACATTTGTTTTAGAAATGGTGGTGCATAGCAAATTATAATTGCTTATTTGAATCTCTTTACATCTAACATTTTTACTAGTTAGATGTAAATAGCTTCCAAACAACCTTTATCATTTTGTGAATTTTTTTAAGTTACTGTATATATGAATATTGGCTGTTTGAAGCCTTAGGCTGCTTTTGTGTGATTTTACAAGACAACATTGCAATTGGTTCTTTACATTTCTCTTTCTGGATCTGAATGTCTCCGTGTTCTCTTTTAATAGATTTTTCTAAGACTTTCATCTTGACACTCACTTTGACTGACTTTTTTTAATGATAAAATAGAAATAATAGAACAAATAATATTTATAATAGACATTATGATGCTAATCACATCTATATTATTTATCTTCTCCTTTACTGTTTCCAGTTTCAGATTCTCTAGAGCAGTATCAAAGAGAGACCAACCAATTTTATCATGTAATTCTTTCCTGTTTTCAATGTAGAAAAAGTTCTCTCTGTCTTAAACAAATTCCCCTTTTTAAGAATTTACTCACCAAACTTGTTTTTAATGACAATTAAGATGACTACAGAGTGGGCCAGCTACCTGGTATGGTAACAGCTCAAGGATGGGGTCCAAAAACAGAAACACACACACACACACACACACACACACACACACACACACACACACCTCATTAGACAGAGGCTGCTGTCTGAAAAAACTTATCCAGATGAACGTGAAGGAAAAGCACATGTGGTGGGATCTGCTTAAGGCTGGAGGCTAACTCCAAATAGAAAACCTAGCCAAATGGTAATTACTCTGGCCATGTTTATTTCTGGCTGGCAAGAAGATTTTTTTCAAATTTGTGTCCCAAAAATTGAGCACCAAATATTGCACAAACTCTAGTTAGTATATAATAAAAAACTGGAGCCAGATATTGGGGAAGAGCTGGAGTATCAGAAAGAGAAAACAAACCACCCAGCCAAATTCTTAGGCTGAACAGGGCAAGTGCTAACTGGTTGTTTCTACAGAATGAATGAATTTCTGCCTTCTCCTGCCTTGTATATTTTCCTTGCCTAGGTGTCCTGATTCAACTCTGTATCATAATACTAGAGTTAGGGTTAAAGGTGATGTGAGCTACTATTGCTTGACTGCTAGGCTTTGAATTCACAGACATCCAGAAAGATCTCTGTCTTCTGAGTAATGAGATTAAAAGTGTAGGTCACCCAAGTAACGGGATCAAAGGTATAGATCACCAATGTCCAATCTTCATGGCCTGACTATGGGTGATTCTGTTCTCTGATATTACAAGCTGATACAATATATAACCACAATACTGAAAGAAGTTCTAAGCCATGTAGCTAAGCATAGATAAGAATTATGAGTTAATTTAAGTGTAAGAGCTAGTTAGTGATAAGCCTTAGCTACTGGCTAAACATTTACAAGTAATATTAAGCCTCCAAGTGGTTATTCAGAAGTTGGTGGGAAGGATGGAAACCTCTGCTTATAAGGCTGAGCTTTCATAAGAAGTTCCCAAGTCATTATGTGGGAGCTGGTGGTACAGAGAAAGACTTGCTACATGTTAGTCCCTTTCAGTTATGAATTCTTGTCTGTTAAGTAAAATTGCAGTTAACATAAAGGAATGTGCTAGAAATAAATGTCATTAACCACTCCTATATGGGACAACTCCAGCATGTTAGCACGAGCTGAAGGACCTTCCTGCATCCTCAAGTAACTTTGAAAGAATAAGGAGTGAGCTCCATTTTTAAATGAGAAAATGTACACATGCATAGTTAGTTTTGGGTGGATCCAGTCCCTCAAATCTTTTTCAGGGTCCAAAGAAGTTGCTACAATAAGGAAGGAAAAACTAAATGTCTGTAGGTGGAAATGAATGTGCTCACACCATATTCTTTCTGTGCATGTATCTTTATTTTTCTTCCTTTCTCTCTGTATTCTGTCTTTTATTCTAACTCTTCCATGCTTTCTCTTCATCTAGCCTAAGACTCTTTATATATATATATATATATATATATAAATTATATATATGTATGTATACATATATGTATATATATGGCTTAAAGCAATATAAAAATTAATAAGAGTTACCGCTCACTGGTCAAAATCACATTCCTCCAGTATGCAATAAGGGCAGAGCCATTTACCATGGCAGCATAAGGTTTCAAGGTTACAGAAGTAAGATTGACCAGATGCGAGTAAGGGGAGCGCAATGCCCAGTGACAAACTTTAAGACATAGATCTATTATCAGCAGACCTGGCAATAGAAGAATTGTCATGCTTTTCTTGGAGTGTTTTTGTGCTAGTAACCTTGGTAAGACACCTGAGAATCTGACTTTGAACATAACTGTAAAGTTTTAAACTTATCTATTTATAGAGATATTTAGTCTAGTTCAAACTTGCTTGGAGGTAAACATAAACTAAATGTGTACAGTTTGTGTTAGACTAAGAGAAATTGTTATTTTCTTGTATTAGTCTGAGTAAAAGGAACAAAGTATGCTTTGAGTGTCCACAGTCTCATATATCTAATTATGAAGCAAATCCTAGTATATTTTCTATATATCAAAATTTAGAGCTAATGAGAAGACATTTTCCTGACCATTCACAGATATATGTGTGTGTCCATAAGACTGAGAGGCAATCATGAGAATAATGTTTTATGAAAATTCATAGCAGTTGAGATATATCATAGCTGTAATTGCACAAGGAATCACAGATGGAAGAAACATTTTCAGGGTTGGTGACATACAAGACTTTCTCAATAGGATGCCCCATCAGAGAAACATTCCTCTGGTGAATTATCAATTGCTATAAGATATATTTGTGTCATGGCCCACAATAGCGTGTGTCAACGGCTTCTTATATATGCAGGCACAATAATTTGGATAGTGTTGCATATTTACTAACAGTTAAATCTTTGTAACTCAAAATTTCACAATTATGCATAAATATTACCTGGGAAGCCACATAGAGGGTTTTATTGAGATTCTCTAGGTGAATCCTTAGAGTTCACATTTTTCAATGCTCTTAAAGCTTTCAATCTGCATTTTGAGACAATGTAAAGTTGTTTGTCTGGATGAGGTTGTTCACTATTTGCAGTGATCAGAAATGAGCTTTTCTCATGAAAAACAGTCTTTTCCAGTTGATAACTCCAGGAGAATATTCCTGTCTAATGATAATTTGGACTTCCTCTGCAATAAACACTCCCATTCAAAAAGCCTACCGCTGTCTTCCAGAGGTGCTCAGTACAGATGGGCATCTTAGCGTTTTTCCTCTCATTTCTCCATTTCTATTTCTCTGGTGTCTCCCACCTCCATGCAGCTTTGACAAGCATTTGAAGAATACGTGTATGTAGTCTGAAGAACTTTCTTGAGCTTTTGGTGGAAAATAGCTTTCCTCTGACACAGTGTCACTGAAAACTGTTTGCCCCAATAAAGGAAATTCTGAAAAGAGTCATGTTCCTAATTTAAAGTAAAGTCACTCTTGTGTCTGTGTAGATGGATAACTTGCTAAAAGCAATCGTATACACATGAAAGCCCAGGTTCTAATACAAAGGCCCTGCTTTTTTTTTTTAAATCAAATATAGCCACAAACAAATATAACCCCAGTGTTGAGGTGGGAAATCAGAGCAGCAGACCCCAGAAATTTACTGGCTAGTCTGTCTAGCAAAAAGTGCTAGTTTAAAGTGAGAATCTGCTACCTGTCTCAAAGAAATATGAGAGATAACAACAGAGAAAGATATCTAATGTCATCCTCAGGCCTCTGTGTATGTACCTACGGGAAATCATATTTCCATACACATTTGCATGCATGTAACACAGATACATACACATACAAACACACAAACACACCTTTTAAAAGTCACTCTATATATACATTATCTGGTCTGGCATTTCCAGATAGTCACACCTATCATCTATTTGTGCTGAGAGGCATTTAAGTTTCAATTCCCAGTAAAAGAGAAAGATAACAGTTAAAGAGGTAATTTAGCATCTGTAGTTTATCTGTTTGCTTTCTTTCTTTTCTCTAAGAAATGTGAACAGATGAGCCACTGCTACTATTCCTGCTCAGCTAGGAATAGAATGAAAGACAATGACAAAAGGCATGAAAGTAGCTCAAAGCTGGTCGAAGATATAAATTTACAGAGACTCAAGAGCTAGAAATGCTCAGAGATCTGTGTCCTGTAGCTTCCCTTTGTCTTGCTCAGTTCACCATCAAGGTAAGGACTTTATGGGAGTCTCTTGGGAGTTATAGGGAATATTACTACATCAAAAAGAACTTATACTGAGTTTAAGATATGATCTTACGATGTCTTGGTAAAGATGGCGTAGTAGAACATGACCGTGATAAAGCATTAATGTTGAATATGCATGGAGAAAAAGGATACCTCTTAATTTTGAGATGTAAAATTTTAGATTCCAGAAACATTCAGTAAGTCCAGGAACAAGAATTTACATGTATTTGGTTTCCTGACAGTCCTCTCCCTACAGAATCTAAATTGTCAAGATTATACATTCTACCAAGCATTACTACTATACAAGCAAGTAGGTGCTCAAAATAATTATTGGTGTTCACACTCATTGTTTTTAAATACACAAATAAATGCCAATTCTAACAAATAATGATCATATGTTTGATGAATTCCAGTTTGAAAAAGCAGAAGGGAATATTCAGAAGTACAAGTGTTCTGTTTATGTGTTTGATTGTTTTTGTTATTTCTGAAGAGGTTACAGAAAGAATTGGTTGAATTGTCTCCCCTTCCCAAACAAACAGCAAACAAACCTTATTAACTTAGCAAGAGTTTCTGGGGTAGAAAGGTACCTGACTGTAAGAGAACAAACATCAGGACATAAACTAATGAACTACCTCTCATTAAAGACTATATGAAGGAGGGGAAATTTTTTGCTCTAAAGCCATAAAAAAGAGTTTCTTTGGCCTCTACTATGTTTTAGAAATTATGGCCAATGAATTAGATATAATTTTAAATATATGCATTTCTCTTAGAAATTTTACTAAATTGTATATTTTGGCAAATAATATTCAAAATAGACTAGAATGCCCATTCAGCTTTTTAATCAAAAGCAAGTGGCAGATCCAAAAGCAAGAATCAATGGCAGCAGAGATGTCATTATGAAAGCTGTTTGTGTCTGCCAAGATAAATCCTTGTGTTTTTCACCTGAAGAAGCTATTTTCCCTAGAAACAATGGGTTTGTATCTTAGAAGTTCTCCAAAGGCTCATGAGTTGAAGATATGGTTCTAGGCAGTGATACTACTGGGAGGTGGTAGAACCATTAGGAGGTAGAGCCTAGTTTTTTTTTTAATGTCATTTGAAGCTGTATCTATATGATTATTATGTCTTATATGTTGTTTATATGGTCTTTGCTGTGGACAATAAATAAGTTATATAACTGAGACTCAGCTTCTCCCCAGAGATAACAAAACTGGGACATATAAGGAAGAAATTATAATGGGAAAGGTACATACAGGTGCTAGCCTCTGCTTTAGGTTCTCATTTAGTAGAAAAAAGCAAGAAAAAGAAGAAGATGAGATGATGGCTGAAGTTTGCCATTTCCTACAGCTGATAGGGTGTAAGAGAAAGGAGTACTAATGAGACTGTGCTATGCTAATGGGCCCTTCCTAAGACCTAAAAACTTAGGTTTTGTGGCAGAAGTCAGTGAAAGAGGAAACATAAAGACAGAAGTGACAAAGGATACCCTGTAGATCTTATTTTTGAGGAAAAAAAAAAAAAAAACCATGTTAACCAGGGTACTCCGCATCCAAACTGCTTTAATTAGGAAAGACTTTTGTACAAAAAACTAAAGAGCCTCTTACACTTGAATATACCCCTGTCTTTATCCTTCTATTTGCTTTACAGCTGTATAAGATGAAGAGACATCCTCTATTCTAGGTTCATACTATGCCATCAGTTGTATAGTAACCAAGGACTGATGCTTTTTGTATTTGACCCAAAATAAATCTTTCCCCTCTATAAGGTATTTGTATTTAGGTATTTATCACAGCTATTGTGGTGCTTTAGATAAGACTGGGCCTCATAGACTCATATATTTAAACAACTAGGGAGCAGGATTAGGAGGTGTAATCCTGTTGAAATAGTCATGACCTTGTTGGAGGAAGTGTGTCACTGGAAGTAGGCTTCAAGTTTCCAAATGCTCAAGCCAAGCCCAGTGTCATTTTTTTTCTACCTGCA
Source organism: Phyllotis vaccarum (assembly GCA_033318265.1). NCBI lineage: Eukaryota > Metazoa > Chordata > Mammalia > Rodentia > Cricetidae > Phyllotis > Phyllotis vaccarum. The sequence continues at coordinate 163,965,766 of JARWLC010000001.1, read as the reverse complement.
TATCAAGATGTAGATTTCTTGTATTCTTATCCAACACCATATTGACTTTCTATCAAGACAATGGTGTTACAAAATGTTTAACTTTGCAAAGATGTGCTGCAATTGTTTAGTTGCATTTGTTTAGTTATATAAAGATGTAATGCTCTTTTATCTTGCCTGCCTAAGGTACCTGGTTTATCTACAAAAAGCAGAATGTCCAGAAGTGAGTGAGGAGGTATAGTTGGAAACTCTGGGCAAGAAGAGTAGGTAGGAGAAGAAATTTAGACTTGGGGAAGGAAGAACAAGAGACACTAGGGAGATATCAGAGAACAGACAGACAAACATGAGGAAGAAGGAGGATAAGACATAGAATTTTTAAAAAGCTCCTAGGCAAAATGCTGATGAATAGAAACAGGTTAATTTAAGTTAAAAGAGCTATTGAGACAAGTGTATTCAAAGGCTAAGCATTCATAATTGATAAGAAGTCTCCATGTCTTTATTTGGAAGCTGGCTGGTTGATAGCCCAAAATAAAAATTTCAGCTACAAATGGCACCCAATGTGGGGACCATCTGTTCACATATGGCCTGAGAAAACTGAAAAAAAAAATCTAACAAACAAATGAATATAACTCCTTTAAGAGGAGCTGCTGTTCAACCAATATGCCAGTCTGAGCAGTTGGTACACTAAGCAGCTGGCACACTAAGCATCTGGCACAGCAAGCTAAGTAAAAATGCCTACCACAGTGCAGACATCAAAATCCTAGATCTAGAGTAGTTAAATGCAGTTTTTTGGTAATATGCAGCCCCCAGTAAAATGTAACTCTCAGCCAGATCTGTGATCTTAAGGCTTGGCTCTCATGGACCAAAGAAAAGAGTGGAGACAGCTACCGGGACCCCATAGCAGAAGGCCTACCTGCCACTTATCAGTTTCAAGTTCAGTTTACATGGTCAGAGAATGCTATAGGTATATAGTAAAACAGTCTAGAACAACAACAATAAAAGAAAAGGAAACAAAAAAAATTAAAAAGTTACAGTGTGCATAGGTGCTTAAGAAAGAAAAGAAGACGTGTATAGGTGGTCACAGGAAAAATAATTAAAAAATAATTAAGTAGAGTCATTAAAGAAAAGGTAAAGTAATATAAAAAGAATCAGTCACATAAATATGGGAAATGCACATGGGAGTCTGGATCCTATATGGTGCTTTGTTGACTTTGAGTTTGTTAAATACTGATGAGTAAATGTAAATGACCAAGAGACAGGATTGTAAAAGAAACTGCTGAATTAAACCAGGCTAGATACTTTAGGGATGTCTTAACTTTAAAATGAAGTTCAGAAAATGTATTGTGTTGGTGGAGAAGTTATGCTTTTGTTTTCACATGAAATAAAAGGATGTGGATTGCTTCAAAATTAATAGAAAATGGATTTGATTGAGGTAGACCCTTGGAAAATCTTGGTGACAGTCAGAAAGAAGTAAACCTAAAAAAACTACAAGACAGTGACATATATGCTGACATGAGAACATCTCTGACACTGGATGAGCATGATAAATTTTGTTGGTTACAGAGTCCTCATGACTCATTATTACATGTTGTTTTATTTTTTTATGTAGCATGGATAGATGTTTGGTTATGCAGTCCAAACATACTTAAAAATTTGACAGAAGTCTTTTACCTGCTCAAACTAAAAATTAAAAAAAAAACATTTTTGTCTGAGTTGTGTACAATGCCAAGTCCATACTTGTGTTAATACAGATATTCATATTACCTTTGAAAGTTTGTATGTTTTTCAGAGCAAGTTGATCAGACAATACAGGTGTTATCCAGCCTTTCAGAATGTCTCTGTTGCAGTTTCCTCATGATTCTGCATTTGGAACAACTTCAAGGCTGTTAGCTAGGATGGTTCATCCTAACAGAATATTCTAGCCAGGACTTCAGATAAGCCTTTCACTTTCCCATTACACATAGTCTGCATAACACATGTTATAGCTAGTTTTATTAGAACTTGACCATTATCTCAATTTTCTCAGGTAACCCTGGGGATACTGTGGCTTCCAGACAAGAAGAAACAATCTAAAGAACACATTCTCAAGAGGTAGAGTGGGTGGTTTGGGTCATATGATTGGTTACAGATATTTGTCATTATTTAGAGGAGATATAAGAATATAAGATAAAAAGAAAACTATTCATCTTAAATATTTTACATTGGTGTGGATTTCTCTGTATTGGTATAAATTTAAGGTTTCAACTCATTTAAGACATTGTTCCTATGCAGTTCATTTAAAAATATAATATGAAGTTCTAGTCTTTGAAAGTTATTCTTACAAACTGTTTAGAATAATCAAGAAATGCAGGTTAGCAGTCTTCTGTAACAATACAACTTGTAGTTTTGTTACATACATTTTCAAGGTTAAAACAGTATATTTTAAATAGATAGGTGATCTTCAAATGCTTCCGAGACCTACAGAATAAGCACTATTGATGTTTAATAGCCCAAGGCTTTTCATGACAGTGAGACACGTCTGTTCCTGATAGCACTAATCTTACTTCATAAAAATATGTGGGGTATGAAAAATCCTCATATGGAGTTTGCTTTAGTTGTTGCAAAGCTTGTCATTTGGGAAAAACTGCCTTTGCCTCAATTTTCTAAAGTTCACTGTACAAACTGAACAAGCAGGAGATGAAGGAAAAAGACCCACAAACTTTGCCAAGACAAGGTGGGACAGTTCTTTAAAATTCCTGCTTCCCAGAAAAGTCTGCCAGATTCATATCCCTGTAGGCTGAAGATAGATTTTCCAACACTGCAGAGGAACCTAATTTGACTGTCCAGGCAGCTAAATGGCTTTATCATTTCTATAGCTGCTTTCTCTATACTTCCGGTTTACTCAGGTAATATTATATCCTCAGGTTTCTGATGGAGTTGAAGATGAGATAGTTATAGTTTTCCTTGTTACCAACAGAAAAGAAACTTACATAAAAGATGTAAAGCTGATAAAGTTGAAAAACATGAAAGTTTAAATTATTTATCTAAGAAAATGTTTTGAAGTCTAAAATAATAAATTTGGGTTGGTGATACAAGTTAGGATAGAAAGCAAATTGGGTGAATGACTTTGAACTCACCAAGATATGATAGAGAATGGAGAATTTGCCAAATACAAGTGAACTGGATATTGTAAATGTAAGTCTTACATAATAATTTTTCTTATTATAAATATTTTTATTATGTTAAAGGTAAAAAACATTCTTTTTATTTAAACAAAAGAGGAGAATATTATGAAATATTTATTTAACTATGCAAATTTGTTTAGCTATGTAAAGATGTGTTACATTTGTTTACCTATGTAAAGATGTGTTGCTGTTTTGCCCTGCCTGTTAAAGGCGCATGATTGGTCTAATAAAAATTTTAACAGTTAATATCAAAAGAGGATGTGTAGGTGGGAGTTTTGAGCAGGGAAAGTAAGTATAATGAGGAATTTAGGCTAGGAAAGAAAGAAAAAGAGACATCAGGGAGATACCAGACCAGACAGACAGACACAAAGGAAGAAGGAAAGTAGAACATACAGAATGAAATAAAGGTAAAAGGCCTGAGACAACACATACATGGATAGAAACAGTTTGAATTAAGTTAAAAGAACCATGGACAAGTCTAAGCCAAGGCTGAGCATTGATAATTAATAAGAAGTCTCTGTATCTTTATTTAGGAGTTGGTTTGTGGTCTAAAGGGGAAAAAAAAATCCAACTACACAACGGATCTGACCTCTGAACTGTAAACCATCCCCAATTAAATGTGTTTCTTTTTAAGAGTTTCTGTGATCACAGTGTCTCTTCACAATAGAAATCCTAAGACTGTAGAAGTAAGGTTTTTTTGGCTTTGGGCGGCTAGAGGTTTAGACTTATAGACTTGTAGTCTTAGAATTTTTAGTCGTTTGTAGTTGATTAGACCTTTAGAAATGATTTAGACATTTATATTAATTTTATGTTGTTTGGCCTATGGTTTAGACATATTGTTAGTTTGTTTTTATATTTTAATTTAATTTATTTTTTTAAATTTGTTTGTTATGTGGCCTGTGGTTTATTTGTGTTATATATATATATATATATATATATATATATATATATATATATATATATATATACATATATATACATATATATACACACATATATATGTGTATATATATATTTTATTTATTTATTTATTGGTTGGTGGCTTGGTCTATCCTTGACTTTGTCTTTTTTTTATTTATTTTTTATGGTGTCTCTTATGGGCCAATGCAGTACTGGAAAAGGGTAGTAATACATCTTATGCTCAAAACAGTTCAGGTCAACCCCCGATGGGATATTATGGTACTGGAGACACTCTACCTATGGTGAAAGCATGACAGGGCTACCCCCTAAATAGATGGTGCCCAATGCGGGGCACCATCTGTAATATTAAGGTTTTTTGTTTTGGGGCTGTCTGAGGTTTAGACTTATAGACTTGTAGTTTTAGACTTTTTAGTTGTCTGCAGCTGATCAGGCTCTTAGAAATGACTTAAATATTTATATTAATTATATGTTGTTTGGTTTATGGCTTAGGTATATTGTTAGCTTGTTTTTCTATTCTTAACTTATTATTAACTTATCTTGTCACGTGGCCTGTGGTTTATTTGTGTTTTTTATATGTTTTTTGGGTGGCTGGCTTGGTTTGCTTTTGGCTCTGTCTTTTTTTTTTTTTCTCACCAACTTTTTCTATGGTGCCTGTCATAGGCCAAAACAGCTCTTTTATTTAAAGATTGATATTCACAGCATATAGAAAGACATTCCCACATCATAAGATTGCTATGGAAAACCAGCATTCTCTTTATTGCATCTCTACTCCATCTTGGTTTATCCCCTTGCAAGAAAATATATATATGTTATATATATAACCATATATATATATATATATATATATATATATATATATATATATATAATAACCTTCTATGGTTACTAAAGAAAGTATTGTGGTTTTATTTATTTTTTTTTTGTTTCAAAAAGACAGCCAAATGCCAGAGTGTAGTATTGTTGTTGTGTTTTTTTAATTCATTTTCAAAAGCAAATTCACATGGATTGATTTTTCAGGTCCCTTCACTTGGACCTGACATATTATGAATTTCAAACAACTGTGCATAGTGACATTAAACGGGTTCTTGTGCTGCAAAGTCACTGGGCGCAGATAGCAGTGAAACATTCCCACAACAATCACTAGACATGCAGAATGCTGGCCAGAAGCATGGATCACGTTCAGGGGTCTTGCTGCAGGGAGCATGAGGTTGTATTTTGTGTGTACTGAAACCATGTAAGTCCATCCCAGCCTCTAAGCCTTCCACCTACAATTTGTCCTGCATACAAGATGTACTCTGGTAAAGGTGGTGTGGAAATAGGGGGAGTGGCCAATATCCAGTCCAACTGAAGACTTAAGCCACAAGAGGGAGCTCACCCCTGGCATTGCCTGAAGGGCCAGGAACCAGAGGCTGGGTAGCCCAGACACCTCAGATAGAACCAGAGAACATGACAGGCCAAAAGGAAAGAAAAAAGAAAAAAGAAAAGAATAAAAGAAATGAAATAATTATTAATAATTTCTGCTATATTTATAGACGGGAGCCTAGCATAGTCATTCTCAGAGAGGCTTCAGCCAGCAACTGATGGAAACAGATTCAGAGAACCAGAGCCAAACATTAACTGGAGCTTGTGAAATCCAAGAGGAGGAGGAAGGAATGTAGGGGTCAGAGGCATCAAGGATACCACAAAAGAAACCCAGAGAAAGACTTAACCTGGGTTCATAGGGCCTCGTGGAGACTGAACTGACAGCCAAGGAGCCTGTAAGGGTCGGCCCTCTGCATATGTTAAAGTTTTATAGCTTGATATTCTTATGGAACCGATAAAAGTGTGAGTGGGGGCTGTCTCTAACTCTTTTGCCTGATTTTGTGACCCTTTTCTTCCCACCGGGTTGCCTCGTTCAGCCTTAATATGTAGGGTGGTGCCTAGTCTTGTTGCAACTCGGTATGCCATGTTGGTTAATAGCCCTAGGAGACTTCTTTTTTGAAGGAGGCCTGAAAAGGTAAGGGAGTGGACGGTTTGGTGGAGGGACACTGAGAGAACAGGGAAGGGAAAGTGCAGTAGAGTTATAACATATAAGAGAAAATTTGGTTTTAAAAATCAGCAAAATAAATAAAAAAAAAAAAGATAGGAAAAGAACTACATAAGTGAGTTGAGGCCAAGGGAGCAAAAAACGATCTCCCAAAAAAAGTGTTTCCAGTTTCTAAACGTAAGGGTCACATTTTCCTTTCTGAGGGCTGTAGACTTACAAAGTCAGAGAGTCAAAGTTAAACCATCTTGAGCATAAAAGCTATCTATTACTCTACCCACCCACCCTTACTTCCTCCCTAGCATGGACATAACAGCCACCATTCACCCACCAATCCCAAGCCCTGCCTGCCATCCCTGGATTTAAGCATGGATTCAGGCCAGGCGAGACTTGGGTGCCCAGGCCTGTTGGAGTGTAGCTATGTTGATGTATCCTGTATATAGGTGAAAAGTGTCATTATCGTTCTAATTAATCCAGTTTGGGGGCAGGACTTGGAGGCTGTCTGCCTAATGGTCCTTAGCCCATGTGCTTATACTGGGATCGGTCTCTGGGGATTTGCACCTGGTTGGCAGTCATCTTATGGTGAATGTGATAAATCACAAGTGTTATCACAATGACAAGGCCCAAGATGAGACCCAGAATCAGGGGCAAGGTCTCTTCCAGCTGCTCTCGCTCATCCACTGGACATTTATGCTCTGAAATTAGAAAGAAGAAAAGTAGTGAGCTCTCGTGAAAACACTCGGAATTCGGCCCTCCTAGCAAAAGCAGGAAAGAGCCAGAGATGACACAGTCTCTCAGGAAAGCCTTGTAGATTGACTGGTCATTTCATTCTTTCGCTAGCCTTGATATCTCTACATAACATAAAATAAGTATATATCAGTTTATAAAGATATTATTTAGTTGTTGTGTTTCTGACAGCCATAAAAACATCAAGGTAATTTATTTAATTTTAAATTTACTTAAATAATTTATTTAAATTTCTAATGTTTTGGATTTAGACATAAACACTGACATTTTAATTTTCATTTTAACTTTTAATTCAAACCTAGCATAAACACGATTACTTATAGACACAAAATACTAAAGCAGACTGAAAATAAGAAGACCTGGAGTGTCTAGAACCTGCAGCACTCAACCCTTTCTGCAAACTAACTGTTAAACTGGTTAAGTGTTAAACTACCTGGTTACAGTGATAAACTGTTAAAGTGTAGACAGTCTGGTGATTCCTAGTGAAGACAAATAGAGCTGCCTTAGAACGAACACACCATTACCTTCCCCAGACCAACCAGGAGAAATGAAAATATATGGATAGAACGAGACTGAAATGAAAGATCCATAGAAACTACTGAAAACAGTTAAATCTGGAAATGACCAAAATGTTCATAAAATGGAATAAGATGTGGTATATTCATAAATCAGTATACTTGTTGAAAAGGAAGGGGAATGAGGTATGGCTACAAATTATAAAATAATAGAAATTGACATGAGAAGTACAGACTGTATTATCCATGTTTCTATGAAGTTCTTGAACAGGTAAAATGAAGCCCATAGTCCTAGAAATTAGAAAGGTGTTCACACACAAGAAAAGGAACGCAAGAGAACTTTTGGCTCTCATGAGAATGGTTATATCTTTAATCGATGATTGGACTTCAAGAATATATAAAAATGCATTAAATTACGTGCCTTCAACTACCCTTCACTTTAAACATGGCACTTTAAACTGTGTACTTACTTTGAAAGTTGAACATTTAATGTACTCAGAGTGGACTATAATTTTAAATAAAGTACACCTTGATAAATATTTATATTTGAACAACCTATGTGGCTGGCATTTAGACTGAGAGAGAACATGTGGGCAATACATCACAACTGGGTCGTGTTTTCACTCTCTTAAAATCCCAAATAATGTAATAACCCTGTGTTTCCAGTGCTACCTAGAACAAAGGGAAGAATACATGGTGGGGGGAGGAAGGAATGGATGGAAAAAGGGAAGAGAAGGAAAGGAGGGAATGGGAAATTCTGACCTTCTAATAGTCACACATTGTAGATAACTATTAATCCTTTTAACATACTTATGAGTCAGCTTTTTAATATCTTTCAGGGGACTGAGTTTTCAAGACAAGATGTGCCAGCAAGCATTTACTGCATCATTACTATATGCTAGGCTCTTGTGGAATCTTCTCACTATACACTTGACAACCAAAAAGACAAGAGATGGCTTCTGAGCTCTGGAAATAATTCCTTTAAATAATAATGAATGGGAACATACACTCCAGTGTGCAGTTTTTGAAAACTTTCGTGATTCCTTTTCCCCCTCTTGAAGGGGGAAATCTTTTCCTGAAGACTTTTCCCCCTCTTGTTAAGATAGTCTGATTTGGTATGTCAGGTTGTCCTTGAACTCATAATCCTCATGCCTCAGCCTCCTGGGATTAAAAGCATCCATTGGCATACCTAGATTATGATCCTTATATTAACATTCCATTTTAAACACAACAGTTATCTCTCATCTAATAACACGGCACCTCCACAAAGAAAATAGCATTACTGTATTTTTTGTCCATGAAGCAATCAAAGCACCAAGGGGTACTGTGCCCAGGGGTAAAGGAAGCCCGTTGGAAAAAAATAGACTGATGAAACAGTGTACCTGGAGCATAGTTAAGGCAGAGGGAGAGCAAAGGAGAGGAAAGAGGCTGAGATGCCATTCCATTTTCTCAGAAATTTGTTCTTTGTTACTTTAGAAAAAAATCAATCTAAAGCCACAAAAAGTATAATATCAGACAATATCAAGCTATAGAGATGGCAAAAACCATCATGGAAGGGTCAGCGTGGTAGCCTAGACATTTAATCCCAGCCTGTGCTACATAATGAGACCAGGTCTTGAAATACTTGTCGTCTTAGTTACTTAGTTGCAGTAATAAAATGCTAATGAATAATAATTTCTTCTATTCTCATCACTTAAAACAATGGTGCTCATGATCCATTAAAGCATGTTTGATTAAACTATGAACATCTATTCAGAACAGTGTTTAAGAATATTAAAAAAATAAAATAAAATAAAATGCATGGAAGGCTGTAAAGACAATCAAAATTCACCTACCAAAGTATTTTTATTAATTTGAGATTCAGCAATTTATGTGTTTCTTTACTGATGTATGCATGCTGGCTGTGATTGACACATGCATGCTAGCTGCGATGATTAAGTAAACATTACCTGTGTTATTCCACCAGACCTACCCAGACTTCTGTGAGTAGAACACAGAGGCTTCTATTGGTAACAAAGTCATAGATACTGCTAACAGCACCATTTTTATGACCTTCATTCATAACCAAAAGAAAGGCTTAATACCCTAATGCTGCTTATACATTAATAAATGTAATATAATTTTCCCATTGAATTTTACACACATGCACAACTAGAAACTCACTATCTACAATCCTTGGGTACTGCTGAGTTAAAATCCTGTGCAGTGATCTGATTATTTATTAGCCCATTGATTAAAGAACAAGATAGGCCCAAGCTCCTTCGTAAAGGAAGAGAGCATCCCTTGGCTTATCTCAAATCACACCTGATGCCACATGGCCTAGGACAATGTATATTTGTCCATCTCACAGGATTGGAAATCTCTCATACCCTCACTGGACTAGGCTTTACAGCATAAAGCTTGGATGTGTGTGGTATGGCAGGGAATAGTGAACAGCAGTTCCAGTGACTTGGGAAGCAGATCAGACAATACAGGGCCCCTCTAATGCTAGCTGCAATAGCCAACTAGACTCCCCTCAACAAAAGGGGAGTGCCCCTAAAGTAAGGTTTGGATTTGTGGGTGTGGCCTTTGTTGTGTTTTAAAAATATGTATTCATTCCCTGAGAACATTATACTGTTCTTGAGTATAATGTTCTTGAGCAATAGAAATACCAAACTGTTTGCCTGGGACTCTCCTAACTTCCAGACTGTTTCTGAACAAATAGCAACTATCCCTCTATTGCCTGTGTTGCTAGAGACAAGGCTCGATCCTCTTTTACATTGTTTGTGGCCTACCTCTACACTCACTGAATTTGCTCACTGAGAAACTGTTGGCTTGAATGGAAAGTTGATCAAAATTTATGTATTTTAGATGAAAAATAATGAAAGTATGATCATTAGCTGGATCCCGACACTGGGAACACAGCATGTAGTATGTGGTGTATATACAATTTCTCACTATGTTGTGCTCTCCCATGGCAGGAACGGTGCATAAATCCTATCCATAAGGATAGCAGACATGTACATGATCGATCCATTGGCCTTCACCACTTCCAATGGGCTTTAACTACAAAATAGGCCATAAATTCCAGAGAATGTGTGACTTTAAAATAGCTATCAGTAATGGCTGGCATTAGTGGGTAAATGCCAAAATTCCTTTAGCCTCTTAGTGGGCATGCCACACCTTAGCTACACAGGACAGTGCCTGTGAGATAGAACTCTATAACAGATTTCATGGCCCTGTGCACAAGCTCCACATAGGAGCCTTCAACACAGTTCTCAGTGGTGTACTCGGAAATCACCTCCATTTGATTGCTTACCCATGATACCACCTTGGGAAATAACATCTCAAACACAAGTCTAAAAGGTCTGGGATCTGTAGACGGTCAAAATACCTATTAGAGGATATCTTGCCAAGGCTTTCTTTGGGGAGGGTGATATAGAGAAAAGTATATGCTCCGATATAGCATTAGCCCCAACAGGCAGCATCACCTGGTTCAGCTGTTATGAAAATGATTTTTTAAAAAAAGCTCATAGGGCAAATGGCATAGAGTTTTAGGGTAGAACAGCTGTTTAGAATGCCTCTAGGCTCAATTTCCAGCAAAGAAAATTGAAAATAAATAAACAAGCAAAAACCAAAGTGTAAATGCTTGTGAATTCAGGGTTCCCTGAACTTTTGACACTCTATGTACATGGGGACCTTAGTGTCTTTTGTTAGACTGTTTTTCTTCTTAAAATTAAAAATGACCCAGTTTACTTGTGATCTGTTTTAAATATCTATAAATTTGAGACCTTAATAAAGGAGACCAAAGAGAAAATTATGTTCGATTATGTTTTCCTGACATTACATGTCAAAATTTTCTTTCATTCAAACCATTAAAATGCTCAGGATAAATCATTCTCTCCCATTGAAGAATCTCCTATCCCATCAGCCAGAAATACCCCAGGCCCTCAAGGGGTTATATTATGAATTAATTGCAAAAGGACAAGTTAATTAACCCCAACTGAGAAACATGGGATACTTTAAACAGCAGGTGACAGTGCTATACAACTTGTGTTTGGTATACAAATGAGCCCAAGGTACCCTCTCTATTGGTTGTTTATTTCTTCACTGCAGGCTCAGACCCTTTAGCTTAAAAGCCTGCTGGCACCAAACTCAGATTTTCACAAACCCAATTATTTTGAAAACAACCAATGTAGGCAAACGTTTAGCCATTTAGAGACCGCTTGCTTTGTACACGCATTGAAACCTCACCCCACAGCTGCTGCCCATTGATAAGGGAGGACCTTGTATTTATACAGCCCCAAGCCATGGCAGCCTCTACAGAATGCCACACAGAGGGACCCCAAACTCTTCTCACTCCTGTTTTGGCCGCTTACTGTGATTTTTTTTTTACTAAGACATATAACAGTTACTATTCCTTCAGACCCACAGCAATGCCATTTCAATGAATGTTTGATCAGCTCCTTTTTAGAAGACAATTGTGCATCTAGTCACATACAGTATGTTAATAGTTGAGTAATTTGAATAACAAAGCTATAGTACATTAAAAGGAGTGGATCATAGTAAATTATAATTAAATATATAAGGAACGATAAAATATATTGCTAAAGTACAATATTTTCAGAAAATACCCCGAGGACTGCTTAAATGTCAGGACTTCGTCAGAATTAAAGTGAGCCCAGAAACTTTAATTTCACATTCCAAACATTTTGAATTACAAAATAATCATCTGTCAAAACTTGTTTTGGACATCATCATTTCTTATGCATTGCCAATATTACTGATACCATTTCAGAGTCCATGTCACCAGACATCTCGCAGTGTGACATCTACCGTCCAAAACAGATGAAAAATGGTTCTACTGCTTTAAATAGCAGTAAAAGTTAGCTTTGGTTTAGACATTCATGAACTTCAATGCATGTGATTTTTTTCTGGTTTAACTAAAGAATTTCCCTACACCTTCTTATATGGCCAATGACTAGTATGCATGGTCCTGCTCCTATTCTGCTGTCATTAGACACATGGCCCTCTCTCCTCCAGGAAGTCTCATCTTCCCCTTACCTCTCCTCTCCCCTCCCCTCCCCTCTCTTCTCATCTCCTCGTTTCTTCTCTCCTCTCCTCTTCAGTTTGATGGTGCTCTTCACATTATGATACCCTCCTTCTAGATAGTATTACCAAAGGAGCCTCCCATCTCTTACAACCTCATCCATCCCCACCTCATCCATACCAAAGCCTGTTGTATGTCTCTGCCTCTAATCCTTCAAGTCCTCTAGAAGATTCTGTAAATCAACAGCATCACCTGGAACATGGCATGTATGGCTCCATCTCAAGGTTTACAGAAGCAGGCACTGCCTATTAATACACAACTATGTTCACTGTCATTCAAAATTCTTGTGTGCATTAAAATTAAGCTTTGCTGGCAATTAAGATCCATTCTGTAGCTAAGTCCAATGCATTTAAAGGGACATGCATGGCGAAGATGTCAAGCCTCATCTGTCTGCTCTCAGCCCCAGTGACTGTCCTCTTGCTTATTTTATTGATCCTTTGCTTATCTCATACAGTAGGCTAAATAGGTGTTTGTGAAGACCATGATGTGAGAAAAACCTTCTGACACAAGAAACAGACTTTTCATGCCAAACCTTTGGCCACTTTCACACGCACACACACACATGCACACACACACACATGCACACGCACACACATGCACACACGCATGCGCACACCTGAAAGTGCATACAATAACCATAGCGGTTGTGCAGGTTTATGACAAACTCACAGCTATATAGACATACAAAGCACAGTGGAAGCTTCCAGGAGTCCCAGTGCTGGACCTGAAAGAGCAATCCAAAAGGAATCTTTCCAGTTTCCTTAAATGGAATGCAACAATTTGTTCCAAGACAGTGGTGGGCAGATGCTAAGGAGCATAGGCAGGAGGTACTAAGAACAAAAGAACATCTTCCACACAAAGATGCAAGATCCAGTGAGTGATTCTAAATGAGACTGCCTCCTCCCAGGAGCACCAAAGCCTGAGCCTGGGGCAGGCAAGAACATCCCAATTACTATCCTGAAATGCCTGGGTAATACTGCAAATTGCCTATTCCTATACTGTCTATATTTAGGAAATTATGTGTGCTTAATGTCTCTGTGTGTGCATAGCAATCTTTCTCATCTAAAACCTTAAAATGGATAATAACTGTTTTTAAACAAAATGTGTAACTAATTCTATGCAACGAATTTCACTGATTTATAGTCAAGAACTCTATTCTTCATTCAGTGGTTGTTTGTTCTTTATATACAAATAAACTTAAACATACATCAGGTGTGATTTCTCAGTCTGTAGATGACTACCATTAACCTAGAAATAACCCAGAATGGATCTGAGTGGGATAGAGTGAGGAATGAGTAGAATCAAAAATTATAACCAGAAGTGCCAAGAAATAAAGGAAAGCAAACAATAACTAACCAGCAAACAGTAAAGACCCCTAAACACCACCAAAGATTCCTACTCCAACTCAAATGCCCTTATAGTGACAACCCTGTGGAGGGGTACCATGGTTCAGTGTTCTCATAACAAATTCCTTGGCATCAACAACTATAATATGCCATATTAAATGTAATATTTAATCTTAAGAAAGTCACTCAGTGTTACATTTTATAAATATTCCTAAAATAAATAAATACTTAAAACTTTGGGATCCTGACCCCTCAATCTTAGTTTTCACTCCTAAAATGTACACACACGCAAGTATCTGCCACTTGAATATCAGCACATCTATTTAGTCAATTACCCAGACACCTAAATTGATCTTGCACTGTATTAGATGTTAATAAGGCCCAAATGAATAATAACCAATGCCAAGATGATGAACTGACCCGGGACCTAGAATGCAGCACAATGAAAAGCATTAAGATGGGGGCGTGAATTCGATCCAAGAGCACCACAGAAAGGTTGGAGGAAATAGAAAGTCAGAGCAGATCAGGGTGAGGTACGGACAGAAAAGAGAGAGACGAGGAGGTACACAAATCAGGGCTTTCTCTCAAGGAAAATTTACGTTCGGAATTCTCAAGTGCTCTGGGAATAATTACTCAGGGATGGTGGAGGCAGTCTGTCAGGTATAGGTTGAGAGAACGCTTCATTTGAGTGAATGAAAAATAGCTTGGGAAATGGTGATGGGTAATTCAGATGGGGATTATTTCCAATATTATGAACATTTAAATAATTCCCTGTATATTCACTTGGCAATTGGCAACCCCGTGGAAAGTACAAAGTAATTAGAATCTGCCTATGAGAAATAAGCAGAGTATCAAGTTGCCTTGAAATAATTTCTCCCATAGAAGTGAGTGAAAGACTAAAGAAGTGAGGGGGGTGGGCAGGAGTGGATATTGCACCCATGAATTTTATAACCTCTACAATTTGTGAAAATTGCTTTTACAGCATAGAATAATGCAGGTGCAAACATCCTGGGAGCCTAGTAAGTCCCATCTTTAAAGCCACCCTGCCTCCCTTTCCTAACAACGACCTAACCTACCTTCACTGAAGACAAAATCAGAGATGATGTCAAAGGGTTGAATGTGCACTGCAGACAGAATCATGGTGACCGTTTTCTGAGGATCACTGGAGGCCAGAGAGATGGACTGCTGAGCCTGACACTCATAGGACATCCCAGCTGGAGTTACCAAGGCAGCGAGGTGATGAGAGTTGGCCGTGTGCTTTCCAGCTGCAGGAGAACCAAAACAGCGTTGGGCTGGATGTGCCCCCACTGCTCCTAGCCCAGGGAGATCTCTGCTAAGCCCAGAACCAATACTGTAGTCCCAGGGCTGGAGCTTCAGGACAGACACCCAGTGAGGATGAAGGACCAAATCCCCTATTCTTTGAGACTGTCCTCATTAGATATTAATTTGGAATTCTATTTTAGAAATAGTATGCTGCCTGAAAACAACCATTTTGACTAAGGCCTCAATCAGTAGTTTCAAAGACAGAACAGTCACACGGCTCTCCACATTTCGCATCCCATTTTTCTTCTTTTCTGGCTCATGCTTACTTTCCTTTCTCTTTCCTTCTCTCACTCTATGGAAAATTCTTGATTATTTTGGTGAAAGGAAAAAAACAATTGCTTTACTGCAATTCTCAAAACATGGAGAGGAAGAGATGACAGCAGCATTCTTTTGAATTCTCAGTAAAAATCTCGGAGTGATAGGAGGCTTCCTTACAAATGAGACAGTGGATTTTACTTTTGTTTTAAAGCACATTTAAATATATTTATGGTGTTTAATAATGCTTGAAGATAGGCATGCTATGTATGGGTGCTCTTCTCCTTTGGATGTTTTTGGAAAACCAGGGAGAGGCTGGATGGAGAAAGTTAATGAATCAAGATGCAAGGTACAAAACCTTCCCTGAGGTGACTACCGTTAAAGCCCCAGAGAGCTAGGCCGTTGAGCACAGAAAAATCCTGCAGCCCACCCAACCCTGTAGCAGTGTATTCTTGAATTTGTTTAATATATGGGAACAAACCAATCCATAATGCAGGAAAAAAAAATGCCAAAACTCATTGGTGCCCCTTCCTTGGCAATGTCATGTTTCAGCTTGAGTCTGAAGGATTTGGGGCCCAGGCTTTCCTGAGGACACAGAGGTGCTCCCAACTTTTGGACCCTGGAGAGCAAACAGGCCCCAGCTAGGTTTGTCCTCAGAGTACAAATCCCAGAGCTGTCCCCAAGACTCGGAGACATAATGCATGTTTCTGGCTTGCTCTTGCTCCTGTGCCCAAGCTTTCTCAACCCCACTGGACTACTTACCACTCACTGGGTCTTTAAAGTGAGTCTTCTCTAACGTATCATAGACAAACTGCACCTTGCTCAGCCTCCAAGTCGCCTCTGGTCCTTTGGAAGTGTTGTGACTTTCCTGCCAAAATGGGGGAGGCTCCCGTGATCTGCTCCAACTGCTTTGTAATGGACAGCCCCAGAGGCCACTACCGCACTCATCCACGCCGACTTCACCATCCCTCTCTGTCCCCCCACAGGAAATTACCTTTACAAATAGCATTTTGAGTGTGTAGGCGCGATCTATCCAGAACACCTGCAGCTCCGACTCGTTGTGGCCACACAGGCCCTTCACCTCAGCTCCCCGGGTCAAGGAGATCTCAGCCTGCTCTGTGATCAGCTGGGAACACACACGCCCCGCGCCCCCTCAGCGCGTGGGACCCTGGCGCGGATCAGGAAGGGCTGCGCGTCCAAACTCTAGCTTGCAGGTTTGGGCGCTCCTGTGCACGCGCGCTCCGGGGGTCCAGGAACATGCGGGTAGACTCTTACGTGCACACCCCTCCAGGAGGGGAGCAAAGAGGGGGTTTACTTTTAAAGCAGGCAGGGCGAGCAGAAGGCGTTGCAAGCTGGAACCCCCATGCAGCATTCGGGAACAGCCTGCAGGGGTTTGGGGGGAAGAGGCGGGCAACTGAGGTCTTGGCAGAGCCAGAAGGGAGGGTGCCCTTCGGCCCTGCAGCCCTAGGGGCAAGCTGGGGAGGACAAAGATTCCTTACATCCACGTAATTGTTGGCCCACACATCATAAGGTACAATAAATTTGGCTGCAAACTCTGCCATGAGACACGTCGTCCCATTTTCCCGCACCACAAATATGTCTTTCCCTGGGTTCGTGGAAAGGCCCGAAAGATTTTCCACTTCTTGTTCTGCCACGGTCTGGGCCATTGCATCTGCGGAGCAAGTAAAGCAATCCCATCGATTTTAGGCTCAGCCAGCCCGCGCGGCTTTAGGACACCAGAGACAGTTCTCTGCAGGCTTTGGAGTAGCAAAGTTCCAGGCTCGAAGCTGTGTGCTCCGCAAGCCATTTCTCTTAATTCAGCGCTACCAAATTCAGATTCACTGCCTCTGATTTATGATGAAAACAGAATCTAAAACAAAATTAAATCCTCACTTACAATAGGACTAGGCTTTTATAAAACATACTTAGAGGATTAAAGCTAAATCTTTTTTTTTGCCTGTGCCCTGCCTCCCCTTCCCCATCTTAAGTATGGTCTGTCTAGAGCGCTCTGCCTGGGTAATGTCACACAGGTGTGTGGATCTCCGGGAGTTCTCTGACACCAATTGGTCATTCGCACCGCCAGCCCTAAATAATCACAACACATAAAGGCCAGTTTAAACCTAAAGCTATCGGCTTTACTCTATGGATTGAATTCTCTGCAGAGTGTATTCCACAGCCCTGGTCCCCAGAATCTACTCACGAAAGAGCATCAGGAGAATCCCAAGTCTGTCTCCGCTGAGAAGGGCTCTTCCTTGGAGATCCATGCTAGCAGTTGCCGCCAACCAGGCAGACGTGTTGCTGCAGCAAAGGCCGTCCCGGGAGGAAATCCCTGAAAGTGGCTGGTAGAGTGAGCTAAGGGCGGGGGTGGGGGTGGGGGTCAGGGAGGAGCGAGCGCGGGTCTGTCGCGTGCTGCACCGGGAGCTGTTAGCTCTCCCCAGGCACAATGCAGAGGGAGAGCCAAGGATGCAGGAACTGTCCACGCTGAGAGTGCTGGAAATGACGAGGTTGTGTTTCAGGACTTGTAATTTGGCTGTTTGGAGGGCCAATGGGATTGGGATGGTGTGTGGGAGAAAATGTCTCCCTAGCTCTGTTTTCTGTTCTGCAATGGTATCTGCAAAGATGAGTCTGTCCTAGGAAACTTAGTGCCACCCTCGGACTTAGTATCCCTCCCACCAGGTACAGTCAGTATATAGTGTGGGTATCATCCACCAGAACCCTGGATCCTGAGAGACATTTGCTCCTAAAATAAAGCGACGGAGCTCAGATTGTTCGTGTTTTGAAGAAGAGTAGGCAGGAAAAGAGAAGGAAATGCTATGGCAACAGTTTCTGGCTGTCGGAGACATCTTCTCTATCCGCTCAAGAGCGTCTAAGTTTAAAATGACACCTTCTAAAGGGGAGCGAACAATGCCGCATATCCTTGTGGACCGAGTGGCCCTCGAGTCCCAGTCTCTGAGTGCATGTGACCCGAGATAGCCTTGCTTATTAAGTTGTGATCACTCTGTGAGAGGGTTTCAAACGAACCTGAAACTTGTGAGCATAAAGGGTCATTTGGGGTCTGGTAGGACAAAAATTTTAGAACTATCTTGTAGGTGAAGACCCATAGTTACGTAATGAAAACACACGGGTATTATTCTAAAGCTTCTAGTGGAGCAGAAAGGCAAACATTGATTGATAATTCCTTTATTTGCATTTGGTAGCTCACTGAATTTTTTAATTCTTGCTCTGTAAGTCAGAACGTTTCTCTTTTGGGGAGTACATGGTGCACTCATTAATTGTAATGATGTCCAAATACTTTTTTTATAAGATGATATTGTGTTAGATTATTATTATTAAATAATAATTACCTTCAAAATGTTTCATAGCCAATGTCACATTAAAGGGCAAACTAGAAAGCATTTTTACCTATGTTGTCAGTTTGAATCTCTCCATGACTTTAGAAGCTGAGCAAGGGAAAATATAGGGTATTGTTATACCTACCCCAATGAGAAATTTAATGACCTTCTCAAATGTCATCTGGCCAGTTAGAATTAAAATAGAAAAAAAATCACATGTTTTAACCTTATAGGGATCATATTCATTTCTCTTTATGTAACGTTCTGACTTCAGAACACAGCACATTATGACCATCATTACAGATATTTATTAAATGAAAAACAGGCTGAAACCTAAAAATATCAATAATTCACATTCTTGACATCTACAAAGTGCTGATTTAAGTACATACATATTCTGACATAGTATTTACTTCAAACTGTCGATATATTCCTCAAAAAATCTTATATCGAGCTAAATCACTAGCAACTCAAATTATAAAGTAACACTTGAATTAATACTGAAGCTTTATACCTTTTGGTATATATCTGGATCTTGGTTTTTTTATCATAATATTCACAAGTCTTATATAAATGAGTAAATACACAAAATAGAGGCAAAATATGGCTAATATGATTTCAACTCATATATATGTATATATATATACATATATATCTTGTTATGTTAGCACTGATTATGTAACATTTATTTTCCTGTGGTACTGTAAAACTTATAAAGCAAGGACACACTCATTGTGTGTGTATTGGTTTCTCTCTCTCTCTCCCTCCCTCCTCTTCCTACTTTAGTATGAAAAGAAAAGAAAGACTTATGATTAGGATGCATTACTTACATTTGTGACCTTCTACAGGACTGAATTTTTCTTGTTTAAAAATTGTAGCATTTAAAGCAAAGGTTCTCAACCTTCATAAGGCTGTGACCCTATAATATAGTTCTTCGCATTATGACCCTCGACCATAAAATTATTTTTTTATTATTTCATAATTGTAATTTTGATATTGTTCTGAACTGCAATATAAATAAATACCTGTGTTTTCCAATGGTCTTGGGTGATTCCTGTGAAAGGTTCCTTCAACCTATGAAGGTTTAAGGGATGGCTGGTTAGATCAGTTGAGATGCTAAATTTAAAAACTATTCGAAATAAAATACAGATTGGAACCATCCATAAACTTTGGCTGAGTACCAGCCACTTGCATTGTATATAGTTGAGATAAATAAGTAGCAATATAAGCAAGAGAGGTGCCTGTAAAAGATTATAGGGATTTCTTTCATGGTGCATTATTGCAGATATCATCATATTATGAGTTGTTGAAAGATAAACTAAATTGATGGCCTGCTTTCACAATTCTTCACCAATGACCCTAACCATTATGCATGATTTATACAATGTAGCTCTTTAATGATTATTTCTTTTCATTACTTTTAATTCCTGATAGAAATTATTCCTTATTGACAGTGTATTTAAGCAAGTTAAAAAGGAAAAATGGAAGGAACAGTTCTATTTTTTTTTTCCTCCTGGGAGCATTATTTTCAAGGAACAATTAGTGCAGTGTGTGTGTGTGTGTGTGTGTGTGTGTGTGTGTGTCTGTGTGTGTGTGTCTGTGTGTGTGTCCTTAACCATGGTTTGCATACATAAATATCTTTTAAGCCATTCAGCTTATCACTGATGCCTCTTCTCTTGTTTGCAATACAAACTGTATTACTAAATCTGCAACTTGCATTTCCACTTAATAACTGTCTAATCATCTTAAAGAAGATATATTAGGGTCTTTGTCATAACCATAAGAGTGACAAAAGAAGGTTTATCAATAAATAAATCATACTTTGAGATATTGACAAATGGGGTTAGAAAGATGACTTAAGAGCACTGGCTGATCTTCTAGAGGACCCAGTTCAATTCTCAGCACCCAGATGGCAGATCACAACTGTCTGTGACTCCAGTCCCAAGGTGCAGGAGGACATTTTCTTACTTCTGTGGCACATACATAATGCGTAGACAGTCATGCAGACAAAACATCTATACCCATGAATAAGGACATTAACAAAGGTCTCCAGAATAAATTTGATCCATTTCTAACACCTGGAGTGCTAAAAAGTAAGAGAAATGCTGTAAATGTGTGCACTTGTATAGATAATGAATGTGTCTATTTTCAAAATCATAGCTACTGCTGGCCAACACCAAGCACACTAGGTTTATGATTTTCAGTGGGTTTTCTGGGTCCTTAGCTGGACTCTCTTCAATTTCTCACGCATTGCATTAGTTTCATGTGACTCTCCTGTCATCTGATCATCACTGTATCACACAGGTGGTGGAAATGCCTCTCCAGTTTAGGTGAGAGAAAGCAAGATCACATATGAAAATACGGTTGAAGTGAAATTAATGGGTGTGCAGTGATATTTGGAGCAAAGGGAGGAAAGCAGCCACTCCAACAGAAGAGAGGCTGTAAATGCCAAAAATAAAGGAGACTCTTGGGAAATGGGAGTCTTGATAGAAGTATCAAAGTAACTAAGATGAAAGACAAGGCGAAGCTAGGCAGATGGAAATACATCTGCATGTAATCAGACAATGCAAAAATGTGACTCTTCTATGTCCAGGTTTACAAATTTGCGATGAAAAGGAATTAGGGCCCAAATCCATGGCTTTTTGTGTATGATAACTCTCTGTATGGTTTTTCTGACAATCCATGTACACACATGTGCAAAACAATGACATCTACAAAACATGTTCCAAATAAAATTAAATTTTTCAAGTTGGTACATCTATAAAATTGACCAGCATAGAATCATGATAAAATTATAAAAATTGGTAAACATTATTTATTAAAATATCTTGTTTATGTGCTTCACAAAGAAAAGAATAGTCTTTGGTCCAGCTGAAATTTGGGTATTGAGCTTTCTTATCCAACTTACAGTAAAGTATAAAAATAATTCTGCTGTACAACACCAATGCTGTGTCAGCCAAGTGCACACAGGAACACAACATGAATCATAGAAGCAGAATAATTAAGCTAGACTAAACTAAACTAGACTCACACACTTACTGAGCCAGAAATACTCTCACCCAAGCCTTTCCTTTGTTTAGTCCATCACAAAACAATTATCTCATTGCACCAATCATTACAGACCTCAAATCCTTTCTAGACTAGAAAACAACTGAAGATAAGGACCAACATATGAGTTTTTATCAGAATGTTTTGGTATTTAGAAAGAATCTGGAAATTGAGAATGGGTTTCTGATGCACTCAGCTTTCCTGGTCTTGGTGTGATTTCCTTTATCTTCTAATTTCTGTGGTCCCTCCCACATTTATTTCAACAAGAGCTGTGTTTACAAGGAAGGCAATCATCAAAGAAATAACCAAAATAATGGCCCTTTAATTGCCTGTGTTTATAGCAAGACCTGAAGAAATATCATGTATGAACTTATTTAAAGCGAATGGCTTCGCCCTGGAGGGATGAAGAAACATGAGCTTGCAAACCCCAGTAGTGAACTAAAGCAAAGAAACAATGCTTATCTTTGCACCGGTCATCAATTATGTGTTCTGGTTAGTTGATAGGTCCGGCTTCAGGTACCACAGTGTAAATAAGGTCTTAGCCCATGCATCAACGTGTAAGGTCTTAGGTCACAGAGCACATACTACGACTTCTTAGCAGCAAGGGCAACTTTACTATTTGGAGCAAAGTAAAAACATGATAAATAGGGGTTTATGATTTTTGTTGTTTCATCCTTTAAAGCTATCTCTCAAAGAAACTACTACACTATGGACCTACGTAAGATTGGGCAATCTGAGCTTCATTAAAAATAATTTGCTCCCTGACTTCCGAGATCATTTAAGTGCCTATCAAATCTATTCCCTTCAGGTATTCTTAACTGTCCATCTAAAACTATTTGCATATTACCTTGAAGCTAGACTAGAGTCAATAATGGCATTTGGGAGGGAGGATGAGAGCAGAGATGGGAGCCTTTGTTCTCCAGCAGAAACCATTCAAGCCCAGCAGCTGGGGTGTAAACATATATATATATATATATATATATATATATATATATATATGCATACTATGGGCTGTAGTTTTGATGCTTTTAGCCTAAACTGATGAAGTTCTGAGCCTAGGAAAGTCCTTGGCTCCTAGCACGGTATTGTTGGTTTCTCTACAACCCTTTATACCCCAGGAAGACTTGTCAAAATCAAACTAACAGAGCTCGGAGAACAGGGAATGAACCTTCTTAGCTCCCTGCTCTTGAGTCTTCAGGTTTTCTGATCTGCCTGGGGGTACTGTGAACTGGAGCCATAGTAAGCCTTAAATTCTCGAAGAGTGAGAGAGAGATCAAGTTACAAAGATTATACTTCCCCTACCCCCCACCCCCACCCCCCAAACTACCAGCTCGGTGTCCTCACCTCAAGGAAACTGCCCCAGCCATCCAAGTCCAGGTAAGAACTCCAACGTCAGGAGAGCGTGAGATTCTGGTGGCGCTTGAAATTTTGTAGCACTCTGGGCTCCAAGTAAGGGTTTCAAAACAGATAATGGTTTCTGCTCAAAGACGGTGGAAGTGGAGAGGGCCAAACAGCGGCTGGGAGCCAGGATGGAGGTTGGGGGATCAGAGTCAGGTGCACCGACCTGAGATTTTGCTCTGCTTCAGTCTTTTTCTTGAAATCTGGGCATAAGGTATGGAGTGGGGTCGTTCCAGTCAGAATTAAAATCCCGTCTTCCACTTTAAAGAGTCTGTTCAGGGACAAACCAGGGGCCTGCCTTTGATCAAAAAGTCTTCATTCAGCTCTGAGGCAGCTCCGGAGCTCAGAGCACAGAGAGCGCTGAGCAGCCAGTCTCTGCACGGTTCCAGATGTGCCTCCCAGGCACTACAGTAGCCCCGTCAAGGAGCGACCTGTCCATCCGGACTAGCCCCTTCTCCACTGGCTGGAGGATGGAGCAGATTACAACTTTGGACTCTCACACTTTATACAAACCAAGGAGTCATTCTCCATATACCCTTGAAATTTTACATATAAATTTGTATACATGGCTATGAACAAAAAATCGCGTTTGGATTTGGCTTTCCCTGTGTTTACTGTTATCTTGATTTTTTTTTTAATTATAAACAAAGTCAGTAACTTCTCAGCGTTGCCCCCAGACTTTAAGACTCCGAAGTCCTCTGCCAGGAGAACTGAGAATTCCGGCTGTTTCTTCAGCCCTCCTGTCCAGGATAGGCAGCAGTTCTCAGGCCCAAATATGTTTTCTTTTCAGGATTTCCCATGTTCACCACCTTTCTGAGTAGAAGCCTAAACTCTGTCCACAGCCTCCCCCACACTCCCTTTCTCAGCCGAAGCCAAACTGCCCTTGGATTCCAGACTAATGAAACCACAGCCAGCTATCTGCACCAGTGCAGGTCACCCAGAGGTCCGGAGCCCCCCGCAGCTATGGCCAGGCTAGCCCGGTGACTTTGCCTAAGCGCACAGATGGGGCACGCCTCCTGCCTGGTGCTCCCAGCCAGAAACACTCCTGGGAGATGCAGGCTGATGGATCACCTCATTTCCCAATTTGATGGGCCGGAATCTGGCTGGGGAGGTTGGGCATGCAATCTGGAGGCGGTCTCATGAGCGCTCAGAGCTGAATTTATCTCGGAGAACAGATACGTATCTAAAGATAAAACTCAAGTGCACAAAAACTAGGCTTCGGTTTCTGTTCTCTTGGTACAGGTAAGGCGCACGTGGTGTCTATTAGCAAGGAAGTTAAGTGTGGAGGATGTTGCCAGGGAGCCTCTGCATAGACATCCCGCTGCAGGCCATGAAAGGCAAGGCTTTGCCCTTCAAAAGGCACAGCGGGGAGTGAAATTAGCAAATCAACGTAGTACAAAGATCTGGTCTATATCTCGCCTAGAATAGGAACTTGGTTTATCCCAGGCCTAGGCAAAACAGAACAAGGACCACATGTGTGCGAACATGGGCATGCAGTTTTAAGGAAGACAGCCTGCAGAGCCCTTGTTGAGTTTACCCAGCAGTAGGGATGGGTGCACAAAGGTTGGAATCCTTTGTCCAACTCTCCCCCCCAAAAAATTAAGGAAGCTGTACCCAGGGACCAGGGCAAGAGTCCTTGTTGTCCCAGCACCGGAGTGGTAACTCAAACAGGAGTTGGGAAAGGTGAGAAGAAAATGTTAGGTTGGAGAAGATAAAGCCACTAGAAACTTCTCTTTCTGGGCTCTAACTGAAGGATTTGGGCTGTTTGGTTTTCTGTAAGCTTTGGGGAATCTTCCTCCAGATCTCTGGAGCTCGATTTTCTACAAGGACTTTAAACTAAATCCAAGACATTTGTTCTAAAATGGAGCTTTAAGGATGCCGAGGGAATTAGCTTGGATTCTCCGGGATTCCCTAGTGTTGGTAGACACACAGCAGAATAAACTGCTCAGCCCTGACTCTACACAGTTGGAAAAGCTACAGCTCTTTTAGGACCGGGGAGATGAAACACTGCTCAAAGGCTGATTCTTGAACTGATAACTGAGGTGATATATTTATTGTTTATTATTTGGAAAGTAGCTGCTGGGTATTTGATTCTGTTGAGACGGAAACTTCCTGGAAGACTATAGAAGAGCAGGCTCCCACGGGAAGAATTACCTCAGAATGTGTCTTTTCAAATGATAGCCTGGGAACCCCTGCATGCTGAGGTGGGAAAAGCCCTGGCTTCACCCACAGAGCCCCACTTTAGCTGTTGCCAGCCTGTTCGAGTCTTTCCCAGGATTCTCTTCATCTGTCAGGTGGGAATTGTTTTGAAAGACCTGGGAGCTTCTCTACACATCAAGACAATGTGTGGAACTAATGCAACTGAGATCTGTAACTAGTGGTATTCAGGCAGGATTGCATTTTGAAGTGTCCCAGGTGGTTTGCATGGGAGTCAGGAATTGCTAGCTAGCATGGAAGTAGTCCAGATTAGTATTTAGCTGAGGCAAGGGACAGATGCCATGTAAGACAATGTATGCCATGTTTAAGGCCCTTCTTGCCCTTGACACCCTGACTCATTCTGATTACAGCAATATGACCTTAAACTAGCTAATTCACCTTCATCAGAGTGTTTACCACAAAGAATATTTGGAGGCTAGAGAATTAACCTCAATAAATATTATTCTGTAAGGCTACATTTCCCAGTCTCTCTGCTGTTTGTGTGTATGGGGAGGTGGTTATTATGTGGCTGAGCACTATACAGAAGAAGGTAACAGGCATCCTGCTCTAACACTCTAGGCCTTACTTGCTTGTGTCAGAGTCTCTATGTGAATCTCGAGCTCGTGTGGTTGTTTTCTTATTATTTAAAAATATTTTTCCCATACCTATCACTGCTCCCCCCCCTTCCCTCCTCCCAGTCCTGCCCCAGACTCCCCCGTCCCATCCCCCCATTCATTTTCCAGGGAAGGCGAGGACTTCCAAGATGAGTCAGTCAATTTGATCCGGCATATCCAGTTGAAGTAGGACCTCCCTTAGTATCAAAACTGAGTAAGGTGTTTCCTCTATAGGGTGGGGGCTCCAAGAAGGTAGTCCGTGAACCAGGGTATGCTCTGGTCCCACCGCAAGAGGCTCTACAAACTGCCACCCTGTTTGAGTGTCATCTACATTCAGAAGGTTTTAGTTGTGTTCCATGAAGGTTCCTCAGCTGTCATTTCAGAGTCAGTGAGTTCCCAATAGCTTGGCTAAGCCGTCTCTGTGGGTCTCCTCCTCATGATCCTGATCCCTTTGCACATATAATCTCTCCCCCCTCTCTTCAACAGGGCCAGGGAGCTCATGTTTTTCAACTAGGCTTTTTGCCCTCCAATCACAGCAATCCTCTTATCTTTACCCCTGAGAAGTCCTGGGGTTCTGAGTTTAGAGGAAACCATGTCTGACTTCTTGAGGCTGCTGAGATCAGAGCTGAAGCCCTCATGGTTGCATAGCAATCACTCTTGATCACAGAGAGTCATTTCTTCATACTTTTTGCTATGGTTTTGATGGCTTGTTTCTACTCAAACTGGTGTTAAGACTTGGTCCCCATTGATGGTGAGAGATTGTGGGGCCTTTACGAGGATTTGATATTAGAAGAGATTCATGCACATGGAGGGATTACTGTATTTTCCATGAGGGAATAAAAGAGCCATTTACTGTCCTTGCTTTGTCTGGCATATGCACCATTTCTCATGAGTCTACTTCCCCTTTCTCTTTCCCACTAGGAGGTAAACTGCCGTGTGGCTCTGCAGAAGCTGAACACCATGTTTTTGGACTATGATAACTGTGATTTATATAAACTTTTATTCTTATAAATCACTCAGATTCAGCCACTTGGTTTTACCAACAAAATAGACAAAGACATTAATTTTAAACCAAAATGGCAGATGGAGCCTAACTGTCAATTTATTGTACTCCATCTCATATTCTCATCCTTTAAGCAGCCCTCTTCTAGAGCACAGTATCAATTTTTGCTGAGGACTGATGACATTTCTGCTCATCAGTTATAGAATACTGATGTGGGATATGTTCACAGCTTGACAAGGCCCTACATAGAGTTTGGGTGGGGCTGTTTGTTTATCTAACAAGTAAGTACTCAGATGCTTCTGGTCAGTAGGGACCAAATCTTGAGAAACATATTGTCAAATGAATGGGGATGGGGTGCGACTATAATCAGAAGCTCAGGAGAAAGGGGAGACAGGTGGATCTCTGTTGCTCATTGGCTGGCTACCTAGTGATAGATCATACATTCCATAATATGGAGATTAATTGAAAAAAAATCAGTTATCAACCTCCGGCCTCTGTGTACACCCACATTCACATATACCTTCACCCCTCCACACACAAATTAGAAATAAACATGTAATTTAAAATATTCTCATAAGCACCCTTAAAATGAAAAACAAAAACATGATTAACTTTAATAATATACATTATTAATATTTATAATATACATAAAACAAAATATTCAAAAATTAATATTCCAATATCTAATGAAGAAAATGTAATGAACTTTTGTTTGAAGTCTTTGAGGCTTGGCCTCTATTATGCTTCAGCCACATTTGAAATGCAGAAAAGCTACAAGTGTTTAGTGGCTCCTGTATTAGACAGAGCAGGCCTTAAAAATTCTTTCAAATGGAATAGACAAATTTTTTTGTTCCCTTGGAAACTATCTGAAAATGCATGTAAGCGAGAAAATTTAAACTTTGACTGTAAATAGTTATGCACAGATCAAGTACCTGCATGCCTGGGCTCTACAGAAGGCTCTTCATGGTTGATTGCCTTTGTGTGTGTGTGTGGGGGGGGGGGGTGTGCATGCTCACATGACAGAGATGAATCTCTCTCTCTCTCTCTCTCTCTCTCTCTCTCTCTCTCTCTCTCTCTCTCTCTCTCTCTCTCTCTCTCTCTCTCTCTCTCTCTCTCTCCAATTCTTTACCAAGGACCCCATCCACATGGCCATGGCATCTTGTTCATGAAACTGTCTCTCTAAGACTCCATCTAAATACCATTGAACCAGAGGCTAGAACTTCATTTGAATTGGAGATATTATGAGCTTGTGGTTTTCATTTTCATGTGAAAGGCAAGAGAGATTGTGAGAAGTGAAAAGACACAACAGGTAAAGTTATGTCAGGCATGTAGGACAGAAACAGTAACCCTCTGTGTTTCTCAAATATTGATCCGCTGGATTCATGTTTTAGAGGAAACTTTAGTTGGCATCTCTTGTTTGGTTCTTGCACCAGCATGTATATCCATTCATGTTTCTTTAACCATAACCTCTTCTTCGGAGGAACTGTTACACTCACCGCTGCTCTTTTTCCCCATGAAATTCTGGTAATGTTAAACATGTCATTAATTATTAATTTAGGGGCCAATTCCTGATGTTAGGAGGGAGGAAAAGTATCTCCCAGCTTAGGAGAAGGCATTCTTGCTCTTATTTGGATTTGGTAAAGAGGATGTTGAGGTCTGAAGCTATTAGAAGCTGACAGATAGCTCGAAGTAAAGAGAATGAAAAAGGCAGATGGGTATTAACCACTGTGCTACATTCCCAGATTATGTTATTACTTTGAAAATAACTATTGTAAAACACACAGTGTTTAGAATAGAGCCCTGTGCTGGCTAATTTTATGGCAACTTGACACAACCTATGCTGAGAGGCAGGAACCTCAATTAATTAAGAAAATGTCTCCATAAGATCCAGTGGTAGGCAAACCAGTGGAGCATTTTCTCAATTATGGCTAGTGCCACTGTAGGCTAGTGCTCTGGGTTCCATAAGAAAGCAGAGGGAGCAAGCCATGAGAGGTAAGTCAGTGATCAGTACCTTTCCACGGCTTCTGCATCAGCTCCTGCCTCCAGATTTCTGCTCATTTTGAGTTCTTCCTTGGCTTTCCTCAATGGACAAGCCGAATACACCCTTTCCCCACCATAGTTTTGGTCATGGTGTGTCACCACAGTATGGCAGGACTCTTTTGTACTAATCACCCTAGCACCAGTGACAGCAGAAGAAAAGAAATGCCACCAGTAGACCAAAGCCAAGACAGTTCCTTAAGAGCCTCAGTATTGGGTCCAGTTTTCATTATTTTATTTCATACTTTAAAACCACAAGGTGGGGCAGACAGGCAAATAAGATTTTATAGAAGCCTTCCTGGCAGTTAATGGGTTGTTAAGGACAGCAGCCCATTATTTCAGCTATCTCTCTGGGTCACTCTGTTCCGGGGACTTGGCAAGTAGGCAGCAGAAGCAGTGCTTTAACTAAATCACTAATAAACAATAAATCAGTGCCAGCAACTGGTCTTCTCTTCCTTATTCTACTTCAACAGTCATAATAACCCTCACGAAAACAAGCCAATTTGGGGGATATTATTTCTTTAAAATGTCCATCAACCACCTGCAATCTAAGGTACTTTTCGATTCAGAGACTGGAATTAAACAAATCTAGTATCTGACAACAGGATGCGTTTGTTTCTCACAGCCAATAGTTCAACCCAGTCGCTAATGGAGTCCTCCAAGAGATTGAAGTTTGCACTAGACCTTTACAAGTGTCTCAGCTAATGCTCCTTATATGAGCAATACATTCTATACTTCCCTGACCACCATTGTAGCATTGTGCTTTGGTTATTTTCCTTATTTGCTAGTTAAGGAATCCTTGAGGGAAAGGCCTGCATTTAGTTCATCTGCATCCTCAAAAGCCTATAAAAAGATCTAGAATACTGAAAATTAATTTGCAAAAAAGGTAAAAAATTTTACTTACACCTCTCAATGATATTCTTTTTTTGCTTTCATAAGCTATATATTAAGTCAGCATGGGCATGAATCTACAATCATGCTCTACTAAAAGTATCTGGTGCACAATACCTATGGGTGAGGTCGTATTGTATAATCACTTGTGGATATTTATCAGAGACTGTCTTTTTTTTCTAATAAAGGTGGTATGCACCTTTAATTCAAGCACTCGGGAAACAGAGGCAGAGGGAACTCTGTGAGTTTGAGGTTATCTTGGTCTACAAAGCAAGTTCCAAAACAGCTGGAGTTGTTATACAGAGAAACCCATCTCAAATAACCCTAAATAAATAAATAAAAAGAAAGAAAATATTTTGATTTGTTTATCAAGGGCTCTAAGTCTAGCAGTTGATGTCAAAACACACAAAAGTTTGAAAATCTATAGACAGTCTTTTTTTAAATTCAACTTCCCCTTATTATTTTAGAACAATTCTAGTACACTGCCAACTGAATCTTAAAGCATGATGTGTCCTGGTGACAGAATTGCCATTTCCTCCCACCTGTCCTCATTGTCATTCTGGTCTTTATCTCTGACAAGAACCCACTGTGCTTTTTGGTTTTCTCTTTCCAGATGTCTCCTCTTCTATTATCATTCTTAAGCCTCTAATTTACTAGGATTTTAATCTTGGTTCTCTTTGCTGTCTTTTCAATAATTTCATCCCCTCCTCTGCCGCCTTTTCTATGTCATGTCTGTAGAACAGGTGGAGTCACCAGAGGATGCTAAATCTCCACTTTGTGTCTGTTCTATTCTGCTTTCTTTATTGTCTTTCTGTTCTACTTATTTTTCTCACCCTGGAGGCTGTCTTGATTTGTTCTAGGTTGACCAAGAAGATGCTCGCTCGGTATTATCCTTGCCCTTGGGCCTTTGTCTATGCTTTTTCCTGACCTAGAAAGTTATTCCCACAGTTTCACAGCCTATAACTACACCACTCCCCTTTCCTCTGTTTTCACTTATTATACCTTCTCAGGAGCTTTCTGTTCCTGCTCAACATTCCTCTCTTCGCACAGATACACTTTCCGTCTTTCCAAGGTTTCCCCTTTCTTGTCTCTTTCTGTGCTTCATATTAAAAGGTTATGTACTGTTATAAGATACACTGCTGATTTTGATACTATAAGAAAGGAAACGTGCCATTAACTAAGCTGTGGCAGGCCATTAAGATTCATTCAGATTAAATAAAGAACTAAAGTTGTGACTTATAATCAATGGAATGTATTCATTTATAGCATCTATTGTTACCTCATTTGGGGTAGAATGAATTTATTTTTAAACTACTTTTCCAGTGTGCTGAAAAAATAGATATTTAATTTTTTGTTTCTAAAATTATTTTTTAGTATATCAAAATATTGACATTTAATTGTTAAATGTGGGAAAATAAAATTTTCTGTGCTTTTAAAGAAGATCAGAGCTAAATAAACAGTTAAGAAACAATACAGTAAATGTCTCAATAAAGAATTGCAAGGGATGTTCTTTGGAAGGATAAAAGGGTGTCACTCCCAAAGTCAGACTGGAGAAGGCCTTTGAGGGAGATGATGACCAAACTGGTCTAGTAGGTGTGAAAGAGATCTGTCTGTACCTGGATACTTTTCAAGCATCAGAAAGAATTGCATCAACAGATTAGAAATGCATACGGTCAGAGGAGGAGCGGGCTATTCCACATGAAAAACTGCATTGTGTCTGAGGTGTACCTTCCTAAAGCAGAAGTGCTTAGCCTTGAGTGGATATTAGAACCTGCAAGACTTGTCAGAATAGATGCTGTGGCCTTGTCTCAGAAAATCTGATCTAGAAGAATGGGAGAAGACAGCAATAGAGTACATACCTGAGTTTCTTATAAACATATGGTCTAACTCTTTATTCCCCTAAATTTTGCCTTGTCTTTCCATTTTATTCTGAAAATAAATAAATAAATAAATAAACAAGCAAATGAATGAATGAATGAATAAATAAATAAATAAATACAAGCCAAGCCTAGAATATGCTATTATGTGGCCTCTGTAACCATCCCTCCCTCAACTTCATTACTTGGCTCACATCTGGATATTCACCTGCCCCAGGCCCTTTGCTCTCACTCATCCTTTGGTTTAAAATTCCATCACTAAAGACTGTGGTTGGCTCTAAAAGTTGGAAAACTGAGTGACTGTGGCTTAAGATTATCAGTGTATATCTGCTTTGTTTGTTTTGTTTTGTTTGTAAGATTCAGAAGATTGTTTAATTATTCCAGAGTTGCTCCCCATTCCCAGATACCCTGGCTTCCATAACATGTTCATCTGCAGTTTCCCATCATTCAACAAGCCAAGAATAGCACAAGTCAGATAGAGAGAATAATCAAGGTATCAAGGTAGATGCTTTCAGATGTGTGTGTGTGTGTGTGTGTGTGTGTGTGTGTGTGTGTGTGTGTGTGTGTGTGTGTGTGTGTGACAAAACCAAGGACTGTTTGCATGATATACAAGTACTAGTTCACTGAGCTAAAGCTCTAGTCCTTGGTTCTTTGGGAAAAGGAATCTCTATGTCATCTCCACTGATCTTAAACACGTAGTTCACTTACTCCCATCCCCTCCACATTCAGCTGCTGGCTGTTGAGGAAATCTCATTACAGATTCCACTGGACACTTTCCATGATATTTCATTGCTCAGAAGCAGTCATATGATTATAACTGATTTCTCGAGAGTCTGGCAAATCTAGTATTTATTCAGCAAATCCATAAAACCAGCTTCAATTTAGTTCTATGAGCAGATGGCTACTGAGGGGGGTTTAGTAGATTACATCAACAACAGTAGATTTTAAAACGGCAAAGATGCTCAGTGTAGCCAGAACAGAGTTCATGAGAAGCAGATTGGTTTCAGATTAAATTGTAGGATTATTTTACATGGAAATTATTTTTGGAGATTGATGCCAGAAGATCTCTTCCTTTGCTGTAATTATTTTCCCTCTTATAATCAAAAAGAATCATAGGAGAATTATATTTCTTGATCATACAAAGACCAACCAGTACAGGTGTTGAGATGGAGTCTTCTTCCTAGATGTCTTTGCTCTAGGCAATGACTCCAATATCCATGCTGTTCTATCTTATAGTTCTGCTATCTGGTGACTTCAGAGTTACACTGGAGCTATACATGGTCAGAAGTTTTCAAGTTTCTGATCATTAGTTCCATTTCTTGGCCTGTGCTGCAAGATTTTTTAAAAGCCAAGCCTGAAAGATGTTATAATGTGGCCTCTTCTGTCACCATCTTACAATCCCTTCATTCTACCCATGTCCGAACATTATTCTTCTTGGGGCAGAACATCATGATGGGGAGTGTCTGTTCGAAAAAAAAAATTGTTCACATTATTAGAGCCCGGGAGGTGTGGAAGGGAGAGGAGAAGGGGCAGAGAAGAAAGAAAATAAGAGGAGAGGAAGAAGGGCAGGGAAGGGAGGGAAGGAAAAGGAAAGAAAGATCTTTCTGCATCAGTCTTGACTGTGTGAATTGATTTGATCAATAGGATATGATAGAGATGTATTATATTATAGCATTATTGTAGCAGCTACCCTATTAGTTTTTGATACTTGGCTTCCAGACCACCTCCCAAAGGGTTAGGAGACCATGTGGGAAGGGAATGCCTAGGCAGCCACTCCAAAAACAACTGACACATGAGGGTCATAGTACACATCCCTGCCCCAGCTTGGTTTGCAACCAAATGCAGTCATGTAACTTAATGCAGTCCTGTAGATGAGCCCAGCCAAATAGGGCAGAAGAGCTGGCCACCTGAGTCCAACCATGGTTTCATGAGCAATTGTAAGTTTTTTGTTTTAATTTCTAAGTTTTGGAATATTTTAATTTATTTTTTAAGAGAATCATTCTGCTACTGTATATGAGAAAAAGTTTGGGATCCCCAAGAGTGAATAAAAATGCAAACAAGAAGTGGTTACAGTAGACAAAATGAGATGACCACAAACACCAGAATATCTTAGTACTTGCTAAATACACAAACAGTTCCACTTAAACCCTATCTCCAAGTAGGGCAGGTACAGAGCACCAGGATTCTATAACTAATGGAAAGAAATTATGTTCAAAAGTCAAAGCTATCATGATGGTGTTAATGGATTTTACAGAACCTCTTAATGTAGTCACTGACTCTCAATATGCAGAAACAGTTGCTTTACACATTGAAACTGCTGATTTTATTAATGATGACTTAGAATTAACTTCATTATTTATTCTGTTACAAGAAATAAGCAGGAATAGGAATTATATCTTCTATACAACACACACATTCAATCCCATATAGTCTGACAGGTCCTCTAGCATAAGGTAATGATGAAATTGATAAATTATTAATAGGAAATATGCCAGAGACCTCAGAGTTTCATTTAAAAAATCATGTCAATATCAAAGGTTTAAAAAAAGATTTCTCCATCACTTGGCAACAAGAAAAATTATAAAAAGATGTCCCACCTGTTCCTTCTGTAACCAACTTTATTACCATCAGGAAGTAATCTTAAAGGTATACATAGAAATGAAATCTGGCAGATGAATATGTTTCATTTTACAGAATTTGGAAAATTAAGATATGTACATTATACAATAGATACATCTTCAGGATTTCAATGGCCAACTGCTTTGAGTTCAGAAAAGGCTGATTCTGTAATTAGAAGTTAGAAGTTATGGCCCTCATGGGAATACCTATAAAAATTAAGACTTGACAATGCTCTGACATATATCTCTAGTAAAATGAAACAATTTTTGCTTATTATAATATAAAGTGTACTACAGGTATGCCACACAATCCTACAGGGCAAGCAGTCATAGAGAGATCAAATCATACTTGAAAGGATATGTTAAGTAAACAGAAAGGAATAACAAAGACTTCCAGAAACAGACTATATAATCTTCATTAACCTTGAATTTTCTCAATGCTAATTAGAAAGGAACAACAGCTGCTGAAAGGCATTGGACTATAGAAAAAATGACAAAGCTAAATCAGCCTGTCTAAAACAAAGATGTGTCGACCTCAGAGTGGAAGCCAGGGTATGTGCTACATTTGACAAGGTGTTTCATTTTTGTTTCTATAGGTGAAAAATAAAGCTATGGATATCATCAAAATTAATAAAGACTCAATTTGAAACATCATGAAAATGAGAAATGATGGTTCATCCACTCGTGTGACAGTTCTTTAAGTTGTAAGAAAAACAAAGGGTTGGGGCAGGTTTTTGTTTTGTCTTTACAGATAACTAAAAACACTCATTTTTAAGAAATCAAAAGACCTTGGACAGCAAGACGTCTAAAGCAGAAGGGAGGCTATCGAGAAAAATTTACAAGCAAGGGAATATCAGACCTACTGATATCAATATACTCTGCAGAGTAAAATCTCATTGCTTAGCCTCTATATATCTTTATTTGTATGTTGGAGTCTAGTTTAATTATAATTTAATACTGGCTTTAGAGTTGGAGTTTGGCTCTCTCCTTCTCTAAACCAAAGCATACTTGTTAAATGAAAATACAAAATCTCTGTATCATATCAGAAGAGTGAGAAGGGACAGAATAACTAAAAATAAGGGACTATTCTATTGTTACTAATCCTATACTGAATAAATTTTTATATCAAAAAAACTTAAGATTATATATATTCTAAACTTTTTGCCATGATATTGATGTTTATAGAGTACTAATTAATTCTTTAAAAAGGCTTTACTTTCTGTACACTGTATTGGGCTTTAATTTTTTATCAGTTTTTTTTTTTTTTTGCAGTGATCCATGACAATGCCTAACCGCAAACTTTGAGTTATCCAAAAGCAAAATGGGGTCCCATAATAATGATTTTACATGGGCTATGACAAAGCCACTAATCTGACAAACACTAACCAAAATCTAATTTGGACTACAAACTGCTCAGGACAATTTTAAGGTAACTAGCTGTGATAAACCAGCTTCAGAGAGTACTCTAGCAAGGACTTGATACAAGCCTTGCACTTTCCTGTTATGCAGAGACTGGACAACAAATGATACAGCTACTTATCAAGCTACTTGACAAGTAACAAAACTTTTCTTTTCAGGATCCCCTAAAAATCCCCAGACAGCAGGAAGTAAACTTAAGAACACAGCACCCACATTTCCAAGAGGTGGGGTGGGTGATTTGGGGCCTTTCAATAGGTTGTGAATGACTGTCATTGCTTAGGGTAATTAGTTAAAAATTGTTATTGGTTATAGTTAGGAAGAAAGCTAAACAAGAGAGATTAGATTCAGGGTTCTTGAAAAACAAGAAAGAAAGGCATACTGATATGATAGGATATAAGGGGAGATTATTGAATCTGCTTTTAAAAGCAATTACTAGTTTTAAAGATTTTACATTGGATTGGATTTTTTTATATATTGTATACAAATTTTGTACCTTGATATAAAGCTGAGGTTAATTTTTCTGCTGTACAAAAATCTCTATGCTTATTCAAGATATGGTATTTATACAGTTCATCTAACAATGCAATATAAATTGCTATTCATTGGAAGTTATTATTACCAACTAATTAGAATATAAAGAAATGCAAGTTAGTAGTTAGGCATTACAATCAAACTTACAGTCATATTAGATATGTTTTCAAGGTCTGTTGTGGGATTCGGGTGTCAGCTGGTGGGGTCCAGGGAAGCTTATCCAGGGTCCCGGGCTCCTGGAGGGGGTGTGGCCAACCCCATTGATAAGGGGCTGCCGGGACGCTGAGAGACTCTCTTCCTGGTTCCTGGCTGCTGGAGGGAGGATCCCATCGTCCGTCCGTCTGCAGACTCCAGTCCCTGTTCAGGTGCTACTGTAATCTGTTGCCTGTACCGTGAGTGTTGGTTTATATTCTAATAAATATCTATCTGGTATTGGTGTCCTTGTGGGTAAACTCCGCCTACATCTGGCGCCCAACGTCCCGGGTTGGCGGACCCGCGGGTTGGGCTTAGAACGCACTCAGGTCGGGTTTTGGGTCTGGTTCTGAGCGGTGGCCTCCAAACGGTTTCCTCCTCCGGTCGCTGAGGCCTCTCACCCAGCTGCGCGCGACCCGCGTTTCCACCCCCCCACGTTTGATTCTGTTTGATTCTGCCGCGCTGTTTGATTCTGCCGCGCGTGGTCGGTAACTCCGCCCCTATTTGATTCTGCCGCGTGCGGTCAGTAACTCCACCCCTTAATCAGCTGCGCGGCTCCACTGCCTAGCTGTAGGAACTGCTGCGCGCGCGCGCGCGGTTGGTATCTCTGCCTATCAACCAGCCGCGCGGCCGCGGCTCCGCGTGCCTAGCTGTAGGAAGTGCTGCGCGCGGTCGGTAACTCCGCCTATCAACCAGCGGCGTGGCTGCGGCCCCGCTGCCTACCCAAAAACTGCAGATTCAAGCGGCTGTCTTGACTTGTGAGACTTTGCTTTTCCCAAGGATTCTATTCTGCCCGCTGAGACCCTTTAACACCTAGGATCTCTGAATAGCATGCTGAGTGTCTCCGCATCCGCCATATACCAGGGCACTAAACGTTATTGTGACATCTTCTGACCACACAGCATCATTGCACCTGGATTGAGGTAATGGCTGACAACTATTCTTTTGAGGAATTCGGTATATATTTTTCCACGATGGTTGACAAGTTTTTAAATGAGTATCTTGAGGTATTCAATACCCCAGTTTTACTATTTTTTCGTCTGTTTCTGTATGTTGTGTTCCACAATAGACGGGTGATGACTGAGGTCACAAATTCAAACCTTCAATTACAGTCCAAACTTGGTATTATAGAATTATCAAACGCTACACTGTCAGATGACGTTAAGCAGATGCAGAACTTAAATCGGCAGCTGTTGTCCAACGTATGTGAATTACAGCTCTCAAACTCTGCTATGTCAAAAACGATAGATACTCTACAAATTGATTACAACAAGCGTTCTCATTATGACAGCACTATACAAGAACAATATAAACTCTACGTAACTGATGAGAACAAGAAACTTGTTGACCACATTAATAAAGTGGACGAGAAAATCATTAATTATGTTAATGATGTAGATCTCAAAATTGCTGACTCAGCGAGGTCTTTAGAACTAGAACAATATAAACTCTACGTAACTGATGAGAACAAGAAACTTGTTGACCACATTAATAAAGTGGACGAGAAAATCATTAATTATGTTAATGATGTAGATCTCAAAATTGCTGACTCGGCGAGGTCTTTAGAAGGATTACTTCATCAAGAAAGTCAAACTTTGAAACAGATGGTTTCCGAAATACAAGAATTTGTACCTGCAATGTCCAAAATCCAAGAATGGGAACCCATTATATCCAAAATGAAAGAATGTGGGGACCATATTGCAACACTACAAAAGGGCAATGATACATCTTATGCTCAGAACAGTTCAGGTCAACCCCCAATGGGGTGTTATGGTACTGGAAATACTTTACATAAAGTTGTAAACATCACGGGGATACCCCCTTCACCACCACTATTGTTCCCAGCTACTATTCAGACAAAGATGGCACCAGGGGGTTCCTCAGAATATGTAGAGTATAGTTATGAGCCACTACATATGAAAGACATCAAAGATTTTAAAGAGGCAATATCCATGTATGGTATTCACTCTACTTATGTAAAGCAGCTCCTGAATTCATGGTCTGCAAAAAACCGAATCCTCCCCTTTGATTGGATGCAGCTAACGGCTGCTGTCTTGGACCAAAGTCAAAACTTACAGTGGAGAAGCTGGTTTAGAGAGGAAGCCAGGACCTTAGAACACCAAGGAAGAATTAGGGGTTTCTTTGCTTCTCAGGACCAAATCCTTGGTGAAGGAATGTTTGCTGACGTGAAGACTCAAACTACTTATGACGAACATACTTTATTGCTATGCCGTACGGCCGCACTTAATGCATGGGAAAAGATTTTAGACCCAGGTCAAAAAGTTGAGCATTATGCTAAGGTTAAACAAGGTTTGAAAGAGCCTTATACTGACTTTCTACACAGGCTTACCACGGCTGTAAATAGAGCAATATCAGATCCAGAAGCTAGAAAGCAAATAATACTTTCTCTGGCCTTTGATCATGCTAATCCGGAATGTAGAAGAATGCTTCTGCCTTTAAAAATCAGAGCCGCACCTCTAGAAGAATGGATTCAATATACAATCAATGCTGAACCTCTCCATAGTAATGAAGACAATTGGGTAGACCAAGCCATTGATAAGGTAAGGAAGAGGAACCAAGGAATCACTTGTTTCAACTGTGGTAGACAAGGCCATGTAAGATGAAACTGTACACAAAGTACTCTTGGAAACAATGCCCGATCTAGGTTTAATTCGAACAGAAGGCCATTGCCTTCTGGATTATGCAGAAGATGTGGCAAGGGACGGCATTGGACCAATGAATGTAGATCTACCAGAGATAAAGAAGGCAACCCTCTGCCATCGGGAAACGCCTTTCGGGGCTTCCCCCGGGAAGCCCCCCAAAATCAGACTCCAAATTCGAGGATGGTGAGATCATATCCGGTCGTAGTAGAAGACCAGCATTCTCAAGACGAATAGAACACCCAATACCTGATCTTGAAAAACATACAATATCAGATGATAACATAAATTCAAAAGAAGATTCAGAAACTCCAAAGAAAATTACGAAACGAATATTTTGGCAGACTTCGATAAATGAACAAAGACCAAAATTGGGGATACGGATAGACAATATTTATATCCAGGGTTTAGTCGACACGGGGGCTGATGTTTCGATCATAACCCCACGGTCCTGGCATCCGAGATGGCCTTTACAGACAGTAGATATCCAATTTCTGGGTATTGGAACAATATCTCAGGTGAAACAGAGTGTGAGGTGGCTTGAATGCATAGGACCAGAAGGTCAGAAAGGACGGTTGAAGCCATATATGGCTGATATAGCAGTGAATCTGTGGGGTCGCGACCTCCTAATGCAATGGAATACCCAGATTAAAATCCCTCCTAGTTATGATGTCAGCCGGAGGCTCAACTATGTTTCCAAAAATGAAAAAAATTCACCAGCCATTCAAGTTGTACAAAAGAATTGCCCTCTTAATAAGACACTCACAGCACTGCCTTTGAAATGGTTAACAGAAAAGCCTATTTGGGTTCAACAATGGCCTTTGACGAAAGAAAAACTTCAGGCTTTGGAACAGTTGGTACAGGAGCAGTTACAGGCTCAGCATATTGAAGAATCAACCAGTCCGTGGAATTCTCCTGTTTTTGTTGTCAAGAAGAAATCTGGAAAATGGAGGATGGTGACAGATTTAAGAGCAATTAATAAGGTGATTCAACCTATGGGCTCCTTACAATCTGGTATTCCCCTGCCTTCTCTGCTACCTAAAGGATGGCCTATTACAGTTATTGACTTGAAAGATTGTTTTTTTTACCATACCTTTACAGGAACAAGACAAAGAGAAATTTGCTTTTACAGTGCCTACTCTTAATAATTCAGGGCCAGCTAAGAGGTACCAATGGAGAGTCCTGCCCCAAGGAATGTTAAATAGTCCCACCTTATGCCAATATTTTGTACAACAACCACTAGAAATACTGTGCAAGCGCTTCCCACAATCTATCATTTACCATTATATGGATGATATTTTGTTGGCAGACCCAAACCCACAGACATTAGAAACATTGTTTGAAGAACTACAGAAAGTATTGCCTAATTGGGGACTGCAAATTGCTCCAGAAAAAGTACAGAGGGGAGATTCTATCAATTATTTAGTATATAAGATAGGTTTACAAAAAATTAGGCCACAAAAAGTAAAATTAAATAGAGATAAATTGAAGACTCTTAACGATTTTCAAAAGCTACTAGGAGATATTGCTCATATACGGCCCATGATTGGTATAAAAAACTATGAACTAGTTAATTTATTCAAGACTTTAGAAGGTGACAAGGGTTTAAATAGTCCAAGAAAACTATCTGATGAGGCCGAGAAAGAATTAGTGTTGGTAGAAAGAAAACTTCAAGAAACACATGTGGATCGTGTGGATCCAGACCTGGAATGCATACTTGTTATTTTACCCTCAAGACAATCTCCAACAGGAATCTTAATGCAAAGAGAAAGCATCATATTAGAATGGATATTTCTGCCACATAGGCCAAGCAAAAAGATGAAGACATATATCGAAAAAATTGCTGATCTGATTTTTAAAGGTAAATTGAGACTCCGTCAATTGACTGGAAAGGACCCTGCAGAAATTGTTGCGCCTCTGACTAATGAAGAAATTGAACGATTATGGGCAGACAGTGAACCTTGGCAAAAGGCTTGCAGTGACTTTTTAGGAGAAATTAATAATAAATATCCCCAAAACAAGAGAATTCAATTTATAAAGGAAACTAATTGGATCTTTCCTCGTGTAGTACAGGATGAACCAATTTCTGGAGCCCCTATATTTTATACAGATGCAAACAATTTAGGGAAGGCTGGCTACAAGTCTGAAAACCTAACTAAAGTGGCTCAGAGCCCTTATAACTCTGTTCAAAAGTCAGAACTATATGCGATTATTATGGTGTTGTTGGATTTCACAGAGCCTCTTAACTTAATTACTGATTCTCAATACGCAGAAAGAGTTGTTTCACATATTGAAACTGCTGACTTCATTCACGATGATACAGACTTGACCTTACTATTCATACAACTACAAGATATCATCAGAGGTAGGATACATCCTATGTACATAACACATATCAGGGCACAGACGGGCCTCCCAGGCCCTCTAGCGCAGGGTAATGAGGAAATAGATCGCTTGCTAATAGGAAGCGTGCTAAAGGCCACAGAATTTCATGAAAAACATCATGTTAACAGCAAAGGGCTGAAGAAGAGTTTTCCCATCACTTGGATTGAAGCAAAGGAAATAGTAAAAAAATGTGACACTTGCTCTTTCTATAACCAACCATCTTTACCTGCAGGAACTAATCCTAAGGGTACACACGGAAATGAGATATGGCAAATGGATGTGTTTCACTTTCCAGAATTCGGAAAGATGAAATATGTACATCATACTATTGACACCTATTCTGGAATGCAATGGGCGACTGCCCTGAGTTCTGAAAATGCTGATGCTGTACTTACTCACCTTTTGGAAGCCATGGCCATAATGGGAATTCCCACTCAGATTAAGACTGACAATGCCCCAGCTTACGTCTCCCGAAAAATGAAGATAATTTTTGCATACTATGATATAAAGCATATTACAGGGATACCACACAATCCTACAGGACAGGCAGTCGTGGAGAGATCTCACCACACATTAAAAGAGATGCTTTATAAACAAAAGAAAGAAATGAAAAAACCCAGAGAGAGGTTGCATAGTGCCTTATTGACTTTAAATTTTCTTAACGCTGATGAAAAGGGAACTTCAGCTGCTGAGAGACATTGGGTAGTAGAGAAATCTTCTGAGTTAAATCAACCCATTTACTTCAAAGATGTGTTGACTTCCGAATGGAAGCCAGGGTATGTTCTTCGATGGGGTAGGGGTTTCGCTCTTGTTTCAACAGGGACAGAAAAGATATGGGTACCGACAAAACTAATAAAAGCCCGCTTCGAAAAGGAGTCTCTTCCTGAACAAGAAAAATAACTGCTCATCCTTGACATGACAAACGGATGCGTGGTAAGGAAAACACACTTAACAAACCTGGGGCAGGGTCTCTCAGTTTTGTCTTTACAGGAAAATGGATACAACTATTTTTACGGCATTGACTAAACATTGAATAATTACTCACCTGCAATAGAAGACAGACTGATGATTAAGGGATGTACAAGACGGACTAGGAGACCAACTGATACACACAGGCAATACTGGGTAATTTCTCAATTTTTACTGCTTTACATCTTGCATCTACACCTCAAAAAAAAATGGTCCTGATTTGACTATTTATAAGGCTGGATTTGGATTGGGAACTTGTGGCTTTCTCCCTCTCTAAACCCAAGCATATTGGTAAAGGAATATGAAAAAATTCTGTCTCACATCATAAAAGCCACCTGGTGTGAGACAGAAGGCAAAATATTTAGGGACAAATATTACTGTGACTTCATCTTAAACCTTGTTCCTCCCTGTTTCTGTACCTCTCAAACATCTCATTCTGTCTGCTTAATATCCACAATGCTTAAGTTTTCCACTGTAAATAACATTTCCTCCTATCAGCTATCTACAAAGAATCTGGAACCGAGATGGGGCCTCCACCGGAACAACTCCTGCTAGTAAAACAAAAATAAAACAAAGAGTATGAGAGAGAGAGAATAAGAGACAGATAGACAGACAGAGACAAAAATAGAAAAATCAAGAACCTGGTGCGCACCAATCAATAATTGCTTTCAAAAAATAGATTATTCAAAAACATCTGCAAGATAGCTCCTTATGATTATCCTTCAGATCACACTGCTAATTAAGTTTCCAGATGGAGTTAACCACTATCCTAAAAATGGTTCTAGATATATGTGGTCAGTCCATTAAGAACTAACCATTGTTTTAGCTTTTACAGGATCCCAAAGAGATGCCATCGCCCTTAAGTCAGCAGGAAGCAACCTTATAAACGACTACGCCCCCTTTCCCAATAAGTTTTATGCTCCAAAGGTTGTGGGTAAAACTGGGTAAAAGACAAAACTATAATATAACATCAGAGATCTTTTTTTGAAGAAGAGAGGGGGAATAGATAGGATAGATAAAGGTAGACTGTTCTACCTACCTATACTTCATTTTAGCTGAATGTATGGGCTAAGCTAAAGACAATTTGCACTGTCATAGATATCTGTATATTGATACTAATGCAAAATCATTTTATATGTTTAATTGTGATAATTTGTACATTGGTACAAAGTTTAATCTGAGATTGTTTTATGTAACCAAAGCAACTTGTACTTCGATATAAATCTGAATCTGTAACTATTATGTAAAGCTGAATCTGAAATTGCTATATTTTATGTATGCTCCTACCTTTGTTTAAAATATTTGCACATCATTGTCATGTATACTATGCAATTACTACCTTCATTTAACTATACTAGATATAATGTATGATTGCACTAGTTATGATATATGCACAAGATGTTTTATATACCTCTGTTTGGATGATATATATGTATTTACATGTCTAAAATGCTGTGGACACTTTACCTGGTAAAATACCCCTGGCTAATGTTCGATAGTTCTACTAAGGGTCATTGTTCAGAGATTGTACACCCCTTATATAGGTATTCTAATTTTTAGTACAGGGTTTATTCCTTAAGATGATAAGATCTGCAGTCAACACTATTTAAGGTATCATATCCCAGTCATGTCAGATACAGGTTAGAATATCATAGATGGACAAGAATCTTCAACCGTTTCATAGACCCAGAGAATATGGCATTTAACATTTAAAATTTGGCCACGAGAGACACGACGACTCCTGGTGTCACTGCTCCCTTCACAAGATGGTGTTGAGCATCAAAGATACTCCATTGGAGTTGGTCCTTTTGGCAAAAAATGGCCGGTTGAGTAAGGAACTGTCCTTACCTTGATTGCTGACAGTACACACATGATGTCAAGCTGGATGAACAAGTTGATAGATGGAGACTGACGAAACCTGCCTAGACAGGATAAGACAGTCCCTTCAAAATTGTTCTGCTTGTGAAAAGATCTGTCAGATACCATAGGCCTATAGCCAATGCGATAGATGCTCTAACGGTGCACAAATCCAGAGGTGATTGTCCAGGTAGCTGTGTTGCTGTCCTCTCCCAAATTTTAGAAGTAACTACTTCCATATACTTCTGTCTTTCAGACAAATTCACCTTCCTTCTCAGGTCTTGAAGAGGTTGAAGAATAGATGTTTAAGGTTATCACCCTAGTATCCCTTAGATAAGAACACTCAGGTGTTAGATTCTCACTTTCCCAGATTAACCCTTTAAAATAATCTATACATCCTACTATCTACCAATATTCTAGAACTATTA
Organism: Phyllotis vaccarum; assembly: GCA_033318265.1. Lineage (NCBI taxonomy): Eukaryota > Metazoa > Chordata > Mammalia > Rodentia > Cricetidae > Phyllotis > Phyllotis vaccarum. The sequence continues at coordinate 163,920,949 of JARWLC010000001.1, read as the reverse complement.
GATGTACCTTATATAAGTTAGGCTTTGATTAGCAATTATACTTTGACCTCTCCTAGATACTACCTCATAATAATTCCTACTGTACATAGTCTTAGTTTAGAACCTTCTTAGTTAGAAAAAGGGGGGGAGATGTTGTGGGATTCCGGTGTCAGCTGGTGGGGTCCAGGGAAGCTTATCCAGGGTCCCGGGCTCCTGGAGGGGGTGTGGCCAACCCCATTGATAAGGGGCTGCCGGGACGCTGAGAGACTCTCTTCCTGGTTCCTGGCTGCTGGAGGGAGGATCCCATCGTCCATCCGTCTGCAGACTCCAGTCCCTGTTCAGGTGCTACTGTAATCTGTTGCCTGTACCGTGAGTGTTGGTTTATATTCTAATAAATATCTATCTGGTATTGGTGTCCTTGTGGGTAAACTCCGCCTACAAAGGTCAAACAGAGATATCTTTTAGATGGACTCGTCTTCTTTAAACACTTCAGAGATCTACAGAATATGGCATTTAAGACATTTTAATAACATATGTTCTCATTTTTGTGACAATGAGACATATACTCCTGGAAGCAACAATCTACTCCAGAGATTATGGACACTGAAGAAATTTCATATGGAGTTGACCTTTTTTTTTGTTGCAAAAGTGAGCCAGTGGGCAAGAAAGTGCTCTTGTCTCAACTGCTGACAGTCTGATGTTCAAAACGGACAAGCAGAACACATACAAAAAAAGAACTTTCAAACTTTGCCAGGATAATGTAGAAAAGTCTTTGAGAATATTCTGCTTCAAAGAGAAGTCTGTCAGATATGCTATGCCTATAGGCCAAAGATGGATGCTTCAATGATACAGAAGAACCTTGGGTAACTGTCCAGATAGTCAGTTATTTTATTTTTTATATTTTTGGAAGTTTTTGCTTGCACATCTGGTTTACTTAGTTAATATTATCTCCTTCTTGGGTCTCTGAGGGAGTTAAAGATGAGATATAGTTTTTTAGTGACCGTTTTAGAAAAGAAACTCAGAAATTAAAGTGTATAAGTTTGAGAGACATCAAAAGATAATTTTCAGTTAGTAATACATGTTAGATAGAAAGTGAATAACATACAGTCCTTTGGACTCACCAAAATAGGATACATAATGAAATATTTTCTTTGAATTTGTCATTTGTTAATGGACTTGACATTACTTGTGTAATTATTGATTTTATATATTGTATACAATGATTGTACTTATTGTATATGGTTTTTCTTATGTTAGTTATAACCTTTTTTTCATTTTTGACACAAAAGGGATATGTGGTGATATATTTTATATTTAATTCACCAGAACATCTGAGAACTGTGGGGATATGTTTCATATTTAATAAAAACCATTCTGAAATATCAGGGAGATCTAGCCACAGTCAATCAAGAATGGTCAGAGAGTGGTGATTTACACATTTAATCCCAGCACAGGGAATATCCAGGAGTGGTGACCTACACTAATCCCAGCAAATCTGAGTTTGAGGTCAATTTAGTTTACAGAGGGAGTTCCCAGCTCCCAGGCAGGCAGTGGTGGTGTCACGTCTTTAATCTTAACCTGGATGTAAAGCAACTGGGTGAAGAGGGCATTTAAGGCAGGCATAGAAAGACAGAGCAGGCAGTAGAAGCCACAAGGAGCGAGGCTGAGGAAGCTTGATGATAGCTGGGTGAGATTAGCCTTTCCCTAATTATCTGGCTCTGAGTTTCCTTTATTCATGCAACAGAGTACTCATTAGATATACAAACAGTCCCACTTAAACCCTATCTCCAAGCAGGGCAGTTACAGTGCACCAGAGCTCTATAACTAATGGAAAGGAATGACACTAATCCTCAGCAAAAATAAAATGCTGTGTTCCACCCAGGGCACTGTCCTGCCAGTACTGGGAAGAAATTATAGTCTGAACATGTTTTGGCGGAATATCTGCCACTGCTTACTTCATTGACTATGCCAAAGATATGAGATGAAGTGCTTAGAATTATAACCCTAATCTAGAAAGATGGTTATAAAATTTAAGGACTGTAACATAGAACCATGAAGATGTTCATATCCCAAAATTCCATTCTAGATGAGTTTAAGGTGTCTATAATATATCAATGACAGCTGTGAGTTTGTGGAGGTCAATGAGTAGGACATCATGGCCTACAGAGGCTGGGGGAGTCTGATAATTAAAGTTTTTTTTTCTTGTTACTTTGGGGAGAGGCTACTCTGCTTTGCCCTGCTTCAGTTTTGCAAGCACATGAAATATATTAGTGAGCTCAAATGTTAGATTTCTGCATTGAGAATTAAATTTAGAAAAGCACATTGTCTCGGAGACAAAGCCCCGTGGCTTTATTGGCACCCAGCATGCTTAGCTAGTGGACTTAGGGTGATTAATGGGCAAGATTGCTCATGACCCACTTATGGGTTGTTTCTTCTATTATAAACCTGGAAGGCTAGCTGGATTCCATCTCAACTGGAAATATAAGCGTCAGCACTAAAAACTTATAAATGAAAATAAACAGATGCCATAAGCCAGTCACCTCTGGAGGATTTGTTATTGCTAGAGTGTGCCACATGTTACGACACCTGCCTGAGTAGCTCTGTTTTGTGTTCTATTTCCTTTAAGTTTTCACAGTGGAAACTCCAATTTTAGGGTGGATCAGATGGTTTTGCTTATCAATGTCCATTAGCTGAAAGCAAGTTGCCTTGGAATATTCAGGACTTGTGTTCACCTTTACAGTTCTCTCTCTCTTTTTAATATCATTTTTTAACATACCTGCCACTGTTCTCCCTCCCTCCCCCTCTTCCTCAGCTTCCTCCAACCCCATACCCCATACCTTCATTCATTCCTCAGAGATGGTAAGAACTCCCAGGGTGAGTCAATTTGGTCTGGCATATCCTGTTGAGGTAGGACTAACCCCTACTCCCCCATCAAGGCTGAGTAAGGTGTTCCTCTGTAGGGAATGGGCTCTAAGAAGCTAGTTCATGCACTAAGAATAAATTATGGTCCCCCTGCCAGAGGCCTCACAAACTGCCCATGCCATTTAACTGTCATCCACATTCAGAGGGCCTAATTCAGTCCTGTTTTGTTTTAGGGCAAGGGTGTGTTTCTTTCACTGACTCTGTTTTCAGGACCAACGTGTGAAATATTTTGGCTCTGATTTCAGGGTCATGGTATGATTCTTTGACTCTGGTTTCAGGACCAAAGTGTGTTCCTTTCACTAATGTAGCCAGAAGTTTCTGTTCTACCAGAATTCCCAAATACCTGGAAGCCACTTCCTAAATAATTGACTTAGAGGCTTAATATTACTTATAAATGCTCAATTAGTAGCTCAGACTTCTTAATAGCTAACTTTATACTTAAATTAACCCATATTTCTAGTTAAGCTTTGCCATGTGACTCATGGCTTGTTACCTCATTTTTTCCATGTCCTGCTTCTTGGCAGCTGGCTGGCATCTCAGCCTTTGCCCTTCCTCTTCCCAGAATTATTCTAGTCTCTTTACCCCAACTATACTTCCTGCCTGGCTACTGGCCAATCAATGTTTTATTAAACCAATTTGAGTGACAAATCTTTACTGTGTACAAGAGCATTATCGCATAGCATACTGGCTCTGGTTTCAGGGTCAGGGTATGTTTCCTTGGCAGGCCATTTTGTTCATATGTTTGTGGTGGTTATCTAAAAGGTAGCAACCTCAATTTAGAAATTTTCTATATAAAAATCTATCTATAAGACATTTTCTTAGTGATTGATGAAAAAGGGTCTAGCCCACTGTGGGTGGTGCCATCCCTGGAATGGTGGTTCTGGGTTCTACAAGAAAGTAGCCTGAGCAAGAAATGATGAGCCAAGCCAGTAAGCAGCACCCCTCCATGGCCTCTGTATCAGCTACTGCCTCCAGGATTCAGCCTGCTTGAATTCCTGTCCTGACTTACTCCAGTGGTGGACTATAAATCTTTTCCGCTCAACTTGCTTTTGATCATGGTACTTCATTGCAGCGACAAAAACTCTAAGTAAAGACAAATGTATAAGACAAAATAAAAGCCATCACATTGAAGTTGGACGAAGCAAACCCACAGAAGGAATCTTCACGTGAAGGACTTTATTTATTTGTTTAAAGTTGACAAATACTAACCAGTACAATATTATCAAGGAACAACTAATATTTCCTCATTAAATAATCCATTCTCAAAACTTCAGACTTACCTTTTAAATTAACTTTTAAAAAAAATTGTACAATGTATTTTGTTCATATTCTATCAACAGAAGCTTTTGTCCTTTGCCTCCTTTCTCTCACCATGCTAGCAAATCTGATCTTTCACTGGCATTGAAGCTTCATTTGGATATTTCTAATTTTCTCTTTAAGAACCTCTATTATTTTCATGAAGTTGGTTTTATGTGTTTTTTTTTTTTGTGTGTGTGTGCTTCAGCTGCATTGAAATGTTCAGGTCTTGCTGTCATTTGATAGCTGGGCTCTTGTGGTGCCATATTGCCTCTTCTGTTGTTGGCTGTGTTTTCACACTGACACTTAGGCATCTAGTCTGGGAATGATTAAAGGTTTGGGTGTTGATTCCTGAGTTTGTCTTAGTTGAATGTGTATTTGATTTCTTGGTTTCTGCTTCTTCTCTGGCTTTCTGGTCTAAGTGGCCAGGTGTTCTGGTGAGTCTTCTGGTCCATTAGGGCATCTCTGCTGGGTTTTTTCATCCTGCAAGACCTCTGGGATTTTAGGTGCCAATGCTGCCCCTGCAGTTCCAAGTACCTGTGTGACCTCTGAGGTTCTGAGTACATGCTTCAGTCTCTGGGGTTCCTAGTATGGTGTATCCTCCAGTATAGCAGAAGTTTTCTACTGAGATTGTAGGCTGGGATACAGGGGAGTCGATACAGTTTGAGGTTGCTGACCAGCTTTAGGGGGTGTTAATTGGCTGTGGGCAGTGTCATATTTTGGATCTCTAGAATTAGCCTGACTGTGGGCAGTGTCATGCCTTGGATCCCTAGAATTAACAGAAGTTTCCAGTCAAAGTTGTGAACCAGAATATGGATCCTAGTGGAGAAGGTGCAGTCTGGGGTTCTTGGACAGGCTTTAAGGTGTACTAGTGGGAGGTGTCTGAACTGGGGTTGCTAGGACTAGCCTGGCCTCTGGTAAGGCATCCAGAATTATGGACAAGCAGTTTTGACTTGCATTTCCATGATGGCTACGAATGTTAAACAATTTTAAGTGTCTCCCCCCCCCCCTTTCTTTTTCTTTTTCTTTTTCCTGCTGCCTGGGAGACCATCCTCCAGCAGTGCAGGGCATAACAAACTAAGATTTTTTTTTTACATGAAGGGGTATGAAAAAAGGCATTCATATACTCTCATAGTGGTTTACAATTCTGTATTCTTTATCCTATGTTCTATATTCTCTTTTCTAATCTTTATTCAGAAATGTCTCTTCTGTATCTCTTGATGGCTTCCTTCTAATTCTCTTAATATTTTCCTCCTAATTCTCTTATTATTGGTGTTTTCCTTCTCCTGTATTTTCTCTCCATATTTGCCTCTATAGCTTATATACCCCCATCAGTTTTTTCCATATTTGCCTCTATGGCTTATATACCCCCATCAGTTTTTTAAAGGTAATATAGGAATTACAATGTGGCTACATATCATTTTCAAATGACTGATTATAATAAATACAGGCAAGAAAAATATTTTTCATTTCCCTTATATGATTCAAACAAATAACCCACATATATTTACATCTAAGAAAAGTGTTATAAATTAATAGAGTATGAGCAAGCAGGGCATTTTTCTCAGCCATTTTCTTTTCCTGGCAGGCTGCATATTGGGGTTAAAAAGAAAGAATCAATCATTTTATTACTTATCTTGAAAGGTAATCTTATAAGGAATCTTAAAGGAATCACAAACCTAAACTTTTATATATTAAAAACAAGTCAGCTCTACTTTAAATCTTTAGGGGGCATGCCCACCCATCAATACCCACTCAGTTTTATCTCAGAAGATTGAGGGCAAATGGGTAAAAAGAGTTCACCATCATCTTTGATCACCAGCCAACCCTAGTAAGGAAAATATGTCAGCGATTAACAATTGAGCTGCCTCTTATTTTTGACGCTATCCTCACGAATCTTAGATATGTGTCCTTGAGAAGTTTAGTTTGTATTCTGTCGTTTTTCATCTCAAAGCTATTATCAAAACATCTAATCTAACCTGAGGTTATTTTAAGGTTTGTTTCAGCTATGATATACACTGAAACCTGTGACTGCATCTTTGAACATTAAGATTAAAAGAATTAGAACCAGAGTGGAATCTGGAACTCAATTGTTTCCTTAATTATTAACCGGAACTGTGATCTTTGCATCTCCTTAAGTAAACTCATAGGCCATAGCTGTTTGGAATTTTCTTGTATATTTTTTTAATCATCAAAACTATCATTATTATTAACTAAACAGTACAGTTTAGGAAGAAATCATCTTCATAATAATTCACAGGTAAAAATATCCAATACAACAGGATTTTTCCATAAGATAAACACACTGCATTACAGATAGTGGAGCTCTCCCCATCTATATTCATACCATGCTAGATACCAGAGAAAATGGCAGAAGCAAACTGGGAAGACATAGAAGAAGCCAAAGACAGTCTGGAGTCTGTGGTCTCAGGGCCTTGACTGTCTGAGATTCACTCATCAGGGATTCACCTCCCGATAGGCTAACACCCTCAAGTCAATAGCCACCTGCTGTATCTCTGACATGGTTCATTCATTTGTGCTTTGTCTTTTGAGACCTCTATTTAATTCTATAAACTATCTTAAATTTTGTTGTTTTTTATGTTCAGGGTTATTGGTTTGTTTATTTGTTTGTTGTTTGAATACTCTATATACTACCTTCTATAAGATGTATGATTGAAAAGATTTTTCCTTGTTCTATAGGTTGATAAATTGCTCAAATAATGGTGTCTTCTGCCATATAGAATATTTTCATTAGTCTTGATGCCTGGGCTATTAGGGTCCTATTCAGAAAGCGTTTTCCTGTGCTAAAAAGTTATAATGTATCCTCTACTTTTTTCTATCAAATTCACGTTATCTGGTCTTATTGAGATCTTTGGTTTACTTGAAATTGAGTTTTGTGCAGGGTGAGAGATATAGGTCAATTTGCATTCACCTAAATACAGCTATCTAGTTTGACCAGTATCATATGTTGAAGATGTCTATTCTCTATTGTGTGTATATGTCTTCTTTGTTAAAGGTTATCTGTCTGTACATAAGTGGAATTAATTCTGTCCAGGTCTTCAATTTTATTCTATTGATTAATGTAACTGGTTTTATGTCAATGCCATGATATATTTATTGTTATAGCTTTGTAGTACAACTTGAATCCGGTATGTTGATACCTCCAGCAGTTCATTTATTATTTAAGATATCATATACACACACATGCACATACACACACACACAAACACACATACACACATTATTCAGTCTTTATAATATTACTTACATGTACATTTTCAGGGCTGACTATTTGGTATTGGGTACTAATCCGTCTGCTCTTCCCTGAGGGAAAAAATATTTCTCCTGCTCTCAGATTGGTCTTAGTTATATTTTAATTATACAAGTCTTTTTTTTTTCCTTGTTAGAATAAATACCATTTTTTAAAGTCTCTTGTAAAAGGCAGTTTTCCAGATTTCCTTCTCAGTATGTGTCATCTGCTTACAGGAAGACTTCTACTTTTCTGTGTTAATTTTGTATCCTGCTACTGTGCTGAAAGTGTTTATCAGTTGTTAAAGCTTTTCTGCTGTAATCTTTAGTTTCTTATATATAAAAAACTACATTGTCACAAGTAAAGTTACTTCGGCTTCTTCCTTCCCTATTTGAATCTCTTTGAAATTGTTCTGATGTGGGATATCTCTCTGTATGCTGTGAATATCATTAATAAAGGAACTGTCTTGGCCTATGGCAGCCATCTTAGAAGTAGGCAGGGAAATTGGAGGATAGATAGGGGAAGGAGGGCGGAGTCAAAAGAGACACCATCCAGCTGCCTATATAAAAGTAACACAGATAAGCCACGGGCTACATCTCAAGACAGATTAATAAAAATAGGTTAAATTAAGATAAAAGAGTTAGCTGGAAATATGTCTGGTATATAGGCCAAACAAAACATAATTAATATAAACATCTAAGTGTCTTTTTTAAACTCCACCCTCTTCTCCTATCTTTGCTCTAAATTTCCCACCTACTTCTAAGATGCCTGCCATAGGCCAAGACAGTTCCTTTATTAATGATATTCACAACATACAAAAAGCCATCCAACATCATTATTCAATTGTCTTAAGGCTCTAGCTACGACTTCAAGAACTATAATGCACATGTCTGGAGAGAATGAACAACCTTGTCTCTGATTTTAGTGGAAATGCTTAGAGTTTCTTTCTGTTTAGAAGGATGTTGGCTGTGGGCTTGCTGCAAGCGGCCTATCATTTTAAAGTATGTCCCTGTAACACTAGTCACTCCAGGACTTTTATCATAAAGGGATGTTGGATTTTTGTCAAAAGTCTTTCCTACATTTAGGAATATGTAGAATTTTTTCTTCAAGTATGCTTATGTGGTAGATTATATTTATGACTTTATATACATTGACCCATTTCTTCATCTCTGGTTTAAAGTAAAATAAATTTAATTGTGGCTAAAAATCTTATTGAGGTATTTTTGAATTCAGTTTGCAAGTATCTCATTGAGATTTTTAAAATTTTTATAGATGAGGGATATTGTTCTATAATTTTTTTTTTTCTTTTTTGAGACTCAGTGTGGTTTGGACAATGGGGTGACAGCAGCTTTGTAAGAAGAAGTAAAGTGTCCCTTAGCTTCTATTTGGTAAAAAAATTTTGAGAAATTAATTGTATTAGTTCTTCTTTGAAGGTCTGTCTGTACTTGGACTATCTTTCAGTTAGGGGAGTTTTAATTACTGATTCTATTTTATGGGGTGTTAATGGGTCATATCTATGAAAAGTTCTTTATTTAAAGTTTTCCAGTTTGGTGAGACATAAATTTTTAAATTTTCTCCTTATATTTCTCTGAATTTCCTTGGTGTCTATTGTAATATATTCCTTTACATTTCTAATTTTTTATTAATTTTGACTCTTAATTTGTCAAAACAATTATCTGTTTTGTAGATCCTTTTAAACACTCAGCGTTTGTTTTACTGACTTTTTATATTTTGTTTGTATCTTTTTAATTAATTTAAGCTCTGAGATTGAACATTTCTTATCATCTATACATTTGGGTATTTTTCCCCTCTTGCTTTCTAAAACTTTTAAATGTATCATTGTTATTAATATGAGATCTCTGTTTTTAAAATATAAACACATAGTTTTATGAACTTTCATCTTATAATGGCCTTCATTATGTCTCATAGATTTTTGTATGTTGTGTTTATATTGTCCTTTGAGTTTTTAATTTTACCCTTGACTTCAGTTTTGACCCAATTTTTATGCAGCAGAGAGTTGTTCAGTTCTCCTGAGTTTGTGCAGTCTCCATCATTTCTGTTGGTGTTGATAGCCAACTTTAATCTATGGTGGTCTGTAGCAGTGGGGTTTCTTGGTCCCGTGTGGCCAGAGGCCCAGACCCACAGACCTGTGAGCCAGACCCATTAGCCGCCCGCCGCTGCTGCTTAGGCCCCCAGAAATGACTCAGACACTTATATTAACTTTATGCTGTTTGGCTTATGGCTCAGGCACATTGCTAGCTAGCTCTTACATCTTAACTCAACCCATTTCTACTAATCTGTCGGCCACGTGGCCCGTGGCTCACCTGTGTTCCTTACATGTTGCTCCTTGGGCGGCTTGCTGGATCTGCTTGACTCTGCCCTGCTTCTCCTACCTATGTTCTGATTTCTCCTCCTACTTCTTCTATGGTGTCTGTTCATGGCCCAAAACAGATTCTTTATTTAAAGATTGATATTCACAGCATACAGAAAGGCATTTCCACATTATGTCCCCCTTTACGTCTAATTAAAAAGGAAGGTTTTAATTTTAACATAGCAAAATTATATATAACAAAATAGCTATCAAGCAAGAATTACAGTTACAATATCTAGTCTATTTGTATTTAGCAAAGTTAAGGAAAATACTCTATCATTTACCTTATCTTTATGAATCTAAAGTTTCATATACAATATACCTTTCAAATGACTAAGAAAAACTGTACCTATAACTATCTAATCTTCAACTACATCAAAGACCACAGAAGGATATATTTACCCAAGTAAACCAGAAGTGCAAGCAACTTCTAAAATCTAGAAAGGACAGAGATGACACCTATCTGCCTGGACAGTCACCCAAAGTTCCTTTATAAAGTTGGGGCATCCATCTTCAGCCTACAGGCTCAGAGTCTCTTTTCATTCCAGGGAAGCAGGAAATCTGCTCTGCCCAATCTGGCACAGTTCATCAGTTGTTTCTCCTCGAGTCCTGAAGAATGTCTGACAGTTTTCTCTGTAAAGCAGGAACCTGAATGACCATCTCGGCTTGTTCTGTCAAAGTTCAGAGGTCACCTTCCTATAGAACCTATATGTCTAGTTTAAACAGCATACTGTCAAGCAGTCAATATAAGATCAGGTTTTTGTCTAGTGGCTAACCATTGCCACAAATAGACTCCATATGGAGTTTCTTCGATGCCCATTTTTCTCTTGAAGTAAATTAGTGCTGCCAGGAGCAGACCTGTCTCACTGTTCAGAAAAATATAAGCTCTTAAAACATTTTAAATGCCATATTCTGTAAGTCTTAGAAGTGTTTGAAGATTACCTATCTAATTGAATTATATCTTTGTATACCTGAAAATCTAACATGTATTTCTTAATTATACATTACAATTTTAAATCAGTTAATAAACATCATATCTTAAACGAAAGTAGAAAAATACAAACAGCATAAGAGAATTGACCTTAAATTATCAAAAAACCAAAATCTATACCAATGTAAAACATTTTGAAATTAACAGCTGATTTCCTGATCTAATTAAATTCAATAATCTTTTTTAAAAAATCATTCATATACCATATCCCCTTTTTCTTCTTAGAAAGAGATTAACTATGACCATTAACCATTTATAATGAAAGCAAACATTTAGAAACAATATTTTGGGAATTTGGGCATAGTTATCTATTACTACTTCCTGCTGATTAAGGGGCGTTGAAAATCTCATGGTTGTTGAGACTGTATCAGTCTGCAGCCCTGAAGCTGATGTGGCCATCTCTTCCCATCAAAGATTTTTTCAGGGGGTCTTGGTTGATGGAACCATATTTGCCTGGAAGCAATCCACAGGGTCTCATCTTCTGTGGAAACAAAAGCAGAACTCTTCCAAAGCAATAAATCCTTAGACACAAATTTCAAAATCAAAATACCTTCAAAATATATAAGCTTTTGCATTTGCAATCCATTGTCTTTCTGCAGTTAGCTCATTAACAGTTAAAAAATTAAAAGAAAACACAATAACAACCAAAATCCAGATTTTGTGTCTATTTTCCATCTTTACGTGGCTTATTATATTTTTATTACTCTATTTCTCTTTTTAAAGACTTTATCTTCTCTCTTTTCTCTCTGTAGACTATGTACCTTTTACACACATTGTAATCTGTTTACAGGGTTTTTTTCCATCTGAATCTGTTTTATTGTGAATAAAGGAAGACAAAGATTTATAAATCTGGATGATACTAGAAGATCCTTATATAAAAGTAATATCCTTGTTGACAAAAGAAGCCTACTTATATTCGGCCTCTAGGAACAAGCTGTCACTCTGTGACTCTATCAGAAACTTTGGCTGTGTTCCAAATGTACTTCTTGATGAGTTACTATAAGCTTTTGAAAGAAACAAATATATAGCCGGATATATTTATTCTTCTGAAGATACAATAGTCACAGGGTATTTTATTGTAGTATATATACAGAAAAAATACTTTGAACATGTGTGAATTTTTAATACATATTTAAAATATACCAGTCATCTATTGGACCTAAAATTCAGAATATGGATTGAACAGATATGTTCCCTAGGAAATATTAGATATGGTCCTTAATGTGTGACAAAGGTATATTACTATACTGAATATATATCTCTCTTCCTCTCTCTCTCTCTCTCTCTCTCTCTCTCTCTCTCTCTATATATATATATATATATATATATATACATATACATATACATATATACATATACATATATATGCTGATTATCAGATAATTAAAGCTGTATAACATGATAAAATATTATTCCTGGGTTGGTTAGGTAAAATACTACTGATCACCAATATCCATGCACTCTGTCTTGGGGAATAAAAATAAGACACATATAGTCCCTATGTAGGTGGAGTTTTACTTACAAGGCACCAGTCCAAGATTAATATTTATTAAAATATAAAGCGACACTCACAATACAAGTAACAGTTTATAGTGGAGCCTGAACAGGGACTGGAGTCTGGAACGATGGACGATAGGCCAAACAGCATAAAGTTAATATAAGTGTCTGAGTCATTTCTGGGGGCCTGAGCAACAGAGGCGGGTGGCTATGGGTCTGGTGCAGCAGGTCTGTGGGTCTGGGCCTCTGGCCACCCGGGACCAAGAAACCCCATTGCAACAGTGGTCAGATAGGATACAGAAGGTAAATTCTGTTTTCCTATATTGGTTTGGAGTTCTCTTATGTATTACTATGTATCAGTCTTGCACAGAGTTCCACGGACTGATGAGAAGAAGGTGTATTGTTTTGTGTTTGGTTGGAAAGTTTTGTAGCTGCCAGACTTACCTTTGTGCATGGTGTTGAGCAGTCTGGTATTCGATACACTCTGGAGTATACAGAGTATGAGCACAAAGCACAACTTCTACATTTGCAAAGCATAATAAATGTAATTTGTTGTCCTCCCCGGTGCCACAGATTTCCCATGTTTGAGGAGAGTAAGAGGGCAGTTGCTCTTGCTATATACTTCTCACATTCCAGTTTTGTCACCTCTGCATTTGTGCACTACTCTGGTTGTGCCTTTCAAGGGGGTTTCTCTGACCCCTGATGCTTGCTTTTCCCTCAGAAGTGTTGGGGAGTCACTACCCTCAAGAGCAGCTTTCATCAATGGTAAGAGAAAAAAAAATGGAGGATAAATATCTCCTCTCCATTCTGGATTGAACAATTTGGGGATGAATGCCTTCTGTGTCATTAGCAGACGTTTCTATCTCATGTTCTGTTAGTGTATTGGACTTTAGAAGCCCGTGTCTTTGAGAGTTCCCAGAAGCTTTTATGTGTCTTGTCTTCAAAAGTTGGCAAACTGGTTTCTTATGGTTTCTCCATCTAGTTGTCTACTTTTTGCCCCTTCCCTTCTCTATTTCTACTTAAGTGAACTGGGCGATAAATTGGGAAAATCCTGTGTCTAGAGGAAGAGAAAGTAGATGTGGTACGCTCTACCAGCATGTGACAAAAATATGGATGAGTATGTTTTGATTCTGCTTTTTATTAGACAAAGATGCAAAACTGAGTTTTAGCTCTTGAAACATACAAAAGTGGGTAACAGACTGGATTTAGTCCATGGGCCATTTTTTATGTTTTGTAAGTTTTGTTTGGATCTTATTATCCTGCTGAAGTCCTTTCTAATAGGTGTTATTTAAATCAAATCTAACCAATTTGGGAGTGCATGGGTCATGTTATAATGCATCGTCAACAAATAAATTCTCCAAGGATAGTCATAATGTCATTCACATTTTCCTCATGTGGTAGTTTGCACAAATTAATTTATAATAACATGAAAAGCAGGAAAAATATTACTTTTACTTTGTTGTGCCAAACGCTGTATTGTGGAATTCACTCAATCATTTCCTCATCTGAGAAAGAAATGACAAAACCTATACTAATAAGTTACCATGACAACTAAATGATACCATGTTTTTAGCAGATTTCCATTGTTAATTATAATTACAAAATGTCAGGTAGCATTATGATCATGGCTTTAAAACAATTTTTAAACTGATAATTTTGCATGTGCATATAATGTGTTTTGATTAAAGCCATCTTCCATTCCCTCCTCTCTCATTCCTTCCTTATTTCCCCAAACCTCTTTGCTCTCTGAACTCCATCTGTATACCTCCTCCTCCACTGAGTTCATTAATTACTGACTGTATGGGCAAACATATTCAAAAACTATCAGTTGCCTGGGGATGGAAATTCATGTGTTCTGCCCTTTTCATGATAGAATTTTGGCTAGCTTGATATTATGAATGCAGTCACAGATAATATAAGTTCATGTATGTGATGACCATGTAATAGTCAATAAAAATATTTTGCCACAGATGCCCACTGTATCAGAATTTTATAATCTTCCTATCTTCTGAGATTGTCTCTAATCCTGGGGTAAGGAGTGTGATATAAATGTTTCATTTAGAGTTGAGCACTCCACAATCTCTTATTCTGTGCATGTAGCAGTTGTTGGTCTCTCTGTTAGTTGCCAACTACTGCAAAATAAAAGCTCCTTTGATGAGGATTAAACAATGCATTAATCTATGAGGATAAAGATAAGAACTAGGGGGGGCAGTTTCATATTATGTCCACTTGGCAGAATAACAGTCATATATTCTCCCCTAGGCCTAAGATTCAGCCAATCATAAGTTTTTGTCCCAGTTAAAAGTACCAAGCATGAGTTCTGTCCTGTATAGTGGGCTTTGAGCTCAATCAGAGAGTGGTTAGTTATTAATATAATATTTGTACTATTATGACATCAGTGGGCATACATTTGTAGGCTACCTATTATTAGAGTTTGCAGGGTTCACAGCTGGGTGAGATGACTGAACATTCTTCTTGGAAGTGTGCATGGAGTTTGTGACACTATGAAAGGTAGCCACTACAGATGAAACTTCTAGATCTGTACTTCTCCATGTGCTATGGACTCAAGTATGTGTTGTCTTGAGCAATAAGATCTTACCATGAAGTTCTTGAAGGTAACCAAGAGGAATAATAACAGACTGTAATATTTAAGAAGGATCTCTGGGACCCCATTGACTAACAATACCAAAGGAGGTAACCAATTCCTAGCTCTGGGTATTTTATTGGATTGCCTGTTGTGTTTGAGAGACGAAGCCTTGTCCCTTTGCAAAAGGCTAACACACACACACACACACACACACACACACACACACACACACACACACACACACACACACAAATATATGAAGTTTTTCCAGTACTAGGTTTTCATATGGTGTTTTCAAAGGCCTTCAGTGTTTGGATCTCTATCCACATGCCTTTCTCTACCCTACTGTCCCATCCTCTATTTCCTGCTTTCAAACATCCCTGTTTCATTTTTCTTTTCCCTTCTCCATACCATCAGCATGCCATCTTTTTTCTTTTGAAAATCCTCTTATTGTCCCTTATGAGTTTTCTGACTTCAATGATGTCAAGGTTTTCTATAGGAACAGAATAGATGATAGAATTATGTATATAATTAGAGTGGCTTACAGGTTGTGATCTGAATAGTTCAATAATACTTGTTTCTCAGTGAAAAGGCCAAGAATCTAGTATTTGTTCAGTGTAGAAAGCTTCTGGTAGCAATGGCTTTATCAGAGGCCATTTGAGTATGCAGAAGGTGACAACTTGTACTCAGTAGGTCAACCCACCAGACAAATGACTCTCTGATGGAGAGCCCTATTTGAAAAGACTATGCGGTCACTGACTGTAAATGATCGGTTTCTCCTGTCTGTAATTTCACATGTGCAAGTACAGCTGGTACCTTCACATACCATGCGTTTTCAGGAAATGTGTATACACAATATTATGATTACATATCAATATTATGGTCACAAATATTTGTGGATAGTCAGGAGGATGGCTTCTCCTTACAACTGGGTATTCTGGTAAATAAAACAAGCTCTCATAGTTCAATAATTGTTTCACATTATGGTGAAAAACTTAGAAGTCTGTTCTCTATAATAATTATCTTACTGGAAGAGCAATCTATCCAGAACAAAGTCTCTGTGGATAGATTAAAAGCAGGACTTTCACAGATGAAAGTACAAAAGTATATGTAGTATTAGGTTTCTGGCCTGGACTTTCAGGCCTAGCCTCAAGATTTAGGCTCTTAGACCCACAGACCCGCAGAGACACACAGATGCCTACAACAGTTTTAGGCTGATTGGCCTAAGCCCCAGGCATATAACTTGCTAGCTAACTCTTTATCCTTAATCTAACCCATGACTCTTATACTGTTCAGCCATATGGCTCGGGACCTTTTCTCAGAGCAGCATAGTTATCCTCTGTTTCTTCTGGCTTCTCTCTGGCCTTCTGCTCTGTTCTGCCTGTTCCTAGAGTCTTCTTAGTCTGGTAGCCACACCCACAATTCCTGTCTGCCTTTGGCCAATCAGCGCTTTTTATTAAACTCATAGGCGGGGACAATTATTTACAATGGAACAATCTAATCCCCCTACAAGTATAAAATGTCTGGCTTTGTTGAATCAAGCTACTTTAGAGAGTGAATTGCCCTGAGTTCCTTCTGTCAGCAGCTAATAATGGGATTCATCGAACTCACCTGTTTTGATTCTTTAACAATTAATATTTTGTATGAACATTTGAACCTTAGTTTGTGATATAAAACTCAAGCCTCAATCAACTAATTGTTTATTATTTAGGTCCCAAATAACAACTAATCAATTAACCAAGGCCAAAGAGAAATAGTTTTATGTCCAGCTAACTGTGGATGCTACTAGCTGAGGAACATACCAAGCCTGTGTCCCTGCCTGGGCAATGTCTTTTGTTTTTTTGGTTTTTTTGTTCCTTATCATCTCTCAAGGAATATGCTATTGTCCCTGAGAGGGTTTGCAATTTTTCTTAGTATTGCAAAGAGTCTCTGTCTAGTAGTGTGCACTTAGCCATGTAGAGAGAGGAGTTTGAAAATTAGAGCTGAAAAGTAGCTGTAGAATTAGAAAAGAAAAAAGAAAATGGCCCTCAGAATGTATATGAGTCATTATTACTCAGGTAGATGAAACCTTATTTGTAAAGACCCTCATATAAAAAAGTTTGAATCTCTAGAAATACCCCTCAGATAAAAAAGTTCTAAGTATTGTTTTGCTTTGCTGTGGATCTTTTCTCTGAACCCTGTGTATACCTTGTAAATGGACTCCATGGCATACTTTAGTTCAGACCATGAGACTGGATGTTTCAGTTGTTACAATATGGTGTTGAAAGTCATAGAGAATTCTTAAATTTTTTTCTAGTCTTCAGTCTACATTGGATTCCAAAAAGTAGGTTCCAATACCAGCAAAGGAACATTATAGCAACAGGACAGATGAACTTGCCACCAAGAATGGGAACAAGCAGGCAAAAAAGAAAAGCTTTCTACTTCTATGTACATCTATGTTCTTTTACATAGGCTGCCACCAGAAAGGTGGAGTTCAGATTTAGAATAGGTCTTCTGACCTCAAATGGTCCAAATTTGGGGAGGGTTTTCCTACCTCAAATGATCCCATCACATGTGTGTGTGTGTGTGTGTGTGTGTGTGTGTGTGTGTGTGTGTGTGTGTGTGTGTGTGTGTATTCAAATCCAGCACACATACATGAAGAACATGAAATGTTTGTCTTTCTGAGTCTGGGTTATCTCATTCAGGATGATTTCCAGATCCATTTATGTCCCTTAAAAATTCTTTTTTTCTTAAAGCAGAATAATTGTCCATTGTGTATATGTACAGTTGTATCATCCATTCCTCATTTCAGTTGATAGACATCTTGGCTCTTTAACTTCTGGATAATGTGAATAAAGCATCAATGAATACAGATGAGCAAGTATGTCTACAGTAGGATAATCCTTTGAGAATATTTCTGAGTGGTATGGGTAAGTCGTTTGGTAGATCTATTCCTAGTTGTTTTTGTTGTTGTTGTTTTTGTTTTCTGGGGTTTTTTATTTTGTTTTTTGGGGGAGTTCCCCCAAAACCTCCATGGTAATTTAAACATACTTGTAATTCCTAGTGAAATACAGGCAAAAATATAAGGAAATAAAAAAGCCCACAACCAGAGGGTTTTAGTGCAAATTTCTACCAGTCTGTCAAAAGATGAATGCCAGTGCTCCTCAGTTAATCCACAAAATAGAAACAGAAGGAACATCGCCCAATTCTTTTATGAGGCTAGAGTTAACCCTGATGTCTCAACCACATAAAGACCCAACAAAAAATTTAAAGATATATATGTAAAAATTTCAATAAATTAGTAGTAAACCACATCCAAGGAAACATCAAAAAGGTCATCTACCATGATCAAGCAGACTTCATGCCAGAGATGCATGGATGATTCAACATATGTAAATTGATCAATATCACCCAGCACATACATATAATGAAAGATAAAAATCACGTGATCATCTCATTAGGTGTAGAAAAAGCATTTGACAAACTTCAAAACCAGAGACACAATGAATTTATCTCAAAATAATAGAGTCAATTTACAATAAGCCCTCAGCCAACATTCACTTACATGGGAACAAACTCAAAGTAAAGTATTTCTACTAAAATCAGGAGCAAGACTTTATTCATACCTATTTAATATAGTACTAGAAGTCTTATCTAGAGAAATAAGACAACTGAAGTATATCAAAGGGATACTAATAGGGGAAGAAGATGTCAATATATTGTTACTTGTAGGTGATATGATCATATACATAAATAACCCTAAAAATTCTACCAGAAAACACCTATAGCTGATGGTCACTTTCAGCACAGTAGAAGGATATAAAATTACCATAAAAATAAGTAGCCTTCCCATATAATGTACAAATGGTAACAAGACTGATAAAATAATAATGTGTTTTAGGTACAAGGTAGGATAATCTCTGACACTTGTGTTTCTATAGAAGGTATATATTTGGAGATGAAAGAATAAATGTGACCTATCCTTTCATCTCTAGTATGCTGCTGAGTGACCTTAGATGCAACTTGGTAGGATGATGATAATGTTCTTGATTTGTCTACAACGTGGTAATAAAATGACTCTCCTATAATCATGTAAGATTTAACTATAATACTTAGTATGTGAGCTAGAAATGTGTGTGTATAATCAAAAATTATGAAGAAGACCTCTTGCGAATAATCCAGTACACATAGTCTACATGAACTAGTAAGTGCATCCAGGAGAGTGAATAAGAAATTTATGACTTAGAATAGGTGATGTTACATAACAAAACTAAAGGAATTTTAAGATATAATTATAGCCCCAAGATAGTTTAACTTGAATTAGTCAAGAGGAAGATTACCTTGAATGATTTTAACCTAATTATATGAGACATTTAAATGGACTGGACTCTTCCCAAGGGAAATAACTCAGAACACTATGCCAGGATGGGTGACAGCTCATGAAAAGTGGAAATGTGCAGTTCACTGTACAACCTACAGACAACTCAACAAGTTGTAGACCATCTTTTTCAGGTAGCTAAATTGATATGAGACTCTTCCAAGCAACTGAGCTCATCTCTGCATCCTCTAGGCAGCTCAGCTGGTCTGAACTTGTCTCTGAGCATAAAGCTGGAGATGTCTAGTGAATTTGTTCAGTTTCATGAACTTCCCTGAAGCTACAAATTGTCAAAAAAAAAAAAAGAAAGAAAAGAAAAAAAAGCTTTTCTGCAAGATGGAATGGTTCACCTCCTCCTATGATATCAGATATCCTTTGTTTTAAGGAGTTTTATGGTTAGGTTTCTTCGGCTGTGACCCAAGGGCAATTTGAGAGAAAAATGCTTCTATCAACTAAAGATGTAGTCCATCATGAGGGAAAGTCAGGGTAGGAATTCAAGTAGGAACCTTGAAGAAGGAATAGACCATGGAAAAACACTGCTTACTGGCTTGCTTTTCATGCCATGATGAATCTGCTTTATTGCACACTAAAACAACCTGTCCAGGTATTGCACTGCCCATCATGAACTAGGCCTTTTTATTTCAACCATTAATTAAGAAAATATACTCACAGACTTGCCAACAGGCCAACCTAATAAAGGTATTTTCTCAATTGATGTTCCTTCTTCTCATATGAACTAAGCTAGTGTCAAGGTGACAGAAAATTAACCAGTACAAGGAGCATCCTTGCAGAACGGAATGTGTGGTGGCTTGAATGTGAATGCCAGTTACTCCTATAGGCTCATATGGGTGGTCCCCCAGTTGGTAGAACTGTTTGGGAAAGATTACTTGTAGTCTCTTTGGAGGAAATATGTCCCTAGGAAAAAGCTTTGATGTTTCAAATGATTCACAAAATTCCCAGTGTGCTTTTCTGCCTCCTTCTTATGGATGAAGACATCAGTTCTAAACTGCTGCTCTTACCACCTGTCACTATGGACTCTCTCCATGGACTGTAACACTTTGGACTGTAAGTTCATTTAAATACATTGGTTTTATAAGTTGCCATGGTCATTATGTTTTATCACAACTATAGAAAAATTAAATATAATTAATGTTATTTAAGATAATTAAGAGAAAATATTTTACCTTTTTTTTTTAAAACTTCCTGTGCCTTGTATTTACTTTGAGAGCAAATATATTAAGACTGGAATGAATCTGAGAAGATTAGCATGTCCTCTATGTAATGATGACACACACACATTCATGAAGCATTCCGTATTTGTTTTCTCAGATTTTTAGAGATTTCAGACTCATTTTTAACAGACTGTGAAATAATATCATGTATTATAAATGCTAGCTAGATGAAGTTAGCACTCAATAAATGTAAATAGTCACACAAACCAAATAAACTTGCATAATAAGGAGCTTTCTTCCAAAATAAAATGCTTTATCTTGGAGGGAATTTGTACATAAGAGCATGTGGAAGAAATTCATTAGATTTGGCTGGTTGTAGGTCATCCATATCTTGAGTAGTGTTGAGGACATATGATGGGAGCTTTATAGTAATCTTAAGCTCCACATTTACAGTCCATTGATATTATACAATAGCTTTAAAACTAGTCAATAAAGAAACATAGTCTTTATAAAAATGATTATGAAACAGCTCTCTCTCTATATAATATATATATATATATTAGTTAGCATATATATATATATATGCTAACTAATGGGACTGGATCTTTTTATCACATATAATTGGAATTAAGAATGGATCAATATAACTGGCAAGATGGCCAAGTGGGAAAAGCACTTGCCTCTAAGCCTGACAACCTAAATTCAATCTGTAAAACCTACATGTTAGAAGGAGATAATGGAGTCTTCAAGATTTCCTCTTACCTAGAAATATGTGCCTCAGAGCACATGGATACTCAACCATACCCCTCTGTAAATCTCTTAGAAGAAAACAGGCAATTTAGTAATGTTGAATTAAGCAATGATTGCTTAGATATGACCAACCCTAGAGGAACAAAAAGTAGCAAAAGAAATTAAATGTCACTAATAAAAACCACAGCATTTTTCTTCTTTTATTTTTGAGACTAGGTCTATGTAGCCTTGACTTGCTTAAAACTTATTATGTAGACTAACTAGGCTAGCCTTGAATTCACAGAAATCTACTTGACTCTGCTTCCCAAGGCAAAACTTTTGTCCTTAAAAAGTACAACAATAAGAAAATAAATAGGAAGTAGACAAGCCACAGAATGGGAAAGTCACTTGAAAAAATTACACATCTCAAGAGGGACTCAACCTGAAATGTTTGAAAAATAACTGCAACTTGGCTATAAAATGGCAGTCAACCAATTAAAAAAGGAAAAGGTTCAGAACAGATATTTCTGAATTAAAAAAAAAAACAGAAAAAAAGACAAGCTATACAGGTATTGGATATGCACACTGAAGATGCTAATACTGATAGACACCAGGGTAATGCAAAAAATGGTAGTAGTATTCTTTGTCACACTGGTTCCCAAAACTTCCATCTGTCCCAGATGACAAGCCTTTCCCATTTCCTCTCATACTGTTTCTATTACTGCACAGTCCCCTTAGGACTTCTTATGTCCAATCTGTTTACTCCTCAATTTCTCTTTAGCTGACAGCTGTCGCCATTATCAAGTAGTTATGTCTGTACTTTACTGAATGTCATTTTCGCTATTGTCCCTTGTCAATCTCTCAGTTTTTCTTGGACTGATCCAAATCATTTTCTATTGCTAACTTGGAGACGTGGCATGGGAAACACTGGGATGAAAGTGTTCTAGTTCTGTTCTGTAACAAATTCCATAACCCAAAGCAACTTTCATGGAAGGAAGATTTATTCTCACAACTCCAGTTTGCAGCCCACCATTGAGGAAAATGAAGGCAGGAGCCTGAAGCTGAAAGGAGGGAGGAACAATGCCTGCAGGTTGCTTGCCACTCATGCTTAGCTAACTTCCTTCAACAGCCCAGGATCACCTACTTGCCCAGGGACTGTAGGGCAATTAACAGTCAATAATGCCCCTTTGACACCTGCCCACAGACTCATCTGATTTAGGAATTCCTCAAGTGAGTTTTTCCCTTTCCGAGTGACTCTAGGTTGTGTCAAATTGACAATAAACTGTCCAGCACAAAAAGAATTAAGATAAAATACTCTGAATCATAACCTCTGCCTTCCTCCTCCCTCCCCCTCCCTCCTTCCCCTTCCCTCCCTCTTCCCATACCCCTCCCTCCCTTTCTCCCTCCCCCTCCCTCCCTCCCTCTCTTCCTCTCTGTACCCCTTAACCAAGGAATTCCTGCTCTTCCTAAAAGGGTGTGTGGACTAACCTCTCCATAAAGGGACAAGAATTTAATTCTGTACTCCAAGCTCATAGATAATATGCCTCTTGGCTGGTGCTCACTTAACATAATTCCTAATGATCTTCAGAGAATGTGTATTTCTGTATAATAAATTATATTTATTTCCACCAATTTATGTTATAGAAGCATATTTTCCTATTTCTAAACAATTTTGAATTATGTACATGTAATGAGGTGCATGAATCTTAAGCACACACCCAGATCAGTGTGATCCTCACTCAAGCCAAAAATCGTAGTTCAACAACTCTTGAAGTCTTTAGTCTTGGGACTCCTTCACCTGCTTATATGTTAAGAAATTCCTGTTTTTGTTTATGTGACTTCTATCTGTAAATATAACTCTTAGGAATTAAAGTGGTAATTTTGAAATATTTTGCCAGTCCAATAAAAGTAAAATTAACCTACCACAGATTTACATGTAACTAATATGTGACTATTTTAACTGAAAATTATTATTTTTCTAAACATTTGATAGAATAGTACTGTTTACATCATCTTATATCTTTCAGTGTCTAGCTTCAAAGAAATCATTTGCATT
The DNA here is from genome assembly GCA_033318265.1 of Phyllotis vaccarum. Lineage (NCBI taxonomy): Eukaryota > Metazoa > Chordata > Mammalia > Rodentia > Cricetidae > Phyllotis > Phyllotis vaccarum. The sequence goes on along the minus strand of JARWLC010000001.1, from coordinate 163,897,745 downwards.
CTGGTGATTTTTCTTTTAATCTGTTGTGTTGTCATTTTCATTGGAATGTTCTATTTCTGTCTCTCTCTCTCTCTCTCTCTCTCTCTCTCTCTCTCACACACACACACACACACACACACACACACACACAGAGAGAGAGAGAGAGAGAGAGAGAGAGAGAGAGAGAGAGAGAGAGAGAGAGAGAGAGAGAGAGAGAGAGCTTTCTACAAAGATGAACTGGAAACTAGAGACACTCCCAGGTCCTCATGCAGGCTCTTGGGAACACAGGATGGTCCAAGGGGTCTCGTCACACATTCTGAGAACCACTTCTTCATATCATTCCCATTGCTCTGGGTCACCTCTTAGGGAACTTCTGACCCTCTCTACGATATCCAATGATTAGAATAATATGTAGTCCCCTTATGTTGATGTATTTTCTTTTTGATGCAAGTGGTTTTCAGTTTAATATTAAGAATAAAGAAAATATATTAGTGAACATGCAGACTCACTTCTTTTGAAATGGACTTTCTTGGAACATAAGATAAGCAGGTGTTCAGCAAAAAAGACTTTTGAGTCTTGAAAATATTCTCAATTACTGAAGTTTATTTTCACTGCATTGTAACTGAGTCTAAAAATGTCCAGGTTGAAGCAGTTCAGGGACTGCACCCTACATCTTATTTCTAAGAAAGTCAGTCAAGGAGAGGAAAGCAGAAGGGGCATTACCTTTTTAACTGATCCAGGTATATTGTTTTCTTTTTATGCAGAAACAATGGTGTTGCCACCTAAAACTATTTTCTCTTCCCTTCTCTTAATAGTTTTCATTATTCTCGTGGAGAATTCTTTTCATAAAACATTAAAGACAAAGGCTCATAAATTATTCATGCCAGATGCATCTCAGATTTATATTAAAGGTGCAATTATTAAAGTGTGCCTGGGATTCTCTAAATTTTAAGTGGCACAGAAACATTCAATGAAATGTGGCCCTTTGCCAGACTCGTAGAAGTGATTACAAGGAAGTGTTTCTCCACTCAGAGTTTCTGGTGGAGTAGAGCCTTTTTTTTTTTTTTTTTTTTTAATCTTTCCTCAGAGGACATTCTTAATAAACTGGAATACCCACACTGTGTTAAACTTCTTCTCTAAGTAGGTTTCTCTTCCATTTTGGAGCAATGAAGAGTAACATTATGGAGAAGCAGCTTGTCAAGCTACATGAACATTTCTGGTTTGAAATGTTCTATCCTTAGACAACACCAACAATAAAATAAGCATGCCCTCTTCACTTTCTACAGCTCTCCTAATGTTGATAGTCACTTGGTAAGTTCCTGGTGGCTTTTATGGTAGTTGGCTATTTTTATTTTCTGCATTGCTGAGGATAATCATACATTCTAGGTGTGTGCTCTAGCACTGGACTACTCTGGACTCTAGACTACTTTGAAAGATTTAACAGGATTAAAGTAGTTGGGGTTTCTTTCTTTTTTTTAAATTGAGAATTGAGAAGATATACTACAAAATGATTAAAGTATTTGAAGGTATCTGAAGATATTTCCTGATCATGAAGTCACACAATTATAAATTGTAAACTTCACAGAAATACTTTAATGATTAAGAGTCATGTATTCTTTGAAAATTAAAGTCAACTTTGAGATGGTGGCATTTGGTGAGGTTGTTTCTTAACAGAACATTGTGCAGTGGGCTAGAAAACATGTAGGTTGCCTGTCTGTGAACAAAGAATGCTAAATTGAATGGGTTATGTGAGTAGACAAATTGAGATTAGAAATGGAATACTGTTTCCAGTAATTTGAATATTATTCCTTAGTTGATAGATATTCTTTATATCTGAATGGCATTGACATCTGATTGGACTCATCATTTGGCAAAAAGATTCTATATATGAAAGGAATCTGAAGGGCGAAACTCAAACCCCTGGATGTCAAGGAAGCAGAGAAGCTCCAAGGGAGGAGGGATAAGCTTCTCAGGTGAGAAGCTTTGATTTGTAGCAGGATCCACAGATGGGTGCTGATGAGGCCAAGCAGAACAAGAATGCCCCGAGGTTCGGCACTGGCCATGGATTGCTAAAGTAAATGTAGAGGACAGATGGAGAAGTGTGTTCTACTTTTATTAATTATGCACAATGTCTGTCTAACTCTTGACATCTATAAGGAGGAAACTGCATAGAGTGGAAAAGAAAACTCACCTCACAGGGGAGAGAGTCACTATACAGCAGAATTGAAGGCGTGGTGACTGGATAAAACAACTAAGGGAAAACAGAGTGTTAAACTGTGATAAACCATAGATTTCTTTCCTGTTTTGAATTACTTTCCAAGAATCTCATTGCTGAATCTTAGAGCTAGACATAGACAACTCTGGAAGTTTTCTGAAGGATTCTTTTTGTCTTTCATATTTGAAATCCCTCTCCTCCTTTAAGGTTCAGGGTTTGAAGATTGTGTATAAAATACCTGAAATTCTCTTTCCCAGGTTCTCACCTACACATTTTACTATCACTTAACTAAAGAAATGTCTTAATGGTCATTGGTGGCATGTCTATTTCATTCTATGCCATCTATAAATATGTCCCATGTTGATATTTGATCATTCCGGATGTTCCTGTGGCTTGGCAAGCTTCTTTCCTAGGATACTGTTCTTCATATCTCCAAAATGGAAGAGAAACCTACTTAGAAAAGAAGGATAACACCGTGTGGGTATTCCAATTTATCAAGAATGTCTCCTGAGGAAGGATAAAGATAAGAACTAGGAACTAGGCTCCATTTTACCAGACACTCTGAGTGAAGAATCATTTTGTCAGGATATAAACTCAATACATATCCACCGCCTTCTATATATCAACAGTGAACATGCCGAGAAAGAGAGCAGACCCCCCCAAGCCATTCATAATAACTTCAATGAGTATTCTAGAAATAAATAAATAAAGCTAACCAACAAGGTAAAAGACTTCTAAGACAGAAACTTTAAGATACCAAAGAAATAAAAGAAGGTACTAGAACATAGATCTACCATGCTAATGGTTCAGCTCAATGAATACTGAGAAATGGCCATCTTGCCAAAAGTCACTTCCAGGTTCAATACAATCTGCATTAACATTCTAATGATCTTAAAGAGAACAGCACAAACAATTCTAAAATGCATACAGAAACACACCCCCACCACTACATATTCAGAGAGAGAGAATGAATCAACAGAACCCAGAACCCTGGGTAAAAGACAATTTTAGAACTATCAGTGTACAACTGTAAATTACATTGCAGAGTCATAATAATATAAAGTGTGGTACTTGTACAAAAATAAACACATGGATCAATGGAACAGACATAGACATACATCCCTAGACTGACAATCAACTTGATTTCTGACAAAGATGAACCTTTTCAAAGATAGAAAAAAAAAAAGTGAAGATTTCAGAGCCCTAAATTGGAAACACATGTCCTACATACAGCAGAAGAAAGATACAGTAGAAACCCAGCTATGTCTTGGGGCTTAGTATAATCAGACTCACTTTGCATGTCTTAGGGCACAGTTCCAGAAGACTTCCTGGATTTGTGAGGCTCCACTGTATTGAAACAACATGGTACTGTAGATGACACCTGGTCAAAGGTGGTGTTGTGATGGATTAATCTGGGGTAACATAGCCAAGAATCAGCAGGTCTGCATATCCCAGAATGCCAAAATGAGCAGCCATGATAAGTGACAGCGATCTTGAACCATTAGAAAGGCCCCCTTTCCAGAGCTTCAGAGGACAGTGAGAACTGGTTGACTGGATGGGCAGACTGGCTACTCCTCCCACTTAGCAGAAGGCAAGAAACTTCCTTTGTAGCCAGATCCCAGGGGGCAGAGTGCTTTGAATGAAGATTGGGAATTAAAGCAAAACACCCGGGAACACAGCAGTGCTCTTAAAGCTGGAGGAGAATGATCATTTTAATTGGCAAAGGTTTTCTTTTATTCTTTAATAATTATAGTATTTGGATGCAATATAAACTTAAACAAATGGGTGTCCATGAGTATGTCTGCCACATGTATGTGAGTGCCAACAAAGGCCAGAGGGGATCAGCTCCCCTGGAGCTGGAGTTACAGGTGGATGTGAGCCTGACATGGATCCTGGGAACCAAATACTGGCCACCTGCAAACACTCTTAGATGCTGAGCTAACTCTCCAGCCCGAAGCAATACATATTTAATAAACATAAGTCATATTTTTGCAATTTTATCTTAGTTAGGTTTATTTTAATGTTGTTCTGATAGATCTTCTGTGGATGAATATGTTTCAAATACTAAAATAATCTAAGTTAAATAAAAAACACTGCTTCAGACTCTAAAACTGCAAAATATAAATATTAATTGTGGTATAGAATAACGGAAACCCAGAGAAGGCACGATCAGAACAATGGGGGAAATAGCCTATTTGTTTTATGTCCAGATTGTAGTTTTCCCCTCCCTCCACTCCTTTCCCCACCTTCCCACTGCCCTCCCCCTCCTCCAATCCACTCCTCCTCTGGACTAACAAGAGGAGCCTTACCAGACAACATTAACTAACCCTGGAGTCTTTACCCTATCAGAAAAATGGATGGGGAAATGGGGTGGGGTGGGGGGAGAAGCTGTGGGATGACTGGGAAGAGGGGAGGGAGGGAGAACAGAGGTGGGTACGTTAAAACAACAACATCAAAAAAAATTGAAAAAAGCAGAGGCAAGTGGCAAGAGACGACTTCAGTTCAGGAGACAGAGAGACAGCTTGATGGGGCTCTTGGAAGGAGCTGCTTTAAGGAAGAGAAGCTATCAAAATTCTTGAAAACTGGAAACTCAAATTGAAGACCTTTCATTAAATGGGATGTTGGTGCTGAAAACATGCAGTCTGATTCCACTGTTCTACAAATAAGGCAACCAGGAATTTGACAGTGCATGGAAGCTACTCAAATAACAACTATGAGGAAAAAGAGAACCCAGGACTTTTGTATGTAGAATCTGTGTGTTTTGTGTCAGAGAAAACCATAACGGGGATATGAAATAAAGCCCTTCTGAAAATTATAAAGACACTGTATATGAAAAAGGAAAGGTTTTATAGAAAGAATGGTGGAAGCAAATAACTCTGATAGTTACATGTGTTTTCATTTTTTTTTTTTATTAGAGAAGTTGTTAAGTTGAATTTCAGCCTTCATGGTATAATTTTCTCTGCCCTCCTCAGAGGAACACATAGAATCAATTTGTACAATCGTATAGAACAATTAAATTGGCATTTTGCATCCTAAAATCAGGAATCTGATTGGTTCGGGGCTACCAGGTCTCTGTGAGCTCCTCTGGGCTTGGGTAGCATGACCTGATCCCAGCAGACCACTTTATGTGCCACCTGCAACGGTACTACAGCAGGCGAAAGACCATGCAGATTAACACGGTAGCAAATCTTTTGGATATTTAACAGACATAAAAAGGTTATTTCCTGATATGAAAGTCTGAAAATCTGCATAAATATTTTTGTGTAAAATTAAATTAGTTATGTATTTTCTTCAAACTAGAACTTGAAGTATCAAGAATGCCCACATAATTCATATACACACATATATATATATAGACTTTTTCATTATGCTAAATGTCTTGATAGTCAAATAATATTCTGTGCCATACATTTACTTAACCGAGATTTATTTGGTGTTAGATTAACTGTGTCTGAATGGGTTAGTCATAATTGGTGCTTGCGCATCATGCAAAACATTAGGCCTATGATTCCTGTTTACTAGTCTTGTCATGTGGTATGTGTAGATGATTTTGCGCTCTAACTGTGAGATTTAAAGAGTATAAATACTTTGTACATGGTCACATTTACAAACATTTGCCAATAACCATTTCACCACCCTTATAGTGTAGAGTGAATTGTAATATTTGGACGCTGCAGAAGCAATTCCTACAAAGCAGTGTCAACTGTAAACTTTCTGAAACGAGCCTGCTGAGTCCCCCTTGGAGCACTGGTGAGCTTGGCACAAGTACACTCTTCTGTGTCTCTATTATGCTAATAATTTCTGCAACATTTACAGGAAATTAGCATCTTATGGCATGGTAAAGACATGGCACTTACTGATGAGGTAACGTAGGTGTAGAAAAATTCTGCAAAGTGATTTGTATATCAGACCACCACTTCTGCTAATGAACTGTAGACAGAGTTGCTTCTTCTAGTGCATGCACTTACTATTAAGTTACTAATGCACTATTTTTTTTGCAGCAGTAGCTCAAACATGTCCTAATGCATCACAAAGCAGAGCTGTTAACACCAAGCCCACTGACTTGTGATGCTGTTTTATAGCAAACATGTTTAAGTTGTGTATCATGGTTCAACTCTGCCTGCCAGGAATAGGAGACTCTGTTGTTTGTATACACAGCTATTTTTGGTTGGCCAAAGAAATGCAATACTCAATTGTTAAATAGAAGAACATTTGGTCATCCCCAGTCTGTAGTTTCAGGTAACACCGTGTGTGTCTATACATAAAAAGAAATGCAAAAGAAACAGCTTTTGTCCCTGGTGTCTGTGTTTAGAAGCTGGGCATGATCTTCCGATGGCCCATGGTTTTTCAGCTTCAGTTTGCACTCTGGAGCTTCATACTACTGTTGCTGGTCTGCGGTCCATCTCGGCTTCCAATTTCACCATCTGCTGCATCTCCTTTGCCTACAACACCAGAAACATGGCCTTACACATAGAAATCCCCTTCTGAAGGTATCCACTGGCTTTTGTCTCTTTTCTCTCAGCCTGTCCTTTATACATAAATGTGACAAGTAGACTGACAGCCTCAGATTTTCTTGGGGTACTCTCAGAAATGCAGAATCTCAGAGTTTACTTAAGATCCACGGAATCTAAATCTGTATGCCAACAAGATCTTTGCAGGAAATTTTAATGTACATAAAAGCCAGGAAAAACTGGTCTACAAATTTTTGAGAAAAATCACATGAAAAAAAGTTGAGCCAGATACTTAGATGATCCAACTATTTGATTTAGTGTTGTGTGCTGCCAGTACTTTGTGTGGATAATTCTATTATTTTCAGAATAACATTGCTTATGTACAACTAATTTTTCAGACAGCCTAAAGTTTAATTAAAAGTAATCACTTACTTTTTTTCATTGGGATGGGCAAGGTAAGAACATACATAACACAATGCTTTGACTAGAGTCCCTTAACTATTAGAGAGGCATGCAGGGATTCCAGAAATCTTACTATCCAAACTCTGAGTTCTTTGCTTCTCTGGAGTAGTTTACTTTGTATGGTCCACCATGATACAAGCCAGGATGAATTTAATATCATAAATTAAGATGGTCACTAAAGCAACCAGCTTATTCAAGAAAGTCTACAGAAACAGGTTCCAGTAACAAGTAATTACCTAGGAACATGGAGAAACCAAGTTGCTCACTTCATCTTTGACTTTCCAACTGATGCCTTGATTCCCAACCTACATGCTTGCATCTTTTGGTGTGGTAAGAAAACAGCCCCGTCCCCCTATTCAGTGATAGATCACTGAAACAAAGGACAGGTAAGAGTTGGAACATGAAAAATCTATAAAAGATACATTGCGGAAGGAAGATACTAAAGTGACCTGATGCTAATGTTCATATCTTCTTGGATATTCCAATGAAATGAAACATTAAGGGGGAAGAGTTGACCAACTCTAGATCATACTAGAAGTATCTAGTATCCTAAATGAAGTTCTATAACAAAAATCAGTTTCTTATAGACAATGCAGTGCTTTTACTATCGTTTTAACATTATGGCTTTCAGTTTCATTTTAGTAAGGGGAGATATTTTGGATCTGTATAAATTTGGGGCTAATGACCCTATACCCATATAATTTTCAATGCCTGACATTTAGTAATACAGGAAAATGAAGAAATGAAGAAAAATATACAAACATAAAGGAATGACACAAACGGTATTATAAGAGATGACTGTGAGACATTGTCAGCACTGGAAATTAAATGATTTGATGTTTAGTAAAAAGAGTCCCTATATTTTGGTCCCTTTCCATTTAAGGAGTCTATTGAGCTACTATAGTAGAGAATGCATAATTATATGCCACTGAAAGATTGTCCTGAGAGCTAAATTCTTTCATGAGCAGGGTGACCATCCATTTCTATTGACTGAACTTAGCAGATGTCTATTATAAACAGACATCTTTCTCAAAAATATTTATTTCTGCTTTAAATATTCTATCATGTAGTCATCTTACAGGGGGTGACTCGTCATAGGCAGACCAGACTTAACAGACAGAGAACACAGCAAAAGCCATTGTATTATAACATTTCTGCACACAATACTACATCATTAAAAAGCACCAACAGACATTATATATACATATTGTTCTTATGTCTGGGTTTTCTTCATGATAACAACCTAATTCCCAGCTTTACAACTGAAAATGCTGGCAAAAATACTATGACAAATGTGACAGCATTTCAGATTAAGTAGGATGAGGAATTCAAGCATGAAGTAGTCAGGGTTTTAAGTCTAACCCCTTAAGATATTAGTTAGTTATGACCAGATGGAAGTCATAAACGGAAATCAAACCAAGCATAGTGGCATAGCCAGAGGAGAGCAAAGTCTTGCTTATCATCAAAAGTTCAGTCCTACCTTGTGTTTGGGACACTGCATGACAGGATTTCAAAAGCTGTTTGTACAAAAATAGTAATGTCAAAATTGAGTTATACATAGAAAACAAAATAAATGAATACTGAAGTGATTTTGAGAAGTGAATGCAAAACTATATACAGAAAAGCAAAAGAGGCTAAGAGTAAAACACATACACACCCATCAGCAACAAATTTCCCCAAGCTGAGCTCAACAAAGGAAGAAATATAACACAACAAACAACTGATGCCTAGTAGCCCAATGTGTGCCTCTCTCCTGGGAGAGAGAAGGTTGCCTGAGCTTTAGCTGAACCCTTTACCTCTCTTTATCAAATGATAGGATTGATGATAGATATTAATTTTTAAGACTTGAATTGACAGTAAAGAAATCATTAAGTGTCTGAAATGGTACAAGTCAAGACAGATGAAAACACTGTGTAGTTGGAGAACTATGGGAAAAACTAAGTCACACACACACACAAAATGCTCTGGCCCTTGGAAGCCTAAGTGAACAACTGGTTGATGGAGGAAGAAATACTAGGAAGTGTTGTACAAAGGACACAGGATTCTGAATCAAGACCAAACTGTGTGAATCCATTAGGTATTTCTCCCAGTGCCTCTGACAGGGGTCTGGTTACATAGATCCACCAGGGTTTATTGTGGGTTGGCAGGGCATTGGAGTAAGAGTTTCTAGTCTGGCCTAGCCCTGAGATCTGGACTATCAGTACCAAATAATCAAACAACGTCTTCTATTAATTACATGCTGTTTAGCCTATGACTCAGGCATATTACTTGCTAACTCTTACTCTCAAACTAACCCATGATTAGTCAAGTGGCTTAGTACCTTTTCTCAGAGCAGGTATTTTCATCTTCTTTGCTCTGTATCTCCCTGGCATCTTTGCTTTGCTCTTCCTCTTCCCATTAGTCTGGTAGCCCCACCCACACTTCCTGTCTGCCTTCTGGCTAATCAGCATTTTATTAAACCAGTAGATTGGACAATATTTGCAATGTACAAGAGCAAGTCCCACAGCAGGGCATTGCTGGGCAGAAAAAAAAAAAAACATAAAGGGGAATATGACATGGATGTTTAAATTATATCACCTTTGGTCTACAAACAGGGAAGAAATCTGGGGCTTAAAAACAGTTTGGAAGATTGATTAAAAAGTTTTGGATTTCATGAAGGTGGAGAATTGTTTTGCTGAAGGAATGTTTGCTTGACCATGAATAGAGTTATGTTATATGGCTCTAGCCTTTGTCTTTATGAGGAAATAAGTTGATATACTGTACTCCATGCACTGTGCCTAAGAAAGTGTTGCAGCAGACAGAGAGACTGTAAGTCCAGTACTTCTTGATCTTTGTGTTTAAAAAACACACTACAATACCCTAGTGTTTAATCTGCTGTGAAGCAAGTGATATTTGCAAACTGAACCTTAATGTAGAAATTCAATTCCCAATTGTACATTTGCTGAAAGTTTCTATTTGATATAGTCAATGCCTTTTCCTTGAATATTACTACATTTTTATATCTGAGTATTTTTCATATTTAGTGCTTTCTTAAGTGTCTGTGGCTCAAAGGCTCAGTTGTGAGTGGTATGTGATACTTATGACATATTAATGGGCATTATATAAAATTTAAAAACAAAAAGGCAGCATCTTTTCAACATGATCCAATCAATATAACTTTCAGTAACCCCATATTTTAATGCCAATACTCTGATATGGTTTGAATTATCCATGGATTAGTTTAATGCTCAGAGTGATTTATGCTTCAAAGGTAGCAATGCCCGAAAACTGCATTCTGTAGCCCTGATCTCCACCGTTATGTAGTGATGAGTAATTTTTAGCACATTTACATTCTTTAGTCAAACTTGTTGCTAAGCGACATGATAATTTCTAAATAGTTTCTTAATTTAGCTAGTTAAAACCTAACTCGCCTTGCTTTCCATCATGGCCTTCTTTCAAGAAGATTCTAAACCCTCTTAGCATCCTCATCCTGTACTTTCCTTGAAACCCTGAAGCTTTGGGGATGGTAGTTTCACTTTTCCTTAAAGTCCCATATTGACAGTGTCACATTCTAAGAAGTGCTTGAAAAGCAGTGAACATAAGTTGCATAATGTGTACCAGAATACAAAATATTTATAAGTTAAAAAATAAATTGGACTTCATGGACCAAACACACACCCAGTCTCTCATGGGGATCAGGGCAGTATTCATGACTAAAATTTATTTGCTGCAAAAAAACCAAGAAACTTAATTCAGAACCATGAGAGGACTGATTTCAGTCTGCTTTGTGCCTTTTAAAATGTCTCTGAAGTATTCTTCAGGGTGAGCTATTTACTCTGAAAAAAAAAAATCTTACATAGGATTGCTTTCTGGAAGGGAAGAAATGGAAAAGAAAAGTGAAGTATTATGATTTCATCAAAAGCTCTATAGTTTCTAAATGAATGTAAATTATCAACCAAGTACAATGTCTGAACTGAGAGTGAAATGGGACCAAGTGGGACAGAAACATACACTTTGCTAGGAGCTACAGTGCTCTGTGAGCTAGAGGCTGAGAGGAAGGCTGGTGGGCTGTGGCTCATATGGGACAGAGCCTGCTCTACTACACTTGGTGGAAGCAGATTTTTCCTGGTGCAGGCAGCTGACCAAGGGGAGTTCAGCTAACCATTATATATACTATATACACTTGAACTTCTCTATTTAGGGTTTTCCTTCCTTCCTCCCTTCCTTCCTCCCTCCCTCCATTTTTTTCCTCCTTCCTTTCTTATTTTCTTTCTTTATTTTGAGAAAAAAACAGTGAGAAGATGCTAAGCTGCTGGGTTGTTGTTGGGCTGCTTGTTGAATTATGGAGGCTTAATCCTACTGTGAAGCATACACAATTTCACTTTATAGATTGACTCTGAAGATAAGGTTCTAGTTTGCTTTAATACAGGAACACCTACAGACTGCAAGCTGCAGAGCTCTAAGCAAACATGAAGAAGTAATGTGTGACCTGTTTGCTCACATCCTCCCTTTTAGGACAGTTGCTCTTAGAACTTATTCCTAAAATAGATCCAAATGACAACTTTGCACTCTTAACGCCCCATACCCACTTTCCTCTCCCACTCTACGAAAGACATTTCTGTTTTTTTTGTTTTGTTTTGCTTTGTTTTGTTTTGTTTTTGATGAAAAGAAGGAAGTACAGTAAGCACTCAGCATCCAACAAGTCTCCTTGGCCACATCCCTTCCCAGAGGGTTCCTGTGGGCCACGGCACCACCACCCTGAAGCTGACAGATTGCCTGTGTCTGTTATGTGCTCTGAGTGAAATACCTGCTCGTTCTGTTTCTCTAGGAATTCTAGATGCTCCAGCTGGACTTTTTTCAACTGATCCATTTCTTTCGACTGTTTCATCGCCAGCTGGAAAGAAAATACCATCAATTTCAAGTTGTAGTCTCAAAATTATAAATTATGGATGGCTTATTAAGCTTATCATTTAACTGAGGGTAATCATACTTTTTAAAAAGGAATGACAAAGACCATGAAAACTGTTAAGAGCTTAAATTCATGTATCATATTGGCCATATCTCCCCTTTTCTAAACCTTAGAAAATAACAGAGCACTTCTGCATGAGTGAAACCTGACTTTGCAACCCTACATAAAACGCTGCCAGACAATTTCCATAACAACTGTAGAAAGAGATTGCTTAAGGGAGGGGCAATGATGGGATATTTAAGGTACAGAAAAATAATGAAATTAAGCAAATCAGCTTAGAAAGTTAGGAGGGAAGCACAAGCTATTATTCACAGATTTCTGTTCCCAAGGAGGCATGCTGAGAAATGCATGAGATACTTACTCTCTTTCTCTCTTCTAGAAACTTCTTAGTGTTGCTGCTGTTCAACTCTCTGACTCTCCTAAGAACAATAGAGACAAATAATAGTGTGACACCATGAAGGATTCACTTACATCCAGAAGAACCAGCCTCACCTCACCACATTTTCTGGATAAGATGATTGCTTTCTTTCCCGACTTTTGTATTGCAGCATTTTCTAAACACACAAGATACTTAGAAAGAAAGAAAAACCAACTGTGTACACATCACTCAGATTAGCCAATACTAATGTTTCTTATGGTTCCTACTTCTAAGGTTAATTTGTTTTATCCATGTAAATGTGTATTTGCCTGCATGAGTTCACTTGCACCAGGCAAGCGCAGAAGCCCTCTGAGGATAAACTGAATTCTCTGGTGTGAACTGCCATGTGGGAGCTGGGAAGAGAACTGAGGTCCTCTGCAAGAAAAGGGAGTACCTTTAACCACAGAGCCATCTGCCTAGACCCCGCTCTCCTATTTTTAAAGAACAGAGAGCGTTACCTATGAAATTTAAACTTCTTTTGCACTCCTTTGGAATTTGTTTGCCCTACTTCCTCTCCTTGAAGAAAGTCCTGGGGATGGCATGGGCTTACTTAGCCATATTTTAACCCTCTATGGATGTGTCCACACGAAATGCATCTAAGTGTTCTCAAAATTTCCTATGCATAAATCACCTGGAGGATCTATCCAAAGAAAGACTCCTGTGTTCCCCTACCCAGAGTCAGAAGGGCCGAGGGGACCCAAACCTCAGCATTTCTAATGAGATCCCACATAGCACTGATACATACATACATACTGTGGGCATGCTACATCATTCTGTGTGTTTTCAGAATTTAGCAGGGTATTTGGGGTTTCTATTAAAAAACCAAATTTCCTAGACTTGCTTGCTGGTAGGATATGAACAACTTCATCTTTTCCTCTTCGCTCCATCCTTAACCTTAATTTTTATTTTTCTATGTGGGCGCATGTGGGAGGTTGTGTTGTTTCATTTTAAATAATTGTCCCAACCACTGGTTTAATAAAAAGAGCTGATTGGCCAAACGCAAGCAGGAAGTGTAGGTGGGACTACCAGACTAAGAAAATCTCTGAGAGCAGAATGCCAGACAGAGCACCAGAGAGAAGCCACAGGAAGCAGAGGACAACCATGCAGCTCTAAAGAAAGGTACCGAGCCACGTGGCTGAACAAGAGACATGGGTTAGATGAAGGGTAGAGAGCTAGCAAGTGATATGCCTGGGCCTGAGACTGATCAGCCAAAAAATAATGAAAGTGTCTGTGTGTCTCTGTAGGACTGCGGGTCTGCGGGTCTGCAGGACTGTGGACCTAAACTTTGAGGTTAGGCCCGGAAAGTCCAGGCCAGAAACCTCATACTACAAATGGCACCCAACGTGGGGCAAATATGCCCACATAAAGTCATAGAAAGCTTAAAAATGGTCTAGAGCCAAAAGCAGCCTCTGAATTGTGTCTCCCACGTGAGCCATGGTACAGAGACACCCTGGTGAGGCCTGTCGGCTAGCTTTTGGAGTGCAGCTTAAGGTGTAAAATGGCTCATTCCTGAAGTCTCATGGGAGCCTAGATGTAAGCAAAAGGTTGTAAATGATTTATTTAAGGTTTCTGTTCATAAGGAGAAAAAGGGAACAGAATCAAAGATGGCTTTCTAGTGGCAGTGTTTTCTTGGATCAGCTCTGTTTGCCGGAGGCAAACTGTGGCTTGGTTTTAAGAGAAGCTTCCTGATTCAGCAATAGAAGCAAAAAACTTGTGAGTTTTTAAAGAGGCCCTGCTACCTAACACTTAAAGGGAGTTAATGAGTAGCAGATGGCAAAGCTTTACTTGATAATTATATGGACCCTAAAATTCCCAGACTACCTGGGTTAAAAAGATAAATTCTATAAAATTAAACTAGGAGCTGGGTGGAGCCACCCACCCATCATACCAGCCTTTAATCCTGGCAGATTAAAGGTGTGTTCAGAAACAGAAGAAATAGAAGAATCTAGGTGGAGTCAATCACCCTAGACAAGCAAAGGTGTGGTCAGAGACAGTCAGAGATAGTGGCAGATTAAAGGTGTGGTCAGAAACAGAAAAAGTTAAGAAATAAATATACAGTAAAGACAGTTTTTTGTAAAATGTCTAAGTGGTTTAGAGTGTGTTGAAAATATATATACATAGGCTTAGAGAAAGAAAAGAAAGGTTAGAGAAATCCTTTAAAAAAGAAATAAAGTAAAATAAATAAATAAAAAATGAGCCACATAAAGATGGAAAATACAAAGAGTGTCTGGATACTGTATGTTATTGTCTTATCTTTAAGCTTCTTGACTGAAAATGACTTAGTAAAAGCTGCTAAAAGACAGCTGATTACAAATGTTGTTGGAGTAATTCAACCTATATATTTTGTAAATGAGTTTACTTTAAAATTGAAATGCAAAGATACGCTACTTTGGAGAAGAGGTTTTCCTTTTATTTTCACAGAAAATGAAAGACTGTGGATTTCTTCCTGGATAAAGAACATAAAGTTTGATAGAGGAAGACCCCCTGAAAAATCTCCAATGAAAATGGATGGACCAGATGATTCAGCATTTCAGAGCACCTCTGTTGAAGTTCCAAAGCTCTGAATCCAAAACAATTTCAAGGAGACTGGCTGAGATGATCCAGCCTTACAGACTATTCCACATAATCCTACATTCTTCTTTGGATTCCCATGAGATTGTAGGTGCCTCATTCAGCAGGAAGTAGCCTAGAGAACGACGCCCACATTCCCAAAACATGGATCATGGATGTTTGTGTTTATTTACAGTGTTGTTTATAGGTTGTTACAGATAAGGGGGGAAAAGAATATTAAATTTGGAGTTCTTTTTGTTTTAAGAAGAGAAAAGGGGATATGTGGGAGGTTGTGTTGTTTCATTTTAAATAATTGTCCCAACCACTGGTTTAATAAAAAGAGCTGATTGGCCAAAGGCAAGCAGGAAGTGTAGGCGGGGCTACCAGACTAAGAAAATCTCTGAGAGCAGAATGCCAGATAGAGCACCAGAGAGAAGCCACAGGAAGCAGAGGACAACCATGCAGCTCTAAAGAAAGGTACAGAGCCACGTGGCTGAACAAGAGACATGGGTTAGATGAAGGGTAGAGAGCTAGCAAGTGATATGCCTGGGCCTGAGACTGATCAGCCAAAAAATAATGAAAGTGTCTGTGTGTCTCTGTAGGACTGCGGGTCTGCGGGTCTGCGGGTCTGCAGGACTGCGGACCTAAACTTTGAGGTTAGGCCCGGAAAGTCCAGGCCAGAAACCTCATACTACAAATGCTCTTTTTATTAAACCAGTGGTTGGGACAATTATTTAAAATGAAACAACACAAATTCCCACAGGCGCATGGGACGCTGCTTTCCCCATATAGATGCCCAAAAGTGACTTGCCAGACATTTTCAATCCTGCCTCATGTTTGGCACATTCTGCTATTGTAACTCTGTCCCTGATAGGTGGGGTGCATTTCATGACTGTACAGCATACATATGGGCGAACTTCTGAATAATGATGTCTTCTCAGGCTTTTCTGTTTGTAGTCACTTCATGTATCCTTTCCCTTATAAAATAATATTTATTCTTTAAAACTTCATACATGTACACAAGGTAAACTCCCTAATATCTGCCTCTGACATCCTCCAGTGCCCTCAACCACTCTTCAATTTCATGCCTTCCTTTCTTAATATTAACATTATTAATAACCTCCAAATCTAATTAGTGCTGTTGGTATTTGCATGGATATGGGCTGTCCATGGGGACGTGTATTTTTCTAAGTAATTCTAAACTCTATGCATATTTTAAAATTCACCATTAGCATTGTGGTCTTTAAAACTTTAAAAATGATTTACCTCTACCTATTTTTCAGCTTTTCCCCAAATACCACTAACTCACTAACGCTCTCTCCTCATGGTCATTCTTGCCGTCAGTCTAGTGAACCGCTCATTTGTTTCCACGGTATTTTAGATAAGCTTTTGCTTTTCTGGATGCTTTCTTTTGCTCCCCCCAACACACACAAACTTTAATACTTTGTGAATTTTGTTATTTACTTTGATCTGGGATCTTGGTACTCACTCTGGTTTCTATCTTTATACCTTCTTTGAGTGTTCATATCATTATTTCTTGACATATTTTAAGAAATATGCATGTTTTTCATATAAAAGTCACAGTAGTTTCTGCCCATGATAAACCATACTTGTATTTTCATTTTGTTATAGATACTGTATAATTTCTGTTCTCTCTCCCAAGAGGTCTGCCTGCCTCTGCCACCTCCTCCTCCCCCCAGTGCTGACTCCTGTAAGCTGTCATCTGACCTCCACATGGGCACCTTGTAGGAGTGTGGGTGCTCCTCTGTTCTCGTTCTCTCTCTCCTCTTCCTCCCTCCCTCCATCCATCCCTCACACACACACACACACACACACACACACACACACACACACAGAGAGAGAGCATACTTACAGTAAAAAATAAATTACTGTGTATTTCCATTTCCCACTGGAGGGGTTATGTTTAAATGTCATTTTATAAAACCTCACCATAAAAGATGTGCCAATTGATAGGATGCTTTATATGTTGTCATATTTTGATTTACTATTAACATCATTTAATAGCTGAAAAGAATAAATGCAATTGAGATAGTTCTGCTCAAAGCATCAGCACCCACTGAATAGCCTAGAAGGCTGGGCAGAAAGAGCTGAAGCACAGAGAGCCCACTTTTGTGCTACAGTCTTCTAGTAGTCCTTGGTTTATGGAGTGACGTAAACCTGAAATCCTCAAGTATTTTTCCTCTTTGGTCCCCAGGTCTAATCTGTATTTGGTGTTTTGCGGAGCAGAGAATGGTCTTTCAGTCTTAGGAGAGAAAGCCATATCTCACCAGCTGTCATCCATCCATGACATGAGCAGGACCCTTGCTGTCCATGGCTCCCTCAGTTCTAACCTGGGCTTTTGTCTGTGGAAGTGAAGGGTCTGGATATTCACATATGGATTATGTTACAGAGGTGACGGTTATGGGGACGGTTACTGGTTCACCAGTAGCACCCCTATGGGTAACACAGATACTGACACTGCCTCAGGTTCCCTTTACCAGCTGTGGTGAAGGCTTGCATACAGCCCCTGGCCACACAGCCTTACTCAGGTCTTGTTCTACCCCATCTTCCCATCTTCTTTGAGGAAGACCCTTGCTCTGTATGTCATGTTCACCTAGATTCAAGCCAAGGACAAACCAGAAAAATCAATGTGGAAGCTTTATAGACAATCCCTGGTGTTGAAGCAAGTAAATCAGGGCGAGAAGAAGCCTTCCTGATATTCTGAATCACAGTGTCTAGATTTGCTGATACCTGAGCCACAGAGATTTGCAGGACAGTTTGGTAGGATGCAAGAATTCTACAGAATTATATGGATTATTGTTAGGTTTTATATGTCATGTGACTATAAATACAGTTTACCAATGGTAGTTATCAGAAAAATATTGAAAACTACTGTACTATGTCAGTGAAAACTTACTTCCATAGTAATTGTACTATAGGACTCTTAGAACACACCAGCGTGATAGCTCAGATCCATGCTGAGTTTACACAGCCAAACGTCGCTGACCCTGTCCTGGCAAACCAGACTGTGTCATGAGCATTCCCACACTTACCTTTCCCGTTCTGCCTTATTCTTGATAGATTTATCTTGACTGATGGCTTTACTATTTTCCATAGAAATCTTAGCCTGATGGGCTCGCATTTCCTTGCTTTCCCTATGAAATCAAACATAAACAAAAGAATTGAGAGGGTATGACTGTGTGATGAGATTGGGAGGCTACAGCTGATGGAGTTCGGGGTGCTTGCCATAATGAGGTAACTCTTTGTGTCATATGTCTTAAAAGAGTGCCTTTTGGTATTTAATATGAGAGACACAATGACAGTGTGTAGCAAGAGGGCTAAGTTCACATTCCTCACTGAGCTCATGGAGTAGTTTTGTACTTTGGCAAAGAGAGGAGGAACCCCAGCTTAGGAGGGATAGTTACGGCTGAGGAGAGCAGTGTCACCTAGTGGACACATGTGTTGTGGCTGGTATATTTGAGCAAAGAAGCTCTATTTGCTCAAAAAACCCCACAGATGTCCAACTTTACCATCCACTGTTTGTGAGCCAGAGAGATGTTCTAACCTTCACAAGTGACCTTCCTGCTGACCAACAGCCCATGGGAATGAGAAGGGACTAAATAGCTCCAGCCAAGAAACGACAGTGGTGTAAGACATGTCTATTTTTGAATAACTTATGAGTACAATAAAGTCATATAGTTTAGAATACTAAAATGGATGTAATTACAAATCATTTTTAACTTAGTAGTGATCGTCTTAGGTCTTTTCCCAGAATGTGCAGACAAGGACACAGGTTACCTAGGTCCAGATCTCTGTATCAAGAAGGAAGGGCAGGACTGAAATGGAGTTTTAGTCATCTACCTTATATCCCATCAGCAGGACAGTGAGAAAACTCTGGACCCAGGGCAATCGCTCAAGAGTTTTCCACAGCTTGTTAGTAAAGTGACCTTTCCACACCCACTCTTCCTTCCTTTCCTTCACTCAGGAACGCTTATGAACGGCTAAATGTTGCTAACAAGCATTCAGTAAGCGAGAACAATTACAAGACAAAAAAGAAATGATCAACTGGGCAGTCGAGGAAATACAAAACCAAAAAGCCACCCCTAGTCCTGCTGCTGTCCTTAACAGACTTATTTCTAAAGGCAAATTAGCAGCTCAGTTTGTGCTTTTTAAAAATGACTTTCTAAGCAATGCAAAATTAATTTTTATTTCTTTCAGGTAATGTCAAACTTTGAGATTAGTAATTTTTCTCTATATGATTACAAAAATGATTCTAAAGTGCTTCCATACTCTTAACACACTGTGAAATGAGAAGGTGCCTACAAGCTGGCATTGTAGCAGCACTCACAGGCAGAAGGAAGCACTGCAGAGACTCTCTGCATAGCACACAGCCAACCAGAGGCACTCCGGAAGAAAGCAGGACAACCTCTCACCCTATCGAAGCAGACCAAGTACTCAGAATGCCACAGGACACAGCATACTCGGGGGAACCACATCATGTCAGGTGCCATTTGGTTGCCTCACAGGAGAACGGGAAGCTATGGCAACCCACTTTATTTTCTAATGGCTGGATGTCTCACCAAAAGTAAGGCTCGGAATTTTTGTATGCAACTATATACAATATAACTATATAACTTTATAACAATATAACTATATATACAATCAACTATATAACTTCTGCAGTTGCCATTTTTTAAAATGATCATTTTGTTTTGTTGGTAAAAGTTTCTATTTTGTATTGTTCTTTATATATCAGCATATCCCAACTGTGGCATACAGTAAGCAAGCCACAAACAAACTGGGCTAAAAAACAGATGTGAGGAAAAGGTACACTCTATACCGCCCAAAAAAGTCCAGCTCAGCCCGGGCAGTATTTCAAGTGCAATATGCACTCTGCTGAACTAGGGATAGGCAAAAGAACCGATAGGTCTTTGCCACCTCTTGATCAAGTCCGTCTTCCTAAAATGCAAAGTCCTAACAACACACAGACGGAAGGTGGCTCTCTCGAATGGATTGCACGCAATGAGAGTCACCCTAGGAGTGCCACTCGCCAGGCTTTCTTCCCTACATCTTATCTTCCTAAGAGAATCCAGGTCTTTTTTACTTCCAGCCCTATTTACTGCAGAGCCCCAACATACTTAGAGGAGAAAGATCATTTTTTGGTATACATTATATGTAACCTGCAATTTGAGCTAACTATGTGATTGTAGTGTCTTCCTAACACATGTAAGCCATTAGCAGACACTAGTTCTTACAAATCAGCTTCTTCACACTAAGTGTTCAAGATACATCAGACCCAGCTTTGCTTGTTTTGTACACACACACACACACACACACACACACACACACACACACACCTGTCATGGGAGAGTTTCAGCTGCTGGGTCTGCTGCTCATGAGCGTTGATGAGCAGCTTTCTTAAGAGCTCACACTGCTGGTTCAAGTGCAGATCCCGGATTTCCTGTTCCTCGGCACTGTGAGTGTTGATCATTTCTGACCACTCCTTTGTGTGCTGAGCCACAATCTCTTTGACCTGTTGAGGGAAACGAGAGGAAGTCATCTGGAATCTCTTAGATCAGTTATGCACTGAAAACACAACACTTCTTTATGCAGGCCAGCTCACAATTGTGTGTGTGTGTGTGTGTGAATCAATGAACATCTACAACCCACACACACACAATAAATGCTAGTTACTGTTTTATTGAAATAGACCTGTCACTCTGGCTGGTATCTTGCATTGCCCTGCTATTTCACTGGAGTATCTGGGTCTTGGTCAGTGTTAGCATATCTCAGCATCTCATGCTTCACTTCTATTAGGCCACAGGCATGAACAGAGAGCTGAGTGTTCTCTTATTCTTCCTAGATTATGACTTACTCTATAACTCTTAATAGACACTAGGGTAGAAAGTCTACCGCTTCTTATGACCATACTTTGTGCAACATGGTTTTTCCGTTCCTTTATCAATAGTTAGAGGCTGTTTCTCCAAATCCTGAAGTCTGTCTGGCTTTGTGGCTTGCTTTTGTCAAGGAGGCAATAGCAAATGTGTATAAAGCTGAGGTTTACAAGATCTCTCCCTTTTTCTATGGTGGGTGCCCTGTCAAATGAACTAGGACCACCCTACTGGAGGCTGAAAGTCATGCAAGGAACAAACCATCCGGCAGGTATCAGTCCATCAGATATACAAGTGAGGATGCCAACCCTCAGCTGACTGTAGATGTTTGAGTGAGTACCTCAAAATCAGAGCCATTACCCATTTAAACATAATCCAAATTTGTGGCCAACAAAATTATGAACTAATAAATAGTTATTTAAAGACATTAAATTTTGGTAGCTTAGTGTGCAGCCAAAGTAAACTGATACCAGTGCCAAGGCTTCTGTTCTATATATCTAACACTCATGGCATAGAGCATAAGGCACGTATTCTTATGTCCCAGCTAAAAAGAGACAGAGAGAATGGAGAACTGTGCACAGTTCCTATCCTATAAAACATACAACCAAGAGAAGAACTCCATTTAGAACAGCATGACTGGTCCATACATATGTTAGAGCCATGGGGTTGGATGATAAAGCCTTACATATCCATACGAAGCTTCTGCTTTGAGCATATGCTATAGTTGAGAGTTTTAACATTTTTTTTTAAACTTAAAATTGACTCTGATTATTATTCAAATAACATTTGTGTTCTTCTGGAGTCTTAGCATCCAAGTCTCCAAAGACTTGCAACCTTATTTAAGGTCTTTCAATATTCTAGTTTCATTTGAGTCAGACAACTTGCCAGTAGTTAGGCTCAATTATGAAAATATCAACTTAATTTTTCTCACCCTCATCGTCCTAGCAAAGGTGTATCAAACTGTAAGCACATGCTCAGTCCACAGTGTGGTGACTCTTGTGTCATATATGATGTATTTTTAATACTTGCTGTGTCCTTCCAGCCCACTGGTTCACTGTTTCACTTACTATATCACAATCACCAAACAACATCAGTAACACCAGTTTATTTCCACATGCGATATAAGGAGATGCTTCATGAAGTGGCTCCTCTCAAAGACAGGCAAGCTGGAGCAAACACCAACCTCTGGCCCCATCTTCACAGCCCAACCTCCCCTCTACTGCTTCTTACACCAGGCCAATCCCAAGTTGCCCCTTCTAAAATAAACTATAAAATATCTTCTCCAAGTCACTGGGTAAAAATGGGTGCTTTCTTACCTTAGATTTGTGATCTGATGTCAGGGTCTGAATTTTAATTTCTGTTTCCTTTTTTATTTCAAGACAATTACTTCCCCTGAAAATGGAGACGTGAAAATGCATGCCAGAAATTAGATATCTTTCAGTTCCCTTGGGCTTCTGTGACAACACTTTCAGATGAAGACAATATATTCATCAAATGTGTGATGCCGTGGCTCACTGGGCAGCATCCGTTTTTCCAGGAATAGATTTATACCTTGGAAATTATTATCTGTACCATGATTACTCAATTCAGCCACACACAGAAATACTTTAGACCTAGCAATTATTTTCTTGTGTATGGTCTGTTGTTAGTTTCCATTTTGGTTCCTGTTTTTCTTCAAGCTGTTTTTTATTTATCTCATAAAATGTTATTAGGGACGAAAATGGCCTTGAAGAGAATGTCTTAATTCCTTCATTTTGGTCAGAAAGCGAGATTTCTTTTTTTCTTTTAAACATGCCAGCGAGGGAGAAAATAACATTTATTGGCACTACATGACAGGGAAGGAGTGGCTTCTTATTCTCTTTTGAATAGGAAATGTATCCAGGCAATGGCCCAGAAGCCATTACTGTCTACTCCAGTGCTGGTATTTTTCTGTTCCACATTATTACTGAAACCAGAACAGGACCTGAGCTTCTGTTTTCACCAATGCTCTGCCTTTTGATAGGCCAGCTCACAATGCTTCATTTTATTAACCAAGCATCCTCTGCAAGAAACTCTCCCCTGCAAATGGGCTCTCATCACACCCATTGCTTTTCAATGACTGGCACTCAGCGTGTTTCTTCTCCAGTCTGTTATTCAGCAAGCTGAAATGTTCCTCTGGCTTCATTCCAGACAAACTTTCACAGTAAATGCAATGATGGGTCTTATTCAGCATTCTTAACCAGCTGGCATAAGCTAAGGATCCCTGTAATATTAAGAAGTCATGACTGCATAATTATTCCCCTTTGCGCATTGCCTTATTCATTTTCTGCCCTTGTAGAAATATTGATTTCAACCTTAGCTTTTTCTTTCTCTGCCTTCTCCATTTACCTTCTCGCTACCACCTTAAACAAACTGAATGGAGCACCTTTCGAGATGTTATCCTGTACTTAGGCAGGAGAACTTCAGCAAAGCTCCTTTTCCCATCTGGATCACTCCTGAAGGTTGAGTATAAGAAGCAGAGAAACTTCTTCACTGACAATGGGGATGAAATCTGATTAACCCTCACTGTAAGTTCAAGATAGCAAAGATGCGAGATGCCTTTAGTCCAGCCGACCTATCCATTCTACTGCAGAGATCAGTCACTTCCCCATTCAGTGTGGGAGAGTGGGAGAATCACAAAATTATCCCCCACCTACTACTACTTAGGCATAGCCCGATTTTAGAGTTCCAAGTTCATGCTCTTCTTCTGGATGCGAGTAACTCCTGCACCACTGTAAAATTGGAAAATCCTAACTCAGACCATCTTCAGTTCAAGGTCATCTGCGTGTGGCCTAGAAATGAATTCCATTATGGAAATATCCAAACACATATAACCAAGTTCCCCTTTTATGAATATTTTGGCAACCCAGAAACACAAAGTCCAGGTAGTAGCAGGAAGTTTTCCTTGGAGCTGGTTGTGTTGATAAGAACATCTGATAACTGACTGTGAAGAATGATATGGGACAGAGGAATAACTGAAAATAAGGGACTATTATAGTGTTACTAATCCTATGCCGAATAGTTATATACTTAGCTTCCTGTGTTGGGTCTTAGTCTCTTATCAGTTTTCTGCAGTGATCCATGACAATGCCTAAGTGCAAATTTGTGATATCCAAAAGGAAGATGAGGCCCCACAACGATGATTTCACATGAACTCTGACAAAGCCACTAGGCTGACAAACACCAACCAAAGATCAGATTTGGACTACAGACTTCTCAGGACAACTTTTCAAGGTGGCTCACTGAGATGAACCAGCTTCACAGGCTACTATAGCCAGGACTTGAGACAAGCCGTGCACTTCCCTGTTATGCAGAGACTGGACAACAAATGACACAGCTACTTATTTCAGGACTTGACAATTAACACAACTTTTCTTTTCAGGATCCTCTAAAGATGCCATCGCCCCCAGACAGCAAGAAGTAAATTTAAGAACAGGGTGCCCACATTCCCAAGAGGTAGGGTGTGTGGTATTTGATCTTTCAATGGGTTATGGATGACTGTCATTGTTTAAGGTAATTGATTAAAAATTGTTATTGGTTATGGTTTTTAAAAAGTTAATTAACAGTCTTACCCCTTCTTCTTCATCGCCTTCTCTAGGGTTTTCTCGTGAGTTGATTTCTCTTTATCATACTGGGCCACAATTTTGTCAACTTGTGTGCAGTGTAACTTCTGCATGGTACTGTGCTCCTGAACAGGAAGAATTAGTGGTTATGTGTTGGAGTTCAGTAAAGGCTAAAAAGCTTTACACTGCCACACTAGCCTCCTCTCCAGCAGTTTCCTCTGGGTGTTTGGGAAGCCAGTGAGTGATGCTGTCTGAGAACTGGAAAACTTCTGGTCCCTCACCCAACATTAGTCTCTTACTCGAGCATTCCTAAAAGAGCAGTTCCCTGGTCGTAGCCTAATGAACACACCACTTCAAAGGGAGCCCTACTTACAAGTGGCACCCCATATACAGTGCTGAAAATCTGAGCAGCCATTTAGGCTCTCAATGAACAAGGACAGAGAAGAGAAGTAGAATATGGTGCCTGTTGTACTACCACCCCTCCAATCTCCTGACAGGGGTTTGAACATGATGCCCCATCATGGATGACAACTTCCGAGTTCATAAATAGCCAACATGGTATCAATTACGTTGCTTGCAGAGAAAAGATCAATTTTCACTGGTAGCCTTCGCAAAAATGCTAGATTTCTGCAGGATTCTGAGGTACTTTATGTGACTAACTTGATGTTGGTGCCACAGCCCAAGTTGCCATTCCAGCCCCCACAAGTTATTTAAAGAAAGGACTGAGCTGGAGGGAGAAAGAGCAGGAAATTCACATGAGGTTAAGGTCCTAATGATTTTCCTCTGTAGAACACAAGGCTCATACTCTGGAACTGGAGATACAGAGTCTCTCGACCTTGGACAGGAATAGCGAGTGCTTCCACTTTGCTGACCATAGTCAAGCCTACACAAGACCAACCAGTTCCCCTTAGTTACTTTCTTCTTAGTGGCTGAGTCATCTGAATTCTCATTCCTCTATTATGTCACAGTAGTATTTCTCTAACCTGGGACTTAAAGCATCATCTTTCAAGGATGTGACCAATATAAACAACTGTAAAGCATTCTTGTCTCTCAGTAAAAGTGACCCTAGATTTGGACCTTGGGACTTACTTGATAGGTGGGATTGCTGTTTCCTTTACTTTTCTGTGTCTAGTCTGATGGACTCTTAAGAACTATGACCCTACTTTCCACTTCTAATTGAATAGGTGGTTCTAGAAGTCCGGAGACAAGTAGAAGCCTAATAACCAGCTGCATTCCGAGAGTCAAAGGCAATTGACCATAAAAAGGCAAGAGCTGCTCCAATGGTCATTACCCCTGTCCTGTTGCTTGGAGGGTGCAGTTTACCATGCCAGGCAGGCAACTCTCTCCAAGCCAGGAAACAAGCAGGCAGACTCCCTCCCTCCACTCTGCATCCCTGATGGAAGGTGCTCTGTTCTCTACCTGACTTTATTTGAAGACTGTCTCTATGCAAGATGCCTGACTTATGTCTAGTATGACCCTTGTCAGGGCTGTTTGCAGAAGCTCTTAGCTTGTGCAAGAAGCCAAGAAATACCTGATTTGAATTAAGACCACTTTGAAACATGGAATAATACTCAAAACTTCTTGAGTGACCAATAACCTGAGACTAGAGAGTCCAGGGACCTAGGGTAAAGCCAAATACTACTGCTCTACTAAAAGCACATAGCAATAACATGGCTCATGACATTCTGTTATACTCATAGATCAGTGCCTTGCTCAGCCATTATCAGAGATGCTTCCTCCTGTAGCAGATGGGAACAAATACTGATATCTTACAGCCTACCCTCTCCTCTCCCCCCACCCCACTCATATGTCTGCTTAACTTTGTAACTCCCAAGTACCCTTTTCTTTCATATCCCATGCAGTATTAAACTATTCCTCAAATTATATTTTAACTGGGTAATAAAATAATAGGCTTCATATGAGTTTTAACTTATTAGTAAGCTAATTTCAAATCTATCTCTAAAATGTTCAAATGAAATTTTCTTGCACTGCTGGATAACACCATTCCCAGAAGACATGACTTATTAAAAGAATAATCTAATTGTAAGGCATATGTACCTCCCTAAGAGTTATTTGATGTGGGATGTCTTTCTGAATGCTGTGAATATCATTCCTTAATAAAGGAAGTGCCTTAACCCACAACAGGTATCTTAGAAGTAGGTGGGGAAATCAGAGCATAGATAGGGGAAAGGGTAGCGTCAAAAGAGGTGATCCAGCCACACAAGAAGCAACATGTAAAGAAATAGGTAAGCCACAGGCCATGCAGCAAGACAGATTAATGGAAATGGGTTAAGATGCAAGAGCTAGCTAGCAATATGCCTGAGCCATAGACCAACAGAATGTAATTAATATAAGCTTCAGTATGTTTCTGTGGGACTGTTGCCTGTGGGTTTGGATCACAGGCCAGACAGGCCAGAAACCTCTTATTGCAGTTATTGGCCATGGAGTCCTCAGACTCTCTAAAACAACATGGATGCTATTGTCTTTGGTTACCAATCATAGTTACATGGTAAGACTGTTGCTGAAGGTACCACACATTTTGGTTGGCTGTAGGGCACAGAGACATCAATCTCAAACTGATTGGGCAACTTCTTCCCTGTTGGGCAGCTTTCATAGTGCTAGAAAGTGCTATTTAGGCTGGTGGGGATAAAAGACATCCATAGTCAGTATTGGAACAAACAATACCAATCTGCTAGACAAGATGTAGGTAGTACTGGTACAACACTGGCATGACTGTTACAGAGTAGTTAGCCATTTTCTGGACTGATTTGAGGCCTGCTCCACAAGAAGGAATTTCATGCTGGTACTACAATCCTTGTCAAAAGGCCAGGCTTAGGAGATCATAGGCCCCAGGATGGAATGGTAGATGGTAAATGGTCACATTGTCAAATTACCTTCTAAAAATTTATCTTTATACCAATAGACCTGGGCTATTCTCAACCATAGTTAGAAAAAGTGGGCACCACTATCAGTGGGCAGCATTCAATGCAGAGACTCATAATTGGCCAAAAAGAGAGACTGAACGCCTAGCTTTAGGTAGGTTACTCCCTGCCAAGAAGAGGTCAAGGAAAGAATGTAAGCAATGGAGGATGTGGAAGAATGTTGTGAAATGCTATTTTCTTGGCATGACATGGTCATCACTTTCATGAACTCATAGCAGCTGTGGTTATGTGCATAAGATCTGCACCGTGATCAAGCCACCCAGAATTTTAGCACAGATGGAGGAGATGCTTATCCTGGCCCCACCCCTTACGGAGGAGCTACTGGTAGTTGATAACATCATTCTCTTTGGGGTTCTTCCTCTGGCAGATTTCCCATGTTCCAGTGGGCAACACCCAAGAACATATTAGCTACATTATATGAATTAGATTTAGTAGGTTATTATTTTAAGAAAGACACGGAGCTGGGGGAGGAATACATTGGGAGGATTGGGACAGATGAGATGAGATATCGTATTTCTTTATATATAGGTATATAAGGAAGATTCTCAAGAACAGAGAAAATTTATATTTTAAAAGAACAAATGTTTAAACATATGTATGCGCCAGTCAAACCACTTAAAAGGTTTTTCATGTAGAAAAATTGGTAAGAGTTAAATAAGGTCAAGCAAGGCAAAGCACTAATGTGCCCAGCGGCAACAGATGCAGTAACTCTGTGCTTAGTTCTCATTTGCCCATGTGAAAGACAGGCCTGTTTGTAAACTAAGCCCAAGAGTATACACACAAGCAAATACTCATGTATTTTTAATCTGAGAAGCTGGCTGAGATAAGAGCATAGGAATATTAGTTAAGTGTTATATAAAGATTATAGTCTGTTGATAAACAAAAGGTATGATTTTTTAGAAAGTAATTCTTTGCAAAGCACTTGGGACAGTGAAAATGGTCCAAAAATAGTCTTTATAAAATAGACGGTGTGATAAGTAGTAAAGGGTATGTAAGAAGCACATGAATAGTTACATTCCACTCTGCAGGGAACACTCCTCTAAATTTCATTTTATTTATGTCTAAGCTGTCGAGAGTAGTATTTAGGTTTGGGGTAATTTGAAGTGGCACTGCATAAAGGTTAGTCTCAGTTACTACAATAACTCTATGTAAGACCCCCCCCCACACACACACACCAACTCAGACTTCATAGATATAATGCATAGCAGGCCAAGAAGAAAAATACATATAATGTGAGAGAAGCATTCGTTCATAACCTCTTAATGCCCAGTATGACTTCAGCTCTGAAAGAGTAAGAGAGCATGAAAAAGAAAATGCAGTTTACTGCTCAGAAAGGATCTCTGATAATCAGGCATAAATTGGAAAACATTTTATTGTGTTTTAGCTATGTGACTTACTTCGGAGAATTCTGAAGGCTAATGCTTCCTCAAAAAAATTCCCACTATCATTTATTATGGAAATCTGCACAAAGTCAGACAGTAGGTCTTAGGGAGATTTAAAATCTTTGTTTACTGCAGAAGAGAGGGAGAAAGGATTGTAGGAGTCAGAGGGGTCAGGACATATAAGCAAACCCATAGAATCAACTAACCTGGGCTCATGGGGCTCACAGAGCCTGAATCCACAACCAGGGAGCCTGCGTGGGACTGACCTAGGCCTTCTGCATACATGGGACTGTTGTGTAGCTCGGCGTTCTTGTGGACTCCTAACAGTGGGAGCAGGGGCTGTCTCCGACTCTTTTTGCTGGCTTTTGGGACCCTATTCCTCATCCTGGCTTAGCCTTAATACGGGGGCGGGGAGGATGCTTAGTCCTACTGTAACTTGACAAGCCATGCTTTATTGATACTCATGGTAGGCCTGCTCCTTACTGAACAGAAAGAGAAGAGGAGTGGATGGGAGGACAGGAAGGAGGTAGGGGGTGGGGGGACTGGGAGGAGAGGAAGGAGGGAAACTACCATCAGGATGCGAAATAAATGAATAAATTTAAAATAAAAAAATCCTTTGTTTACATCTTATTATAGCGTAGGGGCTTTAAGAATCTTGAAGTTGTTTTCTGCAAGGGAAGATAACTTGGGCTATCTAGTCATATGTGATCTAGTGCTTAGTAACCGAAACAAATGTGTTCCTCTCAACTAGAGAGGAAAATATATAGAATGAAACTCTGGGCATTCTATAGTGGAAGAGAAGGTCTAATAATATCCCTCAGTTTCACAGAAAAACAATTTACATCATTTGCCTCTTTTCCCATCAAGCAGACAGGCCTGCTAAGGACAGACAAGGAAATCAACCCTCTGCATTTAGGGAGCAGATCCTGTCTTACAGGATTAACTGTGATGAAACCCTTACCATTTTGTGTGTTATCACTGTGTTTGACCCAAGGAAGAGAGGAAACCTTATTTACTTACTGAAGCATCTAATATCCTCCATGATTAATATAAGAATATCAGGCCTGGCCTCTTGGTGGTTTGGGTTCAGTTACCAGCCCTGCTGCTCCCTGGCTGGAGGACATTGGTTAAAAAGCTTCATGTAACTGGTCCTTGGTTCACTTCAGTGCAAAACAACTACTTCCAGGAAGAGACAATGCTAATAGACCTGAGCTGGAGGAACTTTTCCATGCTGCTGTCTCTGTTGTTATTGTCAACCCCAGCAGGTTTCCTGCTTGTGTGTTAAAGGGCTGCTGAATGCCCTAAGGGAATTTATACTTCTGACCAACACAGTGACCACCAAGAAGCCACTGAATGACAGAGACTCAGTAGGGGAAATCTGTCTTATTATACTGTGGTATGTAGGCAACAACTTCATTCCTAATGACTGAAGTAATTATTTCATTTTCCATTTTTTGTAACCTTCCCACAGTCCAAACTGCTACAAATCAGCAACAAAAATAAAATCCAAACTTTAAATATCTTAGCTTCTAATGCCCCCCCCCCCCAAATCTGTGTTGTCTCCTCTTAGGCTATGAATTGAATATTGCAAATGGGATGCACTGGTTTGAACAAGAAATGTCCCTATAGTCTCAACTAAGGCTTGTTCTGCAGTTGATGGAACTGTTTGGGAAGGATTAGGTGGTGTGACCTTGTTGGAGGACGTGTTAATGGGGCTGGGCTATAAGGTTTCAAAGCCCTGCCCATTCCCAATGAGTCAGTCAGTCTGTCTGTCTGTCTGTCTCTCTCTCTCTCTCTCTGGTTGGATGTCTTAACATGTAAGCTCTCAGTTGCTTCTCCAGCACCATGCCTGCGTGCTGCTAAACTCTCCACTATGATAGACATGGGACTCACCCTCTGAAACGTTTTCTTTTATAGGTTTCCTTGGTCACAGTGTTTTGTAGCTCAGTAGAAAAGTAACTATGACATTGATACTGATGAAGTCTGTATCAGTTTTTGAAGGCAGCTGTAAGCATGCTTAACTATCAGTCCCACAGCACAGGCGACACTCACTGGCCAGGACAAATTCTGGCCTCTGTAAGGACAACAAACTGAAGAAAAATAACAAGCTTTTCCAGCATGCCATTGGCACATTAGCAAATTTATCCCTCATTCCCAGCAGGATCACAGGCCTGACAGGGCCTGGGCTGAGTGGGAAGTGAGCCTGCAGTGTTTCCATGGAAGAGCTTCAGAGTCCTTTCAGAGGAAGAGAGGACGCTTCTCTGTCTCTCTTTGCACTCTGTGAAGAGGACAGACAGGATCCTGACAGCAGAGGCAGCTAGGCTTCTCAAGACAGAAAAGAGTGTGGCCTCCACCACCACCACTCTGCCCACCTCAGCCCTTTATTCTCCCACCCTGCCTCAGTTCTGCGTGTCCCACCCACCTCTGTAAGAGAAGTGCAGAAAGCAGCACAGTGTCCGAGAATTGAAAACCTTTTCAACCCACTGGGGAATTCATGGGACCACTTTTTGATAGTCTTTTAAACATGTGACTATCCCTTAAGATTTCTTCTAATTCCTGTCTAACAGACTTTTTAGTAATACAGAACCTTCAGAAGTAGGTTATTGGTTGGCATTTACAAAACCCTGAGAAGAAAAGTGAGAGGCGCGCGCTGCTAGTATCTCCCACATGCACTGTTTTATAAACTAGTGGACAGTGACCTGGGAACAAAAGCACCAGCAGTCAAGAGGGAGGTAAAATGAGGGTATGGTTTGCTATCTAGTTGGCTAGAATTAGCTTTCTGGGCAACAAATAGTTCACTGCACACAACACAGAGCGGAAGTGGTAGGTCTTGGTTAGCGAGCCGGAAGTAAAAAGGATCCAACAAACTGCACACCCGGGTGGGTACATGAAAAACACAGTACCTTTGCGTGCTTCTTCTTTAGAGAGTTCAGTTCTTTCTGCTGCTTCTTTAAATGCTTCAAGTAAGCCTGCAGGAGAGAAAGGGGAAGGTTCAAAATGAGATCTATTTATCTCTCCCTCTTTACTTCCTCCCTATCCCCTCCCTCCCTCCTTTCTTTCTCTCCTTCTTCCCTTTATCCAGAGGTAATCATAGTAATTATATTTTGTGAGGAAAAGATACTTGATTTTTTCACTGAGCATGGTACAAAGGCATTTGAAAGTGGTCAAAACATTTTACCTTCATTTGCTTTAAATCTTCTATCCTCACTTGAGGAATAAGTTCAATACCTTTAAAAAAAAGTTACAAAAATGTTAGTATGTATATTAAAAATTAGAATGAATAACATACAATATAAACTTTCACTCTAAAGCTGTACCTAAGTCTTCCAAAGCAGCTTACGCACTACGGGCAAAAACATGATATGTTCTTCTAGCAACGTGCTGAGCTGGGTCATTCTCAAGTTGTGTCTCTGTTTTCCTCCCAGCATCTGGTTTGGGTCCACATAAGTTGGAGTGTAGGCGGAGTTTACTTAGAAAGCACCAGTACCAGATAAATATTTATTAAAATATAAATCAGAACTCACGGTACAGTTAACAGATTACAGTAGCACCTGAAGAAGGACTGGAGTCTGGAACGGTGAGGACAGTCGCCGATGCTACCCCAATCATCCAGGAACCAGGAAGAGAGCGTCTCGTGTTTCCGCAGCCCCTTTTCAATGGGCTTTTCCCCGCCCCCTTCAGGGGGCCAGGTGCCCTGTATAAGTGTCTTTTGACCTTATCAGCTGACACCTGAATCCCACAACATTAGAGAGCGCAGATGACAAGAGAAAGCTCTCAGACAGCCCTTGGATAGGACAGAGAAAGGCAGGTGGGTGTGCCCCAGCCTCACACAGCCCCAGGCAGGTCCTCTGGAGCTCCCAGGAAGAATGGCTTAGAAGTTACTCTAGCAGAATGAAGGGAACTTTGTGGTTTTACATGTGTCAGCTGAGTGTCAGAGGTTTATTGAAACCTCTAGGCACTTCACTGAGGAATTCCCACAGTCTCAGGGCAAATGTGCAGTAGCCATAATTCCCAGTCAACCAGCCTTCTTAGCACTGGGTCCAGACACAGTAACCCCATAAAGAGGCATAATAGGATCGGTTGCTGCTATTTTTATCCCTGTGTTTAAGGTACACAGTATTAGTCAACTAACTTTCTACTCTATTCCTAACTTAATCCTCCATCACCAAAAAGTACACTCTGTGAGCTTCCTCTTGACAAATTTAACCTTAGTATTTAAGCCATATGCTAGTAAGTCTGGCAATGTCTTAAACACAGAGGAAATAATGAACTCAGACTCCTGTTTAAAGAATTCTGTCTTGAGAACCCAGAGTAATACACTCAGCCTGCTTACTAGCTCAGTGAAAGCTGGACTCAGTGTAGTCATGCCAAACACAATTGCATGTGAATCTTTAATGGCTTCTGTTGAACTACTGATTTTCAATGCAGGAAAATAAAATAAATGTGTACACGTACACAAGGGTAATTGATTTCTACTGGAATCCCAAAAGCAGGTAGGATATATTTAAGAAAGATAGGTCTGAAGTCCGATGCTCTTATTCATTTTAAGATTTAGACTGTCCAGTAGATGGAGAAGCAAGGTCTTGATTGGAAGAATCTGTGATCCATGATATTTTAGGGTAGGATACGGAAGCTGTATACAGATATCAGAGCCACTTTCTGATATCTGCTTCTGGTGCAGTGTCTGGCGAGATAAGCTCCACCCCTATCCCCACCTTACCTCAAAGTGCACAGTAAAAGAAAAAGGTAGTATAAGCAGCAGATAAATGCTGCCAGGCCAAGAACCTATTCTTGACTGTCAGCTCTCTTGCTTATAGAACGAACACAAGGTTCAGGAGACTGCAAGGTTAGCAAGTCTTAAGGACTTAGGGCACACTCACAAGACTTTCTTTCCTTGGTCTCAACCAAGTCTTGACAAAACAGGACCCTGAGAAAGGCATACCTTCCTCAATTACATTTTTCACTGTTGGAAAAATATACAAATGTTGTATAAAATTTTTAATTCCTCTAAGTAGTTAGGGTAATCTCACATTTCACATGATAAAAATTGGTTCAGCTATACATGCTCAGAGCAGTGTGGTCAATAGGACATCTGACCACACTGATGTCCTATCTGAACAGAGATAGCCTATGTGTGAGGTTCCTGTGCACTGGGAATGCCAGCATATGAGGAAGCTTAATTTCAGATCCCCTGCATTGCTCCATGTGGCCACAGGCTACCATGTTGGACACTGTGTGTCTGCTGGCTGACCTGGTAGGAAAATGCATCAGATATCACATCTTAAGTTCCAAAGGTTCTAGCTAATTACCACATAGAGCTTTTGATATTATTGATAATATAGCTCCATAAACAACTTGTTTCTCAAACCCTAAATTAGAAACTCGCTAGGATCTCAGTATGCGTAATCCTCTATTGGTAAGACATCAAAGAAAAAATGCAGCATGTGTACAGCCATTGCTGTATGGCTACACAGCTGGAAGACGCAGTTTGAAGTTCTTACTTCCTCCATCTCCACATCTCATCTTTCAAAGGGCCACCGAACGAACTCTACACCCTCTTACACTGGATTCTGTCTCTCTTCATTACTTGCTACTGATATGCTATCAAAACGTCTTTTATGACGTGAGTCATCATGTTTGATAGCTAGGCTTCGGCAGCCAGGCTGCACAGAAATATTATCATCATAACTTCTCTACATTGATCTAATTCTTTCTTGAGATGAATTCTTATATAATTTTAAGAATTGTATTCTTATTATTTTGTATTCATTTCTGTCTTTCATTCTGTCTGAGGGTCCCTCCCCTTCCACACCTAACACAGATGTGCTAGCACATCCATATTAGCACTGGTTTAAACTCAGCGCTGTCAGAAGTCAGTCATTTTCTTACCCCCTTCTCAACTCCTCTATTCCACTGGCCACCAGGGTGTGACCCTGAAGTCTCTTTAAACACATCTGAGGTTGTTTTTGTTGTTTTTCTCTTGAAGACCCACATACGAACTACAGCATCCTTCTTCTCTGGTTCTTTTCTCATGATGCCCACCAGCTTAATGCAGCTTAATATCCCCTCTCTGCTGGGTCATTTAGTAGTCATGTGATTCCTAGGAAACGGCACTGCCAGATCTTCTCCAACAAGGGTCCAGGGACACAGTCATGGTGAAGAATGTGTCTGTCTGTACTGCCCTCTTTCTCTGGATAACCCTCTAATCATAATGTGGTGGGTAAATGCTGTAGGCCAGTCACAAGTACCAAGGTTCTTGAGGGCTTGTAGCATCTCTTTTGGTAATAAATACCGATGCCAACAGTATCGATGTTGAACTCCATTGTCTTCTCAGAGTGGCCCCAGGGTTCTTTCCAAACAGGACAAGTGAACAGCTTTGACTTTCTGCTTCCCTTTTCCTTCAGGGAGAGGCCTTTTCTTGGCTTCCCGACTTATCTCGTTTCAGTTGAGCCAAACCTATGTTTCAAGGTCCAACTCAGTGAGGATCTCATCTCTGAGTTCTCTCTGGATCTTGCTGGCAGAGGTGGGGAGTCTCTTTCCTCTTCTGCTTTAAGTAGTTAGTCATCTTTGCACCTGCATGGGTCAGCTATTGCCCTGGAGACTGTCCTTACCCTCTCCTGCTCATGCGCATCCCCAAAGATATACAGGCCATCATCATCATCACCATCATCATCATCACCATCATCATCATCACCATCACCACCATCATCATCATCACCATCATCATCATCATCACTATTGGTAGAACCAAGTATAGTGGTGACTTCTTGTAGGCTCCCCAATATCCCCAACAAAGTGCAAAAATGAATAGCTTGTCAATTCTACCTTTTTGGGTGAACTGGGATAAAAAATCAGAGTTAAACTGACAGTTGCTTGGTTCCTTCAAATGTAGCCTTACTGAGGAACACATGTAAGGCAGCTACAAACCCAAGTACAGACCCATTTAGAGCTATGGACACTTTGAGCCTTTGGAAGGTGGGAAGGCTGCGCTGTTTTAAGGGCTACTTCATACTCTAATTACTACAGTTCCTATGGACTAGTGGGCGAGATAAGAACTTACCTCTGGCAGTTTCCACTGCTGCTTTCTGTAGGAGTGTCAGTGCTAATACTGACCAACGCTGGAAAGGAAATGCCTTAGCTTGGCTCATTACCTCACTCCATGCTCTTTCCTGAGATGAACAGACAAAGAGCTGCAGGGGCCAGTAAAAACTGGGCTACTTCTGTGCAGTTTGTTTCACAAAGCTCAGTACACACTTAGTCTCCTGCTAAATAGCCAGGCCACTTCAGCTGGGAGGCAGTCTCATCTTAAATTGTTAGCACTGTATGTATGTGTGCGTATGAACAACTTAATTTCCTCATACTATGGACATTAATTTACTTGTAAATAAGGACTATACATATTAAGAAACCATTAGGAGAAAAATAAATTATTATTTAAATGAACAGACTGTGTGAAGTAAACTATTTATGGTCAAAGGTTTTTTGTTTTGTTTTGTTTTGTTTTTTTAAATATTTAACTGCCAATATGAAATGGGTACCATTCAGCTAGAATGGATATCTGGATATCTTGAACTGAAGTCCATTATAAATACTCAGCATAGCTATTTCCCTATATACAGGCTGCCCAGTAGCACAGGGTCACATCATTCTGTGTGACGACACCTCTTCTGACAGTGGTTTTCAACCTTCTTAATGGTGTAAGCCTATAACATAGTTCCTCATGTTCTGGTGATTGCAAACCATAAAATGATTTTTGTTGCTACTTCATAACTGTAATTTGCTACTGTTATAAATTTTAATGTATATCTGATATGGACACCTGTGAAAGGCTAGTCCAACATTCAAAGGGACCAATAGTTTGAGAACCACTGCCTAATGAGCTTTTTTTTTTTCACCCATAGAAAACCATTTGAAAATGGTCTTTGAATCCCCATCTGATGGTTTTAAAAATAAACAATCAAGCCAGTCTCTATATATGGTGAAATTACCCATGACATTTGTGACTCTGTTGTTTTATGATATCCTATCTATTGTCTGAAAGACAAATGGGTGAGTTAGCTACCTTTACTGTCACAGTAAAGGCTCCTCTACCTTTGCTGTAAGGACACAAAAGTATCCTTTACAGCTACAGATAACACAGTGTTTACATAGGTGTTAAAACACCAGCTCATGAAACACAAATGCTGATTCCCTGTTAAAATTCCTAGGGAAGGAAATCAAGCAACTTATCCAATAAATCTGTTTTTGAGCCTCATGTCATAATGAAAATTGGCAAAAGTGACAAACCTAAATGCCTTCATGAAGACCATCTATTACGAGACTGAAATTGCAAAGTTGACAAGGAGTCTGGCAGCACGCCTCACCTTTCTTGGCTTCCTGGCCAGAGCCCAGGGCAGCTGTGGTAGTTGGTCGGAGCTCAGAGCTGCTCTGAGGGGTCACATTCGCTTTGGCTGGGTTGGCCTTGCCCTTCTTGTCATTTTTGGAAGTGTCGCTGGGCACATCTGCTATATCACTCTGCAACAGAAACATCCCCAGTGACTGGAACTCATGACACAAGAAACACTTTTACCTTAATGAGAAACCACTCAGCTTCCCAGACTTCTACTATCTTTAAAGATCTTTACCTGAAACTGGGTCTGGTGACCCACACTTTTAATCCCAGCACTAAGGAGTCAGAGGCAGCTAGATCTTTATGAGTTCAAGGCCAGCCTGATCTACATAGTGAGTTCCAGGCCAGCCAAGGATACATAATGTGACCTTGTTGCAAACAAAACAAAACAAACTCTTTGCCTAAGGGAAATAAGACTATGTGGCTTCCTTCTGCTGAACCAAAAAATCCAGCCAAGGAAAAGCAATCCAACCCCTTTTCAAGGAGAACATTTTCTAGCTTCCAGAGACTGGCTGATTTTGCTCCAACCTAAGCAGTCTAACAAAGAAACACTTACAAAAGAGAAACAGATGGACAGAGGGATGCTGGAATGCAAGGACAAAGGAATGACTATCTAGTGATAAATGTCACTTCAATTAACTCCTTGAACTCAGTTGTCACTTCAGTGTTACACAAAAATCCTTGATTATAATTCTGAATAGATAGTCCCTATTTTATTTATAATGTAAGAGATATCTCCAGATGTCTCACTGGTGACTAAGAGGCTCTTTCTTATGGTGGCCATGTTTTTATAAAACGTCTTGCATTTTTGTTTGTAGACCCTTCAAACTACTATTGAATTGATAAGCTTGGTTTTGAAAAACATCTTTAAACGCCCTCTATCATCATTCTCTTGACTTTGCAATCGCTGTTTGGAAACTACCTTCCCCAACTGGACTGTCTTTAGCCCACAGTTTCTACTTACAGTTTCAATGCCCATAGCCCTCATTTGGTCTGCTCTCTTTTCCGTGATTGAAAGAAATTTCTTTGGATCAGATAAAGCATCCACAATATCTGAAAAACAATCCATGAACTATAAATGTTCCATTTAAATGAACACATCAAGAAAATGTAGCTAAATCCTTAAGATGTGGCTGGGAAATACAGTGAGTTGTAAATGACAGAAATAAGAAAAAGCAAGAGTCAACACCCGAATAACTTTCTCTTTTTCCCCAAGTAACAAGGACGGAGGATGGGGGCTATCAGAGTGAATTGTTAGGGATTCCAATTTTGGTTTTGGTTTTTTGAAGCAAAGTCTCACTCTGTAGCCCTGGCTGACCTTAAACTGCATTGATCCCCCTAACTCATCTCCCAAGTGTTGAGTCACTATGGCTAGCTATCAGGGGTTGCTGACTCATTTATTTGTATAAATTAAGTATGCTGACTAATGTGATCAGCCTGAGTTTCTCCATCTGTAGGTTAGGACTGCTATAGCCCTGAATGGCTGTGGGTCAGCACGACGCAATGATGAACACAAGGACATGAGATGTACAACAGAGACACTGGATGTTCAACTTGGGCCAGTGACATTCCAATATCAAAACCACATAAAGACACAATAAAAAAAGAAAACTACAAGCCAATATCTGCTTTTAAGGAAGGAATTTCAGTCATGCGGTGCTGAGGACAAACTATGGTACTTCTTCATGTTTACTTTTGTTTGTTCTTGGCCCAAGCTACCTCAGAATCCCCATTCTATTATCCCTGTTATCAGGAGATATGTACTGAGGAAAAGCACATTGCTCTTACCCGCTGTAAAGAAATGTAAAGACAAACAAGTCTCATAACTATGATTTGAGTTAGATCTTTTATCTTCTACCAATTAAGCATACCCTAAGCTGCAATACCCAAAACACTCCATTGTACAGCAGGTACTCAAGGATTCAGGCTAAACAAAATCCCCACATTACTCACTGCATCCACAAGGTAACCTAACAGTATGTGTAATGAGGGACCTGGTCAATTGGCTTAAGGCAGCAACTTGCAATGTCTGTTTGCTTGTGGTGCTGAGCGATGAGCACAGGACCTTCACTGCCCCCACCACGCTACTTCTCAAGCACTGCTGCTGTACTTTCTGTCCGTTCATACTACTCCCTTCTTTTCCCGAGCTTGCTATGCTGAAAGCAGCTAAAGATCTCGGGCTAGAAAGCAAGAAACATTTCCGTACCTTTCTAGACACATCTTTAATCAGAGGGCAGAAAGGAGAAATGGGCAAGCAAACAAAAATCCACATCATCTTTATTTACAGGAAGCAGCAGAGGAGCCACAGAAATAAGGAAGGGCTATGCCCAAGAAACAGAGACCCCTGAAGCACATAGCTAAGGGTGACGTTTAACTTATTGTTGATACCTCGTATATATTAACAAATCTCCATTCTTCTACTCAGTAATAAAGACAAAATGCACATATTGGAAAACTCAAAGCAGCAGGGTGGTGGTGGGGATATGACATTGTGTCAGTGTCTTTAAAACCAGGACTCTGTGCTGTCTCCAGCAGTGATGGCTGATATGGTGATGCTGTGTGATGAGTAAACACCATTAGCAGATGCCTACAGGTGAAGCAGCAAAGACAACCCAGAATGAGGGATGAAACTTAGCATCCAACTTAGTAGTTCTGCTGTATGATGGTAAAAGAGAGTACTATTTTCATTATGTTCAGGATTAGAATATCAGAAGACTAAGAATATCGGAAGGTTTAGAATATCGGAAGGCTTGGGCCTTCATTCACTCCAAGGCATTTTTATTTTAAATGTTACTATTTCCTTTAAATAAAATTTTAGTTTTTAATAATAAATATGGTTTAGTATTACTCTTTAGTCTAGAAACATTTTATGTCTGGGCGTGTAAAGACAGATCTCTTTTATTAATTATCACCTGTTGCAAACAGCTTTTCAGATGAGAGTTGAGAGATGCACTGATCTACGCACATAATAACAACTCATGAAAAGTTGACTTAATACTATGTCCCTTTTTCTTCAAAATAATAGTAGGTTCCCCACTGGGGCCTGTGATTTGTCTAGCTATATGTTCTTAGCCTGATATTGGTGCCAGGTATGGGTTTCATTATGTAAAGCAGGACTGGGAAAATATATGCTACATTCTCCATCCAAGGCTCAGACCATAGCATAGGGGGTGGTTGCAGAAAGAGCCATAGATGGTAGATGATAGAATTTAGCATCTTCTGGACACAGGGTAGCAGCACATAAAACTTTACTTGTACAAAACCTGTGCAGCTCATGCTAAACCAAATCCCAGCATGGGGAGGAGAGGAGAGTTGGGCAAACAATGCCCTATCTTGCCATGGAATAAAATCCAGATTTTTGCTACTGGGAGAGGGTGAGGCAGGTTCTTCTAAAAGTGTATCCTCTGATAAGTTGACCATGCTCCA
Organism: Phyllotis vaccarum; assembly: GCA_033318265.1. Classification (NCBI taxonomy): domain Eukaryota; kingdom Metazoa; phylum Chordata; class Mammalia; order Rodentia; family Cricetidae; genus Phyllotis; species Phyllotis vaccarum. Next base: position 163,857,111 of record JARWLC010000001.1, on the reverse strand, counting down.
TTGGAAACTTACACATCCAAGAATATTTTTGGACAGTACAAATTGGTTTTGAAGGGTTTTAATAAAAAGATGACACGAAGTTGTATGAGTAGGGAAGAGAGGTGAGTCTCAGAAGAGTTGGGTAAGGTTGGTGAATATGATCAAAACACACGGTACAAAAGTGAAAAAAAAAACCCCAAAAACAGAACCCAGATCATGTCCACGCCCATTGTTATACATATCCTCCATTATGCCCATGCATGAACCTGCACAAGGACCTAAGCAGGAGGTGATTGTAAGGAGCCAAGATGGTACTCATCCAGCTTTCAGAACTGGGAATCAAAACAAAATAAAAAAGTCTCTTCTTGGGCTCAACAGTTAAGAGCACTGTTGCTCTTGCAGAGGATCTAGGTTCAATTTCTAGTATCCTAACAGAGCATCACAACCATCTCTCTTTAACTCCAGTTCCTGGGGTCTGATACCTTCTTCTGACCAGGCACAAGTGTTGTGCATATACATACAAGCAAGAAAAATACTCATACATGTAAAATAAAATAAAATACATATTTTCTTCATTAACTAGTCAATGGCAGGTGTTTAGTTACAGGAAAAGGAAATAAACCAAGAGACCATCGTTAGTGTTATTTCTCTGTGCCATTGAGTGACTGCATTTTAGTAGCAAAGGAAGCAATTTCAACAAAATTCCTACTTCTGTTTCCTGAGGCTTGGAGTGGCAGGAAGGTCGGGAGAGAGGTAGGGATTCATGTGAATGGAAGAAGAACAGGGTTAAAAACTCAACTGTTGATCTGTCTCATGCAGAGAAGAAACTGGGTCAGCCAGAGTTCAAAGTAGCTAAGAAGCACTAGATGTATGTGGGGTAGGTGGGGGAGGAGCAGGACTAATTAGGAACAATGGCACGTGGCAGAGTTTGCCATCTGTGGGAACCCACCCCACCACCATGGATAGGTGCGCTGTAAGAGCCTCAGTCTAAGCCTATGAAAGGGCCCTAACTTAGAAAAAACTCAAGAACACTTCCTATATTTTCATAAAAAAAAAGGATTGTGCCCACGTGCTATGACTGCAAAAGAAAATATATTTAAAAGTCATGCAGAGCATAGAGCTGTGTGTAACATTGCCAACGGGGTGTAGAAACTTCCCAGTGGGTAGGAATCAAAAAGATTTCCTCCTTAGGATGATAAACTGTATGATAGATACAATCATTTCCTGTGCCGTTTTATGTAAAATACAGAGTAAGTTCAGGTGAAGAGTCTACAACCAACAGATTTTTCTTTAGAGTATTAAAACAAAAGAAAATATCTACAAGCAGGATGCTGTGGCACACACCTGAACTCTGGGCTACTTGGGATACTGAAGTAGGAGCATACACATTTAAGACCAGTTAAAGCAACTTAATAAGGCTTTGACTCCAAAACCTCAGTGCTGCAATGCATGTCTAACATGGGTCCCTGGCACTGGAAATAGATGAGGGAAAGAAAGAGCAGGTGAGAGAGGAGAATGGGGAGGGGACAGGAAGGGAGAAAGGGAGGGAGAGGAGGAGGGCAGGCACTCTTTAGTCCTGGACAGAGGACCGATGAGTGACCCTTACTCTCTACATTCTAAGCATCTCTCACTGATAACCATTCTAGCATCTCATCTATTATGGAATAACCCTATCACATGCACTTGCAGAATGAACCAGTGAATTCACACGACTTTCTTTAGCCACACAAACTTCTAATGATGTATACAGCACTTTTTGTTTCCATAATGGGCCAGTTTTATTTTAGGGAGCACTCCATGATGCACAAGTAAACTCTTAGATATGCATGTGGAAGGCTAAGTAGTCACCAAATATGAGCATTGTAAGTCAGGAAACTCAGGGTTAGAAATTCAGAAAAAAAGACAACCTTCATTCGCCCTGTTAATGTCATCCTTCATGGAAACTAACCTCCAATGTCTTTTCTGGGTATCTCCAGATGTCTATAAGATGACCAGAGTGTTGAGGGTGTTGTTGATGAATATCAAATCAGAAGTTAAGACACTAACTGCAGAACATTAGTGCAGAGATTCCAGCGATCTGATGGAAAGGCAGTAGGTAGTGCCCCAGAGGAGACTACGTATGTGTAGGATGGTTATGAGAAACTAGGTTGAATAATATTAAATGCTGGCCCCAGAAGAATGCCACCTTACAAATACAAACACTTCACAGCATAGACCTGCACACACCCACAATCTTGCAGATCAATTCTACATTCTGAGGTTCTTTTATATAAGTGCTTGGCACAAACTAGGAGTTCAGCAAATGATTTCTTGTCCCTTTTCTAATCAAATGGCTCATTTCCCAGGATGAAATTATAGTTTCATTTGAAATATGGCCCACTGCAAAGGAAAAACTTTTTTTAAAAAATATCTTTTACTAAATATATTTGTGTAACACTTTCCATAATGTAATATATTGAATACATTTTGATTTCTTATGTGTGTGCTCATATGTATGGACATCTCTGTATGTGTCCTGAGACCATGAGGAGGTCAGTGTACTGCTCCATCACTCTCTACCTCACTTCTTTGGAGAAAGCTCCTTCACTGAGTCTGGTGCTAGGATGATGACCAGCAAGTCCCAGTCGTTCTCTTGACCCCCCCCCCCAGAGAGCTATAGGAGCACCGGGGGTGATGGCCAGCTGATTCTATGGATCTAGGGACCTGAACTCAGGTTCTGGCACGTGTGCAGCAAGCATGTTTACCTACTGAGCCATCTCTCCAGCCTGTATAGTCCCTGCTTTCTGTCCATCCGTCCATCACTGTGCCTATGGGGTCACTCTGGAGCGTGGTGTGGGATAGACCACAGCCTCAAAACACACCTTACAGATTCTCTCTCACTCTGACCCATTTTCCCAGCCACATAGCACTACTCCAGCTGCTGTGGTGGATTACCATGTCTGTAACTGTTTGTTGCAGCTTCTACTTGCTGCCTTTTTTATGGCAAGCAAAGGGTATAAGTGAAGAAACAATTCCTCCCCATTCTAATTGAAACTCTCCTGGCTTAGTTTGCTTTTTGAACCTATAATCTATCATGCTATTAAAAATGAAGGGTAGTTTCACAAAAGCTTCCCACCAGAGAAACATGAATTCCAAAGAACAATAAACCACCAACCTTATTCACTCAATAAAATAATGTGTTCTAGTATAGCACAGGAACTTTATTCTATCAGGGAACACGTAACAGTGTGCACATACCTTCTCTGTGTGTGTGCATATGTACATGTGTGCATATGTACATGTGTGCATGTGTGTGTAGGTGTGTTTCTATGTGTGTAGGCATCTATGTGCATGTATTTAAAGAGGCTATAGGTTGACATGGGATATTTTCCTCAATCACTCCTGACTTCCTATATTATGACTTAATATTAATGGGTCCTTCATTTGAACACACAGCTTGCTAATCTGACTAGTACCGCTAGGCAGGATACCCTGGGGATCCCCAGGTTCCACCTCTAGGACGCCACAACTATCTAGCATCACGAACATCCACATTTTTGAGCCCTGTGCATTTCTGTGTATTATTAGGATGAGAACTTTCCCAGAATGCTTAGAGAGAAGTAGGTAGTCATAGTACATTCATTTTATTGCTGAAGAAAAAAAGAGAATGTTCTATTAAGATTCCCAGGCCAACCAGCAGAGAGAAGCTGGAACTTGATCCCTTGACTAATATGATTCAGTCATACCACTGCAATGTTCCCTGTAGTCAAAGATGCTAAAACTAAGAAGTCTTTCCTTTCCTTACGAGGTTATCAGCTTATTGGAGGCCATGGAGAAAGAGTCTACTGGTTTAGTTGTTAGCAACATTCTAGTTCTATGATGTGGTCTAGTGTGCATTCCTATAATTGATTTTCGTAGTGAAGAAAACTGAGATTTTTTTATGAAAATGAAATCTCTTATGGGTTTGTTAGAAAATTTGAGCATATTAGTAACTGAGTTCAATAAATCTTTCGATTATAGTAACTGAAAAGATAGAGTTTCTGACAGTTGTTTTTCTCACTTTGACAGTATATATACTATCTTCATGAAACATCTGTAAAATTTCAAATATTATAAAATTATGGTATTTTGAAATAATAGCTAAAGAAATATGTTCTTTCCTCAAAGCCACAGGGTTCTCAGCACAGGCAGGAAAACATAAGGTTATTTTTTGTTGTTTTCAGGAACAGGTAAAAGCATTCAGTCTTGTAATTTAGGACTTCATCTGTATTGTATTTTGTACCCATACATTTATCTTACCTCCAAATCCATCAGGCACGTATGTTTTAAGAACAATATTGCAGAAAATTGTTGGCAGTGATAATGGTTTATTTCCCTCGTTTCTTAGGGAGATGTGTCTGTAGCCTGCTTGGAGACCATCGAGAGGAAGAATTCTCTGCCCAATCAGCTTGTTGTTGTCATCATACACTGCGATTCTTAAGACAGCTAGGTCAGGCAGGATCACCTGCAATTAAAAGCTTGGGAATTTGATTGTTTATTATAAAAAGGCTCCCCAGAACTATGACTCCAGGAACCCCAGAACTATGACTCCAGGAACTTGGGCCAAACCAATACTGCTACTTAAACGTTCTTTAATGGTGAAAATAACCAATGAGCCACTAGCATTCCTAAAGTATTCATCATAGGATTGGTGCCCAAGATACAGGTTTCCTGGAAATCATCTTCTCAAATATATTAAGTGGATAGGTGTGCAAGACTGCAGCTACAATTCTTGTTATTTTCCCCATTTACATCCAACACAAAAATAAAGACCCTGGAAAACATAATGACTTTTCTTATTTTAGAGATTATCAGTGGAGCCTGGGATTGGGACTCTTGACTTGTGTGTGTCTGCTACTTGGGTTACTTACAGAATTTAGTTTTGATTGTTTTTAAGAACACAAAGAGTGTTTCTGAGGAAACATTTCATGTAATAAAGACAAGTTATGAGCTAATTTTCATTCTTTCTGTTTCTTACACTTTAAATTGTTGACACATTTTTTTGGATATTAGGTAGCAGAAAGGAAAAAGTCCAAGTGTCCTTATTTGTAGATGAATTGATTCTATGTATGAGAAACTCTAATGACTATACCAAAAAAAGTTACTCCGATGAATGGTTTCAGCAAAATGGAATGGTATAAAATGAACACACATAAAGAAAAAAAAAAACCAATAGTCTCTGTCTATACACAGGTTCTTAACCTGTGTTGCAACCCCTTTGGGGGGTGTGTATTAAATGACCCTTTTACAGGGAGTTGCCTAAGACCATGGGAAAACACAGATATTTACAAGACAATTCTTAATATTGGCAAAATTACAGCTTTGAAGTTGTATCAAAAATAACTTTATAACTAGAGGCCACTACAACATAAGGAAGTATATTAAAGGGTCACAGGATTAAGAGGGTTGAGAACCACAGGTCTATAAAAAAGATATGCATGCTCAAGAAGAAATCAATGAAATAATCACATTCAGAATTGCTTCAGAAGCAAAACAAAATAAAGTATTTTGAAATAAATGTAACAGAAATAGAAAAATCTTAGTATTCATACAGAAAAGCAAAAGGACATCAGAGAGCCAAGGCATTCCTGAGCAAAAGAGTAATTTTTGTGGCATCACTATACATGATTTCACTCTACTACAGAGCCAGAGTAATAACTGGTACAAAATTACACATATAGATCAACAGAACAGAATCAAGGCTCCAAATATAAATCCACACAGCCAGAGCCACCTGGTTTTTGACAAAGATGTCAAAATTTTATATTGGAGGTAAGATAGTTTCGTTATCAAATAATTCTGAAAAATCTGGGTATACACCTTAAGAAGAATGAGACAAGAACTATATCTCTCACCCTGGAAAAAAATTAATTCCAAACAAATCAAAAGATGTTATGTAAGTTCTGAACCTGAAACTGTCAGTGGAAAACTTGCAGATATTAGCCCAGGAATGGACTTTCCAAATAGAACTCCACTTCCTCAGGAAATAATACCAACAACTGACAGAGGAGACACATGAAATTAAGAAGGTTCTGTATGCAGGGGGAACAGTAAAGAACACTCAGAATGGGAGAAAAATCTCTGCTAGCTGTGAACCAGATGGGGGGGTGGGTTGTATATCTAGAAATTACACAAAACAAGCAATACCTAAACATAAACAGCAAGGAATCAAGCAACTAGTCAAATAATTGTCCAGTGAAATGAGCAGACAATTATCAGAGTTATAAATATACGTGGGGGTCGGTGAGCTGGCTGAGCAGTTAAGAGCACGTGCTGCTCTTCCAGAGGACTTGGATTAAATTCTTTGTGACCCCATGGCAGTTTACAAGCACCTCTAATTTTAGTTCCAAAGAATCCCACACCCATTTCTGGCCTCCATAGGCACCAGAACTATACGAGATATATAGACATGCATGCAAGTAAAAGATCCATATACATAAAGTAAAAATAATTTTAAAGAGAGAGGTATAAATGGCAAATAAACATATAAAAAACTGAACTTCACAAGACATCAGCAAAATGCAAATTAAACAACACTGAGATTCGCTGTCACCTCAGCCAGAATGGCTACCATGAAGAGACAAATGACAAGTGTGACAAAGATGTGGACAAAACACAGCCCTTCTATGGTGTTGGTGGAAGTGGAGACTAGTACAGTCACTAGAGAAATTAATATGGAGTTCCTCCAAAACCTATGTGCATCATATGACCTAGGCACAGCCCACTCCGTGTTTATCCAGATGTCTCCAAGTGAGCACAGCACAGAGGCACCTGCACATCAGTGTCCACTGCAGCACTGGGCTTCACAGCTAAGTTACAGACTAACCTAGGTGCCCAAAAGAAGAGGACCACAGCACGAAAATGTGCTCTTTATATACAGTGGACTTTTTCTCAGATACACAGAGAAAGTTATGTTGATTACAGGAAATGAGACAACTGGCAATAATCATATTAAATGGAAAACCTAAGCATTAGACAGGAAAACTGTTGCACAGCTTTTCTCATATGTTTCCTAGACTTTTCTACAGACCCAGAGAATTACGTTGTGCACATATGACCCGAAGGAGAAATTAAGCTGGAGGACTGTGGTGTGAAGAGTACATGTTCAATGCACATTGTATGTGTGTATGTGAATGTCCTAAAAATAACAGGCTACACTGACAATTTCTAAAAGTTAAAAAAAAAATTGATACTTCTGGGAAAACTTTCTGACTCTATAAATGCATGTGGGAATTACTCATAATGCAAAAGAATATTCCTTCATGGCAGCAGTTGAAAAATTTAAGGGGGAAAAAGGCACAATATAAGGTAATGTGCGCTGTGACAGGAATGAAATGATGCTGTGGGTGGAGGTATCACCACCACAGGGGAGGAGCCTCAACTCATCAGCTCTGCTTGGGTTCCTCTCAGCCAGTTATTCTATTCTGAAATAAACAGTCTCTATTTTGTTAGGAAAAACCAGAAGCTGACTCTCTTTGTTTCATGACAAATGGATGAAGCAGAAACACCTGGGAAAATCTGTGTCCAAAGAAGCAAGTAAACATTTTTGTTTGACAGCAAAACAAGTGAGGGAAATAATGGGCATTGTGTGGAGGCCCCTGGCTGCGTGGAATGTTTCCAGAATCCTCAGCTCTAGTGAATGAACAACCACAAGAAGGCTATCTCTGGACCTGGCAAACAGGACTAGGAAAAGACACAGAGGCCGTGAACACTGCTTGTGAAACACACACACGCACACACAGACAGATATACACACAGACACACAGACTGACACACACACACACAGACACACACACTGACACACACAGACACACAGACACAGAGCAGTGGTGCTTCACTTCGGAAGACAGGGCCCACCATGTTACAGCACTGACCTTAGTTCTGGTGCAGCTTTTTGTCTAACATCTGAACTATGAGGACAGAAAACAATCCTTCAGTGCATGACAGTGGCCACTGTGACCTGAAGTATGTTCTATTGAACTAGAGGTAGCCAAGGAGGGCAGAGCCAGAACAGCCAATTTGTTAGCACAATCATAGGACAGGGATAGAAGCTTCCTATCAGATGATGGAAAGAAGCATAGATGGTGTGCTGAATGGCATTCTCTATCTTGTGGGTTCCTGTAGTAAGATTATGTTACATTGAAAATAATTGTCCCACCTACTGGCTAATAAAAATGCTGGTTGGCTAAAGGCAAACAGGAAGTGTGGGCGGGGCTACCAAATTAAGAAAACTCCGGGAACAGGAAGAGCAGAGCAGAGATCACAGAGGAAAACCAGAGAGACACCACAGAGACTGTATGATGAGACACTATGATGAGATGCCAGCAAACACGGGAGAAAAAAGTTGAAATGCTGCTCTGAGAAAAGGTACCGAGCTACATGGCTGAATGAGATGGATTAGTTTAAGAGCAAAACCTAGCTAGCAATATTCCAAAGCCACAGGCTGATGAGCATAAAATTAATACAAGCGTCTGTGTGTGTCTACGGGACTGTGGGACTTCAGGACAGTGGGTCAGAACCTCAGGACTAGGCTGGAAAGGCCAGAAACTTCATACTACAGGCTCCAAATAGAAAATCAGGCCCTCTGGTTACTGAGTAACAGTGACACAAGCTTAATGCCCCACCTTTCGAAACACAAATGATTCTTCATTGTAAACTGGGTTGAGTCCATTATTCATAACCATGCGTGTCCGGAACTCTTTCCGTATGGTGTCAGTGGGCAACCCATACATGTCTACTTCCACATATGTGCCAATCTTCTTATCTGATAGGAATTGTCCTGATATAACCTGTGGTAACACAGACACAGATGAGTGAACAGTGGCGTCTGTGTAGTACTGGTAGCAAAGCATAATATAGAAATAAATCTTTTATCTGGGGAATTTAAATTAATACAAATGTTTGATCTTTTCTTTGGAATTTTCTATATTAAACAAAGCATTTTTGAGTGACTACTCTGTGAAAGTACAAGTTCTTGGGTAATATCCTCTAACTATGTCTTGAAAAGAGCAAGGATTATACACGTACAACCTCCTATGAAGGAACTGTGCCCCCAGCATGGCTTTGTAAACCAGTGTTCAGATCTGTGGAATGAAGCAAGAGCTGTGGATATGCCCTAAGATTCCTTCTCGTTCTGGGATTCTATAAGACTGGACACTAACTCCTGAATTCCTTTAGAAGTCTTGAGAAGAAATGTAGCAGAAAAAAAAAAATCAGTGTTCTTCTTTCACAAAATTAAACTGGTCAACAGTGAGAACATTGTTTAATTGTAAAGACCAGTATTAAATTTTGTCTACTATAAAGCCCGGAGTAATTTCATTTACATTCACTTTCCAAATAAGTATGCCCTTCATTTATGTATTTATCATTGTATCTAAGTTTGAAACAGCTTTTTTGAAGTATAATCAATATACACTAAACTATCTATGTTTAATTATACAGTAAGGTCAAGTTTTGGGACACGTATGCGTGTCTTTGAAACTGTCACCACAGTGAAGAAAGCATTTCTAGCTTCTTTGTAAAACTTAGAAAACAGCAGACACTGAGTCCAAGTTAAGAGCTATGTACAATTCTTCCAATGTGATGTTAAACATTTCAACTATCGTTATCTTCTCGGTGTATCTGCATGCGTATGTGTATTTACAGAGTCTGTGATGAGCAGGAACATACCTGCACTGAGCATGTGGCTGCAATGACCCCATCCACAGGGGTTTCAGAGAAAGGATCAAAAGTCCGATCAGGCCGCCTCATGAAATCTGGCTTAAGAAGGTACCTGGCAGGACAGAAATACAGAGGTTTATTCTCCCAGTGGGCTTGTGTCAGGCATTAGATACAAGATACTGCCTTTCTCTCTTCCTTAACTTAGGAGCTAGACTTAGATTCTAAGGATTAAAGATAATGACCTTGCCCTTATGTGGCTCCTGAAGAGCATCAGACAGCGAATACAGGGGTATGCTATGTCAAAGGAGAGAAGACTATTTCTTTTCGTCAACAAGGGGAAGAGAGTGTACTGACAGAGCTGTCTCCTCTGACCAAAGGCTTGCTTCCTGAGTCTTTTGCATTCAGCTGTCAGTCTCTTTTCCTTATAGAACCCAGGCTGAAGAAGAAAGAAGCCTGAAAGACTACTGAGAGTAAGTAGGCTTTGGGTAGTGTATGGGCACTCTGGAGAGACTCGTCTGTCACACAGGTACAGAGTGTACAGACGCTGGAGTTTTCTTAATGCACAGCTGCTGAAAATCTGTTATCTCATCTTGTCTTCCAAGATACAGATTAAGGTACCCCGCTGTGCAGGCCACCACAAAGAACTAGACAGCATGGCCGCTGGACAGCACAGATTCCTGTGCATCCCCGTAGGGCCACGGGGCTGTGGTCTCGGCTGAACTTTTCATCTCATTGTTATATAACTTGAGCTTTGTACTTTCACTTAACTTCTCAGTATTTCAGAAGAATTTACATTTCCTATTTTGCTACTTGGTTCACAGATTTTTAAGTGTTATTTAAGTAAAATAGAACAACATTCACATCATTATATAACTGCTATTTATAAGCATGCAAAAGAATCAAGAGAGGATGAAGGTTTATTTCCGGATGAATTAAATTCAACTTTACACCCACAGTTTCATTTGGAGTGAAATTTACTTCATTCCTGTATTCATCAGCAATAAGGCTATACATATTCGATGCCCACAGCTCTGGCTAATACCCATATGAACATGCTCCACAGCCTGTCTCAGACACAAAAACATCTACTATTGAACTGATCATAAAATAATAAATAAAACTTTAGAGTATATATGATGAGCTGCTAGGTTATGGTTAAAAGAAAAGAAAACTTGCTAAACAAAATGGGACAGATAAAAGTTGTGCATTTGCAGATATAATCCACTTAGAGACGTCACTTATTTCTGTCTGTGCTTCAGAACCAGCAAACATTCAGCTGTTCCTAGCTAAAAATGACACGGTTTCATGGAAGTTGAAATATGAAGTCCTGAAACTATGTGACAACAGTTTAAAACTACTCACCCACAGGATCCATTATACTCAAATTTTCCCTGATTCAACTGCATTGCTAAATCTGTCAAAAGACAAAAGTAATTTAGCATCTCATCACGTCCCTGGACAAAGACGATTCTGACATGGTCACTGAAAACAATGGAAGGCATATTATTCCCAGCTCCAGAGGTCTTTTTCACACTACAAACAACTCCTGGCTCAGTTTGGGACCAAGATGCTCTTCCATGCTGAAATGACTTCGTATTTAACTTAAATTAAATACTGAGTATGTTTTCATAAAGTTTACCCCAGAAATGCTCTAAAAAAGGATTTGGTCCATGAGTCATATGATGTTTACTTGATGCTGTGAGTAAAGATGCACAACCAGCTATAGTTAGAGAATGGGCACTGTCTCAGTGCCACATAGAGCCGAAATGCTGGAGCCATAGTAGGGATATTAAGATAAAACATGATTCAAAGGATCATAAAATAACCTGGGTAAGAGTTACATAAATCTTGATAACTTATCTGTGTGAGACTTAGAATTCTTCTCATAAGGCCTTCTAGGGGTGTGGGAGCTCAATTATAAATTTTCTTTTGTGGGTTAAGAAAATTATTTCTTTCTTGTCATAAATAAAGACAAAAATGGCCAAATGAATTTTTTTCTATTCTTCAGAATGAAGTACAAGGTTGTTTGGAACACTAACTGCTTTAGGATCATGCTGTCCTTTATTGTGAGCTCACTGGTTCCCTAGAACACACCTTGAATCACTGGTAAGAAAAAGTAGCGGCATCCTTTTTTTCCAATCCTGCTAAAAAACACAAGATTCTATCAGGACTTGCATATAGACTCTTCTAGAAAGGACTGTTGGGATTCCTAGCAGTAATGCATCTGTAAGGAGCTCCTTCAGAGGTGAGAAATACAGCCAGTTCATGTTCATGCCAAAGGGAGGCAGGTGAGTCCAAATCAAGGACAGGAAATTGGGTAGAAGTCCTCAGGGTGGATGCATGAGAAAAGGAAATGGATCCCCTGCTGGGAAGTACTGGGAGCATCCTTTTAGAGCAAGGGATTAAAAGGAAAAGCATTGGTGTTTAACTATTTTACTTTTATATTTGATTTTACCCATTTTAAAAGCCATGCAGAAGAACGTAGCATATGATGTCAATATGGTTTCTGCCCTTTGTCTATTTTTGTGCCTATTTTTATTTCACCATCTGTAATCACAGGATTACGACCTAAGGCTCTTAAGCAAACTTTGAAAATGTGTACATTTATCAAGCTAGTCCTTTTAGGAAAAGAAAATGAGAATTACTGTATATTGGAAAGCTGCCCGGGAATATACTTTGGAGGACCAGATTACACACTAGTACTTCTGACAACATCTAACTCTTTCAATAGGATTTTATAGAGTTTATTTATGCTCTAAGTCTGCACTTTTACTGTGGATTGCTGCTGCCACTGGTGTTTGCTGAATGGCCACAGTGATCAGGGTACTTCTCAAAGAGGGGAAGAGTCTCAGTTACCACACAGAGGCATGTAAACTCTACTCACTAAATTCCACCTAGAAACAAAGACATCACCTTAATCCAGAAGGAAGAAAAATCAGAAATTATTTTAGCATAAAAACTATGTGTTTGGCAGCCTAGTCCTGGCATTGATGTAAGGAATTAAAACTGAAATATTATCTTGGCTTCATTGGGGTTTTAATCTTTTGCTATCATATGAAGTTGAGAAAACAATTGTTTTGTCACATGGCAGCTTCTTTAAAAAAAAAAAAAATTGAAAAGTGCCTCAGGCAAATGGAGGCAGCTGCCAAGGCTGCCCCGTCCCAGTGTTCTTGTGGAATTTGGGGTCACTGGACATTAGCTCCTACCTGGGGTTTGATAGTTCAGTGAAACCATCTGGCAACCAGCGTTCCAGAAAATCTGAGGCATGTAATTACTGGAATCAACTCGGCCTCCCTTGGGATAAATGCGGCTCATTTGTCGCTTATTGTAACTGGGTAACTTATTAAGGAAATCCAAAAACAGCTTAGACAAACACAGCAAAGAACTAAAACAGTGGAGGAGGGAGGTGACAATAATACACAAGTGGATAACACAGGACAAATTCCACTATAAGCAAGAGGAAAATCACAGTCACAATGTGGATTTGAAAAATCACTCATATCCTGGGAGGTCATCACAGCTGCCATGGTCTTCTTCACACACATAATTTTATTAGCGCTACAATAAAAAAAAACCATAAAAACCTCTATATATTAAAGTCACATATAGCTGCTAATCTATTATAAGTCTCCTGCTGCTCTCAAGGAGCACCATCCATCCCGTTCAGTACATTAGGATACTTTACAAATTCAATCGCGTGTGTCTTCAAGTAGCCAAGGCCAACCGACTCGTTAAAAGAAGACATGTTATAGTGAACATTGCGCTCTGTAAAAGAAAAGCAAAGATATACTTGGAAACCCAGCCATCAACCCCATAAAAGAGCAAGCAGCTGACAGAATCATACCCTGAATCTTACATGCCAAATCAGTTAGTGTTTGCAGCGCAGCTACATGACTGTGCTGGCTGCTCTTAGCTTCCTAACACTCTGTGCATATGATGAACTAAGAGTAGAATAATTAAACAAATGATATGTACTCCAATTGTCAGAGTCACTGCTGGGATATACAGTTTTTGATAAGAATGGGCTTTTCTGAAATGGTTAGAAAATATTCTAACTACTTTTAAATGCTTTCTTGGGAACAAGCTTTTAATAGGTGTTATTGCCACAGAATATCAAATCTCATTCTATCTCAAGGCTGCACTGTGCCCACTGACTAACTTCTCACTCGCCTGCAGCCAAAGATTAAACAATATACACACACAGGAATTAAGGAAGATACTGTGCTTCACAAGTATTACTAATATAATTTGTTGTAACACAGTAAATTAAGAAGTCTTATGAAGGCACATGGAACGCTACAAGTCATGGTCTTCCACAGCCACCTTGTGGATGAGGCGGAGAATGACAGCCCAATGCCACAGCAAGGAAACTGGCACTGAGAGAACATACAGAGAAGCATACAGAAAGCTATTCCATTTAACCTGTAGTGTTACCTTCAGCTACATGGAACCCTTGAAACTTGACAGGCTGTGCGTAGTTGATCATTGTGGACAAGTACGGATGGATATTCGTGGTAGCACCTACGTATTTATAAGATGCCATCCATGCCTGCTCATCTTCTACAGTGACCAGGCCCTGTGAGCAAAAGGACACACTGGTTTAAGTTGATGGCTTCAAAGAGACTCTCAGATTTTGTTTTAGGCCTCCCTAGGAATGGGAATTTGCAAATACAAACATTCAAAAGTAAAAAGACCTTGTTGCTCTCTTAAAGCATTTCTTTGAAATGCATATGTAACCTGAAGACACTCATCTGTCAGATTTTTCAAAGGACTTTAAAATATTCAAGAAACTGTACTGGAGTCTCACAGCAACACTGATAATGACAGCAATATTACCATTCACACTGATGCGTAAAGCTCAAAAGAGTGGCAATCCAGCAGTTAGTTAGTGTGCCTCAGAATCAGCCACAAGCTTTGTAGGCACAAACCCTTGGGTCCCCTTGAAAGAGGTCAGCCAGGGGAGGCCCCAAAATTTGCCACTCCACAGTCAGTTTTCAGGCCCTGATAGAGAGATGCTGGAGGCCACATTTTACAGTAGAACTTTTAGCACCATATGCATGGGTTAGGTATTTTTATCGAAGTGTTTAGTATTAAAAAGACGTGATAACTCATTACATAGGATGTATTACTTAGTACAGAGAAAACAGACTCAACTTTCCTCTTCATTTCTTAAGAACTCAAAGCAAAATGAACACAGTCAACAAGAAAATAATGTCCCAAAAGTGTTCAGTTTTTTTCTTGAGAACTTCGAAGTTAATTTTCTATGAAGAGACTCAATCTAGGAAGAGAAATTTCTGTACACAATGAGTGAACAATGTCTGTGAGATTTTTTTTTTTAATCTTCACTGATGACTTAAATTTTGAGTCTTTCCCATCAACCAGCTTTCACCTATAAAAAGCCTGTGATAGGTCATGTAAACATGCTATTTGTTTTTGTTTTCATCTTTGTCCACATTGGCCCGAACTCTACTGTAGGGGGATTATGTTGTTCCATTGTAAATAATTGTCCCCGCCTATGAGTTTAATAAAAAGCGCTGATTGGCCAAAGGCAAACAGGAAGTATAGGCGGAGCTACCAGACTAAGAAGACTCTAGGAACAGGTGGAACAGAGCAGAATGCCAGAGAGAAACCAGAAGAAACAGAGGACAACTATGCTGCTCTGAGAAAAGGTACTGAGCCGCATGGCTGAATAGGCTAAGAGTCATGAGTTAGATTAAGGGTAAAGAGTTAGAAAGTTATATGCCTGGGCCTTAGGCCAATCAGCCTAAAACTATTGTAAGCATCTGTGTGTCTCTGTGAGTCTGTGGGTCTGTGGGTCTAGACCTTGAGGCTAGGCCTGAAAGTCTGGGACAGAAACCACTTACTACACTCTACCCACCACCCTAAATGCCAGCATGAGACACATCTGTTTTGTCCCATGTGATTCGTGCTAATAACACCAGTACTATACAGTGAGAGTACGATGGTGACCTGTTTTGCTCTGTGAGGTCTTGTTGCATTTGGGCTGAACCTGTCTATTCCAATTGAATTTGAAGGGTTATAGAATATATCACTGTGAAGCATAAGGATTCTCACTAGCCACAGGGCCAGACTGAGGTTCTGGGGACTAAAATCATTCAGTTAACATATGGCAAACACCAAATGGGTCAGTCTGTATATGGCTGACCCTATCATCTTAAGAAACTCCAGTCTAGGCATAGAGGGTCCTCATAAACACAAGAAGGTATTCCTTAATGCCCAATCATTAGGAAATAAGGAGACACATCATTCTAAATGCAACAGGGTCCCACAAACAGCAAGGCAGGATTTCCTGTGCTCTAAACTGTGAGAATCTAGAGACGAGACAATTCTGTCACTTTCCATATTATGTAATAAAACACATACATAAATTTGAACAACATGAGGAACTTTGGAGAGGATAAAAAAATTAAAATGTAATAAACTTTTTTCCCACAATAAGACCATTGTCTGATACTACTGAATGAAGATCCTCTAAGGTATGTAGTGTGAAGCTAACCTTTCATAATGCCCACATTGTAAGAACAAAGAAGATTTTTTTTTTTTTTTACTATGCTATGATAGATGTCTGCTGCACTGCTGGTCCTTTTTATTTTTATGTTTAATATTTATGTAATTCTTTCCTTTGAAATCTCATTCCACATAAGGATCTTACAGTATTAAACACTTACTTTAAGGAAAATTGTCTTAGTTGCCTTAGTTATCTTTTAAGTCAGATTTAGTAGTTTGATTGGTTTTCTTTTCCTTTGAACTCTTATAACAAGATGAATCTGACACGTCAATATTATACCTGTAAACACTACCCCTGACACTGTATGGGCTCGCTCGGAAGATTATTCACACTTACAGAAGATGCTCAATAGGACACATGTGAGTGTCTCCTAATGGAAAAGTGCTTGAGAAGTATTTTATTACCTTTTTGTTGTTTTCATGTTCAAGGTCATCTGAGGTCTAAATTAGAGAAAGAAAATGATTTGTTTACCTCTCTAAAGGGCAAATTTCCAAACTCTTTAGCCCCTACTTATGTAAGTAAGCATAAGTGAAACTTGTAATTCTAGTTATTTGTTTATGTGATAAATTATTGATGACAATAATAAAGCCATCATCAAAAACAAATACTGCAGATACATTAGGCTCATTAGCTTATCCTTTAGAAGTTCTAATTTTGACACTTCCCTCTCGGTTAACAACCTTTGCTTAGATGCTTTATTATGAAATTTTCACTAAGGATTAGGCATGAAGATTGAAAATGGATTATCATTGTGGCCACCTTCCCCTGAATGTAAAGGGAAGCACAAATGGCCATTTTGAGTAAGCCAACATTTGTGTTTGTGGCCCTGCCATGGACTCAATGTTTGAAGCCCCACCAAAAGGATATGGTGGAACCCTAATTCCATTGTGATAGATTGATGAGCCCCAACTTAAGGATGGGTTGATTTATGATTTTGTTTTGTTTTATGAGGGTGTGAAATGATAACTATTCAGTAGAAACAGTATTTTCAGTTCGACTTTTTCTTGGCTAAGGATACAGTTTGGTGTCCTCTTGGGATGCAGAACAGTGGCTCCTTAAGGAAATGACCCGAACTCTACAGTATCTTGTTCCTAAACTATACTGTTAAAACAGTTATGTGCATGAGATGTATTTTAACTTACTTTCTCGCCTTTTAGAGTCAATTTATCATAATCCCACTGTAAATCAAGATACATTATAACTTGGAGATGGGGCCATGGGAGGTAATTAGGTCATAGGGTGGCATCCTCAGAGTAGGGTTGGTGCTTTTATGAGGAGTGATAAGAAAAGTATTACTTTCCCATTTTCTTTCCACAGTGGGAAGATAAGCCTGTTAAGGGAGCCTTCAAGACCCTATTGTCTGGCACCCTGACGTTGGCACCCAACCCAGAAAACACCAAGAAATAAATTTTAGGTATCTGAAACAACTGATCTGATAGTTTTGTTATATGAGCTTAACTTGAGACAGGACTGTTGAAGACTGTGTAGTACAGCAATGCTCTTGAGCCTTAGTGGCCACCTGTCTTCTCAAAGAACTCTCATTTCCCTATTATGAGATGTGATAATATTTCTTTGACTTTTTTCACAGACAAAAAATATTTCTTTCTGCGATCAAACCCTCCTTCCTACATCTTTGCCCACTGTCTTCATAAAGCAAGTATTCCTACTCTACCAAAGACCACACCCTCACATAGCTATGACCTCATCTACTGTCACCTTCTCAAGGAGTTCCCAGGCAGCTGGTGCTTCTCTCTCTTGAAATACAAGTGACTCCCTTTCTCTAACACTAACCATCATCCAGATTCTAAAACAGCACCCCTTCTGTACCTCACATTTCCTCCAGGCACCAGAGGCAGAGACAATGCCTCTTCCTTTCTGCCTATCTGGTCCCCTGCTCCCTTTACTCCAAGCATTCTACCAAAACTTCTCTTCAATATGTCAACACCAATGTTCCCAGTTTAGGGGACACAAGCCTTTGCATCCAGTCACTCAGCAGCATGCAAAGCCCCTAACTGTCCTGTTCACTTTTGCGTGGCTGCTGGAAACTGTTTTCCTTCCTGCTTCCTCTCCTGTGAGCCCGCTTTTAACTAGGGCTCTACTAAGATCTTTTTTTAAAAAAAAAAAAAAACCTCTCATGATTTATCACCGCTATCTCCAGGACTTTAAACATTATATCTTGAACTTACATCTTGTGATCAATCTCCCTTCTAGATATAGATGCTGGTTATTATATGAGTGATGATGAAAATGAGAACGGGGATGAAGTAATGACATCATAGCGTAGCGACTACCTTGCCATGGGCCACCGAGTGTATGCACCACTGTGAGTTCATTCAGTCTTTGGTGAGTGCCTGATGAAATGGCACTATTTCCCTCATTTTTCCAAAGGGGAAACAAAGGCAAAGAGAGGTTAATAACTTACCCGAGGTTATATAGGACGTGAGGCCAGGGAATCAACTCTTCTCTTGGTACTTCCACTGGAATAGCTTACAGACATCTCCAGTTGCCTGTCCCATTCAAACCCGTGGAGTCCTTTCTCATGCAGTATTTCCAACTCCAGTAAACAGCACCACCACCCTCATTCTCTAACAAGGATTCTGGGAGGCCACCTTGCTTCTCATTCTCTCACCTTTGTGTTCAATCCACCATCAGGAAGTTGTTCCATTGTCTATTTCCTTGATACCCCGTGGTAGATTCTACCCTAGTTTAACCACTGACCAATCAAAAGCCCATTCTCAGGGTTTTTCACACTTCTGTTCTTACTCTGAGACTCCATGAAGGAACCATCATAGTCTTCTATTAGATTACATAGCCTCCTCCTTTTAAAGTTCTGTGTGAGACTGATCACGTTTTACCTGTTTCTAAAGAATTTAATTCCCTCCCAGTACATCTCATCTTACTTCACTCTACCCATCATTCATTCTATTACACTCATATCATCTTTGCTCTTATCAAACTCCTTCTGTGTGAACTATTACTCTCTATTTCTCTGCATAGTGACTTAATCTTTTCATTGTGGGTTCTGTTTCCTTATTCCCATCACCTCATTGTCTCATTATTTTCCACATTAGCATTAATTTTTATTTTCATAATAGGACTAGCCTCACATTGAACTGTATCATTACTTGACTCTTCACACTGTTTCCCACCCCTCTTCCTAAACGATAGGATGCCTACAGAAGCTACCAAAAGGCAGCATGAAAGTGCATTTTGACCTGCTTAGAACATATGGCCTGTGCTGGGCCTGATGAGTGTTAGGAACCCAATAACATTCTTTCTTAAGCTTAATGCCTGGAAACCTCCTATACTTTTGTTAGGGTAGTTTTTTCGCAAGCTGGACCAATTCTGTACTGAGGTTTGATTTGGAATGTTTGGGATTTATTTTCCCAATGTTCCAATAGGCTAACTTTGACCCTGACATATTGTCTCCCTACTCACCAACCATACTACAATAAACGGTGATATTTATAAAAGCCTGACAAATGTAGGTGGTGATCAGTAGAGGGTATAATTAATAAGTAACTTAAAGGTTCTTTTAAATTTAATATTGTGAGTGTTTCAAATTCGGGTCACACAGTAGAGAGTTTTATCCTATATAGTTAGAAGGAAGGCACAATACCTGATTTTCCTGTGGTTGTAACAGCTCCAAAATTCCACAAAACCCCCACCCTTAAAAATCATGATGAATAGAGACACAAAGCCTCTGACCTTTTTGACGCTGTTTACAACTGCTTCCTTGTGACTGAAATCATCAGCTGACAGCTCATTTCCAAATTTGTACTCAGGGTGGGCTTCTTCTTCTTGATCAGCTGCTTAAAAGAGAGGAAAAACCAAACAAAATAAAACTGAAGCCAATGTGCTGAGCTGAGCTGAGCAACAGTCAGACCTTGTCCTTAAACCCTGGGAAGACAGGAGAAGGTTCCCATGACTTACAGAATGGAACTAGGATCTGGAAAACACCAGCTGTCACTAGGGAGCCTGTTTCATGCACATGTGCACTTTTTTACTGGGCTATATGATGACAAGGCAGAGACACAAGCTGTCTTGCCATAGTTGCTATACAATAGCACAGTTATTATTCATGCTTTCCTTGTAATTTATTCCATTATTTCTGCAGTTCGTCTTACTGGATTATAGATCAGTAATGCCATACATGTATTTAGTCATTGTCTTTGAAGCCTAAGCTGAATTAAAGAACCAGATTTGCCTAATATTCCTTTTCTAAATTTTAGGATTATTATATGTATACATATACATACACACACACACACACACATATATATATACCCACACACACATATATATAACAACACTTTGTCTAAATATTTTATACTATTTTTTTAAAATCTGAAATATAGAATTGTCACATACTATATATCCAAAGACAGCTGCATTGATATCTGACCTGTTACTCACTCTCTTGAATATGGGCAACCCTAAGACTGCTTTGACAAAGTGATACACCAGATCCATGCATAGTTCAATAATGTACCAGCTCCCACTTCCTGCATCTGGGGCCCACGTAAAATGCTGAAACCAAATAGGTGTCACAAGGGGATACCTGCTCAGAAGACCCAGCTATGCTCCACAGATAGTTAAATTAATGAGCAACTTTGTCTAACTTGTCTATAAATCTTAAGATAATGCTTAACTCCAGATGTTCACCTACTAGCAATTGTATGAAAAAATGGAAGGAAAAAGAGCCAAATGAAAGCCCATAGCTCACAAAATCACAGGAGACAATTATAAACCACAGTTTTGGGTCCCCAAATTTGGATGGTACAATATTTAGTAAGGTATAAGCATAATAAGAATTAGCTGAATGATACCAAAGGTCTTTGGCCTCTTTGATCCTACCAGGCACAGGGAAACACAAGAAAGTCAAATACTATGTCTTTCTCGGGGACTGGTGTTAAACCCATGGATATTCACCTCATTTATTAATGGAATCCTTCTCACAGTCAGGGTCTTTAATAAAGGACAGTGAATAAAATTAGATAAATCTGACAGGTTAGATAAATTAGATAAATTTTAAGTTTAGCCCATGTATCTAATCTCCTAAAAAAAGCAGATATATATCAGCTGTGTGGGTAATAAAGTCTCTACAGGTTCTTAGTTCCAAGTCAGTCTATATATCCATGTGTCTGTTAAATCAGTGCAAGTTCAAGTTATTTGGGCAGATAATTGTTAGGATACATGATCAACAAATCCTCATCTGAAAACATTCCCAAACTTTCAAATGTCCCATCAATTACTGTCACCAAATACATCATTACTTTTCAGTTCAGGGAACTAAAACCCAGGGTTTTGCTCATACGAGGCAAATATACTACTCCTAAGCTACAACCTCAGCACCAGTTTTAAACAAAGCATCATGGCTGGTTATACAGTGAAGGTAAAATAGGTAATGATAAATATTGAAGTATCTTAAGGCTGCCAGGAAGTCTGGTGAGGAGGTCTCTTGCATGCTAGGCCTGTGCTGTATCACTGAATTATACCTTGTATAGCTCAATAACTAATTAATTAATTAAAATTTTAGTATATGCTTTGGCTGTCAAGTTCACTTTGCGCACATCAGCCAATCATTTCATTAGGGTTCTCTTGTTTCACTACTAAAACTAACATGACTGAAGTTCATGTTTTTCTTTATAGAAAAAGATTATAGAATGGACCTTTCAACGGATCCATTCAACCCTTGCCTAATATACAAGTGATTCAAGGCTGAGTCTCTGAATCTTTCCTGAAGAGCTCAGTGAGTGTACAATGGGAAGGGAGGTAACTAAGCCACTAACATCCACTGTCCAGATAAGCTAGAAACAATAGTATCTGAAGAATGTGGTGGTATATTGTATATTTAATAAAATCAGCCTGGAATAGCAATAGACAGAGCCCTGTCTTCCAGCCTTCTTTGTTATTTTTGAGACAGGGTTTTCTGTGTAGCAGACCTGGCTGTCCTAGAACTTGCTTTGTACATCAGGCTGACCTCAAACTCACAGAGATCCTCCCGTCTGCCTTCCCTCGGCTGGGATTAAAGACTCGCACCTCCACTGCCTGGCCGATGGGCCTTGAACTCACAGACATCCTCAAGGATCTCTATCTCTTGAATGATGGCATTAAAGGCATGAGTCATCACTCTGACCTTCATGGCTTGACTATGGGTGATTCTGTCCTCTGATATTTCAGACTGATTTTATTAAATATAAAATATATCACCACAGAAAAAAATACCAACTCACTCAAAGATTAAAACTAATAAAAGAGTACTACTGAATATTAAGAAAAATGTCACTGCTATTCAAAGGGGTTCATTAAGAGAGATTAATGTTTTTCTTATTTCTAATATAAACATTTTTTAATGTGTAGCTTGAAATGACAACTCATTTCTCTATTTGTGTGTTTTCGTTTATGTGCTCGTGTGTGTGTGTGTGTGTGTGTGTGTGTGTGTGTGTGTGTGTGTGTGTGTGTGTGTGGTCAGAGGACAAACTCTGTTGTCAGTCCCCAACTTCCACCTAGTTTTGAGAGAAGCTCTCTTGATTCTTTCCCACCACCTTTATCAAACTAGCTGTTTCACAAATTTGCAGAAACTGTCTCTACTTCCCATCTTCCTGGGCATTACAGATGTCCGTGTGTCTTTCACAAGGATTCTAGGTTTTCGGACTCGGGTCCTTATGCTTGCACGACAAGCATTTTACCCATGAGCCACTTCCCCAGCCCCAGTCTCACCACTTTCTATTTCCTCTTCATTGTCATCTTCTAAGATGCTCGCTGGGGCAGCTGATTCTCCGGCTTCCATCATGCTTTTCAAAGCTTCAAGTTGTTCTATTAGTAAAATCAAACAAGGGGATTGGAACAGATGCTAAATCCCTTATCAAATAGGGTTTAAGATCAACAACACGGGCAGGAAAAGGTAGCATATTACGTGGGTACCTACTCACCATGCTTATAACCTATTCACTCCTATTGCTTGTGTCTTTGTAAGAACTGTGAACACAGTGGGTTTCGTACACAGTAGGAAAACTTTCTGGGCCATGGGTAAATGCCCTGCCATTTCCGATTGCCAGGTTTTGAGAAGGAATCAATATGTAAGACAGATAGCGAATGTTCCTAATTTAGAGAATCTGGCATAGATGGGGATTTAGGAGCAATAACGGGCATGGCAGAAAACTGGCATGCATGCCAGAGATAAAGAGAACGTCAGGATGAGAGTATTTGCAAGTAACACAACTGAGATTATTATTCTGATAAATAAAACACTAGAAGCCAGGAGAAAACAAATTACTCTGAATTTCAGAAATGGAGAAACACATAAAAGAGTAGAGTATAATATACAATTATATTGTCAAAATAAAATAAAGTCTTTTTTTTTCTTCTAGTAGGTATACATGTCAAAGATGGACCACCAACATGATGGTAAATTCTCTTATGAGCAAAACTATGGCAAGATATGTAGCAATCCAAAACACTTTCTATTCTTTTGAATTTCATCACGTAAGCATATGAATAGGTGCTTTCCATTGTCTGGGCCACTTGTAGAAATTAAAGATTAAATTGGAATGTGGTGACATAGTGCTGGAAAGTAAATGTAGCGTCTATATTCCACCCTCCCTTTCTCAAATCTACAAGTGGTCCTAACTCATAATTCATCTAGACAGCCGAGCTGACCAAAGGTAAACATGCATTTCACTTACTTTTTTCAACTTCAGGTTTCAGTCTTTTGTTTTTGATGAGTATTTTTCTTTTGAGGTCATTAGGGGATGGCAAAGGCCTGCCTGGTTCAAGCTAGAGATACACAGGAAGAGCTCAGTTAGTGACTTTTCTCCATTAGTTTTTGAGCCCAGAGGAGCCCAGGCCTGGAGTCATACCAGCCAACATCCACTAGATGTCAGTCTGCACAGCTCTGCTCTCACACCCTTCTCATATCAGATCACTGAACGAAACTTTGATTTAAGTAACACTGCAAACTTGGAACTCTCAGTTTTCCGGGTTCTAAGACCGGACCCAACTTCCCTTGTAGGGTATGACCTGAGTGGAGTTGGCAGTCCTGCTATATGTTAGGCCTTTCAAATTTCAGGTCCATCATAAAGTACAAGGTAGCCCCTTAAAGGCCCCAGATCTCCTCTCCATCTGCAACAGATCATAGATTAAGCCTGAGTTCTCAATAGAGCGACTTGGGATTTTAATAGGTCCACTAAAACTGGGAGAGGTTTGAATTGCTGGAATCTAAACTTCACTGTGGCTTCATTTGCTTGTACTTTACTGGAAGTTGGGTCTGTTTAGGTTATTCTCTGTGACTGTTCTATTAATTATTCACTCCACAGCCATCACTTACATTGACACCTATGCATCTCTATATACAGCCATTTATTTCAAAATTCATTTTATTCTAAGTTTAACAAGCAAGTCTGTGTCTTGTCTTGTGAAGACCTTTAACAGAATGCTGCCTGGTACAAACTGTCTGATGGAACTGGTCCCTTCCCAAGGGATGTATAAGTCCCTTCATTAAGAATATAATGATCTCTTCCCAAAATCAAGCTTCTTCTCTTGCCCAAGAGAACAGAAAGAGGGTCCAGGCTAAGAAAAAATAGTAATAAAATAAATTAAGGGTGCTTCTTAGTATGGAATCCCTCGGAATCAGCTTCCTAGACAAGGACTAGTAAACCATAAGTTTATTTGAGAGCTTGCAGACATCAACAGAGGAGTAGACACATACGAGACAGCCAGTGAAGGACGTGTTATTTAGAAGCTATCACTGTGGGTACCTGAGGGTGGTGCATAGGGAGTCCCTCGGGGAGTCCAAGGTACAGAAGAGGACAGATGTTCAGACGTGGCCCCAGGGAATACAGAGTGAGGGGACTGGTGGGGGTGCTCATTCTCAGGCACTCTGGCCTGGCTCTCTTGTGTGAGAGCTTGACCAGTGACCAGAGGGTACATTCCAGCAAAAAGCTGTAGGCACTGTCAGCCAATAGTCAGGCCAGGAGGTGGGGGAAGGGAGGGTTCTAGTAAGACATGGAAGCACCTGCCATGATGCTTCAGCAGGCTGCAGAATCAGGTGGGGAACAAAGGATGCAGCCTTGCCTCCCATGTGTTTTCAGCTGCCACACCTACCTTTGGGGAAAATTCATGGTTAAACAGGCCAGTTATCCATATAGTACAAACACCTTCTTGTCATCGACTGTCCTATTTCTCTCCTCACTAATGATGCTCCCGTGTCCACAGGAGGGCTGAATACCCCAATAAAGTACTTTAATAAGCCTTGTTTCTTGAAACATCTTGTTATAGTTCATCTTATCCTCTTGGACATTATGTATCCTAACAGAAATCCAGGGAATTCTCTGAAACAGTTACACATGTGTTCAGACTTCATAAAGCCCTTCTATGGACCACAGACTTACTAATAGCCCCTTTATGAAGAAACTGGCAGGTATACAATGAAGCCCAAAAGTGGCCATGTGACTCTGCCTGAATATTTATTTTGGAGTTGGGAACTTGAACTTTGGGTCTGATGACATCAGTTTGGAGCACTTCCCACAGCAACAGGCTCCCATGAGGTCTGAATCCTGGGTGCACATTGTTTGGGAGACTTTAAAAATACACCTGCTTGTGCTGGGTCAGTTAGAATCAAGACAACATGGGCGGGGTGGGGCAGCTAGTGCAGGTGTTTTTACAGGTGTCTGAAGCGACTCAGTATGTGTCCAGCACTGGGGAAGCATGGAGAAGCCTGGACTCTTGGCTTGGAAGCTTCAGAAAATTTAAAACATGAGACCTTAAGAGCATCCAGATTAAACTGACTCGCATGTTTACTTTATGCTCCTCTCGACATCCCTCTGAAGCACGATAAAAGCTTTTTGTACCAGAGAATCTAAATAAATATGAAAATCCTTAGTATTCGTCCTCCAGTGCCACTTGACCCCTGGAAAACACATTTCAAAACAAATCCATTCATGCTGGAAATATGGTTTGCTAAAAATACATACTGGATGTGATTCGAGTGCTTGTTTTAACAGGAGATCCCCAAATAGATCTTCACAATACTTGGACATCTTGTACTGTTGATATTTGCTGGGGAAAAAGAAGTGGCATTTGTAAATTCAAATGTCCATTAACTCTCCAAGAATGAGATATCCTTCCCTATAATTAAAGACTCCTGCTTTGCAAAGTTCAAGGCTGCTTTCATAACATTAACTGGAGCTATACTTTTAAGTACCATACAGACATTAACTGGTACAACTTAAAATTAAAAACTGGTAAGAAAAATATAAAAATATCTTCTGAGTTATTGCCAAATTTTCCATTTC
This sequence comes from Phyllotis vaccarum, assembly GCA_033318265.1. Lineage (NCBI taxonomy): Eukaryota > Metazoa > Chordata > Mammalia > Rodentia > Cricetidae > Phyllotis > Phyllotis vaccarum. Next base: position 163,830,630 of record JARWLC010000001.1, on the reverse strand, counting down.
AAAAGAACTTTAAACTAGCTGTCCCAATTTCTGACCTTTTGTTTGGAGAGAGCATTACTGAGCCACAAGATGATGATTTCTTGGTGGGCAGGGTTGGAATAACTGTATTCCCTCTGCAGGATCATTTGCTACTTAGCCCATTAGACAAAAAAATACTCAGCTATTAAAAAAAAAAATTAGCAGCAGGACAAGGAGCCAGGGATCTGAAACATTCCCTGAGTAGGAAACAAAAAAAAAAACAAAAAAAAAAAAAAAAAAAAGAGTTTTTATACCTGCAGTGGTTTTCAAAGGAGAGAATTACAGGATATTCTGATGTGACAAACGCTGTTTCCTTGATGGCTTGGATTACATCCTTAAAGATAAAGAGTGTTTATGAGAGAAAAGAACAAGCAGATTTAAGGCATATGACACTATTCAAAGACCACTAACGAGCATCTCAAGGAAGTCAACTTTAACAGTTTTGACCGGGAGAACACATCTGCCTACATACTTCCCCTGGGGAAACTCAAGAGGTTTAGGACATTGCTTTATATTCAACAGCTCTCTTTTATTTTTCCAGGGCTATTAAATGACTTACTTGAGTGGTCTGCCAGTTCTCATATGACAGTGTGCAGAGCCCAGGATCTGGTCCATCCCACCCTATTTCTAAAGTACTGGGGATTGAATCCGGGGCTTGGTGCATATGAACCATGCCCTTGGCCCTCATTATTCTTCTTGAGAAGAGCAAAAACTTTATACAGGAATTTTCATCATAGACCGATCTTCAATTCCTCCGACCTCTGAGGAAATGTGTTCGTAATAACACAAGGATTTCAGGGAGCTTCTAATTGGCCTTCCTCTGAGTTTGGAATCATTTTGGACTCTAGATCCATCATTCTTTGTTGACCTCAGTGTACTTGTGCAACAACAGGAGTCGCCATTATTTCATGTGAGCCTAGTGAAAAGTGGGTCTCCTCTGTGGTCAAGTAACATGTGAGGCAAAACAAGAGAAAGCCCTGGCTTCCCCTTTACACTTATACCTACGCATAACACCTCTCTGTATCTTGCATCACATGAAATAAAAAAAGGAGTATCTGATGGTTTGCCCACATGTCTGTTTTAGAAAAAAAGGACATTGAAACAATGCCTCTACAATGTGAGTATCACACTATAAAATCTACAAGTTCTTACTGGCCTGTAGCTCACCACAGGGCAAGCCACATCACTTAGAATGTCAGAAAAGATTTCTACAATAATTATCCACAGAAGTGCAGTTGAAAGGATAAACCTGAAAATGTCTATTGAGACACTCTTATGAATATAGTAATCATTTAAGTGTATTATTTCTTAAAGTTTATTCACAGGTAAAAATGATCACATAATTGTCTAGAGTAAATGGTCCAGAATTACTCCTAGAGGAAAAGTTTGCCTTTTTTTGGAATGTGCTTTCCTTATGGGTGACTCTTTCCCATGCTGCTTCCTGACTGGGCTCCTTAATTCCCTAAAAAGGACAACACTATTCTTTGATGACTATATAAATGATGCCAAATATACTGATTCACACGTTGATATTTTAATATACTCTTGATTCCGTTTAGGAAGTGTAATCTTGAATTGTTGCTGATTAAAAGTCACCAGTACCTTGGCTAAGAGACATGATATGGATGGAATGTTCCACATACAAAATTGAGGCACCTATGGTTCTGGAGACACTGGTGGTTTTGCTAATAGGAGAGATAAGAGCAATTGTTCCAGACGTTGCTCCCATCTCTCCTGAACTACACAAACCAGCAGGCACAGATGGATCTGTCATTAGCCAACATACAGTTCCTTACCTTTGGTGGGATACCCTGGACAGATGGAAAAAACACTAAGAATGACACCTAGAGATAACTGGAAAGTTGTAAAGGTGTCTTATTTATTAACTAGATATTCCTTTTGGTGAGGAGCCTTGGTGGTGGGAGAGATTTATCACTGGCCAGAGCACTAAAATAGCCAAGCTTTCTGATGATTCTGAATCATGTTTTTATTTCTTGTTCCAAACCTTTTGACAGTGTGGAGCCCAATTTGTGGTATGGCTTCCAAATTTGTAAGATTTCCTAACAACCATTCACAATGCCAACCTCATTATTTCATCATTACAAGGCTTATTTATAGACTTTATTTCTCTTTTAGTACTATGAGTCTTTCAGGGATAACATAAAGCAAGCAAGAAAGTAGGTAGAGAAAATGATTTTGAAAAATACTTTAATTTCTCTGAGAACAGTTCTCAATATATTTCCCCAAATCCTGAATTAAAGTAATCTCCCTGCATCAGCCTCCCAAGTAACTAGGCGATATGTGTACCGAACTGTGCTATAAAAATTGTTTTGGGGTAAAACTGGGTAGACTCTGCTAAAAAGGGCCTCATTACATCACAGTCACCATTTGAAAGAAAAATACCATGGATATGACCAATAATATTTTGTCTTTACTTTTCCTTTAAAACGAGAAGAAAGAAACATAACTGCATACTGCTTGAGAAAATAGCCCGGGAAAACAGCCCGGGAAAGCTATGATGGTTACACTTTAAAGCCCACCTTAAAAAGGATGTCCGTACACATTGCTTTTCCATGAGTTATTATTGGTTCCTGATCTTCACCCTTTCCATCCCAACAGTCAAGTTCAACACACCTAGAAACACAGTCAAATCACAACACTGAGCCCTTTCCAGGAAACTAAGCACAAGGTCAAAGACACAACAAACTAAGTTGCTTTCTCATAATCAGAAAACTGAATGGATAGCACAAGTATTTTATGGATGCCCAGGTTAAAACTACCCTGGTGTCATCAAAAAAAGTCTGTGGGCGAGAGTCTGAGACGGAATGGATATAGTAAGCTGCCTGACTCTCAATAAAATCATATTTAGGACCAGATTGCAATATGGTACAGTGGAAAATTTTCAATATAGGCTGGGTTTGAGTGATATTAAAAATTTACTTACTAATGCACTGGGTAGAATAATGTTACTTTTACCAATTTAGGGATTTTTTTTTTTTTTTTTTTGAGTTGGGCCTAGTAGTGGCACAGAACCATAATCCTTGCTTCTTAAGAATTTAAGTCCAGCTTGGGCGAATAAGTGAGTTTCTTTCTCAATAATAAAAAGTGACACAAATCTTGATATATAACTCAGTAGTGGAACCCACACCTAGCAGGCATGGATCTCTCAATGCAGTCCCCAGGACCAAGGAAGAAATGTTCATGCTGTTTAGGATTCAGACACAGATACTGAGACAAAGCTCATGGATAAAGTAAGGATGGAGTTAATCTCCTTTGTAGCACTTCTATACACAAAACAGTGAGCTTTAAAAAAATAAATATTTCCCTCAAATCCTAGTACAATTACATTTCTTATTTTTTAATACTTTAAGTATCTGCTTATTTCTGTAAGAATCATGTTCAATGATCTCTCCTTAGAAAAGTAAACTCTGAGCTTTGCGTTAAGCTGCCACATTTATTCATTTATTTATTTTGGGCAATAGTAAGGATTGAACTCAGAATCTTGCACAGGCTAAGCAAATGCTCTGCCACCAGACTAAATTCTCATGCTTTTTGTAACCCTAAATAAAATTAAATTCATGCCTTCCTACAACTAGTAGAAAACTTAACATGGCTTTTCAAATTATATGTATTTTCCAGTTTTACAATTTTGAGGTCATATTTTAAAATCACAGTACATGAATGCGTTTTGACCTTAAGATGACTGAAGACTTTTATGTGATACCTTCTTTTCTCACTCAAGGTAAAATGAACATAATATATTAAAGAGAAATATAAATGCTCTTTTTATTCAGGTTACTATTTCTGATTTCAGAGAGAAGTAAATTATAACAGTCTCCCTTATCCATGGTTCAATTATCTACGGTCAACATTGATTTAAAATATGGACTGCAAAGTTCTATGATTTAAATTGGATGTCACTGTGAGTAGTGCAGTGGCATAATTCACCAGCCAAGTGTCCTGCCTAGGAAGTGGATCAGTCCAATGTCCAGCACATCACTCTATATTCACTACCACCTTTTAGCCACTTAGAGGCCTTCCTTGCTATCAGAATATCATAGAACTACAGTATATGTATTCAAGGAACCCATACTTTCATAATAGCAGCCACATAGTGAAGGGTAGTGATGCTGCCAACATTATCACAGTATATTCTTGGAAAAAAATTAATATCAATGGTGTTAAGCTATCTGTGCCAAATTTGTAAATAGAACTTCATCACAGGTGTTCACATATTGGGGGTGAGTGGGGAGATACATAAAACTAGGTATGAGCCAATGCTTGGCAGATCCACTGGGCATCTTGGAACACTGGGGGCTGAAGGGCTAAGGGGAGGTTGATGTTAAGTGTAAAGGCGCCACATGTAGACAAAAGAAATCGACATCTTGAGTTTCAGACCTGCAACCAGCCAGGAGAACTTGTCTGTACATTTCCACTGAAGACTTTCCGCCAAACTGGCGGCCGGTGAGATATGTGTTGTGGGAAGAACTGATGAAGTAGTGAGCCAGGGGGTGGTCCATCTCCTGGTAGAGTTCTAAGCGATCAAGGAAGACTGGGGCATTTTCATCTGACATCAGATATCTGCAAAACCCATCACTTGATATGAGACCTGGGAAGAAAGAAAATCTCAGTGGCACCATGGCTCTGAAGATGCACATCTTACATTTTGCCCAGGCAAGCTGAGGCAGCTTAAAAATAAGAGGAGAAACAACTCCATAGTTTTCCCCAAGAACCTGTACCTCTAAGAGCTTGCACAAAATGCATGATTACACATTATAAGTCGCATAATCTGTGACAGTCCATAGCATAGTTCAAATGAAGAAGCTATGCTATGGATCACTGGCTTTGCTATGACCACCCTTGCCTTCTGCTGCCCATCTCCTGGTTTCTTTGGCCAACTAAGAAACACGCTGGCCCAAGATCATCATGATTGGTAACCAAGAACACCTGTAAGATATGTGGCATCAATTCTAAGTCACTTATTATTTTTATTTAGTTGAGGAGAAGCCTTTCCTGAAAATGGTTGCCTCTAAACAACTTAATTTTCATAATTATCGAAAAGTTAGTCTGGAGCTGGTGAGAAACTCTGAAACACAGTCCACTGTTCATTTCAGTCAGTTTTCTGAAATGTGTCAGGGCCTACATGGCAACTGCAGGGTGGATTGTTTCACCTCGGCCCTTAACTTCTTCATGTAATCATTTGCAAGTTACGAAAACAGTTTCACCTCCATGGAAAAGCTCTACCGAGCATATAAAAACAGCTCTGGACCTCATGCACAGTGTGCTTAGGTCTCACAGTCTGCTCTTCAGGCCTGATGTTGATAAAAGAACAGCTTTTAGAGATTACATCACAGTGTCTATGGGCTGTAGTACAGTTCCATTTCCTGCTGCCAAATAGCAAGAACTACCCTACTTCTTGTAACATGCCCCAAATGGTTTTTCATGTCTGTCTAATCAATGCATAATTTCCAGTGATTTCAAATTTTACACACACACATACAAACACACACACACACACAAACACACGTTTTTTTAAAAACAGGGTTTCTCTTTGTAGCCATGGCTGTCCTGAACTCACTCTGTAGATCAGGCTGTCCTTGAACTCAGAGATCTACCTGCATCTGCCTCCTGAGTGCTGAGATTAAAGGCATGTGCAATCAAGCCTAGAGATATATATAAAGACAGAAGCTAAAAAAAAAAAAAAAAAAAAAAAAAAAAAAAAAAAAAAAAAAAAAAAATGGTGGGTGGGATATAGTGCTAAATATGTGGTCACTGAAATCTTTTTAAGATTTCACACCTGCATGCGAAAAAGTCACACAGACACATAGGAGTGGAGCTTTCAGGCAGAAAGATGATTAAATGCAAAAATCTTAATGCAAGAGTATAAGTTCTCAATCCATTCAATCAATGCAGAGTGGAATGAGCATCATCTGGGTAAAGCGATGGGCAACGGTGCTGGAGAGGGAGCCAAAGGCTGCATCTACCAGGGTTTAGTCCTAAGTACTTGAGATTTTATGTTGGGAAGCTTTGTGGGGGTAGGGTGGTATTCTAAAAGGCTTACGCTGCTGCTAGGTAGAGCATAGTACTGGGTGAAAAGCAGAATAAAGATGTCACAAGCCAACTGGCATTGGCCCTGGAAGGCACTTTAAGCTTGAATGTTTGAGAAGGTGAGAATAAAGAGAAGTGGACCTCATGTGTTTTGGTCACAGATCATAGGTGATGTGAAAGAAATAAAAATACAGGTGAGCCCAAAGATTCTAACTTGAAAAGCTAAGTCAATAATGCGACCATTCTTTTTTTTAAGGCTATGAAGGGAATAGGGATGTTGACAGGAAAATTAAACGATGTTACAAACACACCTGTTCAATATGCAGATGAGCAGGCGTAGGGCAGGCCCCTGGTTTATGGTAGAGATTGGGACTGAAGGATTTACACTGAAAGTCATATGTATACAGAAGACACTGGCCTGCATGGGCACCCTCTTTCCCAGCATTAGGCACAGGTCTAGCATGAGATGCTGTGCCATTTAACAGCCAGTATTTGGAGACTGTATTAGATACTATTGACCCAATCCCAAGGTAGTTGCTTGTATTTAAAATCCTATGAGAAATGTCTTTTAAGCTTCATCGTACACTCCTAAGTTAAAGACAGGCTTTTGGTTTTTGTCATTTGTGAAAGAGAAGCTACTTTTATAAGACGGGTTCAATTATAATTAGACTTTTCTTGCAAGAACTTGAGAAATTACAAAGACACATAAACCATGACATTGTCATATTGCTGAGGAACAATTTCACTTGTCTTTCATTTGAAAAGACCATGACTGCTTTCAAGGTGGGTGGGGTGGGAGGCACTTCTTATTCAGACTTGAATTCCCTGGGTTACAGTTTGAATGTGAAACATCCCTCACAGGCTGACGTGTCAGGACACCTGTTCCCCAGGCGGTGGCACTGTTTTTGATGTTACAGAACTGACTGGTAGAGGTGGGTCATTGGGGATATGTCTGGGATCTGGATATTTCTGTTTGCTAGTCTTGCTAAGATGTGATCAGGTACCTTCCACTCCCGGCACCGCATGCCCTCCTTCCATGAAAGACTAAAATTTCCTAAAAATGTAAACTAAAATAAAATAAGGCCTTTCCCCCACCTGAGTTGCTTCTCTCAGGTATCCTGGTCACAATGACAAAAAAGAGCTGCACAAAGTAAGTATAGTGGTGTTGGCTTCCTGCTGCCTAGTGTCAGGCTCACAGCCATGGCCTGTTGTAGGTATGCCCTTCCTTCAAGCTTTCCTTTAAGTAATTCTTGAACACCATATTGTTTCCAAAACAATATGAAAGGAACAAAGATCTAGGAATACAGACAACTTGCTAGCATGATTCCTGACTATGAGTGTTTTTATCTTCCAATCTAGGTGTCAAACAATTATTGACAAAGCATATCCAATTAAGTACCAAATTTATTCAGTTTAGCAAAACAAAAGGGAGCAAAGGAAGGTCCATGGTCTCAAGTGACAGATATTCTTTTCAAGGACTACACAGAGATGGCCTTTTCAGTCCGATACAAAAGTAAAACTTAATATGTAGGTGTATATATATATATATATATATATATATATATATATATATATATATATATGATTATCTCTACAGTGTGGTTAGTGATACAGTACATTTTGTAGTGGTATACTTCAGACAGTGTGGATTCACTTGATAGAATATACAAATTAAATTAAGAGCAGGAAAAGAATAAATTAATCACTAATCTTTGGATCTACATTGCCCCAAAGCATTTAAGATATTTTAATTAAAATTTGAGAGTTTTAAATGTACATTTTCTTGTCTTAGCAAAAACAAAATTTAATTTTTTTTTTAATTTTCCACTTATATTACCTTTTTGCTTCAAATCTTCGTCAGGCTCATACATTTCAATGATCCGCATTGCTCTTTTAGCGTCATAAAATGGGAATAAAATTTCATTCAGCCGAGGATCCCGTTGATGCTATGAGGAGAAAATAACTCCATTTAGACCCACACCCCTAACCCTTGAAACACAGATCTAAGCATATAACTTGTAAAACAAGATCCATCTAGACTATCATATTCATAATCACAAATATCAGATTTCACTGCCTTCCTGGCTCTTTCCCTGAACTATACTTCAGAAAGTCTGTACCTGGACCTACTCTGTCAGGGCCTGATGTGAAAAAAAAAGGGGGGGGGGGAGATGTGTGGTTCTCTCCCATTTAAAATGTGAAGAAGGCATGATTCAGTCTTCTACTTCCTATACCACAAGGTAAGAGATATGCCACAAATATGTACAAAAGATTATAGCAAAGGATCTTTACAGCATTTAAAAATTTACTATTAAGATTAGGTCTTAAAAGTGAAATGAAAAAAAATTAAAATCAGCAAGCAAATCATGTACTAAGTGCCCCGAAGCCCCTATCTCTTTCTAATAACAAGAGCACTGTGAACTTTGTTTTGAGTTCATAGTTTCCCAAAATGATATAATTGTAATGATAACAATCAGCATAGAATACTTGTAAGTATATATTATAAAAAATGAATTTAAAGTACAACAGCTCGGAGCAGGAGCATCTTCACTCTCAAACTGCACTCACTTTGCAGGTCCCCCAGTAGGGTGCATGGAAGAAAGTTCTTATGCAAGCTGCTGGTATGGACCTTTCTGAATCAGCACTCAAGATGCTTCTTGCATTGAAGGAGCAACACACTTCCTGAAGTGAGGCTGCCCTGACTTTCTGGGATGGTGAGAAGCCCACTTACCCATTCACTACCTAACTAAGCGCTCTCTCTCCTCTCTCCTCTCCTCTCCTCTCTCTCTCTCTCTCTCTCTCTCTCTCTCTCTCTCTCTCTCTCTCTCTCTCTCTCTCTCTCTCTGTGTGTGTGTGTGTGTGTATGAATGTGAGTACACATATGTCATGGCAACTGTATGGAGGCAGTGGGTCCACTAAACTTTCTCACAGCTCACTGCAGATGGTAAGATCACAATGTTTCCTCTCTCAAATACATAAAAAGGAAACTTTCATAGAATGATGACCAATAAGCAGATGTGAAGAAGAATTGGTCAACAAATTATACTTTGGCAAGGACTCTTTACCCAGATACATGCACAGACCTTGCAATATTATTAGAAAGATGCTTAAGAAGCAACTGTTACAAGTTCATATAGGCCTCTTTTCCCTGTTTTAGGATGTTCATGTGAAAAGAGGGTTATGAACAGAATAATACCTTTGGCCAATGGAACACTTGATTTTAACTGTAAAGCGTAGATGTCTCTGACTCTCCTTGTCCCATTTAGTTAAAAGTGTTAAAGTAAAGGGATCGATATATTCTTGACAGTCTATCCTGATGAAGCATCCTTCTATTGTAATATTAAGGAATTATTGATTGTGCCCATGTATATGCTAGACTGGAAACTGTGATACTAATAACAGGCCTTGATACTGTATAGAGCAGTGATGGGAGCCATAGAGAAGGGGCAAATGATGTGAACAATGGGATACCAGGCAAGTGAAGTCATTCTACACCCTGAAAGGATCTATGCATCCTGCAGCAGACCTCAGAATTCAAGGGCATGAGAGTCTCTCCTATAGTGAAAAGAATCATTTAAAAAGCATTCAAAGAAATAAAACCCCAATCACTCTCAAGACACCCTTTCCCTCATAAATAATAGCACTAATGGATAGGGATGGGTTCTTTTCATATCCTGCATAGTTACACGTTGTTATCAGTACCTTTCCTAGTAAAATCAAGTCTTTTGACTTAAGCATAAGATCACTGCTGAGCATCCAGGACGTAGAGAAACAATGAGACAATCCATATGACTTAAGAAGTGGGAGAAAAGTAGGAGACAGCTAGGGAAGAGCAAATAGATGAGAAGGGGGGGGGGGTTCATTCAGGGGAATTTTTACATATGAAAAGTCTAATGTGATGCTACTTAAAATATGGTGTGTGGATGGCAGCAGCAGCATTACCATCACTTTGGAGAGTTTAAAAAATGCGGACTCTGGGGGCCTCTCCTCACATCTACTTAAACTAATTCCCTGGGTGGAACCAGGAATTTTCTGGAGTGCAAGGAGGTCTAGTTAGCTTTTCCGGTGATTCTGATTTGCTCAATTTAGGCATTACTGTTCTACAGTTGGAGATGTGTCTCAATTGCCAGAATGCCTGCTCAGCCCTATGCCCTTGATCTCTGCTACTGCACAGATTAGGTGTGGTGGAACTTGTCTGTATAATTGCAGCACTTGGAAAACAGAGTCAGGAGGATCGGAAGTTCAAAAGCATCTTATGCTACATAGTGGGTTGGAGGCCAGCTCTCTTAAGAGAGAGAGAGAGAGAGAGAGAGAGAGAGAGAGAGAGAGAGAGAGAGAGAGAGAGAGAGAGAGAGAGAAGCAAAAGGCACTGATTTAATCTGTAACCACATTATGCATTTGAATTCATTTGCATATCCATGACAAAAAACAAAAGCAAGAAAATCCCAAATAACTAAATCCTACAAGGCAGGATTAATCACTTGACCTATGTTCCTAATTAAGATTTATCCATTAAAATGGAATTAGAGGGCATCATGTTCATAAGATCATCCATCTAGTGGAGGAACAGCCAGGAAAACAGCACATATCCACATTTGCTATCTATGGGCTACAGTCTGAGCAAAAGAACTTTTAAGTGCAGAAAATTAAAACTCCATTTTGTCTTTGAACCTGCTCTGCAAGATAACATAATCCCCCTCTAAATTTTGAAATTTTAAAAAGTAACAGAGCCTGGTCCCTTTGTATAATCTAGAGGCAGGGATGCAAATGGTAAGGTTCACATTATTTCATCCTAATAAGGAACACTGCATCCAATCACATCCAAGTAAAGGCAGAGTAATAGGGTATAGAAAAGTTCAAGTCAGAAACAGCACAGCACAGCAGTTCTTCACAGCTCTGAGACTCCATCCGCTTACATTCAGAGAACCAACATGCCCAGGATTTCATTTCCTGGCATCCAGAGCTTTCTAAAACAAGGTTCTAAATAGTTATTAAGAGTAGGTCATGAAAACCTGTGCCCAGAAAATGAGATATATAATGGAAAGTCTCCACAATTCTGTCCTTAGTTCTCCTGAGTAAAGGTGGTAGCCAACTTTACTACAAGCTCATTTGCAGAGAAAGATGCTGACATAATATTTAAAAATGGTAGAGAAAGCAAAATTAATAATCAGAAAGGATAGACCCACTCACAGATTACTCTCCCCTCTTCCTCTCTTATCTTTTCATCGGAGAATAAAGAAGTTGTCAAGAGAAAGATTCTGGGTACTTTCCTACATATTCCCAATTATAAAAATGTAAAACTTAGCTTCAACTCTAATGTGATCATGTCACCGTGTGCGATGTGTGTGAAGGAGTAGATAACCAACGATAAAATAAAGCCCTAGTTGATGTTGTCACTGTCGCCTAAGACCTCTTTTCTTTCTTATTCTGGTTTCTCCTCTCTCTATGCAGCCCTCAATTCTCAGCCCTCAGCTGTTCTTCTGCTTACAGGAAGTGAGACAGAAATGGCACTGAAATCAATGAATCTTATTAGCCACAGGGAAGAGAAAGGAAAAGCACCTGACCCTTGGGACTGCACTGGTCCTGCTACATACAGCTGAGCTTAGCAGAGCCTGAGGCTGGTAGCTCCCAGGGTGTCCCTCCACCAGCTCTCCATCATTCTAGCCTGCTAATTCATGATTCTGGCAAAGGAAGTTTCCCTTTCTATCTACTGGATAGAACCCAGAGGCAGGTGAGTAGTGAACTTGTCTAACTAAATCCTTCCGGAGAATCCCAGAATGTATATAGTATGCTCAGATTCTCCCACACTCCACTAAGCATCCCAAGAAGAAATCCTACCGGCCTAGACAGTGCTGCACAAACTTCCATGAGCGCACATGCTGCCTGGGCATCTTGTTAAGTTCAGGTACTGATTCAGTGCATCTGCATTGCTAATAAGCTGCTAGGGACCTACTAATGCTGCCAGGAGACCCTGGAAAGCAGATGAGAAATTAATCTAAAGCTACATGGGAGGGGAGAGGGTAAATATCCCACACAGCAACTAAGTAAAGGACTGAGACTATTTTTCCTTTCTACCTTTTTGGAAGGCAGTGATTAGTCTACTAAACAGAAAGAAGGAGCAAGATTTATGGGCAGGAAGATGGAGGGAGCCCATATACCACTGGCTAATAGGAAGGAAATTTCTTTTCTTCCATTCAGATGTAGCCAGTTATCCTTGGTGTATAAACACCTACTGGCTTTGTTGTTATAACTGATTCTCTGGTCAACTTGTTCAATGCTCTTAGTTGGACAAGTTTCCAAGGCTAACTATTTCTGACATCAAGGTAGAACACTGTGCCCTGAAATATGAAGATATGGTGACCAGGGCCTCATCCTTCCTGTGTTCCTCATTTTCTCTCGTCTTGCTGGATGATGCTGGGTCCCATGTAGCACTGAAACTTCCTGTTGAGGTTACAGTACTGAGGCCCTTAGAAAATGTTGAGGTCTGATCTTTTTAAGATCACAGACCTTTATGTTCCAAAGCCTGTTGCTTTCTGCCTGAACTCTGTCTCCTTGCATTACAAGATCTGAAGGTAGGGCACCTAACGCTGCTTTAATCTGGAGAAATGGATGGGATAAGAGTAGAATTATGCATAGAGTGGGGAGGTGGAGCAGTAGTGGAGGGAGATGAAAGAGATATTTGCGGACAACACTTTTCTGGATTGTCCTATTCTCTCTTTACAGGCTACAGAAATCTAGAATCACACAGACCCCATCAGTCTCATGCAAACATCCATGTTATCTCCTTGCTTACGGGCAAGGAATTATAAAGAACAGAGCTTATTCCTTTCCATTACGGTGGTGATGAAGAACGGCTTGTCTCATCATAAAGAATATGGATGACAGATCTGAAAAGCATGGGATCTGTTTTCTTTAAATACTGCAATTTAAAAAGTAAATGCTTCCAGGTTTTATGAATAAAAAATTTTAAATCCTTTAGAATTATTTAATTGCTTATTAGGTAAACAAAAGAATATCTGTGAGAGGAAATGAATCCTCCGAGGGGCTGCAAGGCTCCGAGCATCTATCCTCAGGATATTAGAACTGGTTCCAAACTACAATAGCATAATGCAAAAGGAAGCACATGCTTAGTAGACGGGTAGGCTGGGAGGGAAGTGATGATGAACTGACTACGTGGTAAGGTTTTCTCCTCTCTCTTAAAACATTGCCACCTAGAAAGCCAGATTCCTGCCCATCTCACCAGATTTAAGATGATCAATGACCAAAGTACATGAAAAAAACTAAGGGAACCAAAATAATCAACAAAAGAGAGGAGGCAGAGGGTGAAGGAAATAAAGTGAGACGGATGAACGTCAGAGTACTGTAGCACAGGAATGTGGGTAATATCTGGGTAAAGACTACAGCAGTATTCGGATGACTACAGTGCACAGACTCGACAGACTCAAACATTTCCAAGGAAATACATACTGTATGGCACTGACCAGGTAACTCAAAGGTGGAGGCATCTGGTGGACATATGAAGGCCCTTCTTTTGTCTCAGTGTGTGGATGCCTGTGTTAACAATTTCTGACATGTAGCCCTATGGACTAGAAGCCACTGAGCCTGCACACATCATGAAGAGATGACTTTTGGCAAAGGTGGGATTTATTTGTGCAAAGTGACGAACCTAGGATTGCCCCTTCTCTCTTCTGAGGTTCTTCCTGCCATCCTACATGCTGCCTCCTCCCTCTCCTGTCCACTGGGGATTGAATACAGGACCTCACATATGCTAAGTATGTATCCACCCACCACTGACTCCATCAGCTCAGTCCTGACACTTCAAGCTCATCCTTGTTATATGGTATGATTATGAACTTAGCTTTTCTCCAGACAAGATTGTGTTGTCCACTCCTTACTCAAACTTTTATAACTATGTGTTTCAGGAAAAAGGTGAATTTTTCTTTTCAGATTAAAAAAAGCCTCTGTGGGTTTTGCTTTATAACACAAACAAAAAAATAAAATAAAATAAAATAAAACACTATTTGTATATGAAAAGATAAAAGTTCATTTTAGTTACAATAATAAAAATTCTGACCTTAACTTATTCTAAAATATCTTTTTCTTGTACTTAAGCAAATTTGTTGCTTGTTTTAGTTGCTAAATTAATAGTGTTCTAAATTCAGCTCTGAGCTTGTTTTGAAAATAAAAAGTAAAATTTTAACCTGCAATCTAGCTGGCTTAACACTATATTTTGCCTCAGAGCTCGTGTTAAATATCTAAAGCTACACATTGTTCTTACATGCAAACCATTAAAAGACAAAACTTCAGGTTTCTAGTCCATGCAAAGGTTTAAGAAAAAGTTAGCAATGTCATAGCCTCAATTCATTTTCTTTCTATTTATGAGATCAATAGAATCAAAGTACCTTAAAAATCATCTTGCAATAAAAACCACAGATACATTAAATTAAATGAAATAATTACATTACAAATTTCACACGTACACACAGAACCCGAGCTACAAATCACAGCATGAAACAAACAGGAAGTGATGTGCAAAGCCAGCGTGAAGGAAGCACAAGGAAACACCGGCAGCAGCTGATTTTTGCACCTGGCCAAGCCATCATGGAAAGATCAGCAGGTGAGAAGCCAAGCGAGTAAGGGTATGTGACGCAAGCATGCAGTGAGGACATGGGGAGGCAAGTCACTGCACACAGACTTATGGAGTTAATGTATGAAAAAGCTTACTTCGTTTAGAAAGCTCACTAATTGGTCTACCGTTAAATAATCAGTTTTGTCTCCATTGCTGAAAAGAAATGTATTAGAAAAAGTAAGTTTTTGTATATGATGCTACAGGAGGTACGATTTACATGTTGACATTTGTTCATAATTCTAAACTCATCTTCTAGCCCTCAAGTCGGTGAATTCTTAGAGTGGTCAGGAACTGTAGTGGGGACAGGAGGAACCCAATAACAAGGACAAAGGAAGATAACATTCCCACTAGGTCACAGAAATTGCCTGCAGTATGCAATTCTTTAGCGTTACCGAAAGACATTCTTTGAGAAACAACATGTAAGTCATCCATTTGAAATAACTGGAATGAATGAACTTCTCAACAACATATTAACATTCCAAATCAAATCTAGTTAGTTTACATAATGGGTTAATACCTAAAGGAGCAGGTTAAAATTGTAGGTCGTTAGTAAAGCCAATGCTGGGGGGCATAAACGTTCCAAGTGCTGTAATTAATCTATGTCAAAGTTTCGTTAAAAAAAAATAAAATCCGACCTCAGAATGGGCTTCTACGCTAATAAATTAAGGGTTGAAATATGTAATCCTGACTAGACATACTGGGCCTAGCAACATATATTTAAAGATCTTAGCAAAAAATGGCTTCAAAATGTACAGGGGCAAAGATAATACTATATAACACTTCCTCATGTTGAGAACTTACATTTTTTTATAAAGGTCTTCTATGTCTGTTCGTGGACAAATCTTTTGTGTCAATTCATAGAACTTTTCGTAAGTAAAGGCAGCAGGCTCAATTTCATCATTCTGTGGGGAATGAAAAGGGACAGAGATTAAAGGAACATCTTTCTCCTTAGAGGGTGGCTATCTAACAAGGTCCTGAAGTAAAAGCCCTGGGCACTTGGAGTAACCACGGGGAATGAAATGAGGCTTCCCCAGTCTTCACAATGGCATGGATGTCACACGAGACACTTGGTGACATCTGCCTCCAGCACAGCCTTCACTGGGAAATCCCTCATCAACAGAACACATAGAAAGTTTTCTATCTCTCCACTAGAGAGGAGAATAAGAGCTCCCATAGAGGGTATGGGATAACCGAGCCCAATATTTAATTACACTTATTTTGTGAATCTTAGAGAATGGCCCTTAAATAAGATTTACCTGTCACACTGAAATATAAGTTTCAAACAAACGTTTAAATGGAGTCAGAGACACAAGTCTCTCATGCAGTACAAAAATCAACTTCAAAGACTTCAATGAACATAAATGGACGGGATAGAAAGGAATCCTTCATGAAATCCTACAAGGCTGCCTGGAGGAACTGAATTTATTAGTTAATAATTCATGCTGATGCTATGCTAGGTTAAGGCAGTGTGACTCATATTCTAAAATAAGCTCCATAAACTGTATAAAGAACAGCTGCCCTTTTCGCATCTAACCCTAATAAAGTTGACAAAAATCAGTTTGAAGTGAAAAAAAAAAAAGTTGTACTTTTAAACACTTTGAATGGTGTTAACATGATCAGTGAAAAGGGAGAGAGAAAATTAGCTGTTGTCTCTGTGTTGCTGGCTCTAGCTGATGCCAGTCTGACACAGAAGCCTAGCTTATCACCCACAGCAGGGAGGAGGTATGAAGAATATGGTTAAGTCAGTGATACCTTTCCACTGGGCAGACCTAATTCCTTGAGGGCTTGAAAGATCACCTTTTCTGTCTTCCCTGATGCAAAGGTTCTAGTAATACTAGAGCAGGAGAGAAAGAAAGAAAAAAAAAATCAAGTTACTGCTCCTTCTGCTTTCTCTGCTGCAACGATCCAAATACCTTCAAGATGGTGGGTGGAGAAAAGGAAAATAATAAAACTACCTTTTATTTGACAATGTTTTTACATACCCAAATTACCTCTCCCTTATGGTTACTAGGGCCAATTTTAAAATGAGTAGTCCCCTTAGGTGATAGTGAACAAGTGGGTGTTGGGAAAAACAAACAAACAAACAGGAAAGTGGCTCTAAAGGTGCACGTGAAGGAGGTGTGCACTTACTTAGGGAAGCTTGCACTCCCTGTGTCCTGGCTTGCCTGTTTACTACAGCGGAGAGACCCATGCTAGACATCTAAAGGTCTGAGATTTTTAGCCTCTTAACTAGTTAGTCCGGGGAGCATCAATGCTAGTCAAATTTTAACACTTCAATGGCCAAACTTC
Source organism: Phyllotis vaccarum (assembly GCA_033318265.1). Taxonomy (NCBI): domain Eukaryota; kingdom Metazoa; phylum Chordata; class Mammalia; order Rodentia; family Cricetidae; genus Phyllotis; species Phyllotis vaccarum. The sequence continues at coordinate 163,813,646 of JARWLC010000001.1, read as the reverse complement.
CTTATGTAAAAGGAGAGGCTGCCCTCCCCCATACATTATAAATGTGGTGGAGATGCTGAGAATTGTAACTCTCAGAGTGGGAGAGGTTAAGGGATATTTGGCATGCAGATGCCATACACATGGCTCTCCTTAGCCTTGCCTCTGACTATCCAGGGGGCTTATCCACTCGCTGATTAGAAGCTCAGGTCATGAACTACTATGTCCACTGAAAGGCTAAATTCATATGAAGATGCCTTTCGCCTGTGAAATGAGGGTTTCAATGGCGCATTAGCATCTCACACCCAACCTTCACATACGCCCCACTGTTTATGTTCAATGAGTGTAAGCACAGCCAGTTCTTCTTGGTGAGTATGAGAAAGCACCACTTCAACTGCAGAGTCCAGCTTAACAAATTAAACCCAGGGGAAGGAAATTTACATAAATCCATTATGATGTGGCCATTTAAACCATTATTGTTTTATACTAGGACCGTGGAGACTCCAAGAAGTATTTCTAAGTGTTCTTGAGACAATTGTATTCAGGCATAAGGGAGGCTGACAGCGGAACCCAGGTGTTCTGGTGAGCAAGTAAACAGATAATGGCTCTTCTAGCAGATGTTATGTCTATATTTTTCTCAAGTATCGGGAGTTCATTCAACTTTTAGACACTGACTTAGAGTAAATGCCATTTAGCCTTTTCAATGTAAGGGAAAGTGGCTACTCACTGTGCCTTTCTTTACAAGAGTATGCATTGAGATAATAACTGAGGAGCCGCAGCAAGGTTAGGTGCCTGTAATTAGGCAGGAAACTCTGCACAGCAATTTCAGGGGTCTCCTCGCTGAATCAAGGCTGCTGGGTTGGACAGGACTGGTTATAACTGGTGAAAACAGACCATGGCCATAACCTACCAGCTATGGAATCTGAGCCATTCCTGCAAGGCAGAACCAAAGCACCATGGGAGTGATGTTAAATAGGTAAACAGTCTTTTGGTGAGTGCTTGGCTAAATGCCAAGAAGCAGGACTTAGGATAAGAAGGTCAAGGTACAAGGAGATGGGAGTGAGAGATGCTGTATTCACAGTCATGAGTGGGCTTGGGCTGGGCAGCCTACAGTCACATTTTCCCACCGTACATAAACAGAAGTAACCCAGAATGAAAATAGGCATAATCAAATAAATCAGACTATTTCCCTAGAGTAATGTTTATTGCCTTTGCCCCAGACATCTTTCCAAAACACTATTGGATATGAAAATTTGTCTACTGTGATATGGAGGCTAAGGAGGGAATGTGAAAATTCTCTGGTTTCCAAAAAGATGTACTTTAATCAGGGTTCTGAGAACAACACACTAATCACACACAGTTTGAGACATTTTGGACCTCATGGGAGCACTTCTTGGCAATATACATACATATAGCATGCTGATAAATGGACTGTGACATTATTAGAACCTCTGTATAGTTCTCTGGCCAAAGAGGTCTGTTCAGTACTTTAAGCTACCAGGTATTTGATGAGAATTTTTTTTTTCTTATGTGGGGTTATGAGAAAACCTTGCAGTTCCGCGAGCATAGGCATGTGCAATCAAACATGGATTTAGAGAAACCAAGGCTTTATAGGCAAGCCCCCTACCAAGCTACACCCCAAGTTTCTCAATGAGATTTTCCTCCTAAAAAAATTTACAAAAGCAAACACACTGGAGTTCTGCTCAGTTCTGCCACAGTTCTGGGTCAACTCTATTCTAGGGTGCTCTGTAAATGACTAGGAGAATACGAACCTAAAAACCAAGGGAGTCTGCTTTTTGCCAATATGTAATCTTAGCGTTTCTAAGACTTTTGAACACCAGCTTCTGGCACAGCCACAGAAGACTTCTAGTGAAGGAGTACCTTTGTAGGGTGCTTCAGCTTCAGGGCATGAATGGATGGACTAAGCAGACCAGGTGAAACCTGAGGCTACTGGCTGGCCTTTCCTTTAGTGGTCCCTCCAGCCCGTCTCCCACAATGAAGACCCCCATCACTCAACTCTCTAGCCATAGGTCTCATTCTGGGTTAGTAGGCATGTCAGACATATAACAGTTACTTTCAGAGCATGGTCTGCCTAAGTAGGAGGATGAACTTCAGCGGACTGGTGAGTTTGGAAGAAAGGCAGAATGTACAAGATCAGAGACATACAAATAAAGAGGAGAGGGCAACAAGGAGCCAGGCCCCTGCATCCATCATCCCTGCAATTTCCTGGGTAATGTATGTTGATTTAATAGTGTTCAAGACCAGGGGCCTTTCCCAAGCTACACAGTGTCTATGAAGCCAGATCCCTTTTTAACACAATGTGAACTCTATTAATAGTTTCCATTTAAAAACCCTAGAATGATGGCGAGGAAGTGACATTTTTAAAAGTGTTTATCCTTCCCATCCATTAAAACATTCAGAACAATTTCTACCTGCCCCTTGGCAGATCATCTACCAGGAAAGTTATCTGCCTTTTGTTGGCTTGGTATCAATTGTACATCAACTCTAAATAACTGCCCTAAGTCACAGATGGCTTGTGGTAAGCACCAATTAATAACGACAAGCACCGAAGAGTTCATGTCAAAGAGAGGTAAAGGCAATGCCAAACGGCTAGGCTGTTTCTAGTGAACTGGTGGTAATGATTTTGTGTGTGAACGTGCTGCACAGGGATCCACAGAATCAGCCCTGTGATAGGATGGCAGGAGAGGTGGAAGGCGGACAACTGGAACCAGAGCTGCTGGTGAGAGGTGCTTGGACCCTCTTTCCACCAGTCTGTTTTCTAAATCTTTATTATGAGAAAAAAAAGAGAAAGTAAATGAAGCACAATAGACAGACTTCTGTCTCTCAGGCTACACTATGTACTCTCTAAGGTATGGCTATGCACTGTCTATATGACAAGAGTTCTAAGACTGTTTGGGAACAATGAAATAACTGCCTTCCTATTGCTCAAACTAAGGAAAATTTCAATAAAAGAGCCCTTCTGAAATGTATTTGGTAACAACTACTAGGCAGGGATGCTCACAGGGCTTTTCATAAACTTCTAAAAACCTGACTTGTTAGAAAAATATTATGGAAAACCTTACTCACTTGAGGGCAGTAGAGAATCATATATATATATAGATCTGTTAATGACCACAACAAATGTGTGGGGTCTGTGACCTGGTAAGCAATCTTGAAAAGTTGGATAAAAAAGGATACCACACAGGGTCATCCTCACCATACCCATGTATTGTAATCTCTCATAAATATGTATTGCACACATGTCACCATGATCCCAGAGCTATGGAATTAAGAAAATTAATGATGGCTAGAATTCTGCTCTGTGTGACAATGTAAGGAGGTATGTAGGCATTTGCACAGGGCTGTTGAATAGAAGTTTCTGTATAGAATGGAGAATGCAGATAGAGGAGGGGGGAATTCCAGGCCAAGAGTGACCAGAATGCCACACCTGACTTGCACCCACTCATTTAAATGTTCTGTACTTGCTGACTTGTCTAGCATGTTAAAGATGGATCAGTCTAGGACAGTACTCTTCTAGACTTCATTGTTCTACCAGTCTGTCTTTACTAAAGTCATTTCCAGAGGCAGCATTAACATGCATTTGAGTCGAAAATCCTTGCAAGAATGGGTTGGTATACAGGGGGTCTGTGTTTGCTTCAGGTTAAGGGCCCATATCTCGTGGCCTCATGTGGACAGATAATGCTCTAGGGCTAAGCCCAGCTTCTCTGTTGTCCATGAATGCTTACATAAGCATCAAGTAATATGATCCTGGAAAGTTTAGTCCAGAATTTCCATAGCTACCCTCACAAGCCCTTACAGCTGCGCACAGACCATTAGCAAGGCCTAAACTGTGAAAGGAAGTGAGAAGCAGAAAAGAGGAGTGTGTGGGGACTCCTCCTGGGACGAAATATGTCAGAACAATTAAAGAGGACGGGGAAGATGTGTCTGGCTCACACCCTCTTCCTTTTGGGTTCCATCTGCTTCTTGTTCTCTGTCACTGATCACTAGGGTAGGTGAGAGAAGATGCTCATCTAATAGGAAAAGCTAACCAAACTCCACTGTGCTGACATTAGCGGCCTCTGGGAGGTAGTTTTACTGTTCTTGGGATTGGGATTAGCACACTATAAAAATCCATCTGAGACAGCTCTCTAGCCCTCATTCCTCAGGTAAGGTCACAGCTGCATGAAATTAGTCTGTAATCTGTAAGGCCCATGCTAGCACCCTAGTTATGCATTCCCAGCCTCCTAAACTGTGAGAAATAAATTTCTGTTATGTATATGCCAAAGTCTATGGTATTTTGTTGCATCAGCTGAATTTAGAGAAGCCCCACTTTCTCTGGGGACCAGATGAGGAGCGACCTTGGATGGGGAGGCACTGGTCAGAGGTCACAGACTTGCTATTGTGCACTTCACAATAGGGGTCTAGCCAGAAGGAGGGAGGTAGTTGTTGCACAGATAACTGGGGGAACACAAAATAAATCACGAAAGCCTAGTGATTCCCAGATCAAAATTCAGTGCTACATTTTCAGACATCCGTTATCACAGCCAATGCTTCCTGTTCTGGGGGAGGTGCAACTTTATTTCCACCGGTGAATTTACAAATTGAACTATAAAATGACAGAAGCTAAGTTTCCAGAAATATCTTAAAGGCAATGAGCACATGCAATTATTTTACAGCAGGCCAGGTCTTTGGTTTGGGATGGTGACAGTAAGGAGAGCTGCAGAGAATGTGTCACTTACCTTCTCACTGGAATTTTACCGGTTGTGTTGGTCAGAAACGCCAGTTTCATCCAGCTGAAAGACAAGAGTAACACTACCTCAGAGCGCCCCCACCATCCCTGCTCCAGCTCATTAAGAACTTGAAGAGAAGCTTCTTCATACAGAATATCTCCAAAACTCATAATTATAAGATGAATTTAGGGCCCTCAGATTTTAGTGCACTCAGAAAAATTTGAATTTAATTCAAGTTATACAATATTTTAATCCATCTTGATAAAATTTACAACATATTTACAATAAAATATCTATCATCTGAAATTCGAGTTTAACCAAAAGCCCTATATTTTAAACTCTGACATCTCGTGGGGAGTTAGAATTTATATTGAGGAAGGCATGGCACCTGTCCATGCTTGTGTGGGTTTTGCTCTTCATTAAGACTTCAAGGTGACAAGAAGTCAACTGTGCAGCCTTGCTCTGAGGACCAATGGGGATTCACCACTCCCTGTTCCCAAAGTTAGGATGGATGAGGAGTGGGCACCATCCTTAATCTTCAGTCCTCAGGAAAGTTCTCAGGATGGTGGGTAACTCTGCTTTCTCCAAGTTCATAGTACATGTAGGGAACCAGAATATTCCAGTGCATGTTGGAATCAAGACTGTTCTCAGCTAATGACTCCTATTACTGTTATTTCTAGGTACTAACAGTCTAACGATTTGCAGACCATCATGTTCTGGGGAAACTTCCTATCTTAAGTTCCAGAAACACAAGTTGCTATTTTGGTTGGGAGATGTTTTAGGGACAAAGAGAGTGAGGGAAACAGAATGGGCAGGGAGCTGGCTGAAGAAATCTTGTGTTTCGACTAGACTAATTCTTACACGACCTGATAAGACATGCACCAGCCTTGGTGGCACAGGAGCTGGTTCTGTCACCCTGTTTCAGTTTGTCATGGGAATAGGTGTCCCAGGCATAGGGACTTCCTCTAGAGACACACTCTCTGGAAAAGATGCAGGTCTGCACCCTTGGTAAGTAGCCCATGACTGGTGAACAACAGATTCACTGCCCAAGTCGCTGGTGTCTTCATAGTGGCCATAGAAGTATAAGCTTTCCATGTCTTTGATCCTTTAAAGCCATCAGCAGCCAAGGTGTAGAATGAAATACTCTCTAGGATCTTTCTAAGAAAATAGCACAAATGACTCTGAGGAAGGAGAGGCAGCTGCACAGCAAATAGAAATCTACAAGAGAGACACTAGGTGAGGTGCTTTCTGAGTTCATCCACATGGAAATCTGGTTCTCCGATGGAGGACTGTGAAGCAAAGGATTCGTCCCAAGTGGCAAAGCTGGGGTTTACAGCTCAGAGTCCACACTGCTAAGCACCCTCTAAACAACCAGGGGAAAAAGCAGAAAATACCTATGGGACTGTTGGCCCCTAGAGTAAAGGGATGAATCAGTGGCTCACTCTCCTGTGCTAGGGCCTTGTTTTATTCAGAGATTTGGAAGCCAATCTCCACAACTTCTATATATATTCACCTTTGTACCTCATATCTACATTCCACTCACTGCTCCTGTGAAAGCATGCAGCCACACACAATTATGGACCACTGATTGGGGTTTCTATTTGAGAAACTTTCTTTTGGCCCTGAGCAAGGTGACATTCTGCCAGGATAGTAGACTACTTGGGATTCCAGGAACAGAGAGCTGCAGTTAGATCTCCAGGCCTTGAGTGACTCACTGAAATTTAGGAAGACATTTCAAGGAACCCTGAAATCCTGATCACATGTTAAACAGAAAAGTGGTATTTTAGGGGGCAGGACTTCCTGTTTTATCTCAGCATGAGATGCTTTTAGAATGCTTCACTTGGCTATACCCTTAGACTGTCAGGTTTACACAGTGGACCTGAGATACCGTAGCACCCAGCCTACAGACCAGGCACGCAGAGGATGGAGTTTAGGAAACACAACACCAGTGCTTGGATCCCTTTGAGGACTGAGTGGCCCGTGGTTTTTTGGCTGTCAACCTTTGTGATGCAGGTTTTATGAAGAGAAGTCATCACAAGTGCCTTGCTAAGTAGTATGAATACAGGTAGGTTTGTCAATTACCAAAGTAAGGGGTACAGAAGGAAAGGCAGGCAGGCATCGGCCAATTGTATGTGATGTAGTCCTTACCACCTTATTGGAAAGCTTAGTAGATACATTTTTAAAAATAAGGGGTGTTGCAAACAAAACTCACTGTTTCTTGAGGCATGTCATTGGACTGACGTTGTTTGCCCTGAAGTTGTGAATGATTGATCTCAGGCCTTCTACCCATTGCTGAAAAAGGAAGAAAAAAATCCTAGTGAGCCACCTTCTGTAGCCATGCAGTGTTTTTATTAGACAGGCTGTCTCCTCTGTGCAATAAAGTGACAAACTCTCTTTTATCCCCTTCCTGCCCCATAGCTAGCTATATTTTACACGGCTGTATTTATTCTTTAATATACAGCTTTCCTATCTTTCCGGTAAGATAAATATGGCATCTACACTGCATGAAAGACTGGACTGCCTCAAAGAGAAGCCACCCACTGGTTGACTTGCTAAGCTTTCTACATACAGCCTGCTTAAATATAAGTCTCATTATTTTAGTTGCTCTGCTCTTTCTAAGCAATGCTGTACAGTACATGCTGATATATTTACCTATTCCATTTCAGAGGACAATGTGATGAGGCCCTTCATTGCAGTGTCTGATTGGTTTCATCTGGGCTGCTTATATAGCTTACCTGTCCGCATTTTCCAGCAAAGCCTTAAAAAGTAAAATATTCCTTGCCTGTTGCCAGGGTACCAACAGCAGGCAGGGATGTGCTCACATAATTTCTGAATAAGGACTTGGAGCCCAGCTGTAGTTCATACCATCACTTCATGGGTTTACAAGGAAAAGTGAAGACAGATTGAGTACGGCAGGGAAGAACTTTGGGTTTGTAAAAGGGCATTTTACTAGAAAAGGTTAGCCCCTAAACTAAGGCCAACACTGCTCTTAGATCCAATATCTGATGCTAACGAATGCCATAAAAGAGTGACATTGTGGCAACATGCTTCATAGCAAATTGATACTTGAGAATAAAGAGAGTTTAGGCTTCTCCTTAGGTTTAAAACTAGTGCCAATGGAAGAGCAATATTTTGAAATGGGTGGTAACATAAATGTGAGCACCACTGTCATTGATCACACAATTTCTTAAATACAAATTGAACAAATCTAAAAGTGGATGCCTGAGTTGGCATGCAAGTGCTCCAAAGCCATGACAAGGCTGCTTGGCACTATTCTCAGAGTGCCCAGGAGAAGCACTGTCCGAGGTTCCCAGTGCACAGCACTTTGCAAGATCACCAACCAGGCTTCACATGACACGGACAGGAGATCCCATCTGGGCAAAACCTGAGCTGCTGACTGAGTTATAAGAGTGTGGTTTGGGTTTTGGTAGTTGATGTCTTCTCTTTTTAATTTTGGCAAGACACACAGAACATAAATGTTTCCCTCTCAGGGACATAACCCAGCAAGTCCTACGCCCATCAGCACCATCTGTGCCTTTTCCTCTTGACCCCCACTAGCCGCCATTCTGTTTTCTGTAAAAAGAGACTACGCTAGGTTTCCCATACAATAATAATCAGGAAGGATTTGCCATGTTCTACCTAGCTTACTTCTCTAGGCATAATGTTATAATTTAACATGTGAATGGTATGGTTCGTCCATCCACTCTTTCAATGGACACCTGAATTCCTTCTTCACTTGGGATATTGTACATGATAAACAGGTATATTTGCACAAGTGCTCATAGGCAGAATTGCAAGATCACATGGGAATTCTTTCAACTTTAAAAGCAAATGTACACTGCTTTCTATCGTTGCTATGTCGTTTTATATTTCTACCAACAGTGCAGGAGAGTGCTAACTCCTACATCCCCACTAGCACCTAATTTTCTTCATAGGTGCCATCCTGTTGGGGTGTGAAGCTAATGGCCTTTGCTGCCCCCCTGAGTGCTCCAGGATAATGCTAACAGCTTTCTGAAGGAAGATGGAGGAGCTCTGAGAGGCATTTTTTCCTTTTGTAGCTGGCAAAGGCCATTTTCTGAGAACTGCAAATAGCATCAAAAGCTTCAACAAACAGGTGACGTCTGAGTACTCAGAAAGAAGCAAGAAACGAAATAGGAGCTTTAAAGAATTGCTTCGTTTCTCATCATCAGATTGCTTGTCCTCTGTCAAGCTAAATATGGACTTGGTTCCCGGGAGATTATCGAATATCCTGTTATTGGCCTAACAAACCACAGGCCCACACAGTTTCCCAGGAGCAGACAGAAAAAGCACAAATAATTTGGATGGCATTAACTGAGGGCATTTTTTCAACCTGAGGGCTTGAGATGTATTCCAAAACATAGAACAAAGTCCACAGTTTCCTAGGGCACAGCGGTGACCTGTGTGCAGAGAAAACAACACTGCTTTCTGATCGTGCTAATTTAGGCGTTTCTAGAAATAACCTCCAGACACAGGAACAAGGGAGTGTCAAGGAGGCTTAAGCTGTCTTCATCCATTTTTTTTTGTAAATAGCATGTGTTCATTAGAATGGAAAGATGATGACCTTTAAGGTCACCACAGGACCCATGCAGTAGCAAATGCCACCACCATCCTCAGGGCCTGCTCAGCACTGGGCAGGAAGGCTGTGCTATATTCATTATGTGAAGATGAAAGCAAGGTCAAGGGCCTTGCCCTGAGTCACAGAGCAACTGGCTCTGGCAGGCCTTCATGTTGAGGTATTTTCACTCAATAGCTTGCTTCACCTCTCCCTGCCCAATGAGGGAAAGCTCTTCCATGCCTACCCCATCTCCTTAACACTACTCAGGCCAAAGACACAGTATGATGAGTCCCAGAGACAAAAGGAAAAATGTTAACACTTGCATGTTTTTATTATTCTTTTTAAACTTTAAGTAGATAAAACGCCAGCAGGTGTCAGTAGAGTCCTAGAGTTTCCTTGAAAGTTTTGCTAGGCATGAGCTTTGATTTTCAGATTTGCAGTTTTAAAAAGGTGATTTAAGAATACTTGTTTGAACTGCTTAAAGTAAGTCTGGATAATTTATCAGCATCACGCCTTCAAAGGTGCATCTATGAGACCTTGAATAACAGGCATGCCTTGTTGGGGCCACAGTGGGAACTTCTGTCCTGGGTGGACACAAAGAGCCTGGGTGCAACAGAACTTGGCCATGGCATGAAACACGAACGTGAAAGAGGGTCGTGGTCTCCCCACCTTCCCAGAGGGCTGTAGCTGTCCTGAACCCTCTCACCTTTCTCTTAAAATTTAGTTTTATTTATTTTATTTGTGCTGAATACTGATGCCTAGGCATTGAGCATACTAAACACGCATTCTACCACTGAAAACCCCTTTATTTTCTTGCCTTTTAACTCTTTATAAATTAATGTAAGACTTCTCTCAGGAAAATGGAATCCCTGAGGAGACTTCTGAAGGACTTTTCTGGGCATGTAGGAGAGAGAGAGATTCTTGGGGACACTGGGTCGATCTTCTAGCACTCCTTGTTCTCATTTTCTCCATGCAGACAGTCAAACAACACCCAACCTCCTGGCAAATGTCTAGACCTTTCTCTTTATGCATCTCCTTGTTATGGAACATTAGGCGACATGGTCCCAAATGGGGAAGAAAAAAACGAAACAAAACCAAACCCTCCCTTTAAGAGAGTGCAAAACAAAAGCACAAGTATAATAAAACTAGAATAAAACCACATGAATTTAAACTAAGCAGAAAAGTCAGTGATTTTCTAAAAAAAAAAAAAAAAAAGGGGAAAACAAAAAACAAAAAACAAAACTAAGGCTCAAGCAAGGGGTTCACTGCAAGTTCAAGGTCAGACTGGTCTACAAAGCTCATAAGCCAGGATTGTGGTTTAGCTTCCTCCTCCCCATTCTGTGTCCCAGATTCCAGCCCAGCTCTTTCTAGAGTCAACATCTAGAGTCTAGAAAGAGTCTCAATCTGTGGCTGATTCTTCTGTAAACTCAGATTGAAAAAGCAAAGTCTAATCACCCCCCCCCCCACACACACACACACATACACACTGACACGGACATGGAATGGACATACACACACACACACACAGGAGCACATGGACACTCCTCTCCTCTTGGGCATTATTCCCAGGCACCAGGTAGCAAGTTTTACAGGGAACATGTTAGAATTGTAGTCTTAGGTGTCAGCACAGATGGCCTGAACAGAGTTCACCTTTGCCAGGTGAGCCTGTGCATATTCATTTGAAAAACATGGGCTGAAAAAGAGACGTTCCTTTCAACCTGTTAGTCTCTCGCTGCTCCGTCTAGGAAGGTCTACCTAGGCTGTCTCCTTCCAAATCTGTTTAGGCCATAGCAAAACACCATCACTAGGTGGCTTATAGACGAAATACATTTATTTCTCATATTTCTGGAGTCTGGGAAGAGCAAAATCAAGAAATTAGCAAATGCAGGGTTTGGTGCTTCACAGATGGTGCCCCCCACCAAACTTCCCACTCTTCAACCTCATCTCCTCAAGGCTACATCCCCAAACGCCATTGTCTTGTGGAGTAAAAGCTCAAACCAGGAACATAGTGAGTCTACAGCTCTAAGAGAGCTAATGCCAGCAGTATGCTGTAACAAGAGCAACTTCGGGCAGAAAGGGTTTATTCTGAATTAAAATGCTGTCTATCATGGCTGGGAAGTCAAGATACAAGGAGCTCACCGAGGCAGCTGGTAGCATCTATCCAGTCAAGAATCAGGGGAATAGATGCTTCTAATGTTGAGCTACTTTCTTTATTTACTCCAGGATTCTTTGCCCGTGAAATGATCCTATACACAATTAAGATCCACCCCCAATTAATTAATTAATGTAGTCAAGATAATCCCTTATAGGTATACCCAGAAGGTATGCTCAGCTCTCAGGTTCTAGATCCCACGATACTAACCATCAGAGAAGCCCATAACTCTGGACTGAACCTTCTAAAACCTTGAGACAATTAACCCTCCTCTGGGGTTGTTATTTGCATATTTTGGTCACAGTTATGGATGGGAAGGCTAGTAAATAGACAAGTAATTTTGGAGTTAGTTTTTCCAGCTGATAATTTAAGTACCTCCAATTTAAGTCTTTATCATAAATTCTCTATCCTAAGCCAAAATAATAAGCAATTTCATGAGTGGGTCCCCATTATTCTGTGCTTTAACCCTGCAGATAACTTCAATGTAAGAATCACTATGGTATGATTATGTAAACGAGATAAAAAGACAATAGAAAGGAATGTGATCATTTTAAGCCTTAGGAGACTGGTGCCTTTTCCATTAGGAACCAAGAGCCTGTTTTATTTTAATTTTAATTCATTTTCCTTATACATAACTTATATATAATAAATAATCACTAGGCTTTGAATCGAGTCATTCAAATAATAAATAACCACTCTCAGAGTGAGCACTGCCACTCAGGACCTTTCTATATTTCAAATCTTCATTCTCTCTAGTTTCTGACAAAACTGTTCATGCACCCATGTTCCCTACTACATGGCTGAAGTAGTTTATAGAGAGTTTTGGTTATTGTCAAGGCAACGCAAGCAGCACAGACAGGGAGACATCAGAGCTGCAGGCTTATAGGACCCTATGAACAGCAGAGGTTGGCCTAGAACAAGCCTGTTGGAGTACCAGCATCTCCAGCTAAGAGGAAGTTTGTGCACAAAATTAAGACAGTGGCTGGTGTGGGAAGAGTGGGTTTCTTGGGGGAATGCTTACCAGACTACCACATACAGAAACCAGACAGCAGTACACTTTCCAGGACTTGGGCCTGGAAAGGATCAGAACATGACTTGGGCCGCTGGCTCCAGTGGAGTCCAGCAGGAGATTTCAGGGGCCAATATCCAAATTCTCACATTACCGAAGCCCTCAGCACAGGACAGAGGTCCAAGAATTAAGAAACTGCAGAGAGTTAGAGGTTGAGTAAATGGGAGCTCACTACAAAAGTTTATATGCCACAGACCAATCACTAAGTTGTTTTATGACAACTAAATACATTATATTCATGCATGAAATTATGAATACATAATAATAATAATGATTTTTTTTAAAGTCATGTCAACTATTTTCTTCTGGGTCTATCACATAGAACAATTCAGGCACTTGACATATCTCCCAAGGTATCAGTACTCCTGCATGCAATCACATAATGATAATGCCAAAGGCAAGAACAAACCAGATAAGGAAACTTGAAGGTCACCACCAAGGATGCAAGAGTAAAAAGACCATAAGGAGCCAGAGTTGGATTTAGATAATAGAGTTAAGATAAGGCCAGCTGAAAAGCCCAAGGTGGACAATGAGATTCCTGAGTGGTTCTAACAAATAGCAAACTACCTCTGAGACCAGTGAGCAGGAAGGTAGGAGATGTAACTCGGTAGAAGACAACCCAATTATAACCACAGAGGCCCTCAGGAAATCATGGAAATTTTCATCATGTGTCCAAATTGGAAAGGATAGATGGGGGAACTGAGGAGAGTAACTGGGGGTGTGGGTGAGTTCCTTGACATGGTCTGAAAGTCTCCGAGCCACAAATGTTCTTCATCCTTTCCAGAGAAAGGCTAGAGAAAGTTAGAGAAAACAGATTCTTAAATCATTTTCTGAGTTTGGAGGATGACTGTCTGGGTAGGAAGTAGGCTCAACATATGGTGGTGTGTTTGACAGACAGAGCTGACAAGGATTGGGTTGTATTTAGAGATTCCTGGTCATGATTATTGCAGTCACTCAGACAGTCAAAACAAGCTGTCAGTGTGGCTGGTTATCTTGACAACACTGGATAGTTAGGTCACAAAGGACCTCTAAATAGTCACTAGAGAGGAAAGGGCAAAGTGCTGTTCTCAATAATAACCAGGCAAGTGTCACTTGAGATGCCATCTGTCCACTGGCACTGCTCAGGCTTTTTATTTATTTGTTTGCATTTCCTAAGCCTGATTTCAAATACATCTCATAACATGTCCTTTTGAATCTATAGACTGACCCCGCTTACTCCACAGACTGTCATATAAACATAACACACACACACACACACACACACACACACACACACACACACACACAGGAGAAAGAAAACCTAGGCATAGTCAGTATTTGTAAAGGCCATACACTTGCTTTTATCTCCTGACTTCAGAGACATGTGTTAATGCTTCAAAGAGCACCAGCACCTATATTCCTATAAAGCATTTGAAAGAAAATAAATAAGGTAATTCAGTTTATTTCATACAACACCCATTTGACATTCACACGGGGTGCTCTAAAATATTTGAGGAACTTCAAAATTTTGAGAAACCAAAAGCATCTATCTTCAACCACCAGTTTGGTTAGGGCTACATTTGTTTCGACTGTTGACGCTTTCGAATCCTGACGATGAAGAGTGAGCAGCTGGTTAATTCAAACTTATCCGTGAAGATGCATCTGCATAGATGCCCCCTCTACAGTGCCTAAGGTCACATTACTCCAGATAATATACCAACTGCTCTGTTTGAAAAATTATTTCAGACCAAAGTAAATGTTATTTGGACCCGCAAATCAGGTTACCTGCCTAGTTTCCATGTTACAGAAAATTAGCCAGGGTCTCGCTGTCTGATTCTTTCCAGATAGCCAGCACCAAGCTGTTTAGTTCAAACAAGTCAAATCTATAGGTAAGCCTATAAATTATAACTTTTAATATAAGAAGTATTAGAAGTGATTAAAAAAAAAAAAGAACCTCTGGCCTTGGATTTTGTTACCTAAGTTTCTGTCTTTTAAGGGAAGATTCTCATCACACAATTATCCAATAGTAGGGACCAGTGGGCATATTTATAGTATAAATCAATAAATGGATGCCAAGATTGCATCATAGTTTTGGTACTAGTGAATAATGTCTGGATGAATGAAGCTTGCATAATATCGCTGATCTGCCTCCAGAGCAGCATTTCTGAAAAATATAAACTAACTCCTTCAACAGAAAAAGAAGGAAGGAAGGGTTGAAGGAAAAAGAAAGAAGGATGAAAAGAAATATAAAAAGAAAGAAAGAGAGATAGAAAGATAGACTGTGGGAAATGGGTGAAAACAAGGTGCTGAGCTATCTATGGGAATGAGTCCACCCAAATGTGCTCTCTCTTGCTTGACTAGGCTACAGATCAGCAGTGTTGAGATGGCAGCTGTCTCTAAGCACATACCTTTCACAGAATACCAATTTCATTGAAGTAATTAACTTAAACACTACATTAAAAGCATACTGGTCCTACTTCTGTCTTTATACTGGTGATTTTTATCTCTGAGAGCATCACAGCACAGTGTTAGAACTCGAAATCTGGAGCAGAGCCTGACATCAAGGCTATAGAACATCACTGATGGTATGACCTGGGCAAGTTCATCTCTTGGGTCTACATCTCTAGATCAGGAGGAGCATCATTAACACTCATCCAGTTTAGTTGTTCTGACATTAAATAATATGCACAACACTTTGAAAAGTGTCTGGCACACATCCAAAATGCTTGGAACTACAAGCGCCTGAGATTTCTTCAGACTGTGGAACATTTGCATATAGTTACAATATTATATTATAAATACAATATTATATTTACAGTAAGATAATACCCTGGCTTAATTATAAGCAACTTAAGGAAAGGGTTTATTTCATCTTACATTTCCAAGCAACAGTCCATCATATCAAGAACTAAAGCAGGACAGGAACCTGGTGGCAGGAACAGATGCAGAAGCCAAGGAGAAACGCTGCTTACTGGCTCACTCCCTTAGCTGCTCATGCATGGTACTGCTCAGTGGGCTGGACATTCTTACAGCAGTCTTTAATAAAGAGAATACACCACAGGCTTGTCAGGGAAATCTTGTCAGGGAGTTTTCTCAACTGAGGTTCCCTCTTCTAAAATGACTACTCTAGCTTGGGTCAAGCTAACACAAAACTAGCCAGCAGATATGAAATGAGATCTTTTGGGGCTGAGCCCATCTACAAACATAAAGTTCATCTGTGATTTATATAGACTATATTCATATAACTTGATGATAATTTTCCACAATATTTGTACTGTACCTAACTCTGACTATAACCTGTCACATCAGGCACTCAGTTCCATTTCTCATTCTTGCCTGTACTATATTGTATAGCATTTCAGATCTAGAATTCTGGAATTTAGGACAGTCAGCTTCTATTAGTACTAAGGATTGGCACAATTTCTGAAGATACACTATTTTCAGATTTGTGTTCTTTGCACATAGTTTTCATGCTTTGTTTAACAACAGATTTAAAAATAAAGTAAGCTCAACTCTTCATTCACTGGCTGTAAGGACAGTGCTTCCAAACCCCCAATTCTGATTAAATTACTTGCACTAGACAGTAATGCTCAGGGGAAGTTGAGCTGTATCTAAAATGAGGTGGCTTATACTTGTGAGTTACCAATTATACAAATGCATTTGTGTGCCTATGTGCACGCATGCGCACACACTCACAAACACAGAGATGTATACACGGTATGCTCCTAATGGCAGTTTGTTAGCTTCTGGAGCTCTATGGAAAATGGAGAAGCAATTTAAAGCTAGTGACCCTTTTCCTTCCACAAGCCAGTAGTAGAACTCCAAACTTCTCAGTGTCTTCTGAGGTGATTAGTCGAACTCATTCTGCACCTGCTGCTGCAGGTGTCTGATAACCGAAAGTCAGGCAAAATGAGCTGCTCCTGAAAAGACTAGATTCTGCTTCTCTGCTAGTAAATTCCAGAAATACAATGGTGGGAGGGCCGTTAACAATGTAAGGTAGGTCCTTCATGAAGTGCCCCAGAGGCTGGACACTTGGCAAATAAAAAGGAGCTAAAACACCAGAAAGTCTACCTTAAAGTCACAGGGATTTGGTAACATTAAAGTCCAGGATCACGTTTTAAAGACCAGCAAATGAATGTGCTGAAACTTCCAGGGATACAATAATGTTTATGCTCATAAACAGCAGGAAGCCGGCAAAACAAGCAAAACAAACAGAACAAAGCCATACTTGGGCTACAGGTAGGGTTGTGAAGGAAGGAGGGGCCTCCTTTCAGGATGAAGAAAACGTTTTAGAACTAGATGGTGGTGTGGTTGTACAACACTACAGTACCATAAACAGCACATGTTCATTTTGAAACGGTTTTATATAAAGCAAATTTAATTTGCCATTTTAAGAGATGGAAAATTCACTTAAGTGATTTCTGGCTTTGTTTGACTGGGTGCATTCTTCGGCACTTCCTATGCAGAATGCAGTGTTAACTCCAATTTGAGCTGTTCAAATAACAGAAGATGTACCTAAGCCAAGTGACTAGCCCAAGATTGACAGCCAACAGTGGCAACTGTATGCTGGTATTGAAATGAGAATTGGTATACAGGACTTGTTCCCCCACAGATGATAAATGCAGGTTAAGCTAACACAGTTTAGGGACTAAATTGGTGCTTTTAGACTGCCATCTGAGACACAGCTCCCTGGGACTCCACTCTTGGGGGAAATATATATATGGAGTACGTATGCAGAATCCATAATGTCTTCCTTTCTTCATTTTGAAAACCTGGCAGCCAGTGTTCTAGACCCATCCAAATGTCATTCTGAGGGCTTCCTTTCCCACCAGCGGGAAAGGTCCTTCTGTGAACATTTGCTTCATACTGGTGCTTTGCACTAAACAATTTTCTGTATTTTCATATATGCTGTTTGCTTCGTTTTCCTTATTGTGCTTCTAGAAGTGTGCATCGTAATAAACCTATTAATCCAGGAACCATTTTTATTTCACTTTGTCTGCCATTTGATTAAGAAGAGGAAAAGACTGCTTATCATGTAGAATCTACTGTCACCAAGGTTAAATGCTAGCAGGTAGGGAAATCTAGATCACCTTTATCAATTCAGGACAACCTCTTTTCTCCAGTGTCAAATAGGGACAAGTCTGAACTTACCATTCTTAGAAGTCTTCCTCCCTGTAAGTCATATGAAGAAGAAACCCATTGGTATATTTTTCACAGTCTCCCATAGGACCTCGCCTACCTTAAGTGTACACAGGAAGTACCTGAGCATCTTGGCAAAATGCAGGTTTTGCCTCAGTAGCTCTGGGATTGGCTCTTAAGCGATATGACCACTGAGCTCTGACCATACTTGGAGCAGTGGGGTTCTTGCCCCCATGGTCTAACTATACAATCATCTCTGCAGAAGGTAAAGCATCTCTGGTGTTCTTCTTTGAACAGAGGTCATGACCTTTCAGCACCACTTTCACAGACTCTTCAGTAAGTAATGTGGCTTGGCATTCAAACCTAGCTCTAGCCCTGACCAAACTTGGAAAAACACAGAGGCTCATTCCAGTCTTCTCGTTGGATCTCACACTTTGGCATAAAAATGCCAACTATCAGTTTTGGAAGAATGAAACACACACACATACACACAAACACCTTTTTTGCCTACTATGTTTGAGTCTCACTGTGAGGCAATGGTGGTGAAGGAATTAGTGAATACCAGCACTCAGCACTCAGAGGCAGAAGCAGGAGGATCTCTGTGAGTTCAGGGACAACCTGATCTATAGAGTCAATTCCAGTATGAGCTCCTAAACTAAATAGAGAAACCCTGTCTTCAAAAGAAACAAAAAATAACACAGCAGGCACAGCTCACACCATCAAGTGAGTGCTGATTCCTTCAGATTTTCACAGGACTGTGGGCTGTTAAGGTTAGTGATGGCGTAATGGAGTGTTTCCCCAGCCATGATCTTCATGCTCATGTGTGACACAATCACCTGGAGGGCAAATCACGAGTTTCTGATTCAGAGGGCTGAGGCTGGGTCTAGTAAGGTCTTTGGGGCTCTGGGAACTACGAGGACCTTGGAAGCCACTAGTCTACGTTGTACAGTTGAAACAAGTTGGAGAATTGTCATTGTAATATTTAGGGAAATCACTCAGTGGTAGACCATCTGCCCAGAATACATAAGACCCTGAGCTTGATCTTTAATACAGCAAAACAACAAACCCAAACTAACAAAAACTCCTTTAAGACACAGGATTTTTAACATGAGGTGCATTGAAAGCAAGCAAGGAGAAGCTAGTTAACCCCCGGCTCCTTTTCTTTATCTGTCTTGGTGAATCCATGTGCAGAGCAGGTAGATCCATATGCAATAGACATGTTTCACTTTGGGGGTATGGCAGTTTGAAAGTAACTATCCCACATGAACTCACAGAGTGGCAATATTAGAAGATATGACTTTGTTAAAGCAGGTATGGCCTTATAGAGGAATTGTGTCACTGCGGGGGCAGGCTTTGAGATAGCCTATGATCAGGATACCCCTCAGTGTTGCAGACCATTTCCTACGCTACTTTTCGAGCACCATATCTGCCTGCATCCCTCCATGCTCCTTGCCATTATGATAATGGACTGTACCTCTGAACTGTAAGCAAGCCACCTCAAGCAAAAGTTTTCCTTTATAAGAGTTGCCATGGACATGTGGCATCTTTTCACAGGAATAGGAACCTTAACTAAGACAGGGGTGTGTTAAAATTGCTGATCTGGTACTTCATTCTACCTTTATCCAGTAGGTCTCAAATATCACTTCCTGCCAGATCATCAGGAAGCCTGTTAAAACTTTTCTAGACTCTGATTATTAGATAGGGAGGGGGGCTGAGAACTGGCATTGCTTTAAGCCTTGGAGTTCTCCGTGCCTGTACACCCAACAGACACTAGACTGAGGTCATTGAGGCTATGCAGGATGTTAGCAGGGCCAACAGAAGGAAGTTAAGTCAAGAGCCTGATTTTGTTTTCCCAGTAAAACAAAAACTAAATCCCTTCTCTGGGAACCTCTGTAGTAAGTCTTCCAGTCAACATAATATCGAGTTCAAGCAAATCAGTTTTAACATTCAACTCAGTTTCTTAAAATGATATTTTATTGCCTATAGTAAATCATATATCCTGCTATCAATTTGGGATCAAAAAAAAAAGAGCACATACTATTTTTCATAATTTAATTTCTACAGTAGTTAGTCATGTACTTATTTGGAGACTTAGTCACAAAGTATAATTTATGAAGTTCACCAAATATTTACAACCTGAAGAAAGTATAATGAGAGCTATGGAAAACTGTCTAAACTCAACTCCAATCTCTGCATTTTGAACCACAATAACAGCTTATTTTTGCAATCAAAGGAAAATTCAAGTTGCTATAAAATGACAGATTTATTTGTGGAAACGTTAAATGAGAGCCGTGCTTGAGTCTGGTGCACAGCGCGGTGGCTGGGGTTTCAGTCACTGTGCAGCACCAGCTGTAAGTTAATGAACTCCTGTTTGTTGGAAACTGAAGGCCTTCTCAGCTTAGCGCATTCTGAGAAAAAAAAAAAAATTACAAGAAACCAGAGTTGTTTCTCTAAGAAAATAAGTTGCTGTAAGCCTGCTATTAAGTCATTTGCATAGTTTATGATAAAATAATGGGCGAAAAGAGATGAAGATGGCTTGGCGGAAAATAAAGAGCTTTATTGCAGTTTATTGGAAAAATAAACAGGCCAAAGCTTTTAGCATGAGGATGTTTTTTCTTCTCAAGTGGTTCTAACTACATGCCAGATATAAGATGCACCTATTACCCGGCTGCATGCTGGGTTGGGGATCAAAGTGGTAGCAATTTGTTAGCTACTCTTTTTAACAGGGGGCTTTTCAGGTGAGGAAATGAAAGCTACACTTCTGACTGGAAGGACAGGACGGATGTAGGTAAGCAGGAGATAATGATCCAGATTGGGAAAAGGCCAACACCACGGGGTGGAAATCATGGATTCTTAGTGGCAGCAATCTCATTACATCCTGAAAAACGACTCTAAAAATAACACCCCTGGATGGTAGATCATTCCGTTCCCCTTGGACTGCCATCAAATCACATTTTCTCAGTTTGCTTGTCAAATGCCATTTTCCTAGCTCTTCCTAAGCTGATCTGTATAAAATCCCAGTGTAAGACACTGAGTGTTGCCCCCTCCCTTCCCTCTCATTTTACTTTCAATGATGTTGGTGACTCATGTCTGAAAATATTAAATGAAAACTCATGAAGCAAACTACCTGTAATTATAATTTGCGCACCGTCTAGTAGCAGAATCAAATCCCATATGGTTCCTTCCTATACACCTGGGATGTGAGTAATCCGTTTTAACATGGACCCACACTGCATGCACTTCCCTCTTGACAGGCACTCAGAGATACCTCATTATCAGATGAGCTGGACTCAAGTAATCCCCACTTGACTTAATAATATCCTCTAGCATAAACGTACTGATACCGGCAATTTTATCACCATATACTGTTAAAATTTTTCTACTGTTGTTATATGCATTGCTGCTTCCTTTAGATATCAAACTCTATCAGATGTGTTTACAGGGAGAAAAAGGAGGGGGGCACACAGAGCTTGGTAACTTTTATGGTTTCAGGCATTAATAGTGAGATCTTGGTACCTAGTTCCCCCAAATAAGGGCAAGACTACTACTATATATCTTAACCACCTGGGTTAGAATTATTGACATAGCCAGCATAACTGCCTTTAGAAAATAAATGTTTATACAAACTTCTGGGCACTGTTCTGGAAAGCAGGATAATGAATAAGGAAAGGCTGGAGTGTGTCAAGGGGACAGAGCTGCAATGGGTAATAATCCAGCAGGGACTAGAGGAGAACCAGAAAAATACAATCAAAAGACCGTCCCATAAACAGGGAAAAGAGAAAATGACCAGTAAATCCCCAGGAGATGAGGGCAGGCAGGGAAGCTGAGGCTGGATTTCAGAGAGATTTGGAGGCCTTGGAAGTTTCCAGGTGGTGAAAATCCCCATCTGAAGGGGTTTATCTTCAGCTGCTATTCTGAGGACGGATTACAAAGGGCAAGGTGAGAACACCCAATAAAAGATTCTCAAAGAAGACGAGGTAGACAGCAGCGCTTTGGTCAGGAGCACTGTGCAGAATAGTGGTGTTAAGAGGCAAAGGTACTGTGGGTACATGGGGTGACGGAGCCAGAGTAATAGGTAAGAGATGGTCTGGGGGAGTGAGAGGAAGGTGCAGGTTTTCCAGGCAGAGCAGCTGAGATGACGGCCACCCGTGGATGTAGAGCAGGACTGGCCGGTGAAAGGTTTAGCTATGGACTTGTGTAAGATACCATACCAGAGTGAACAAAGAAGATGATGCCCAAATCTCCTCACTACGTGAGAGTGGCCAGCCTACTCTGTTTATTCAGCATTGAGAGCAGATAAAAAAAGGCACAAGAGAAGCTTCCAGAATGTTCTTTATAAGAAGTTCATCTCTGGAAAAAACACAATCACATTTTTTTTTACAGTCAAGTGACAAGAAAATACTTTATAAGGATTTGAAATTTGAACTTTGAGAAAGTCAAATCATCTGTATTTAACTGACTCATTAAAGAACCACATAAAATGAGGAGAAAAAAAAATCAGTGACTCTCCTTTAAAAGCATATGATGTATTTGCTCAGAGTCACATGATTTCTCTTGAGTGAAAATTGGTCCTTTCTGGAGTCTGGATTAAGATAAAGTTGGCCTCAGTTAAATGTTTTGAGAAGTGAATTCTTCAGAACAACCAGACTGTAGGTAGGATAATAGTCTAGGAGCTGAGATGAGGCTCAAGCCTTTCAATGGCCCCTCATAATCAAATGCAATGCTAGAAATTCTCTGCATGCGCTCCTCCATGGTTAGAGCAAGAAATGCTGGATGTTCAAAGGATAACCAAAGCCCATGGGTACCCTGAAATTGAACTCAACTGAGAGGCCATATGCTGATATAGTAAGTTCTTTTGCCCCAACCTTGAAGGCCTACAATGAATAACATTATTTTCCCAACACCTGTTTGTCATTACAATAAAATATTACATAAACAAATGAAACAATGTAGTGAAAAGACCTTATTTTTTTTAAGAGCTGAATGCCCAAGAAATATTTTTTAAAGCAAGTTGCTGCTTTTTTTCCTCCAAGTTTTATGTGGACTAGATAAGCAATATATTAAGGGAAGAAGTCACAGGGCAATGGAACTTGGTCTTAGTTGTATTCTGTGTATGCTGTTGCATGTGTATCCTTAATGTCTGAACTGTATACAAAAAGCTACATAATGTCCCATCAACAGACCACACTTAAAGTCTACAGATCTAACATTGAAAAAATGGCAAGCAATGAAACATATTTATTTGCTTAAAGAGAAAGCATTCAAGATCTGTACAAATTAATTTAAAAATTGATCCTATGCTGTTACTGGCTTTTGTAATAAACTCACCACAAGCATCTTTCATATGTGCTAAGTGTGCCATTAACATATCCTGTGACCCAATATTTTGAGAATATTTGGTTGCATTCATACTTGCTTGCTACCACCTTGTCACATATACCTTGCTACCACCTTGTCACATATACCTTGCTACTACCTTGTCACATATACCTTGCTACCACCTTGTCACATATACCTTGCTACCACCTTGTCACATATACCTTGATACCACCTTGTCATATATACCTTGGTACTACCTTGTCACATACACCTTGGTACCACCTTGTCACATATACCTTGGTACCACCTTGTCACATACACCTTGGTACCACCTTGTCACATATACCTTGGTACCACCTTGTCACATATTCCTTGGTACCACCTTGTCACATACACCTTGGTACCACCTTGTCACATACACCTTGGTACCTTGACACATATACTTTTCTAGGTATTCTAATCTACTTTTCTCACGCTCTGATTTGATGTATGAATTCTCCCATCTTTTTTGACCCTCTCTGTTAAGTGTTTATATAATCTGTTAAGGGTGCATCTATTCAGGATTGGGAATAAAATGGTAATGTAGGAAATACTGTCAATACCAAAAATAGTAAAGGACCTGATTGTGATTAAGATAGTCTTTAAAGTCTTCAGAACAAGATATAGGCATCATTACCCATCATATTCACTGAAAGAAATAGTGAAAGTTGGGGCAAATTATTACACGTAGTTAGGAAAAGATGTGCTATTCAATGCTGTCAGCGAGCACTCATTAACCAGAAGGACACGATGTAACAGACTACCCAATCTGGACAATGAGGTTTATTATTTGTATATTATGCCATTAGTAAAATATAAAATCCTAAGTAACAGTTCAGAGAAGCTGAAATATTTTCCCACTAATAACAATAGGGTTAAATAGCTTGGAATCTGAACTGAAAGTCAGATCAGGATTACTGATATTCTCTACTTTCTAGCAACCTGCTTTTTTCTTTTTTTTTTAATGAAAATGCTACTACAAGGAAAACAGTTGAGTTTTATCTTTGAGTATGTACTACCCACCTTCTCAGCACTCTACATACAACCTGTTTACTCATTTGTGTATGCTCCAGGAGATCTTAAACACAACAAGTCATGATTGGCAGCAACCAAATTATAAGAAATAAACCCATGAGATTCACTGATTTTAGCCGTCATCCCAGGACCATACTTGTGTGCGGCTGAAGGTGGTGTAGCCAGTATCACGTTAGAGAAGGCAGAGGGCCTGAGTTTAAGGCTGAGCTTGGGTCTAGCCTCTTGAGTGGTCCTTGGAGTTCTTCAGTTTATCTGTAGTGTCTGAGAGACAAGATGGCGGGAGGCCCATGCTGAGTTCCTATCGCAGGGTACGCTGACTTTGGGATCATAACAGCTAACACGGGGATGCAGTGCACAGGGCGTTTGTAAAGCAGTAACCCCAGCAATGTGCACAACCCCACAGCAGATATTTTTGTCCAATTCCCATTTTATAGAAAAAAAATGAGACAAAGAGGTGGTAAATATTGTATCTATGTTCACAGCTGGTAAGAGAAAAAGCAAGAATTTCTGCTCAGCTAATCTGAGCCCAAGTACAGATTCTTGAGTTTACAAAGAGTCACAATGTCTCTTCTCACAGGAATTGACAGGACAAGGTGACAAAAGACAGATACACACGTTTACAAAACTGTATTTTTGCAAAATTTCAAGTATCCAACTATCTGTACTGATTAGCTAGTCTTCATCACAGTTAGCCCGATTCACTGAACCCCCAGATTCAGTGTTGCCATGGCAAAGAGCAAGAAGAATGATCTTTACATCAAATATGCAAGCCTGAACTATAAGAAGTGGCTACACTGTTTGTCTAGATCAAGGTCAATATTCCATTCAGAACTAGTTTCCCATCTGAGCAGAGCAATAGAAACTTGAGAAGCCTGTAAAAGCTGTTTTCCCCAGCTGAGACAACGTTGACAACGCTGTAAAACCTACAAAGCCACTACCACAAGGGCAGAGCCAAAGGCTGTTAGAGAGCCCCACTGGTTCCAAAGGCACAAGGCAAGAGCCTCTCAAACTTACACACACACACACACACACACACACACACACACACACACACACACACACACACACACACACACGAGTCACCTGAAAGTTATTGTTACAATGCTATACCTAAACAAAAGAGGTTTACACTCTGTTTCTGGTGGACGGTAATGACAAACACACCGGATGCTCAAACTGAGGTTTTCCCAGCGTAACAGAAAAGGAGTCTCTTGTCCCCCAGAGATGCCCGAACACATTCAAGTTATGAAAGGCCTGGACTAGCTTTCCCACAGCATTTTACACCAGGTATTCAGGTGTTGGCTGACATAAAGGATAGATGACAAAGGTATTGTGATTGCTAAATTTCCCACATAAATATGCCATGCAGAGCAGTGGCAATTTAAAACATTAAAATGGTAGAACAATTCTGAATTTCTTATTAAAAACTATATTAAATATAAAAACATACAGACATACAACATATATTCATTGGGGAAGGAGGCCATTGGGATGTTACCTTAGTTACTTCTGGGTTTTCAGCCACCATGTAAGTGAAGCCAATGTTCACCAAATCTGTGCCACTGCAGACACACAATATCCGCCCTTCCAGATCATTTTCAGATTTTCCAACAGCTTCAAGAGCAGCCAGGATTTTGGGATCCTGTAGATGTATAAAAATAGGAAAAAATATGTTAAATCACAGAGTGTAGAGATAAATGTGGTGAAAAGAAACCATGTCTGTGGTAAAAATATAAAGGAAAATGATCCCTAAGCCCATTTAAATTCCTAGTGAACTAGTATTAGTATAATAACTGGGGAGATGAAGTTTCTAGTATTACAGAGTACCAGAAACCCCTTCAGAAGAGCATTATGCATTTTTTTTTTAACTTTAGAAACTTGTCTCGAGTCTTTGTGCAGATTTTTAACATAAATCTTATTTACTTGTTTTGACTATACAAACGTCTGGGTTTGTGAGCACCTGGTGCTCTGACAGTTAAAGCTATTATGGGGGTTTCAGGAATTGGTCAGGGTCCTCTAGAAGAGCAGCCAGTGCTCTTAACTGCTGAGCCACACCTCCGGCCCCTTTGTCTGGATTTTTGATTGTCTTTATTGAGAACAAGAAAGACTATGATTGGTGTGTGTTTGTGTCGATTACATCCAAAGGGCCTCTCACCACAGAAAACAGGCTTATTACTATGAATAACCCAGTACCACAACTATTACCTCAGACTATTCTTATAAAATGAAGTGGAGACTCTTAAGCAGCTTGAATACAAAGGCCAAGCATTTTTTATTTCTACACTCTATGCATCCTCATGTGGAAGGAAATCCACTCTATGAAGATCACTGATCCCTGTACTTGGGGAACTTTTTCCTTTCAGGTGAGCTAATCTTTCTGTGTAAACTATGTTCTGAGTGCCCAGGTGAAGAAATACGGGGTACCTCTGCACTGTAAACCTCCACATTCATCAGCCACACATAAAAGTAAATTACTTATAGCTAGAGGATGGGGAAGTTTTTAAAATTAATTTCTAGATCTGTCTCTCTGACACTGACCCCATGCTAAGGTTTTAGTTTTCAAAAGTTAAAACATTTCTAATGTTTTAATTTCTAATTTCTAACTGAAAATAGTATGATCCAAATCACTTAGGAGTCATAGATGAAATGTCTACTCTGCACCCACCCTTAAATCCAAGGTGATGATTTTTGGGGCAATAAGGGATTAAATAGAATCCTGGAGATCATTTTTCAAGTTTTGTAAGTGTGTTTTTAAACGAACAGTAATAGCAGGGCCAGCAAGATGGTTTGGAGTGTAAAAGGGCTTATGTGCAAGCGTGATGACCCAAGTTTGATTCCCAGAGCCATGTAAAGGTGGATGATGGAAAGAACCAATTCCACAGGAACACAACGGTCCATGTACACTCATATCCACCACACACACACACACACACACACACACACACACACACACACACACACACACACACACACACACACACCCCAATCACATTTACCTTTGGTATGGCTGCCAGTCGAATACTGTTGATGAGAGAACATTCTAGCACTTGTCCTTCCTAAAGAGAGAGCACACACCCCAGCAATGAACTTAAATTCTGCCATCATCATGGCATAAAGTGCTTAACAACATTTCTAAAAAATCAAAATCGATGCTGTTCAGGGAAGTGACAAAATGCAAACCAAGTAACAGTAATGATTTATAATGATCAGACAGAAAATATCAAACTTCTTATTTCATATAATAAATGACTATACATATAAACACACACATATATAAGTGCAAACCTGAATTATTAATAAAATGTTTACAAAATGCTACTGCATTTATACATATAACAATGTCTATATATAATTAAATATGTACACATAGGAAATATTAAGTAGCAACAATGCCAACTTCCAATTACACCTTTCTTGGTTTGGGCTCCAATGTCCATTATATGTGAACACGGTGCACACATCTGATTATGCCCCAGGCTCTAATGAGTTGGACTCTCATTTAATGTGCCTTTTAATTTGAGCTTGAAAATTATTTTCTAGAAAATACTCCTAACTCTCAAAATTAAATCAGATCTATTTTATCTAAGCTTTTATAACAACGTAAACCTCCCTTTACAATGCTCATTGACTTGTAGCTCTCCTTAAAATGCCCAACTTTGATCCTCCAGTAGAATCTCTTAAACGCTTTAATCCCCCAGTGTCCTCAATGCCTGCAATGGGAAAGCAAGTAGGTGAAAAATCTTGAAGGAATGTGTAAGTATAGCACCCGTGCCCTCAGAGGAACTTGGTCTACCTACTGAGAATCAGAATGGCTTGAGCTAGAAGGCAGGCAGCAGAAGCTGCTGCTCTTATGCCCTACCTTGCCTTCACTCTTCCAGGTAAGGAAGAAGCCAAATTCATCTACTTTGAAGAGGCAGTTCGGCTCAAACACGAACGATTCCTGTTGAAAAGAAGTGTGATAGGTTTTGTGACTTCCAACATATGAATTCAATAAAAGTTCAAGTACGTGTGAGTACAGAACAGGACAACAAGCAATCAGCCTTTATATGTAGATCCTAACTCCTCCATTTCTGATGATACTGTGGAACATTTTCATTTAGAGCACTGTGTGGTCTTTTTCCATATCAAAAGACTGATCTGTTTAACCAAAACAAAACAAAACAAAACAAAACAAAACAAAACAAAACAAAACAAAAACAAAAACATTCCTCTAGAACACATTCAAAGTTAATGACATGGATGTCCCGGGTTTATACAGGAAGGGGTTTCCTGAAGGTCTCGGAAGAAGAGCTCTTGAATGTTAATTAAATGTTGCCTGTTTGCCTTCCATACAGGACACACCCCTGCCTGTAACTGATCCATCCCCACACTAGCCCTGGTGATATGTCACCATAAGCCCTCTGGGGCTTCTGATGCTCAATGCATAGAGTACTACTGCTGCAGACTCCAGAGACTCTATGAAGAGCACAGAACCAAAGCTTCAATTGAGAAGGAGTGTTCTCCAAACTCATGCAGCACAGCAGATCTGCCCTATGTGCCAATGGATTCCTGAACCACTGCAGTTAGACACAGAAGGAGAATCTGTCAGTGAGAGAAAAGAGTATTTGGAAAATGAACCCAGATGCTCTGTGCCCTCTTTTTGCAAAATACCAAGGAAGTCTAGGCATTCTTCTCATGATCTAAAGAAGCCAAAAATTAGGAACCCATCCTGCAGGGATGAAGCATCACCAAACAAATAGCAATCACAAGATTAACATGTTAAGAAAGGCAATTCAGATGCTTAGTTTCTCACATGCAAATTTATCTTTATCTTTTCCAGGAAAACAGCAACATTCATCAAGACAATTCTGTGCTGGGATTTAGGTGTTAGTTGACAAGGCAAATTTAAATCTAAAATAGTTGTATACATCCAAAACAACCTACACACTGATATAAAATTAAATCTATAACTGCTATATTTTACATACGCTTCTACCTCTGTTTAAAATATTTACACATTATTGTCATTTCCACTATACAATTGCTACCTCCATTTAACTATACTAGACATAATGTATAATTGTGCTAGTTATGATATGTGCACAAGATGTTTTATATACCTCTGTTTAGATAATTTATATATGATATATATGTAATATATATATATATATATAAAATACTGTTTCCATTTTGCACAGTATATATACCTCTGACTAATGTTTGATAGTCATACTAAAAGTCACTGTTCAGAGATTGTACACCCCTTTATAGATAACCTAATTTTACACTACAAGCTTCAATCCTTAAAATAACAAAAACTACAGTCAACATTACTTAAATTTGCCATGTCACAGCCATCCCAGATACAAGCTAAAGTACCATAGATAGACAAAAGTCTTCAGCCATTTCATAGACCTAAAAAATATTACATTTAACATTTGTTATTCAAAGTTCAGCCGTAAGAGACGCGACGACTCCTGGAGTCACTGTTCCTTTCCCGAGATGATGTTGAACATCAAGGACGCTCCCTTAAAGTTCGTCCTTTTGACCAAAAATGGCCAGTTAAGTAAAAACTGCCCTTACCTCGACTGCTGACAATACACATACAATGTCCAATCTAGACAAACAAAATGACAGACTGAGACTGACGAGACCTGCCTATAAAAGATATGACAGTCCCTCCAAAAGTGCCCTACTTCTAAAAAAATCTGTCAAATATCATAAGTCTATAGTCAAAATAATAGATGCTCCAGCAAGACAACATGAATAATTGTCCAAATATTTGTCTAAATGTCGCTGTCCTCTCCCAAATTTTAAAAACTACTACTCTCATGTACTTCCGACTTGCAGGTAATATATTTTCCTTCTCAAGTCTTAATAAAGTTAAAAATAAATATTTAAAGTTACTATCCTATAATCCCTTAACAAAAAACATTCAAGTGTTAGACTTTCACTATTACAGATAAACAAATTTAAAATAATTTATACATCCCACCATCTATCAATATTCTAAAAATATATAATATACCTTATATATGTTGAGTTTTAGTTGTAGTTTGACCATGCTTATGCTTAGCCTTTTCCTTCCCCAGACATTACCTTACAATAATTCCTATTATATATAATCTTAATTTAAAACCTTCTTAGTTAAACAAAAGGGGGAGATGTGGTGGGATTCAGCTGTTGACTGATAAGGTTGGGAGGCGTGTCTCTAGAGTCCTGGGAGCCTGAATGGGGTGTGGCCAGCTGGGATCTTGAGCGCTCTGTCTTGTTCCTGCCTTCTTAGAGATTAGATCAACATCCATCATCTAGATCATCCAATCTTCAAGAGTTAACCTAAGGTATAACTTGTGTCCATGAGTGTTAAAATACCCTCCAATAAATATTAATCCTATATTTAATAAATTACAAATAAAATTTATTGCAATACAAATCCAGCCTCAAGAGATGGCCACCATAAGGTAGAAGAATCCGGGGGTCTGGCAGCCCTGAATGAAGCTAGCCTTTCATTGGTTTGGGTAGTTTTCTGGCAAAGAATCACAGTATATATCCAACATGACACCAGTATCAGGAAATGCAGACAGAGCAATGAATAAGACAGGCAAAGGTAAGGCTTTTGCCTTTAGAGACAAAATCCAGTTCCACCATTGACTATTTACTAGATCCAAATAGACGTTTTCTGTTCCAGAATCCTAGTTAATCAAAGTACTTACCCACACCTTTTGGGTTAGTTGTAGCAATCACATGAGCCAGTGGAAGCACACAACACTAAGTTACAACTCAGCAAGTTACAGCACATGATATTGTAACCATGGTAGCCACTTATGAAGAAATATTTGGCCGCATATGTGTGATCTGACCTTGAGTAGCTGATGATTCCTTCCTTCTTGAGATACCTTCCCCTTCTTCTTCCCTGACCAGGCCTCACTCCTCTAAAGTCATGTCCTGCCTTTTGCCTACACACCCAAACTCTCCATATCCTTCAGGACTTGGTTCTTGGACTTCTTATTTTCACCATGTTCCTAGGTTTCTGAAAATCACATGGCTTCAATACCAGCCAGTTACTGCTACCTACCAAGTTCAAAATAGCAGCCCAGTCGCCTGTGAGATCTAAATCAGACATTTAACTCCCTAGCTGGATGTTTCAAATGAACATGTTCAGATCTGACTTTCCGGCTTTCTCCCTCTTCTCTGAGCTGCTCTGCCATCAAAAGCTGTCCTTAAGCCAACAAACGTCACCAGTGGATCTGGCTCTTCACCCTACCGTCTTACTCCTTGAGGTCGAGGGTCATTCTTGACTTTTCTGCCTTGTTTTCTCTTCACCATCATTGATAAATCTACTTAGGTGCTATCCCCATTTAACTCCATCTCTACTGTTATGACCTTGGTTCAAATATTTGTTACCATTCCTATGAATTCTTCCCAGAGCTGTCATATTGATTTTTTACTTTTTTTAAGCCAGTTTTCTAAAATCCTAAACTAACGAATTCCCATTATATTTAGGATATGATTTCAACTAAAGTGGTCCAAAGATTCCAAGGAACATCTGGGTCCCTCGGGTCTCACTTTAGGCACTTCCTGTTCTTTGATCCTTTGGCTCACTACCAACAGCATTGTTTCCCTTACATGCTTTCAGCACTTTCCAGCCCCAGACCTTTGTGCTCCTAGCTCCATCTCTTCAGAATGTTGTTCTCATCCCCTTGGTGGATCTGGGTGGTAAAAACTTTACAATCCTCACTTTAACGATTGATTGGTCCTCTCCTCAGGGAGCTCCCCAATCTCCATGGGATGTCCTTCATTTCAGGACACAATAGGCATCTCTCTTCCTTGCTGGCACAAAAACAGTTTGCTATTATGTCATCTGACTGACTGGCTTGCACACTAGGATGTAACCTCCACAAGAAGAGTCCTTAAAGTGGTCTGCCCATCTCTAGGTTTCTTTCAGTTGAAATATTTATTTCACAATTTCCTAAACTGCCAATTTTATTTCCTAAAACTGCCAATTCTTGAAAGGGCAAATGAACAGATAATTTTGTCAAGTAAAGTATTTTACTACAGGCCAATATGTAAAAAAAAAAAAAAAAAAAAAAAAAAGATAAAAATGAACTTGTTCATACTGAAGGGACTGTGCCAGGTTGTCTCCAGGCAAGGTCCCTCAATTCTTGTGGAACTTCGGGGAGAGAGGGCAACATACGAGGCAACATGTTAGGTGGGCTATGTGGAGGAAGGTACATCTTTTCCTGATTCAAAAACACTCATTTCAGAAGTTGGGGTGGCTCTGATGCACTGGTTGGGAACCCCCTCCCCTTGGGCCTGGGATACCAGTTGAATGTCATTAAAAGAAGTGACTTTTAGCAGAGACTGATGGTGCAGGCTTAAATCCAACCTACTCAGGAGCAGAGACAAAAGGATCACAAGCCTAGCAAGACTGCTTCAAAAAAGAAACAAATAAAAAAAAATAACCAAAGAAATGAGAATCAGGATCAGTGGATCAGTACTCAGCTAACATACTCGGGGCATTTGGTTCAACTCTTAGGAACTCAAACAAAACAAAAAATTAAGAAACAGAAGAATGAAAAGGAGAAAGAGAAGGAGGAGAAACTTTCCAAAGCAAGATAAAAATAATGAGCAAAAGGAGGCAAAATACAGTAGAATGGCAGGGAAACAGGAATAGATGAAAATGTGGGAGCCCTCAGAGACAGCTGCTGAATGATTCCCCCAATTAGACAACAAAACCTATTTGCAGGCTAGAGAGATGGCTCAGAGGTTAAGAGCACTGGCTGTTCTTCCAGAGGTCCTTCAGTTCAATACCCAGCAACTACATGGTGGCTCACAACCTTCTATAATGAAATCTGCTGTTCTCTTATGGCCTGCAGGCAGAGCATATAATAAATAAATAACAAGTACGTAATAAATAAATAAATAAATCTAAGAAACAAAAACAAACCTATTTGCCTCAGCAACTATAGTAAGATGAAATATTTATAAATAGCCTATCTGATTCATGAGATGAAACCCTATTTGTTATTGTGAGAAGCAATGGCTAGGGTAGAAATCAGCCCAGGACTTCACCTGGAAACTTTGATGTTAAAATAACAAACCTACAATAAGCTGTTTAAATTAGATAAGAGAGGTTTCCTGACCAAGAACATCTAAACTACCTATGAAACATCTGAGGGCTAAGTGACAACCAACTGAGAGGAACTAGAATAAACCTAATTAGGTTTCTGCTTCCTACCAACAAACCAAGCACTGGGTCTCAACTGATGGTAAATACATACAATCTCTATTCTTTTTCAACAGTAGTTTTATACTTCACATGGGTACTTTTAGATTAGAACTCAGGCTGTGGCACCCTGGTTTGTAGGGGGATTATGTTGTTCCATTGTAAATTGTCCCATCCACTGGTTTAATAAAAAGCTCTGATTGGCTGAAGGCAGACTGGAAGTGTGGGTGGGGCTAACAGACTATGAAAACTCTGGGAACAGGAAGAACAGAGTAGAATGCCTGAGAGAAGCCAGAAGAAACAGAGGACAACTATGCTGCTCTGAGAAAAGGTACCGAGCCACATGGCTGAACAGGATAAGAGTCATGAGTTAGATTAAGGGTAAAGAGTTAGCAAGTTATATGCCTGGGCCTTAGGCCGATCAGCCTAAAACTACTGTAAGCATCTATGTATCTCTGCGGGTCTGTGGATCTGCTGGCCTAAATCTTGAGGCTAGGCCTGAAAGTCTGGGCCAGAAACCTCTTACTACATAGCGATATTCAAGACCCATAGTCAGGTATATTGTCTACCACCCAGGGAACTGTAGATGAGATGACTGTCAAAGGAAGCCAGGCTTTGTCTCCTTTGCAAATATGTTTGCCTCCCAGTTAATAGATAGCAATCAAATCTGTTGGTAAGAAAACAAACCACAGCAGAACATCTTCCAGGGAGCCTGGGATTTCAGCTCTTATGAGAAGCTAACCTTCAGAGCTAAAGGGCCTTGTTGGCTACCCAGCCCGACTCTGACTTTAAGCCACAGAGAATCCAGGCTGGAAAAGGCCAGGAATTCTTGTGGAAATTCTGAACAAGTGGCAGCTTTTCCTGAGAGAGTGGAAGCATCATTCTAACTGCCAGTACTGCTATCAGAATTCTATTTCTGTCGCCACTCAAGGCTTCTAGAGATACCTACTATCTCATCAAACATGGAGTGCATGATAAGCTCCGTGTTATTTTTTAGTGTACGCTATCTTCACAGTATTCAATAGGACAGCTTAACAAAATATTCAAATTAATTTAGCTTAGTATTTTTTCATTCTTTCAATTTCAAAATATATTTTGTCAAATTAAATTTAACCCTCTTTCTTCTTTAAAACAATGACAGAAAACTCAGTAGGCTGAATAAAAAGGAGGGTGAGTATGTGGTTATCCAAATAACAGATACTTGAATATGTTTGTATCTGTACCATGTGTGCATGGTTATACATGTACATGTGTGTGTGTACACATGTAAGATCCAACAGTTGATTGCTGAGTTTACATTGATTGCTTACACATTGAGACAGGGTCTCTTGCTGAACCTAGAGTTTGCCAATTTATCTAGTCTAGCTAGCTAGCTTACCCTGGAGATCCTCCATTTCTGTCTCCCAGGGGTGGGTAGCAGGGGATCAGAACTCAGTTCCTTACACTTGTGCAACAAACACTTTCCCCACTGAGAAACCTCCCTAGCACCATAACTTTGGATTTCAAGGTAGATTATATGTTCTTTTCTGTCTTCCCTTCCACAACAGTTACCCAAGTTAACCCCTTTATAGTGGGCTATGACCTTTTTTCTGGATAGGCTGGTGTGTGCTTATACTTTATTTAAACACAAGTGATGGAGGACTCCTCTTCTGCATTTGTGACTATATGTGAAGATTTCCGAGATGGAGGAGTGAATGGAATGAGGGCTTTTGAGAAAGAGGACTCTAATGATTTGATTGATAATGTCCCCATAGATCTGGATGTTTAAATATTCGGTCTCTAGCTGCTGGTGCTCTTTGGGCAGGTTGGGGGTGGGGGGGTAACCGCCTTGCTTGAAGAACTACGGTCCCTTGGAGAAGACTCTGGGGTTTCAAAGCCATGCACTGTTCTTAGATCCTCACTGGGCTTCCTGCTAGCAGTTGCAGTTAGTCCTCTGCCTGCTCATCCAGCCACCGTTGAGGAACGAATCTATTTATGCTGTAGAATTTTTTGTTTAATGATGCAAACAGGTGTTGCGTTCCTTTTATGTTACATCTGTTTAACTCTGTGAAGCTGTGCTACTTTGCCTAAAACACCTGACTGGTCTAATAAAGAGCTGAACTGTCAATAGCTAGGCAGGAAAGATAAACAGGCAGGGCTGCCAGGGTTAAGAGAATAAATTGGAGGAGAAATTTAGGCTCAAGAGAAGAACAGGGAGTAAGGGATGGGAGAAGACGGGGATGCCAGGGGACCTCCGCTAAGACACTCACCCAGCCGGCCATTGAGTAAAAAGGAAAAGAAAGATATACAGAATAAAGAAAAAGAAAAAGCCCAGAAGCAAAACGTAAAGAGAAACAGGATAATTTAAGTTAGAAAAGCTGGCTAGAAACAGGCCAAGCTAAGGCCAGGAATTAATGAGCAAAAATAAGTGTCTGTGTATTTGACAGACAATCACCACAGAGCTATGAAGCACTTGAAATGTGGTAGCCACCAGGGGAACACTATACTATGTTTAGTATGATTCTAATGTCAAGAGTCATATGAGATTAGTGGTTACCGCCACAGTCAGTGCATTTTTACACAGGGGAGAAAATGCTCACCGTTATTTCTTCAAAGCCATAGCCAATGAGTAACAAACCTGAGAATTGAGCCAATCTCTCTGGGCCTGAATTCCTGTCACTTTATTCTCTCAGTTCTAAACAGAAATCCGTTATGCACATATATCCCATTTTCTCTATCCATTCACCAGACAGACATCCAGAGTACTTCTGTTTGCTGGAAATTGTGAATAGAAGCATAATAAGTATGGATATGCAACTACATCTGTAGGACAACATAGATTGCCTTGTTCCAGGAGTGACATAGTTGGGTCACATGGTAGTTCAGCTTCTTTTGAGAAACCTCCAGCTGGATTTCTGAAGGGGTTTCTCTAGTTTATTTTCCCAGCAACAGTATGTAGGGTCTCCCTTCCCCACACCCTTCCCAGCATTTGTTGTCATTTATATTTCTGACGACGCCATTCTGGCTGGTGTGACGTGGAATCTTCATGCAGTTTTAATCTACTTTCCCCTGATTTGCTAAGGCTATTGAACCTTTTTTTTAAAAATATATTTATTATGTATACAATGTTCTTCCTACATGTATGTCTGCACACCAGAAGAGGGCACCAGATTTCATTGATGGTTGTGAGCTGCCATGGGGTTACCTGGAATTGAACTCAGAACCTTCGGAAGAACAGTCAGTGCTCTTAACCTCTGAATCACCTCTCCGCGGCCATTTAAAAGTATTTACTAGTTATTTTTTTTCTTGTTTTGAGACCTTCCTGCCCAGTTTCGTGCTATATGTTTTCTTTGGATTTTCTTTCTTGATGTTCATGTTTTTATTAGTTCTTTGTATAGTCTAGAGACTAATTCTCTGTCACATGTATGGATGGGGAAGATTTATCTCCCTAGGCTGCCTCCTACTGAATCGACAGTTTCTTTGTTATAGCATCTTTTAATTTCATATTATCTCATTTGCCAACTGATGGTGTGGTCCCAGAGTGCTACTCAGGAAGTCCTTGCTTGTGCCTCCATGTTGAAGTAGAGCGCCTATTTTCCTCGAGCAGTTTTGAAGTATGGGGTCTCCTGTTGAAGTCCATGACCCGTTTGAAATTGAGTTTGTGCACACTCAGAGCTAAGGACCTACTTTCATTCTCTACATATTGATGCCATTTTCCAGCACCATTTGCTGAAGATGACGCCTTTTCTCTTACATGTGGTTTTGATATCTTTGTAGGACAGGCTTTTTAGTGAGAGAGTGTTCATAACTATGCCATATATCTTGTAAAATGTTCTTTCAGATACTAGTACCAGGAAAAATACTCCAGTGACCTGCTGCTTTCCATCAGTGTAATAGATGTTGTGACCAATGACCCTTCCTCCTCCTCCTCCTCCTCCTCCTCCTCCTCCTCCTCCTCCTCCTCCTCTTCCATGCTCTGGCAACAAGACACCTGAACTGTACCTGCAACTCACCCCTTCCAACTTCTTAAAATATCTGCAGCTCATAATAAACGCCTTATTTAGCATGTTTTCTTATGTTTATATTTTTCCTACTATCCAGATTCATGTCTCTTTATTTTACATAGTAGTATATATTTTTCACCACAGCTTCCTTTAGATGGTGACGATATGCATAAAATATCTTATAATCACTAGAAACAGCTTTATGATCAGATAAACCCAACCCAAATATGATGGTTAGAATCTACTAACTAGAGATAATAACATCAAATATACCTCTCCCAGAATACCTCTAGGTACTAGAGAATTTGACACAGAAACTGAACCAAAGCCAGGTACACTGGCATGCATCAGAGATAACTCAGTTGGAAGGATAAGGCAGGAGGATTGAGAGTTGGAGGCCAGTCTGGGCTGTATAGTCAGACCCTATCTTATTAAAATGGAGAGATGGCTCAGCGGTTAAGAGCGCTGGCTGTTCTTCCAGAGGTCCGGAGCTCAATTCTCAGCAACCACATGGTGGCTCATAACCATCTATAATGAGATCTGGTGCCCTCTTCTGGGCTTCAAGCAGAACACTGTATACATAATGAATAAATCTTTTTAAAAATGTTGATTAAAAAGCACAATATATTAATAAAGTAAATACTAGGCAATTGTTACTAAAAAGTACTAAGTAGTTCTTAGTGTTGCTAATAGAGATTATGTGTTACCAAATGAGCAAATAATGCAAACACCACTAACCCTATTTTTCAGATGAGAACACTGATCCTAACTGAAGTCTGGCCCGCTATCCAAGAGGACAAACATAACAGAAGGTGGGGCAGAGCTGTATCTGCATTTAACAGGGAATGCATCTTTGTTTCGTGAATCAGAAACGACAACGTTTCTGACTTGCACATATTTTCCCTAACCTAGAATACAAATCTGTGTATAAGGAAAACTCAAAATGTATAAATCACCGTTGAATTAAGCCCACTGAAATTTGTTTCCTATGTAGTGATCAGCTTGAGTTCATTCTTCCGTATGTCTTTCTCCATAAGTGAGTCTCTGTCAACTTTCATGTCATGCGGTGGCTTGCACAAAGAATAAGTCATCAAACATTATGTATATTTGTTTCCTCGAGGTCAGACATGGCCACTGCTCTTCCTTTTCAGCACTGTGATCAAACACATGAGACACTAGGCACTAGTGAGATTCCGCCTAGTAGTAGTTTCTCATGGAGAAAGGAAGCAGTTTCAGGGTATTTACAGCATTCACAAAGTCTTTGTTCCTTGAGATGATAAAGGATGTAAAGACCTGATGAGGGCAGAGTTCTTGGTAGTAGAGCTGCTCCTACACAGCCCAGGGATATAGATGTCTCTGAGTGGTCCATGCTCTCATAGGGAACCAGGGCCTTGAACACAATCTTCCTTTTGCTAGTGCCTTCTGTACTTGGGATGAACCGCTGATTCTTCACCTCTCTCCTTGAAAAATTGCTCAACAGAGTTTGAATTTCTTTCTGTTTCATTGATGGCTAGGGACAGTGAGGTAGAGAGATCAGTCCTGTTAAGGAGCCCATGCCCTGCTCCTGACATGGAGATTAGACTCAAGATAAGGGAAAGCCCATGAGTTACCTAACAGGTATTAAAGATGAGAGACCTCTTATTTTTCTGGCCTCCTATATCTCATAGACCAGAAATGAAAGTCTCTCAAGAGACAACTGTGAGCCTTTGAAATGCTCATTTTCAGTTGTGACTGTGAGGTATGGAGGTTGCTCTAGTCTGGTGCCAAGGGAAAGACGCAATCTGCGCCTTTCACTTTACCCCTACCTTGGCAGTGTTAGCTTAGGAGGCCACTGAAAGCAAGGGAGGCAAACTACCTTTCCTGAGTTTTTAAGCTGTATTTTTTGGAGATATAACGTTGGTCTGATGTTGTTTAACAAGGTGCTATGGTCTGGATATGGGCACACACCATAAACATTCATATATTGTGTTCCTGACCCTTCTAAAGTGATGGTAACTGGAAGTGGGAACTTTGGGGAGACAAATGGATAAGAATCCATAAAATAGACTACAGAAAAACCCTTACCCTTCTACCATAGGGAGAGTCAGCCATAAAGAACCATCTATACATTGAGATAATGTTGTTGGCAGATATCAATCTGCCAGGACCTTCACCTTGGACTTTTCAGCTGCAGGGAATGTGCAAGATATATTGGTTGCTCACAGTTCTCTAGTGTGTGACATTCTGTTACAATAATCTGAGGAGATGAAGATACAAGACATGGCAGAGTCCTTGCCTTTGTGGTACAGGGGTGACCTCAATGTGCTTAGAACCTGGCGGGAAAGGGAAATCTCAGTTTAGTTACCGACAAGGCATAAACTTTTCTCAGAGGCTTATCTTGGGTTCATCAATAACAGTAGTTTTCTGTCTTTTACTTTATCTCAGAATACAGATGCTTAATCTCTGCAGCCTAATTTATAAGGGTAGTCAACTGGAGGAGCCAACATCTCCATGTCTGTTTCCCCATAGCATTTCTGATATGGGCATTTTCAGGTAAATGGGCCTCGGTGCTAGAGTGGAAC
Source organism: Phyllotis vaccarum (assembly GCA_033318265.1). NCBI lineage: Eukaryota > Metazoa > Chordata > Mammalia > Rodentia > Cricetidae > Phyllotis > Phyllotis vaccarum. Next base: position 163,773,883 of record JARWLC010000001.1, on the reverse strand, counting down.
ATTGCTGTGGGTAGCCCCCTGATTCTTGACAGAAAAGCGTAAAGAAATGATTGCTAAAGTACTCAACAAGTATCTCTTCACACACAAGACAGAACTCCTACGAACAAGTCTTCAAGCATGGTAATAAGTTACAAGAACTTTGGAGCTTGTCACATTAGTCAAAACTGGTGTCTGAGTAACTAAAGGAAGGGAAAATTGAAGGGGGAAGCTTATTCCAAGTCCTGGAGGCAAATAAGGTGAATTCATAATAAATATTTCTACCAATATTAGAGAAATATGTCCTGTTCCCCTCTCTCCTGAACCTTCAAATTCTACAAACAATAGATGTATTTTCTAGATGTACTTCAGATATGATAGAAAGCTGATGAACCGCTTTTTATAGTAGACATCTCTAATTAAAATGATTTGTTCCAGAATAATACATTATGTCGAATAATTTAAAACAGTGACAGGAAACACTTGTATCTGAAAAGGCCGATATAACAAAGTACATTTTCACCTCTTGCTCTGTGGACATGACAGTGTTGAAAGGGTCATGAAAAGGCTGGGCTTTCATGTACTTTTCACAGAATGTACATATTTCTTCTTAACCACAAGTGCTCTTCACAACAGCTCCATAGAAGGCCCCTTTCTTGCTTAGTTTTCTAGAATAGCTCCCACTGAATTGCAGATGCACAGTCCTCGCTGGGGCCTGGGACCAAGTCTGGCTCTGTAACTCTTCTTTGTGTGTAAGAGAAGAGTGCAGCGCAGGCTGTGCCAGCATCAAATGTAGAGGTTAGTTTGCAGTTGTTAAGGCTTAATATTGTTTGGTGGCTTGTGCTGTTTAAAGGAAATAATTGATTTATTTCCATTAATCAGAACTATGCCCCAGAATGTGCTGAGATTTAAAAATAAAATAAGTTAAGAAAAAAACAAAAACTAACTAAAGTCAAATGTTACTTATAAACTTCAAGAGCTACTCAAGATCAAAGCCAACCCCCAATATATAAGGCTTTCCCTAAGCTCCAATAAGCAACATTCTTCTTTCAAGAGTGACCCACTTACTATTTGTGAGTTTCAGAGGAAGAAGATTAGAAATCATATACCTGTTAATGATTTATTAAAATAACTATAAATTATTAAAAATATGGGCTTTCTTGCTGAAAAGGTATTAAGTCTATTGCCATCAACTGAAAGGAAACATCATGTTCATTTTACCTACCTTTGCCTCCCCAAACAATTAGCAACTGAAAAATCCCTGGTTAAGGCTTCGATATCTTTATGGTTAATTTTATTGATCATTAGGGAGCTGGTTGGTGCAGCTAGGGACACTTAGGGGCAATTACATAAAAAATAATTTCTTTCTGTTCTTATTTTTCTAAAGGAGTTGGATTTAAAACCTGGCAGCATTAACACTGTGTTCTAGAATATCTAAAGTAAATGGTGAGTGAAAGACTTAAACAGGTCTGTGGAGCCTGGATGTGGCTCAGTGTATCTCTTCACACACAAGACAGAACTCCTACGAACAAGTCTTCAAGCAAGGTAATAACTTACTCACAAGAACTTTGGAACTTGTCACATTAGTCGGTGTCTGAGTAACTAAAGTGCCTAGTACCAGCTAGGCAAGGCTGAGACACCAGGGTCACAAAGAGTAGGCACAAAAATCTATCTACACACACAGTGACCTTTGATTCTAGCTTCTCTTATTGAATTTTAGAAAGATTGCTTTTAATTACATACTATTATTTTCATACTTATCATCCAAAAATAATTCTGTGCTGGCAGCCATTCTGTGTCATAAAAGATCTAGCTCTCACCTCCTTACCAATAGTCAGTTCTGGACCATGGATCCACTTGTACTACTTGCCGGCTGATACATAACTCCTAAAATGACTCAAATCTTTCTTATAAACTCTGGGAAACAGCCTTATTTAGGCCTCACACCTTCACAAGCACGTGGGGTTTTCAAGGTTTGTGTCAAATTCTGCTTGTACACTGTTTCTGGCACAGAGGAAGGCTCAATGGAATCTCTCAGTCTAGGGCTACGATGATGGCTCAATTGGTAAAGAGCCTGCAGGCATAGGGAGCTGAGTCTGGACCTCCAGAACCCATGCAAAAAGCCAAGCACAGTGTGTGTGTCCTGTAACCCCAGTGCCGGGGAGGAACGAGACAGGCAATTCTGAAGCTCACTGGCCAGCCAAGCTACTCAAAATGCTGACTCCATGTTAAGGGAGACACTCTTTAAGGAAATAGCACTGGAGGGCAATTAGAGAAAAATATTTAATATCTACTATCTACCTCTGTTTCTCTCTCTCTCTCTCTCTCTCTCTCTCTCTCTCTCTCTCTCTCTCTCTCTCTCTCTCTCTCCCCTCTCTCTCTCACACACACACACCCCACATACAGGAAAAAGAATCTGTAGGAAAGGAAGTTTTGCTTTTGTTTTTGTTTTTTAAAGAAGTTTCTCTTTATCATGACCTCCTGTTTGATGGAGATTAGCATTTAAAAAGTTTTATAAGCATTCACTTTCATCTCTTTCTAGTTAGTCTAGAATTCCTCATCTTGTAATTGCCTGGGGGTTCACAAGCTGGAGCTGGATCTGTCTTTTCGAAACACAGACCGCTAGAATAAGTAAGTCCTCTGAACGTCTCACTCTGTAAGTCTATGGTGCTACTGCTGCTGGAGGTAATTGCATGGCCCCTGGAGACCCATTGTAGACTGGCTCGCACAGAACCTCTGTTAAAGCCCTGTTGTAGGGGTATTGTGTTGTTTCATGGTAAATAATTGTCCCACCCACTGGTTTAATAAAAAGCGCTGATTGGCCAAAGGCAGGCAGGAAGTGTGGGCGGGGCTACCAGATTAAGAAAATCTCTGAGAACAGAATGCCAGAGAGAACACCAGAGAGAAGCCAAAAGAAGCAGAGGACAACTATGCTGCTCTAAGAAAAGGTACCCAGCCACAAGGCTGAGCAAGAAACATGGGTTAGATGAAGGGTAGAGAGCTAGCAAGTGATATGCCTGGGCCTGAGGCCGATCAGCCTAAAACTATTGAAAGCACCTGTGTGTCTCTGTGGGACTGTAGGTCTGCGGGTCTGAGGGTCTGTGGACCTAGACCTTGAGGCAAAGCCCAAAAGTCAGGGCCAGAAACCTCGTACTACACCCTGTCCAGTCTTTGGAACCACAAGCAAAAAGTTTAACCATATCCCTGTTTTGCAGACCACAAAGTAAGGCTGAAACACCTAACTAACAGGTGTTAGTTATGGGGCTGAAATAAAATTGTGTATTCACAATTGAAATGAAGTGTTTCACAGAGCACTAAGTCCAGATCTAGTGGGAGTGGGTGCTCACTCAGCAAGGAACACATTTCTATTGAAAACACTAAGGGAAAAAAATGTCCAGGGTGGAATTGACACACGATCTTGTCTGGGCTAGGGACTGCCCAGAGAACTGATGCAGTGTCTCTCTGGTGTATGGATGCAGGGGTACCGCATTTCTGGGAGTCAATAAGCTGGTATACTGATTTAAGGATGTCTGTTCTCAGTAATGTATGGCACCCAGATCCTACAGAGCACGGGCAGATCAGATGGGGATGCGTCTGCTCTTTCTCTCCTGCTCTTGGTTACTGGTGTTCTGACCCTTAGTCCTTCAGGTTTGGAAGGGCCTCACACACATTGGCTCTCTCCTCTCAGACCACTAGCATCTAGAAAGGCCTTCAGCTTACAGAGTCTATAATATAGACAAAAGGTCACAGACTTCTCGGGTCTGGATTCAGGGGCAGTTCCTCATAATGAATCTCTTCCCATGGATCACAAATATCCTCTCAGTTCTTCTGCTAGAGAACCCTGCTGATCAACACAGCACCTCCTCTAAAATCCTCAACCAGTGGCAGTAACTAAAATTATTCCTCATGAATTGAAATAGAGCTAATTCACACAAGATCACATGGGAATTAAATAATACATGCAATTGTCTTAAGAAAAAAATTAAAATTACTTTTGCTTGCTTGCTTATTTTCTGAGACGGTTTCTCTGTGCACTCAGTCCTAACTGTCCTGGAACTCACTCTGTAGACTAGGCTGACCTTGAACTCACAGAAATCCTCTTTCCTCTGCCTCCCAAATGCTGTAACTATCACCTGGCTAAAGTTACTTTTAAAAGTGCTGTATGCTTCACTGGATTGTTTATCTGCTCACATTTGAGTGAGTGCTATTAATTTAATGGCTAGACCATATGTATTAACAGAGTATAGAAAATGAAGAAGAAAATAGAAAAAATAAAGCTGGCTGGAATTTGAACTTCCTCTCCAATATGGAGATCACAGGGGTGTACTCATCTCTCTAATTAAAAGCATGCCCTGGCTACCATTATCCTACTCATCCGTAGCCCAGACATATGACCTGAACTAACTAACATCAAGCTTACACTGAAGGCCGAAAAGGACCTAGAGAGAATCTAGCTCTGTAATTTTGCCATTAGAGTTTTAATTAAATTCTTTAGCACAGCACAGTGACACATGCAAGGCTCAAGCAGCAGAGCTACTCTCTTACATTTTAATTGTATTGACTCACTGTTTACAGACTTTCTTCCTGTTTTGTTTCCCCCAAGCTCTGTGTAAATTAATGTCATCCCAGACTTCCTTCACACTTTCCTAATGGATGTACCTCCTCTCACATCTCATAAACAGGCTCTCCTTGTGTCTGCCCCACCAGTGGCAAGAATCTCAAGTGTTAGGGGTTCTCTCAGCACTGACTATTCAAACTATTCAAACTGAGGTGCTTCCATGACCTGAAGCAACACAAGTGCCTCCCACCTCTGAGAAGAAAAGCACACTCAAAGAAACCAGAGAAGAAAATGAGCTGAACACACAAAGAAAAAAAGGCTGGAGGAGCTTCCCTCTGAAGCTAAAGCTGACAGAGATGTACAGGGGAAAGGGAGGGAAATGTGTCAGAGACAGAAAACGCAGAGCTAGCCATAGGGGTGTGAAGGGAAACCGCCCCAGCCTTATCTTCAAACCAACTTGCTACTCATCTCTCTCATCAGTTCTCCTATCTCCCCTCCACCTGATTCTGAAAGCAGCGTCTCTGGGAACACTGCACTCACTTCCTGTGTGTCCCACAGCAGCTTTTGTGCTAAGAGGACAAGGTTGAGACACCATGTTCCTCCACCTAAAACACGTGCTGTTTGTTTTTCGCTTGCTTCTCACAAAAAACATGTGTTTGCCCAACACTACACCTAGGCAACGGACCCAGGTCCGTGGGGGTACCTGAAGAAATGAGGTTAGTTAGAAAGGGTCACACTCCTTCACCTGCCCTGCTTCCTTCCAATCCTGTCTGTCCTCTGCCATCTGGATTATATTCTCCAGTCTCCAATGCCGAGACAGGGCTGCCTGAGACTTGCTGTGGCCTTTAGAAAGGCCTACTATTGGACTTAAGAACAAGGTTGACCTGCCACTTCCAAGAGGATTTGGGTGAGATGGAAGTGTGGCCATTTGCAGCAAATACCAACATAGGCTCACTCAGAACTACAAACCACATAAATGACCTCTTGTCACCTTGTTTTGTTCCATGTAACACAATTTTATTCATGTTTTCCACCTTTGGGTAGGGAATAAATCATTCAGCAGAAGCATATTACAGAAACACTTGAAAAAAAAACTTATCTACAATTTTCAAAGTACAATAATGAACTCTCTTAATTTCTCCCATGCATACAAGAATAACATTACTATACTATAAATATAAACATAATTGAGACTTATAGGGACATCTCATAAGAGACTGCTAATTTTTTCTTTGTCGATAGATCAAGCAAATCCCTATAAGTACTAAGGACTTCATTTAGTGAAAACCCCTGCAGTGTGAGGATGAGCTGACATTATTGATTCAACAAGGCAACCAACAAACCTTGTTGCCAAGTAGAAAAAGTAGAGTTGCAAGTTGATATTTAAAACTGTGCTCATTTTTATAATTAAATATAGAAAAATATAATGATTTGATAAGGATGTGATACCTACGTACAAAAATTGAATATTAGCACATCAATAAGTCATAAATGAGCCTTATTAGAATACTTTAGGGCTGGAGAGATGGCTTACTGGTTAAAAGTAAGCATGGCTCTTGCATAAGATTCCCAACACCTAGTTCAGGCTGCTCCCATCCACCTATAACTCCAGCTCCTGGGGAATCTTGCACCCCCTTCTTATCTGAGGGGACATCTGCACTCATATGAACAGAAGCAGTCACCCATATTTAAATTAAAAGCAAAAATAAATCTTACAAAAAAGAATCGTTTGCTAAATACTGGCTAAACAGTAGGCAGTGTGAGAACCTAGGTATGGGATGTGTCTATTCACACATCTACTACATTGAGATTGACAGCACATTAGCATTTTCAGTCTGAAGAGCTGTATACTACAAAAAAGTTTGAAGATAACTAATGAATGATAAAAATTATAGGACAGACTAGAGTAAGTATTTTATGCAACTACAGTTTCACTGAATATAGAAACAAACAATATGTTTTGTTTCTATAAAATACATTTTTCTAGGAGAACATTTTTATAGCTCTGAGTGCATTTATTTTGCTCTGTGTACAAATGCGTATAAATCCGTGCTTTGTGTATGGAGGTTTGCTGTCTTAGGTCACTAACCTCTGCAGTGATTTGCTAAGCAGCAAAAGTTGATGGGGTTAGTAAAAATAATCCAGTTTTTCCAAATTCTCATTCTTTACATTCCTACTATGTCCCTCCCTTTTTTTCCAGACCTCATCAACAGATTTGAAATCGCAAACCAGGCTCATTCCCATCCTCGGAACCTCTGGGACCTTCCTCGTCAGTCATTCCAGTCTGAGGTTGGTAACTCCACTGCAGGCATGCCATCTGCTCAGTCCCAGTACTGCAGTTTTGGGTCCACCCTTTTTCCACATTCTGGGCTCCATGGACATGCAACTTAGCATTCTTCACTATGTCTCACATTTAATATTGTATACATTCTCTTGCCCTGATCATGAGTGTCTCCTCCCATCTCTGGCCCATATACAACTATATTTGGGGTGCTGAAAATGGGGCTAGAAACTTTGGGTCTTGAAATCACTCTTTGGATCTTACTTATGAGTAAAGAAGCTCATGCGTAGCAATATGTGTGCAGCAAAACATACAGCTGTTCCGGGTTTCTGTCGACCAGCCTTTCATACTGAGAAAAGCAGTTGAGCAAGCCAAAGGTGTGAGAGGCTAAAAGGCATTTATACCAAACCTTCAGAGTGTGGTTCAGGAGTCTGCTTAGTAACGATAACTGGAGATCAGCAATAGCTCTTTCCAGACTTTACATGCTCAATGACTGCCTGAATATTTTATTTATTCTGGGTAAGAACTTGGGACACAAGAAAACCCAGTGTGTCAAGTGTGATGGAATCTTCAAACCAAAGTGATACATAACATACAGGGTCATTATACTCTGAGAGCATAACCCTCTGGGGTCCACTTGTTTGCATTTGAGTTGAGACCAATGACCCAGAGGGTAAAAGATACCACTCAAGGTCTTAACTTGTAAATGTCAGGGTTATGGCTCATACTGAAGTCTATTGTCTTCAGGCCCACTTATTTGCCAGAACTTTCCAAACCACAGAAGCTTTTCTTTAAATATCACACACTTGGATGACAAAGAGCCAGCTCTGAGCACCTAAGTCAGGACAGCCCAGATAACATTAATAACACTGTTATTTCAAAGGCTTGTCTGGAGGAAGGAACTGACCTGGGTGTTTTTACAAGAGCCTGGCAGACATTAGCACTTGTATTTCCGCATGGTTTCAGAGTTTGGGCCAAGTGATGTAATGCCCAAGAGCCAGACCACAGCCTTCATCAGAGGAAGAAAATGCCATTTGGCTATGAAGACAAGACTGATGGCCAACGGAATATGGGCACAAAACCTGAATTACTGGGTAAAAAACGACACTTTTCTGACCATCTTACTTCACTCTCGAATTTGTTACCACAGTACTGTTCAGAAAAATTGCCTGAGTTCGGGGGACAGGGCTGTGTCAGAGTTTAAAGCCCCAGAGCTGAGTATGGTGGCACAGGTCTATAATTCCCTGTTATTTGGGGTCTTGAGACAGCTGAACCCATATACAACAAGGACTTTGAGATCAGACTGGGTAACCTAGCAGTTCCCTATCTCAAGCACACACACACAAGCTGGGGAAATAGCAGTTCTGAAGGACAAAGATTCAAACTCAGCTTCCTTGAAGTCCTGGTGCTCTCTTAAAAGTTTGGAATTTGAATATTCCCATTGTAACACTACTTAGTGGTGGTAGAACTTTAAGAGGTGGGTCTTGACGGGATGTCTTTAGGTCACTGGGTATGCCAGCTTCAACATGTGCTCCCCATCACTGTCACCTTAGGCCCAAATGTTCACCTGACTTGGCACCGGACCCTTGAAAATTCTGGGCCAAGATAAGTTGTCTGTCCCTCGCTTCCTCTCTCCCTTTCTTGATCACTCTAGTGGTGGAGCAGATGGAACCCAAAACTCCAGGCAGGAGCGCTACTACTTACTGCTGTACTACTGTTCCCCGACCTATGGCGTTTTAAGAAAGGATCCTCCTATCTAGCACAGGCTGGCCTAGAACTTGCTATATAGCCTTAGCCTCCTGAGTTCCTAAATTAGAGTTGGGCAGTGTACCAGTTACCAGCCAATTATATGGATATTTTATAAAGATGGAACACTGACTAACATCATATGTTGTAAGTCATTCTTTAAACAGCCCAGAATAGCTTTCTCCCAAATGGAAATCAAATCATGTCCATTCGTGTTGAAAATAACTTTTGCACAGAGCAATGAGGATGGAATATAAGGTCCTGACCTGGTTCCACAGTGTCGATCTCACATTTGAGTGTACAGCAGCTTCTCTGGGGGCGTAGTTAAAATCTAAATTGCTCAGCCCATCCCTGAAGTCTCTTTAAGGAGGTATGGTGAGTGGGCCCAAAGCTTTGTCAGTACAAAAGATGCTGGTCTAGGGCCCTCATTTTGGAGCCTTTGCTCTATAGGAGGCAACCTCTCATCACTTGTCTAACCATGCTACTGTTCTTAACTCAACTTTGGCCTCATATTTAATATTCTGATTTGTTCTACCTTTTGGCATTCCATCTACAAGTTTTATGTCTTAGAAGGCTTTCTGGTTAGGGCTTGACCAAGCTGGTTTCATCTTACCAATCAGCTCTCCCTTCACGTTACCTCTCGAATCAAGTGCTCCTTCTTAGTCAGCCCATACCACTGCCCCCTCCTGTACTCCCGAGCGTCCATCTCTGCTAGTGCTCCTTTGAGAACTACAGTTAACATTACTGGACATTTACTTGTTTCTGTGTGTCCAACCATGTATCGTCCATCTCCTGCCACTGAAATATCAAGTCAACAAAGTCGGAGACTTCCTTGTTGATTGTATTATCTCAGCTTTGCAAATGGTAACCAGCCAGCACTGTGGTCTAAGTGAATCTATCCTATTTAAGTATAACTGACAATTGCTTCAAGAAAAGGCCCTTTACATCATCTAACCTACTCTAAATCTCATCTAAGAAAATGTTCTCTTGTTTCTTTCTCAGAACTTTGTCATGAAAGCAGATGTGACATCATAACGCCTCTGCTAGATCAAAGTACATTTCTGGGTCATACATACAAAGGTCAATGTTTCGTAGGTTTTCTTTAGCACTGATAAGCTATAGTAGGGGACTATTATGGCCAAATGAGCTACATAATAATTCACACATAATATTCAGAATGTCTGATATGTTCATGAAAATACATACTGTATCATAACTAAAATAGTTTAACTTTGAAAGTTTACTTTTTTTCTAAAATTGTCTTACATGTCTGACTTTTGCATCAACAACTTATTCTGAAATCATCATCCAGTATCAGCAAGGAACATTTCTAAAGATTCCCTGGGATTTCTGAAGTAAGGGTCCTCAGCCTTGTTGCACATTAGAGTCCCCTACACAGATTTTCTTTTTAAAACTCTGTTAATGTCGGAGCCTTAAGTCAGTGAGAAATTTACAGGGCTCTTGGGAGGAAGCAGGAACCAGCCCGTGAAAGGCTCTCCAGGTAACTGCAATGTGCGGACCCTTTTGAGGACTGACTTTTCCAACCTCAGCCTTCAGATGTCCGGATTCTCACCCTCTCTTTCTCTTGATGGGAGGAGGTGAGAGGCTAACAAAATCTTCTTTAGAAATTCTAAAATAGCTGATTGGCAAATAGAACATTTTCTTAAAAACAGTACTTTAATCCAAAAGAAAACATTTCTGACCTCTGCTGGTACAGCAGCACACATGGCAAAGGGCATGTTGAGGAGGCCCAGGGCCTTTGTTAATCCCACCAGGACACCCACGATGGAGCACCCTGGGAGGGGAGGGAGAAAGACAAAAGTCTTGTTCTTTCTCTCATGTGTCTTACTGCCTTCTTCAATTTCTATTCACCTTATTCTTGACTAAATTCTGTGCATTCTAGTTCATGAAAAATCGTTGTTTTTTTAAACCACAGATAGAACTTCTGTCCTTGACTACAGCTTTTTTCCCTATTTCAGGCATAAAAGCACCCTAAGCACACCCACAAATGCCCCCTCCCCCTGGCTGCCTACATTTTTGCTGCCTTGCATCATAACTGCCCAGATTGCCGTGCCAGTTACCACAGCCACCTTCTGCACCCCTCTCTCTCCTATCACTGTCCTCTCTACTCATGAACTCCAAAAGGCCCCTGGTTTTTATACTCATACTCAAAATCTCCATTTTCGCCACGTGTCTAACTAACTGTTCAATTACTCCAGGTGGCTGACATGAAGAATCCAGCCTTCTCTCTTTCCATTGGCCAAGCAGATCCTTCCTTGGGCTAGAAAGTTCATCTCAGCCTGGGTCCCAAGCCACATTACACTCTCTGCCTCCACTAAATAGGTAGTTTCTAGTCATACACATCAGCCTTTGTACAAATTACTGGTCCCAACCTTCATTTTCTGCTGTGCTTTGGTTGGTTGACTGAACTGTCAATCAGGACACGGCCTGTGTGAGGCTTCCTCTCTGAGGTCTTCAGTTCAAGCCCCTGAAGCTGCTGCCCCTTCCTTTCTTACCCTGTGGGAGTCCATCCTATGCCTATACTTTTCTCATGATTGTTGGGAGAAAGAGAGGGGTGAGGGAGGAGGGGCATTGGGGACATAGAAGTACACTTGGGGTTTCATGCAGCAATAACATGGACTAATGCTTGAAAATTATAGAACTCATACCAAAAAAAAGAGGTTGTAACTGAACAAATTATGCCCCAGAACTGTAATCTTTACCTCAATAAAACAAAATTAGATATTTAATTCTATTCATTTTAAAAATTCTCAATATACTCTAAAATAGAGAATGTACTCTTCACTTTCTTACCGGCTACCTCCGACTCGTTTAACATTTAAAAATTAGATGTAACTTCTGTTTTACGTATTGGCAATCATCACCTTAACTCCCCTGAGCACATAAACCTGTATTCTCCTGCAGTTTTCCAGCCCCTTTTACGTTCCACCATCTGCTGGAACCTTCCTTATGGTTCTTGTTTGTTTGTTATTGCTGTGATTCTGTTTGATCAAAAGTCAACCATATTCTTGGCTTCATTCTAACAGCAAGCAGAGCTGCGGTGATTACCATGCGTTCTGTAAGCAGCCTTCAGTGGAAACATAAGGTGCTTCTATTCTGGTTCTCACTCTTGTCACCCCAAATCCTGACCTTGTAAGGTACAAGACAAACTCCCCAAGTTTGGAAGAAAAAAGGATGACAACATTTTTTTTTTCAAAGTTACAGGGCACTATTTAGGACACCCTTCATCAAATTATTGGTTTCTACAAAAGAACTTACCATTATTTGATCTGCTGTCCACTATTGTATCAATTACACATACAAGGATTTGTTTGTTTGCTTTAAATAAAAAATCATGTGATTTGGGTCTAGTAGTGAAAGAATGTCCTCAAGACTAGCTTTCCATCCTGGGTCTTCCTTTAGAGAGAGTTAGTTATATGTTGAAATCAAAATACTTCCATGGAGACTCTGTTTGGAAAAGCTTTGTCATGTGGGCTGCCCGGGCATCTGTTAAATTGCATGCTGATCCACAAGGTGGTTTGGCCCTCTGCTTTCACCTGCTTCTGCCTCTGGTCCTTGTAGCAGCTGCTTTAGCAAGTGTCACCAGCTGCCTCTTTTATTCATATAGGGGAGGAGGCCTGGGGGCAACAAGCAGATCAAGCCTGCTTGGGGCCCAACAGACTGGATAAGAAATCAAAATGGTATTCCTCATGCCAATGCACCACCTTACCAAATACAATTCTGTGTTATCCTAGAATCCAAAAGAGACGGGCCATAGCCAGCTCTCCTAGACAGGCTGGTTTCTGAACTTATCCTCACTTGAAAATGTGACCTGAAGTAGTAGAATAGTGAGCGCTCATTTTCCCATCTTTCCTATTATGCTTACAAGGAAGTAACTGAGATGCCCAATGCTTTATTTTTCTGTTTCTACTTTTTTTTTTTGGGGGGGGGGGTCTGCAAAGAGCCAGCCTTCCTCCTAGGCACAGTCAAATACTGACCAAAGTCAGCATTGCTTGACTCTAGAGTTAACCTACAGCAATTAAGGAAATTTGGGGTATGGGGAGAGTACTGGTGGCCAGCAAGAGACTACTAAGAAATATTTAAGCCCTGCTTGGACTGTCCCAAGGAGGAAGTAACTAGAAAGACTCGGATAAAAGGAATTAAGAGATTTCTTTGCCCTGGGAGGGGAGGAGGATGTTTTAAAATCTGGTTGTAGTTTGATATAATTGCCTATATAGTCAAATGACAGTTATAAGCTGTAAGAAGGTAGCTATTTAAATGAACTAAAATAAATAGAACTCAGATCTTCAACCCCACTAGCCGCATTCCAAGCCCACAAAATCCAAGCATGGCCAGTGTGGCTACTTTCTTGGGGAGCCCAGGTTCTGACTAAATTCAGCACAGAAGTTCTTTAGAAATATGCTATCTTAAAACAGAAGACAAAAGACAAAGGGAAGAGCAAGGCTCTTTCTAAAATCTGGAATTTTAAGCATTAATGCTGCCTATAATCTAATGTAAGGAGAAAGCATTGAGTCTACAAGAAGTGTTTAAGTCTGGATGAGGAAGGACTAGAATTTTCTCTCCTTGGTTGAGATGAGGAATTTCATCTTTTTAGAAGTAATTGAAAGTCATATCTGTAAAGGATAAAAAGTACAAACTGGAAAAAAAAAAAAAGATTCTAGCAGAGTGATTAAATTGTAAAAGAAGGTGGGGATTTGATGACCTGGGAAGCACCATTAAGAAAGGCACCAAGGAATGCTGGGAAATACACAGAAACCAGAGAGAGCAGTCAGAGGAAGCCAGGGAGCCATCTAAGCTGTGCACATCTGCAAAGCACTGCTGCCCTTCTCTTGTGCTAGAGGAATTCTTTAGGCACTTATATTAAACAGTTTCCCTTTTTTGCCAACAAAATATATTTTGCACATAAGAAACTTATAAGTCAAGTTGAGTTGGTAAGGAAGGAATAGATGCATTAACAGAAGTAGTGTGCCAACAGGATGCTATGACAGATGTTCTTTCAGAGTGCAGTTGTCTCAAAACAATTCCTTGGGAATATAGAAAGAACAAAAATAACAGTTAAATAAAACATATACATTGGCAATTATTGAAAAAACAAAACTCAGTAACTCTTCAGCATTTTCTCATGTGGAAGCTAATTTGTCATTGCAGATGTGATAGGCATTATCTGGAGCAGAAAACATGGATGCTCTTCACAAGTCAGTGCTTCATGTGATCACACTTCTAGATGCATGGGTTTCATTTCTCTAGCCCCCGTTTTTCCCACTAGCAGTCAGCTGTCATGTCTTAGGGTTGTTTATACACAAACCAGAAAAGCAACCTTTTTCTGATTGCATTTTTACCACTGAAAAATTTTTAATGTCTATTGCTCCAAAAAAAAATATAAAAATGCACCTTATAGAACTGAAAAATGCTGGCTGCCAGCCAGCATGAAACATTATTTGGCTTTCTGGTTTGGTGTGTTACTAAGAAAGAACACCATTTTTACTTTATAAAGTTAAAACTCTCTGTTTAGAGAGTGGTTCCTCATGAAATCACTCTCTGAAAAGGTTAAGCTTAGCTAGACTGAGTTTAATACTTGCTCGGTTTCTTCCCTCCAGGTTCACGTCACCCTGGTATTTAGGGAAAGTTATGGGAAATGTGCATGCCCAGAGAAGCATAAGAATCTAGGATCTTCTAAAGATGAGCTGTTATGATTCAAAACCAAAGGGAGTCATCACAAGAAACACGAGCAGGAAACACAAGAACATGAAGGATGCAGACCTCCATCCATTAAATCTTGTTGCACTTTGCTCCCCAAACAAGTGCCTCTTTCTCCTGTGTACATCTGCTTACATGGCACCAAGAAAGAACAAAGCTGGCCAGTGACCATATTCGGTCTCTTCCAGGTGACCCTCTAGCTTATGAGAAAACACGTGGTATTTTTAAATTATCTTACAGATTTCCTGAGGCTTAAAAATTGCCTTAGAACTCTGAAAATCATTTGGGTCATTAAAAGTGTGAAGAAGTGACATCTCACACCAGCCCACACTAGAGAACCCCTGAGAGGGCTGGAATATGCTAACCCAGAATACGGCCCGAGTGGCAGAGAGAGTGGTAGACTTAGGAAGGTCATCTTAACTTCCAACTTTCCTTTTCCTCACTTTCCCAGAAGGCGGCCATACAAAGGTATCTGACAAGGCATAAAACAGGTCAAATGATCCCCATTCCAAGAGGGGTCCTCCCTAGCCCGGGGAAAGGAACATCTCCCTTGAAGAACATAGAGGGACACAGAAGAATTTGAACCATCTTGCTTGCTGAATGTTTGCTATGATTGCAGAAATCACACACCTTGCTGATCTCACTCCAGCATGACTGCCCACTTCCAGCAGAGCATACAAATGTTTCTCTGTATATTTAGGTCTCCAGCTGAGTGTTTGTGAGGCTCCAATTCTTGTATAGAACACGTTAAAAAAAATTCCTCAACCCCCTTTTAAGAAACACTTCTTGTCATGGAGACTCGGCTATTGCCTATCTGTGAAAGAGAACTCAGTGGCACCCAACCTAGATCAGCTACTGATCAGAAGGAAGCCTTGAACAAACTGTTAATCCCTGATCTTCTTTGCCAGATTATGGAAAGTGAACACAGCCAATTGCATAACTTATTCTGTGTATAAAGCAGTTGAAAATAATGTTATTTAAATAACGCATATTTCATATAGTGTACCCTAATACTTTAACTCTGTAGAACTTCAGATCCCATATGAACTTCAAGAATTATCAAGTCTTATTCTCATTTTCATTATCAAGAAAAAAAAATGGAGGTAAATTTCAGTTGAAGAGCACATGCTGGCCTGTTTGAGGCTCCAAGTTCAATCGTCAAAAAAGAAAGGAGGGAAGGAGAGGAAGGGGGGGGATAACCAATCAGATTTGGATCTTTAAAACCCTTTATGAAGTTAAACATTACAATGAATTTGACAGTTAGGAGCATTCAGCTAGTGCCTGAGAAAAGAAAAATGAGTAAAACCTGGTCTGTGACCTCAAGAAGTGCAGACACCTTTAGAAAAAGGCAGAAGCAAAATGTGACGGCAGTGTAACACCTGGAAGAAGCCTTCTGGTGGCACAAAGGAGCTACCACTTACAGACTGAGTCAAGGAAAGATCCCACAAGGGACGACCTCTCATGTGAGTCCCGAAGGATGAGCAGGAGTTCACCAATTAAACAATCCGGAAGAGGCAGACCTCAGGAGGAGAAAGCTGTCATGGGCGATTGGCTGTCACCTACACAGATGCTATGTCCAGGAGACTGGCGGGAATTGAGACTGAGAAGCCGGGGAGCTTTTGCATTTTTTCCTTCCTCTCTTTCTTTTTTAAAGAGTGTGGAGTATGGGAACCATTTAAAGAGAGGAGAAAAAGAACCCAACTTCAGTCTCAGAAGAAAACTGCCAGGCAATTCAGCAACTGAATCTGGTGATGGGAGGTTTTGATTTATCTAACTGTAGAAAGCATTTGTGGTAAAGTTATAAACGTCTGAATAAGTAACTCAAAGTAAGAATAATGACCACATTTTGGTTCAAAATTTGCTTTTTGACTTTGTTTTTTGAAAATGTGACTCCCATAATAATTACATGGTGGAAAGAACAAGTCATGTAAGCCACTACTTCTGAGTACCCCAGGGCAAAGGCATTTCTGTATCTGACATTCTTAACCTCAGGGGGCTCAGTACCAGCCACCACATTTCGATGATTTAAAATGAATCAACTCTGGTTTTAAGTGAGTTAGTTTTACCTTTTACTTTGCCTTAGAGAAAACACGGCTTTCATCATATACCCTTCCTTAGGTCATCTCAAAGCCAAGTACTCAAGGGAAGGCTTTAACTCATCTTCCCAGTCCTTCTAGCACATCGGTGGCCTCAATATCTGGCTCCATAGAAGGCCTGGCACCAAACAATAAGCCACGAAAGCAGAGTTATGCATAGCATGGTTGTAACGGCTTGTACAATCGAAACAAGCAAAGAAACTGCTAGCAAGAAGTTCAATCACAGCTAGGCTTATAATAAATAGAAAGGTTTACAAGGAAAGCTTGCCAAAATCACTCCATTAAACCAAGCCGTTACTGCAAGAACCTTATGTGTAAAAACCACAACGGTAGCAACTACCTTATAAGGAGCTTATTGGGGAAATGAAATAACACACACAGAGTACTGAGAAAGCAGCTTGGCACAAGGAGGTCACTCAATAAATGACACCCATTATTGCTATTATTTTACTGGGCCCATGGTGATCATTCAACAAGCCACTGACGGTATATCATTATTATTCCACCCCACAACTTACCTTCCATCCACTGCAATTTATAAGCCTCAAAGATGTTACTTATATGACTGAGAGCTCAGGGATGTGATTAAGGTTAGATAATTATTAGACTGTTTTGAGAGGAAAAAGAATACCAGCACTTTGTTACCTCTTCGTATCTGTCAAAAACTGCCCCTTCTTGCAAGAAGGACGGCACTTCCTTCTGCCAGTTAAATTCATAAGGTTTGGCCATGATGACATTCAAGACCTGGGGGAGAACAAATGTCTCATTAGTGTACAAAGTGAAAGTACAAGTGCTTGTCAAAGCTCAGACATTTGTATTTACTTTCTTAAGTGTGTGGTAAAGGTCCATACGTTACCTTCTTTTGTATGCCTTCCCACCATCTGACCCCCACCTTCCTCCTCGCCTCTAAAACTGGAGACACACGGCACATACTGTGGAATACCTCTATGGAGACATGGTCCCATGGATCACCTCAGTAACCACACGCAGGAAGTCACAGTCAGCATGATACGCCAAAAAGCAATATAATTATGGTGGGGTATAGCTCAGTAGTATTGTGGGCTCAGCCTACGTGAGGCCCTGGGTTCAACCCCTATAACCACAAACAGATTAATTAGCTTCATAATAAGAAGCAATGTGGTGAGGCAGAAACAGTGGCACACACTTAGAATCCTAACTACCTGAGCAGCTGAGAAAGAATTTCCAGGCCATCCAGGGCAACAATGAAAGACCTGGCTATGGAGAAAAGCAAAGGTAAGGAGAGGGGATGGAATAAACTAAAGGATACAATATATAGCAAGCAGCGCGCTAGGGCTTGTCAGGATGTACATGAAGAGACAAGGGATTTCTCTGTAGAGTTTCATGTACTCTTGGATGTTCTACCTCATGCCAACTATCCCTTGCCCTTTCTACCTTTGTTCTGATTTTGAAAGGGATAGGAAACAGAGACATCTAGCATAAAAGGCTCACATCAAACACAAAGAGAGAGTTTTTAACCATCTCTTGCCTTGCACTAGCTTCACTGTAATTCTGCCAGGATCAGCCCAAGCATCCAGACATAAGTACCCAGAAAGGGCTCCATTCTCTGCCTCCTCTACTGTTCTCACTACGGAAATATTCACCTCCCACTGACATACTCATTTCATCCCCATGGCCTAATTACATGAAGGTGTCTGGGGCCTGGGGTAGCTGAGGGAACACAGGGACCAAAGGATGCTGACTTCCGGCTCTGCTTTCTAGGGAGAATATCACCAATAGCAGTGAGAGCCATTTCTGGTTTAATTTTTCCGAGATTTGGGGTAAGACCAAGGAAAGAGGCATTTAGGGAAAATGGCAGGGAAGTATCCCAAAGTTGTTTGATTTTAAACTCGGGGGGGGGGGGGGGAGATACCATTCTCTGAAATATTTCCTCTAGCCAGACAACAAGGGCAGCAGCTGGCTTATTTTACACAGATAACACAATGAAGATGACGGCCTAGTATTAGCAAGCAACTGGCTTTTATGAATATGAAGCAAATAAAGGTAAGTTTAACAATCCATTTGGATGTAGACAAACCCCAAAAGATGAATGGATATCTTTTGAAGAAACAGGAAAGCGATTGGTCATTACAACCTTATGTAGTCACCTCAGATCCCCCAGCTAAATAGTCTCTCTGAGCCCTAAGTTCTCTCATGAAAATTCTTAGCTTGTCTTGGAAGCTCTCACCTATGAGGGACTGAAAGGTCTAACTACTTCCTTCATCTCCTCCATCCTGCTAGAAAGGCATTACTTCACTACTCAGGCCCCAAGGAAAGGAAGACCTGAGAAGGGTGGGGATTTCAAGGGAATGACCATCAAAGAGCTGACACAATAAGGCAGCCTTTCCAGTGTAAACACATAGAGCAGCTACTGGAAGGAAGCCAGTGAGGTTTGCATGGACCCATTGTCTGCATTCTTACACAACTGGATAGATTATTTTACACAGGCAGCTGAGGACAATCTCCCAAGCCTGTGGAGAGGTTGCAAGGGACAAGCTAGGAAGGGGAATCCTACATAAGCTTGATTTACTTCATAGGGGATGGCAGAAAGTTCCTCCTAAAGAACATGATGAAACACTGGCTGTTAGGGAAGAGCATAAAGGGCTGGAGAGGGGCTGCTGAGAGGCCAAATATCCAAGGGCATGCGCAGCAGCCATGAAGACAGCCGGACACATACAGCACAGCTGGACAAACTGAGGAAGAAAGTTGTTTGTTTGTCTTGCTCTGTTATTTAAACCTGTTGAACTGCTAAGCTTACAATGTGATTTTAAAATGTGTCCCTTGGACATACATCATCTTCAAGGCTTTCCAGATTGCTGTTACCTCAAGTTCTCTGAGGTAATTCCATAGCTGTGTTCAAGATTCGGAAGACTGACGGGATGGCTGATCAGGACTTCCAATGTGGAGTTGGAATGCTGCAAATGCAAAGCTAAATTTATCATGGACCATGTGGATGGCCATCCGTCATCCATCTCTTTGTCTGACCTTCTGACTATTACAGTAGACTGACTATGCTACAGATTATTAGCTTTCACCACCTCCAAAGCTAAGAATGCAATCAGAAAGCAGCTGAACCCTGTAACAGTATTTTTCTTAACTTTGCTATAACCTGCCTGGCTTCTGTGCCAGCAATGTATTTGGTAAATACATTGCTTTATGGCTGTTTTTTGTCCTGTATCCTCTGAAGTTCATAGAACTATTTTGGAGGCAGGCAAGCCATTCATAGCCAACAGAACTCACATTAATAAGGAAAAGCTGAAATCACTTATGTATGGCTGAGAATAAACCACTCTTAAAATCTTTATGGAGGGGTAACTGCATTTGACACTGCTATTCCTACCCCAAGCATGCAGGATTAGCTACAAAGAAAACACTGCTCCCCTACTCCAAAGTCCCAGGCCAGCTCTGACCAAAATTCTGGCGAACAATATTTGTTATTGGCACATACTACAGTTTTAGATATAGGATAGAAAGAGAGCAATATATAAAATCAAGTGTATCCAGGGTACCTGGCTCTGAATGGTGGGTTACATAATGGCCCCCCCAAGCACACTCCCATACTAAGTGCTATAATCATTACCTTAGAGGGCAAAAAAGGACTTTGAAGATGTGATTAAAGATCTTGAGATGGGAAGCTAGATCTGTATCAATCTTGTGAAGTCTAAATATAACCAGAAATGTCATTATAAGAGGAACATTATTAGGCAGAGACGGATGAAGAAGAAGCAACATGGTCATGAAGGCAGAGACTAAAGCAACGGGGTCACAATCAAGGGTGTTAGAGGACACCAGGTGAAGGCCAGACATGAATTCTCCCTAAAGTCTGGGGAGTGTGGCCCTGAGGACGCCTTCATATCAAACTTCTGTAAGAGAAAATTTCCTGGTGCGTTCAGCCACTCATCTGTGGTGACTCTGCAATAGCTCTAGAAATACATGCACTGGACTCCCGAAGCTGCACAGGGCTCCCAAAAGGTCTATCAAGGGATTGAGAATGCAACACGTAAGGAACACAGGCAACACCTCTGTTGATGTTATTTGGAGTGCTTCTAGGTCCATGTTATCTTAACAGCTTTGTATCTAAACAGAAATTTTAAATGAGCCCTGTGGCTTCCCGAAAGCCAGCCAAGACAGTTGTCATTTTGTGTCTTCTGTTTGTGAACAAAACAGTACGTTTGATTTGACTTGACAACAACATACAGTTTTCAATGTGCAACAATTTTGTCAGGTCCTAAAAAATCTGAGGACAAACGGCTAAGAGTGGTGCCTAACAGCATACTAAAGTGCATGTTGAACTCACTCAATACCCATGGGTTCTCTCTCTGCTCTTCTCACCACCCCAACAAATCCTGATTCCTACCCTAAACTTCTCCATCCCAGGGGTTCCCTTCCCTTCTCCCACCTTTTCTTCCCTATCCAACCCTGCCAATTCAGGTAAGCACTCTCTAGGTTCTCTTGGTTTTAGCCCTGTTAATCCCATCCCATTGTGTCGTGACCCCCCCCCCCCTTCCCACTCTCCTCTCATTGAGTCTGGACTCTTGCAGATGTCTCTGTACCCTCCCTTCTATCTACAATAAAAACCTTCTCCTCAAAGATACCTTGGAGCAGTGATGTTCATTTTCATTCAAAAACACTGAAGAACCAAAGAACCTCCATTTTAAGCAAGCCTCTAACCCCAGCTTGAAATAGGCCTGAGTTTTGAATATTCAGAACAGCTGATACAGGTTCCAGGGACTTTGAAGTACGAAGTCAGGATGTCTGGAGGGCCATCTGGTAGCAACACATTTATTAAGCACAGAAAGTCCCAACACAGGAGATGTTCCCTTCTGGGAAAGGGACAGATAGCCTCCAGGTATACCTGCCTGCCTACAGACCTGCAGGGCTGCTGACTGATTAGGGAAAGGACCATTAAATGTTGAACCATCCCTAGATTTCAAAGCAGCCAATGAATTCCTAACAGGTACCCCTAGTCCGAGCTTGGTCCAATCCCAGGACTGTAAACCAGCTCTGAAGGCCCTAGAGCCCTTCCCCCTATAAAAACCCTTGTCTTGTGCTGCTCGGGGTTGCTCCTACTTCACCACTGTGTAGGACAGAAGGAGTGACCCAAACGAGCTTGTCAATTAAGAGACTCTTCGCTGTTGCACTGGACCGGTCTCTTGGTGGTCTTTTTGAGGTCTGGACTCTGGGCACAACATGTTGCAAATAGGAATTTTATTAACTGCAACAGTTATCTTTTAACTTTAACCGTGTGATGAAAGCATTCCATGAGGAATTAATAATAACCCCATCCCCACCTACCCCAAATAACTGCTAAAACCCATGTTTAAAATATCTAAGGTTATTTTTCTGAGATGAAAAGTTGACACAGAATTTACACTGACCAAAAGTGAGTGGTTTGTTTGAATCTTTAAATAAGAAGCTCTCGTAATTGTGAAACAGACGAGGGCTAACATCAGACCATCCTGAACTCTCAAATGCCTGGCTTAACTTCATGCTGAAATCTAATTTGATACTGACATATCATTAATGATAATTTCCCCACTTGCTAAAAATATCCACATCTTCATCAAGCCATTAAATAGTCTTTCAAAAAGCACACACAGAGTACAGGACTAAGAAAATGGTAATAAGTAATGGTGTTGAGAGCTTAGGGTAAGAGTATTCTTGTATACTTTGGGAATAAAGAATTTTGCAATTAATTTCTATGCCCTTGAATTGTCACAGGTGGCAATTTCACCAGTAGGACTTATTCTAATTAGGTGTATGCAAAGCCTGTGGACAAAGATACTATTGTGCCATTTAAGGTAGAAAAATATTGGCTGTCCACAACCCTAAGCAAGCAATCACTTAAATACACTACACATTTAGATACTCTTGTGCTTATTAAAAACAGAGCTACAAAGGAGTGGTTGTTTGCTTAACAATGGCAAAGCAGAAAGGCTCCTAAAAATATTCACAGCTTTTGTCAAGCAAATATAAATACTCCAAACATGTTGTTAAGCAAATAAAAGAGCACAAACATGACCTGATCCAAACTGTTTCAGGTTAGTATAGTTTGGATATTAAATGTCTCTCAAAAGCTTAGGTGTGGGGAGGCTTGATCCCTAAACTTCAGAAGGTGAACAGATCTCCAGGCCTTGGACCTCATGAGTGGATTCATAGTTTGTAGATTATAACTTTCAGGGTTTGGAGGGGCTCTGTTAGCAAACTCTCTGTTTCTCTATGCTTCCGCCTGCCCCACAGGGTGCTCCCTTCCCTACCTAAATCCTGCCTCAACACAGACTCACAGCCTTTGGCCAAATCAAAAACTAAAGGTATTAATAAAACTGTAAGCAAAAATAAGGCTTTCGCCTTTAGGGTTTTTTTTTAATTCTCTCTCTCTCTCTCTCTCTCTCTCTCTCTCTCTCTCTCTCTCTCTCTCTCTCTCACACACACACACACACACACACACACACACACGGAGAGAGAGATGCAAAGCAGTTGACAGGGTATACACAGACATATCTATCTAAGCACAAGTTAAGAGATGCTAAAATAAAGGTTTCAGTGAGTTAAAAAATACTTTCCTCTAAATACAGAAAATTCTACTAACCACACATTTTATATTTAAGGAAAAACATTCTCTAAACAGAAAGAAAGATGACATTTAACAAATTATTTCTTTTCATAAAAATCTTCTTTGAAAGTGTCTGTATTTTCCTCCAGAGTTCTTGGCAAGAAGAAACAGTAAGAAATGACAAGTAAAGCTGTCAACTGTTTCCTTTTCTCCTCTGGACTTTAAAATCTTCACTGTCAACAGGAAGCCTCTCACACACTGGCTCTGAGTACTTGTCATTCAGTACCTAGCAACTGGCTCCTCACTTGCATTGACATTTCAGAAAGCTATGTTGTACTTTAGAAAAACTATATTTTTTCAGAATTTCATGCATGCATGTAAGAAGAAAATAGGACCTTATCTACCTGATTTTCCCCCAAATCTTCCAGGATCTTCCCCTGGAAGATATTTCTCTCTTACAAATTCTATGTCCCTCCATAGCCTCTCTCTTCTTAATAATCCAATAATTTCAATTAGTGCTACCCATATGTGCATGGCTATGGGACCATCCACCTTAATATGGGCACTCAATCTAAGGCCGCATTCTCAAAGAATGATTCTCCTCCATCCTGAATCTACCCAGTAGTTACTCAGGTAGTGTCATGACCTGAAGAGCACCATAATCCATGCTAGAATTACGGATGGCTTGATTTCCTGCAGCTATTATATAAACAATCAGCACAGACTCAATGGTTACTATGGCTATTTCATGTTTAGAAGACACAGCATTTGACAACATTCTTCCCCATCCTTTAGCTTGTACATTTTTTTTTCTTCTATGCTGGTCTTTCAGCTTCACTAGATAGGGAATTAGTTGATATTCTCAGCTTTGGCCAATGCTGCATTGGCTGATGACCAAAAAGAAGCTTCTCTGGCCAAGGCTGAGAAACTCTTCTATTCCTGCTTGGAAATGAAACTGGTTATGATGGTGTGCTAGTCTACCACTACTACAAAAACCTATGGCTTCTGCCATCATGAATCCTGTATGATGTCCAATTGATGGAAAATAATCACCTAGAGTTCAGAAACCCGTAGGCGTAAGGAGTAAATGAGAACAGAAGAAGAAAAAAAACCAAAGTATTTGCCTCATCTCCTCCACCACAAAACTGATCAGAATTATAAGCAAAGTTTGACTGAAGATCATCAAAAAAGTCTGATGGATGTATAATTTAAAAGAACTGCCTTTATAAATGCATTAGGTAAACCTTATGATTATAATATAGGCTTCATTACATTGGGAGTTCACAAGGTAAGTAGAAAATATGCTGAATTATCTGGAGCAGTTAAGAACAAGCTTGATTTGAATACAATGGATAGCTGCTAGCATGTTCTGGGGAGGACAGGGGAATATTTTTGCCCAAAACTAGTCTCACAACTGGCACTCCTAAAGGACACATTATATTCAAGGTATAATAAATGTATTTAGCAAGTTTTACATGCTATGGGATTCTCAGAAATTAATAACTATAGAAATGGGAGAAAACTGTTTTGAACACAGGTTTCATTTTAAGTGGGCAGCCACGTAGAAATTCTAACAGCTGGTAAAGGGTGCAGTCTCACAGATGATCATCAAACCATTTCTGTCCCCATTCTTGTCATCTCTGGGTCTCCTTCCTTTCTTCTAGGTATGACTGTCTCCATAGAAAAAGGAGAAAGTCAGATAATGACCTGTTCCTCAGCTTAATATACACTCTATGCCAGGTACACGTGTTATGGCAGCATGATGAGCCCAGCAGTGTAATTTCGCCTGTGAAGATCAGTTTTCAAAGAAACAAAATACAGAGAAGTGCAATTGCTCCCCAAAGGAAGCTGATTCATTTCCCCAGATTGCATGGATGTTGGTTGTTTGACTGTAGCATTTCTCATGCATGGCATCTGAGTTCATCCAGGCTTCTCAAATCCTCTTAAACAGGATGAACGGCTGAAAACTGTATTAAAGTCATTGTCCATAACTGAGGATGTCTAGTCTGATCATTCAATTTTGATCACTTCTTGCCTGGAAGCTAGTCCTGCAGGAAGATACAGGTGACAGCTCATGTTGAGAAGCCATATGGCGAAGGAGAAGGCCCTCTGAAGCATCAGGAGTACCCACCTATGGCATACACTTATACAGTGCCTTCTGAGGTGTGGACTCCTAAATGCATATTGGGTCCATCTCTGGCTTAGCAATATTTTGGTATTGTAGAAACTTAAATTTTTATTGACATATAAGTCCCCTTTATAGTAATGAATTGCAGAAACGAAGTTTAAGATATTTCTATTTATTATTACACAAGATAATATATAAGAACAATTAGAATATTCACATGTGGTGATATTTTGTTTGTGCTCTAACAAATAAAGCTTGCCCGGAGATCAGAGAGCAGAGCTAGCCACTAGTTAATCACAGAGGCCAGGCAGAGGTTGTACATACTTTAAATGCCAGCACTGAAGAAGAGGAAGCAGGAATATCAGGCATTCAAGGCCACTCTGGTCTACAAAAGATTGATCCAGAGAGAAACTGAGCCTGGTTAATGCCTTTAATCCCAGCCTCTGGGATCTCATGCCTTTGATCCCAGTACTTGGGAGGCTCACAAATTCCAGGGTTAGAGAGGTGGAGACAGGAAGTGATATGGCTGGTTGGAGAGAGGAATATAAGAGGGGAGAAGACAAGAGCCCAAGCCCCTTCAGTCTGAAGATTCCATATTGGTAAGAAATCTCTCTACTGGCTTGCTCCTTTGTCTCTCTGCTCTTCCAGCATTTATCCTCCAGGTTTTTATTATTAAGACCAATCAGGATTCATGCTACATTCACACATAATCATATACAACATGCTGGGCCAGTTAAGAGATGGCAGTCCCATCAGAGGATAACAGAAGCATAAAATTCATATCACTTGGTATTGATAAAGCCATAATATCAATATAATACCACATACTGTTTGTAGTGATACTAGTAGGAACCAAGTTACTGAAATACCCGTTTTGTAAAGTACAGACATAACATTTGCTGAAGTGCATAAAACTTGATAATGACAGCAAGAGAAATTTTCCTATCTTATGTATTTATTACACAATATTTTTTAATTCTTGAGGTACAGTAACAATGGTTACCTTCTGTGCCTCATGCAGCCCAGATCTGCCTTGTTTCATGACTGCATCCATAGACCACATAGAGTGACTGACCTACGCCATGTGGGTTTGCATTAGTGCACTACAAGATGTTCACACACTAAAAACCATCCAACAGTACACTTCTTAGAAAGAGACATATTTCTCAGAACATGATACACGGCTCTCTATGTGTAAGAATGAAAGAGAACTCGAGCGGAGGGGAAGCATAAGGATAAAAAAGTATACATAGTTAAACTTGTCTGTTGTAATTAGTTTGCGGGTCTGGTGCAGGCAGAGGTCCCAGACCCACAGACCTGCCGCCGGAACTGCTTATCCGCCAGCCGCCGCCCGGGTCCCCAGAAATAACTCAGACGCTTTATTTATTTCAGGCTGTTTGGCCTATGGCTCAGGCACATTGCTAGCTAGCTCTTACATTTTAAATCAACTCATTTCTATTAATCTGCGGGCCACGTGGGCCCAGCCCGTAGCTCACCAGTGTTCTTTACATGTCGGCGGCTTCCGCGCGGTCTGCCTCTAACTCCGCCCTGCTTCTATTACCTGAACTGACTCTCCTCCCACTTCCTCTATGGTACCTGCCATGGCCTAAACCAGCTCCTTTATTTAAAGATACAGTACGCACAAATATATTCCCACATTTCCCTTTTTTTCTCTAATCAAAAAGGAAGGTTTCAATTTTAACATAGCAAAATTACATATAACAAAATAGCCATCAAGCAAGAATTACAGTTACAATATTTAGTCTACTTGCACTTAGCAAAATTAAAGAAAACATTTTATCTACTTTATTTTTGTGAATCTAAAGTTTTATATCTAGTATATTTTTTAAATGACTAAGAAAAACTGTACATATAACTATCTAATCTTCAACTACATCAAAGACCACAGAAGGATATAATATTTATCCAAGTAAACCAGAAGTGCAAACGACCTCTAAAATCTAGAAAGGACAGAGATGACACCTATCTGCCTGGACAGTCACTCAAAGTTCCTTTATAAGGTTGGGGCATTTATCTTCAGCCTACAGGCCCAAAGTCTCTTTTCATTTCAGTGAAGCAGGAAATCTGCTCTGTCCATTTTGGCACAGTTCATCCATTGTTTCTCCTTGAGTCTTGAAGAATGTCTGACAGTTTTCTCTGTAAAGCAGGAACCCGAATGATGATCTTGGCTTGCTCTGCCAAAGTCCAGAGGTCATCTTTTTATGGAACCTGCATGTCTAGTTTAAACAGCATACTGTCAAGCAGTCAATATAAAAACAGTTTTTTCTCCAGTGGCTTACCATTACCAC
Source organism: Phyllotis vaccarum (assembly GCA_033318265.1). Classification (NCBI taxonomy): domain Eukaryota; kingdom Metazoa; phylum Chordata; class Mammalia; order Rodentia; family Cricetidae; genus Phyllotis; species Phyllotis vaccarum. The sequence continues at coordinate 163,746,500 of JARWLC010000001.1, read as the reverse complement.
AAATAGATGAGACTCTATATGGAGTTTCTTCAATGCCCATTTTCCTGTTGAAGTAGATTAGTGCTGCCAGGTATAGACCTGTCTCACTGTCCAGAAAAGTCTAAGCTCTTAAAATATTTTAAATGCCATATTCTGTAGGTCTTAGAAGTATTTGAAGATTATCTATTTAATTGAAATATATCTTTGTATACTTAAAAATCTTAACTAACCTAACTATAAGTTTGATTATCAAAAGTGACTATTAACCTTCATTTCTTAATTATACACTACAATTTTAAAACAGTTACATGAACATCATACCTTAAACAAGAATAGAAAAACACATACAGCATAATAAAATTGGCTTTAAATTTGTATCAATAAACCAAAATCTATACCAATGTAAAGCAGTTTGAGATTAACAGCTGATTACCTGTAAATTTAATAATCTAATTTTTTAAAAAAGCATTCACATACCATATCCCCCGTTTTTTCTTAGAAAGAGATTGACTATGACCATTAACCATTTATAATGAAAACAAACATTTAGAAACAATATTTGGGGAATTTGGGCGTTGTTTTTCTATTACTACTTCCTGCTGATTAAGGGGCGTTGAAAATCTCAGGGTTGTTGAGACTGGGTCATAATCTGCAGCTGTGAAGCTGATCTGGCCATCTCTTCTCATCAGAGGTTTTTTCAGGGGGTCTTGGTTGATGAAACCACATTTGCCTGGAAGCAATCCACAGGTTCTCATCTGTGGAAACAGAAACAGAACTCTTCCAAAGCAATAAATCCTTAGACACAAATTTCAAAATCAAAATACCTTTAAAATATACATTCTTGTTTAACTTAGTAGCCTTTGCAATCCATTGTCTTTTTGCAGTTAGCTCATTAACAGTTAAAAAATTAAAAGAAAACACAATAACAACCAAAATCCAGATTTTGTGTCTATTTTCCATCTTTACGTGGCTTATTATAATTTTATTACTCTATTTCTCACTTTAAAAACTTTTTCTAACCTCTTTCTTTTTTCTCTGAAGCCTATGTATCTTTTACAAACATTGTAACCCGTTTACAGGTTTTCTTTTTATCTGAATCTGTTTTATTGTGAATCCTTATTCATCTTCTAACCTTAAGAGCTTTTAAAATACATTCTCCAAAAAGAAGCACAGTTTTTGCAAATTAGGCTGAATCACTAAGTTTTCTTAAACCGTAACTGCCACGAAGAAAATTTGTTTTTCTTTTGTTCAAAATAAGCAGAAATCTAAAATCAATCACATGCTATTTAGTCTTCTGTGAGACTGGTTGCAGCTGCAGCTCACACTGACTGCCGACAGCCCGCCGGCGCCATTTTGAATGTGACCCGGACGGACCATGCTTTCTTTGTACAAAGACCCGCTCCACACACACAATTTGGAAGCTGCCCTGGCTCAATTTTTGCGATCTAGAACTCTTTTTAATCTTTGTCAGGCTCTAAGTGGATAATCGCCCCACGTTGGGCGCCATCTGTTGTAGAGAGTTCGCTGGTCCCAGACAGCCGGAGATCTGGACCCACAGACCCGCCGCCCGAGACCGCCTAAGAACCCACCGCCGCCCGGGTCCCCAAAAATAACTCAGAGGCTTATATTAAGTTCATGCTGTTTGGCCTATGGCTCAGGCACATTGCTAGCTAGCTCTTACATTTTAAATCAACTCATTTCTATTAATCTGCGGGCCACGTGGGCCCAGCCCGTAGCTCACCAGTGTTCTTTACATGTCGGCGGCTTCCGCGCGGTCTGCCTCTAACTCCGCCCTGCTTCTATTACCTGAACTGACTCTCCTCCCACTTCCTCTATGGTACCTGCCATGGCCTAAACCAGCTCCTTTATTTAAAGATACAGTACGCACAAATATATTCCCACACTTGTCCTCTAACTCATTAACAACAAATTTGTTTATATAGAACTTTCGCAAGCTGTAATTATTCTTCAGAGTAAAGCTATCACTTCTGCCTCTGAAAAAAAACACATTTTACTGACTGTGGGGTACAGTAAAGCCCAGCGGCACTTTATTATGGCTTAGTACTTAGAATGAACATTGTCAAGCTCAATGGCCTGAGAAATGAAGTGACTCTGGGATACTTGTAAATCTTGAGAACTTGTAAAACAGTGAAGAATCTGCTGTAACTGGGTTGTTTGTTATTTGTTTTGGAGACAGAGTCTGGCCCAGTCTGGCCCTGAAGTTTTGGACTCAATTAATCCTCCTGCCTTGGTCTCCTGAGTTTTTGGGACTATATCCAAGTGCCACTGACTCTATCTTAGAGATTAATCTACCCTGACACCCTTCCTGTTCCTACCAATCCCCCACCCCTAAACCCTGAGACAAACAAATTAAACAAAATCAAACTTCCTAAAGTACCAGGTGCAGCAGGGAACTATGGTGGATATAAACCATCCATCAGAACAGCTTCTCCTCTATGGGTGGGTTTAGCTGCACACAGCTGTGAGAGAATGTTGGGTCCACCTTGTTCTCACATTTGGGTATCCTATTAAATTTGGGCAATACATGAAACAAAACGCCCACTTGCACAGAAAAACCTTCCATTTGGAGAAGAGGGGATAAACAGATTATCCAAAAGTCTTTTGGGCTCCTGGTTCCAGATTCTTTGTTTGTTTGTTTCATTTTGGTTTGTTTTTGAGACAAGGTTTCACTGTGTAGCATTAGCTGCCCTGGAACTCACCATGTAGACTAGGCTGGCCCCAAACTCACAGAACTCTGCCTGTCTCTGTCTCCAAGTGCTGGGATTAAAGTTGTGGGCTATTGCCTGGTGGTTCCAAGTATTCTTAAACAGAAATTCCAAGAAACTCCTGTGCTTGGAAAAATAAGGCACATCCATCAAATGTGGAGATCATGAGAAAATCAGCTTTGGTTAACAGCTGCCTCAGCCTCAGTTTCATCCCTGGAACACACTCCAGGCTGTCAGTATCTGATTCAGGTTGAGGACTCCAACTCCGAGCCTATGGTGGAAGCTCCAGGAGGACTCAGGCCATCTTAGCTTCACAGAAGAGGGTACTGTGATGGCTAAGTCTCACTGCCAGCTTAACCGGATTTGGAGTCACTTAGGGAACATCTCAGTTTATCTCAGAGATGCTTCCAGAGAGATTTAACTGAGGAGGGAAGAGGCAACCTGAACATGAGTAACACCATGGGCTGGGGTGCTAGACTGACCAAAAAGAGAAAAATTAGAAAGTCTTACACATTACCCTTTCTCTTTCTGGTCTCCTGAAATATGAGGAATCTAAGTCATATGATTCTATGTCCATAAACTTATACAGAATCTTTCTTTCCCACTGAGATGGGCTTCACTTCCCCAAACCATGAACCAAAAAAAAAAAAAAAAAAAAAAAAAAAAAACCCCATAACATTCTTCCAAGAAACTAACAGGTAACCAGAGAGCAACCACCAACGGCAGGCTTCTTACAGATGTATAACTGCAGGTCTACTGGTCCTTTGTAAGTAAGAATCCTGGAGGAAGGGGCTCTGGAATCCAAGGCCTATGCAGCTAGGCTGGAAGACTCCAATATAGACTAAAGCTTGAGCACAGCTAATGGAGTCTTTACCTAACAGGAGAGGAAAGAGAAAGCAGATAGGCACCAGGAACTAAAGTTCAGGGAAGTAACAGAGATGACCATTTGTCTATAAGGACATCTTCCCAGATGAGAAATCAGTGACACCGTGACTAAGTGAGGCTCTCCAATCAACACTGAGTCAATACTAAGGGCCTCAAGTTACTAGGTAATTCCTTTAAGCATTTCTTTCAAGCTTCATTCTTAAGGGTTAAATCCACAAAAAGGAAGCTGTGGTCTTCAGTTTGAATTGTCCACTTGATACACTCTAGAATGGCCTGGGAAGACCTTCTCACTGTGGGACTTGTGTAGATCAGGTTGCCTGTGGTCAAGTTTATGGAAGACTCTCTTGATTATGCTGATTGAGGTGCTAATTACTGGTTAACCTTACAGAAGCAGGGTCAGGTCAATTCCTGCAAGTTCACTGGCAATTTGTACCTGATTCTCTATAGGGCTCCACTGCCACACACAGTAATGCAATTTTTTAGCTTGTATTTTTACCCATGATAAACTCTATAGTGACCTGGACTCTATTTGCTATCACAGAGCCAATATACTGGATATCAATAAACAATAAATGATTATTCTCTCTCTCTCTCTCTCTCTCTCTCTCTCTCTCTCTCTCTCTCTCTCTCTCTCTGAACTCCCAACCAACCCTAAAGATGAGCCAGGATAGAGGAAATTAATATTTAAGGGATGGCACTAAAGCACCTTTAATGTTTTTCCCTCCTGTGTCTCCAAATGTCCCAATGTTATTGTCTTAAAGAACAAACCTTGCTTCTCCCCTGGAATGCAGTGTGCAGAACAAGTTTCCATTCTCTATGTTTCTCTGTAGCTAATTAGACTTATGAAAAATTTCTAGGCTGGATATCGCCTCCACAGTTTTCTATGCCCCACACTGTATCTCTGCCCAATCTCTTCAAGTGAGTAGAGTTCACAATGGAATCCGAGTCCTGAGGTAGAGAAATAATACCCTGACCTTATCCTTATATCCTGGCTTTCTTATCCCCCTAAGAGGATATCCTTATCCTTTTGTGAGACCACAAAGGCCTCTTATGGACACCTTTCCCAACTTTGCCCTTCATTTGTCCTTGGACTAGCTCTCCCACAATTAAGTAAAAATGTCACTAATAGGAATCAAACTTCCCAAATGAGAGAGAGAGAGAGAGAAAACCTATCTTACAGGCTCAACTTTCTCTTTAATTATCAGAGTATTTCAAAGGAACGGTTTTAACTTCATTTCAAAGTTTGCCTTAGGCATAAATATGTGTTAAATCTGTAGACTACAAGACTGGATTGCATAAAACAGGGAAGAGACTGTGGATGGGGCAGGCCCAAATTGAAGGATTCAAAAGATCCTTTCTTCTAAAAACTATTTTCTTATTAAAATAAACACTCACACAATGGACTCTTAAATTTAATCAAGATTCCTTGTAGTTAAACACTGACTATGCTGTTTTATAAATAGGCCACTGAAATTATTACAAGAAGAGAACAAAGTTTAGGACCATGCATAATGGAACCAAGTCCAGACCATATATGGAGAAAATATAATATGGAAGCACTAAGTGTGTCTGAACGCAATGGTTGCCCTATGTCCACACCCCCAAAGGTATTACGACGTGGCTGGAAAATAATCAGTTAAAGAAATACAGCATAAATAAACCCAACTCCACCCCACCAGAGTTTATTTTATATGTTCAAAATGGTATCATCTGAGCCCCTTGAATGATTAAACCAAAGTCAGTGATGGAGTGGATAAAAATAAAGACACGAAGCAGAAAGTCCATAGGGCATAAGCCTTAAGGAAGTCTTTTCTACTTTAAATTTTTTAAATTAAAAATAACTTGATTTATTTATTTCTGACTGTACATGTGTGTGCACACGAGTGAAGGTACTTGTGGAGGTCAGTCAGATCTCCTGGAACTGAACTCACAAGCAGCAGTGCTACACCCAAGTTGGGCACTGGTATGTTGGTTAGATTTTAAGGATGTTGTTGCTCCTGTTATTATTATTATTGCTTGACCCAGTCCAGGGTCATCTGGAACACGGGAACTTCAATTGAGAAAATTTGTCCATGTGGCTGACCTACAGATATAGGGCATTTTCTTGATAGATGACTGATGTGGGAGGGCCTAGGGCACTGGGTGATATCAATCTTAGGCAAGTGGTCCCCAGTTGTATTTAAAAACAAACAAACAAAAACAATAACAAAAACAGGCTGAGCAAGCCATGGAGAGAAAACCAGTAAGCTACATTTCTGCAAGGCCCCAGCTCCAGTTCCAGCCTTAACTTCCCTCCAAGATAAACCCTTTCCTCCCCAGCTTGCCTTTGGTCTTCGAGTTTTATCAGAACAGAAGACGAAGGAGGAGAGCTGGGAACTGAACGTGGGTCCTTTGCAAGAGCACGACAGGCTCTAAACTGCTCTGTTACCTCCCCAGCCCCATTCAACATTTTAAATCTAGGCAAATTCTTAAAAACAAGAAACCTTTTTTTTTCTAGCTTTGTTTAAGCTTTTGAATGCACAAGCCTGTAAACAGCCTGGAAGATATAAAATCCTTTAACTCCGTTAATTTAAGGGTTAAATGTTGCCTTAAATGATAATCTTTTGGGTTCTTTCCTCTAGTTCTGGCATTGATTTTTAACTCAGTGAATCTGGAGCAGTCACGACCGTGCTAAGTGGTTTACATATGTAAGTTAAGAATACAGTGGCATCATGTATAGTCCAGGCCGAAATCACTTTAAGACAATGTGATCACATAGTCGCCTGTCCTGTCTTTTCCTACATCACAAGGACTTCACTGGACACAGAATGGAGGTGTGGTGGTTTGAGTAAGAATGGTACCCAAAGGTGCATATATCTGAATGCTTAGTCACCAGGCACTGGCACTATTTGATTAGAAGGAGTAAGTCTTTTTGGAGGAGCTATGTCACTAGGGGCTGGGCTTTAAGATTTTCTTTTATAAGAGCTGCCTTGGTCATGGTCTCTCTTCACAGTAATAAGACAGTGACTGCAGTATCCTTAATGAATACAGTGTGATCTAACCTTTCTACCTTCTTCTGTATCTCTTAGAAAGGGCCCACTCTAGAGATCTATTATGACTGCTTCACAATTTTATTAGATGTTTTTGTCTAGGAAATATAAAAGTATCTTGATTTTGTCATTTCTTCAGACGTCACCCCTTTGTGAAGGTCCCATTTACATATAAATTAAAACCTGCATGTTTTTCTCTTGTTAATGAGCCTTGTATTAATTTGGTTTCTAAGACAAGCCAAACAGATAATGACATATGAACTAAATGAAGCTGGTGGGAAACTCTTTTTCTCTGTCGTTGTGGCCTGTGGTTTTGACTCTGAGGTAGAGTGTTTGTCCAGAGTCCAGAAGGTCCCAGGTTCTAACCTCAGAACCATAAACAACAGTAAAGTCCCAGGTGTACACAGCAAAGGTTTTGTCTGATAGATGGACAGAGAGACCAAAACTGAGTCTTCTCCCTTCATTTCAGACCCATGGCTCCCACATTTATGCAATAAGATAAATGTTTCAATGACATTGGAAAAGTGGACAAGAGACAACCAGATTTTAAAGTTCCATAAGCTTTAAAAGTGGGGCTAATTGTAATTATATGTTAAACTGGTTCCACAATGAATATTAAGTCTTCCAAATTGGAAACAGACTGATGATCACAAATAGGGTGTGAGTCCAGCTCAGCTCCATCTGAACCAGTTGTTGAATGCTGAGGGAGCATTTATATAACCTCTATAGGGTTTCACGTGTCTTGTTTGTACAATATGCATGATATATTTTCCTAAACTCTAGCTTAGTTGGATTAAGCATTACTTAAGCTATAATATTAATGTAAGTATATTAAAGTCTATATGAGCCAACGTCATTTAAGACCACGCATATCCTTCCCAGAATATATTTATTCCCCCAAATAAAAGCCACAGTAAGAGGAGTCCAAGTAATATGACAGACAATGTGTTACCATTGTGTATTGAAAAGCAAAGGACAGTGTAATGACAAGGTGACATTCCCAGAACAGCCCTCCAGTATCAAAGCTCACTTACATGTTGCCAAACATTTCCCAATCCTTGTGAGGTCAACAACCTTCAAATAATTGCCCCTTTCATAAGATGTGTGCTTTTATTGGACTGTTTTAAAGTGTGTTCGCTTCTCCAGCTTGTATAGGAACTAAAAAAACATCCTTCGTTCTAACAAGGCCCAGAGGCAACAGGAAGACACCAGAGGTCAGTCACATGCGAAGTCATTCTCAAGAATTTGTATCCTATACTATTTTAGTAAATGTCTCTGACATTTAATTCAAGCCAGGCTGGGAAAAGAAAGCAAGCCCTGGCTTCTTTAACTAAGTTCACTGCTCCCATAAGACAAGGGCTTGGTTTCCTCAAGTGTCTGTACTAATAAGCAATGTTCTTGAAAACCATGTTGGTCCTTGAGTCGGCTTCGATCAATTATTCTGTTTCTTGAGGGAAAGAATTTAACCAATAGATTCTAAAATGCCACAAGGCTGCAGGCGAAGAGGATGGAGTTGCAGTGTGTAAGGCAAGCCAGCTTCCCATAGTTACAAGAGAGAATGATCTGGAACAGCGCTGAGCTCGGGAATGTTGACACCAGGGCCACTGACCACCATGCCTCTAAGCTCCCTAACGAGCCCAGCCAACGTAGGTGGAAAGGTTCATTTTACTAGGCCTTTTCACTGGCTACCTTCAAGTCAGAAACTATCTCTCAAATAGTAAGTTGTAAAAAACAGAGTTTAGAAAATTCCATGTCCCTTGGAATTAGAATTTAACCTTGTGGTGGCTTGATCTATGTGCAGCCTCCTTTCTCAACAGCAGCATTCCCATAACACAGGAAAACACTCTGAAGGAACAGCCTGCATGCAGCATGACCAAATGTGAATATTTCCTGTAGTCGACTTTAAGCTGCCTAATATCAGGTAGCTAAAGTAAAGCTAAAGACTGCTTCACGGGTGACCATTCCCTCTATTTTCCCACTCAGGCATTACCGAGGGAAAGATTCTTGCAACTTTTATACTAAAAACAGGCAGTAGATTTTTTTTTTTTTTTAATAGTAGGCATGGGAAAAAGGAAGTTCATTTTAAATGTACTTATAAAATAATTCATTTGTAAGAATCACTTTTTATTTTTTGTTTTTAGAGTATTCTAGATATTATAGAGAAATTTTGATTTGAGGGGAAAAAAAGCAGGCACTATGTATTTGCTGCATTGCATTAACTGTCCTACAGTACTAACTGAGGATTATCTGTAATGGACATTGTAACAAAATTAATATAGTTGCCTACATTTAATACTTGTAAAATCAAAACAGGATTTAGTCATTTTACATATGTTTTAATTTTACTCTTCTCTTTCAAAAAAAGGAAATGATATCCAATTTGACTATAACTTGAAAAAATGAGGTTTTGTGAATAATACATCTATTGTCATTAAATGTTTGTGAAATAAAAGTATTCAAAAGAAGGCTTATTAATTAAGACATATTTGAACCACCAAGGTTGCATCCTCCTATGGCCAAATTTGTTTTAAAAAGAAAATGGGTTGCTTTTTATATTGTCATTTCCTAACTACTGAGTTAGTTTAACTATATTAAAACATGAATCTACCTCAACTGTTCTGCCCAAATTCTTTTGGGCAATTAGGCCTGGAGCCTTCAATCTCCATCATTATCTTGAGTATAATTTTCCCTTAGCTCCTTGACCCTGACTCTTAGCTTCTGGTTCCATCTTGCACATCATCTTTCTTCAGGAAGTATTGACCCATCTCCTGCCCTTCATCTTTTCTTCATTTATTTATTACGTATGCAGTGTTCTGTGTGTGTGTTTGCCTGCATGCCAGAAGAGAGCATCAGATCTCATTATAGATGGCTGTGAGCCACTATGTGGTTGCTGGGAACTGAACTCATGATCTCTTGAAGAACAATCAGTGTTCTTAACCTCTGAGTCATCTTTCAGGCTCATCTTGAGCTACATCTTAAACCATTTCCACCAACTTTCTCCTGGGATGTCAAGTGTCCAAACATGCTTAAGCTGAGCCTACTACAAAGAAAGGGTTATTTGGAAGAATGTATCCAATTTTTAAAATCTAGCTAACAGTAAGCAATGATATTATTTTTGGTGATCCTGCTCTGTTTTGGATTAATGTGTTGCTACTAAGACCCATATGCTAAAGAACTGGTCCTCAGCTCATTAGTTTCTGGGAAGTGATAGAATTTTTTTTAAGAGGCAACAGGAGCAGCAGTGGTACCTTTATCGCGTTCAGTAAGCAGAGTCATGTGGGTCTCTGTGAGTTCAAGGCCAGCCTGATCTACATAGTGAGTTCCAGGACAGCCAGGGCTACACATAGAAACCTTATCTCAATAATAAGAAGAAGAAGAAGAAGAGAATTTTTAAAAGGCATGTCCTGGTGTGAGGTCTTCAGGTTATTGGGGGCATGCTCTTGAAGGGGACAATGGTATCCCATACTCATTTCTTTGCTTCTTTCATTCCAAGCCAATAGTTGGGTGATTCGATTCTACCACATAATCACGTATTGCCAATCAAAGACCCAAGGCAATGTGTCTGATTGTCATGAACTAGTCTGCAGCAAATAAGAGTCCAAACATTTTCTCTTTGTAACTTGATTATTGCAGGTGCTTGTTACAATAACAAAGAGCAAAGCCAGAGGTTATCATACAAAGTCACCTTGAGACAAAGGAAATTGCCTTTTCATATGACAAACATCTCAACTCTGAGTGAACTCCAACTTTAATGAGCTAGTGGTGAAGAGGTAGTTGTTTAAATCTTAATCACTTTTCAGGAGTGAGTGATGAAAAGATATGACAATCGCAGTCGACCACTCAGATGCCACCATCTAAGTATTTCATGACCTGTGTGCTCTATGATCTTCAGAAGCCTATCCAGAGAACAGTGACCTGATAAACAGTATGACAATGAAGCGTTTTTTTGGCATGCACAATAAGACTCTTAGAGCCACAGAATTCAGATGAGCTCTCCCTGTAATGAGGTGAGAGCCAAAGCCAGAAAACTTCATGCAACCTGGCCATTGTCCCATAACCTAGCAATGGAGCTGAGGAGAAGCTAATGGAATCCCCTAGCCTGACCTCTCAGGGGAAGTAAAGAGGGACTTTTTTATGTATTTAGAAGAGGAAATGATAAGAGTCTGTCTTCGGTCAATAGGGAAAAAATCACAAATAAAGATCAATGATTGCAAGAGCACATAATTTTATGTATGTATGTATGTATGTATGTATGTATGTATGTATGTATGTATTTATTCATCGACTTTGTTTTGTACTTTTGCAGAGCTAGGGCTGGAATCTCATGCCTTGAATATGATAGGGAAGCTTTCTCATATAGGTCGCATGCTCAGCCCGGAATGCAAACCACAAATCATCATAAAACTATGAACTGCTTACAGGGAACTGAGCTGTTTCCCAGAGTAGATACTTCCATCCCCTTACAGATGTGGCCAGCCCCTTCTTAGAAGTGACTAAAAGACTGTTTGCTGGGTGACTAATGTGATTAATTTACACTTCTGTTCTCTTTCAGAAACTAACACTGGGTTAGTACAAGCCACTATGACACTACAGGCTCCTTACAAACTCCTGTGAACCAATGTCTAACCATTTCCTCACCACAGAGATGCAGTGACCTGTGTTCTGCTGTTTATTCTGGAGACTAGTCACAGCTCAGGAGTGAGTATTAGCTGCAGAACGGCCGGCTGCTGGGGAACGCCTGTCCACTTTTCCATCTGCAGATGGCTGTGCAGCTACTAAAAAAGTACTTCCTACTTCTTGGTTTATGGTTTGAAAGGGACTTGAAATAGGCCATTACAAAGAGCACAGAAGGCAGCTGAAAAACTTTGGCTCACACTGATTCTACCTCCTGAGCCTTTTCTACCCTAATCTAGAACTGACAAGAAATCCAAAGTCAAAGCTACAACCTCAGATTTTAATCCTTTTGGTCTTCTCTGTACCACTCTCCAGAAGACAAAGAACTTTGATTTCAGGATTCTAGCCAACATTCATTTTGGGAAGTCACAGTTTGTGTGCCAAATACTAATTATTTTGTTTTATAAACTGAATACAATATACTGAATTAATACTTGTCACAAACCATTACACACAGCTGCTTCAGGCCCCCATGCCCAAAATGGGTATCTTAAAATTAAAAAGCTAAACCAATCTTCTTAACTCATTTCTGAAGTATGAAGCCTGTTAAAAATCAAGATAATAGTCTCATCGACCACAGCCAAAAGATGAAAACATAATTTTAAAAAGTATCCTGCCTTCCCCCCAGCTTAAAAATATGAAAATTTCTGTTGTTTGGCCTAAAGGGGAAAAATACAAGGGATCTGAAAAAAGAAATAGATACAAGATAAACCACAGAATGCATATCAATCACATGTACTCCCAGTTCAGGAAAGTTCCCATCTCTCTGGCAGCTTATATCACAGAGTAATTTTCTGAAGGCTTTATGGAAAGGTCACTGTTGCATTTCTATAATATTAAAATCTATGTTAGAATACAGAGATACCCCGAGAGTCTGAAATATTAGAAAAGCCGAAGGTTATTAAGATTTTGGCATGACTCAACTAAGTTTTCTCCAAATATTACAGCCATTTTCACATCAGATAAGCAGTGGGAGATAAAACTGGGTTCATAATAACAAAATCAGGAAAACATCTTCACTGCTTATTAGTTCTAAGAGTTGGCTTTTTAAAAAATACCCTCAAATTGTAAAGGAGCTTATCAAACAGCTTATTCTTTATTGGCACTTTTCCTTCAGAAAGAAATGAGGTGGAAACTGTTAAGGTCTTAGTAGAGAGCAAAAGAAGCTAATGTTCCTAATATAAAGTCTAATGCAAATGACAATAATAACTTTGGTTTTCTCCATGATCCCTCCTGCCGGTGACACCCACTTGGGCAAGCAGAATGATGATTTATGTAAAGCTATGTCTGGTATGTGGGTCCATGAGCCTAAGTTTGCCACATTAAGTTTTCTAATTTTTCCAGGAAAAATTATAAAACATATTCAAGACGATCAGGAAGCTGAAGCCTGGTGTTTGGCAGTATGTGAAATTGTCATGGGTTTTTCATTGCTTTGCTTTGTTTTCTCAAAAATCAAATTATTTTAAAATCAATTTATTTGTGTGTGTGTGTGTTTGTGCACACGTGCATGTGCTATCTTTATATGTATGTTTATGATGTTTATTCAGTGCCCATAAGCATCAGATTTCTGGAACTAGAATTATGGATGATGGTGAATATCATGGGTGTTGCAAACAGAACCTAGGTCCTTGTAAGAGCAACAAGTGTTCTTAACTACTAAGCCATTTTCTCCAGCTATAAAATCACCATTGATCATAGACATATGGAGGATTATGATTCTTGCTGAAAGAGAGGTACTGCCTCAAGCTCATACAGGACCGTAATCTCAACATATCACCAAGAAAGATACTATTTTTTGATTTGCAAGCAGAACACTTGGCAAGAGCTTTAAACGTCTTGGTTCACTGCCAGATGTGAAGAAAGATGACCGACCACAGAGGCCTTTTCAATTAGCTGGCATACAGGTCTCAGGAGATGTACATTAATAGACAGATCTACTCAGAAGCTGACTCGTGCCACACTCTAGGCCCCATAGCCCTGATTAAGGTCTATAGAACTTTAGCGGTGCTCTAGAATGTTCTGTCCTTGAAATCAGGACTCATTATAACTTCAACTCTCCTACTCCCATAGCATTTTGTGGTTTTATGTTTTAAAGCAGATATAAAACCTCATGACACATTCATTCTTTGCAAATAAATGTGTCATATATATCTCGAGGTTTAAATGCCCACAGAACTGCCACTTCTTGTGGAACAAAAGGCAATGGATTATATTTAGATAACATTTATGAAAACCTCCAGCCTAAAGAAGGAGATGATAGGATGCAACAACAGAAGCCCAAGTGTAGTAATAAGTTTCTGGCCTGGACCTTTGGGCCTATCCTGAGGTTAAGACCCGCTCTCAGCCCCATTGCTGCTTAGGACCAAATAATCACAAAGACACATGTATTAATTTTATGCTGATCAGCCAGTGACTCTGGCATATTGCTAGCTAGTTCTTGCTCTTAAACTAACCCGTGACTCTTACCCTATTCAGCCATGCAGCTCAGTACCTTTTCTCAGAGCAGCATAGCTGTCCTCTGCATCTGCTGCTTTCTCTGGAGTCTCTGTGGGATCTTTGCCCTGTTTTCTCTGTTCCCAGAGTTTTCATAGTCTGGTAGCCCTTCCACACTTCCTGTCTGCCTTCAGCCAATCAGCATTTTTACTAAACAAGTAGGCAGGACAATTATTTACAATGTAACAACATAATCCCACTACACCAAAGAGCTTTTCTAATGGCTACCTCCCACACTCCCACATATACCATAAGAAACAAAATGATAAACAATGATCTGCTTCCTCAGCACAAGCTTTACAAAATGTTGTACAACACTGTTCTCTGAGAAACACAGCTGCCATTTTCATCTGTTCAGCTGTGCCTGCCCACTAGATACCATCATGGACAGAACTGTTTACTATTAGCCTTCCCTCAGAGAAGAAGAGTATAGGAAAGGTTACTGGACTCTCACCTGAGCCTAGATATGTTCTCCCCCCCCCCAAACGCTTGTTTACAAATCTGCCTACTTTCACATGGGCTCTGGGAGCTGTGGAAGCCTTAGGAGGGACTAGTACACATGAATAACTGAAGAACTCCTTCTATGCAGCTGTAGGGGAGATATCACCCAGCAGGGGACATAACTCTCTGGTGTAGCAACTTTGGGGTCTGGTCATCCATGCTCCTATGAGCAATCCTTCATTCATGTTCTTTATGTAAGCCTGAAAATATTGTCAGTTCCTCAGGGTAAACCCTAACAGAATCATACTTTGGACTGTTTCATGGATATTATAAGGAAGATGATAGATATTGTTTACATCTCCCAAAGGTTGAAGTTTTCACAAGAGGTACGTAGGTTTGTAAGCAGAAATAATCCACAGAGATATCTATTTCCAGCATTTTAAAATATCAACAGATTACCTAAACATAAACATGTATGTTCAATAAATAAATGTGGAAAATGTCTACTCTAAGCACCAGAATAATTTCAAACACCTGCCAATACAGAGTTACATATTGTATCTCATAATTATAGGGCATATGAAAGCAGTTTAATAAAAAAAAAAAATGCACTCAAATTAGAATCAATTTAAAAGACCTGACTTGTCTAGCTACTGTGAAAACACAGAGAATCTCACAAACCATATCGGAGGAGTTTCTCCTCCAGAAACAAACACACTTACCAATTTATACTGAAGAGAGGGTTCCATGGTAGAGGGATGATAAACAGAAATGTTGTCAGATAAAGGATACACTGTACCACTTCCAGAACCATTCAAGGCAATCACACTGCTTAGCAGCTGCAGAGTATCCTAACCTCCACAAGTAACCCTGACTTTGACTTGGATGTGGCCATGGCCATACAATCACAGTTATCTGCTGACTCATCCGCTCCAAGGAGCCATACTTGATCAAGTGTTTTGTGCCCCCCCCCCCACACACACACACAATAGATCAGAAGAAATACTACACAGTGCTCTTCCTGAATCTAAAGGTAATGAGCCTTTGGTGCTCACATTATTTTCAAGCTTTCGGCCAGGAAGACTGATTAGTGGGTCACACAGAGAAGCAATTGTCTTCTATAACAGTAATGTATTTAACTCATTTGCTGAGAAATGGGTAGCCCGAGGAGCATTTCTTTATTTTAGTAATAAGCTGTCTCAACTTGACCTAAAATTAACCCTGTGAGACCTTAAATAATATGAAAACAATGTATAATGAAGGCTCGCAACTTTGACAGGAGTGTTACCCTGGTGGATAACAGGAGGTATACAAATGCTGTCTGGTGGATCTCCCTGGATCTCCTGTCTCCTTCTTGTGGGAGTATACATTGCTGCACATATCAGAACATCATTGGATTAAGTTTCATCTTCAGCAATAATTTTTCTAATGAAGAATTAATCTTAGATTTTAATGATTTTCCATGTGAGGAAGCAGATAAGCAGATAAGTTGGAAGACAGAGATATAAAGGTCATAGGACAGAGGTGACTTTGCCTGTCTCTTCCCCCTCTCTGGGAGCCCATATAATGACTATTGGTTTGGTTCTTGATTCTTTACTTAGTTCTCTCCTTCCCTGGGATCTAAGACTGTCTATCACAATGTACTCAAGGCTAACTAACTAGCTTCTAGTCTCTCACTTTGTTTCTTACAGCTTCCCCATTGCTAGGACTTTACCCACCGGGGCTTTCCCTGGTGCCTCATAATTTTGATTCTAAAGCTTTGCATACACTGTCCCCAAAGGGCAGACTTTTTCTGTGCATGGTCGACTCACTACCTTGAGGTCACAGTTTAAATGTCACCGCATCTGAGAGGTCCTCCCTGGCCACTCATTAAGAGACAATACCATAGCACCAGAGGGATGTCTCTTTTTCTTGCCTGTTTCTATCCTATTTTTCCACTTAACGCATACTTTCAGTATGTTCATGTTCAAGAGACCGCTCAACCAGAATAGCAACTTTACATGTTTTCTTTCCATCTGTGTTTTGCCACATATGCATGTGTGGCATAAAGCTGACACCCATACCGTTTTCAGTGGAATAGATGAACATCTGCTTTTGACCTTTCTGCAATGAAGGAATTAATAAGGCAATGTCTCTGTGACAATACCCTCAAGTGTTGGCGACCCAGAGAAAGAAAACGATTCAACAGAACATCAAAATATGCGGTGTAAAAGAATGAAATAATATATAGGATTAAATGTGTACTATTCCTCGTTTGCTACAGTCATTTGTCATTTGTTAATTATTTCACTATTCCTGTTAGTCAAGATATCATGCAGCCTTCCAGAGAGAACTGGCATAGATTTCACAGGCAGGACCTCAAATGTAACAAAACATGTGATGAAGGTGGACAATCCATCTCAAAGGACCCAACATTTTATAGACATTTGGAGGCATGTGAGATGACCCTTACCAAGGGAGACCTGGGCGGAAAGGCTTTCAGGAGCAACCCGATCATCTAGCCTGGAAGGAGAAAGACCTGCACCAGAGAAGTAAAATGAGCCTGCCGGATTAGAGGTTGTAGGCAGGGAGGAGGCGCGGCATCCTTCTCTTTCTGAGATTTGGAACTGCTTCAGACACACACTGTCTCTGTTCCAGTACCCACCTATTGGAAGACTGGCTTCTGACGGCCTAGGGATCAATGATGAAACCCATGTTATAGGACTATGGCTAACTCTCAGAGGCCCGAACGGACTGTGTCTAGGTTAAAGAAGCGAGATATTACTGCCAGCTGAGACAAATGGAATCCCTAAGCGCACAGAAGGCTTTGTGTATCATCCCTCCTTCATCCAGTCCTTACAGAAATGAACTCTACTTGTTCCCGTCAGTGGGCAAGATGCAGTCCTTCTGCCCTGTCTCCTCTCTCCTTGCATGACAGTGTATTACTATAAGAGCAATACAGTAAGTAGTCCCTTCTCTGTTAGGATCCTTTGTGTGTCTCTGCAGCTTCTCCCATCAACACAGGGGGACTATTTCTCTATTTCTCTACCTGGCTTTACACATGTGCTCAGGCTTAGATGCACACTATGTCCACTGGGGCACCCTTACTTGCTTCTGTCTGGAGCCCTGAAGGCTATGGGAGTCTAAAGCCTCAGTCACCCAATCATCACAACTATGGCCACAAATCTGTGAAAGAGGCCACCTCTTGTTATCTATTCCTTGCTGAACCAGGTCTGAAGAGCCAAGTCACCTAAGGAACAAACCAAGTTAAGAAGGAAAAGAAAAACATGACTGCTTTCTAAGTCCATAAAACTTGAGTTTGATGTGCTCAAAGGTGAGCTTATGTGTCTTCAAGAACGAGGAAGAAAAAAAGGAGAGATTTCTGTAGACTCTAGAGGTTGAGCACCCCTTCACATTATACAGAATGACATTATCAAGGAAGACAAAAAAGACCCAAGCCGAGTATGGTGGCACATGCCTGTAATCCCAGGACTTGTATTAAGGAGATGTGGCCAGGAGGATCAGGAGTCAAAGGTCATTCTTGCATATTTAGTGAGTACAAGGCTAGACAGGATTGCATGAGACCCTATCCCAAGGCAAACAAGAAAAAGATCAAGGGAAAGAGATAGGATATCCAGGGAAAGAAGGGGGATGTGCAAGTAGAAACCAGCACAGTGATCCCGGGCAGAAATGTAGGGCTATAGAATACTAGAATTAAATCAGCTCTCAGGATTTTCTTTTTCAAGCAAGCACATAAAACTGTAACACTTTGCAGATGACACTAATGACTATGAACACACGCTTGACTTTAACATGAGCAGCCTGTCAGGGAAGGATCCCAGTCCTATTTATCTGTAACCCCTCCTTCTCCGTTCTCTACACCCTGTGCCTAGCGGTAACAGGCACTTTAGCAGACAACCAGAGAATATCAAAGAAAAGAGTAAATAATTGAATGAACAGTGAAACTGTGGCCATTATTCCCCATGAAAACAAAGCTACGTGTCTACATTTTCTTCTCGATTCTGTTTGATGTCAGGCTTTGCTTTTTCGCAAATTATTCTTCTCTCTCAAGCAATGAGTAAGGGAAAGACGGTAAGATTTCAAAACTCACAAAGGCTCTGAGTGAGGGCATCTGGATTCTAAAACAGCATTTTGTAGCAAGGAATGTCTAACAGCCATTTACAACATTCAGCTGGATTTTTGTTGTTGTTAATGATGATGTTTAACTTGAATGGCTCATATTGTTGGTACAATCACTAGCTATACAAATAATATAATCAAAGAACAGTTATTGAAAGTGTAGTAGGTTTAACTCCTCTATGTCACCTTCTTTAAATAAAAAGAGTGTGTGTGTGTGTGTGTGTGTGTGTGTGTGTGTGTGTGTGTGTGTGTGTGTATAAGGGTCAGGAGTGCATGTATACCACTGCATATATGTGTTGGTCTGAACACAACTTTATGGAGTTGATTCTCTACTTCCACCTCTCATAGTTCACTGAGTCAAACTCAGACCTTGAAGCTTGCACCATCAAGAGACAATGTCTTTACTCACAGAGCCATCTGTCAATCCCCCCCCCCCCCACCATTAAACCAAGCCAGAAGGAAAGACATGCATTTTCTATATACAGTTTTCTAGGAAGATTAGCTCTTAACTCATTCTCAATTTAATTAAGAAAAACATTCATATCCACATTTCATATTAAATAGAATATCAGTTTAAATATGAGTCTATATTTCCTGAGAAAAACTTAGGCAATAAAATATTATGTGATAAAAGTAAAACATTTTAGAATTCAAATTTATTTAACCTCTCTCTACTTAGCATCAGGATTCAAATGCACTACTGCGCCATTCTCCTAGACCAGAGCATTCTATCATTCATACCTTATAAGCCACAAGCTACTTCGAATATGCTAATGCAGCCAGACTAACAGATATGGCTCATAGCTAAAAGAACACTAATCCAAATGTTATTTTATATGCATCTAGCTTGGTAATTTCAAGACTAGCAGCAATGTTTGGAAGTGTTAAAACTGACTCCAAATGTTAGCTTCTTCAGTGTTCTCTCTAACCTGAAGAAGGCAGCCTTATGACTGAATTGCATTCGGGAGAGGAAACTGAGGGCACAAGCAATTATATCACAGAGCCTCCAAACAGTGAAGCCTGAATTTAAACAAGACACCCTCATCCCAGAGTCGGCACACTGGTGTTATGAAACTTAACTTTTGCTACAAAATTTAACAGTACCTTTAAAAAGTAAAGTTATTGAGAAAATCTGTGGCACAATTTAATATGGGAAATTAATTCCAGAGAGACTTTCAAAACAGCATCTATTATGTAAAGTGTGGTATGACTCTTTTAATTTTTTTTTTCATCCCAGGGGACAGCTGTCTCTTCACCTCACTCTAGCTCAGTCTTTCCCTGAACTGCTGCAAAGTACGGCTCTGGGCCTTTTGTGATCAGAGGGCATGCTCATCTGGGTGGGAGTACTCTGCCACAGCACCACTTTCTGTGCAGACTGAAGACATCTTTATTGCTGAATTTGCTTCAGAGTGACCATTGAGGACCTGTGTTTCCTCCACTTAACCTTCCCATGAAGTGAAATCTCATTGAGGAAAGGAAAAATGAAGACAAGATCCAGTGAAATGTATGCTAGCGTCACAGAATCCAAAGCCGGGGACAGCAAAGGTGCTGGACCACACTGGAAACCCAAGCAAGGCTACCATGGCTTCTCTGAGGCTATGCATGTGTTTTTAAAGCCTAGAGATAACGTCTTGCTGATGCTAATAAGAAGGGATGAGGGCCCTACTGATGCTAGACAGAGATTCTGGCTCCCCTTCCCACTTCATCCTTTAGGTAAGCAAAGAACATGGTATCTTTGTCTTCCTCTTCCTCTCAACTAGGAGATGCAACAGGAAGAGCCAGTGTTGGGTCCTATACTAATAACTTCAACTTTGACAGGAAACAGATGGGCACCAGAGACTTTTGAAATGTAATGAATCTCCTTCCCAGGGGCCAGAAGTTCAATTCAGTGGCCCACTCAGAAACTCTCTGAAGATTCTATAAACCTATGTTGGTAAATAACTGGCATCCCAGAGGTCCTACAGTGTCCAGATCCTGCCAATTTAGGGGCACAAAAATTTCTAGGCATCTCCTGATGGGTAGTGGGAGGCGTGTGTGTGTGTGTGTGTGTGTGTGTGTGTGTGTGTGTGTGTGTGTGTGTGTGTGTGGCACAAAACATTTCCACCTGGCACTATAATTATTTTGAACTCATGCCCATATCTGCAATAATTTTTGAATGTAAAGGAAAGTGAATAATTTTTATATGCTGTATATAACTCCATATACAATAGCTAATACTCAATATATACTTACAGATAAAAGAACCAAGGCAAAACACACAGGTAAAAAATAAATTAAGAAGTGATTCATTCAATTTTTAGTTTAAGTCTGCACTTTGTCCTTAGACATTTTCTTGACTTCTAATCAGGTAACAAACATCAAAATTTTCCCAGTTTCATAAAGCTATTAGTCATCTTGCTTAACAGGCATCAAGTAAGTGAGGGAACTTGCGGAAGTCAGGCCAACTAAGGACACATTAGCTGCCACCTGGTGCACATAGTGATTACTCAGCTATGGCCTAGACAACAATGGAGCCCCAGCTGTCACATCAGCCAGGTGTGAGATGCTATACAGCTCCCTCTGGCTGGAAGCAAGAGGTACTAATGTGGGGAAATATTGTATATCTAACAATAATGTGAGGATATATTGTATATCTAGTAATAATGTGGGGGTATAGTGTATATCTAATAATAATGTGGGGATATATTGTATAGCTAATAATAATGTGGGGAAATATTGTATATCTAATAATAATGTGGGGATATATTGTCTATCTAATAATAATGTGAGGATATATTGAATATCTAATAATGTGGGGATATATTGTATATCTAGTAATAATGTGGGGACATATTGTATATCTAATAATAATGTGGGGATATATTGTATATCTAATAATAATGTGGGGACATATTGTATATCTAATAATAATGTGGGGATATATTGTATACCTAATAATAATGTGGGGAAATATTGTATATCTAGTAATAATGTGGGGATATATTGTATATCTAATAATAATGTGGGGAAATATTGTATGTCTAATAATAATGTGGGGATATATTGTATATCTAATAATAATGTGGGGATATATTGTATATCTAATAAAGTTTGTCTGAAAATCACAAACTGTGTGGGACAGAGCAATCCACAGATTTAGCCATGAAGGTCAGGGAATGGTGGTCTATGCCTTTAGTTCCAGCACTTAGGATCCCAGTGCCTCTGCTCCCAGTACCTGGGAAACACACATGCCTTTAATGCTAGCACTAGGAAATTTGAACCAGGAAATGCGACAGCTGGACAAAGAAAGAAAGATAAGGCGGGAGGGGACAGGAGTTCAAACCTTCCTCTTCACCGCCCCCCTTCCCTTGTGGTTGAGGACTCAGGCATTCAGTCTGAGAGGTCTGAGGAGTGGCTGTGGTTTGTTCTCTGTCTCTCTGATCTTTCAGCTTTCCCCCAATATCTGGCTCTTGGTTTTTAATCATAAGACAAATTAAGTTTCATGCAATAGTACTAGGTGCTTACTTACTTGTTAGGGTGATTTTAATAAATATGTGTCATGAAAAACCATCAACAAGGGAAATAATCATGGGTGAATTAATAAGCAAGTATCCTTGCTTGCCTCTGCTTCATGTACATACAATTTTAAAACTGCATAAATACACATATTATACACAATTCTTGATTAAACGTACTTGGGAGCTTGGATTCTGGGTGCCCTATGTAAGTAGTACACACCTTCATAGATCAGGCCATTGTTTCAAACACAGCTGGAAACCATATATATTACGTAGTTTTCTGCCACCGGATAAAACACCATGACCAAAGCAACTCATAAAAGAAAGGGGTTGTCAGGCTTTCAGTTTCTGAGGGGTGAGAGTCCATCATGGGGAAGAGTGGCAGTGAGCAGCAGATAGGCTGGCTGGAGTACAAACTGAGGGCTCTCAGCCTGAACCACAAGCAAGAAACACAAGAAATGGAGAGAGGTTTGATTCTCGAAGCCAGCCTTCAGTGGCATACAGCCACCAACAAAGCCACATCTGTTATGGCCCTCCAAGCAGTGTGACCACCGGGGGTTCAAGACTGGGACATCTGGGCCAACAGAGGACATCCACAACAGGAACTTCACTATCAGCTTTCTCAGCTTGACTCCAAGAAAGTACATCAGCATGAAGGTGACCAATCCCTCTCTCCCTCTCCTGGCATCGCAGAGCATTTAAGCACACCATAAGGACTTGCAGCTTACAAGCCACACTCCCCATTTGTTAAGGGAACAAAGTTGTAAGTGGCCTGGCCAGTTCTATATATCTGCAATTATCTTTTCTGACTCTACGCATGTTTCTATTCTCAATATTCAAACTTCAGAAGGCAAGACAGAAATATTTGCTGTGGATGGCTGTGATATTTAAGTGAATGAAAATAGCACGGGTGACCATCTGAGGCAGTGGGCATGCAGTAAGTGGATAGGGTCACATACTGGATGTGAGGTGCCTGTTTCTGGATTGTTCGTTCTAGGGAGCCCTCAGCTGTCTGCCCTGTGTGCCCGGGCACTAGGCACACCGCGTCCATTCCTCCCAGGCAGAAAGGCTACTCAGTTTTGTGACCTAGCACTGGAAACTACTCCCTGTCTGTTCTCTTTTCCACTAATGGTGAGCCCTGAGAAAGATTTTGGTGTTTCTAAATTCTCACGGACGAAAACAAAGCTGTTCTTTTAAGAAAATCAAATCATGGTCCACACATTAGAACAGCAAAGCTCTCTTCCTCCGCCTTTGGCTTATCTATGGAAAAAACTTGTGCTTAACAAAAAACAATAGGTAGCAACCACTCAATATTATGTTGCTACATAGTCCCTTCTAGATTAAATATGTTTATTAGTCATAAAAGCTGCAGTTTATAGTCAAAGGGCATAACCCAGTGTGGCAAACATGTCACACCTCCCCTTTTAGACATGGGATGGGGAGGTGGGTAATGGAGAGGTGGAAGCATGTGTGTCTGAGGCTCACACACTCCATCAGGGTAGGAAACTCATCTCCAGCAGCCCAATGAAGAGCATCTCAGACTTTACCAGGAGACCAAATTACAAGGGGTCCTTTAAAAAAAAAGATCATGGTGACCTAGTGGTTCTCTGGTGGCAATGTGAGTGGCACATTTCTGATCTGTTTACTGTAAAGTCAGTTCAGGGTCATATTTTTAGTAGAACAGAATTATTTGGAATCTGTATCTCACTTTCCTGGATTCTTATCATGATCCTGTACATTATGGTAATGATCCAGAGGCCAAAACCTGTATACAAGGGACACTGAGAAGAGCAGGACCAGAAGGGCACAGACTGGCTAAGAGCCACATGACCTCAGGCAAATCCTGTTTTCTCAATTCTTCACTTTGTAACATAAGACAATAATCCCTCTCTCAAGGCAGAATAAAAAATGTAACTGTATACACAGCCCTGTTTCTAATAGGAGCTCATGACCCACTATTTCCTCACAGGTCAGCCATGCCCACATGTTCCTTCTTTTCCCAAGCCCACACTTGAGCCTCTAAAATCTGAGAGGAAGTGATCCACGTCTGTCTGTCTGTGTTCTGTGCCTTTGGAGTGCATCCCAGGTGAATTGGAAACTAAATGTACAGGACCAGGACAATGGCACTCTCACTGGCCAGGATCCTTGAATAGAGGAAACAGAGCTGAAAGCAGGTGGCTACCCCACTGATCCCTTCTCCTATCCAGCACCCTCAGATGAAAGACATAAACCTGAGCCATATTCAGGCTTTATAGCAACGTGCCCTCTTTGCTCAGCAGCTGACTGACTTACATAGGCAGCACTTCCCACCCTTCTCCCCCCACTTCACTATCCTTCCCTCCACATATCCTGTACCCTTTCCTGGAATCCTAATGTGCAGTGTACGAGCTAAAATATAAACTTGCATTCAGATCACATCGGTCCAAATTTACCCCTTTCCTTTCTGTATATAGTGAGCTGTGTCAGCTTTGTACCAGGTTTCTTGTGATAAAACACCTGGGCAAATAAATGGAGAGGAGGAAAGATTTATTTGGTGTTTGTTATTTCAGCACTTTCAGTCCCTGACTGGTTAGACAAAAGCAGACTGACAAAAGAAAGCTGTTCACTGAAGAGCATCCCGGAAGGAGAGAGTGCCTAGACAAGGCTTCAGTCTTCAAGGTATGCCCTCAAGGGCCTTCCTCCCCCAACCACTGTCCTCTCCTCCTAATGCCCATCAGCTAGGAACTCCTGAGGAGGTTAGCCCATCCTATCAGTGAAGTTAGCACTCATGATCCAATCACTTAATAGAAGAGGTTAGCACTCATGATCCAATCACTTCTTAATAGTGCCACTGTCTGGGGAGGGGGGGGGCTGGGGGGGAATGAGCTTTCAAAAGCCCTGAGGACTACAATATAAAGGACTATGGCCATGGTGGCACAGAAGAGACAATCCAAAGGGATCAGTGCAGGCTCCTCTATGTTGAGAATGGAACCCAAGGAGGTAACCCAGTACCCAGTGGTCTTCCGTCAATGAAGGAGCTGGTTTAGTCATCTTGCCATGAAATGCACATGTCTCTGGCCTTTGCCTCTCTATGAGTTCCAAGAGGACTGCAGGCCCATGGGAGAGGAAATTAGTATTTTTTTTTCTATGCCCAGTTTGGCAAAAGTATAAATAAGAGGACTGCAGGCCCATGGGAGAGGAAATTAGTATTTTTTTTTCTATGCCCAGTTTGGCAAAAGTATAAATAGATCCACTTTTCTCTACCAATTTCTATGTACTGATTTCTTTTGAAATACAGGGAAATGAAAGCAACAGGTGTCAGTGACTGGTAACAGGGCCATTTCATATCCAAACATCACAGGAACCTAATGTTCCCAGATCTGTCTTCCGTCATCTGTGGAAAAAACCGATCATATCACTGCTCAGCACTGGGTATGGCCAGGAAATAATGAATGGTTAGCAGTAATCATGTCTCTAGGATTGAGTAAGTACTCAATAAATAGTACCTCTTCTTCTAATCTATCCACCAAAGTGGCATTTCATTTGATAATATGCCGTCTGTTTTAAACCCACCAAGTTATAGGGCAGCAATGACACTTGTATGGCTTGGGCAGTTTGTGGAGTCTCTGGCAGTGGGACCAGGATTTAGCCCTAGTGTATAAACTAGCTTTCTGAAACCCATTCCCTACAGAGGGACACCTTGTTCAGCCTTGATACAGGGAGAAAGGCTTGGTGCTGCCTCAACTTGATATGACAGACTTTGTTGACTCTCCGTGGGAGTCCTTACCCTCTTTAAGGAGTGGATGGGGTGGGGTGGAGTGAGGGGGAAGCTTGAAGCTTGGCGGGGAGGGGGTGGGGTGGGGGGGTGGGGGGGGTGGAAGGAGGGGAAGAAAGGGGAGCTGTGGTTGGTATGTAAAAAACCTTTTAAATATAAAAGTAAAAAATATAACTCATTACAAATAAAAAAATATAACTCATTACAAAAAAAGAAAGAAATGTATGTCTCTGTTTTCAAGACTGTAGAAAAAATATTACCCTACAATGTAGCATAATTATAAACAGTCTTCTTTGTAGTTAGAATTCTAAACTGAAGGGATTTTTTCAAGTGTAATATGTAAAGGTCTATCTTCTTACAACTGGCTGGAAGAACACTAAAGGATGAATGGGGGGAATTGAATGAATAATAGAGATTTCTAAAATCTTAAGGAGATGGACTGTGTCGTCTGTAAACCTGAACTGTATAGAAAAGGCAAGGCTGTCAACAAGCAGAGGAAAAGCCCAAGACATAGTTCTTAAGACAGGTCAGTTTCCTTTTAATGCTTTTCATAATTATGGCTAGAACTATCCATTCGAAAAGTGTATTCACAAAAACTCTTTTTTTGAAGCAGCTTCATTGTTCCCAGTCATACACATACTTCATTTTAAAAAAATTTATTTGATTTTTGAGACAGGTTAGTTATGTAGCCCAGTCTGGCCTCCAACTCGTGATCCTCCTGCCTCTAACTCCTCAACAGTAGTGTTACAGATGTAAAAGAGCATGTGTGTATTATGTATGCAATTTGTAACATGTATTTGCAGGTCTAAGCTGACAGGTTCTGAACTCATTCTAAAGAGGGGGCAAAGGTCATGTCCCATCTCAGTGCCTCAGAGGTAAGGGACTGACTTTATAAGAGGAAAGGCTGGCCTGGGTTCTCTCTTTCATCTTGCTTTGGCATTCTGCTCTTGCAAATTAGAGGGACCTGGGTTGCTGCACTGACAAGGCTGCATACAGGAAAGCTTTCCTGAAAGAACTGCCTGATTTCAGGAACCACCACACTACACAAGTCAAATGGGGAAGAAGTCCAAGAGAAAGATGCATCTCAGTTCTCTGGCATTTAACATGCCGTCTTCTCTCCGCAGAGACGGGATCTGCAGAAATAAAATGCTGGCTTGGAGCGGAAACCATGAAATGAAAACTTCATTCTTGCAATATTCTATGAAGGGCACTCTCCTCTCTGTCTCTTCCCTCCTGGGTTCCGGGCCTCTAATCTCTGAGGCATCTGCACTTGCCCCTTTCTCATTCAGCCTGGAGTGAGGCTGGATCACCTCTCTCTTAGGCTGCTACCAAACCTCCGAATTAAGGTCTCAAATCAATTTTCCCTGCAACCGCTGCACAGAAGGCCAACAGCAGTTCTATCATGCTATCACTGACTCACTGTCATGCTCAAGGTAGAAACCCATATTTAATAACACAGTTTGACAGACTTATATAGCCTGGCTCTAGCCTCTCTCTCTCTCTCTCTCTCTCTCTCTCTCTCTCTCTCTCTCTCTCTCTCTCTCTCTCTCTCTCTCTCTCTCTCTCTCTCTCACACACACACACACACACATACACACACTCACACACATACACACAAAACCTTACCACTACGAAGAACCAACCACTACCATTACCACCATTTGTTTAAACAGCATTAATCCCAAACAGAATATTCTATCACCCTCTTTCTTTTTTGCTTTCCTAATTCTTATTCATCATCTGAAATTTAAAAGTTATCGCTGATTCTGAGATAACTTTTATAAACACACACATACACACACACACACACACATTGTGGAATCATACTGCTGAACTGAAATGAGAGGCACAGCTTTTGATGGCTATGTCATCCTTAGTAGGTTATTTAACATCTCTGTGGTTCTGTCCTGTGCTAGCACAATAGGAATAATCATGCCCAATTCAGCAGACCTGCTTTGAGAATTAAAAAAACTGGTATGCAAATGAGTTAAAGGTCTGACATCTTATGAAAGCCACAGTGTCCTCTGTCTGAGGATGCAACTGTATCATCACTATTTCTATGCACTACCTGATGTGTGTCTAATACTCAGTGCACTATGATTTCATCAATATGTCAGAGGATTAAACTCAACCAACGATTTCTACCTTCCTGTAGAGTTTCCAGCTTCCTTTCAACTACTTGCACACATTTACTCCTTACAACTCCAAAGCCTTAAAAAAAAAAAAAAAATGAAAAGAAAAAAAAAAATAAAAGAATAGGAAGCACCAGCTAGCTGGGCAGTGGTGGCAAACCCTTTAATCCCAGCACTCAGGAGGCAGAGGCAGACAAGCTTCTGTGAGATCAAGACCAGCCCAGTCTACAGAGCTAGGTCCAGAAAAGCCAGGGCTCCGCAGAGAAACCTTGTCTCAGAACAAAAAAAAAAAAAAAAAAAAAAAAAAAACAAAAAAAAAACAAAAAAAACCATCAACTATATATCCAGGAGAAGCTAAATGAAAGAAAGAAACATTTTCTTTTACCAGAGCTAACAGGAGAGTCAAGCTGAACACGAACACTGATCAAGCTGCAGTGATTGTTCATTACATCAAAGGACAAGTAGGTCTTGACTAAGGCCAAATAAGCCATCTCCTTATTCCAACTTATTCTGACAAAGAAATTTGCCACGACCACTCCACACACTCAGGAAAATATACTCAAGCAAAAGCTAAGTCCTGGCTTCTAAGCATACTTTTTTTTTTTTTTTTTTTTTTTTTTTTGTAACAGACAAGGACAAAAGGAGTAGCAAACTTCCCAGAGAGCAAGTCTAAAACAATGGCCCATGTTCACATTAATGGTCAGGGAATGGGGTGGGGGATACTAAGGAAAGAGGAGGTCATGAGGGTAGAGACACAGAGAGTCTTGACAGTGCAAGATCTGTAGCCACTGTAACATCTTGGTAGGCATTAGTACTGTGGTATCTTAATTTCAGATGGCCGTCAGCATACTCTTCAGCAGACCATGTTTGCGTGTTCATTGAAGCACTTGTAATGTGTATAGACAAGGCCTTCAAACATATACAGCACCTTCCTGTAAAACGTATCAAGTCAAGTCACATTGCTCGAAAGTCCAGTGATCTATGTTTAAGAGGCTTGGCTAACATAGTTACCCTACACTGTGACCTTTGTCTTTGGACTAAAACATTAGAAAGAATTCCATAGAATTTGCCACCTCAGCAACCCTTCTTGGAAGAACCTCACTGGTCCATGAAATAGTTATGCAGGAAGTATTACTTTCTATTGATTCACATAATTCAGAAACAATTTTTACAGGTAATTAATCTGGACAATCAGGTATTATTAGAAACAGTGAGTTATGGATGTATATAAGCACATATAATATCACTGACAGTCCATCTCCTGAAAGACACAAGCCTAAATGCAAAGGAAAAACAAATACTCAGTGGTTACATGCAGTCATTGTTATTAGACTGTTCCAGAATCAGAAGCTCTTCATGAACGAGCACTGTGAATCTAAGCAAAGGTCCCCAGTTTCCTCGAATTTCAGTTTCCTTTGCTGTTGGAAGTTGATGATAAAACACTGGCTACTGATAGGGCTGTGAGACAGTGAAAGCAATAAAGAAACTTCTGGGGTGGGGCTTATAGTGGGATTATGATGTTACATTGTAAATAATTGTCCCGCCTACTAGTTTAATAAAAACACTGATTGGCTGAAGACAGACAGGAAGTGTGGCCAGAGCTACCAGACTTAGAAAACTCTGGGAACAGGAAGAACAGAGCAGAAATGCCACAGAGACGCCAGAGGTGTCACAGATGCAGAGGACAACTATACTGCTCTGAGAAAAGGCACGGAGCCTCACGGCTGAACAGGATAAGAATCATGGTTTTGATTAAGAGCAAGAGCTAGCAAGTTATATGCCTGGGCCCCAGGTCAATCAGCGTACAATTAATATAAGTGTCTGTGTGTTTCAGTGAGACTATGGG
Source organism: Phyllotis vaccarum (assembly GCA_033318265.1). Taxonomy (NCBI): domain Eukaryota; kingdom Metazoa; phylum Chordata; class Mammalia; order Rodentia; family Cricetidae; genus Phyllotis; species Phyllotis vaccarum. Next base: position 163,716,925 of record JARWLC010000001.1, on the reverse strand, counting down.
ACTGTAGGCCAGAAAGTCCAGGCCACAAGACTAGGCCAGGAAGTCTGGGTCATGAGGCAAGACCAGAAATTCTGGGCCAGAAACCTCACACAACAGGACTAGCAAAAGCAAACATTAGTTTCTTTTTTCCCAAGTAGTTGAGCTAAACCTGGGGAAACACAACACAGTCAGGGACCTGCTTTTAAGTAAATCATCAATTAGACACCCAGGAACTGGAGATAGTGACCATCACAGACCCTTTGGGGGAGATGAGAGACAAGTACTCAGAGATGAGTAAATCCAAAACAAGGTAAGGATACTAAAAACCTGAGACTAGAATTCAGATTTCTCTTTTCCTTAGTAGTTGGCTGATAGAGCTTCTGCTATGGCAAATAATAAACCAATTTCTATTATAAATCACCAAAATTTGCTGCTTTGTGTAGAGGAAAAACCCTATGAATAGAGTAAAAGGATTCTATTTTATATTTCCAATGAGAATCTGGATGGCCTTCACTAGCTGCTCAACTCTAATCTGGAATGAACCAATGATTCATTATAAAATCCTTTTCTCCATTTGGAACAATCCTGAAGGCTGAAGATGGGCACTTGCTATGTTCTCACAGCAGGGACTCAATACTAGAATGGTAAGTGGTCTGTTTCCAGAGATGTGTCTAATTATCTGGCTCCAATCCAATTGTATAATAATAATAAGTATACGAAACCTCATTAACCATTAGTAAAGAACACAAACTTTGAATCACTCAGGACCTTCATATTTCTTCATTTAAAAATATTATGACTAAGAGACAAAGTATAGTTCATAAAACGTTAATAAAAACATATGTGCAAGAGCTGATGTGCTATTTGGCAAAGGAGCACCTGCTTATCATGTACAAACTCCTGGGTTCTTATCTCAGGGCTAAAAACAGTAAAAAATAAAATTAAAAAAATAGAGATTTTGAAAAAAGGAGAAAAACATATCACAAACACTGTATACATACAAATAGGGACAGCATTCATTAGGAAGACATGGGATACTGATACATTTAACAACACAGATAAAGCTCAAATACATTCCACTAAGTCCGAACTGGTGTGCACTGTATAATTCCCTTTGTATGACAGTCTGGGGAAAAACAAAGCCAAGTATGATAAAGATGAGAGCAGTGGTTCCCAAGAAGTAATGAACACATTGGTAGCAGACGGGAATGTTCTGTAATGGTGAACTGTTCTGGGTCTTAAGTATACCAGCAGCCGGAGGAAGGAGCACACATGTCAAAACACAGGTACCTGACATGAAAATATGAACACAGCTATCTTTACATATAAAATGAATCTCGAAAAGAAAAAAAAAAAAAAGTGATCCACTGATTAACAACATCAGCTTTAACACTGCACTAAACTTCTATAGACAGATGTTTTCTCTTGAACAAAAGCATAAGAAATCTGCGGGAGAACATACTTTTTACAACTGCAGTATGTACAATGACTTGTCTCCTAATCGCTCCATTTCTCTCTTCCTCACCTAGAGGGGCCACAAAGCTGAACACTGAGCTGTGAGCTATCTTCCCTCCGCTGCCACTCTAGACAGCCAAGCTGTAAGAGCAGATCAGTGGCGATGGCTACAGGGGTATGTCAGGAACTTGAAAGTCCAGGAGTGACCACGCCATTGCTCCTTTTCTGTCATTTCAGGCCATTTTCAAAGCATCTCAATCCTTATACTAAGTCTTTCCTGCCTGAAACACCTAGCATGGTTTTGTTTTTCATTTATCTCCGCTGACATAAATGCCACTTTAAAATGCCCCCTGCCTTGGTCTCCAACAGTAAAGCAATTCAAGAGTCAGAAACATGTCTCTTTGACCACGGAATGTTTCTGGCTCTTGAATTGCTTTACTACAGAACAACTGTTATTTACCAGGCTTTTCATTGTTACCCACTCCTGGCTCACTCTCTTGAAATGATAACTGGTGTCAACTTAGCAAGGTATCTTGTACAGGGTCATATACGTTCCAATAGTACCACACTTAGTACAAAAAAGGTACTTCCAGGAGTCTCCACAAAGGCTCAGGATTGTATTTATTCATACCAGTCAGGTCTGGATACTCTATCCACTCTCAAAACCAGAATTCTCAGCTTTGGGAGGTCACAGTTCATGAAAACAAAACATAAAACCCTTCATCTCCCAGTCAACTGTCAGCATATTCATAGGTGCTGTTGTCTTTTGCATGATGCTTTAAAGCATGTATCTTTCCTTCTTCATTAGCATGTAACTGGATTAGTTAAACTTCAAATAAGCACTGTAGACTTGTTTAAAGAAAAAACTTCCCATGAGGCTCTACAAACATAGCCTGCAGTCTTCAGAATAAACCTCATTCTGCGACGCCTAGGGACTGAGCAGACTGCATAGTGACATCTCCTGGGATGATCTGTGAGCAAATTCAACCTGTTTCCTACCCTGCTCAGATACTTACATAAGCAGAGTGTCCTGGACATGTGTGACAACATGTTGCAAAGGGAAAGTGTTTAACAAGAATAAGGATCACGAATGCCTTGCACGGGAGGAACACAGTTTAGATTACATTAGGGAAAGAAGGAGTAAGACCTAGGTGCAGACGGAATTGTATGAGAGAGAGTTTGCATAAAGTAGATTTCATTGTCTATAAATCCTGAGCATCTTGTGGGGTGAATGGTGGAAGGTGGCTCCTTACCACCACTGATTTTTGTTTAGAGTGCTTGCATGTTCTGCTATGAAAGCCTTCCCCTTTCTGCTCTCACATCCTGAGATCCTTGATATGCTATAGAGGATGAGCTTGTGAGAACTTCCCACCCCTAGGGAGTGCATAATCTTGTGTAGGGATGGCCAGCATCCTGGGAATGCATTTTCCTTCATCACACTCTTCTTATAGCCTTGGCAAGTTCCTCCAGTCTTCCAATTCCAAACATTTAACGGTTATCCCTGGAAGGCACCTGCTCTAGGACTTCAACATCCTAAGTAGAGCATCCCATCTCCTTATATTCACCTATGTGACTACAAAAGCCCAAACGTGAACACTCGATTCCAGAATCGCCTCAATATCCCTTCTTTTTTTTGATACAGGTGAGACTCTCACGAGTGGAATTCGCCTAGATGATGCTGGTTTAGGCCAAAGGATTCATTAAAGGTAAACAAGCTACCCAAGAGGAACCTGTAGCTTTCTGGCTCCTGGAGAAAAGGACAGAGCATAAACTCGTTTGTGTATAGTGCAGTTCCTGCCTTCTCACCTGCAGTGGGTACAGAAGTGCAGCAGCGGTACCTGCTTATCCATGACATGTCTTTGATATGTCGTATATCCATACATAGGTAATGCTTTTCCTCTAACATCAACAGCTTGGGAAACTGTCATTGATTATGACAAGGTAATCATTTTATTATCTTTCATTTACAGGATCAATTATACAATCAGAGTCAAGTACAGGAATAAATGTATTCATTCTAACCAGGAGATTTATTCAGTTCCAATTTAAACTCTTTGATTGTTTAATTGATTTCTACAAAATTATCTAGTTTAAAGTCAACTATGCTTATGAAGAACATTCAAGCTTGTGAAAAAGCATGCACAGTATGATGCTCATGGGGAAAAGTAGGATAGATATACATACTATGCTTTCTAAGCATTGAAAATGGTTATACAAACACATCTAGAAGTACTAGATAAATGAGCAGAACATCATCAACACTTACAGAGAGATGTCAGGGACACTTAAGCATTTGATTTCCTTCTTGCAGCCTCTAGTTTTCTACATGCTCTGTACACACCGCACAGGTGGCCAGGAAGGGAGCTGTCACCGACAGAGCCGCATGTCCTACGCTCTGTCAATAAAGTCACTCATGGATCTCCTCTGTTCTGCCTGTCCTGCTGAAGCACAATTTGTCACACCAGTGTGATTTGCTTCAAATGCTCAGAAATTCTGCTGCAGTGGAGGAAGGAAGCCTGTCTGAGGCTCCAGGGAAAGAGCTGATTTTAGGGTTAATACAAAAGGGCTAAGACTTACCTGTCCAGTGAATAATTGGGAGGGAGGAGGGTGATGGCTTTAATGTTTCTCCTGCAATTGATCCTTTTTTTACTTCTAAAAATTAAAAGTGTTTCCTCCTTCTAAGGTAGTGTGTTCTGTTCTAAGAAAATCCAACTGTTTGAATATATCTTTTAATTTATTTTTATCTCCTGAAGGATTTTTTATTTGTAAAGCATAAAAAGATAAAAACTAGACAAATAAAACATTCTAATTATATAATGAGTATCTTTCTCTGAACATCTATGAAGTAGGAATATGAATTCATTCCTTGTGGCCTTGCAGTCTGCCTTCCATGACGCTACCAACATGACTAGTTATTGTATACATATGTGTCCATATGTATAGATATATATCCTATAAATATATGTGGGAATAGCTACATATTTATGAATACATAAAATGTAAAGATGTATAAACACATATGCTTTATAAAATTCAAAATGGCATTGTGGGAGATTGTGTTGTTACATTGTAAATAGTTGTCCCACCCACTGGTTTAATAAAACGCACTGATTGGCCAAAGGCAGGCAGGAAGTGTGGGCGGGGCTACCAGACTAAGAAAACTCTTGAGAACAGGAAGCACAGAGCAGAATGCCAGAGAGAAGCCAGAAGAAGCAAAGGACAACCATGCTGCTGTGAGAAAAGGTACGGAGCCCCATGGCTGAACAAGATAAGAGACATGGGTTAGTTTAAGGGTAAAGAGCTAGCAAGTTATATACCTGAGCCTTAGGCAAATCAGCCTAAAACTAATTGTAAGCATCTGTGTGTCTCTGCGAGTCTGTGGGTCTGTGGGCCTAAACCTTGAGGCTAGGCCCAAAAGTCTGGGCCAGAAACCTCGTACTACATGGCATCAAACTATATACGTTATATATGTTTACATAAAGTTTGCATGTTCAGGACACACCAATCACATATACACTCAAACTTTATACTGCCAAATTATGCAAATGATAAAAGCTGCATGTGACACCCTTTACTTTCAAACTCTAGGATAGAGTTTGGTTCCCAGTACCCAAGTAGAGCAGCTCACAGTCACTGAAACTCTAGTTCCAGGTCTGGTACCTTATTCTGGCCTCTGTAGGTACCCTCAATCACACACCACACAAATCCACATACACCTAAACATAATTTAAAACTTTCTTTAAAAAATATCATTTTTACTATTAGAATTATCACAGCCAGTAGCCTATGGGGAGTGGGAAAATGAATTTAAAGGCAAAGGTGTTCTCTCTTTCTTCAGCTGGTGGTGATTGACAGTGGTTATTGTCTTATTATTGTCTATTCCATCGCATTACCTCCAGATACTATGCTCATTAAGAAAGGAGTTTTCTAAAAGAAGGAAAAGGCTATTTCCATTATGTCGCAGGCTCCTTCGCAGTTGTATAAACAGATCACTTCTGACTCCAGTTCCTCTTATGAGCCTCTGCATAGTCACGTCAGGGATTATTCAACAGAAGTATAATATGAGCCTTAATTTGAACTCAAAATCTTTTGATAGTGACACTGAAAACAATCAAGACTTCACAGATGCATGTATAAAATATCCCCAGTATGAGCAAGGCTTGTCCTCAATTCCTAATACAAACACAGACGCATAAACACAAAAGGGAGAGAGGTGGAGGAGAGAGAGGAAGAGACAGACAGACAGACAGACAGTCAGAGAAAAGAGAACGGCAAAAAGTAAAACTTGATGTTAGCAACATATATCATTTAACTAAATGTATCCAAAGTCCTACAGTACAGTACAGTACAGTGTGTGTCCATTATAAAAACTTTGATGTTTATATTTTTCCTCATACTGTCTAGACGATGGTGTATGTGTATGTGCTCACACTTAGAGTGTATGTCGATTTGCACACCACATTTCAGTGGCTCAATAAGCAAACATGGCTCATGGCTACTCTGTTGGGAAGTTCCTTTTAGGAAATCCACTAAAATTCTTCATTCTTGATTGGTCGATTTAAGAAACTATCCTTCGACTCTATGCTATACCACTGCCTCCCTTACTGCTCCCCAATTTGCCAAGTGTCTTTTCCCCCCAAACTATGTCTTTCTATAGAATTTAGAGCAGCTGTTCTCAAGCTGTGAGTTGTGATCCTTTTGGGGGATCAAATGACCCTTTCACAGGAGTCCCCTAAGACCACCTGCATATCGGCTCTTTACATCACAATTCATAACAATGGCGAAATTACAACTATGAAGTAGCAACAAAAATAACTGTATGGTTGGGGTCACCACAGCACTAGGAACTGTGCTAAGGGGTCACAGCATTAGGACACCTGAGAACCACTGGTCACCATGCTGAGACAGTCTGAGAAAGGATGAGTAAGGGGTCCTGTTCTTTCCTTTTCTTCCTCTAGCAGACCACACAGCCAAGTTCCGTCACCAAGACGTCCTTCCAAGGTGTTTCTAGGTTGTATTAGTGAACAGTTAAACTGACCGGTGTGTACCCCTAGAAACCTCTGAATTAAAGAATGAACTTTTGCCAGGCGCTGGTGATTGATCTCTGTGAATTTGAGGCCAGCCTGGCCTAGAGAGTTAGTTCCTCAACTGCTAGGACTGTTACATGAAGAAACCCTTTCTCAGGAAAAAAACAAAAACAAAAGAGTTCACTTTCTTATTGAAGCTTTTGAAATATATGACATTTGAAGTTCTCATATACACAACCTTTGGGTAAGGATTTACCTGACCAATACGGACTCATGGTTATACTTCATCATACCAGCAACACTGAAACAGATTCTAGAATTAACTCCTTATTAGCTGGACAAAATTTATCTCACAGTTGACGTCCACAGGGCAAGCAAACACATTTCACTTTCATACCATTGCCATATCAGCCACTTTAGGACACCGTACCAAGGAAAAGACCCAGTTAAGACGGTTTAGCTACCTCATCGTTTCTTATGAGAAGTCCGTAACAAACAGCCAGTGAAGTGTGCTGCTACCAGAGGGGAATAAATATTGCCTCAGAGCCATGACAAGAATTTCAAAACACAGGAGTGAGGTCTAAAGTGGGCTCCAAGGGCCCATTTATTTGTCTTTCTGTCAAGCTCACATCCGACCCACATTGTAACAAAGCTACAGGAGTAGCTGCTTCCTCGGTACTTCCTTCAGTGTGCAGCTACCCCCAAGGAGAAGACTTGCTTATGAAGCTCAGCATGTGGAATGTGTTCCACTCACTTCCACTCTGCTTTTCTCCACAAACCTTGCTAACAAAATACTAAGAGTCACATCTAATCAAAGTCCCAAAGTGAAATCTTTAGGAAAATATATTTCTGAAGAAAACCATTTGCAAATAATTATAGATGTGTATTAGACAACATTTACATAAAAATGTGAATAATGTTATTTAATTTTCCAATTCAGAAAAAAACAAGCTGCTGGTGTTGGGATAGTTAAGAAGATATGTTACTCGGGGGAGATGATGATACAATGTTAAATATCTGTAATGAAATATAAAGGCCACCAAAACAAGAACAGATGCCTCAGCAGATGGTGCACAATTTGCCTACCCAACATTCCTGCTCCTCATTTTGGAGGGTCACAGCAATAATCTCAACTAAGGTTCTGCACTTCCTAAAGGTTTCTCACAATGGTGGCCCTGTTTAGTCTCACACAAAGATTGCTGAGATGTGGAAGGCTCTCATATGATATAATGACCTCTGCTTTTTTTTTTTTTTTCTTACTGCTGGGAATATACATATGATACCGGGAGGGGTCAAATCTACCCTGACCATGAGGATGACGACAGCTAAAAATGTTAGGGAATAAATGAAGACAGAGCTTGGGTTTCCTTAGGCTCACCTGGCTTTCACACCAGTTCTGTATGACCTACCTTGGATGCAGGTGCAAGAATAAATATGAATTATTGTGCTAAACACTGTGGCTCAGAGCTCCCTCTGATGAGTGCTCTCTCTGCAATACTAGAAGCTCAGTGTTCCCCTAGTTCTGACCATGGCAGAAATGACATTATCTTCCAACACTTACAGAAAAAAAAATGTTGATTTTCAAATATATAACCATTTATGGAACAAAATCTATGGCTATTCAGACTAAGTAGATAGTTACTACAAATAGCCTTCTATTAGTTCAAACATTATCTTACTCTTATATTTATGCCAAACGGGGGAAAAAAATCTAAGTTTTCAATGTTTCAATGTCTTAAAAATTATGAACAAAGAAAATGATAGCGTGGAGTTGGGGGAAGGAAAGGAGACTTCTTATGGCTGCTCTGGATGACCACACACAGTTAAACATTTGGCAAATTCTCTAACGCCCGAAAATTCAGCATGCCTAAAATATCCTTTGACACTACTAGGAAATGAAACAGAGGCCCACTTAGAGTAAAGCTTGCCACATGACTGTCCCACTACTCCTGATTCTGGGTTAGCACATCCACCTTCTGTCTGTCAACCTGTATACTGTTTGAGTCATTTGAACCGCATTTCTGAGAGGTACTGAGTCTTTCTCCATAAACCACCAAATAATCCATGAGGAATTTGCCATGTTCACTGCTGAAATGCTAGAGATTTATGAAAGATTTCCATGTTTTTATACTACATATTTTCTTTTAAGGCAGGGTCTTACTGTGAACCCCTGGCTAATCTGGAACTTCCTGCATGGACTAGGCTGGGTTCAAACTTGTAACAGTCCTCATGCCCTTCTTTCCTAAATGTTGGAATTGTATGCATACACACTAAGATTAGCTTAAAACATATTTTATGGTTTACATGACACTTAAATTTCAAAAGTTCCATTGTCTAATCTGAGACCTATTTATGTTAGGCTCTAAACAGTGAAAATATTAGCCTCACTGTAAAATATAAGCTGGGAAATTCATTGTATTAAACTCTACTATTCCTGCTAGTGCTTGATCTACAGAAACCTTTAAAGCACAATTTAAAATAAAAAGATATAGGCCTGAATAATTCTAAGAGTTTTCTTAACATTTAAGTTAGATTGAAATAAACAGAGACTAATCTACAGCTACCTCACTAATTATACTGCATTTCACAGAGGCCTTCAACCAAGACCATATAATTTCATGGGCTTGGAATGTGACGTGTACAGGGCTTCTCTACCAAAACCAGGTTAGAAATGAAGACTGGTATTTAGTCCCTTTGTTCTTAAGTTCAAGGGCATGAATGCATTTCTGCTTGAATATGGCTGTGTTTGCACTAAAAGGTCTCTGTTGGAGATTCCTAATGGGAAAGTAATTATCTTTTCCACTATGTCCTTCTAAAGCTCCCTCCTCCTAAGAGAAACTCAGCAGGTTGAGCTTGCCAAAAAAATGTGTCAATCTACAAGCCTCTGTTCTAAGTTACGTGCATGTTGTCCGTCCCCAGGGGCCCAGAGATATGCACATGGGCAGCTTACCACACATCCAATTATGGTTAAAAAAAAATCACATCTAAATTCTGACTCTAAGCGCCTGAGATGCTTTAAATGGGCAGATGGCAGGCCTAGGTTCACGTGAAGCAAAATGTAACTAGAAAAGCAACTGCAGAGCTATGAGTACATGAGGCGAGGCAGCCAGTTCTGGAACAAATAAGACCTCCTGTATAAGGAAAAGCATTGAGAAGCAGGCATGGTCCTGACCACAGACACTGTATCAGTAAAGGGCAAGGCAATACTGAATGGCTTTGGTTTCCACAGGAACCACAGTGGGAATCAGGACCAAGAAGGAGCTGGCTGGTGGCACAGATGGCTTCCAGGTTAGGGAAGCTCAGCAGGATACAAGTCCCACCTGCCAGCCACATGGTACAAATGGGAAGAAAAGCAGTGGGAAACCGGGCCATGATGGAGTAGGTGGACTCAGCTCAGGAATTCACAACTCTAACACGGACAACACCAGCCAGACCTCTTGCTCCAGAAATGGTCTCAGGCTGGAGGGACATTTGTGTGGAGCCCACTGCTGGCTACAGATTCAAGAGCACCTCTTACAATACTGCCTCCTGGGCACTGTGTCCCAATGTGAGCCAATGGCTCAGGATTTGGCAAGGCTGGTGGCTCTCAAACTGACTTGCTATGTGAATCTGCCTTGCCCAGACAAAGACAGTCAAATGAATGGACAGATATAGAAAAATTACTCTGAAAGACTAACTTACATAATTATAGGAGTTGAGAAGTTCCACAGCCCATAGCCTAGGAGCTGAAACCAAGGAGAGTCGATGGCCTGAAAACTAGAAGCAATACCCACGTCTCCACCCAAGTTCAAAGAACTGAGAACGAGCAATGCCTGAGTCCAGGGACATAGGATGAATACCGCAGCTCCTGCAGAATGTGCATGCATGCCTCTTCCATTCTGTGTGAATAAGCTCAGTGATTCAAAACCTCCCTAATGCTGTGATCCTTTAATACAGTTCCTCATATGGTGATCCCCCCAATCATAAAATTACTTCCATTGCTACTTCATGACTGTAATTTTGCTACTGCTATGAATTATAATGTAAATATCTGTGTTTTCCAATGGTCTCTTTAGGGTGGCAACCCACAGATTGAGAACCACTGTATTAGATGAGGATTCCTGCTCACATTGGTGAGGCATCCTCAGAAGTCATGCTAACTGGCTGCCTGGCATCCCCTATCCCAAGGGAACTGACAAACAAAATCACCATAACAGAAGCCTTGCTCCTTAGAAGCTGGTGTGGATAGAGGATTAGAAATCATTCAGTGTAATGACTCCTGTGACTTTTCTGAGGACTAAATATAGGACAATCTATCTGATGAACTGAGCATTTGGTGTTAGAATTAGACAGACCTGCTTCTGCTAATTCTTCTGCTAATGTCAAATCAAGTCTATAAAACTTCTTATTGAGGATTTTTTTAATACATTGTTTACATGTTAAAATGATGTTAGTATGAAATTTTGGGGGCAAAGCACTGTTAAGACTGACTTTACTGCTTTCCTTTTTACTTTTAAAAAATATAGCTAATATAAATTCAGAGCTCTATGCGGCTAACCTGCTCCTTTTAGAAAGCATTACTCTGTGCACAGAGTCACTTTTGTGCTAGTTCATTATTTAGTCCTGAATGTATTGGGCTGGAGCTGTGACTCAGGAGCAGAGCACTCTACCACGGGAGAGAAACTCTGCCTTCTATCTCTACTCCTGCCACTCTAAACAATATACTCAGTATTGCTGATTACAGAATTGATTACAAAATCCTTTCTTTTCATAGGTAATATCATCAGGTAAATGTATCACAGAACATGCCTTGGGGTTGTTACACATTATTCAGCTCATGAGTTAACAGAAAACACCACGAGTGCAAGTCATGATGGCAGAGAAAGTACTTTTTACATGTTGCAAAATGAACACTGCCCAGATCCAAAAGTTGCACTGTGTTGCACATACAAAATATTGTAAGCTCTGTGAGGAAGGACTTTTCACAGATCATGAGACAAGAAACAAAAAACCTGCATATGTCACAAAACTATAGTAAGAATAACATGTGTTCCTGTCTCAAATGACACTTAGATGCACAAAGTTAAAACTTTTAAAATTATGCTTTGACCAAATAAATGCCCCTCAGCATGCAGATGACATCATAAGAAGCATATGAAGGCATTCATAATGGGAGAAATTTATAGTCTAGTGAATGTAAGCAGCCTGGAGAAGCAGGAAGAGGGAGGAACCATCTCCCATAAAACCCCAAGAAAGTAAGTCAGTTCTAGAGTCTTCTGGGCTTTATCTCGACTTTTGGAATTGAGTAGCAGAAAGGAAGTACACTTGAGGTTGTCACTAACGCTGGTAATTGTCACGAGCAGTAAGGGAACCTTATTACAGAAGCCAGACAAACTGTGAGGAAGGTACACTGTGGGTGGCCCTGAAGAACTAGGAGACACAAATGTGGTACTCACCTAAAAATGAAGAGGTCCATTTCAGAGTTAGAATATTCACTAGGTTAGAGTAAAATCTTCTACTCAAGAGTACAAAACACCAAGTCAAATAACACGAATTCTAACTTGCCAAGAGAATTGTAATGAAAGGCAGATGGCTTTTGCTTATGTGAGAGGTGCCAAGATTAATAATCAGAAGACTGCTCTATGAGCCTCATGTGCTCACAGCATCTATTCCCAATCTTACCAACTATTCCTTGTCCCACGTCAAGAATTTACTCGCGTTAACCTGGTGGACTGAAATATGACCAAATTTGGTATTCATTTCAACCAAATAAAAAAGCCTCAGAGTCAAGAGAACTTAGATGGCTTGGAAGACAGAAAAACACAAATGTCAATCATATGAATGTTGGCAGGGGTCAAGAGGATATGGTTCACCATTTCACATGTGCTTTAATGAGTATGTGTGTGAGTGTGAGCGTGTGTGCTCTCACACTGTAGTGTACAAAAGCCCACAGAATTGCAGTAATGGCCTATAATACACCATGCAAATGTCAAGCTGACATTCCTCTCATTTTCATGATTGGCAAAGCTAAAACACCAGAAACACAGTCCACACACCAGTATCTCAAGAACCAGCACATTATTAATTCTGCTGGGCCCCAACATTATGTGCTGTGAAGCAGTGGTTTACATGATACAAAATTAATGGTGTTTCCTTGGAATAAAGTGAAAGCTGAGGAAATCAAATAGTGTAATCTTAAACACATTTACAGGCCACACATTAAAAGTTCATAAGTAGATATTGGTTGCAAAGTAAAGGATAACCAGGCTACAGTCCACAGCCTCAAAAAGGCTGGGTAACAAGGAGGACCCTCAGAGGGACGCAAGGATATCCCTGGGAAGGGGAAATAGATGAGATCTCCTGGGTAAATGTGGGTGGGATGGGAATAGAATGGACATGAGGAATCTAGTAAGACAGAGGGTAAGTAATGAAAGAGATGTGTTGATGGGAAGCAGGGCATTTTGGGGTTATGGAGAAACCCGGTGCCAAGGAAACTCGCAGCAATCCACAATCCATAAGGATTCTTAGAAGTGGTGGAGAGAGTGCCTGAACTGGCCATCTCCTATAATCAGATTGCTGATGGCCCAAATTGTATTCGGGGAGCCTCCATCCAGGAACTGAGGGAAGCAGATGCAGATGTCCACAGCCAAGCTCCTAGAGTTCTGATGAAGACAGTGAAGAAAGGTTGTGCATGGCGGGCGGGGGGGGGGGGGGGGGGAGGAGGGGGAGGGGGAGTGGTTCCACTGCAAAGGCCATCATAAGGGAACCCACAGAAACAACTAACCTGGGTTCATAAGTGCACACAGACTGCGTGTGCACATAGACGGATACACAGGGAGCCTGCATGGGAGCAACCTAGGCCTCTACATATGACAGTTGTGCAGCTTGGTCTCTTTGTGGAACTCTTAGAAGTGAGATCAGGGCTTCTTCCTAACGCTTGAGCTGGCTTTTGGGAACTTATTCCCTTTAATGGGTTGTCTTGCGCCGCCTTAACACAAAGAGAGAAGCCGAGTCATACTTTAACTTGATATGCCATGCTTTGTTGACACCCATGAGAGGTCTGCAGCTTTCTGAACAAAAACAGAAGTGGCGGGGGGGGGGGGGGGCAGAGGGGAAACAGGGTGAGAAAATAAGAGGAGAGTATGGAGGTGAAACTGAAGTCCGGATGTAAAATAAGTAAAAACTTTCAATTAATAATAATTTTTTTAAAAAGCTCAGTTCAAGCACATGCCTACTGGAAGGGGCCAGAAGTCACAGAGGTGGGGCCCAGCAGAGGCCTTGGGTGAATAAAGGTTTGTCTTAAAAGGGAACAGTAGGGTTCCAGCTCTTCATCTTCTTCACCTTTGCTTCCTACTCATGAGGTAAGCATAATCCATAAAAGACAGGGTCAGCCACGCCCACACTGAAACATCTAAAGCCATCAACCAAGATAAATTCTCCTTCTCTCTTGATGTGGTTTCTCTATGTAGTTTTGGAGCCTGTCCTGGAACTTGCTCTGTAGATCAGGCTGGCCTCCAACTCACAGAGATACTCCTGCCTCTGTCTCCTGAGTGCTGGGATCAAAGGCATGTGCCACCACTAACCTGTAACTTTTTTCTTTATACACTGATTGTATCAGGTTATTGAGTCAGAAAGCTGACTAATACAGAGTTAGTAACAGTATTTTTGTATAAATTCCATTAGCAGGAACTAGAAGATGCCTTTGTGAGTTGCTTCTTCCTATTTTATTTAAGCCCAAGAGAATGAGACCGGGCCTGGAAGTAGGTGTGGAAAATGGGTCATGGGGGCCTGAAGCACATGCTTCCTTGGGACCTCCAGAACTAGCTCTAGAGTGTGCTTTGTAGGAACCCTTGACTGGGGTTTCCAGGTGGCCTATGAATAAACTATTGGGAATCAAATCCTATCTTTGAACTAACCTGGCTTTAAAGTCTAGGGCTCTTTACAACTCTGAGCAGAGGCAACAAACCACAACAGTTTTAAAAGAACTTGTGACCTGTCATCCACAGAAACCACAGATAGTATGTGCCACACTACGTAGTGTCTTCTGGCACTACTTTGAAATATGAGGACCTAAATAAGCTAATTGCTACGTACTAAAGTACTTAAATGAATGTAAAGATGCAAAATGCTATTCTATCACAATTTATAATACTTTTAGAGCTAGTTTACAAGATAATTTCCTTGGTAATTCTATTTTTATTTCAAGAATTCGTAAGTATTATCCTAAGAAAGATCTACTGGTTTCTCCAGAAATCAATGACTCCACGGACAAAAATATCAAACACTCCCTCCACTCAAAAGAGTAAATTGACCTAATGAAGTTCAAATTCAGTCAAATGAATAAGTAAGGATCAAATGAAAAGACAAGACAACAGAATGATGTCACCTCTCTAACTTAGACACTCTCGCACACGTCAGGCACCTTCAGAGTACCGGGGTAGATGACGTGGAAGACAGTTGGAGGAAGCAACTCTGTTCTCACTGAGCCAGCCTCACAGGAAAACTAACATTAAATGGTAACTGTTCTACAACAATTTTAATCCAGAGATCTTAAGTGCTGTCTTAAAGATCTACCAGCCACAACTAAATGGCATTAAGTGTTCCTAGCCAGAGTGATGTGAAGTGAGTTCTCTGCAAAACTGGTCGGGGAAAGGAACTGGTATTCTTGTTGGAAGGAGACTAAGATCGTCTGCAGATCATTACAGTAATCTCAACATAAGACACCATAGGTCTCTAGAGGTGAGTGTTGAGAGCCAAAGATTATGGTGATCCAGCATATATGGCTCTGTCGTCACCAGCAATGGCTCCAACTGAAAGTGCTTAACTGGAAGAGCTTATAAGCCTGTATTATGTAATTTAAAAAGTGTTTCCAACAGCAGCTAATAGGACAGAGAAATGTGTTGTCAGACTAAGTAAAAAGGCACAAATTAAATTGCATACACTTACAAATAGATGACTATAATTCTTTATCTGTCTCCATATTCACACTTGCTAGTTTCCTGGGGGCTGCCACAATAAATTAGCACAAACTGGCTGCTTAACAACATAACAGACACCAATTCCCCTGCAGTTCTAAAGGCAGATGTCCCAAGTCAAAGCAGCAACCCTGAACAGTCACTCTTTCTACAGAGGCACTGAGGGAGATTCCACTCCATACCTTGCCAACTTTTGTCCTTGGAGACATTCCTTGTCTTGAGGTCACATCAGTCCAGTCTCTAGTTTTATCAATACACTGTCTTCTTCTCTTCCACGAGTCTCCCCCAAACTCCCTCTGCCTCTCCTTTTATAGATAGGGATGATTTACTTAGCACCTCCCCTAAAAAAGTTATCACTCTAGAAACTCTCAGTCACAGGCTTTGTCAGATGTGGACTGCAGGCAAATTTTGACCTATCACGAAACCTATTAGGACATAAACTTATGGTTCCTCCCATCAAAGAAATAAGATCTAGGTTCGTACCCATGATCTGGACTAACTCTGGGACGTTCATTTGCTGGCATAGTGCAGAAGAGGTGACCTTGTATCAATTCCCAGCTTTGGTCACCTGACTTGTTTCAAAGGAGTCCACCTGTTGGGGCTGGAGATGGTTCAGTATCTTAAGAGCACTCATTGCTCTTTTAGAGGACCTGGGTTTTATTCCCAGGAGGCACATGGTGGTTCACGACCTTCTGTAACTCCAGTCCCAGAGGATTTAACCTCTGGGTTAACCAGTTGCCTCACCTTCAGTCCATAAAAATCCTCAGGTGTGAAGGAAGGAGGTGGCTGTTCCAAACAAAGCAACTATTTACTAGCCGATGCTCCAGGTAACATGCAAGTGAGCCAGCATGGTCCCACAACTAGTCAGAACCATTGCAAATTAATGAAGTACAATAAATAATGTTCAAATCCATCGATAGAGGTACCATAGTGCATTTTCCTTACTGAAAGAACGGTAGCAGCCAACAGCACTTCTTGTCAGCTTTGAAGCACTGTAAGACTAAGTGCATACCATTCTACAGATTCAAAAATGGAACTTGGCTTAAGAGAACAGTTAAATTTTTCAATGAAATAACAGAAAGTTACTTAAACACTCATCTTACTGATTACCAGATAAATCCAAAGCCGCTGAAGATACTGACTGAACGAGTGGTCCACTAGCAACTTGAGGCTTATTACATGAGGCTTCAATCAAGTGTAGGCAAAAACTCTCTCTGCACTGTAGATGGCCAGTATTGGCTACTCCCGTGTGCCAAAAGTATTTTATTTCCATCTTCAAAATTTAAAAGTACCTAATCTCAATTAGATTCATAACTATGATTAAACTAGCTGTTAGATTAAAATTTTTCCATGACTAAATCTGTTTATTTACTAGCAGAACTAAATGAACTGGGAGTTCAAGTTTCTCAAAAATATTTTGAAAATGTCATTTTGTTCTCCATGACATTATATGGCATTCTTTTATAGCATTTTAATTGAATTCAAAATGCAATGGGAAATGAAACCAATTCTCTTGGGGGTTTCTGCAAAATGTGGGAAAATTCATCTCAGAAGAGAAAAAGAAAAGATTCATAGCTACATGCAGTGGAAGCACAGGGCAACACTCTAGCAAGCTCAAGCTAATACCTTCAGATGAAAGGGCACAAAGACAGGGCATGATTGCTCACAAGAGATGTCTCTTCGTTTACAAGACAGCGAACTCCCATTCAATACCAGTTTTCAGCTATTACAACCTCCAAATGCTCATGATACACAGATTTCAGTCCTTAATAAGATAAAAATACTTAAGAGTAGATTCTGTTCTCAGATTTCACAGAAATAAATTGAATTAAACCTCACAAGAACCAATGCGATAATTGTTCATAGGAACTTAAGTTTCATAGATGAGAAAGCATAAACTCATCTGAGATGGCACAGCTGGGCTCCGAACCCATGGAGTGCCACTCTAGAGCATCCTCTTCACAACTCTGCTTTGTTTCCTAAAAGCCAAGTGCCAGACAATCTCAAGCATGGTAATAAGAGGCCTTGAGAATTTTCCGCTCCAACCTCCCACTGACCAAAGTCTCTCTCAGCAGTTCAAGCACAGATGTTGGAGGCCACGCTGCTTTACAATCGTATAAAACTTCTAAATGCATCTGAAGACCTTCAAGAATCACAGAGTTTATTCAGAACCCCCAGTGAAGTCGCTTATTGGTGGGAAGTCTTGCCTTGTCCTAAGAGAAATCTCTTGTAAGTCAATTTGAGCAGCCATAAGGAATGGCGCAGCAGTATCCCCTCTAAAATCTTCTAACCCATTCATCCCGTGTTCATCCCACGCCTGTTCTCCTCTCTGGGATCATCAAGTCCATTTTAACCTTTCTTTCTAGAATTTGAATCCCATTAAAAGCTTTGATTGTTCTTTGAATGTTCTGTAATTTTTCAACATCTCTCACCAGGGATGTGACATAGAATACATAATACCAGTTAAATTTCATCTTGAGATCAACACTTTAAATACTATAGAGAGCATATTTATGCTAAAAAGTATTTTAGCCATTGATAACACAAAATTCAAATATGACTGGGTACTTTGGTGTTTTTTTTTTTTTTTTGTTAAATTTGTTTAGAAAAAAAAAAAAACTTCTAATTCAGATCTCAAAATGCACGAAAATTACTGGAAGAATAATGGATCCCAAGCACAGTGTTTCTGCTCTTGATGGGGCCTGGTGGAGGTAGGAGTACTTGAGAACCTAGATTTATAGCAGGCATTGCAGATGCTGATCATCTGGATACCACTACACTTTGCTAAATACGATTCTGACCCCCTAACTCAGACAGAGTATAAGGAAGAAGTACCCCAACACATTTAGAAAATCCAGTAAAATGAGTGTGCCCAATAAAGAGCGGGTGTTCACTAAGGACTCAAGTTCCATTATCTCAGAAAAAGGCTAACATTCAAGAGGACCAGACTGCTAGTCCTCAGGAAGATCAAGTGGATTAACGCCTTCAAACCAACTCGTCATGTGCCTCACAATCCGTCCCTGTGTTTTCATTTCCACTTGAGAGAACTTGTTCCTCATCCTCGGGAAGAAACATGGAAAAGAATTCCATCCCACATCCCCTTCCTTAAAACTGATCTTCTCCTAATGGAAATTATGCTTTTAACCTCTGAACTGTCTTTGACCTCTGAGCCCTGGCAAATCTCCGAGCTTCATGCATCTGACAGTACAGCTGCCGAGTTTTTTGGGCAAAAACTTGGTAGAAAGCATGGAGCATGTCTGCTACCTTTAACCACCAATCTCTCTTGCTCTCTCTCATATACCTAATATACCTAACTCTCTTCTCATTCAGACTTGAGTCTGATGACTCTATATGCTTATGTATGATGGCCTGATGGCCCCTGCTGCAGCCTGTCATCCCTTTCTCATGAAAACTTGTTCATATGCCATGAAGGTCAGTCTAACTTGACAAAACAGAAGAGATGGCATAAAGAGAGTTGAGTCATCACAAATGAAGCTCTCCCAGACTGGCCAGCCCTCTACTGACCCCCTAGCTGAAACTAAGTACACAAGGAAACAAAAGTGGGCAGAGCCAAGAGTAGCAAAAAATTCTCAGCTGATCCAGAAAGTTGCCACCCAAAGTAAGGGTTTATAGTTACAAACCAAGGTTTTGTAGGGAAGACTATATATAGCATCACTGTACTGCGGACATAGGAATTAATTTAATCCTGACATCACATACCTGCATCAGCCCAACTCTGATTTATTGACTGTGTCAGGGTGGCATCCACAAGCCTTCTTCCTACCAAGCCCTGCTCTTGTAGGGAAGAAGCTATCTCATTTCAGGCTCCTCTAGGCTTTGCCCTTCCTCACCACAACCCATTTCAGGGCTAGTCTAGGCTTCTTTTCACTCATGCATTCACTTTCCTGTCTTGGACAACTCTGTGCAGCTTTGATCCACACTAATCAAAATGCTTTTTTCATTTTTCCTTTTCCTTCATGCATGGCCAGTTTTAGTCTCCTTTTGCTTCTGGACCAGGGGTTTCTCTTTAAAGGTTTTCAGTTATATGTATGCTGCTACTGTTTGCAGTGATAAGAATAAAAACATGATTGACAGGACTGACTTGCCAATCTTTCAAGGAAGCATCTCCTGTGAAAATGTTCAATACCAGAAATGTCTTAATTTTTTTGTTTACTTCCTATTGTGCTTATGTTTCATGGAAAGCTGCCTATGACTAAACATTTCTTTTACAGGTTATTATCTTTCCTTCTACAACAAGAAGAGAAGAAAAATAGAGGATGGTTTCTGGTTGGTTCAGGAGATTTCTGTGAATACAACAATCCTCTGCCACCAGGAGAACACATGGTAACAAAAAATGATGAGTAGTGGTCCAGCAGAGCTCAGAGTATGTAGGTGGCCAAGGTTGTGGGATAGAGCTCCTATTTTTGCCATCCCGAACTCAATGGCAAGTGAGACTAGAAGACAGAACGGGAAACTGAGAGTGATAAGTGCTACAGAATGATGAAACCCGCTGGACCAGGAACTGGCTGCAGTGGGTGGGTAGGCCTACTTTGGAGATGGCAGTGCAGAATACTTCATTATGCTTCTGAGACAGCAAACTTGACAAGCCAGAGTGATAAAGCTAAGTACACCAGGCATGCCTGGGCTCAATTCCTTGACTACTCAGATAGCACATAGAACAGAAGGGTCAGCCAGATGGAAAAGGCATAGAGAAAAATCGTATCCTTTATTTTTCCAGGGTTTTGTGTTTGTTTTGTTTTTTGTTTTAGACTGGGTTTCTCTGTGTATCCCTCGCTCTCCCGGAACTCGTTTTGTAGATTCATAGAGATCCACCTGTCTCTACTTCCTGAATACTGGAATTAAGGGTGTCCACCACCACTGCCTGAAAAAATGTAGTATTCTTAAAGGTATATTATGAGCTGTACATGTCAAGTTAATGAACACATATTCCCCAAACACAGAATCTTTGGGGACACTTCCGGCACCTTCCCCACGTTTTCTCTAAAAGCAGAGTCATCATGAGTTCTCTAACCATGTCCCCGAGAAGAATCTAAATAAACAAGAATTGCTAAGATTTCTAGTTTATGATCATGACATCACACTTTTTTTTTTTTTTTAAGTTCAGGGTCTCACTAAACATCCCTGGAGGGCCTAGTACTCACTGCATAGGATTAAATATTAATGAAACATTCATGAATAGGTCCACAATCCATCTGCAAATTGATAGGTATTAGAAGGCGGATGTAACCCAAATCATAGCAATGACAACCAGAAGATTTCCAAACACAAATAATTATGGAGACCACTTACCTACAAGGATCAGCATAGGGGAGAGGAATCAGCCAATTGCATTAGGTTCTCTCTGCTTTCTTTTTAAAAATCATGTTCACATATTTCTCTTATTTAGAAAATAAAAATGTTTCCCTGTCAAAGGTCTTTTCAACAAAGGTAATCAAGTTGGCTATGCAGAGGCACAGGCGGGTACATTTTAAGATGAATCAGAATGTCCCTTAAATATAATCTGTTTTTGAGTGCCATTTATAGCATGGAAAATGGACGAAAAGGTACTAACAATTTCCTCTTTCCTTTTATACCCTGGAAAATCACAGTGACATGGAATGTGTTATGAAAACCAGTCAAGATAGCAGCTTTCCAGAAATGTGGCACTGCCTGGTGATATCACCATCTGCAGAAAGGACTTGTGTCAGATTTGAAAATCTAAGGCCATACCATTCCCCAGCTCTGCAATGCACCTACACACAAGGAGATGGACACACTGAGGGATGATGACACTAGGGTAACTCTACCTCCTCCTCTCTAGTCAAGCCCAGCAGGAACCTACATCAGTCAACACAGTTATCTCAGTCGGTGAGTAAAGCACACTTGTACCTGGAGAAACCATCCTCCTGAGCTCTAAGATATTCACCTACACTGAAGGTGACAGCAAAATGCTCCACAGTTGAATGTTATAACTGGGTATGTTGCTTATACATATGCAGGCAACCATTCTCATCTCACTGCTCAGCGCCTTCACGCTAACCCAGATGCTCTAAACTGTAGCCTGGGCTACTCTGGGCATTCCCTACTCTATGCCCAGGCCCATCACAGCTCAAACCCAGTTACTACCAACATTGTTGTTGAAATTAGTCAAAAAGATGGGTTCTCATGCTACTGCACTGCACTCTTGATAAAAACAAATTTGCTCATCATTGCCCAACACAGCATGTAAAACAGTGTTCCCCAAGCAAAGCAAAATTACCTATCACTTATCATAAAAAAAGTTATGTAAAGCATAATGATTCATACCTATAAATCTAGCACTTGGGGGACTGAGGCAGGAGGACAATTGCCACAAGTTAGCCTGAGCTATGGATACAGGCTGACTTTCAATACTGCAACACAAACACACACACACATACACACATAAACAAACAAGAAACAATTTTTAAAACTTCATATAGTATCACTTACTTTTGGAAAAAAAATAATAATCTACATCAAATTAACCCAAACCAGTCAATCTTCTAGAATCAGTTCAGATTCTTGGCCATTTCACTATATTTATCTTCAGACTTTACAGACATTGTGGTCATTCATCGTGGTTTTTAATTATATATTTACAGTGCATAACTTTTACTGTGGTGTAGAAGCTATAAGAGGACATATTCTGCCTCAGATTTCTATTTATAAATAACAATATCTGGCAGAAAAATTTATAAAACATATGAATTAAACAAACTCACACCAGCTGTGGTTAACTACAGGAGACCTCCACAAGACCAAAACAGTAAACATCCTAACATGGAATGGAAATGGTTCATGACTCTCTACCCCTAACTGATGAGCTACCAACAGCAGAGGACTCTTAGAGAAGAGAGAGTTAGTTTTCTTAACGGGTACAACTACTGGCAGGTCAACCATGCATCAGGGATGCTCTCACATCCCTGTGTATATGGACAGCATAAAGTAGAGTCAATGAATTAATACATTTAAAATAAGAAGAGGATATGAGTTTGAGGGAAGGAAGGCATAGGTGTATTGGGAGGAGTTAAGATGAAAAGTTGGGGTGAATATGATCAAAATAGCCAGGTGAAATTCTCAGATAATACAAGTAGTATTTAAAATATGGGTTTAAATAATCATTTGTGAGTAAACAGATGCATGAGGAGAAGTGATGATCTGAACTGAGACTTCCATCTTCACCCCATACTGAAAGACACATGTGCAGGCAATGCACTGATGGGAATTTTCTGGGAGCACAGGACTGAGCTACCCCACATGTACAAAGATATACAAACTGTACAAGCTTACATACTACCATGTACAGTATGAATGGTACATGAAAGCCCAGGCTAAAAATACAGAGAGGTGATTCTTAGCATTTAGCCTCTAGAATACATCAGTATGTATGTTATTTGAATATAAATGTCCCCATCTTGATCATAGGGGAAATTGTAAAGGTATAGAAACACCAAAAATCAGATTTTTTTTTTCATTTCTTCCATATGTAAGTTATTCTGAAATAAGTTAGTGGAAAAAAGTAAGGGGGAAGTACAGTGTAAAAATGCTAATGTTTTAGAACTAAAAGTCATTTTTTTTTCATTGTGTCTCTTTCATGAGACAATGTGATGATCTATATTTAAAGGACACAGTAAATGTATCATTAAAATGTGATTTAGGGAACTTACTAGGATAAAAACTACCTTGTGGAGTTGGGGACATATGGGAAAATATATTATAACACATGTCTGCATGCTAATAGGGAAATAAAACATATTTGACTTGTTTATGTGTAAGAAATTATCTTATGCTTTGCTGTTGTTGTTTTTCAGACACACCCTTATCCAAAATCATAAAACCTAAGAAACCTTGGAAAGAAAGAGCTTTCAGCGACTGATCTCATGTGAAATCATGAATTTCCAGAGAAAGTTCCATGGAATGTTCCTGCTTTTCTGGAATAAGTGCCTCTCCCACAAACTCCAAGTGATCCAGGAAAGTTCTGCCTGGTGTTTGACATTCCTCAGCTATGCTCTATTGCATGGGCAGGACTGCACTTAGCCAGCATCTGATCCCTCCATCAGAAGGGCCATCTCTATTCAAGATTTACAAATGGAAAATTAAATACCGTCTAATGCAATTAGCTCAAGTCTAAGTAAACAGCTCATCACAGAGCTCTTGTTAATGTCATGAGACCCATACTTAAAAAATAAAAAATAAACACAAAGGGAACAACCTGGATGTAAGAAATGGTACCCACGCTCTATCCCTTTACAGTACTATATAACTTGCAGTTGTCTGTGGGGATAATGTAGTCATTCATGCTGGAAGATTCTTCCTTGCTCTGGGGAGGAGAGAATAGCAGGAAGAATTTCAGAACTAAGGTATCACATACTTAGAGGCCATTTTAATGGTCTTTGCTTTATCTGTGCTAGCGTATCTGCTCACCATACCATGAGGCAAATAGCAAGATGTTGTGGTTGAAAAAGTCAAGAGATAGATGGTTTGTAAACTGTCTCCAAGGGCTCATGTTTTGACCTTGGTCTGAACTTGCAGCATGAATTTGAAAGCTGTGGACCACTTGGAAAGTGAGGCCTTGCTAACAGAGTGGCTCACTGAGTGTGGGAATATGGTTATGGTTCAGTATGGCTCAGCCCCTATTTTTTTTTTTTAATCATTTCTGCATCTTGGACTACCACCATATAAAGAGTCTCCACCTGTATTCCCACCAGCATGGACTGTGCTATAACTGCCCCACCAGGATGAAAATAAGACCCTCTGGAACCATGAGCCCAAATAGGTCTCTTTTATTAACGTGTTTCTGTCTGGTATCGTGTTACAGCAATGTGAAAAGCAACTAATATTTCCTAATGGAGCAGCAGTGACCAGAAGAATTCATAAAGAAGCTCAAAGGGTATTGGGAAGGTCCTTCCACCTAGGAGCATTTACTACCTGAAAATATAAGAAGCTGTTTATGCACTTACGATTTGTACAATTCTCCAAATGTGTATTAAATATACTTCAATAAAGAGATTTTTACATACAAACCAACAACCGAAATATTTGGCCTGGAAACACAGAGGCAGTTCCAGCCTGTTAAATCCCCCCTTTGAACTCTACTGGGAAGGTAAGTTAATGAAAGGATCCAGGTTGCTTAAGAAAAGTGCCAAAAGCATTGAACAGGCGCTTAAATTTCATTCTTCCTCAGGAAGAATATGTTCAGGAAGTGAATCATGCCTAAGCCTTTCTTGCTCAAGTCATGATGCAAACCAGCTGATATCTGTAAAAGGCATTATTTATGGGACTATAACCAAAGCTAAGTGGACCCTGGTCCCACACAGGCTTTGAGATCAGTGCTATACCCTCTGTTGTCTTCCAAGGGATTTTAGAAATCAGCTCATTTTTCTAAATGCTATGATACAATACAAACATTCATTGGCTGCTAGAAATTAGGTTTCCTATTGAACAGAGAAGTCTGGCTTACAGAAATAGTTCATATTATCCATAGCCAAAGGGAACTAGACACTATCAGATATTTCTGGAACACAATCAATACAGCACAACATGCATGGCCTTAAGAGAAACCAAGGTTTTTGAGATCAATAGCTTTCAGCCTCCAGTGCTGCAAGTCCATCAAATTCTGTCACGTGTGCCTATGTACATTTGCTTGGTGGTGTTTTAACGAGCAACTGTATTCTTTTTAAGACCGCATTTGAACATCTCTTCCCTGCTGAATCACAATTATCTTCTTTAATTAACTATGTCTCCCTTACCTTTAAGGCTTGAGACCAGACATATTTTAGAATTCAAATTTTTATTTAGGCATATCTGCATATACATAAGACATCTAAGATACCCAAGTCTAAACATCAAATTGATTGGTCCTTCATATAAACCTTATGCACACAGTTTCAGTGTAAGCATAGATAATGTAATTTGATGCCTGTTTCTGATTGCAATCTGTCACATGAAGTCAGATTTGGAATTTCCCAATTAGATCAGGACAGTGCTTGAAAAAGTTTGAGATTTTGGAGCACTTTAGATGTAAGATTTCTGTATTCAGTTTGCAAAAAAAAAGAAAAGAAAAAGAAAAGAAAAAAACATGTGCTAACTCCTGACCCCAACACTGCTGCTGCATCTCACTTGAGACCTTTCCTGTCCTATCCTGCTGCTCCGCTCGCTGTGTGCAGTCTGTGGCCACCACCCTCTCCCCTTACACTGCCTGTTATACTACACTCCCCTTTCTTGCTTTTCTCGGTCCATAATTCTCACCTTGCTAATTCCCCACACGTTCTGACCTAATTTTGTTGTCCTTATGACTGATTATGGCCATTGAACTGATCTAGGCTAGAGAAAAGTCTCACAGACACAGTGGCCAGCTTTCAATCCTTACCACAACCTCAAAGGAACACTTTGACACTGTTCACAAAACGTACGCTCCACTCCCCAAAATGTCTTTAAACCTTCAGCCCACTGGTTCTTAACCTGTGGGTCGTGACCCTTTGGCAAATCTCGCTCTCCAAAAATACTTCCAGTGTGTACAGTATGCTTCATAGCAGTAGCAAAATTACAGTTACGAAGTAGCAACGAAAGTAATTTTGCAGTTGGGGGTCACCAAAATCTGAGGCACTGTACTGAAGGGGTGTAGTATTAGGAAGGTTGAGAAATACCATGCTAGCCTGTCTTTCCTGTCTTTATCAGTGACAACATTGCCTCTAAACAGACACAGCCTTGAGTGCTTCACCTTTTATTTTTTTCCTCAGACTACACTGATCAGAATTCCTTCTTGCCATGAATAATAGTGGCTTTCATGTTGTGAGATCCAAGAGTTATGAGTTGTAAGACACAAAGTTATCTTCCTGTCTCCACCAACCAATAGGCATTTGACTTACTAAATTGCTCTCTCCTTCCTGGACATTTATTCTTTTTATGGCAGCGATTCTGTGTTTTTCTAGCTTATTTCTCACTTCATCAGTCTCTTGTCCTCAACCCTGACCTCTTTTCATTCATGTGACCCACCCCTGTGCATTTTCCCTTGCTAGGTGATCAATCACATGTGGCCCAAAGCATTAAATACATCTCTACTTCCATTACCCACACCTCCAGCCCTAGGTCTCATATCCAACTGCTTCTCACCAGAGACCCAACTGTTTATTTGACATTTCCACTTGCATACTGAACAAATGCATTAAACAGAAAAGCTTTAAAAAGAGCACATTTTACAAGTATACATGTCCCTGCAGGCTCTCTAATCTCCACAAATTTCTCACTCACTGCTCTTTCTGGTACCCAGGAGCCACCCGAATGCCTCTCTGGCCGTTACCTTCCCTGTTCAACTCATCCAGTGAATTCAGGTTAGCTCCACGTCCTGCCTAAACTCTCTCCTTGCTGACAACAGACTCCTAACTGGATTTTCTATTTCCAATTCCTATCTTCAGCTCCACACTCCCAATTAACTTATCGCTGCAAGGGAGATTTACTAAAATATGAGGTCGGCCATTTCTGTCAAAGAATTCTTGTTCTTAAAATAAGCAAAAGGAGCATCAATAATAAAAACTAGACTTGAGTAGTTCTTACCCAAGTCTAAAAAGGTAACAGGAGGTTAGCTACTGGCCAACTTAGACCGCATCAGCCTTGCTTTCCCTGTGTCCTTCCCCGACTGCTGATAACACACGAAGATGTTCATGTCCGCTTAAGACCTCTGTACATGTTCTTCCCTCTGTCTAGAAAAGTCTGCCTACCATTCTACAGTCTCACCTTTTCATCATCTTGGTCTCAACTTAAAAGTCACCTTCATAGTACAACCGTGTATGATCTCAAGTGCAAAGGAATCACCTATGTATACAGCACGATCCCATCACCCCCAAATGTGCACGTAGAACCTTGCTGGGTACGTGGCAGACATTCAACACATATTTACTAAATGGATGAATAAACAGTAGACAAAAACATAAAAGGCAACCATTTATAAAAACACTAATGAACAGGGAAATACTCTTTTCTAGGTCAGTGTCATTGTGTTTAATATTAGGCCATTAAGAAGATGAAATCTGAAAGTCATTCCTGGGTAATCAAAATAAAACTAAACAGATGCATTTTATTCATTCCAAGTAGACTATACTTTGACAAAGAAGTAAAACAAAATATGCTTTCCATTTTAGCACCACCAGCTTTTGATAATATAATCGCTGTCTCTAGTGTGCTGGAGGCATAAGTGATGTCTGGGGATTAGCAAACTCTTTGATCCTCAAAGAAAAGACATTGTTCTAAGTTACATGCAGCCTTGACAGCAAATAAGATACAACAAGCCAGCCTTCCTCTTGGATTGTTCTTTTAAGCAACTAGAGAGAAAACTGGCCCATCTGGACTTTAGGACAATAAGCGGAGCAGACAGTACACAGTATTAAAAAGGGTCTTTCTCTTCTCCTTTCTTTTTTTTCAATTCAGTAAAAATGTATTTATTTAGAATAAAATTTGATCAAAAGTACAAAAGTGGAATATATATTGCATAAATATGTATATTTAAGCGACATCACATATATATTTTAAATTATATGCTGCATACCCATAAATGTTTTTTGACCTCATGTCACAAAAATTCTCTTTGCTTCTCCTATCCTTATGGACAGTGTCTTATGCAGGGCTTGCTCCACACAAAACAATCATCTACTTTCAACACTCTGATTTCCATCCAAGTCAGATTTGTCTATGAACTACAAAATGACCTGGATGCCTAAACGCTGCAGCAAATGAGGAAATGAGTTACTAACTTTATCCACTGCCACAACCATAGTTGTAGGATACTTTATAGACAGAAAGGATTCACATTTCTGACACTTCTGTTAAAAAAAAAAAAATCTCCAAACTTGATTTTAATTGAAAAAGACTCTTGTTAAAAAAGAGCCAGGTCTGCAATGTGATCAGCCCAAATGATTTTCTTGGGTGTTCTTGAATGCTGTTTATGATAATGCACATATCATGAACAAAAGATAAAGCTTAAAAACAGATTCTAGACATCCTTAGTATTTATCTTTTTCAACCTTAAATCCCTCTTAATGGTGAGGGACACTTTGCACTGCCTGATACAAGGTCTTGTGAGAAGCCTGGGCCATTCTTCCCAAATTAATAGATACAGTTATGTATATGTCTTCATAGATGTGATGTGTAGATGCTGATGTGGGAATGCCTTAATGTATGCTGTGAATCTCAATCTTTAAATAAATGAGCTGTTTTGGGCCATGACAGGCACCATAGAAGAAGTAGGAGGAGGAATCAGAATAGGTAGGAAAGGAAGGGGCGGAGTCAGAGGCAGATAGAGCTGAAGCCGCCCAAGGAGCAACATGTTAGGAGCACAGGTGAGCCACAGGCCACGTGGCAGACAGATTAATAGAAATGGGTTGATTTAAGATGTAAGAGCTAGCTAGCAATGTGCCTGAGCCATAGGCCAAACAGCATGAAGTTAATATAAGTGTCTGAGTCATTTCAGGGGGCTGAACAGCGGTGGGCGGCGGGCAGCTAAGAGGTCTGGCCCGGCAGGTCTGTGGGTCTCATATCTCTGGCTGCCTGGGACCAAAGAAACCGCTCTACTACAAGATGCTATATACAATAAAATTCAGGCAGGTAACCACAGCCTAGCAATTAGAGCCTAACCCATCAGTTCAGGAGCTCCTTTGATCCCCTTTTTGCCATCACCTAATAAAGACACACACACAGACATACACACACACATGTATGCACGTGCAAGTGAGAAGAGAGGGGAGAAGAGAAGGAGAGAGGAAGACTTTAGTCTTTTAATGTATATTTGTGTGAAATATGCATATATAAGCATTTACATGTGTACTCATGTGTGCACAAGTGTGGAGGCAAGACCTTAATGTCAGGTGTCTTCTGTCACTCCACACATTAATTTTTGAGACAGGTCTCTCATCTGTAAGTCACGGAAAGCCTGGACTGGCTGACCAGCAAGCTCCACAGATTCTTTTGTCTCCACAACCCCTTCCCCATCACTAAAGTTACAGCAGTAAGACACTATTCCCAGCTTTATATATATGAGGACTCTAAGGTCCTCATGTTGTACAGCAGGCACTTTACCCACTAAGCTCTCTCTTCAACTCCCTCGGTGCCTCCTAATGGCATTTCAGCAAGAGACCCAAACATTCACACTGTCGTAGCGCCCAGGGTTTAAAGCAGTTTCCTACCATCTACCAGGAGCTATTACTCCACTTCCATCAGATGAGGACTTCAGGGACCATCTGGAAATGCTTAAAGAGCAGTTCCTGGGCATTCACAGCTACAAGTTCTTTCTAAAAGGAAAATCCCACACAGCCCCTGCAATTCTCAAAGGAACAAAACAGAGGTTAAATATTCTGGAAACAAGAGTGACTCATTGCAGCAATTGAGTCCAGCAAAACTGGCAGCCTTCTTCCTTGCTCTGCCTTCTACAATCCTAACTTCTTCCCAATTTAATGCTTGTATTTCAGTGTTCCCATACAAAATAGAAGGATTTTCAAACGGTATTATGTAATTGAAGATGACAACTAATACAGCTGGAACACACACAAATCACAATGACGTCTAGCTGTCATTGCAAAGGAGAAGGGTTTCTTCTGCTCTTCTTCAAAAGGCTCTGAGAACAGAGGCTCTTAGATGTATAATGGGAAGCTTAAAACCAGCAGGTAGAAAGGCATTTTTTTTTTCTTCCAAAAACATTCATGTAGAATTCATAAGGTTTTGGAGAGTAACCCAAAGCAATGGAGTCTCTTAGATTTCAGCATGCCTGTAATATGCCATATGTGCCAGGCAACTGTACAAGAGCTGTGGCCTCACCTGAGGTACACTGCCACCATTAAGAATCTGGACAGGACAAAACAATGATGGAACCAGAAGGAACAGCAGGAACAAAGAACAAATATAGCACCAGAAAAAAATATATAACAAAAATATTCACATTCTCAGAACTAAAAAAACAAACTAAAGAGATTTAATAATCAAAACAGTTTGGTACAACGAAAAAAGACAGATATATACAACAACAGAATACAATTGAGACACCCATCTGCTATGCCCAGTTAACTCTTGGGTGTCAAGGTCATTCAATAGGGAAAGAAGTCTGCTCAACAAGGATCCTGGGACTGGGTAACCAAAGCAAATTAGTGATACGAAATCCCTACCTCCTACCTCATATCCTATCGAGAATGGACCAATGATCTGAATATACTACATATACTACGAGCTAATGACCACAAAACTTGGAATAAAACAGAGAGAGCTTACATGAAATTTTCAAGATTGTTACAAGGCAATTGTGCTAACTACCTGATCCAGAATCAATAAAAGACAAACTCTTAGCTTATAAAAATGAAAATCTGTTGATAATCAAAGGATATT
Organism: Phyllotis vaccarum; assembly: GCA_033318265.1. Taxonomy (NCBI): domain Eukaryota; kingdom Metazoa; phylum Chordata; class Mammalia; order Rodentia; family Cricetidae; genus Phyllotis; species Phyllotis vaccarum. The sequence goes on along the minus strand of JARWLC010000001.1, from coordinate 163,686,126 downwards.
TTTAAAGCATAAAAATGCAACCTAAAAAAGTAGAAGAAAAGCCCTCCCAGTAACATCTGCCAAGGTTCTAACATCCAGAATATCCATAAGGAGCCTCTACAACTAATTCAATAAACCAGAGGCGAACAGGTGACTTTAAATGTAGGCAGAGAATGGAAATAGGACACTTGTCCAAGAAAGGAGCATTTGTCCAAGAAAGAGCCAACAATCAAGTAAAAAGATGAAGGACTGGATTAGATATTAGAGAATAAAGATTAAAAATCTAGGGTTGGCATGCTTGTCTGCCGTGCACAAGCTGGACAGCATGGTATATTCCTAAAATCTAGCACTCAGGAAGTAAATTCAGAAGAATAGAAGCTCAAGGCCATCTTTAGCTACACAATGATTTTGAGATACAAAAGACCCTGCCTTTAAAATAAAAGAGAAAAGATTACAAGCATGATCGGGTACAGTTTCATACCTACTGGAATGGCTGTGTTTGTTCTTAAAAACAAAAACAAAAAACAAAACAAAACAAAACAAAACAAATCTCTTGTCAAGGGCAGCCCCAACAGGATTGGAAATCGAATGGCTGCTGGCAGAAATGAAAAGGTAAGCAGGCATTGTGGAGAAGAACTGCAGCTCCTCAAAGAGTTAAATGCTTACATTTAATTTTTACCCCTAAGTAGATATTCCGAAGAACTGAAAATAGTAACTCATATACACAACAACCAAAACATGGAACAGACAATCTCTAGTGGACGGATAGACAAATGGCAGCATAAACATATGATGGGCATTATTGTTTAAAAATATAAGATGGAATGAAGTGTGGACACATGTTAGCATATGAATGAACTCTAAAGCATCATGTCCAGCAAAAGAAGGTAAGCACAAAACGTCCCATACTTCACGATCTTATTCATGGTTTCAGAATGGGTAAATTCGCATAGATACAAGGCAAACTTGTAGTTGCTAGGAAAGAATAAAAAAGAAAAGGACCAGGACCCAGAAAATGCTTGATGGCAGTGAGTTCTGTTTGGGAGTGATGGACATGTTTGGCATTAAGTAGAGGTGGTAGTTGTATAAAAATGTGAATTTTTCAAATTAAAAGTAAGCATTTAAAATGGGAATTTCACCTGAATTAAGAAGAAAGAAAAAGAAGAAAGGGTCAGATAAAGTAAGTCAAGTTTTCCAGATAGATTGACAGAAACCAGCCCTTCAGAAGGGTGTGTTAGTGCCGGTTAATGAAAGAGGAGGGCACAAGAAGAACGGAGGAATTTGTAAAAAGAAGGTGGTTCGGAAACAAAGATGATCTTGGTAATTGAAGAGGAGCGTTTGCATGTAACATAAAGCAATGAAATGCCACTGTGCAGAGTCCCAGAAGGCAGAGCATTGTGACTGGGACAGAAAAGAGCACCAAGGTGAGGACAGCAGGTACCTTGTCCTCCTCAAAGACAGTCCATGCAGACAGTCTACTTGACCAGAAGAAAGAGCAGATAGCTACAAAGGAGGAGAAAGGGAGAGCTAATTAGAAAATACCTCTGAGCCTCACGGGGTGGTCTAGTTTAATATCCACATCAAGAGGAGAGAAAGAAGAGAAAACAGAACAAAGAAACTCAGTACTCACTCCATGTAAGGCCCTACACGCACCATCTCACATCAGCACCATCAAAGACACTGAAGTCGATGGTCCTGTGCTCACTTTATGCACAAGCAAACGGAGGGCCAGACTTCAGGACTCACAATCTTCTTCCAGTGCTTAATAGACTCCCTCCAGGTGACAAATTTAAAATCACTAGTTCTTCAGTTAACTTTAATTGCATTAGGAATGTACATTTGAGCTATGTTTTTCCATAAATTTTATGGGGATATATTTACATGTCCCAGTGCAAAAAAAAAAAAATGTATTGAACCTCTTCAAATTCGAGAGTGCTGCATGAAACACACGCCTCTGTATGGATTTCTTGCTTGTTTGCCATATAGCTGCTCTTGCCTAGCTAACTGAAACCTTCCTGCAAACTGTTCTCGAGAACCAAAGATAATGTCACACTGTTCAGGGGAGGCACTGGAGTTGTCCTCCAACTGTTCTCCTTCTGCTTTGATGTCACCTGACTCTCCAGACAGGCCACAAAATCTGCAAAGGAAGGAAGAAGAAACTGATCTTCCAGGTATAGAAGCCCAAGGTCATTGGTGGTTCCTCTCCAGTCCTGGGCAAGCTGCAAAGACAGGGCCTCTGTGCTTCTTTAACTACAGAAAAGCAGGTATGGGCTTTTCAACTGCAACAATTTCTACCTGCTTAAGCATTTTATAGGCATGCTTTCAGAAAAAGAAAGTATTAGGAAGTTTTTTGTTAGACCTTGTTTATTTGTGTGTGTAGTGTGAGTGTGTGTGTGTTCTCTGTGTGTTCTGTGTGTGTACACTACTACAGTGTTTAAGGCCTTACACAAGTGTCTCATCAAGGAAGAAAAGCCCCAATTTCAGGTTTTATATATAATGTTACTGTAGATAGAACCCAGACCTTGTACATAGTAGGCAAGTACTCTATTTCTGAACTACAATTTGTTAATTTTCCCTCATATTTTATAAAAATAGACCAAAAACAGGAATCATATCAAATCTATACTTCGGGGTGGAAAAAAATCTCTGGACATCAACTTAAAACAGGCAAGTATAAAATGTGTAACAGGAGAAAGAATTGTGTCTTTGGAATAATACGTTATTCCTGGCAAGTTGCCCTGCAAGGACCACTGAACAACCACATCTCAGTGACTTCAACAAAAGCGCGTGCACAGTGAGTGACAGCTGCTCAAGAGAAGCACCAGATATGAGGGCAAAAGCTAATGTTTTAGAGGACTTTCCTGTGGTAGGCTTCCAGGCCTTTTCCCGTTTCTTCAAAGCTTGAGAGGAAACTGAAATAGGATCAAATAACAATGTATACATAGCCTCTTGCAGGCTTAACTGGGAGACAGGACAAGCTTAAGCCTACACTACAGTCCAAAGACTGACATTTTGTATTTAAACATATCCTGCTATAATTTTTGGTTAATGCATCTCTTCTCCGGGTTTTATTTTAAAATAAAAAAAAGTTCTTTTGCCAACAGTAATACATCCTTACCGTATACAGGTATAACATTTATCTGCCAACTAGATTTCTATGATTAACATTTTATACTACTAACTTTGATAAATATCTAGCCCTTTCATGGATTTCAGAGTTAAGTTTCAGGGCTGAGAGCACTTTACTTAAAGGCTTATACATTTGGCATTTCAATCATTTCTAAGAACAGTGGTGAATTTGCAAACGAAGGTGAGCCAAGGAAGCAAAGAAACTACCACTGTGCACCCAGAGTCAGGCTGGAAGTTGGGTAAAGGTGACCCTTCAGGAGATGGAAACTCCTGTGAAACCAAAGAAACAGAACCTGACACAATTCTGACCTTGGATCCTATCAGCTAAAAGTTGCTTTCAAAGGTCACAGTGTTTGCTTCCCACCCTTTCCCCCACAATCTAGTCAGCCTGGAAAGGGCAAAGGAGAGAGCAGATAGAGCCAGAGGAGCCAGCATGGGAAGGCAGGGAGAGGAGCCCAGCCACTGGCCTAAGTGGAGGATTTTGACCTGAAGATGACACATGGGTGGTAAAGCACATTCTTATAGTGAGAGAAGCGAGACATTTACACTCCTCTTTATTTTGCTATGTCCTCATATTTCCCAATTCCTCAACAATCGGGAAAAGAAGAAAAAAGGTTTTGGCAATGTCCACTGTTTGGGAACAACTCTAAAAAGCAGAAGGAAGGATAATGAAAGATAAATGGAGGGACAAAGTTGGACATTCAGACTGTAAGCAACTTTAGACTTTGTTAAGGGCCACCTGGCCCAAGTTACTGGGCAACACAAAAAGAGAGAACTGCTGTGCGGAATTATGAGGTCTGGAATAATGTGAGAGCATTCGCAGAGCACGACTAAAGGGCCAAGATGTGTACACTGGTGCAGGAAAGGCCCACTGATGGAAGCCATGAGGCATCAAGTCCAAGGCCAAGTCATAAAGTAACTCTGTCAACTGGAAAAACTACCCCAGAGCTTAGCTCAGTTGCTCATGAAAAGACAATCCTAGGGAAGAAACGGGCTGTGTGACAAGGGAGAGTCTGAGGCAACCCGTGGCTGCTCCAGCCTCTTGGCCCAGTGTCAACAGCCAAGTGACTATTCTGTGTGGGACTCGGGGCACAGTCAAGGCCCAAACTGTGAACTCATGAAAAGAGAAGTATCAAAGACATCAGTCATTGTTGTTATTCCAAGTCCCACATTTTGTTATAAAGCAATCTATAACTGGAGCAGAACCCAATAAATTATGGATTGTGGTGATACTTTATAAACTATTAAGAAAATCCCAGGAAATTAGTCACTCCTTCTCTTTCCAGCATAAGAATTAACACTGCTCATAAATTTGTTTACTTACAAGTATGCAAACTTTCTCCCCCAACACACAACACAAACACATAGATATTTTTCAGCCCTAAAATATGGCCCTTTTTGTTAGTCCTTATGGAACTCACATTCTATCAAAAATTAATCCTAGAATTCTCCACTCCTGACAGTTATCAGTAACGTCTCACCTACAAAATCCTCTTTCTGTATCCCTGGTTCTTGCCTGCAAGGCTCTCAAGCAGGCAATGGCTGAACTAGAGTGGATCAGCTCAGTTCAGCTGGTCAGTAGTGCTACCTGACATCTTTACTGAGTAGGGCTCATACCTAGGAGAGTCCCCAGCACAGGCAAAGCATTTTGTTAAAAGTGGTAAGCCTTGTACTAGAAGTTTCTATGCCACTGTAAAGTTGCATAGTACAAATCAGCCCACTAAAGCCGAATACTATTTTCTGAACCTTAAAATATCACTACTTGGGAACTAAGATTTGATACGCGAAGGGTGGGAGGGAGTTTGTTAAGGAGGTGGCTATATTGATGAATCATAAAGACCAAATTCAATCCCCAGAACCCACATAAAAAAATCTGACATAGATGGCGTGCATTTGCAATCCGTAGCACTGTGTAAGCAGAGACACTAGATTCAGGGGGACTCCCTGGTCAGCAAGCCTGGTAGGCTCAACAAATTAGAGGTTCAGTGAGTAATCTTGTCTCAAGGAAAAGGTGGATGGCCTAACACTAAGGTTGTCCTCTGTACTATACATTCATATACATAAAAATGTACATGCACTTGCATACAAGTCTACCTGTGTATGCATGTAAACACACACACATAGACACGTGCATACACACATATACAAAATGTACAGATGTTATGACATGTCAATAACATTTAAGAAGATTAAATGTCAAATGATAATAATTTGGATATGCTAGGCTAAATACATCATTCATATTAACTTAACTGACCATGTTAGACTTTCCAGCCTTCAGCTTTGGCTACTATGCTGTTCTGAAATGAGAAAATTTGATGTTTTAAATTGACATGCAAAGCTGATATGATATCTTTACTGGGCAGCACTTACCTCAGAGCTCAGACAGTCAAACATGAACTTTCATGTTATTTAGACTCTGAAGGTACCCAAAGAAATGCATATTGTTTCCTGGAATATTTGTGGAAATATTTTCAAAGGATGAATATAAGAGACAAGAATAAAAGGTAATTAAGTCAGCTGGGGATCTTTGCTTAGTGACTGGGTAGTGATGGAGGTGGCAGTGGAGGTGACGGAGGTGGTAGAGGTGGTAGTGGAGGTAGTGGAGAATGCTAAACTTGGACTTCTTTCTGGAAAGAATGATTTTCAATCATATAATCACATGGTATCTTTGTCTCCTTTTTCATAGCACTGAGGTCATTATTCATGGCAATGATTTAAAGAAGGCTTTGAAATACTAAATTTTCTAACTCTTAATTTCTACTAGGTGAAAAGTACCTAGGTGGTCTTTCAACATAGCAGCTATTTAAGGACTTGGGAGATTTGAAAGACTAGTTTAATACATTCTCAAGGGAACAAAATGAATTTCATATCATTTCTGAAAGTGCTTAACTTTCACTGGGAAGGAGTTGAAGAGATGGGGGTGGGGTATAACTGAAATGTCTTCTGGAGTCTTTTCTATCACTGGATCATCTTCTCCTGAAGCAGTAGACAGCAGAGTGCTCACCTCCAACCAAAGGCTGATGGGCAAAGGGAGTCACCTGGCTCAGCTGCCTCCAGTGGAACAAAATCTCCAGAGCTTTGGGCTGAGGATCTCTGAGCCCCCACCCCATCTCCGAATCAGGCTGGGCAAGCATCTTGCTTCTACCGCTGGTTACACACATTAGGGTCCCCTGAGAGAACTGATTAACAAATCACTTGTGCAGAAATCGTCAAGTTCCATACATTTTGTTTAAGTTCCATACATTTTGTGATTTGTGATCTTAGACAAAGCCCAGGATCCTCCTAATAGAGCATCCTATATTCATGTGCCATCACACACAGCCTCAGCTTGAGAATTTGACATGAATAATACTATGCTCTGAAAATGTAAAACCATAGCTTTCCATGGTTATTCTTGCTGTCTCACGAATTATTTCATCTGTAATGCACAAGAATTTGAAATAAATAAATAAACCACCTAATAAACAAGCAGTATTTTGAACTGGAAGTACATTGTATTTGCCCTATAATTGTTTTTTTTTAAAAAAAAAAAGAGAGAGAGAGAGATTAGAATACTAATAATAAAAAGACAAATATTCCAATAGCCGAAGTAACATATGTGAGTTTCCAGGTATAAGATACCAGGATAGCAGAGAAATTTTTAATTAATAAAAAAAAAAGAAAGGAAAGGAAAAGGGGGGGGGCAGACAGAGACATTGGTGAGCTATTATGATATTATGCTATCAAATTATGCTATTAAACATTCTAAAGGTAATTAATATTTACTGAAAACAATCTTTAAAAATTCAGAAAGAAACAATGTAACACAAACGTTAGTTTTTTAAAGGCCACATTATAGTGATTTTTCTTAAATAAAATACCAACAAGAAAGTTTACCAAAGATGCTTCCTTTTTTCCAAATTTGAAAATTATCTTTGGTTTGATTAGACATAAATTTTAACAACATATAAATAAGAACAATTTACCTAAAAATGGTGATTGTGTTTACTATGTGTGTGTCTGTGTGTGTGTGTGTACGCGGGCTCGCATTACATTACATGTCTGGGGGTTTTGTCTGCACGTATGTGTGTGTGTACTGCCTGTACACCTGGTGCCTACACAAGAGGGCTTCAGTTCCCCTGGACCTAGAGTTACAGGCCATTGTGTGTTGCACTGGGGTGCTGGAAATTAAACTCAGGTCCTCTGAAAAGCAGCCAGTATCCTTAACGGCTGACCTATCTCTTCAGTCCAAACTGTATAGGTTTTTAATATTTAAAGTTTATTGACTAGCAGTGGTAATAAGTTAAGCTTGCTGTGGAAAGAGTAAGCAGAATCTAAAACACGGCAGCAGAAGAACCAAAACACACTCTGAATGGACACTGTGGACACAAAAGAGATTAAACACACTGGACAACTGTGCGGTCGGAAATAACTCACTGTTGGAATCACAGGATCAAAACCCAACTAATATCACTCAGGTTCCAGCTGCTAGGAGCTTTCCACCTTCTCTATTGTACAAAGAATTTTACAAAGATTCATTCAACATTCCTGTTTAATAACTTATGCTTTATTTTCTATGTATTGATGTTTTGCTTGTATGTGTATCTGTGTGAGGGTGCTGGATGCCCTGGAGCTGGAGTTACAGGCAGTTGTTAGCTGCCATGTGGGTGCTGGGAATTGAGCCCAGATCCTCTGGAAGAGCAGCCAGTGCTCTTAACTGCTGAGCCATCTTTCTAGACCCCTCATTCAATATTTTGTAAAGAATCATAATTCATAAAATCTGAATACTGAGTGGTTCTTAAATGAGATCAAATGCTTTTCTTTTTAGGAGCTTTGGGAGGGGAATTTAAAAGAACTCTTGTCTTGACATGAGGGCAAGAATATCTCAAGGATATCAGTTGACAACCAGGAAGCCAACTCCAATCAGGTACTTAGAGACGGGGAAGGCAAAAGCCCCATGGGGTGTCTGCTCTCCTAAGGCCTAGAGCCACCCAAAGTCTCCATCTAATCAAATGCCAGGACTCAGATCATGTGACACAGACTCATATTCCTCCTTAAATCTGTAACATGTAACAAACCACTCCTACATTCTGGTGCTGCTGTGACTCCCAATGCTAGTGTTGCCATCTATTAGACACAGGTGTCTTCATCCACACAATACATACTAAAGCTAACAAAAATGACACATCTGTGGGTGACGTAACTGAAGTATGAGAAAAGTGGATGGACTATAAAGAAAAAATGTAAACAGAGTAGAAAGCAAATGGTGTACCTACACTGATTCAAAGTCTCTAAAATGACTTAGCATCCTTAACTGGACTGTGCAGACTAAGATGAGCTTATGAGTCACCCTTCTCTGGCTGGTAAAATATAGTGCACTGGACTAAAAATAGATAGGAACATTCAATAATAACCCTGCTTTCTTGATATCCTTATATCATTAAAGACTGGTCATTTGGAGACAGGTCAAGTTATGCAATTCTTCCTTCCCCCTCACAGAGAGGCCAGAAGAAAATGAGGCAGGGTCAGTGCCAGGCAATAATGACGCATCTGGCATGGGGTGCAATGTCCAGAAGAAGATTGATATTAAAAGCTTGGTACTCTGAGTGCACCTATCATGAGGAACAGGTAAGACATTGGTTCATGGGAATCACTGAAAAATGACTTCTTGCCTCTTAACGGAAGAAAGAGCAAGCAGTGCAATGTTGTAGCAGCAATTATAAAACAGCAATTTGATGAAGGCATTCTCTCATCTTGGCTGGGATCTAGTAACAGTATAAAGCAATGACAGTGTCCATTTGAAAATAAAACCAATTGTCCACACAAACATAATTCCGGTTATTTGGGCAATTATGGTAAAGTCGCAGGGATAGAGATGGAAGTAACTGTCATCACTCACAAAGCAATTGCCCCAAAATAAAGATTTCTCACTGGTGAGCAAGTGGGGTTGTAATTTTTGATAATGGGAATCTTCAAACAAAATCTGTACCAGACATAAAGTCACTCAGCCTTCCCCTCAATGACACCAAGGGTAGGCAGCTCCGCCCCAAGCAGCAGAAATACAATGAACAAAAGATTAGTGGCCAAGTCAGCATCTGAATTAGTGTGGCTAAACCTAGAAAATCCCACTTGCCTCTTGCCCATGCCAAGGGAAACAGTCACACAACACTTTTAAGAGATACTGAATGAAAAGATGGGTCTCATGGGTCTCATGCTCCAAAATGCCACCAGTACAATTCTTCCCCAGGGTGGGTACTCACCAGGCAGCTGGGAACAGCAAGGGACGTCTACTTGATCAAATCCTGTGCACAGTTCCCTACAAAGAGAGCAGGCACAGGTAACACAAGAGTCAATGTGAAGTCCTTTCAGAGTTCTCTCGTAAATAAGCAGTCTTTGGCTTCAGAATCCAGTATATATTTCCTAAAGCACATCAGGAGGCTACATTGAATTACTAAGGACTCTAGATTTAGACAATAAAGATTTCAAGGTATCAAATCAGAAATGTCTATTGCTACATGCTCTGCAATGGTGCTATCTTCCACCGATACCTTAATTTAGTAAACTAATTAACAACAAGACTACCTAAGATCTTTGCAAATAATTGAATTGTCTTTTCCTGAATAACAGGGAAAATATCCTTAGATGACCTGCAATTGCAAGAAACCTTTCAAATGCCCTTATTTGAACTGACATTGGAAGAAATATTTCCAGGCACTACAGTGCTGAACAGAAAAAATTTGCAATGAAATTGTATTTACAGATTTACAATGAATTTGCACCTATAAGGAGAGCCATCTTTCTCTCTTTCCATCTTTTCTTTACTAACAGGTAGGGTTTAGGTTTATTATCAAGTCTGGATTTGGTGTTTGAGTTTTGGTTAAGCTAGAGTTTAAACTTAAGACCTATCCAATTTGTAGCAGGAAAAAGTTCCAGGTATCAGAAGCATGTGGGAACAAGTGGAACCCTTGGGCACATCAGAGGCAGGTAGAGATATAAAAACTGGTGACTAAGAACTAGGAAAATGGTGTCTGTGGCATTTTGAATTTGAAAACTTGACCATCATCTTCTGTGGATGGCGTGTTTCTAGCATGACAGGGAGAGATATCAATAAACACTGTGTCAAGATATAGAAATAACTCTTAGTCTAGAAGAACAACTATGAATATAAATCCACAGGTCACAGGATTTGCTTCAGGAAAGTGAAGTAGTGTAATGCACTTATGACCCTACTTTGTTTAAGTGAATCTCCATGGCCCACATGCAAATACCTGGAAGTGAATATTATCTGAACCCATGACAAGAGTCTAAACTCGAAAAAGTGAAATGAGAGGGGAAGTGAAGAAAAGGAGGAAGAGCCTTTGGCTTAAATCTAATATTTAACTATTATTTGTTATTTTGACGAGAAGACACGCCATTTTTAAAGGTGAAATTTGGAAAATTGGAATTCACCCCAAACTATACATGGGAACATTCATTTGAATATGAAGCACATAATTAGAGATTGCCGAGCACTATATGCATGGAATTTAGTAAATATTCGCTTGAAGCCATACTGTAAGGATGAATTGAATCATGACAGTGCTGGCTAGTTTTATGTCAACTTTCTGTAAACAAAATCATTCGAGAAGAGGAAACCTCAGTTGAGAAAATACTCCCACCAGATCAGCCTATGGGAAAGACTGTGGGGCATTTTCTTGATTGATTGTAGATGCGGAAAGACCCAGCTCACTGTGGGTGGTACTACCCAGGGTAGGCAGTGCTGGGCACCATAAGAAAGCAGGCTGAGCAAGACACAGAGAACAAAATAAGCAGCACTCTTCCATGGCCTCTGCATGGGCTCTTGCCTCCAGGTTCCTGCCTTGAGTTCCTGTGCAACTGGAGTTGAAATGTGATGTGGATTTTTAAGCAAAGTAAACCCCCACCCACCCAGTTGTTTGTAGTCATGGTATTTTGTCATAGAAATAGAAAACCTAACTAAAACAGAGATACAGAACTCACACATAAACTCTGAAATGATATGCTATGACTATTCCTACTTCATAAGAGAAAACTTAGAAGAAGAAATACTCAAGTATCCCACAAATGCCAGGCTCTAGACAATACTGAGGGTGCTGATCCAGGGCTACCCTGATCAGGGTTAGTTAATCCTGATGGTGCTACCTCCCTCGTGGAATGTACCGTATTTTTTGTATTAGATGTATGTTTGTAACTGTATATGACTACAATACTATAGCTGCCAGGAGGATGAGGAAAAAATAGGATAAAATAAAAACACTGTTGAATGGAATAAATAATTAAGCGGTCATCCCAGAACTGAGACATTAAACTTCAGAATTCTCTTTTACTTTGAGGGGCTACAAGGAGCTATAAAACAAGCCGAAGTCCTAAGAAGATAATCGATTAATCACAAAGACTTACAGAATAGACATATATTTTCCCTGTGACCCAAGCATAGGCTGGCAGCACATGAGAAAACCACTGTCTTAAATATCTTACAGAGTAGCTCACCACAAGCCATCCCAGTATTGGCATACCATGTCTGGGAGCAAATGCCCCATTTATGAGCTTTCCTCATTCAGAGAATATAAATCTGGGCACAGAATGGCTAAATGTGGTCTCTCGATAAAGAAGTGCTGTTAATGTAAGGGGGCCAGGGGAACGAATATTAGAATTGTTGTTTCTCTCTCTCTCTCTCTCTCTCCCTTTCAAAACAGAAAAACTACATTTTCCTACCGTGTAAGAGGGAACTTAATAGTTAACCAGAATGCCCAAATCCCAATATCATATTAATCCTAGTAGAACAAAACCTGCTATACATCAAACCCTCAGTGATACGGGAACAAGTGGACTCACAGGCAAAACCAGAAAAGCAGCCTGCTGCCTCACACCACACACTGGACACAAAGTCAGTCACAGACACAAAGCTACAACACCCTCCTACTGCTTACCTCCAGGTCCCCACTCTCCTGGACAGTCATGCCAAACCCATTTCATCACTGAACCCTGGAACTACGGACCTCTACTCGCAGGCCTCACAGGCAAGGTTGACTAGGAGCATGAAAGGAAGGGGGGCCTCCACCTCCCCCTCTGCCGATTCTTTTGTCACCATGCAGCAAATGCCTACCCAGAGAGCCTCTAGCCTTCCAAATGCCCTCCCTGAGTCTAAAAGTGCCAGTCTGAGAAAACATCCTAAATGCTGCAAAGATGTGTAATAGCCCCCTCATCTGCCATTGACAGTGGCTAGCCACACTGAAGTGCAAACCTGGGGATTCTTCACAGGGGCTGAGGGAGGGACTTCATGATGCTTTTTCTGTGAAACGGAATAATGGTTTACAATTAGAAACATAGTGTCTTTTGCCAGATTTCCTTTATGTATTCATTTTCTGTGGCTTCTTAACAATTTACCATAAACACTGTGACTTAAAACACATTGATTAGTTCCTGGATTTGGTCAGACAGAAGCTGGGACACCATTACAGGGCTATGTTTCGTATTTTACAAAGTTGGAATCCTCCAGCTCCCCATTTTCCAGAGGCTCTGACCAGTAATCTGCTTCTCTCTCTCTCTCTCTCTCTCTCTCTCTCTCTCTCTCTCTCTCTCTCTCTCTCTCTCTCTCTCTCTCTCTCTCCCCCCCTCTCTGTGCATGCAGAATTATGCAGGACAGGAACTCTCTCTCTCTCTCTCTCTCTCTCTCTCTCTCTCTCTCCATGCAGGTCTCTCTCTCCATGCAGGACAGGTACACTAAGTCTGGGAGTGACGGGTTTAGAATTATGCCATTTCACCTATGTCTACCATAAGTATACTATCTGTCCCTACAGGCTATGACAGAAAGTGATATCACAAGAAAAGCTAACTAGCTGTCTTAGTTAGGATTACTATTGCTGTTATGAAACACCATGACCAAAAGGGATTTATTTCTATCCAACAGTTTTTCATTATCTTTAATTAAAAAAAAAAAAAAAAAAAAAAGGTGAGAACAGCAGGAACCGGGAGGCAGGAGTTAATGCAGAGGCCATGGAGCACTACTGTCAGAAGAGACTTTGGACACTGCAGTTATAAACAGTTGTGATCTGATATTAGGTGCTGGGAAGCAAACTGCTTTTAGCCACTGAGCCATCCCTCTCAATTCAGTTCCATACAAATCTTCATCCATTATGCCACAGGCTGAATTGATAAACTGTGAATAAATGATTACACAGTAAAAGCTAGCCCTAGAGGGAAGGTCGAAAAGCCTCTGGATTCCTTTACTATTAAAGAAGACCCTCCAGTTCAGTAATCTCAAATCTTCTCTGTTCATCACGTCCAGCCCGGGTGAGAACAGCAGGGTAGCAGGAGCCTGGGCACCACAGATCGGAGCAAGCACACTAAGCCACTTGGAGCAGGAGAACTGAGTCACTGCAGGAGCTTTGAAGAAGAGCACATTAAATCAGAATATTTGCATTCAAGGTGGGTGTGCTCTAGATGACTCACTTCCTCCACTAGGTTAGGTAATCCTGTGTGCCAGGTGGCACTGAGTAAGTGACAGTAACCAAGGACCATTAGTGTCAAGAGGCCCTCTACACACAGTAGGGAGAGCTAGAACTATACTTCAGTACCATTTATATAGTTTTCTGCTACTGGATCTCAGTGCCTGTGTTTATTGGCTATTAGCAGAAATCACAGAAATACAAATTTGCTCTGTCAGATAAATCTCGCTGATGTATTGTGGTATTGTATTTTATAGTTTTGGTTTGTACAGGGTCTTGGGCTACACAATTGGACTGAAAACACCATGCAGCTCAGCACAACATTCATATCTGTCTGAGGTGCATATAAATGAAACATTCCTAGCTTCCTGTGATCCTCGGTGAACCCCACAGAAAATTCCAGCAGGGTCTCAGTTTCAGAAGCCTGGCTGCTTGCCAACCCAGGTAATTATTCTCTGCCTACCTAATTTCCCCAGGCAATTTTAATTGAAAATGGCATTATCTTTTATCCGTTACTCAGTTCTAATCTACTCTGAAGAGTCCCTGTGTCCTGCTTCTTGTTCCGCCATAAGCTCACTGAGCTGATCTCCTTTTGAAGCTTGAGTTGAAAAAAAGTTTCCTGGGTTCCCAAGGGGGTAAAAAAAAAAATCTATGATATACATGAGCTATTTAATTAGTCTCACACTATTCTGCTGAATACCACTGGAAGGCAGTATGAAATATCCCTTCCTGCTGTCTAACTGTATGCAGTTCCTTTTGTGGACAGAAGTCTAAAGCTTTTCTTACTGAAACACACACACACCCTACAGGCTAGAGAAAGGGATTGGAAGGACACTGGTATAATTTTATTCTCTGAAAATAATTGCCAAGGCCCTATTCATCTCCAAATAACCTGCTTAGCAATTAGCAAAACAAAAACATACCACTTAACAAAGGAATGTCAGAAGACCACCGAAAATTCCAATAGAAATGGACATTTTGGATGGCTTCCAATCACCATGCTCTTAAACCATTGCTGTCCGACCGAGACAGGAAAGACCACAGTGCAAGTTACGTATACAATATTGAGGTTTCCAGCGTCGCCACTGCAAATATTCAAAGAGGGATACTACTCAGTGTTGGTTGACAAGAACTAGGATGAGGTTTAGGGAATGTTGCAGAAGTTAACTGCAAAAGATCAGACATTATATAATCCTATGTATATGACATACTTGAATACCAAAACTCATACAGATGAAGTATAAAGTAGTGTTTCTTCTTGAGAAAGAGACAACAAAGGGAGCTGGCCATTGATCCTAAGAAGTGACATCACAGGAGACCTACAACGGAAGTCCCCGGGGTTTTATCTGTGGTGGTGGTCCATAGATCTGCAAAGGCGATTAAGCTATACTGGACACACATGTAAAACTGTGACACTGATGAGCTCAGTGAGTTAGATCAGTTTCACAACTGTGCTTCTGTTCTCTGCTTTTTAAAGCTATTACCTATGGGGGAAACCAGAAAGGACTAGGCTGAAGCCCCGTGAGGCAGCACTTGCTTGGCATGCCCGAAGCATGCCCAAAGCCTGAGGTTTAGGCTCCAGCAATGCAAAACAACTAAGGTTAAATAAAATGACTTTGGTTTTCTAGAACATATTTTATTTAAACCACTAGCTGCCAAGTATTTTCATACAATTAGTGTACATGTGACTGATGTAAAAATGAAGATAGTTTATTGTGCTTTTTGGTGGGATTCCAAGCCTTCAAGAGAGAATGTGGACTTTATATGGCATCTCTCAACTCAAATTACCCACATTTGGAATGGCCAACGGTCACATGTGACTTGGCTTCCAGTACTGAGCAGTAGGGCACCCACTCCTCAAATCCCTTCAGCGGCACATCGTGTGTACTATGACACATCTTTCTTTCTAGAAGTCTCTTACAGAAATGCTTCCTAATGAAAACCTTAAAGTCTGGATAGTCACCAGAAAATATGATCATGCCTATAGAGAACAACACTAGTAGTATCAACCTTAATCTGCACTGGATTATAGTTTCAATGTTTAGTTTTTGTTTTGTTTTCTATTTTGTCCTGTTCTTCTTAAGGGAACTAATTTCTAGTCTCAATAGAAAGAGCACACAAGTAGAGTTTCAGGAACTACAGTATGTTAGCTGAGCTCCATGATTTTTAACTTGCTGAGCCTCCATGGCTCTTCCCTTCCCCTTCTGTTTCCCTAGGGTGACTGCAGAAAGGAATTACTATAGCACAAAAGACCCTTGTGAGTTTGCTGTGTCAGCCTCGAAACTGATGCAGCCACTGGGGAAAAAGAAACAAGTGATCGAGTATATGATAGAAGTTCTGAAAAATATATAGAATTAGGCCAAATCTCCCGGGAGCTGAAAAGTAAAACAGGAAGCAACCAGGTCTGAGCAGAAGCTCCAGGGCTCAATCTCCAAAGACCGGAGCACTCACCATCCCCCTTGCAAGTGAGAAGGTGATGAGAAAACATTATCCCCAAGCCCAGCCTTGGGGAGTCAAAAGAGAGTGGGTTTGGGAGTGGGAGTGAGCTCTCTTTGAGAACACAAGAGTCAATTAACCTCCCTGGGTCTAGCTGCCTCCTTTGTAAAGCAGCACAATTATCTACCAAACTTATTGTTGTAAAGTTAAATGGAGTAGTACACAAGACAGGCCTATCACAGGCCTGCCGCCTGGAGCGGGTATCCAATTACAGTGCTCCTCACTCCTTTATTTGTGCTGTCAAGTCACTACGAGAATGGAGACAAGGATCTGTGCAAATTAAACCAGAAATAGTAACATGGGAAACTCAGAGCTATTGCTCCAGAAGAACAACACCGGAGAGAAAAAACGGTTTTGCTTCAGTCTGTTGTGATTCCCTTCTAATATGCTGCTAGGAAACGGGTTTCGTGACCAATCTAAGTTTATAGATTCTTCAAACAGGTGCAGCGAGGAAGCACACGAAACACAAGCGGTATATGAGCTAAAACAATCTAGCAACATAGAAAAACACAAAATCATGGCCTCAAGATTCTTTATGTACACATTCTTCACAAGCATAAAATGTCTTCCGTCCTGGGAAACATGCAGATATGGGACAGCCTAACGGAGTTTTCCAAACTCTGCAGTTATCTTGCTATTTAGATATGGATTGGTGTTTATGATTTATTTTGTTTTGTTTTGCTTTTTACCACATACGATTGATCAACCATCTGCACCCATTGATAATTTGTTTTTGCACTTGACTACTGTAAATTTCTCAAAGCCAAGAACACAGCTATTAGTCCCAGACCACCTAAACAGGAGCCATGCTGAAAAGAAGGGCCCAAATGCATGGATACACAGCAGTCGGCTCTTATTTCACTTCATATGCACTGTGTTGGTCTTGGTAGAAACTTAAGCAGAGGGTTTAGGTATGGTTCAAACATTAAAAAAATAAAATGTCTCAGCCTTTATATGCATCATTTCTACTAATACAAGCCAGTCAGCTAGAATGAAGCTTCAGGTGATAAGAAACAGCTTCTGGGACAGCTTGGGAAGAGTTCCATTTCTGCTACTTTAAGAATCAGTCAAGTAGCCTGTTGATGATACAGTAATACCTGAAAGCAGGACAAAATCACTCTAGGAAAGCACAGCACCTGAAGTCAAGTGAAATGGAGAAGAAGTACAGATGCTCTAACCCACCAAAGACATTCAGAGCTCACCAAAGCCTAGACACTGAAGCAGAATAGTTTCAATGATAAAGACAATAAATTCAAGAGAATAATTGTTATTGTGTACTTAGTTGATACAATTCATTCTTTCTAACATAGTTCTGCAGTTTTTGAACCCAGATGAGGCTCCGAAAAATTGCTGATAACATAGGCACAGTGAGAGGCACTGTCTTAGAAAAAGATGGAGGTGGATAGCAGAAGACACTCAGTGTCTACCTCTGGATGCCACTGATAAGTGCGTGTGTGCGCGCACACACACACACACACACATACACACATGCACACATGCACACATGCGCACCCCACGCATACGTATACATAAAAATAGATGTATGATTTTTAATGTGGTAAAAAATATAAATCATTGAGATCAGAGTACTACATTTTAAAATCACTAGCACAGTCTCTGTGTTTTGGAGATTAAGCTAAGACCTGAGTAAATCCACACAGTTGAAATATAGAGGTGACCTAGTACTAGAAGAAAACTCCTTTCCACAACTTATAATATGCCCTCCTAGCTACAAATAATATCCATATACTTACAAATAATAATCACAAAAATCTTATGTTAAATAGTATAAAATAATTTTAATAAAATCAAATTCAATAGCATATTAAGCCAATAGTTATATATTTATATAGTACACACATGACACATTTCATAATATAAGGTAGTTTTTTAAGTATACTAATAATTTAAATGTAACACAAATGATTATCTCATATTTTATAAAACTGACATTCAAAATTATTCTAGTCAGCCACAGTACATTTGCAAATACTAATGATTTGATTACAACTTAGTTATTCCATGGGCACTTCTAATTTTCAACAGGTTCTTGACTCCTGTGCTAACACAGTTTATACTTTAAATTAAGAATACCAAATGTGTGACACAAGAGTTTTGAACTATGCCTGATTTGCTACCATTTTGTGGAGATAATGCCTCGCTTTTCTGCCACTAAGATTAATTTACAAAGTCTTTATCTCCTCCGTGGATGGAACAGGAAATTAAATACCTTTACATGAAAAATAGCTATTTAACTCATCTAACAAATATTTATTGTGTTCCTAGCAAACTAAAAGAATGTTTAGTGGTAATTACTATCAAGTAGTGGCCCTTGAAACAGTCTTGTTGACAACGTGATATCTGAGCAAGATCCTGAGAAGTACAGGAATGCATTTCATGAGAATATGGAAGGGGCCTCCAGAAGCTAGTTCAGCAGGCACAAGGGTCTTGAGGGGACTGTACATTTTGCAATACTGAAGAGATCAATAAATGAAGACATAAAAACAGAAGGGTGAAAGCCACATCATGGATAGGTGGTCGCTGTCTCTATTGTTTAAACGGGAATCCATATATGTTTTGAAGAATAGTCACAGGATTTGACCTATGGCTTAAAGGACTTAGCTTGAGAATAACTGCAGCCCTGCAGTCAGCTCTGAGAGCCCAGGTGATTCAATAGAGTGGCTTGGACAGGGGTGGTCATGGCCTACACTCTGAAAAGCTGTAGGTTCAGTACATGGCCTGAATAGAGAAGTCAGCGCTGGTTCCTGGACTTATATTTGGAATATAAGAAACAGAAACTATTTCAAAGCTGAAAAGCAGCAACAAAAAGTTTAAGTAGCAACATCCACTTAGCCTGAGAAGAAATAGTTTATTGTGGATCTCTAAGACGTTGGGATTCAGAGACGGCTCACTGAGGGCCATCTGGTCTCTGAAGAATGATATGGAAGGTAAGCAGCCAGGCAGCCACTTTCAATAACTAACTCTTGAAACATTTGCTGTATATCAAAGAGGAAGAAGGTTCTGAATAAAGATTAAAGTCAGAATGTCCTTCCCTCTCCTCTGCCCTTCATGACTTTGGTGCAACAATACTCCCTGTGGACTGTTACAGGCTGAGCCTGACGGAATTATCCAGATGAATGCATTAACAACAGATAAACAGCCTGGTTGAAATGTAAATAGATGAACACTACTGTCCTCAAGAACATCACCTACCTTGCAGGAAGAGATGAGAAACAAGGTAAAATATAATTTCAAAAGTTTCATACCCTGTATAAATTATTTGAAGTCACAAAAATGTGGAAGAACAACACTTCCAAATACAGATTTTTATTCTCTTCTCTCAGAAAGTTAAAGATGCTATCATTATTAAACCATTCTTTGTGAAGCAGAGAGGCGGCTCAGTGATTAAGGATTCAAGTTTAGTCCCAGCACTCATGTGAGGCAGCTCACAACTGACGATAACTCCAGATTTGACATCTCTGGCATCCGTGTGCATACTGCCCTCGTGTGCACATACCCACATGTAGAGACACAAATAATTTAAAAGATAAATCATTAATAGTTAAGAAAAGCCTTTATATGATGTTAACCTAGTGTTTCAGTGTTTCAAGGTAGTAAAGTAAATAATGCTTATAAAGAAAGTCATATTAACTGGAAGGGCCAGAGAAATCATAATTATCCATGACATTGAATAACTTTTCTTTACCGTTTTAAATTTTCCATATATTTCGCTGATACTCACCCACCAACTTAATATTCTTTTCCTCTCTTAAAAAAAAGAGGGCAGTGGTAGATCCTAACCCAGCATGCACAGGGTTCTGAGTTTCAGCCTAGTACTGCAAGAAAGAATTTTATCAAAGGCAGAGGCAAGCAGATCTTTGAGCTTGAGGCCAGCTTGGCCTACTTAGCTAGTTCTGGGATAGCAAGAGCTACACAAAGAAGTCCCACCCCAGAAACATACACACACACACACACACACACACACACACACACACAGAGAGAGAGAGAGAGAGAGAAAGAGAGAGAGAGAGAGAGAGAGAGAGAGAGAGAGAGAGAGAGAGAGAGAGAGAGATACCAACCATAGAGTCCTGTTTGTGCCCTGGAGTGTGGTTGATACATTTAGTGTCATCCCATTGAAGAAAACTGAACTGATTTTCACTAGCAGCTTCTAATTGGAAATAGATTCTTGGCTATGGGTGGAACTTTGTATCTACTTTCCCTCTGTGCTGGGATTTTGTCTGGCTTAAACTTCTACAGGACTTGTGTGTGCTGACACAGTCTCCATGAGTTTATACATGCATCAGCCTTGCTGTGTCTGGAAAACACTGCTTCCTTGAGTCATCCACTACCTTAAAAATCTTTCCACTCCCTAACCTACAAATGGGACAAAGTGTGATAAAGACATCCCATTTAGGGCTTTAGTGCTTCAAAATCTCTAACTCCCGGATTTTGTCCAGTCATAGTTCTCTTTGTTAATTACCATCTACTGCAAAAAGTTTTTCTGTTGAGGGGTAAATGATCTATACCAATATGCCATTAGGAGTCATTTTATAGCTATATTCATTTTGCAAAACAGTATTTTTCCCCTAGGGCCCAAGACCTATCCAGTCTCAGGTTCTTGAACTCCTTAACAGTATCAGGTGGGGATTCCATTTCGTGGAATAACCTTAAATCTAATCAAAAAGTGGTTAGTTGGTGACTTCCATAACATTTGCACCACTACTACTGCACAAGAGGAGTAACTTCTCTTTAGACCTCTGGGTTCCTGCAATCTGAGGCTCAAGGGTGACAGAAACAGCTAGTGCCCTGTTAATGTGCTGCTTTTGGGTATTTCACAAGAGATGTGACACTAAATAAAACTATTTAGAAGCAAATACCTAGAATCCTGCCCTTTAGGCTTATTCTCAGATCTACCTTACACAGTGTTTCTAACCCCTTTGCAGTAATGGATAAGTGCTTGGTGAATGAATGAATGAATGAATGAATGAATGAATGAATGAATGAATGAATGAATGAATGAAACCCTCCACTACGAATGGGCTGGAGCACAGGAGAAGACTAAGGACATGCATTTTCATGTGTTTTATGTTTCACATCCTGCTTTTCCCCCAAACAGGCCCTGTTCATAATTCTGGAGTGTGACAAAGGAAAACTTAAAAGTACTGAAGGGAGCAAACAGAAAGTTCAGACTACTTGGGGATGTTTTAACAAATCAAATAACTTTAGCATTAAGCAGTATGAATCAACGGGTCCTGTATATCTTCCTGTCTCACCCTCTACCATGTAGGAAAACAAGCGTATTATACCTGAGGTATCCCAGAAACCTATAAACACACAATGGCTCTACCACAGCTGAGAAGTCATGAAAAGCTGAATGAGATTCAAAATTGTCAAAGATGGCCTTCAAGGAAAAATTAGAATGTTAACTCAAATTCTGATTTACTGGTCTAATAACTCATAGCTTGGGCTTCGATTTCAATTTATCAACACACTCGCCCCTCAATTGCTCATGATTAGAGTCCAGTATTAATCCTTCTTATCTGTAGAACTGATTATCAGAAGACTAATCAGCAACCAAAAATATCTCATTAATCTGACTCCTCAGCCACATGGCAGTATCCATCCGGAACTGAGAAGCAGAACTCTGCTGAATAACACAAAGTCCTGCGGTTATTTGCATCTTACATGCAATTGTTCAGGAGACTGAGGTGCTAGCTAAATCATCTTGATCTCACTTAATTTACCATTCTCCTTTCATATTAGTTCTGCTACAGAAATAGGAGCACAGTTTCCTTCCAATAACTCCCTGGCAACTTAGAACCAGGAAGAATCAATTTACTTGTTAGCTCCACTCCGTCCCTGAAAGCCTGTAATTATAAACTATTTAATCGATGCAAAACCTTCTCTCTCTCTTTTATTATTATAGCAAGATAAATATTGACCAAAGGTGTACTCTGTGATTTTCTTTGTTTCAATGTGCTTTTATTATATTTGTTTTGAACTAAGGCAATGTATTTTTACAAACAGGCACTCCTAAGATAAAGCTTTGCTTTTTATATAATTGTCAGCAGGTGCTGACTCAGAACAAAGTAGTATTGTATAAAACAAAAGAAACTTGAATAATGTGAGGTCTACATAACATGTTTTTATTCTAGGGAACACATCTGAGAATAATGTGTTATATAATATGGGAAGGCATATTTGAAAAACATACTTTCTCCAAGAAGAGTCCAGCTTTATAGCATGTCTATTAGGCATTTGATTCAGATGTGAAAGTCAATTTTCTCTCATTTTGTTTTTCCAATACTATAAGAATTATTGAAAAACTAATTGTAATAATACCTGTTTTATTTTACTTAATTGTTAACTCTGTTTTTAAAGCAAATTTTTAAAACCTACTTATTAGTAATTGTGCTCTGTGGACATTAATTGGCAACAGGTAAATTTTCTGTGTAGTCAGATAAAATTTGTGGTATGTCCATATAATGAAACTCAAAATAAAGAGAAAGGTATAAGTAATGTAAAAGCTTGCCCCTGCACCAGCACCTGGCGAGACCTACTCTATCTACCATTAAGCTCACTCACACAATGGCTTACTGAAGGAAGGAGATCCCGAACAAGGAAACACTCTTAAGATGGTTTAAAGTGTTGTTATTATTATTCCTCCTAATTACAGGGGACTTTGATAATGTATTACCTACAGGAAAGTCCTACAGAGGCACCAGGGTCCTCGAGACCAGTGCTGGTCAAGAGAAGTACAATGTGAGCCATATGTGTAATTTTAAAAATGTTAGTTACCATATTAGAAAAAGAGAAAATTAACCCATTTTAATCTTCATTAGCCCAATTTAACTAAAGTATTAGCTAAATTTGTATCATATGTGAAATATAAAAATTACTAATAAATTTAAGTTCCTTTTTTTATTCCAGTTCTAAAACCAGATGTGTAATTTGACCTGGAGTCATGTCTCAACTTGAACTGACCTCATTCTGCATGCCAAATGGCTACATCATAGTTGTAACATGGGACATCATATATTGTAACAATTGATGAACAGGTAGCTATTGAACTGTGGGGTGGACACAGCCAGGTCCCAATTCCAAGGTGACTGAGAGAAAAGATCTGGGGAGAGACAGGAACTTCTCAGAGAAGCCCCAGAAATTCTTCAAGCTCCTGGAGTCCCTCAAACAGGATGCTTCTCCACATTGCCTCAATGTGCCAAGAGTTCTGCACTAAATTACTTCCTATCTGTAGTAAATGCAAGTCACTGCTTTTCTTGCCTCTTGAGTATCTTTCTTAGCATTCTCCATGATAAACAGCTAAAGAAATTCAAGTTTCAAATTCAAATCAGTACTGTATCTCTAATCTTGAAATCAGATCCTGAGCTACAGCTAAATGGATCCTCCTAAAATAACACCTCTGCTTATCAAGATCTTTCCTACTAAATACCCTAGACATCACCAACCTTGAGACACTAGTACTGGAAGGTGCCAATAAAATGCAGAGGTCAGAGAGGAATTCTAAATATCACTTTGCATAACCTTGGCTTAAATAACAATGGCCATTGTCTTTTATTCTTGAATTGGTCCTCCAGATGCTAAATTCTCAACACCAAATCCCACTTTATTCATCTATAAATATAAACAATCAAGAAAATAGTCATGTAACACTGTGATTGCAAGAAGTATAGGGAAACTTTTCTCTATCCAGAGACCAAGATACATTCACATAACAGCACCCATATTACATAATCCTGCAAGCCAGGTGCATTTGCATAGTCAACAGTCATTTTAATTGCAAATTAGAGGTCACCCCTGTAATACTGGCCCCTCCTATTCAATTCAGAGGGCACTCTGGTCCCCAAAGTCATTAGTGCAAACTTGTTTCAATTGCTTTTGGACTCTCCCTACACAGAGTTCTCTGCAGGGACCTTTAGCTATTCCAAGCCTCTGCCCCTCTCTCAGGGTATGTCGCTTAAGAGAAGAAGGCCCTATTTGCCTCTGTAATTGCTTGAATTTCTTCTACAATCTCTTCCTGAACATGAAGAACCTCTACTGGGTAGAACTATAACCTCTGCCTTGTTGTGTACAACGGAGCAAGGCTCAGCAATTTCTAATTGAAGTCTTAAGCAACTCATGTCTCCTCTGCTAGATAAAGACAATATTCAGTTTCTCTGAATATTCAGAACCTCTGAACTCTGAAGTAAACTTTACTGAACTATGAGTTTGGGAGGAAAAGTAGGTAGAGCTCCTCAAACTGTGTAGAAATGCCAGGAGTTCCTTCATTCTGCACAATACACACTTCCCCTGACCCTTGGAAGATAGCCTCCCTACAGCCACAAGAGCCTTGCTGCTGGTGAGAGGCATAGGCAGGGGATCAAGGTCATTTTCATCTACTTACCAAGGTGGGGCAGCCTGGGAACAAGACCATGCCTCAAGAAACCATAAAGGAAGGAGCAAAAAAGGAAGAGGAAATGAAGGGAAATAGAAAAGAAAAAAATTAAGAAAATGCTTGTCTACATTTAGAAATACATTTAGCCAATTTTATCTTTAAAAGAAAAATTAATCTCCTTGTCTTCCAAAGCAGTCAATCCCTCCTCCAAGACAGTTTTGTACCCACAGTCCAATAAGATGAGCTGAAAGCAAGTTTTCCAAGACAGTATTAGATTAAGATTAGATCAGATTAGATTCTCCAGAGAAACAGAACCAATTAAAAAATACAAATCCTTCGGTGGAGGGGAGGGGCAGAAAGAGAAACAGATAGACTCCAAGAGACAGAGATTGGTTGATTTACATGGTTGTGGATAAGAAAAATCCCAGTCTGCCTGTGGCAAACTGATAAACCCAACAACTCGGTGATCTGATCTAAGTTCAGAGACCTGAGAACCATGGCCCCAAAAGAAAGCCCAAGAATCTGCAGGCAGGGAAAGACTGATGTCTCAGCTCACATAGACTTGGTTTATCCCCCTCCACCTTTTTTCATTGCTGTCCCTCAAATGTGCATGATGTATGTATATGAAGCTGAAGACCAGAGTCAGGACTTGGCCTACCTGGTCAAATGCCAATTGCCACCAGAAACAATTTCACCAACACATCAGGAAACAATGTTTTGCCAGCTTATGGGCACCCTTTAGATCACATGGAGTTGAGAATCACAGAGACCTGGCTCCTTTTAAAAGACTCTCTGACTAGATATATCAGCACAATCCAGACGACTGTTATTAGCATGTGGAGTCTGAAAAGACTGATCTCCAGAGGTTCATGTCTGAGCACAAGACACATGTGACTTTAAAAATAATCAGATAGTTGATGGAAATAGCAATTTCTCATTTAACTGCAGTTTTTTAAGAATGGCATTTTATTTTTAAAATATTTTTAACCTAAAAGGGGTGTATTAGTTACTTTTTTATTTCTGTGATAAAATACTATAATCAAGGCAACTTAAGGAAGAAAAGGGCTCTTCAGAACTTATGGTTCCAGAGGGACAGGATATGTCATCATCCCACTAGGGAAGGGTGGCAGCAGGCAAGCTTAGAGACAGGGGCAGCAAGCTGAGAACTCACACTTGAATTGGTCTTTAAGCTCTCAAAGACCTCGCCAGTGACATACTTCCCCCAGTAAGGTCACAGTCCTACGGCTCCCCAAACTGGGTATCAAGTATTCAAACGTCCTGGACCATGGAGAACATTTCACAGAAACCATCACAAATGGAATAAAACTCAAAGAGTTTAGGAAAAAAGCAATTGTTTTTATGTGGTCCCAGTATCCTCTTGTCACTTCACTTGGTGAAGTAAAGGATAGACTCTCCCCTGTGGCATACCACAGAGGAGTTTCCACAGCAAGGCCGCAAGTGAGTACAATGATCATGTGATCACACAGGAAGCAAAGCCAAAAAGTAAGCATGGGAAAAATAACCTTGATTTAATCAGCCCAATGCACATTCTTGTAAGATCACTGAAGTGTTACAGACATGGAACTTCTTAAATTACTGACACAGTTTGAACTGAAATAAGAAAAAATTTCATATGGGTTAATTTTAAGGCTTTTTAAAAATTGTTGTATAGAAAGAGAAAAAAAACTGGATTTCTGGAATTTACCATTTAGCAGTCTTTTTGGTTGATAAATACACTTATAAAATTTCAATTTAATTGAAGCACCTATATATGGATGGAATAGCATGCGTCACTGTATCACTGGAGTCATTTGACATTGAAAAATACATTTGGTGCTGCTGTGCCAGCAAATACGGATCATGCTTGTTTCTAGTGGAAAGGCGTCTTCTCTTCCTTCATGATCCCAAGTGAAGCACTTGTTTCCTCAATTTTTATTACATTTTTATTAAACCGTTTGAGTGTATGCTGGAGAGAGGAGATGGCATTGAGGCCAAAGGGTCACTTTTCTCCTTCCAACATGTGTGTCCTGAGAATGACAACAGGTTCTGGCTTCATGATACTACATTTTCCAGGCCACCTTAAAGGCCAGCAGTAATTCCTTTAGACATGCAATTGTTTGCCAACATGAAGAAGTACCAAGATAACCACAGATAAACATGTGCAAAGACCACAAGACTCAGCTGCCACTTAAGAATAAGTAAGCTTCGTGTGTAAGAATGAGCACACAATGTTCTCTACATTAAAAAAAAAATGAAATTTTCCTTTTGAAAGTTTAAATGTTCTGATTATTAAAAATGAGTACAGATGAAGTGTCCCAATAGTGAGGGGTGCCAAGAGTAATAGCAAATGATCAAGTATTAAAGCGATAAAGCAAATTGTTTCCAAGAACACAACACTTCAAAGGATCACAAGCTATATCTGTCTTTTGTCTATTACACTCTATATGGTTTCAGAATCAAATTCTCTTGCAGAATGTCTAGATCTATTTTTTAAATTATGTATGTTTGTGTGGATGGGCATCCACATCTTTGTAGACATATATGGATCCTGAGACTCATACAGTCCCTCTTCCACACAGCTACACTCTCCAGACTGCTTCCCATCCTTGAGAGAAGACACAAGTATCTGGCCTCGCCTATCAACTTGACCAAACTGGGAGCCCCAACTTCTGACATTCTTCCCTGCTCCATCACTGGCACACACTAACCTCATACTCACTCATGACTTTCTAATGCATATGCTTGGAGCCCTGTCAAAGGTCCAGCACCTGTGCTCTTTCTTACACAGGACAGTAGGCTTTAAATAGCCCTGAGATGATCTCCCCCAAAACTGACTAGAGTCAAAAGATAGAAAATCAACCTCATGCAGGCCTGTGTGGCAGTTCCCATGTGTGCTTTACATATCTCCCCGAGATCCTCAGTGGGACTGGGACTGGCCCCTACCTGTACATAGCGGTTTTACACACACACACACACACACACACACACACACACACACACACACACACACACACACACACTTGGGGCTGTCGTCATTTGTTTGTGTGGAGTTACTCTTCAACACCATTTCCTGGAATTGTCATAATTGGAGACTAAGTCTCTTGCATTCAGATCTTTACCTTAGGGTGTGCTGCCAGGCGACTCCCTTCCCCTCCTCTTCACAATCTACCACATAATAAATGGTCAATGAACATTTGTTGTAAGAATAAAGAAAAAGAGTTAACTTCAGCCCGACAATGCCACTGATCAAGCATGCTGTGCCTTAGCCAGGAGTTTATTTTCCATGCCATCTAGTAACTCTTGTTGCCAGCTAGAGCAAAAATGTGGCTAGAGGTCTGGGATCCATGGAGCCTCCTTTCAAAGAACAATGGCCATTTTAAGTTAATCCTCTTCTGCTAACATCCAGAGTCAAAATTCCACTAGAAATAGCTCCCTTCTTTGAGGTCAATGATTGATCTAACCTTAAACTTAGCAGCACATCATTAAAAATCATATTGCTTCCATATGTCCCCTAGATGCAAAAGACAAGTACTTCTTTTGGCTCCTCCTAGACACTCTGAAATCTGTAGCTGGGGCTAGCTCTTACAATTAGGACTAGCTTATCTGTTCAGTCCAATTTTTACTAAGAATACTGTTAATTCAGGTGCCTATGGTGTTGATAACTTCAAGGTGGTTTCAGCAGAGTATGAAATCAGCCACAAAGCCCTTCTATGTTCAGGACTCTGCAGAGCTGCACACATCACACGCCCATGAAAAAAAAATCACCAAGGATGAACTATCAAAGACCTCCAAAGACAACTTTGTTGGCATCAATCATTTTTAGAGAACAGAGACAATATTGTTCTCTTTAATGTAGGCTATGACATCATAAGATTATGACTGGGCACAGCTTATGTGCAGAGGCCTGAAGGCAGCCGTTCGCAGCCTCTTGGCCTCGGTCACTTTCACAAACACCCACAGCGTCATCCGTAGTGCCCAGCTCCCCATTGCCTTCTCAATGGCTCACTCTGTGACTCTATGGATGGACACAGTTATCTCACTCAGTCACCATAGCTTAAGCACACAATTATATAATCAAAGACATAGAGGACTTTTAGATTGGAGAGGATATCAAAAGTCTCAAGATCCACTTTAAGAAAGGACAATTATGGTAATGGCTGGGGAGTCTGGGAAGGGATATCTTAAAACTCAGTAGAGGCTGGCATATAAATCAAGGAAGAAGAAGCTGGAATGCCAGTGTCACCACCCCAAAGCTCAAGGATTTCAAGGCTTGAGGGAGCTTCACACAGACTACCACAGAAAAATGGTTTAGCATCACCTGGACCTGGATGAAACTTCAGTCACGGAGTGAGAATCAGGAAAAGCAGCTCACAGTTGTGGGTTACAGATCCCCAGAGAGGGTCCTGGGGTGTGTTTCCAAACACAAATGATCATAGAGTTCTGGCTTGCCAGACAGCTGGTGGGACTAGATGAGAACAGGACAGTCCGAGAAACAGCAACTCGAGCTTAAGTGAACTCACAAACCCTGTCTGCTGATTATGCATATTTGTTCATGCTGCAGGAATGAAATTCCACAGCGTGGTAATTTATACATAGCAGAAACATTTCTTACTATGCTGGAAGCTAAGTCTAAAATCAAAGTGCCAAGGAACTTGGAATTGGTTAAGGGCCCAATCTCAACTTCCAAATGAGGCCTTGAACATTGTGTCCTCACTTGCTAGACAGACCAAAAGAAGGCATGGATGCTTTCTTAAGCCTTTTTACAAGATGATAAATCCAATTTGTGAGAGTTCTACCCTCAAAACTTGTTACCACCTCTTCATACATTGGAAAGTCAGTTCAGATATAAAATTTGGAGGCACACACCCAGCTTAAGCTGCTCATCGGGTGATATGTTTTACTACACAGAGTCCTTAAGGCACACATATATTTTCAGCCTTGAGACGTAAGTGAAATTACTACCTCTATTTGAAATGTATTTATCAGAATTGCATTTTATATAAAATTACGAAATTAGCTTCTGTGGGATGGAAAATACTGTAATATTCTTGTCTAGAAGCTTAATGGCCTGGTTTTGTTCTCAGATTGTGTGACTTGGGGCAGTTAACCAACATCCATGAGTTCAGTGGCCTACTATCATCAAAGAGGGTCAAAACAGAACAGTCATAGATTCAATACAACATGTCCAGACCAAACTCAATGCCCCCTAACACCAAACCTACATCTTTCCTTCCTAGACCAGCCATCTAGTAGCTGTTTTCTACTATATCTGGTATGTATTCTATCATAAAATCAAGATGGCTCATTATTCTAAATATCCAAACTCTGACCACCCTGCAGCCAATCTGGAGGATATTTCTAGTCCCCATTTCCTCATCTAGGCTCTTGTTAATGATTTTCTGAGTTCCTGCCTGCACCCTCCTTCACTTCTAATTTATTATCAACATCGCAGCCAGGACTCCTGTGAAAATGAACTGATGGATCCAAGTAACAGAGTCATTACTTTTAACTAAATCAATGGTTCTCAACTTAGTGAAATTCTGCACCTCAGCAGACCTCTAATAATATTTAGAGACACTGGTAGTTGTCACAACTTGAGGCAGTACAGAGAGGTAGATGTATGTCAAGGTTCCAATGTTCCTTTCAACACCTGAGTAGAATCTTAGTGCTCAATGGAATAGTCTTAAGAATTAGGGTCTGGGAGAAGTGCCCCCCAGGCAGGTGGTCCTAGATGTTAGAACAAAGCTGGCTAAGCAAGCCTGGAGGACAAGCCAGTAAGCAGCACTCCTCCATGCCCTCTACATCAGTTCCTGTGTCAAGTTTCTGCCCTGAGTCCCCTAGATGATGGGCTAGAAGCTATAAGGAGAAATAAACCCTTTCCTCCCAAGTTTTTAGTCATGACATTTTGTCACCTCAGTTTAAAAATAGCCAAAAGTGGGACTCTTGAATATATTCTAGAAATATTTAATGAATGCATGAATAAATGTAGTAAAGTTGGTTTTGAGATGTACCCGGGTTGTGTTTAAGAGAAAGCTGCCAAATTTCATGTGAAAAAGTCTGTCTTTAGATTTATTATCAGGATTGTATTCAGAATCAGTTTGGTATCAAACACAAAAGTACAAGAACTCTTTCCAAAAGGACTCCTAAAGCTATCATGAAAGATGTAAAAAAAAGTAGTCAAGAGGAACCTGGCCCCCCATCCTTAAATGCTCTTTCAGCTAAATCCATGCATGTAAAAGAATACATTTTTGGAAGTTGTTTGTCTGCAGCTACATATTCCAAACTAAACTCACTATACACTGATAGAAAACTAGAATTGCAACTTTTAGAAACTAAAAATGAAAATATTTTAAAAATCAAAACTGTCATTCACCTTTTTTGGGGGGATCGCTATTTCTATTGTTGTTCCTGAATCCTCTGATCACTAACATGTTTTATGGGTCTAAAGATACTTACAGACCAACGGCAGTGGCTTGCACATGGGTCAGATAAGACAAGGAAAAGATCCAGCTATTGTCCTCCAGGGGTTTACAGTTTGACATGGGAATTTAAACAGTTGTGTTGCTGATCTAATCAGAAGCTCAGCAAGAAGATAGAAGGCACACGGCTTGCAATATTAAAGGAGAGAGACAAACTGTGCAACAGGACTCCTCAGCAGGACAGAAGAAGCATTGGGGCAGAAACCCTGATGTGGAAGCCTAATGGTACCTAAAGAGAGATCGCAAGACCACATGGCTGTGTTTGGGGGAGTGGCGAGTTTTCTTATCTGGCTGGGACAAGAGTTAGAGTGGCTGAATGGCAAGAAGCGAGTAAATGGGCTTCTGTGGCCCGAGCACAGGCATTTACATCCCTGATTCAACTGGTTCGAGACTGATCTAAAAACCAGGCAGAGGCTGGAATCCAAAGCTTGGGAAGTGTTGGTTTCTCTGGGTCATCCTCCACAACCTCAGGAGGTAGGGTAGCCAAAGAGCATGCTAGTAAGCAAGCTGAGAAGAGAAGCATAAGACAACTGTATTACACATTATATGAGGGAGAAAGACATGATGAAGAGAACAGGGCTGGTTCTGCAATGGTCTTGGCCATCTGTGGGAACCGAGAGGGAGGCAGTGCTTCACCTGGCACAGGGAAAAGGGCTGAAGCTTTCCCACGCTTGGACGGCACAAAAATGGTCAGTCAGGGAAGCCACAGAAGTTAGCTCCAGGGATGCCATGACCAAGGACTATTCAAACCGCTCCAGAAAACTACAATGCCCAACATTTTTATTGGTTTTATCAGTTGGTTTCAGAGAAGTGGAATCAAAGGTACACGATTATTTTCCTACAAATGTTAGAGTGGCCCTTTCCTACAAAGAGCCTCACCCCAATTAAAAACGTCTAAAACTCAAATGGAGGTTTCTGGAATAAGTTGGCAAAGGCTAATCTGTCATTTACAGAACAAAATAAGGTTATGACCAATATGGGTTTTTTTCTTACTTTATTTTTACTCTTACCTCAAGATTAGACATGTAAAAATGTGAGGTCTGAATAAAAGATATTATCAAAGGGCTTTAAGATGCACTAAATCTGATCTTTTAACAATAAGTACTTGATGTTAAGGGACCATAAAGGTCCATCCATCAATACCCTGTACAGTAGCATTTACTCAATAGACATTTGGTGAGCTCCTATTGTGCACTGGACTCTACAGGAAAGCATGGAACATACCCATAAATAAGATACAACTGCCCCATTTCCATGTTTATAGTTTAAACGGAGACAGAGCTAATATGAAACAAAAAGATATTAGTAAATGGAAAGCTGGCAACGGAAATATTTTAAAAAATGTTTTAAATAGAGGCCAGGGTAGGATGGTTATAGGAAGTTTGCAGTTAAGAAAAGGCTTGGAGGTGAAGTCATCAGCCTTGTCTGCAAGGGCAGCAGGAGAGAAGATTACTAGGAGAGAGAAGCCAAGGCAGAGCACCTGAAATGAAAGCACACTGGCATCTTCCAGAAACAGAAAGGAAGTCATTTTGACAGGAAACGAACAGAGAAAACCTAGAGGAGAATAGGGCAACAATGCAGTGAGTGGGTTGGTGCAGCCAAGGCAGAGAACTTAGTTTCTGTGTGTCTCTGCAGTGCTAGGGATAGAGCCCAGAGTCCCACACATGCTAGCAAGTGTTCTGCTACTTCACCACTCCAAGGTCCTAACGTAGAGTGAAAGTAAGATGGGGGCCTACAGGATGATTCAAGCAGGGCACAAGGGTCTGGGTTATAATGAGCAGGTGGTTCTGGGTCTAAATGGAGAATAGGCAGCCAGGCAACCTAGAAAACAGATCATAATTCAGACAGAGGAGAAAAGAGAATCCCACTTAGACCAAAGCAGAGGCAAGAGAAGATGGGTACATTTGAAAGCAGAGTGGACAGAATTAACAACACAGCATGTGAGAGAAAAGCAGGTGTTCAGGACAATTCCCAGAGCATTAAAGAATAAAATTTTGCTAAATTTCTATAAAATTCCAAAACATAAAAGCTCTAGAAAATGTTATCAACCAGTCAAACACTGAGTTTCTGTTTAGCACCTGCTATGTAAGAGGAAATACTTCCCAGGAGATTTATCCACAAAACCTGAGGGCCATAGTCAGCAAGTAGCAAATATGTTTGTTTCTGTGCCCACAGCAAATGTAGAGTACTGTGAATAGAGCAAGCATATGCAAAAGTAAAGTAGGCAACTGCCAAGGCATTTCGCTGATTAATGGAAACCGAATCTATAGCTCTATACTATAAGAAAAACGTGAAGTTACCTGGCACACATAGATCAGTGGTAAGGCTTTATTTCTTTAAAAGTCAACTTTGGTTCTCAATCAATAGTTCTGTATTTTTCTGCTTTGAGCTGTGGACTTTATCTGAAGTAGACTGGCAGGTTACAACTTTCACTGGATGGTTTATTTTGAAATAAATTTAAGTTCCAAAGCATAGTAAGAAATAAATGGTGATAGTAGTGTTATCAATTCAATCATTTATAGGACTGAAGAATCTGCAGTGCCTTCCCAAATATAGCACTTTCAAAGGTATCATGACCGGCTGTCTATGGTGCTGCTGGTAATTCTCCCAGAACAATAAGAAAGGTGCTTTAGAAGATGAAAGAAAATTGCTGAGAGGTGGTGGAGCACACCTTTAATCCCAGCACTTCTGAGGCAGAGGCAGGCAGAACTCTCTGAGTTCCAGGACAGCTAGGGCTACACAGTGAAACCTTGTCTCACATAACTAAAACCGAAAACAAAAAACAAAACAAAACAAAACAAAAAAACTGAAGTAAAATAACCTTGAGTTAAACTGAGCTAAAGGAAAGAGCCAACTATAATGAAACAGAACGTCCAACTCCAGTGAAATCAATTATGAGGCACATATAAAAGTGGACCCCTTTGCCATCTTCGCAATCGGCAGCCTGAGTCAGCTTTCAGCAAAAGAGCACATGGGGCAGGATGTTCTTCAACTTCAGCTTCACTGCTCCTTTGGAACATCCCTCGTTCTGATATATTCAGGTGGCTTTAGGTATTTTTTAGGTAATGTTGCCTCTTTTAAAGGAAATTCAGAAATAGAAAATATGAACTAGCAAAAATGATAGAAAAGGGGAAGTGGTTATTTTGATAGCAGATCATTTGATTTACAGTTATATACAACACATTTGGTTTGGTCCTTTTTTTTTTAATTTAACAGCTGTGTGTATGTGTGCAACGTATACACATGTATGTGTGCATACCTGCCCACTTTTTTTTTTTTTTTTTTTTTTGAGATCATCTTTCAATGAACCTTGGAACTTTCTGATTCTTCTAGGTTAGCTGGCCAGTAAGCCCTGAAATACTACTGTCTCCACCTCTCCAACACTGGGATTAGGGGCATGTACCAACATACCTGGCTTTTTACATGGGTACCAGACATCAGAACTCAGGTCTTCATGCATGGTTGACAAAATACTTTACCAACTAGGCTATCTATCCAGCCCTAGTTTAATAGCATTTGTTAGAGGAACCAACAAGCCTCCAGTAAGATTAAAGGTACATGTGCATACACACATACCTACATACACACACACTGATGCATGTGCACACAAACATATAAATAATTAGCCACAAAGTCACTAATAATCAACAACTGTGATCAAGGAAAATCAGTAATTTCATATGGTTAAAGCTAAGATTTCCTGATGTGGGATGTCTTTCTGTATACTGTGAACATGCTTTATTGCTGGTAATAAAGAAACTGCTTTGGCCTATGGCAAGGAAGCTTAGAAGCAGGCAGGAAATCCAAGTGGAGATAAAGGAGAAGAGGGGTAGAATCAAGGAGATGCTGCAGCTGAGCAGGCAAATGTAATAAAATACAGGTAAAGCCACAGAGCTACGTGGCAATACATAATCAATAAGAATGGGCTGAGTTAAGTTGTAAGAGCTACTTGGTAATAAGCTGTAGCCACAGGCCAAGTAGTTTGTAATTAATATAACCCTTCCCATGATTGTTTGTGTCTAAGCAGCCGTGGTGGGTCAGGACCTTGGGGCTAGGCCAGGCTGGAAGGATCAGAAACTTTTGATTACAATTTTCACAACATATCAGAATGGACCAGTAACCTATCTATATAGTCTGGAATGAACAATAGTTTTAAAAACACATGTGGACAGAAAAGCAAGATACTAATTATATTTTCTTGTAAAAAAAATTTAAACATCTACATACAATAATAACAAAAATTGTATAAAAATCATGTGATCTTACTTTCACTTTTAAATGCAACTACGCACAGGAGAAAAGTCAAGGTCAAGTAGACAGGCTTTCCTATCCAGACGACTCCAGCTTGTCAGTTTTCTCCCATTTTGCTCCCAAGCTTAACATTTAACAAATTTTAACACTTTAAGATCTAACACAATAAAGTCTTATTTAACCATAGAGTATGAAATAATTTCATTCGCAAGAAAACAAATGGAATGTGAAATAATTGTTTTAACAAAACAAGCGAGATTCAAGAAGGGAAATAGTAGGTTTTCTGACACATGTGGAATCTATACTTTATACATATACGATATGACTGCACAGGATGTACTGTTTGTGCAGAGAAAGTGACCCGTGGGAGCAGACAAAGGAGGAACAGAGAAGTGAGTGTGACTAAATACATGATTCCTGTTTATGAAATCCATTGGTTTGCACAGTGAAAATACACTAAAAAAAATCAAACACATCTTGATTCTTTTTTACCCCTGGTCACAGAGAGACATGTCTCTTTTACCTCTGACACAAGGTTCTGATTACTGGAGAAGACAGTAAACTGCTCAGCTCTACATTAAATAAATGCTACATGTAATAATTCATGCATGTCCGGGGTCTTGGGTACGTTAGGATGGTGGGTGATCAGGCAACTTTAAAAAAAAATCAGGCCTCACTTCCAGACTAAAATGAAGAATACATCTCCTTAGACACTTCTGCCTGGTATAATGGGTAAACTCCAGCAAACCGACTTCAAAGGCTTATTTTAATTAGAAGAGTGCTAAATGCAAGGGAATGGACCCCTGAGGATGAGAAAGAACTCTTAACTCCTTACATATTTTAAGTGGTTAAAGCAAGAGCTGTTGGCTAGCTAGAATAATGGAGGCCTCCAAACCCCAACTTTTCAAAAGGATAATGTTACTTCTGTTAAACTCCCCCAGCTAATTATTTCTTTTTTTTTAATAGAAAACTTAAATTTTGAACACTCCCATGGGCCATGCTATGAATGAGAGAACCCAGAAGATGCCCCTGGCTAGGACTCCAGCCAATAGTGGATGGAGGAGGTGCCTAAACAGGACTTCCCCTAGAGTCAAATGACCACCTTAAGGGTCATCACAGAATCTACATCCAACAATGAATAGAGGTGGAGGCAGAGATCCATGGCTGAGCATGGGGCTGAGCTCTCAGTCCAGCTGAGAGCTGGGGAAGAGAGGCTGTATAAGAAAGGGGAGCGGGATTATGAGGAAAATTCTCACAGAGATAGATGGCTGGAGCTCTGGGGAGCTCACTGAATCCGAAACAGCCACTGGGGAATTTTCAGGAAATGGAACTAAACCCTCCAAAGGTAGATGATTGTTGAATGGAGTGGGCAGTATGTGGAACCTCAGAGAGTAGGATCAGGCTATGTTCCTGTGTATGAACTGGCACGTTGGAGCCCATTCCCTACAGAGAAACACCTAACCCAGCCCTAATATTGGGATGAGGGAATCGGAGCTACCTCAAATGGATACACCAGACTGAACTGACCCAGATTTGGACTCCTTGCCCTCCTAGGGCATTGCCATTGGGAGAAGGCGGTGGGGGAGGCTGAAGGAGGACTGGAAGGGGCTGGCAGGAGGAAAGGGAGATTGAGCAGGGGATACATGGAAAAAAAAAAACTTTATAAATAAATAAAATAGAGTACAGACAGACACACACACACACACTGCCAGAACTATACTTAAATTCTACAACTCAGTTCTGTCCTTCTGTATCCAAAATCATTTCAAGAAGTCATCTTCAAGAGCTAAAATTCTCAAATCCAAAGGTTATCTTGTTGAACTTTCTCTAGCAAAGAAAAAAAAGATGAAGGGTATCTTTTAGAACAATACGTATTATTCTAAAACAATACAGACAAATGATTTTTCTTAGCTTGTCCTAGTCACAGTGAGATGGACTGAATGTTTGTGTCATTTCAAATTCTTGGCAGTATGACTTTGGGATTCATGAGACCATAAGCTTCACTACATAACTAATGTCCCTAATTTAAAAAAAAAAATAAAATCACAGAAGAAGAGAAGCCAAGTCTCCCATCCTTCATTCTAACTCCATTGCCATGTGGGAATTCAAAAGAAGATAACTCTGCAAACCAGGAAGGACACCCAAACCAAACACATGATCTGTGGGAACCCTGACCTCTAGAACTGTGAAGACAAATGTGGGCCCTTTAAATATGCACTCTACAGAACTTCGTTACCACAGCCTTCAGTGGACGACTGGGAGAAAGTGCAGAAGGCATGCTAAGGAGAAAACACAACCAATTAGTCCATGGGGA
The DNA here is from genome assembly GCA_033318265.1 of Phyllotis vaccarum. NCBI lineage: Eukaryota > Metazoa > Chordata > Mammalia > Rodentia > Cricetidae > Phyllotis > Phyllotis vaccarum. The sequence continues at coordinate 163,648,638 of JARWLC010000001.1, read as the reverse complement.
AATAGGTTTAATTATCAGCATTTTCAAAGATTACTCTAAGACAGAGACTGAATAGAGATGAAAATGGCAACAGAAAATAGTGCTTGGCACCTGAGTGTCCTATGGCAGACAGGTCATGGCATCTGTAGTCTGGCGGCAGAAATTCCTCAGACTAGCACCAATGTTTTACAGAGACTCGTACAATGTTGTGGGATGCTACTGGTCCATTAGGCCACAACCATAAGAGGGTCTTCTACAAATTACAATGGTTTAAACAACGCTGGCAGCCTTACCTTGGTCAATTATCCAAACCATAGTCAAGGTCATAACTTACAAAGGGGTGCTCCGACAACACAATTAGATATAACATATAAGCCATGTGGCTTCAGTTTCTCACTCACAGTAGACTTAGGATCTCCTTAAGTCTCACCATAGCATTTGCCAAGTCCATGTCTGCTTAACAAGTTCAAGGATGTTTGTCCAATTAATGCCCAAGGACTTGACAGTGTTGGAACAAGATTTTAGTGGCAGATGATCCACATGGAATCACATTTCAAACTCTCTTTTAATCGGATAATTCTTAGGACATCTGTAGACGCTTTTTCCTGCCAAATTCGCACCTCGAGTTCTTGGATGAGAGAAAGAACATGGTGACCTCCCACCAGTGGATAAGCTAACAGCCCTGAACTGGTCCATGCAGTCAAAGTGGCAACTCTAATGGAGTCTATTCTTCAGAGGCTCTAGAATATCCCACCTTGTGCTAGAACAAGCAACTTTCTCCATGCACAAGAAAAGTTTGGCTCGGTGTCCAGTGTCCTGTTCATACAAAACTGAATGTAGGCAAGAGGTGACCCTAAAGAACTGACTTCTGTGTGTATTCTTCTGTACAGTAATCACATGTAATTATTTCTTAGGAGATGGCTCCTGTTTCAAACAGTATCATCAACTTCATAATGAAAACTTTTCTCATCAAGGGGTTGATTCTGCTTGTGAGATTTAAACCTCTGAGCAAGTTACTAGTGTTCTTTTTTTTTTTTTTTTAAGTTTTTTACAACAGTGAACATCGTTCGAGATAATAGACCATTAAGAAAATAAGGCAGGGTTTTTTTATAATGATGTGTCTTTAGGCCCATAACTGTTAAGATAATACATGGTTTGGCCCAAAACCTCCTTTTTTATTTTATTTGACGCAGATGGAACATTTCAGCAACAACATTCCAAGGCATATGCTAATTTCTGTCTAGCATTTAGAACGTTGGAGTCCTCAGTAAGGTAGCAAAAGCACAACATACGCCTGCGTTTCACAATGAATAGTACATTTCTTTGTTTACTAATAACTCTGCTGTCTTCATTTTCCCAGGTCTCATGAGAGAAGTTCATGTATTGGCAAGTAGAATGTTATTTTTATTTTATCTTATCTAAGAATTTCATGCTGAAAGGAACCTGAGATCATTTCTTCGAACTCCCAATTTTGAAGAAGAGGAGACAGAACAAGAAAATTCAGACGAAATGTTCCTTCATAGTAATTTTCTCATATTCACTAAAGTAAGCATTTACTCAATCAAGGAGACTGAATGTTCTCAACCTGACTGCTAACCTTTGGTGAATCCAGCAGTATCAAGTATCCCATCTAACCCATGCCTTTCCTCAGTGAAAGAGATAGGCAAATCTGGGATTGGCACAGAACTTATGTCTAGCAATACACGGGCCCAAGTTTAAACCCTAGGACTTTAGACAGAAAAAAAGAAGACCATGAGAATGTGCTGAATTAATTTCCTATTGCTGCTCTAATAAAAACCACAAAAGAGTGGCTTTAAACACCACACATTCATTAAGTCTCTTACTCCTCTAAGTCAGAAATCCAGCACAGGTCTCACCAGGCTAAAAATCAGGTATCAAGAGAGCTTCTCCATGAGTTTAAGGCCAGCCTGGTCTATAGAGTAAGTTTGAGGACAGTGAGGTCACACAGAGAAATCCTGTCTCACTCCCTCACACACACACACAAAAGAAGGGAGGGAGGGACAGAGGGAGGGAATGATGGAGGGAGGGAGGGACAGGAGTGGGGGAGAGGGCAGGAGGGAGGCAGCTTCCTTCTTTTCTCTAGGGTTTAAAGGCCACCTGTCTCCATTCACTCAGCTTCTAGAGGTGCTCACCTTCTAGTTCATGGCTCTACTTTCACCTTCAAAGCAGCAATAGTGAGTTATTTTTTTTTCCTCCTCTGAGAATCCAGCTCAGTAGCTCTCCCTGCATCCCTCTCTCTGTCTCTCTTGAAATAATCAGCTAAGTATCTTCACTGTTAAAAACTCACAAGGAATACATCACCCAGATTATGTAGAATATTACTATCTCCACCTCCAGAATCTTTACCTTAAGCCAGTGGGTCTCAACCCCTTTGAGGGGTATCAAATGACCCTTTTACAAGGGCCAAGGGTAAACACAGATATTTACATTATGATTCATAACAGTAGCAAAATTTCAGTTACAAAGTAGTAATGAAACTAATTTTATGCATGGTTGTGATCACTGCAACATGAGGAACTGAACTGAAGGATCCAGGCATTAGGAAAGTTAAGCAGTGCTGTAATGCCTGCCCCACACCCCCCTTTTAAAAGTGCCATTTGCAAATTCTGGGGATTAGGACGGCATACCTTTGGATTATTCTCTGCCTACTTCCCCATACTCCAAACATCTCATTAAATGACCCCACAATCTATCTGGTGATCAAACCAGACTCCATCCTATTTACTCCTGCCTCTAGATAGTGATTAAAGATCACACAATGACACTCTGAGCTTCTTTGGATTTTATGCTCAGAGATAGTAATCTCATATCAAATATGTCTTCAGCTTTCTCAAAAGCACAATATCCTTCCACTCAGGACTTAAAATGTTTGACAAGGTAGGACAGTGCTAGTAACATTTTGTGAAGACAAGAGGAACCTCTCAGTTCTGCAACAGGAAAAGGGCAAGAGGATCCTCAGGCAGCTTAATTATACACAGAAGTAAACGAGAGTTACACAGAGAGTAGTCTCAGCTCTTCCGTGCACACTGTTACAATATATTTGGATTGTGCCTAGGGATATGCCTAGAGCCATTTTGAAAGCCTCCTATCCCACAATGCCTTTCATGCTATAATGCAAGCTCATCCTCCATTTCTCTCTCATAGCCATTGGCGCCCCATTCCCCATACCACATTGAGACACTGAATCACACACATTGGTTCAAAGTTTGTTTTCAGGGGGAACATGCGTCAAAAAGATTTCCTCCCTTGAAGACACTCTGCCCCTCTGCCCCTTGGCCTGCTGCTATTTTAGACCCAAGAGATAAGTCACTGAAATTTATACCAGCTCCCTGCCCCTTGCTCGGGCTGGTCACAGAGTCCCTGCTTGCCGTGCGACATAAATTAGCAGCAGTGTTCTAAGCAGTCATCACACCTTTAAGAAAAAGACTGTAAGACAAGTCACATAGCCATATGCTTTATTCCTAGGAACACTTCGGCAGATATAAATGGATAAAGATTATATTACTTAGCTCACCAGTTCCCTACCAAGTTTTTCCCTAAACCATCCCCCGGTTTTCTATTTCACACCGCACAGACAGGATTAGTAACGCTCTTCTACAGCATGTTGCTTTTACATCTACCTGAAATATTTGCTGTTCTGTTCGGTATCTTATACAATGATGCATAAGAAAGTCTGATTTTAAGTCTCCATGGAGTCACACTAGCTTCATCCTTATTTGGTTCCTGGGTCCTGCTTTTGGAACCCTGTCGCCTTATGACTGCTTCTCCTTGGTATTACGATTTAAATGTGAAATGTCACCCACAGTCTCAAGGGTGAGAACACTTGCTTCCCAGATCAAGACTGGCCTGAGGTGGGATCCATTTGGAGGAAGAGGGTGATGGAGGACCTGTCCATGAGGTTTCTTTGCCCCACCCCACTTGCTGCCCCTCTCTGTGTCTTTACTGTGAATACAGTGTAACCAAGCCCTATACTTTCCTTTCTCTACAGCTTCTCTGGTATGAAGAGCAGAATTCTCTCCAACCTTGAAGCAAAAGCCGACCCCCCTTCCTTCCAAGCCTCTTGTTGGTGGTCCTTGATCTCGGCAAAGAGAACCGAATCGAAGGCACTCGGATGCTCTCCTTTACAACCCTATTGCCCTCAGCTCATCTCAGAGGTCCTTAAACTTTGCACAGTGTGGTGGTACCAGGGCTCACAGGCCAAAAAACATGATGTACAAAACAGTAGAGTTGATGTGATGTTCTTCACACAACGTAATAAATAATGCCTACATTCACCCCTTTTGATGTATCCTTACACATGTATTATATATATGCATAAATATCTGCATTATAAACATAAATTTATTGTATTCTCTGTAAACTCACAATATGTAAAAATGTCCCGATGGAAGGCTCGCTCAGAGAATGAAGGACAAAATGCAAAATAAATGAACTATTTTGGGGCCCAACTTGAAAGTTTCTCATGCACCTGAACATAAGACCAAGCAACCGCTACATTTCTGATATTATTTTTGTTGCTCTTTAAGCAAAAGTGAATTGTACTGTGCTCTGATGATAAAGACAGAGTCGTGGTTCAAAACATTTTTCGCTTTCCATTGTCCAATGGCAAAGGCAAACATAAGAGAGTTCCGGGGGAAAATCAGAAAGAAAACAGACAGACTTCATTGAGGCCTTAAAAACAATAAAACAATAAAGAAATTCACAGCTGAGAGAAGAAGCAGAAATTCCTCTGAGGAAAGGAGAGAGAAGGTGGGGATATCAATCGGGAGCCAAGAAGAGGAAGAGAACCGTGTGAATAAAAGTTTGCTTCAGGATGAAATCAAAACCCATATTCAGTCAATTGGGCTTGAAATATGGAACATTATCAAGTAAATGGAAGAACGGGGGGTGGGAGGGAGAAAGGGTTCTCAAGTTAAAAAAGGAGCCTACTTATTGTTTGAATTTTTTTGACAGAGGATTTAACCAAAGATACAGCAATATGTGATGATCTATGAAGTGGGAGGGAGCCCATCTAATATAATCCTTGTCTTATCTGCTGAAACGGAACAGTCAGCTCAAGACCATAACCTGAAGGAGTCAGACGTATCTCCACAGACGAGAGAGAGGACAGGGGTGGCGAAAATATCACCCTCTCTCCCAACCTGCCCCCAACAACCCCAAGTTCTGAATTCATGCAATGTACAAACGTGTCAATTTACAGCAAAGGAGGGCTATTCACACATGATTAAATGATGGCTTTTAAGATTTGGGAGCAATCCTACATTTTCTAGGTTGGCCATGGTGATCACAAGGGTCCTGGGGGGGGGGGCACAGATGAAAGAAAAGGCAGGAGGTTCAAAGCGGGTATGCTAATGGAAGTGAATGTGGGGTGACGGGGTGACATAGGCATGCTCCAGAGCTGGCAGAGAGCTGTTTCTTCCTTTGAACCTCCAGAAATGGCCAAGTCATGCCGGCCTATTTTAGACTCCTAAGCTCTGGAATTGTAAAGGTAGTGCAGAAGTTTCTTTTCCAGCAACTATCATAAAATACTTGGTCAAAAGCAACAGATGGAAAAAAGGGGCTTTATTTTAGCTCAGTTCCCTGTATAGTTAGTTCATCAAGGTGAGGCTGGCAAGATGGCAAGAGCTTGAAGCAACTGGCCACATCACATCTACAACCAGGAAACAGAGGGACCAGTTAATGTATGGTTTCTAGTTCTCAGCTCCTTTTCTTCATTTTATACAGCCAAGGCGCTCCTGCTGAGGGAATTTCCCCACCCACAATTAAAATGAGACTTCTCACAGCAATTAACTGTAATCATGGCAACCCCCACAGGCACATCCAGAGGCCCAGCTCCCAGGAGCTTCTCTATCAAGCTGACAACACTAGCCAACAATTTATGACAATTTCTTACAGCATCAATAGCCAACTGATACAGGAGTTTTACAGATGCTGGGCTGAACTGAAGAGCATTGTGGCTCAGGAGAACATCTATCTGGGCTTTGCTGGTTCGTCTAATTGACTAGACAGTAAGTTAAAGCTGTTTGTACAAAACTGGGAAACCGGTCACAGGGCAGATCCAAGAAAGCATGTCTTAAACCCAGACTGCTGTGGCTTGTTTCCTTGACTGGGCTAGCCCCACATGTGATTCATACCAGCGAAGGAACAAAAGACAGATAAATCAGTGAGATGAGATGACTTTTTGTGACTCCGCTTTCTTTTCCCAAGGGCTCAGGAGTGCCTGTGGTTCCGGACTGGATGTGCTGTAAGCAAATGTGCTCCATCACCTGTCCCAAAGCTGTGGGGAAGCTGAAGAAGCTCCTTGTCAGATTTTTCTTACACTCTAAATCACCAATGCAGCCAGTCAGCTTTATAAAGTATTCTGGAATTTATTTTAGAAAATCACCGAGTTCTTGCAGCTGGAAGGGATTATTAGAGTGCTAAATGTTAAGACTATTACTGAAGCATGGCCAGACACATGGAAATGAGCTTGAAAAAAAAAATAAAGGAAAAAGAAAACTGAGGGAAAAAAAACCCCTTTGATATAATCCTTCTGTTAACTCTATTCTTAAGGCAAACGGAGGAACTGGAGTTATCTCATTTACAAAGACAAGTGGCTTCTCTCCATATTGAGCCTACTGGTCAACAGTTGCTAGTAAAAGGTGGTTCTCCCACACCCACATAAGGAGAAGAAACAAAGAAGAAAAGTAAGAAAGAGTTCTTGCACCCTGGATTTTACAGTTTGACTGAGAAGGTGAGCCGTTCAAAGTTAGTTTATACAACAAGTAGAGAGTAGTTAACGCCCATTACCTGCACTGAAGAACAAAGCTTCAAGGGGTGTGGACTAGCACAAGACATCTTAAAGAGGGCAAGAGGAACTAGATCTACTGCAGTTAGGAAAGCTTCCAACCAGCTAGGACCTGGGGTGAACCTTCAAAGACAGACAGGATGCACACAGGAACGGGGCAGAAGATCCATCCCCCACTTGCTCAGCAGAGAATCAGCTTAGGAGGACTCCACTCCTGCCTTAGAATCCTGAATTTTTCGTTGAGGCTGAAAACATGTAACTTACATAAATCACGGGTCTTTGTTCAATCGAATTTATAGCCCACTCGAACCCATGAAGATGCACGAAAAGATCGATTGGTAATTCTTTCCATTCCACTGGGGCTTGAAATTAGAAAAGAGGAGAGATGGTCATGATTCTTCATAATCCTCCACTGTTTGTGACATAAGACATGAATATACAAATGAAGGCAGCTGCACCCTCGGAGAGCATCATTAAATATTTAAATAATGGTATGTATCAGATACTGCTGTAAACACAGTAGAAAGCACAGATTTGTCACCTAAATTGATTTGTCAGAAAAATGTGTTTGTAAGCCATTTTGTCAGAACTAGCAAGTACTGATAGAAATTGCTCTCAGGGAAAAACAACAATAAATTAAGAATTTGGTAGATAGATACATAGGAATTTTCCTGCCATATAGTAAGTAGATAACTATACATTGCTCAAGAAAAAAAAGAAAAAAAAAAAAAAAGGTGGTCTCTGGGTTTAAAGAAAAAGTTTAATGAGTAACTATCGTGTCTGGAAGCATAAAGAAAACCTATTTACTCTTAGATAGATTTCCTTACATTCCTAAGTAAAATGATAAACGTTTAATGAGAGAAAGCAGCTTTGAAAATCACTATAAACATCTCATAGTACCAAAAAGAAAAGAGTCAAAGGACTAAGCATCAGTGTGCAGTAGATATTTCTTATTGAAAGGAATTGAATCAACCCAGTGTCCTTGGATCCATATCCACCCAGAAAGCATACAGTGGATGTTGGAGAATTGGTATGGCTTTATCTAAAATAAGACTCATTTCACACACACATACACACACACAGAGAGAGAGAGAGAGAGAGAGAGAGAGAGAGAGAGAGAGAGAGAGACCACATAAATCAACCGACACCTTAGGACTCTTTTACAGAATAGAATTTGAACGCTTTGAAGTCCCTGAGTAACTTTATGGTACCAACAGTCTTCCCTTTGGCCATAGCCTTTCTGCTACAATGTAACTAGCAAAACTGTGGGCACCTCACGTTTCTAATGAGGTATTTTGTATACAGCTGAGGATTTACACAGCTCTCTGTCCAAATGGACTGTCACTTGGCAGACATTAAAGTAACATGCCACTGGATAAGCCTGCTGCAGAAGCCAGGCCTTCTGCTCCTGAAAAGACTTGGTATAAGCACCAGCTTACATTGTCAGCTGCGCCAAGAGGTCAATGTACCTATTAGGATCTGCACAGGCAAGAGGCAGTGACCTGGGTTTTTCTTCTTCTCTTTCCAGAGACACAAACTGATAGCTGTAAAGGTGGCTCAAGAAAAGATGGTTACCACTAGGTCGCCCCATCAGTATTTATATTAACTCACCAATTACTTTGCACAATTTAAGAACCAACTTAATTTAAGAACTTTCATCAGTTTCCAAATTACTGCATGTTTGAATTTTTCACAAACAAAGGTTAGGGAGGAAATACGAGACATATTAATTTCTAAAGAGTCTGAGTATTACACACACCTGAGTGCCTGCTTCTTTTCCTTTAAGAGTCGACAGCTATCTATGAAGAGTATTTAAATTTGAAAGCTCAAAGCAGAAATAAAACAAATTGAGACTTTAAGGGGGGATTGGTTTGTTTGGTTTTGAATGGAAATCAACTGTCTCAAACTGGCTGATTACATTGAAAAATTGGGTGTTATGCAGGAGGAAAAAGTAGCTTGCTACAGGCACAGTCTCTATATTTAATTTCAGAGAGATGAAGTGCGGCACCTGCAAGCCAGTCTGCCCAGAGGAAATTATGAAGAGGCAGGTGTTGAGCACAAGGCAAACAACATATAAAGGAGGCTCCTGGTGAGCAGGACGTAACATGAGGGAGATACAGAAGGAATAGATGAGCACTTGGTGGTGGCCATGGTGATAGCAAAAAGATATCATCCAGTTAGGTCACCAAAACTGACAACTGTTGAAGATCGCTATGAGTTACATCTCCCTGGTCGCATTACTCAGGACGGGCCAGCTTAACAGTAGTCACTTCACCTCTATCATATCCACAGACCCTGGTTCACAGCAACCATAATTTCCTAGTAGGGAATGGGCAGTGTCCATGAAATTTAGAATAATACTTTGTTATTCTTATTCCATGACCTAGTTTCTTCCTGGGAAAAGTGGGGTCCCTGAGCTAGCATCAGCACCACACCACGCCTCACCTCTACCTGTGGTAACTGTAAGAGGTGGTGGATTGAACTGACAAGTCTGCATAAAAACCCTTAGTAACAAGTCCTTTCTATAGCAGCTCAGTCTGCAGACAGGATAATAAGAACCAGGTAAGCATCCTTAAGCCTTGCCCATGTGTCTCCAGCATGGTCTTCTCCAGCAGCTGCTGCTGCTTTATAATGTGTCTGTCTTAGTCTCCATGCCCCGGGAGAAGGCTGCAAAAATAAACCCTCATTCAACAAATGTATCTTGAAAAATCTCAATCTCATACACTGCAGTGAGTCTGGCAACATTCTGTGACATCAGCAAAGCTCAAATCCTTTGCGTGTAATTGCTCTTTAATGTACAATTGTCTACAATGTTTCTCTGACGAGAAAATAGGCTCTGGAGTTCTCAGGACACTGTCCTATCCCAGCTTTAGTAAACAATTGCAAAGCTTCTTCCCAGAGCTTTAAAAACTCTCTCACAATGTTGTGCTTTATCCATGTATAAACTGGGGGGGGGGGGGGGTATTTTGATCACCTTTTGTTTATGTGAAACAGTACAATAGTCCTTTCAGCTTAAGCAATCTTATGAGGTTAGGATACTTTCCAACTTTCTAAGTTCCTCCTCACAAGACAGAGGATGAAACATGAAACTCTTTTCTAACATCGTCTGGTGCTAATTATTCTATATGATCCTTAATTTTCATACTTCAACATCACCCCTTCATTCATGAATATTTATGGCTTCCATGAAAAACACTTTATACAATAACCAAGTCTCTAATACAGTGAATAAATATATTTTCAAGATGATACAAAGTATTTTCATTCTTCTTATTCAAGAAAAGAAACTTTTAAAAATATATATCTTGATATAATTAAATCAAAAATGGGGCAACTGAATTAAAAAACTGGACCCTGCCCCATTCCTTCATTAATTATGAACCACAGGCAAAAATAAACCTGCTTTTTGCGGTCATTCCTGCATGCTGAAAGTCACTTTATGTCGCCTGTGCTTTCTCGTATTAAACTATCATATTCACCCATAACCTTATGAAGAGAAAAATCAATTTTTAACAATAGACTTTATTTCTCAGAGTAGCTTTATATTCGTAACAAAATAAAGTGCAAATATTTCCCATATGCCCCTAGGGCTGCAGTGTTCAATAATAAACATAAGAATCCCATCAGTCAAACAAAGGGCATTCATTAGTGCCTTATGGGAAAAAGATACTGGAGTTCCAGTTAAACTTAGGGAAATTTTACAACAAGAAATAATAAAAATAGATCTGTATCAGATTAATGCCAGAAATACTACAAAACGATAGTACTGGATATACTTGGTTAAAATTTTCATAAATTTCTCTCATTAGAAATCCAAGAAAAAAATGATCTACAATCACATACTCTCTGAAGCTAGGTGGCTCCTGCCATTTAAAAGCACAGCATCTGCTTGCACCTCCTCATCAGAACTGCATAGAACACCTACTTTATCAAGGCTGCTCCCATACGACCTTCCCATAATACTTTCCTCTACACTTTCTTACCTGAAAAGGAGTAAGCTTCTCCCAGTCATAAATGGGCTTCTGAGAGCGTGTCTGAGGCAGGTGTAGCACCCAGCGTAGTCAGACTTCTGGACAAGCTCCCTCCAGAACAGGAGGAAGGGGCAGGAGCCTTGGTTGAACAAGCCCACAAAGGCAGCAAGGGCAACAGGGAACAAAAAAGTCCCACCCCTCAGTCACAGAGGCTGGGCAAACACTGCCCTTGGCCAGGACAAGACAGAGATGAGTGGCTGAGAGGGACTCTATTCTAAGCAGAAGAGCAGATAGAGCAGATGCTTTTTACAGGCTGACTGCCGAAGGAGGAACACTGCCTGGGAGTGAGTGAGCAGCCAGGGACAGGACCAGAAGTGCCTCTTGAAGAACTGGTGTCCAATACAAGAAGAAATTTGGAAAAAACAAACAGACAAAACACCTAGTCATTCTATGGGGAAGGCTACACAAAACTCAAGATCTGGTCCCAAAGGAAAGAAGGCTGCGGGGCAAGAAATGAGGTGATTTCACATAAGTTGTGCCCAGGCTCTCTCTGAACTGCCTGCCACCCTTCTGCCCATTTCCTCCTTTACGGTGCCTCAAGGGGGAAAGACAGGACATGAAACTTTGAAACTTATACACTTCTAGCAGTGCAGATAAAAAGAGAAATAAATGGGAACTGGAGTCCTTAGAGAGCTCTAGAACTAACTTCCCTGCCTGTAAACTCTTGAGGTTTTCGCCCTATAAGCAAATCTCATTAGGAGTACAATTCTATGTCAGATTAACATGCCAATGCACACACATAAGAGTCCCAAACTGTGCCCATCTACAAGTGCCAACTTTACAATAAAAATTCCAGTATTTCCAAACTGTTCACCAAATAATACCAAATGCATAACAATAACAGGTAAAATTTTAGGATAATTAACCTAAACAAATATAAATGGATTCCTATTTTTCAATATTTTTTGTGTGAGATAATTTCAAATTACTGATGAATCCATTAGATGGGGAGTTGTATGCATTATTTCCCAGACTTATTTAATCATGGACCTCTTTATTTGAGGATATCCAGGGAGAAGTGTATTTTACAATACCAAGTTGGGAAATGCTTATAACACTAGATTCCATTTGCTAACTTTTAGTTCACTAAGCTCACACTGTGGTAAGTTCCAAATTATTTAGAAAAGTCACTGAATTAGGTCCCTCATATGCCTCAGCTTGCAATAATATCTTGGAAATAACAGTACAGTCAATTTCCACACGTTGAAAACTTCAAAGCCTGAGTGCCCTGCCCCCCCACAAGACAGGCATATCAAAAGAAAGCATACTGTGCAGATGTTAGATGACTATCATCATCTGAGCCACCTGCCAAATTACTTACAAGCCATCTGACAAAATCAGCTTAAAGGATTATTTTACTCAGTTTGAGAGTTCAGTCACTCAAGGCAGGAGAGTCATGTGACAGTAGCTTGAGGTAGCTAGTCACACTGCATCCACAGTCAGAAAGAACAGAGCAATGAATGGGGCTGCCCAGTTAGCTTCCTCCTTTTTATGTTTTCAAGATCCAAGCCCTGGGAATGGTGCTAGCCACTAAAGTGTGGGTCTTTCCATCTCTGTCATCCTAATCTACTTGGTCCTTCATTGTCACAGGAAGAGGCTTGTCTCCTAGGATATTCTAGAGCCTGTAAAATTGATACTAAATAGTGACCATCACAACCACAAACAACTTTATAATGGCAAACCTGAAAAGTAACATGGCATCTACCCACAATAATTTGTGTATCTATTTAGAAACTCTGCAGTTACCACAGTGGGCATGAGGATGGATTATGACAATCTGTAGTCCTCAAACATTGATGGTTAAATGTCCATCAAAGAACAATACTATTTGCATCCATATGTGCACATGTCAACCACTTCATACTGGTGGACTTAAACCGAAGACATGGAGTCATGGTTCCTCTCCAAGAAGCCACCTGTCACACCTGATTCACATCACAAGCCCTTTGTTTATCTCAAGTCTGAGATCTGCAGTCTTCTTCCTTGTCCACATCCCCACACGGCTACTTTTCTCATGAGTTTGGCTAGAATCTCCAGACATGAGGGACAATGCAGTCAACTTGTATTCCCTCCCCACCCACCTAAGAGTACAGTGCTCCACCCAGGAAATTCTCCCCAGTCACATTCCCCCAAGAAATGATTAGGGAAGATAAAGGATGTTGAGCCAACAGCCTGATATCCTAGAATCTTAGTCATTGTTTTTAATCTGTAAAATAGAATTGAAACCATTTTCCTCACAAGAGCACATAAGAGTCAAGAGAAAAAAACCAACATAATCCAAAGCTTGGGATGTCCGTAAGGCATGCACTGCAGCGCTCTAACACACTGAGGCATGCTCTCAGACTGCTTTCTGAGGGCACCCAGCTGAGTAAAGAGGAGGTCACACACAGTCACTCTCTATTAGGAAGATTCAGCTGAGTGTCAATAGACTGGATTATAGACCAGGACACTGATAAAACTCCTTGTGAAAATACATGAGTTTGCTTAGAATGTTCAGACCAGAGAAGGTATCAAGTGATAATTTCCCTCCTCCCCCCGGCTTTGTTTTGGGCTGAATCTGCTCCTATCCCTCTAGGTTTAGAAGGCCTGGTCACCTGTTCCCATCTGATAAGTGAGTTTACCCTTTCTCCTCGGTTCCCGTACCCGGGGATTCTTCACCCTGTTGCTGCATTTCTTGCTCTCCTTGCTTATATTTCTTTTGTCCTGGCCTTTGCAGCATAATGTATTTAAATATAAACCAGAATTTTAAGATCTATGCCATTCCGAGCATAATAAAAGCATTACCCATCTTGCCCATATGAAAAATGAGGAGCATGATCAAGCCATTGGATTAAGAGGGACGTGTGGGAGCGGAGCGCTATCTCCATCTCCAATCGTGGCATCAATAAATATTCTCTAAAGCTAATAAAATCTATAATGAAGGATTTCATATTGCTGGTCACATTTATAACCATTTGCTACCACAAAAAAAAAAAAAAACCCCTGAAAAGTAAAAGCACAATATAAATAAATTACAGGAAAAACAGAAATAGAAAACAGACTACTAAGTAACTGGGAAATAGCATCAAAGCAGGATCAGGCTTTGCTTCCCAAGGCTCAACCTCTCAGTCACACCCAAGGACTCTCTGCCTTGCCCTTCACCTGGCAAAACCTCTACTGCAGGGATTCTAAGAGGGTGGTTTTTTTTCTAGTCAGGGTCTCACTAGCCCTGGCTGTTTTGAACCTCACTTTGTAGACCAGACGGGGCTCAAAGTCACAGAGATCAGCTTCCCTTGCCTCCTGGGTATTGGGATTAAAGGAGTGTGACAATACACCCAGCTGAGAGAGTGATTCTGATTCCTCTGTGTATAATCTAAATTTGGCAGATATTCCTCGGAAGTTTAATACCAGGATTCAAACCACTTCCTTCATATGGTTAAAATTTTTACCCCGCTTACCTTCAATCTTCAGTTTCAGGAAAAAACTAGATACTTTCACACAGGATCTCACAAAAAACCTCCATCTCCTCTGTGTTCACTCTCTCGTTTCTTACACAGGCTAGTGTTAAACTCACAGTGCAGCTAATGTTGTACCTGCCATGAAGTGCTGGAAGTATAGCAGTGTGTAAAGTAAGAGCGCATGCATTTCCCCCCTCTGGGGACAATACAACTTTTAGGCTTTTAAATAGTAAATTAATTCAGAGGGTTTAATTTCCTTGATACTACACTTCTACAGGATATATTAAGGTTATCATAAACACTACAGGGTCTGTGAGCACAAATGAGGCCATGTTTCTAGATTGAATACCATTCTGCCCTGTTCTATTGGATATATGCACATAAAATGTTTGGCTCTAGTAGCTCTAAATAGTACATCTAACTAGGTTTCCATTATTCTCTATTACTGGGAAACTTAAGAAAGCATAAGTATATTTATTTGTTGTATCATAATAAATAAAACCTTTTAAAGATATAGATGTAATCACATTTTTACTTCTTCTACTTCATTTCAAACATAAGAACATGAAAAAATAGTAATAATCACATTATTTTCCCTAGCTTCCAGTTTTGTATAAATTAAAAACTAGAACAATTATTTAATGGTGCCCTTTATCCCTTCAACTTTGCAAGGATCAATTCTAAAAATGACATCCAGCATATGCAAAGTCAACTCAGTGGGACCAGAAAGAAAGGATAAATTATCAAACAACATTATTTCACAGCTTGGTAAATTCAGTCTAATAAACACAGCCAACTGGTCTACCTGGGCTATCTACCTAATAATGTCCATGAAATACAGTGTTTTACAGAAGGAAAAATGAGCATAACAAAGAATAATCAAGCATATTAGTATTATATGAGATGATATTATCAACAGTGTCATTCTAATTATTCTTATTCAACATTCCAAACATCTTATTCTATCACTAGTGGTGTTACTAAATTCCATCAATAATATCATTATTAGAATCTATTTTATTAATAATTGTTAGTATATGGAGGGAAATCATTAGCTTTTAAGAACAGAGACCACGGGACAGAAGAATTCTTTTGAAATTCTCTTATGTATGGTTTAGGGATGTGAGTTCAAGACAAGATTTCTCAGTGTAGTCCTAGCTGTCTTAAAACTCCTTTGATAGACCAAGCCAGCCTCAAACTCAGCAATCTTCCCGCCTCTGCCTCTGCTTCTGACTCTGCCTCCCAAGTGCTGGGACTAAAGGTAACTTTTAATAGATCTATTTTCACCTCTATTTATGTGTGTAATTGTGTGTGGAGGTGCTCTTGGAGGCCAGAAAAGTATTCTGGGCTAGAACTGGAGTTATAGGCAGCTGTGAGTCACCTAACAGGAGTGCTGAGAACTGAATTCAGGTGCTCTGTAAGAGCAGCAAGCCTTCTTCACCTGTGTACCAGCTCTCAGCTGCACTTCATGAAAAGCACGCAGTGCTCAGCAGACGCAATGTTGGGTGCTATTCAGAAGGCTGAAGTTCATTTTTATTTCTTCATTTGAATCACTAAAATAAAATTTGCTTATCAGAACATGACTTATGAAATGATAATGCTTTGTGCTGGAAGTCAAATTTTGCTATCGCCTGTCACATGCTGACAATCAACAGCTCAGTCTAAAGATAAGCCCATAGCACCGATGTGTATATGAGCACTGAACCAGAATCAGACCAACCTTGGTTGGAATCAAAGAGATTTAACTTTCAACAAAACAGGATCCTTCTATTGTCCAATGTTCTCATTTCTACAATAGTGATAAAAACTATCTATTTCAAATGATCACTAGAAAGAATACTAATAAGTTCCATGAAAAGCATACACTATACTGTTTAGTCTACAGTAAGTGCTCTCTAAGATGGGACAATTCACTGCCACTCAGTACTATGCTGTGGCACACTATGTCCAAAATTAGCTCAACTACATAGGCATTCATGGTGGTATCTTGAACTTACAGCAGTTTAAGCAAGAGCATCTCCATCTACAAGTTGCACATGAATCACTGGATGGCATCATTAAGAGTGTGGACTATGCCTGGGGGTGGGATTCTGGTGGGGCCTGAAGCCATGCATTTCTAGGGATCTCTTAGAGTGCACAGATACTGGACCAGGGATTACAGTCTGAGCATCAGATATCAACAGTGTGGTCATCCACCAGCACTTCTCTGCCAAGTCCAAGCACACCAGACAGCGTCTCAGCCCTGAGCCTACCACTCATCATGGCTTCCCTGCAAAATTAGAACTCTTGGTCAGACTGTGAATCACTTAAGATAACTGCTAACCATAGAAGATAATCATAAGAAAATCTGGGAGCATATAGAAAGAACTCGAGCTTTTAAATAAAACAGGCCCAGCTTCAAAGTCTAGCTGCAGGAGTACAAGTTTAAAGATAAGTTTTAATTTAAAGATATGACTTTGGATTGGTTGCAAAAGTTTCCTTATGTGTAGACTGCCAATAACAATATACCTAAAAATTTAAGATATTTTAAATATAAATATTCATTTTAAAGACAGGTTTTTCACTTTACAGACCAAGCTTCCTTGGAATTTATGATTTTCCTGCCTCTGCCTCATGAATGCGAAGGTTACAGACTCCCTCATCATACCCAGCTAAAAAGACTTATCTCAGAAAAAAAAATATTAAAGTTAATATACATGTATTCCCACGAGCAGACACATAATATGCAATAAAAAGATGACAGTTGCCTTTCCAACTCAAGTGTTTAATAACATACTAATGAGACTGGGCCTGTCGTTGGCATCAGCCAGAAGCCTCTCTCTCCAGCAGACCATCTGAAGGCTGGCCACTACTAAAAGGTCTTGTCATGCTTTTTAAAGTTTCCACATTAGTGATGTCCCAGAGAAAGACTCTGATTTCCCAGTGTAGTCTAATGATCAACACCTAAAGAGCAAAAGCAAGCTGTCATCCACATAGCCCCTCTCTATACTGCAAACCTCATATGTGTCTCCTCCCACACAGGAAAAAGAGAGAGAGAGAGAAAAAAAAAAGAAACAGAAACAGAAGTCATCTCCACTGTGGTCTTGAAAGCAGACTACTGCATAGTTTGGTTTTTTGTTTTTTTTTTTCAATTAGAAAAATGTTGTAAGGAATCAGCCTGGAGTGACAAGATGGCTCAGTGACTAAGGTGTTTGCCACCAACTTGACAAGCATCTTATAGATGACCTGTACTCAATCCCCAGATCCCATAGGACGGACTGAGGAAACAGCTCCCTCAAGTTGGCCCACACACATATGTGCATATACGCACATACACATATACACACATATGTGCATATACGCACATACACATATACGCAAATAAATAGAATCAAATGTTCAGATATTTGTCACTAATTCCATGTCAATATTCTCTCTGTTCTTTCTCACTTCTAAGAGCTGAAGTATTTTTATTTTGATTATTTTTAAAAATTATGTATATGCATATGGGTCTGTGTGGGGGTATGTACATATGAGTACAGGTGTCTGAGAAAACCAAATGCACCGAATCTTCTTGGAGCTAGCTATCATTACAGTCTATCCAACATGGTTGCTGGGAACTGAAATTGGTTCCTCTGCAAGAGCAGTATGTCCTCTTAACTGCTAAGCCATCTCCCTAGTTTCTAGATTCTGTTTAGAAACCTGTAAAACATACAGACATACACAGAGAGAGAGAGAGAGAGAGAGAGAGAGAGAGAGAGAGAGAGAGAGAGAGAGAGAGAAAGAGAGAGAGAGATTGATTTATTTTCTTTTTTAAAAAGAATTAAATTCTCCCAAACATCAGTTGCATAATTTGATCAATGTGAATTAGCTGTGTCCAGTATGTGCTGGCGCTATACTAGGCACCAGCATACAATAAAGAATAAACAGATTATGTCTGTGCCCTCGATGATCTCACTACTTAAAACAGCTCCCACTTCATGTCCAGAGAGGAAACATTGCCAACTAGCTCTGATCTAAAACCTAGCCCTGGCATAGCTACACTATAAGCCACCTCTAAATTAACCATAGCAATGTTGTTAAGAGAATCGGCATGCTCATACTCCTTACTAGGCACTCAAAAGGCAACAGACAAAAAGCCTGCCAACAAGGTGGTGTGGAAGGTGCCACCAGATGGTGCCATAAGCAGCGCACCTCACTTCCCGGATACAGTAGAGCAGCAACCCCTTGTGATTCAAAACCTGTGATAGTTTCAATATATACACACAGTCAAGGTATCTTGGAGTATGACCACTTTCTCTTCCTAAACATGAGCTACTTGGCAGGCCTAGGTCCTACTAAACAGATGGTGGTACTAATTTGACCTGATGTGCAAGCTCTATTTAATATTTTTATACGTGCTTGCAGCTATAATATAAAATACCGATATTGAATATCTACCTATAACCTTATTTGGAAAAAAGGAACACTAAAAAAGAAAAAAGTTAGTTACAGTCACTTGCTAAGCCTCTGTGAAGCTGAGAACTTCCCATTCCTAGAATCTCATGGATAGATGATTTACTACTGCCTACAGAAGCATCCTAATCTGAATTCATATTAATCACAGAAATTGGATGATCTGGAAAACATAATGGATTTCAGAGAAACAATCAAAGGTTGGAGATGTAGTTTAGTTGGTGGAGTACTTGTTAACATATATATATATCCATCATGCATAAATCAGTTGTGGTAGCACTTGTCTACTATCTCAGGACTTAGGATTTGGAGACAAGGAGATCAGAAGTTCAAGGTCATCCTTGACTACATAATGTGTTTGAGGCAAGTTTAGGACACATGAAGACATTGTTACAAAAACAACAAAATTACATTTCTCTCTCTCTTTCTCTCTCTCTCTCTCTCTCCCACTTTTTCTCCCCCTTTCTCCCCCCTCAGAAAACAATGTGATCAATCAGTAAAACCTTCAAATGTTTGAGTCTTAATTACATGAAATGGATGAGTCTTAATTACATCCACAAGCTGTTCTAACTGAAACCTGGACACTAACAGAAAACTCCTTCCTATCACATGAAAACATGTTAAATCACAACATTATCTTAAACAGACACATGAAAAGACACAGTTTCCCTTTTTGGCACAGTCAGTTTAGAATACTCCTGTGCTAACCACTGCTACCACATATGTGGGGACTACCGACTTTGAACCAAAGAGGCCCTATTCCCAGTGACTCTGGCTTGCATCTGCACATGCTCTATTGCTGATCAAGCAGGATCAACATAAAACCATAGTCTAAGTAGTTTGGCTTAACATTAAAGAGTAGCCACACCTTCTCAGATGTAATTTAAGTAAAACCTACCCACAGTCTTCTCCACAAACAGACCCAGAAGTGTTTGCTAAGGCAGCTATGAAGACAGCCATGCATGGCTTTAAGGATGATAATTCATGCAACATCTTACCTGGCCCAGCAGAAGACACAGGATCTGAATGCCCTCAACATCCCCCAGCTTTACTGTCCCTAATGCAATTCTGGAGACAATATATCTTCACATTTTAGACAAGCTATTTCCAAAGTAGGAGAGTCACTAACTGTGATGAACAGCAAAGCAAGTGAAATGCTTTTACAGATTCAGTGTGGAAAGCCAAGAAACCCCATATAGGAAGTTAGACCAATCACTCTGATCTCATAACATCAAATAGTTTCAAAACCCTCTACCACTTTCCCTCCCTCCCCGACTCCCTCCATCCATTCCAACTCTGGGTTTTGACACACAGCAGTATCTTCTTCACACTGAATAGAATGACGTGCTTTCACTTTTTTTTTTTAACACGGTGATGCAAGGCTTCCTATTTTAAAACAGTTACTTGTGATTAATAAGCAATGAGAAACATGGACAACAGAATGAAAATTTACTCGGAATGGCTGTAGGCCCTATTTTTAATCCTCAGCACAAAAGAGGAAAGTAGACCCACCATTCATTCCTTACCTACTTGACAGTTTTACATATTCCAATAAAATATCCTCTTAAGGTTTTTGTGTTCAAGGTTTGTTCTCCAACTACTGGTACAATCAAGAGGTGACTAGATCCTGAGGTTGCTAACCACATCAGTGGATTGCCATCAATGAGTTAGCCTGCATAGACTGTTCACGGACGGTGGGAGGCCCTGCTGGAAGACTAAATCAGTGGAGGTTTGCCCTTGAAGAACATCTTGTTCCCAGCCTCACTGGGCTCTCCTTCCATCTCTGTGTTCTCTCCTGTTGTAAGAACAATCTTTCTAAACACTGAGAAGATGTGCTCTCTCATTGGTTTAATCAAGAGCTAAATGGCCAATAGCTAGGCAAAAAGAGGTTAGGCAGGCCTTGCCGACAGGGAGAAAGGTCTCTGGGATAAAGAATGGCCGAGTTGCCAGGAGCCACAGGTAGAAGGAAGATGAACATGCTATGTTAAAGAAAGGTACTGAGCCACGGAAGAACTAGAAGACATATGGGTTAATTTAAGGTGGAAGAGCTGGTTAGTAAGTTATTGGCCAAGCATTTATAATTAATGTCTCTGTCCAAGTTATTTGGGAGCTGGGTGGTGGGACAGAATATTATACCTATAGTCTTCCTCTATCCACCAGCTGCCTGGGAACCATGACATGAGTAGCTTCTTTACCACACTTGATAACTCTGTCACTCCTCAGTTCCAAAACAAGAGGCCAACTAACTCTAGGCCCAAGCCACAAGCTGAAACAAGCCTTTCTTTCTTTAAATAACTTACTTTGGATATTTTGTCAAAGCAATGGATACTGTTTTGTGAATTGTACCACAGAAAATTTAAATTAAAGCCATTTTATATGAAAGAACTTTAAAAACTGGCTTGAATATAAGACAGTAATCCATATCTCCTCTATGATTTTCTTCACATGACTTTTATATATCGTTAATTTCTAATGAAACTCCTCTATTTGTGCAGGTACCTTAATATAGCCACTTCAAATGAATCATAAAACACATGGAGAAAAATCACTTCCGATTAATGCTTTGTGCCTTACTCACCACACTACATTTAATGGGCATTGTGACAGACAGACAGAAGGGAAACATTGTGTGGTAAGATGGACCAGGGACCTGAGAGGTTCAACCAAAGTCCAGTCCACGCACTGTGGGCTAATCCTACTTGATAAGTAACTTTGTCAATTAGACTTGTTAGTTATCAGCTCCCTAGAACTCAACTACCCCCCCCCCCCCCCGCCCAAGACAAAGGATCCTGAAGTTAACATGTAAAACAATAGTTAACACTAAAATGAATGCTGACTGCAACTGTCACCTTCAAGATGCCCAGTAATCCCTTAAAGGCCTGATAATACAGTCTGATGGCTTTTGAATGTCACATGTACCTGCATGGAAAGGTTCTGTAAAATGTCAGGGAAATTTATGTGCAAGAAGTCCAAAGCTAATTTCTAAAGTCTAAACCATGGTTTCCTCCACTCTCAAGTCCACCAAATTAGCCTTTTATTCCCTGCATGCTTTATAGGTCCTGTACTCACACCCAAGGGTGTTCTTCAGCGCGAATGTGAGGCAAGATGACAGAACCCGTTGCTTGAGTGGAAACCTCTGGAATATTTGCATATCACAGCCTTTTGTGCATTAATTCCATCATCTCTAAGAATGGCATTATAACTGTATCATGCTCTTGGGGCTGTTGAGAACTACATGCAGCACATAACTGATGCTATTGCTGGTGTTAGCTTTCTGAGTAATGGCCACAGGTCCTCTTTATAGGATTTCTTAAACAATTATCTATGAAAGATGACTGAAGACCCAAGAAGGATCTACAAAACAAAACAAAACAAAACAAACAAACAAAAACAACAACAACAAAAAAGTCTTCCTGGTGGTTATCGCAACTGTAAAGAAATTATATAAGCATATTTTGACATTACAAAATATGTACAAATGAAACAATTTAGCAGAGTAAGAAGGCATCCTATGAACAAAGTCTTCATTCCTGGTATGTGCAGTTAAAGGGCTTAAAATGTTTTTTTCCTAGTTTAGGTATTGACTGGCATTGTCCTTCTTGGTCCTACAAAATCTAAAACTCTAATGTAAATCCCAGCAAAAGATGTTTATTCTGAGCCTTGACCTTTTTCTTAGACCATGCAATCACCATGGAAGCCTAGGTGGCCTACTGGAGAAACTGCATGAAGAAAAATCACCCCATCTCAGACCAGCTAGCACACAGCTACACCCAGCTGAGATATATCATTGCGCTATCCAAATCAGCAGAGCCATCTATCAACCTACAGCTGATCTTAGATGTGGTCTGTGGGGATATTCCAAATTCAGAGATATCAGAGAGCAGATCCACCTCTTCCAGTCTTTTTTTTGTTTTGTTTTTTGCTTTTATTGTTTTTGCCACCCCCCATCCCCCCCCCCCCCCCCCCCCCCCCGAGACAGAATTTGCTGTGTAACAGTCCTGGATGTCCTGGAACTTACTTTGAAGACCAGGCTGGCTTTGAACTGACAGAGATTCTCTTGCCTCTGCTTCCCAAATGCAGGGACTAACAGTGTGAGCCATGGCTTCTTCTGCCTGCCTACATGTGTCCCTGCAGGCCAGAAGAGGGCCTCTGGAAGTGCAGCCAGTGCTCTTAATCTCTGAGCCATCTCTCCAGCCCCCTACTACAAATGGCAGCCCAACATGGGTAAAATATACCCACATAAAGCCACAGAAAGCTTAAAAACGGTTTAGAGCACAGAAATGAAGCCAAAAGCAGCTTCCGAGTTGTGTCTCTCACATAAGCCGTTGTACAGAGATACCCTGGTGAGGCCTGTGGGCTTGGGCTACAATGGCGGGCTTTTGGAGTGCAGCTTAAGATGTAAAATGGCTTGTTCCTCAAGTTTCACAGGACCCTCAATATAAGCAAAAAGTTGTAAATGATGTACTTCAGGTTTCTGTTCATAAGGGCAAAAAGGCAATGTTTTCTTGGATCAGCTCTGTCTGCAAGAGGCAAACTGAGGCTTGGCTTCTTTAAGAGAAGCTTCCTGATTCAGCCTTAGAGGCAAAACTCTTATGAGTCTTTTAAGAAGCCCTGTTGCCAAATACTTAAATGCAGTTAATGAGCAGAAGATGGCAAAGCTTTATTTGGTGATCATATGGACCCTAAAATTCCCCAGAGTATCTGGGCTAAAAGGATAAATTCTATGAAGCTAGACTAGGAGTTGGGTGGAGCCATCCACCCATCCTACCAACCTTTAATCCTTAGTCAAGGACCTCGATAGATTAAAGGTGTGTTCAGAAACAGAAAGAAATAGAAGAATCTGGGTGGAGTAAACCACCCTATCCAAGCAAAGGTGTGGACAGAGACAGAAAAAGTTAAGAAATAAATATACAGTAAAGACAGTTTTTTAAAAAGTATTAATAGTTTAGAGTGTGTTGAATATATATATACATAGGCTTAGAGAAAGAAAAGAAAAAAAAAGGTAGAGAAAGCCCTTAAAAAAGCAAAAAAGTTTTTAAAAAGCCATGTAAAGATGGAAAATATAAAGAATGTCTGAATACTGTATGTTATTGTCTTATTTTTAAGCTTCTTGACTGAAAATGAAGTAGTAAAAGCTGCTAAAAGACAGTTGATTATAAATGCTGTTGTATTAATTCAACCTATATATTTTGTAAATGAGTTGACTTTAAAACTGAAATCCAAAGATATGCTACTTTGAAGAAGTTTTCTTTTTATTATCACAGAAAATGATAGGCTGTGGATTTATTCCTGAATAAAGAACATAAGATTTGATAGAGGAAGACCCCCTGAAAAATCTCCAATGGCAATGGATGGCCCAGATGATTCAGCATTTCAGAGCACCTCTGTTGAATTTTCCCGAGCTTTGTATCCAGAACAATTTCAAGGAGAGTGGCTGAGATGACCCAGCCTTACAGAGTACTCTACTAAAGACTTGTGCAAGATCCTAAATTTTTCTTTGGATTTCTTTGGATTGCCAGTGCCCCCATTCAGCAAGAAGTAGCCTAGAGAAAACATAGATTATGGATATTTGTATTTGTTTACAATGTTGGTTGCAAGTTGTTATAGATAGCAGTGAAAAAAATTATACAAAGGAAATTAGATTTGGGGTTCTTGTTTTAAAAAGAGAAAAGGGGATATGTAGTGGATTTATGACGTTACATTGTAAATAATTGTCCTGCCTATGAATTTAATAAAAAGCACTGATTAGCCAAAGGCAGACAAGAAGTATGGGCAAGGCTACCAGACTAAGAAAATTCTGGGAACAGGAAGAACAGAGCAGAATGCCAAACAAGCCAGAAGATGCAGAGGACAACCATACTGCTTTGAGAAAAGGTAGCGAGCTGCATGGATGAACAGGATGAGAATCTTGGGTTAGTTTAAGGGTAAATAGTTAGCAAGTTATATGCCTGGGCCCTGGGGGTCTGTGGGTCTAAACCTTGAGGCTAGGCCTGAAAGCTCTTACTGCAGTGGTCTGTGATCCAAACAAGGCCACAAGAACTGTGTAGCCCATCCATAGATTGATAAAAAGCTATCTTTTCTCACAGCAACAAATGGCCCAGAAATACTTTTACTTCCTGCTGGTGAGCCCCTCTAGATTAATACTCACCCCACACTAGGGTCTTTGGACATTATTCCCTTAAAATAGTCACAAGATAAATATCCTAACAGCTGTTCTAAGGTAAACTGGCCCATGTGGCCAGTGTAACAAGAAGGAAATGGGATCTGCATTCACGAAGGCAGGGCAGAGGATGAGGACCTGGGCTTTGGACCACACTATGAGATCATGGTGTGCTTTTACTCCAAATTTCCTTACCATGAACTTGCATCATTTTCAAGCAACAAAGCAACGGCTACTTCATACTTGGCTACTAAGGACAATCAAAGTCAAACCTAATTCACAATAGAAATTTCGCTCGTTAGAATAAGCTCTTAGGAATCAATCCTTGACCTTGCACCTTCAGGGACTTCTCTTTAGCATCTTCAGTTAACCTAAAACATCATGTCTCCAACAGAAAAAGAGGCATTGCTTTTATCTGGACATGGCATAGTGGCGACTGACTTTTCTCTATTCTCCATAACAAAGGAAACGCACCTATTCAAACATCACTGTGCTGATTTTCCTATTCATTCCTGATGCCGAACAGAGAGCTGAAGGTGGAAGGGAGGAATGCTGAATGAATTCTATCCCTGCGCACACACATCCACCCCAGAAGCATTCATGGAGTGAGAAATGTACCTGGGCTCCAATTTTCAACTCTTCCCCTTGGCTCTTCTTTAAACATCTAATTACGAAGAAACTTATGTGTTTAGATCTTTTTTCCCTCTCTGGGGAATCTAGAAATCAAATCACTTTGCCAACACGGCCAGCAAAACAAATCATTTGTGTTGTGGCTGAGCCATACGGCTCCCTTCACAAACACCAGCAGAGCCTGAACAGCTTTCCTCTCACAAAGCCATTTGGGGGAAGATTTTTATGGCAACAGAGGAAATGTTTCTACCAAAACAACACCTACAACTTTGCTGGAGATATTTTCAGGAGGTTTCCCCTACTGCTGTTTAAGTCGTTCGAACATCTAGTTAAAAAGTCTAGCTCGCAGTGAGGTTGGTGGGTCTCACAGGGTCAGTTACTGAATGAGTAACATGGAGCCAGGTCACTTAACGTGGCAAGACCTCTGGCCAGTCATAAAACAGTCCTCACAGGAGTCTAAGAAATGATGCGATGATGCACAGTTAACACCCAGGTTACATAACAGAAGTGCAAAGAAATGAAGGGCACTGGAAGGATTCGTGGCCAGTTCGATGCTGAATTAAACTTATGAATCTTAGGGAATAGAGATGTGCTCTAGTCACTGTGGTCTAATGAACAGACTCCACCTCAGGACCAAAGAGTAATTCCTGAGCTGTCTGGGGGAGGCAGACTGAAGACTGGAAGCCTCATAAGACAAAGCCCTCAGTTGTCCCCGCATGGTTATGTGCCTACAACAGCTAAGGTCAGTGAATTAAGTCCTTGCCTGCTTTGGAGCTGCCTTCTGCAGTAGGGATGCTCACGAATTTCAGCTTCTCCCTGAGCTCCATCCTGAGTTGCTCTTTCCTCTACAGGCTGAATATCTCAAGTGCTCCAGAGTAAACCTCTATTCAGTGATGTCCAGCTTAGAAGCCATATCCCAGGGAGCCCGAAAGAGACAGCACAGACACATTCATTGTTCAGATAAAAAAGCACTTCCCACAAAGGCTAAGAAACATATTGAATCACACAAACCATGAGTGGTATCGCTAGAGCTGGAGCTCAGAATCTTCACGGTAATTCTCAATTATTTGATGGCACTTTCATCTTTTTGAGCAATAAAATAAACTAAGTAGTTGGATGCCAACCTCACAGTGGACTGAAAGAAAGAGATTAGCACAGGGAGAAAAACGGTTGTAAAATTATAAATAAAATAAAAAATTAAAAGACAACTTCCAGGCTGTCAGTCCAGCTCAAGGGTAGAACATTTGCTCTGAGCACAGTAACCAGTGAGGACAGAGGAAGGGAGGAGTGGATTAATAATGAGGAGTGATGTCATTAGAGCTCAGGGGCTGAAGAGACGTGACTAAAACAGCACAGGCTTCTAAGAGGTGAGGGCAGAAACCATGTAGTGACACAGCTATTCACCCAGGTACAGGGACACAGCTATTCCTATAGGTACCGGGACACAGATACTCCTATAGGTACCGGGACACAGCTATTCCTATAGGTACTGGGCACAGCTGTTCCTATAGGTACCAGAGCGCAGCTATTCCTATAGGTACCGGGGCACAGCTTTTCCTACAGGCACCGAGAAGAGAAAAATAGGCAGATATCCTAGCTTTCCCCTCTCCAACTTTTACCTGCTCTCTTTGCAAACCTTCCCAGCAGCCAGAGGGCAGCCTGGGAACAGGAAAGAGGCATGGAATAGATCTAATGAACAAAACTGTGTTTAAACAGCCCCAAAAACACAGCAGAAAACTAACCAGCAAGAAGCATAAACATTCTGAGAATAAAGTCCAACAATGTAAAGTGGAGTCTACCAAAAACCTCTGAAATGGCAAGTGACGTTCAAGCAGCCCAAGCAAAGGATGGTCAAATCATATGGGCTCTCACACTCACTCATGGGGCTTTGTTACTGCTCAACTCCAAACCTGAGATCTAAATGGATGAAGGATGACTCTGCAAGGCCTGGTGGCTCACGTATTTAATCCCAAACTGGCGGGACAGCCGTGCAGCAAGCAAAACCCCGTCTTTAAAATAATAAGTAAATAACACAAAAATAAAAACACTGGTTGAGATATAGCTTCATGGTGGCGCACTTGCCTAGCATGAGAAACAGCCTGGGTTCTAATGGCCAGAAACATCAAAATTAAAAAAGGTGGTGGTGGCATGTGTGTGTGTGTGTGGGGGGGGGGGGGGGGAACGGGACACTATTCTGAATATTTTCCATTGTTATCTGTTAATTAAAATTTTAAAAATCTAATACTTCAAAAGCAGTTCTCCCATAAAAAATGATATATTTGATTGTGATTAAGTAGGCAGAATGTCATTTCTCAATTTTTATTTATTCCGCTCAAATTGTTCCTCCCCATTGTCAGCTAAATTACCTGCTGATGTCCCTGCTATTCCAGAAGGCTAGATTTACCTTTACAATTTCTGACGCTGGAAACTAGAACAGAGATTCTTCTCGGGAGTCTTGTGCTGCCTTCTCATGCAGCAGATATTTGAGAAGGAAGGGAAGGGAAGGGGAAGAAAACAGAAAACAAACTAGAGTCCCAAAGATGGGCAGCCACTGTTCCGCAGGAGCTTTCAGAGGAAAGGCAGCAGGGATCCTCTCTAACTGTCCTATTTTAAAAGTCTTTTACGCTATGCGGAGAGACTGTGATTTTTCTTTCCTAAGGACTGCAAACACATTTTAGTCCTCCCAGCCTCCAACAAAGCTTCTTCGGGGTCATTAGATCCCCAAGGGCTTGAGAGGGGGTCTGAGGGTGAGAGTCAGCTCTGCTTAGAGCTGGCTGCTTGGCATTACAATGGCCAATTATCTTCTCTGTGCCTGTTTTCTCATTTCCTTCTGACATGATGCAACCATAACAAGATGGCACCCACAATCCTTTCAGCTCTGAGTGGGATGATCCCACACAAAGACAACAAAAACCCTTTGCACAACCAGATAAACTGTTTCTTCCTTGACATGGCCCAGATGTTCATTTGTGAGGCTGCTTACCAGAATTAAAAGTACAATCTGTGGTCGTGGCCAAGGAAAAAAGTCTGACCTCATTCCTCACTCAAGTTGACTGTGATCTCATCCAGCAGTTCTTACACTGGGTCTAGGGTGATCTGGCTACAGAACAAACTCAATTCTTTCCTGTACCTACACCCTCTGTACTGTGAAACCTTCAAGACTTTTTTTCTCTGTCACAGGCCACATTAGCAAATACAAGGAAAGGAAAGGCTTTGGAATTACCCAGCAAGCTTGTCCCTCTCCGGTCTTGCTCCTATGTCATACCCAAGCAAACACCCCAGATGTAGTATGCTCAAAGATGAAGGACACATACGGCACAAATAAGTCACCCCATCCTACATCACCAATGGTCAGGTCACAAGGCACAGAGGCCAACCCAGCCGAGGTCAGCAGAGTTGCATACCTATTCAACTGGGCACAGACAGAGCTGTCAGCTGAAGTCACCTAAGTCCGGATGAAGCACAAGTGAACCTCTAAACTTCTAAGATAGGAATGTTAAAAAAAAAAAATTAAAAATATCTTCTGGGCTGAAGAAATGGTTCAGCAGTTAAGAGCAGCATTTATTCTTCTTTCAAAAGTTTAGGGTTTGGTTCCCAGCACCTACACGGTGCTCACAACCATCTGTAATTTCAGTTCAAGAAGATTCAACCCCATCTTCTGAGCCCCTTGGGCACCAGACAGGACACATGGTTAACATACATATACCATATATACAAGCAAAACACCCATACTCAAAGATAAATAAATAAACAAATAAGTCCAGTTAGACTTTTAGTCTTTGAAATAGGGTTTCTCTCTGTAGACCAGGCTGGCCTCAAACTCAAAGATCCACCTGCCTCTGCCTTCCAAGTGCTGGCACTAATGGCACCCACTATCATGCCCAGATTTTTTTTTTTTAAATTTTGTAATATTTTTTTATTTTGGTTTTAACCATATGTGTGTATGTGTGCGGATATGTGGATATGTGCATGCAGTGCCTGTGGGAATCATAGACATTAGATCCATTGGGGCTAGGGCATATGGGAGGTCGTGAGCCTCCTAATGTGAGTACCAGAGACTGAAATCTGCTCTTCTGCAAAAGCAGTATGCTACGCACCTTCACCACTAGGCCAGCTCACCAGCTGACTCCCCACACGTGTTGGCTTTATTGCCTTCTCCTGATGAGTGTCCTTGCTTATTCTGCCGCTTACAATGGTGATACACACTCCTGAGAATGCATTTAGCCAACCTCTAAGGGTTATTTCTAGAACTAAAGTTCGGAGTAGTATTATCCTGAACACTTTAAATGCATCAGCGCCTTCAGGATTCTCAAAGTCCCAAGATTTAAAAAAAAAAAAAAAAAAAATTGGCTGAACTTTGTCTAACCTATATTTCACACAACGCGTTTTATCACAGACCTCCAAGTTTGATCCCCAATCAAATTATGTCCCAGCCTCACAGCTCAAGTTTACACTAATCTTCCAGCCAACCTCTTTACTAAATATACTATGCATTATACTTTCTCTCCCTCGATGGTTGGAGGTTCCTTGAACCAAGACAATAAAAATAACCCTACAGGCACTGTGACATAACAAAACCTTAGGCATACAAACACATATGATAGAAATTAAGGATGAATGACCAAGTAACTAAAATCTACAAACGGTGCAATTCTCAGTTCAAATAAACCCTAAAGTTTCGATATTCTCATTTGTCTTTTTCTGGCTTGGCACAGACTTCATGCGCATTTCACTCCCTCTCTGCTGGACTCCTCCCCTTGTGGATTATGCATCTGTAACTATCTGCACCTACTTCGGATTCCATCACATAGGCCAGGACATTCCGCTCTGACTGTCTCCAGGGGTTGGTCACATGAGATGCAAACCTGAAATCACGGTTCCACATTCCTTTAAATCAGCAGGAATCCCCTCTACATGGCGAAGTTCTTCAACCATTGCAGTTTTCCTGCTGGCTGAGGCTAGGAAACACTAACTCCCCTCCCCCTGCACGCTCACTGGCCACAAGGTGGCACCATATAAGCTGGTAAATGGAAACACCCCACTATATACTGACACTCCTTCAATTTCAAGTGCTAGAAATTTGCAGTAAGTTCAGAAATACAACCCCAACATAAAGTTTGCCCTCTACATTGTGAACTTACTTCTGCAAAGTCCCCAGCTCGTAGTCACATACAAATCTAAACGCAGGCGGGATTCATACAGCTAACTTCACTGCATTCTCCATGGACTGGTTGAGACAGCATTTCTCCAAAGCTTTAACTAGTGCTCTCCAGACCAAGATGCCAAGACCCACACCTGATAGAATTTCCCTGGCGTTAATGATTTCCTACTACAAACACCTACCGTTTTGTGCTGACTGTAACGACAAAGGTCCTTGCTTCTTACTGCGTTGTGGGTGGTTCAGAGATGAACAAGGAATACGGAATAAGGAAAGAATGTGGCGACAGAGGGAAAAAAGCCAGTTGGGAGGAAAAGGGAACACATAAGATGGGTGCTGCGTACACGCATGACTGAGGTTTCTGACTGTTCGTTCGTCTTTATCCTCTCCTCTGCCCAAGCTCAGGAAGAGATAACTACAGACAGCAACAGGGAGAGCTGACGAGGGAGAGATGCTTGACTCCTGTAGCAGCCAGCCAAAGTGACCACGATGAAATTTAGAATTTAGAGGCAGAATTTGTAAGATCTTTTATTTTATTTCATTTTTAATTATGTATGTGTGTGTGTGAATGTGTGTGTACATGCGCGCGTGCATGTCTAAGCAGGCTTAGGCATGTACTGCAGTGCCTGCAGAGGCCAGAAACAGAACTGAATCCCTTGGGAGGAGAATCACAGGCAGTTGTGACCCCCTAAGAAGGTCGGGTGTTCACTTGAAACTACCCAGAAGTCTTCTAGAGAACAGTATGCTCTTTACCACTGAGCCACCTTTCAGCCCTAAAGTCACACTTTTTTTTTTTTTTAAAAGTCAGAGCACTTATCAAAAACACAAGACATCCAAAAACCAAACAAAAACAGGATATGACCATGTATTTTCCTAATCAAGGAATAAACCAAAGCTCTTTTACTTTTGGGAGACAAATATTTTAAGCCATTTGTTGAGCATGGAGGACTCATTCCCAGACCCCTGCTATGTCATGAGAAGACACACACAGAAAGACTTTCAGAATCCAGTGATTCCCATCCACTGCTTGACATCACTGACATCCACAGAGAAATATGTCTACTTCTGCCCTGGACACAAAGTTTTCTATTCCAGCAATCCACGGAGCTGTCCTCTTTCAAGGGGACAAACGCAAGGCATGTGAGAACTGAAAAGTCTGATATGTCACTTGATTTCAGAACTCAGCACTCACTCCTTCTCAAGTGCTTTCGGAGAGAGTTGGGGCATCATGCATTGACTGAGGAGCTCCAGGCTGTGCAAACGTGCAGCCCTGTGCAGGGCTGAATTTCATTTGAACTATCCTCTGCTGCGCCCCACCCTGAAAACCAGGGCTACACAAGATTTTCAGCACTAGGAAAATTCAAAACATCTAAGAATTGGTTTAATCCTAAAATCTAAAAATTAAGAAAAGACATATCCAGCCACTGTTTTATAATTCTGTCACTGACACCCGTGTGTGTGTGTGTGTGTGTGTGTGTGTGTGTGTGTGTGTGTGATATTTTACTCCCCTTCCAGCTAAAATATTTTTAAAAACTCCATGTAAAAAGGTAAGCCATCACAACTGGCCACCAGTTGTATCAGGAATGAGACACCAGGCATAGTCTGTGATTGACAGTCCCTTTTGTTAACAGGACTGGACTTCTCTGGGGAATTCCATACTTTGGAAACATTCCACAATTCATTCCTGCCTCCTACAGCCTGATTTTCTGCATGCATTCTTTCAAAAAGCCATCTACATCCCCTGGGAAGAAAGAAAACTGATACCAAATTAAACAAAAGCAGCCTTCTGAAGGCCTCTCAGGCAAGGCCTCACAAAGAAAAGTGGTTTCTCTACTTTGTTCTCCCCTTCCTCCCCTCCCAAAGGTAAATCCCTCAAGGTTGTTTATTATTTTCATTTATAAAACTGCTGCTGGGTAGGGAAATCAGCATCCCTGCTGCAGAAGGCAGCCCAGCCAGCTAATCCCCAATACATGAACCACAGCCACAAGAACTCCCACAATGCTCAACTGCATCCACCCCCAGTTTCTTGCCAATGCTGCTCCTTAATTGGCCATGAATAGTTACAGTCAGCCCCAGCAATTTCTGCACCCTGGATAGCCTAATCTCCTAAAGCATCAGCTGCAAGCTTAAAATCCAAATTTTGAGAGAGCGTCCAATTAATAATCATAATAATAATGATGAAAGAGATGCCGAACCACTGCGTGGATGCTAGCATTCCCGTGGAAGCTTGGCTAACTGAACCAAGTTATTCTCCGTCTCCCTCCCCAGTATTCGTTCTTTCTATTGCCATTTTTCTTAATTTTTTTTTTCTTTTGAAACACTGTCGTTGTGTGTCTCAGGCTTGCCCAGACCTAGAATTTCCTTGATTTATTTATTTTTTAAATCATGGTCTTTTAGGACCCAGACTGGCCTCAGACTTGCTGTGCAGTCTAGAATGACTTTAAACTTCTCATCCTCCTGACCCTACCTCATAAGCACTGGGATTACAGGTATGCAACATCATAGAATGTGTCTCCTCTAGCGTTTCTTAAACGGTCTGTTTACTAAGGAAACTTTCTGGAACTACATAAAACCAAAGGCTGTGATTTCAAACTTCAGATTTTATCCACTGACCAACATAGACTGAGCAAAGACGCTATCTGAATATAAAGATAATTGCCAACAGCTGATCTCAGGGAAATCACAAGTCCAAACAAAGAGAAGTCTCTAAATGAATCTGGAGCAAATGTTTCC
The DNA here is from genome assembly GCA_033318265.1 of Phyllotis vaccarum. Classification (NCBI taxonomy): domain Eukaryota; kingdom Metazoa; phylum Chordata; class Mammalia; order Rodentia; family Cricetidae; genus Phyllotis; species Phyllotis vaccarum. The sequence goes on along the minus strand of JARWLC010000001.1, from coordinate 163,615,268 downwards.
TGCATGCTTGACCCATACTAACTATGCCATAGTGACAATATTGGCATAAACCTCCATTGCTCTCAAGGAACTTCATGCTGTAAGGGGCGCTGAGAGCAGACAGAAGAAAATGGTCTGGATACAAGAAGATCCTAAAGGCAAAATTATAAATCTCAAGGACTGTAATATTAAAACAGGAAAGAGAAACAAGCCTGCACATGGCAAAAAAATAATAATAATAATAATTCAGGAGGTCAGGTTATAAACCTAAAGATGTAAAGAAAGGTTTCCAGGCAATGAAAAAATGTGCAAACACTCTGGGTGAGACGGGCAGAGTGGGCATCAGCAACAGCACTTGGCAAAGGTGTTGTGTGGGAGGGGAGGTGAACAAGGTGGGGAAAAGATGAAATCAGACGCAGTGAAAGGATCATGCCAGACCCCAGGACCCTTGTTAGGGCCTTGGCTTACATCCTAAATGTAGCAGGGAGCCACTGCAGGTTCAGAGAAGAACAAAGTAGCAGACATATTTTAGAAGACTCACCCAGGCTGCTTTGTTGAGAATCCTCTGCCAGTGGTTGACAGCACGCACAGAGGGACTAGTCAGAAGGCTCCTGTGGAATCCAGGCAAAGAAAACCAGGGATTAGACCAAATGACAACGAAAAGGGAATCTAAACTGGCTGCTTCTGAGACACGTGTTCAGTGTCAAACAGACTCATACTGACAGACTGGGTGTCAGTGTTTGAAGGCAGACATTGGTTTTGTTTGGGTGGGTTTTTGTATTTTGTTTTGGTTTTCTCTGCAAAACTGCTGCTTTAGTTCATGTCTTAGGCACTACCCAACACTTTTTGCATTTAAGGCTTGACTGTCAGTTTGGTACCAATGGAAAATAGCAGAGCCAAGTCAAAGGAGGCTAGGTGACCGTGGATGTGCCACCAAAAGGGATCTGTGACACTGCTTGTTTCTCTATTTCCCAGATGCTGCAGGAACACAGCTTTCCCACAAAACACTGCTGCCTTCAGACTCACAAAAACAAAGGCAATGAGATTCATACCATAGGACTAAACTCAGGAAACCGACCCCAATCAAAACAGGCCTTTGTCTAGCGATGGAAAGCTGACTAATGACGCTCGATAAAGCTCCAAATATGGGTCCCCTGGGCTGTTAGTTACATGGCCTCTGGTTACACTACGAATTTATACCTCCAGTCTCTATACTCAACCAACCCACAGTGAAGACATTTCCCTGTCTTCCCCACTGAGAATCCTAACACTTCCATATTCATGTTCTCTCCCCACCCTTTTCTCTCCCCTCTCATGCCACCCTCTGGGACACAACCACGTAGCAGATGGTTTTGACAGCTTTGGCCCCTATCTCAGCAAAACTACCTTACCAACCACAGAGAAAATGATGACCCAAATCACATACTGTCAGTCTCCGTACCCTTTCTCCAAGAGAGATTTCTATAGGCCTCGATCCTGTGTCTCCCTTTATATCTCATATGCCTCCATTGCCATTGAAGCATAAATGGCATTCTGCCATTCTCAATGGAAGTCTTCTATATAATACTCCACCAGCCTAGGAAGTCCTCCCCTGCCTCTCTTGTACAACTTTTCTTAAATGCGCTTACCCATGCACTCTGCCCACATTCTGGCCTCTACATAATACTCCATTCAGGTCCCACACCACATGTTCATTCTGCACTGCTGAGCGAGTATTCGCCTTGAAAACATATGCCAACTGGTATTCCCTTTACAGCCTCCACTTAGACAAGAGAGCATTTCATACATGTTCTCAGGAAGCGACAATGTCCAGAATGGACACTCTTGCCTCAGTTCAAGCTAAACTACAGGAGGATTGTTGGTGGTTAAACACAAAACACTCTTTGGGAACTTTTGAAATGGGTTATTTTTCCAAAAGGAGCCACTTCCCTTGGCTCTGGCAGAAGAGACATATAGTTCTCCACTGACAGACACCTGTGGCTGTATCTCAAAGTCCATGCAGACCACTAAGTTCCCCCAGTGCCTATTCACAAGTACCTGTTGCACATCTCAAAGCTCCCACCTAGGCACCCTGGCCTCTCTCACCTCTTCCTCTGCCACGAACTCCCAGGCCTGCCATACCTCAGATCTTGCCTCCCCTCAGCTACTCACTCTCCTTATAACCTGCTATTCTCTCTTCCCTTGCAGAAAGCCCTAGGCCATAACCAGTCTGCTTTTTTTCTTTCTGCTCTAAATTCTTCCAGATCCATGTGGTTGTTAGCTGTCTTATCCACCCGCCCCACCCCAGTCATGGAGTGGCCACTTCTGTGGTTTCTTTATGAGCCTCTTGCATACAATATACAGTTACTAAATTACTTATTTTAATGACAATAAGTAAACCAAAAAACACTGCTCCCTCTTTATCTAAGTTACCTGAAAATAAGGACTGAAAATCCCTAAGATTCTGATTACAGTCTTTGAGTAAGACAAAAATAAGACACTTTCTACTCCATTTTTCTGTGTTCCCTCTGACATTTTAATTCATTCACTAACGTTCTTTTAAGACAAATAGCATGTCACAGAAAAAAATGAAACTTATACCTTGGCTTTTCTCATAAGAGTGGAATCACAAGCACATAATGAAACCAATATTAGGCTTACAGTCAAACAAGTCACTGACTTTTTGGAATGATAACAGGAAATGGCATGTACAGTTTTGGCTGCTGGTCACCACAGCGCCAGCATCAGGGTATAGACAAGGTGCCACAGGATGACTGAAGCAAAGAGGAAAACCAATGGCTTTTAGTCAACAACTTAAGATTCCAAGCAGGAATCCATGTTATATTTCAAAACACCAAGCTTCCTTCATGTTTATGTACTGTATTCCTAGGGGCAAGACATCACTGATTCACCACTACCAATAGCAGAGCACACCCCAGAAACTATGTCCTTATGTTCACCAAAAAAAGAAAAGAGAACTCTAAGCCTGTCATGGTGTAAGCAGTCCCTCTGTTAGTCGTTTCTTTCGCAAGGCAACTACCTCCTATGTTTAACTGACATAAATAGCAGATACTGTGAGTCCTAATCCAGAAGAGGACAGTCACAGTACTTTGTTTCCCAGAGCCTGGAGCAGAGGGTAGTAGAACCAATGGCTCCTCTCAGGAACTGGCATGTACATTTAGAGCTGAGCAGTTGCCATACAGAAACTAGAAATCGAGCAAGAGAATGGCTCCAGAAAAGTTAAAAGTCACAAGGTAAGTAAGGTGAGTTTTCTGGCCCAGTATAAGGAGTGTTGAGTTGCATGGGAAGGCAGTGAAAGCTCCTTCAAATAATCCCCAGTGTGCAAATAATCCTGTGTCTCCACTTCTCTGCCAACATCAATCATCGGTAGGGCATGAGACTCTTAATCTCAGAGTTGTTGGTTCAGGCCCCACGTTGGGTGCCAAATGTGACCCAATTAATAAGCTTGATATTAACAACAAGGAGATATATTATTAGGGTCAATATTTATTCAAGTCACTTACAATATAAATTCAGGAAATGGAGAGAGTAGCCACTCATCCAGAATGAAGCTTTCTTACAGATGGTTGAGAAGCAGAGAGAGCAGTACCCTCATGGTGCAAAACCTTAGGCTGTTTTTTGACCACACCTTAAGGCTACAGCTACGAAGTTCATAGGTGCACCCCAAACCTGTGCTGGCCCAGAAGTCACTCTGTCAGGTTAGCAAGAGGCTGAATCCTACTACTTGGTTCATCTGAAACAACATGCCTATCATAACCCCCCCCCCCAATAAAAAATCCTCAACAGCATACACTTTCCCCCTCCTATCCACAAATGACTACGTGGTCAGACAAAACAAACATTAATGTATCTTGGGAGCATTCAAACTAAGATATAGTGGTCACAAACAGTTGGTGATTAACACTTAACTAGAAGTTCCTAGAGTGAGGAATAACGGGTACTAAGGGTCATGGCAGACTAGGTGCCCAAAGAAAGGAGGGGCAGTTGCAAATGATAGGGCACTCTTCCTACTCAGAGAGCAAGTCTATTTTCTCTCTTCTCAAACCTGGCATAGGAATAGTTGACAACAGAATAAGTAGGACTTATCATCCAGGTCTTCCAAGCCCCATTCTGAAGAGCATTAGTGACTTCTGCTTTTGCACAATGACAACGCCACCCCTTGGCACCTAATCCCCATACTCTAAGAAGTCCAATCAACAGGGAGGGAGCAACACAGCCAAGACTGGAGATGCTCTAGATGGCATCCTCACTGAACTCAAGTGCTCATTCTCAGTGAGTCATCTCAAGCATTCTGAACCACAAAGAACTGAAACCCAGTCAGTCTCACATGGAGCCGTGTTGCCCAGCCGAGGCAAGTTAGCTCACAAACTCCTGAAGTGATGGTTGTTGTTTCAAGCCAGTAAGCTTTGGTGCATTCTATTACAAAGCAAAAAAGGGCTAAGTAAGGCAGTGGATGACCAGAGCCACAAACAAGAAAAGGAGGGACTGAAACAGATGGAATCCCTCCACATCAGGAAACCTGAGCATAATTCTAAAACTTGGCATTTAATCTCCGGGATATCTGGTTATCGAGCAAATCAGGGCTCTTAGTCTCATTAATAAAAGAAGAAGTGGACCCAAAAGGAAGCTCGAAGACCTTCGTACTGGAGCTAAAGAAAATCCCCAAGGCAGAGAAGCTATAAATCTCAGGAGGAGCCTGGAAGAGAAAAATGGAGAAAATAGAGAAGGAAGCCATGCTATTTGAGTTATACCAGCATGGAAGTCAGACACAGGGCAGACAAGTCACACGCAGGGAGGAGGAGGATGTCAGAAGACCAAGTACCAGTCAAAATATGTTCAGGCTCTGGCAAACATCAGAAAGAAAAGAAGAAAAAGAAAAAGAAAAGAAATAGAACAAAACCAAAAACAAATAAAACAAGCTACTGCTCTTCCCCAAACCCCCAGTTTTATTTGAGCACCGAGGTCAGGTAGTTCACAATAACTATAGCTCCAGGAGATCCAATGCCATTTTTTTTTTGCCTACATAGGCATATGCATACACACACATACACACACACACACACACACACACACACACGCACAAAATACACACACATACACACAGACACAAAATACACACACATACAAAGGCATATGCATACACACACATACACACATACATGCACATATTCAGACAGATACACACGTAAATTTTAAAAAACACATACTGATCTATATTTAGAGCATGGCTACAAGAGGATCAACCATGTTTCCCACTAAATATCCAAAGATATTTTTAAAAGCTCTTTTCGGTTTTTTTTTTTTTTTTTACATTTCTTAATATTTTTAGAGTGTGTTCAGTTCATATTATCTTAGGTAATAATGATTATTAAGTATTAAATTACTATCTTACACATGGCCTCAAATCCAGGCATTCTTCCAAAGGCCACTGGGCAAGGCTAAATCATGTTTCACTTTATCCCAAAACCATCAGGTAACCCCATAGCCCCCAGCCTCTGCCTTATCTTCTGCCAGCCTCACTGCTGTCCTACAAAAAGCAACTCATGGGATTTCCTATCACTCCCCAACCTCTTTGCCTCTTCCTGATGGACTTATGTATACCCTCACTTAGATATGCATATATCCCACTATATGCTATAATACTTTGAAATTCTTGTGATCATGACTTGTTTAGACTTCTACTTTCCCCCATGTTGTAATTTCCTTGAAAGCACACATTGAGTACTATCCATTAGTGAGTCCACAGAACTCAGCAAAGGGCCTGAGTCATGAGAGTCCCTGCAGAATGACATGTTCTGTTGCTGCTGAGATGTCACTGGGGTGCTTGGAATACTTTTCACAGCAGCTCTTAAAAACACTCAAAAAGTGGATTGCAACTCACTAGATGAGTGAGAAATTTTAGGAACTAAAGAAGAAAATACATATCTAGAATTAGAATTCATGAGATAAATCTGAAATTTCCAGATGGAGACAGACCTAGTGTATCCTTCTGTTTCTCTGCATTGCATATTTTCCATCTAATATAGTTAAGTACATTATAATTAGTTATACACATGGCCCTAATAAGACAGTTTCTCATTTTCAATCTACTGCTCATACAGGGCTTCCCATAGAGCAGAAAAGAAAACATTATAATTACAACTCAAGGCACCTGTTTCAAATACTTTTTAGAGAAAGTACTATTTCTTATGGTAAGACATCCTACATGCTGAACACCCTACATGCTCAGCTCTAGGGCAGTTTATGCTTTGTTATCTTATATCATCATAATCTCTCTGGCCTTTGCATTTTACCCAAGTATTTAAGAAACAAAAGACTCTAAGATGGTATCTCAGTCAGGGTGCCAGCAAGAAGTAGATGGGAACTTGAATGCACAACTAAGGGGTGGAGTGGGTAATATGGACTGATTTCCCAAGGTCTGCAGAGTTTAAATGCTAACCAGGAAGCATGATATATGTTAGGTCTGAAGGACAGTAAGGCTGTAGAAACCCACAAAGCACAGCTGTAGCCAGAAGCCATGTGACAGATTCTGTAGCTTCCAGGAAGAAGATGTTGTCTCATCTGTCGGTTTGTTGGTATGATCTGGGGAAGCAAGCACCCTAACCTAACTACTCTCCTCTCTTTAATCCCCTCTAGAACCTGTCAGAGCCCCCGATGTAGAATTAACCTAGCCTAAAGAACTGGAGGGAATAGCTCTGGAGAGTCAGATGAGTAATATCCTAGATTGGCATCTCACCGTAATTTCTTTTCCCGTGGAAGAGCCCTAAGCATAGAAGCAGAAAACCCTGTCCAAGTGTTTAGCCTAGGGCAACAACAGATACCTGTTTGCTTGTTCGTATTATTTTGCTGCATGAACATGTAAAAAGCTGCTGGTGATCCATCCAGGCCCTTATAACTTCCCAGTGACTCAGTTTCCCTATATGAAAGAGGTGTTATTGTATAAGCCAACACTTCAATCAGTGGACCTTTCGACTACAAATACCAGTACTAACGCGTTCAAAAGTCCCCAGACCACAATCAGAGGTTGGTAAACAAACAGTCCAGCTAATACTGTCCAGCCCAACAACTTGGGACATTCTGCTATTTCCTAAAGGCCCTCAGCACACAGTAAGTCGCTTACCCACAGTGAAATCAGCTTATTAGCCCTATCCATGGCTAGCCCTCCTGAATACTATTTACTCTCCCAAGTTTGGCTCAAACCAGCTTTGGAATATACCAACCTCAGATAATGTCTATAGTGTTTACTCCAAAGAAAAAGGCATGCTCAATGTAGAACAGAAAGTCAGACTTCTAAACAGCTGACTGGCTTCAGCCTAGCTCCACCAGTCAGCAGAGACGCCAAGCCAGGCCTCAGCATTCTCTACTGTCCTGTTCACCCTCATCATAAGACAATCTCTAAATTCCTTTCCAGCCCCCAAGTTAGAGAAACAGAAAGGTTGAGGCCAAAGTATATGCTGTCACAAAACTGCATTCTTTGCAGTAATTCTTAAAACTTAAACTTGAACAGAGAGACAGAGAGAGAAAGAGAGAGAGAGTCAGAGAAAGACAGAGAGAGAGAGAGAGAGAGAGAGAGAGAGAGAGAGAGAGAGAGAGAGAGAGACTGAATGACTGACTTTTGGAGACAGTAAAATAAATATTAGAAATTAAAAGTTTTGCCTATCAGTCAAATGGCCATTAGATGTGATTCTTCAACCAAATTTTCTATATTTGACATCATAAAATTTTTCACTCATGAATCTCCCATAAACATTTCTTGACAACCTTTTTGTCACCTTATGGATGGAGATAAACTTGGGGTTTAGCTTGTACCAAGCAAGAACTCTGCCCCTGAAGAACAACACTAGCCCTACCAACAATTTTTTTGCCAACTTTAGTTTGGGTTTGGTTTGGGTAAAGTTGTCTGGTATTTGGGAGAATCCAGCCCAGGCCCTCCCACACAATAAGCAGGTATTCTATCAGTGAACTGCAGAACATCCTTAGCCCTGATGCTGTGGTACTCATTCACATGGTGAAGAAATGGGAGGTTTAGGCTTATGTGCATCATTCTCCCAGTGTCTTCCTACTTAGTATTTCTTCTTAAAATTAAACAATATAGTAACCTCAATGTCAATAAATTCCAATCACTTCATTTCTGGTCTTGTACACTCTGCCCAGTGTGCATTGCTCTATAACAATGCCTACCTTCTCCCTGGCAAAGTTGCTGGATCCTAAACATCCCCAAACTAATTCTTAAAAAGCAAGCTTAGGGGTTAGACATGCAGTGGTATATGATGACATATTCAGCTCTGGCATTTGAAACAATAACAGAGATCATCCCAGTAATCACTCACAAAGCTGACAGGTAGTCAAGACTTCTTAGTCCTATTTGAAGACATATTACAGGCAAACTGAAAGCATGGGTGAATGTTGGGGTGGACAGTGCATAGAGGGTAGACATGACTACAAGAGATCCCAACGTCCCTTCATTGGCTGCCTTAGCCAGCTCACTCACAACCAAAGTACCATGAGTAACTACATGGAAAGTCAAAAGGTAATAAAGAGCTTTATGGAAGTTCTTCAGGGGCTTTGGGGGCTCTTCCTCCTGGTCCTGGGATGCAAGCACTGTGGATGTTAGAAACAGGCGAGGCAGCATTGGAACCAAGGAGACGTGCTAAATTTGTCCTTTATAGGCACATTATCTGAAAAATGGTTTCCTGCCAACTTCCTCCAACATGAAGGATGGTCAGCTGTTCCACTGTGATAGTTGAGGAGAAGGGAAAATTTGAGGTCATACAATGTCATTTGCCAAAAAGTTACATATTAAAGTATCACAATTATAAATATGAACAAAGAACAATATTACAAGTATTAATTTTATGTACATAAAAATCACAAAATTGCTAAAAGTACTAAACTATCAAACAAAAAATATTAAATTACTTTGAGAATGTTCACTTTGATCTACCTAATTATTGATATCAGTGGTTTTCAAAGCTGGGTACATTAGGGGGTTACCTGGGAACCTAGAAAACTCCCAAGTGCCAGGACCTTCACACCCAATACCAACCAAAAAATCCTTTTAGACTGATAAATAATAACAATATCGCATGCAAACTCAATTGAGAAATACCTAGGAATGTGATAAATTAATGCTAATAAGGCTTGGGGCAGAAGACCCTCCTTTGTCCTTCCCCTCAAGCTTGCTCATCTGCAGGAAGTTCTGTCTTCTAACCTTGTCTGGCTGAAGCTGCCACTTCGAGCCACCCCGGGAATTGATACCTGTGCTTAGAACGGAGAAAAAACTGAGGGAGAAACATTGTCAAGTCAGAGCACTTAAACCATGTGCAGCAGGGAGAATGGTGTCTTTACTGGAATGATTCACCCAGTAAAAAGGAAGCTGCCTACCCGACAGCGGGCTACACACTGTCATCAACATGCTCATCTTTGACCCCTTTCCAGCTGTGGTGTCTTTCAGTCATTCATCCACTCAGTCACGTGTTCACGAGCCACGCCTCTTGGTTCTACATCACTTTGAAGGTACAAGTGTATAGGGACGACAGAATTTAAATAGGAACTCCAAGCCAGAAACATGGAAGCGCATGCAGAGCAGACTGAGATTCCATCTCACGGAACAAAGGGAAGACACTCCCGAATGCTGCAGCAGCGTAAGAGAAGACCTGTGAGAGCAAGAATGTGCCGTCGGGAAGCTGAAATGTGGAAGAGATAAGGAAGGCCGGAGGTCACGGCTGTGAAACCCTACAGGATAGCAACACAAAGGACTGTGGTCCTTTCTCCAGAGCTGGGCTTCCCAACACTACTGACAGGTTCGATGACTTGTACAAGACTATCCTGAACATGTATGCTAACACTTTCATTTTATAAATAAGCAAACAGACACATAGTTGGGTGTAGGGGTATGAGCCTTTACCCCTGTAATCTCAACCCAATTGGTAGATGATGCGGCACTCATGTTTTCTATTGAACATGTGCCCTTCTCACTGTAGAAAAAGGTCCTTTTGTCAGTCTGTCAGTGACAACTTTTTCGCAATTTTGTACTTCAGTGCATGTTTTATGATATTAATATTTAGACCTGCCAATAAGACTAGTGTTCAAGTTCTTTCCAGTGTTTGTATGTGCAACTTGACTTATGGAGAAATTACATGGATATAATACCCTAGAGAGAAGCAACTTTGTGGCTGCACCAACACCATGCTTTTTCTCATGGCCAATGACACCAGCTGTACCAACTATAAAAGAATTTTGCACCTTTTTATTCACCTGGAAAGTTTTTAGTATTTTGGGAGTCTTACATAAGCCAGTAACCATATAATAAGCAAAGAAAAAAAATCATAGCAACCACCTAGTCCACGAGCTACCTGCCTGAGTCCCACAGGTCACTAGAGAGATTCGTGAATAGAGTCAAGGTGGTACAACCTGGGTGTGAAAAAAATAGCTGCATGGTTGTCTTCACTACGTATGTGAAGGTGAGGATATTCTCTATCTCTGAATATAAATCAGCAGCCAGGACAATATTTTGAATCATCTGTAACTGACTTTTTCATGGAAATTTCAGCTATTTTCATTTCATGTTAAAATTATTGCTGATAACTGAATATTACAACAAAGTAAAATCATTTCATTTGTTACCAAGTATATATGTGATCACATTAAAAAAATTATTTGTGGATTTTACTAACTATATTCTAGTAAAATGACTTCCCTTATAGTTCTGATTTGTTTTGTTACTTAAACCAGGTGGGAGAGAACAAGCCTATATATAGTTAAGAGTGTCTGAGAACACTATCTATTCTAATCTGAAGGAAGGCTCTCATTCCATGGACAAATGACCAAGGGAAGGAAAGGAGACCCCACCACCAGGTAGAAGTAGGTACAGGCCTGAGAGCTCATAATATTCAACATCTCAGCAAAAGGTCTGTGTGCTTCCCATCTACTAAATCATAAAAATAAAGAATGCCCCAGCCCCCCTCCAAGCATGGCCAATACATGGGGATATATGAACCCCAACGTTAAACACTAGAATGTGAGCTTTGTAAACATGGGCAGAGAAATATTACAAAGACACATACACATAAAGACACACACAAACACACAAATCTATATTGATTCATCTTTACTGACAATAACAGTAAAGCTAATATTTATGGAGCTGTAGTATGTGTCATAAATTATATATATTACTTCATTTATTTTCCATACAACTTTTAGGCACAGTGAAAGACCTAATTTTCAAAGATGAGAAAACAGAAGCCCAGTGACCAAAGATCCTGTCTTAGTTAGGTTTCCATTGCTGTGATAAAACACCATGACCAAACGCAACCCAAGGATTAAAGGGTTTATTTCACTTACACTTTCAAGTCACATTCCATCACCAAGAGACGTCAGGGCCAGAAACCAAGTCAGGAGCTCTAAACAAGAACCAAGGCAGGAGCAGGAAAGTTTTCTAGATGAGTTTATTTTCTTAGAGCATCGAAGACAGTTTTCCCAGAGGTGGTACTGCCCACAATGAGCTGGACCTTCCCACATCAGTTATCAATCAAAAATTGTCCATAGCCAAGTCTGGTGGGGTCATTTTTTTTAACTGAGGGTCTTTCTTCCCAAACTGGTTTCCTAAACACTAACTTGCTTCAAACTGACACAAAAGTAGCCATCACAAATCCCACCAACAGGAAGTGGTGGAGGTAGGACCTACACTCTGAACTCTAACCCAGAGGCCATGTCCTTAAGTGCCCACAGTGGGGGAAGAGGTGTTCTCATTTTTCCATTTGACTGGTGGCAAAACTATGGCTCACAAAGATTCTGTATCTCATTAGCAAGGACCTAAGAGAAGACTAGAACCAGAACCCAGAGCTCAATATTCAATAGGACAACTGACTCAACCTCTGGTTTAGGATCTAATTTGAATGGGTTAAAAGAAAGAGGAGGGAAGTGGAAATAGGTCATCAGCAAGTCAACTGCAAAGTCGGTAGAGGAGGCGAGAGAAAGGGCTAGACAGAAAGCAACGTGTGTGCGCAGGTGTCTCCAGCAACATCTCAACCCAGAGTAGAAATCAGTCATGGCTCCCTGAACCATGAAAAAACATCAAGACAAACTATTAGTGTCACCCCAAAGTGTCTTCTAATTTACTGTAATTTCATGCTGCTATGAGCCAGCCAGAAGGCACATAGTTGAAGGGAAGAGGCTTGGAGACAATGAGCTGCCTTCCTAAGAATCCCTTGGAGATTCCTTTCTTGGAGAGTTATCTTATTGTCTCATTTCAAATCAGCCCTCCTACATTTTGATGGACATATTGAATGTTCTTAGTAAGTTCAGACAGAGATGCACTGAACAGGTTTTCCTTGCTTGGGCATTACATAATTTTCAAATCATAATTTCTATTTATCCTGAGGGGGAAAATTGCTTCATGCTCTCCAAATAGCTGCCTCTGTGTAAAATCAACCAATATTTCTAACTTCTAATATACAAAACCAGGTAAGTTTGCTCCTAAGCCAGAGTATGCCATCATATGTATGCATGGTACATGTATATTGCAGTAAAACAATTCAAACATAGAAAGCATCTGCTGTGACTCCCCTGACAGCACACAACACCTGCACTGACTGTCTATTCCCTGTAGCTGAAACTCATCCCTCATCAACAGTTACTCATTTGCTCCAAGCCAGCTGGATGATGCACATTAAGTAACTTACCTTCCAAGCTTAGAAGAGGAAGAAGCAAGAAGCATTCTAGAGTCTGCGAGAATCTAAAGTCTACAACTTTCTTTCTGGTATGGGGAGTGTGAATGAGCTGCAATCCCCATAGACATACACATTTTCCCTTTGAAATCAGAAGCCCAGGACTTACTATCTGTGGTTCCAAGTAATGCCTTAAATAGAGTCGGCTCATAAATGCTCAACCCAAGTACCACGTTACAAACCCCCAAAGATCAATAAAGTACAGTCCCCACTGAGAAGCCACACTTCCTCAAAGACAATGAAGAAGAACTATGAGGGGCACAGGCTGCAAAACAGCTCCAGATTGAGTGGTCACATGAGTATAAGAAACTCATCTCTTTCCAAGCTGAACAACGAACAACCACTAAAAACATAATTGAATATTGAAAATAAACACATAAAGAATATTACAAGGAAAGGTAAGAACGACAAAAGATCTCGCATATAGTAGCGAAAGCCAAAACTTCACATCTGTGTATAAAACATGACTGTCCTAATAAGCAAGGCTACTACTTCTCAAAAAAGGAAGAAGGCGGGGAGGAGAGACAGGCAGAGAGAGGGAGGGAGGGAAAGAGGGAGGGAAGGAGAGAGAGAGGGAGGGAAGGGAGAAAGGAGGGAGGGATTTCTACATGTTTGAAGAAATGTTCTTCTCTCTGTGGCATCCAAGTTGAGGAGCTGAAAAAAGTTAAAAGAAAATGTTAAAAGACTCTCTCTCTCTCTCTCTCTCTCTCTCTCTCACACACACACACACACACACACACACACACACACACACACACACACAAGATGTTATAGGATCTAAATGCTGATATGAACAGGTTTAACTGAACAGGATGAGAATGAAAGTCCACCATAGTCACTCAGATTTTCCAGCTACAGTTATTGTGTGTGTGTGTGTGTGTGTGTGTGTGTGTGTGTGTGTGTGTGTGTGTTTAAGTAGAGGTGAAGATTCCGCAAACCACTCACCTCACTTAGGCGAGCTTCTCCTGAGACAAACACTACTTGAAGATTTCAGAAGGGACAGTTCATTTAGGGACCGATCCCAGGAAATACCAGGAGGAGAATGGAGAGGTGAGACAAAAACAGGTCAATACAGACTGCCTTATCTATTAAGTTTATTCTCTGAGAAATGGTGTCTAACCCCAATGGGGAACCTGGAAAATGGTGGCAAACTCCTCCATTCATCCAAAGGCAAGGGGGCTGGAGTCTGATACACCAACTCCTACCCCTGGTAAAGATAGCAGTGACTCCTCGGCCCATCCCTGTGTGGAACGGATGGCAAAGAAGCAGATACAAGCAAAGGGAGTTGAAATGGTCCTTAAAATCTTCAGCAACAATGCAGGAAGCAAAGGAATATATTTGCATGTCTGTGTTCATAACAGCATCATCATACATCCATATTCACAGCAATAACCAATAAGTAAAAACATCTCAGTGCCCATCATGTAGATGAATACATAAAATGAGTCTATAATACAAAGAAATAACATTCACCCTTGAAAAGGAAGAAAATACTAGAAGATGCTAACAACATGGACAAACCTTAAAGACACAGCTAAGTGAATTTTGTCAGTCTCAGAAAGACAACCCTTAGGAGTCAATTCATAGAAGAAGAAAAAGAAACAAAATGTTGCCAAGAGCAAAGGGGGAAAGGAAAGTTACTGTTCAATAAATACTGTTTCATGTTTAAAATGAGAAAGTTCTAGAAATCAATGCAATGATAGAAGCCCAATAATTCCAATGTACATAGTGCTACTCAACAGTTTTCTTAAAAGTAGCTACCATGCACACAATGCATACAAACATTACACACACACACACACACACACACACACACACACACACACACACACACACACACAAACACACATCTGGAGAAATGCTTCCCAACTCCAGTTGCCAGCCATTGAGTTTTGTTACTACCGACCTAGAGCCCTGGCTAGCCTTATGTTCCCACATACAAAATGTGGTCCACACATACACCAGGAGCATAGACATCCTAAGAGGCCTCACATACAAAGTCTCTAGACACATCTGGATATGCCAGTACAGGATCTGTATTTCAGCAAGACTGTGGGGTATATCTCATACACCCAAGAGTTTAAGAAGCACCGTACTGACACAGCCTTTGACTTTTCCATCATTTCTAAAGAGCCGTAGAGAGCTTTTTTAGCTTTCTGGCCTTACTGGGAACTGTGAAGCTTCACATTTTGTTCCTACTGTTCCTCAGCCACCATGGCCTTCTTACTGTCATTCACCTTCCCAACCTCACTTCCCTCTCGCACTTTCCTCTGCCTATAACACTCCCCAAACGTGTATGATAAGCCCTTGTCATCACTCACAGTCCTGTACACCCCCTCAGATGTTGTCATTTGGTTTATGTTGCTGTGAGAAATGCTATAACTGAAGGCAAATTGGAAGGAAAGGGGTTATTGCATCTTAAAGATGACAGTCCATGGCAATCCAAAGCATAACTCAAAGCAAAAACCTGAAGCAGAAACCACGGAGGAATACTGACCACTAGCTAGACCATCTGCCTAGGAGTGGTACTGCCCAAAGTGGGCTGGATTATTCTATATTAATTAGCAATCAAGAAAATACCCCACAGGTAAGCATCCAAGCCAATTCAATCAAGGCACACAACCCCACCCCCACCAGGCTCATTCCCTCAGACTGTGTCACTTTGATAGCCAAGACTGGCCATCACATCAGGGAAGAGCCCAGCTAGCTTTCAAATAAAAATAAATCCTATTTAGCAAAGTAGAGATGCTATATAACTGTACACCAATTATTTACACACGTACACACATTCAGATGTCATCTGAAAGAATACCAGACAAATATGACAGCAAACAATATTTTCAAACAGTAACTTCATTTGCTCGAATTGAAAATTCTATCATAAGGCAAGCTTAAAAGAGCAAACTGGTTTTCTTGCAAAAATGAATGTTTTTTTGTAATTCAATATTCTTGGGTTTGTTTGTTTTTTTTTTTTTTTTTTGATCTTTAAAGAAAAAAAGAAAATGAAATGGCATGTTAAGACTCGCTCTGAACCTCTTGTGTTCCCAAGGAAGCTGGTTTGTTAGGCTTAATATCTTTTTTGTCTTTGTCTCATACCAACTTTGTGAGCAACAACAGGACCTTGTGATCTTGCACAATGATGCAATTCTAAGTGTGTTAGCACTCTTGCCTTCAGAAACAAAATGAAACCACATTGAAGCAGCACACCACCATGGCAGAGTTCGTTAACCCTGGAAAACATTACCTGCTTTATCTCAGAGGGGCAGCACAGGGAAAGAGAGAAGGAAATGAACTGAGTTATGAAGTAGTCAGAAGCCAGATCTCTTAAACTTACAGCACACATAAAAATCTGTGTCTAAGAATTCTGCTCCAAGGAATGTATCCTAAGGATATTCAAGCATGTATATGGTCTGTGAGTGACATCACAGCCTTACCTGTAACTGGAATTAGAAGCAAAAACTTACAGTACTAGACTGTGAGTTAAACAAGCCTTATTGATCATATAAAATAGAGCAAGCCATTCACAATGATGGCTGTTTAGAACTCTTATTTAATACTGTGGAAAGTGTGCCAGGGCCCTGTGCTGCAAAGCTGTGGTTTTAGCTACCTAGAGACAATGTCACAACCAGCAAGGAAGTCTGACTCCAGGGACAGTTCAAGGCCAGACAACTTCCTGAGGGCAGGGGACATGGGTTTAGTGGTGGAAAGAGTATTGACCATGTAAAGAAATGTTCTTGTTGCTGTCTGTTGTTGTTTAATTTAAAAAACCAAGCTTAGCAAGTGTGGACAGTACATCCCAGCTGTGATATTTAACTTCACATCAGGCCCTCACTGTCTCCTTCACTTCTTCAGTTCTTCACAGAACTCATCACCACCACACATAGTGACATGGAGGTCACTGTCTATCTCCTGCCTGAGCACAGGAACCTTTGGGAAAGAGGCTGCTCAGTTCACTGCAATGTGCCCAGCTCCTCATACTGAGGAGCACTGCCACAAATGTGACCTGGGAAACGGAGGACTGGCTATAGCATCTAGCATACAAGAGGGAAGGAGACACAGACACGGGAGGCTATTCCGAAAACACCACTAGTGTCTTTGGTTGCCTAGTGAGTTTTCGCTTTCTTCTTACAGTAATCTACATTTTCCAAATTTTATATCAGCGTATAAATAACTATATCTTCTCTTAATTTTGTACCTGTGTATATATAAATATGTGTATATACATTAATGTATGTAATACATGTTGAATATATACTTATATTTAAAAAAAGGAAAGTACTTCTTGTTTTGTAATATATTTAAACACCTATATTTGGTTATCTAATAAGAATATTCTTCATTCTACAACTGCCAACTTCTACAAAATGAAGACTAAATTAAGAAAACACTATTATACTCTCCATATCGAGTAACTAAAATGAAATCTGGAAAAAGTGATTAAAAAAAATACATTCTTTCTTGATTCTCACCACACACATACACACACACACACATACACACACACACACACACACACACACACACACACACACACATACAACCTCATCACTCACACACAAAGCACAGGCTCAGAGCATAGTGCTTACCAAGATAACCAGATACCCTGCCCTCCCTCTCTGTCTTGTGGGGCATTCTGTGGTTGAGTAGGAGGTGACAGTCAAGGGCATCTCAGTAGGTATCCTACAATTTCACTCCTATTTGTGTTAGAAGCAGAGAACAATCCAGAAGTCCTCCGTGCTCTGAAAACAGAAGTACCTGGAGAGGCGAGCATAGAGCCAGGAGGAGGCAGGCTTTCAGAGATCCCTTAAAGACAGCCAGCAGGCTGGCTGAACATTATTATTACCTTATAACTCTTGTTCCTTATAAAGCATTATAAGGTTATTATTAAGAAGGTTTAAAATGTACTTTCTGCACAACCGCCAATGCTTCCACATTATATTCTTTTAATACAAGCATTTTATTAGTAGTAAACTTGAAAAAAAAAACACATTTCAAAGCTATTGACTGCAAAAGTAATACTTGTCAACTAATAATGAAAAGGCAAATCTGCATAAGAAAATGGTATGTGCAGACAGAATCTCCACCCACAACCAGTGTCAAAAAGGATCAGGAACATCCCAGTCCTGTATAGGGTGAGTGGTGGGTGAGGTTCACTCCAAGCCGCCTACCTCCCTCCACACCTCCCTTCATTCATGGTCTGAAAAGAGTCAGACAAGCTGTCTGACGTCACCTATCTGACTCTTAAAGTTGGGCTGGGATTCCTTAAGTATTTCTTTAAAAAAATATAATTTTGTAAGTGGCTTTTAATTTTTAGAGGCAGGAAAACTATGACCAATAGGCAAGTCACCAGGCCTCCCATTAGCATCTGTAGAACATGCAAGCAAAAAATGCCTCTCACACACTTAAGTGGCCAAAGAAAAATCCAAAGAAGAATAATACTTCATGACACCTAATTAAACAAACTCACATTTTTGTGACTCATAAACATATATTTGCTGGGATGTGGCCTTCCCCATTCATCAAGGTATTGTTTACGGCTATTCTGGGGCCAAAAATAATGAACAGCTAAAATGAAAATAATAAAGCCACAACATCAAAAATATTTTCTGGATTTTTAAGAAAAAGTTTGCCAACTCCAACTCATATCACATGTGCACGGTACGACAGCCACATTCACTATCGAAGTGTAAGCCTCCATGTCACAAAACTTTATATGAAAACTCAAATCTGCTTATCATCATCTACCTGTTTCTGTAAAAGTGTAGATGAAAGAGTTGGAGAAATGCTTGCAATGATCGCAGTTGACTGCCCCTTGGGGGGAAAAAAAAGAAAAATGGCTGGAACTAAATAAATCTTAAATCTTTGCTTTTGTCTGTCTGTTTTTTTCTGTCAGTCAAGTATTAATTTTATATTTACTAATAAACAATGACGCTGTTGCCTGTATTAAAATAATAATCTCACTGGTTTCTCTTGAGAGTTTTTGTGTTTGTTTGTTCTCGGTAGCCCTGGCTATCCTGAAACTCTATGTAGACCAGGCTGGCCTCTTAACTCAAGAGATCCGCCTGTCCTTGCCTCCCGGATGCTAGAAATAAAGATGACCAAGCCTGGCCATCTCACTGGTTTCTTAAAGTGATTATTTACAAGAAGCACCTTCAAAGCAAAGATCTTCACCATGGAAACATGAACTATTATCCATTCTTACCACAGTATATGGACTCAATAATAGTACAGGTACAGGCACCTGCTGCCAAGCCTGGGGAGGGGGGTCAAGTTTAAGCTCCAGGACCCACACAATGTAAGGAGAGAAATGACTTTCATAAATTATTCTCTTATTTCTATGTGTGCCATGGCCTCTGACCCACATAGACAAACACACACACACACATACAAATTTTTAAAACTATTATCCTTTACCCTGCTAATAATCCGGTGATAAGGAGGTAATGATAAATATGCATTTTTGGTATACTGCAGCTTTATTGAGTTCCCTATGAAGACCAAGTACTTTTCAGTAGCCTCAAATTTTATCTTGTGATCACTCCAAGAGATCATGACTAATCTCTTTTATGTTTAATAAAAAAATACTTATCCCTAATTGTTGTTTATAAGGCTTTTCCAATCCATATTTTAAGAACATAAAAGCTATATGGACATAGGCTCAATTATACTCCTATATTTTTAATGTTTAATTTTCAAAATGAAATCTTATAAATGTTATTATTTAAAAACTTGTAAATAACTGAAACATCACACACCAAAATTAATTAAGTTGGTAGACTCTAGGTCAGTACCAACCAACCAACTTCTATATAGTTATAATAGGCATTCAAAATGAAAGCTATAGAGAATCTATTACATTTTAGTCAGACACTCGGGTACACGCATATACACATAAAATAAATAAATAAATAAATAAATAAACCTTAAAATTTTATACTTTCATCATCAAATACATCATAAGCATTTATCCAACACCTCAACCAAACATCCATGGTAGCATCAGAACAAGAAAAACACTGGCAGTGGTGGCACACATGTGGATCTCTTTAGGATCAAGGTCAGCCTGGTCTACAAAAGGAGTTCACAGACAGCGGTGTCTACACGGAGAAACCCTGTCCTGAAAAATGAAAAAAAACCCTAGATAAACAGTTAACTTTGCACCTTCGTTCATAACTTGTGTCTATCTGCATCCAGCCCTTCCTTCTTCCCTAATACTGAGCCTCTCTTGTTCTTTTCTACCAGTTATACTGTAGCCCAAGTCCATTTGTTTACAAATATACATATATTCGTGGCTAGAATCTGCATGTGACATTATGTGACCCCACTAAATATTATACATTCTAAATCCAACCATTTTCCTGTAAAACTTTTAGTTTCTTTATTCCTTAGGTCTATATAATATTCTATCATATATTTTTTTCCATTAGCGGCTCATCTGTTGGTGAACAACAATTTTGATTCCATTTCTTTGCTATAGTCAATGATGCAGCAATAACCATGATTATCTCTATAGAAAGGCATAGAGTTCTCTTATGTTTCTTATTTTTAAACAGGCAGCAAAATATTTCAGAGATGAGACACTACATTGGCAGGAGGACATGCTTCCTCACTGAACCACATTTATAATTCAATTCCTGCCAGTTCATGTTGGCTTTTAAACTGCAAGCCAAATAGCTGTTTTATCTGTACTCAGATGCACAGTAACTGACAGTTCATTGTGACCCGTGGTGTCAAGGCTAAAGTATCAGGGTAGTGGTCTATAAATGCTGTAGTCTCTAAGATGCACAGTAACTGACAGTTCATTGTGACTCGTGGTCTCAAGGTAAAGTATTAGAGGTAGTGGTCTATAACTGTTGCAGTCTCTCAACAAGGGCCAACATTAAGACAAGGAGAAACCACTCTTTTCTTAGATACATTTGATATTTTAAATGCTTCCACTGAACCAAATCAATATCCTTATCTCCGTCTTAAATACTGCATACTGAAATCAAAAGTATACACATAATTAGTCGATATTTTCTTAGCTGGCATTATATTTTCTATATGTCTACAACTTTAAAAAAGTGAAATTATTGTTTTGTTTTGTTTTATGAGACAGGTTCTCCTGTGGCCCAGGCTGGCCCTAGATTAGGTATACATCCAAGCACGACCTCGAACTCATGATCCCTTCTAACTCAGCCTCCTAAAAGTTGAGATTATGGACTTGGATCACCATACCTAGATCCATCCAATCCTGCCTCAGGCCCATGGTTTTGGAATGTTAGACAAGCACTCTGTCAACTGAGCACCTTCCTGCCCCCAGTAACAATTTTTTTTTAATGATGAAATAAAAATTACCTAAATATGTAACAGAAGGACATTTCAAAAATAATCGCTAAAATCCACATTTAACTAAATCACGGAAGCAGGATTAGAGAGAAGGTGGCCACAACAGTGAGAACTGGGCAAACCATGCTCTATCAGCGGAAACAAGCAGCATGAGGTGGGGGTGGAGGAACAATAACAAGGTTCATTTATTTGATTTCTTTTTGAATTTGCAAAGTTATCTACAACAGACAACATTTTTGCAATAAGAAAATAAATACAATCATGTTTGTTCATCTCTATTCTCGCTGGTAAACAAAGAGTCATCAGAAAAATATTGAACTGTTAAAATACAGGCCTAATCACAACCAGGAAGAGCCAATAAGCATATTTTATTTGTTGTATTTCTACCAGGGTAAACATTGACAGAAAGAAAATATTTAAATAATAACATTTCCTCTATATTTCAAAAATATAAGAGAAAATACAGAAAAATACTACTGATAATAAAGTATAATATTTTCACCTAGAATTCTCAAGTTTCAGCCTAAAGACATTTCAGGAATAGGCATTAAATATAATCACCTTGACATCAGTAGCTGGAAAATACTGAGCCAAAGGTAACCCTGAACTTTGGAACTCCTGTGTGCAGGGGTGCAGGGCTTGCATGTGTGCATATGCCACCATGCCTAGTATATGGTGCACAAGGGTCAGAAACTTAGCCTAATGTCACATTTAGAAGACTAATACTCTACCCACACTTGTAAGAGTTCTGATGTTTGATACATATTGTTCAAACCTTCACTGAAGTGCTATTTCTGCAAAGGACTCACCTTTGCCTTTCAAAGCAAAACAAAACCTGTCCCTGGAGGGTTTTAGAATATTCCAGTAGCACACTTTACAGTGGTGTGTTCCTAAGTGGCCTACTTGTACTAGGAAATGGGAGGGCACACTACTTCTTTCTTAGTGTTAGAGCACAAAGAAGCTGGTCCTGGCTCAGAGAATTATCAGGTATGATCCATGCTACTAAATCTGAAGAAATGATTGGACATATAAAATGGTGAGGCCATAGGAAGCAACATATAAGAAAAGTCAGAAAAGGGGGGGGGAGAACTGGCATGATGGAAGATCTCAAAAAAAAGTTCAGGGTCTCGTTCCCTAGAGGTCATGCAAAAGGTCATGAATTTGGACATGGGAAGTCAGAGAAATGGGTGGAAAGAAGTTAGGAGGCAGAGAAGGCTATGTAGGAAAGATTCAACACCCTGAGGGCAGAGTATGCATATGGAGGAAAGAGCCACTCTAGAACTGCAGGGGTGTGCCTGTGGGAATTACCTTCCACTGAGGAAGGACAGGTAGCAAAGAAGCATGGCAAATGAGGTAAGAGAAAGAGGAAATCTGAAGTCACTCTTTCCAGAACACCCAGCATCCTCCCACACCCTCCTTTTCCTGGATTTGCTACAGCTTCATTGGCATAAGACAAGCCACACAAGGCAGGCACTCAGCCTGATACATGCTGAGGTTGTCATTCTTGGGGCAGCACCCAGAGCTCTGCCTCTAGAGCTGGATAATCACACAGCTGCCAGGCAACCAACTAGTTGAGCAGACCACTAAAAGAGCAAATAGACAGGTCCAAGTCTGACCAGCTCAGTCCCAACTGTGAAAGTATCTGTAAAACCCCTCTGAGTTCTAAGGGGTTCATCATCTGATCTCCCTAACAGGCTGCCATGAACTGGAACATTAAGATCAAGAATTCTCACATCACCTAAAATAGTAGCGTGGCTTTGCTTTAAACATGGAGGCTTCCTAATGAAGGAAACCTCCTTAAGAAGCATGACAAGATATAAAACTCATTTCCCTGAGAAAACATGAGCAGATGGCTGCCAATGAATCTTTAATTATCTCCGATTCATTATGCAGACATTAACCTTGACAAATTAATAAAGGTGAACTGATACATAAACTTATAGGCTTATGTAATTTAAATAGTTCCAAATCCCAGCAAGTGTACAGCA
Organism: Phyllotis vaccarum; assembly: GCA_033318265.1. NCBI lineage: Eukaryota > Metazoa > Chordata > Mammalia > Rodentia > Cricetidae > Phyllotis > Phyllotis vaccarum. Next base: position 163,592,242 of record JARWLC010000001.1, on the reverse strand, counting down.
GTCGATGTGATCAAGCCATTCTGAAATGGACACTTTCAAATCCTTCTTAAAACTGTAGACTAAAATTGCAATGGCGTGTCTAGCACTTTTTGACTTTTACTTCCCTTTTGACACTGTAAAGGAGATGGAGTAAAGTTCCAAGGTATTAGACAATTGGTGACATACAAGTCATCACCATAATTGGGGGCACATTTTCTTCTGACCTTTACAAAACTTTCATTTCCCAGATGTGACAGACAGGAGGCAAATCCGCAGCACTGATAATAATGGTTCCTATGGGAACCTGCCAATTATAAGTTGAACATGAAGAGATCTCTGATTGGTTATCATTTATACTCCTGATGCACTTAAAATACTGCAGAAAAACTTAAGGATCATACTCGGATGAGAATTCAGAGGCACTGAGAGTCTCATCGAGAGAAATATTCACTGAAATAACACTAGGGACACAAACGACTGCCCACCAGAGCCTGATGCTATGTGTTCAGAAAGTAGCCATGCTGCAGCCCTTAGTTTAGAATTAAGCTTTTCTATGCCAATAGCATTAAGCCATGAAACACACAGCTGTTCCAATAACTTATAACTACTGTAAGTAAGGTACCAAGTCCTTGCCAGCTCACCAGACTTCAGACATCCAGAGGCCTCTGTTTAATCTTTCTTACTGCCTAGCACAAAGGCCTGTATAAAATGCAAAGGAATGTTTCCTAAGGGTGGGACTCAGCTCACACCATTCAAATGCTACCACTGTACTTCAGTAAAAGTTACATAAAAGCCCTGTTCTTTTTTTTTTCTCTCTCTAATTATAAATCATTCCTAATGAGATCCTGATTTTATTCTTAATTTGACTCATATTTTCATTACTCATACAGATGGTACCCGAGCTCACCAGTTTGACTCAGGATGGTAGAAATGCAATTCAGCGGAAAGTGCACCTGCCTTTTTAATGTGTAGCATTTCCCTGGGTTTCCTGATGCTCTTTCCCCGAGTCAAGACAGCAGCAGTTGAGTCCAGGTTCCCAGATACCCAAGACATCTACAGCAAGAGTAAGGACCCTGTGTTTAATAGCATACTGTGTTCCCAGGCCATAAAAGCAGAAGACTGGATGAATTTCAGGCGTGGTCAGCCCACAGCATTTTCAATTTTAAGAGGATGTTTCAAGAGGTAACAGCATTGCAAATGAAATAGCATCTGTCTATGCTAAAGTGAATTCATTCATTCAGTTATCCATCCATTCAGCAAATATCTATGGATTTTTCCAAACATAGTGTTCCAGCTCTTCACTATCCCCTATATGGCCACAAGTCACTTACACCTGACTACTGGCCATATGAAGTACAGCACTCATGAGGCAGGTGGATATCTGTGAATTCAAGGCAAGCCTGGTCTACATCGTAAGTTCAAGGACAGCCAAGGCTGTTACAGAGAAACCATGTCTCAAAAAAAGAAAAAAGCCAGAAAAAGAAAAGAAAAAAGTATACTTAACTTTAATGTGTTCTTATCTGTAATCTTTTAAATACATGACTAAAACTTCTGTGCATGACAATTGAGAAAATGATGTGGCCACTTTGTCAAATCCCTAACTGTCTCCTAGAGGACAGAGAGTAAAGAAAGAAATGAACAATAAGTCATATTATATAATTGCCGATTATTCATAAGAGTATGTGGTGAAGAGACGCGGGATAGAAAGAGACTGACCAAACATGGATGTTTTTATATTTTCCCTCAGTGAAGGGAAAAGAGCAGAAAACCCAGATGACAAGAATGACAGTCTCTACAGCAGAATGCTAAAAGCAAAGTGTGAAAGGCCTGAATAAGGAAAGCTAGGAAACAGAAATCTCACAGCAAGATGGCCAGAGTGGCCAGGGCCAGGAGACAGGAGGGGAGGCCAGAAAACAGAGCAGGACAGGCTAAATAGCTTTGTGTGAGGTCTCAAAACTACCTGTAAATTCATGTATCCCGAGCTTATTCTAATTTTAAAGATTGGACAAATAATAGATATAAAGATATGGTCTATAATCCTTTTTTTAGACAGAATAAACCAAAATGGAAGCTAAAATATTACGCTGTCATTATACCGCAAGCGCGTAAGGCCGGAGACTGCAGACGGTAGATGTTTCTATGAGAGAACGCCAAAAGAGTCCCTAGAAAAACTACTAGAGCAAGTGGGAGAGCTCAGCAGCTTGTGGGAAAAGATGAAGAACAGGCACACGCAATGGAGCAAGAACACAAAAATTCAAACAGAAATGAAAACAGAACAGCAGGAAGAGTTCCTTTGGAGGAAAGAAAAATGGAAAGGTACTAGGAAATGGGATTGAGTACTAGTGACCTTGTCATTTACAATTTTCTTTCAGAAAAGAGTAAAAGCCATGCACACGGCATCCTCACGTCACCTGAAGCATAACATCAGAGACACAACTTACCAGTCTTAAGTACGGGTGTTTAGATAGATAAGATTTTCAACTATGAATATGGAGGACCAGAACTGCACAAGACTATGCAAATAGTTTTGCTAGGCTACTAGGACTATGGACAGCTTCCTATTTTTCCAAACTTCTCCAGGATTTAAAAGTAATATATTACAAGCAAGTATATCACAAGCCTAAAAAACACCAGGTGCAGAGTCTAAAAAAAAAAAATCACACTTTAAAATTGTAACTTAGGATAAATTTCATTAATGCTGAACAGCAACCCAGGACACACAAGTATGCACCAGGACGAGAGCCCATCAGATTCAAAATACAGTTTCATCTTCATTATAATAGATTTACATTTTAATTATACTGTGCGGTTTTCTAAAGAGTCTATTATGCATAGAGCATGATAGTATGGAAGCACCTTCATTAGTGAACAAAATGTAATACCTCGTTTATAAAGATAAAAATGTCTTTACACTACAGCTGTATGAGAACCTTCAGAACTGTTGAGGTTTTGATTTATTACTTACAGGTTTGCAGAAAGAATAAAGTAAGGATTTAGGAAATTTTAATATAGACTACAAACAGTTCTCAGTGAAGGTGCTAAGCCTCAGTACAAGGTTCACATCTCAAGATGAGGAAGTCTCTATAGAGAAGGTGGATAATAAAGTAAAGTCCATCATCCTTGTTCAAGCAAAGAAAGACCCTCAAAAGATACAAGTGGTGACTAGTACCATGCATGACATGGAACAAAGGAGCTGGTAAGCTCTCCTGGGAAATTCAGTCATCAGGTGGCTTCACAGCAAAGCAGTAGCTACCAAAGGCTTTCACCCAGTTCACCTTCTCCAGGCATCAGACCCCTGCCAAGGTCTGTCACAAGTTTAGTTAGGTAAAAAGTGTCCCTTAGTACACTTGGACAAGAGCAAATGTCAAGACACAGTCACCTTAGGAAGTTGTGCTAATTCTCTTTGGTACCACCAAGGGTTCTGGAAGCTGCCCCAGGGACAGGCAAGTGCCTACTACCCTAAGTAACTTGGTATTGTCCCTCCCCTGGCTAATCCGCCTTTACGGTCACCCACTCACATTCCTACAACATATTAAACAGGAGAAAGGGTACTCACAATATAACTCCACATTTAGTATTTAACACTCTTCCCAATGCAGTATGCTCAGACTCCAACTCCCCTCGCTGACATACTCCTAACATCCAAGCCACCGCTTGGGCCACTGATTTACTCTTGCAACCTCTTCAGATTGGGGTGGTATCCTGTTCAAAGCAACACGATCTTCCCATCTCTCCTCAGAACCTGGCATCTGGTCACTCCCATCTGAACAGAGTACTTTTTTTCAAGGGGTCCTCTGTCAGTCCTAAGCTAGTTTATTAGAAATCCTTCCTAGGTATGAGGTGGTACCACACCTCTCCAGAGGCAGAGACAGAGGCTTTCTGTGAGTTTAAGGTCAGCCTTGTGGGGAAGAAGAAGAGGAAGAAACATCTCGGTGCATTTCCCCCCATTCTTGCTGTACACAAAGCTATGTAAGGTAGACGGACAGGCCAGGCTAGGGCTTGCCATTCTCTTGACAGGGACACCAGTGACTGGAATTCACATTAATGCAATCTCAGTAACAACCTGGAGGCACTGAAAACTGTCCAGAATTAAATGAGAGTTTAATTATATTTGATATTGTTTTAGTAATTTGGAGTATTAGATTACTTAGCAATTTAGAATATTAATAAACAAATACAATTAAGCATTTTAGCAATTTTGATCATGAGAAAGCCAAAAATCCACAAAAATAATTAAAGTATCTAGCAAGATATGGTTTCCCCACAATTCCCAGTATTTTCTGCCATTTAGACATACAAACCTATAACGCAGCTGGAAAGCACTGATGCAGAGGACAGCAGGCGGCCTTTGAATGCAAGGACACTAGCTAGCATGGCACAGTTGCACAATCCGAACGCCAAGTTCCCTCTTCCTCCCTCCCAGGGAGGTCCTCAAAGAATGTTCTCTTGGGGAGCTGCCAGAGTTTTGTGTTGCTATCTGAGGAAGCTGGGAGGTGCCCATGAGCTAACACGGCAGAGTTCAACACTAAAATATTTCAGGCATTTTAATATTTGTTACAATTTAAATCTTATAAGCTTGGCCTTCAGAATAGAAGAAAACTTGCTTCCCAAACTTGACTTCTGTTTAAATGAGTCCATTAATTTTCTCTCTGAGCACTGGGATGGCACCCAGCAAACTGGCATGTGGAAGAGCCCTCCCTCCACACCCCTCCCCCATATTTCTCATTGTTGCTGTTGTGAGAAGCTGGCATGAGACTTTACAGCGTTTAGTTCTTTCAAGAGGGGCTGCCTTTGTGGAAAAGGCAAAACCTTATACTTAACACTGAGAAGCTGAATTTAAAAAAAAAAAAAAAAAAAAATTAAAAAGAAGAGGAGGAAATAGTTCTAATTACAGTGAGTGCTTTTACATGCAAATGCAGTTTTCCTTGGGGAAATCTGCATGGTTCTTAAGAAGAAATCCCCATGCCAAACACACGCAGTAAGCTTTTCTAGTCTTTAAAGTAGTGTGTGCTCTTGCCCAGAAACGGTACAGGGGAACAGTCTACGAATGTGCTCCAGAACTGCTGTTTATAAAACAAAGAACTTTATGAAGTGTTTTATGATGTTCAAAAGGTACACTGCCATCCCTAAAGAACAATCAATACAGTGAAGGATTTCAACAGGTCTCCGAAACGTATCTAAACTGCCATTTATCAAGGTTAAGTATATTTTTATATTATTCTGACCACTTTGAATCAGACAATAAAAACTGGTCATAACTACCGGGAAGGGTAAACACTCAAGGAGTTTTGTGATAACAGAAATAATTAAGGATAGCCAGGAACATCCAAATTAAGACTCATTTTAATATGGTCTAAGTACAGTCAAATATATGTTTTCAGCGGGGCCTGGTGGTCTCCCAGCTACTCTGAGGGCTGAAGCAAGAAGGTCACAGATTAAGTGGTCAGCACCCACATGGCATAAGGAGTCAAGGCCAGCCTGGGAATATGGCCAAACACTGGCTCATTTTTTTTTAAAGATTTTTAAAAATTATGTGTATGAATTTATATGTGTATAGGTATGTGTACTTGAGTTCAGGTGCCCACAAAGACAGAGGCATTTCATCTCCCAGGAGCTACCATTACAAGCAGTTGGATGCTCCCTAATGTGTGAGTTACCGAACTTGAGGATTCTGCAAGAACATTACAGAGTCTGACTCTTGACACCTGAGCCCTCTCTCTAGCCCTGTGAAAATTAGCCATTTTAAAATAGCTGATGATAATAGAGCTCAATGGTGAAATAATAAGGGACAGGAGTCCTGAGCCCAACCCGCAGTGCTGAAGAAAATAGTGTTTCCATTTGATATCTGGACACCTGGGCATGATGACACAGCCTGTAGACTGTGTTCTCAGGCGGCTGAGGCAGAAGACCCGCAAATTCCGTGCAAGGCCCATATACCATCCAAAATACTAGCTCAATGGGATTTTTTTTTCCCTTTTAGATAATCAACTTTAAGAAAAAGGTGACAGTGCCCAGGGATGATGGGCAGTAAGGATACTAACTGAATATTTCTATCTATTTCACAATGATAACACTTCGAAAACACAGATCACTCTAAATAACTATGGAAGAAAATCCTAAACTTCTAGTTTAGCTGTGGCAGATGGCTCATTCCAGCAAGGTGTTCCCATCTAACAATAAATAAAACATTCTTAATGAACTACTGTCTGGAGAAAAATATTTACATTATCAGAAACCTATTTTTTTGTCAATTATGTTCAAAGTAAACAAATTAGCAGTGGCTTTGGGCACTGAAATCCACAAGCTAAGGAAGAAGCTGTCCAGAACAAAAGGAATGGGGTGGGAGTATGCACTTAGTGTAAACATTTTATCACTCAGAACTTTCAAGATGATCGTAAAAGGCTGAAATAACCCATCAAGTGAGTTAGCTTGGTGTCTCACTTGAAGGTAGAAGAACCAAAGCACTCTGAGGAGAATGGGTCTGGTCTGAGGAGGGTGGTTCTGAGGAAAAAGGTAGGTCTGAGGTGGGTAGGTCTGAGAAAGGTAGATCTGGTCTGAGGACAGTGGGTCTGAAAAGGGTGGGTCTGAGGAGGGTAGTTCTGAGAAAATTTGATCTGAGGAGACCTTTACAGTATGGTCCCAACATAATTTTCTTTAAAAATATAATAAAAATAATTGGGATTCCTAGAAGCTCCCTTCAGGAACAGTTTGTAAAACCAACTGATGATTGCCTAATAAATACAGGTGAATACAGAGATTTAAAAGATTACATAAAAACAATAGTAACATACCAGAAGTTATCATGTATTAAAATTTCACTGTTCAGTCTCCTCATTTTAAATCATTCACTGATGAAAAGTACATTTAGTACTTCAAATGACAATACACTAAGGTAGAGAGTAGAAAGATTCGGCACTCTGCAGATTGCCACATGTAGGCCAGAGAGAGAGGAAAGAAATTCAGTCAGCTTAAATACTGCTCTCAGATTTCTGGTGTCCAGTGAAAATAAAAGAAGCAAGGAGGCCAGGCCGGGCAAAGATGAAGGCCACCCTCCACTCATGGGCTTCCTGTTTATCCTCCCAAATGCCAGCATTACATAGCAACTCCAGGAAAGTTAAAACGTGTGCAGATAATCTCAACACTGTTTGATCTCTTTGTTTTTCCCCAGGAGAGATAGTATAGAGAATAAATCATATTTTCCAGGACATTCCTGTGTATCTTAGCAATAATATACATATCATTTGAAAGATACTTACAACCTCGGTTTTCAAGTTTCACATCAATAAATACTATTACAGTAGAAGTCTTGTGACTCAAAAGTATATTTCACATATATTCTTATTAGGTGTGTTCTTTTAAAAATATAAAATTCCAAACAATACCACATATTGTATATCAACATTGAACAGTGAGTTCATTTTATATGCTGAGCTTCAAATCTTTCCACAAATTAACATACTACAAAAAAAGCAAGCAGAGTGCTGATAAATAAATTGCCCATCTGCTGATCATAGAGATGCTTGGAACTAACTTTGCTGAATCCTGTCCAAGACCCCCAATCCTGGATTCACAGAACCCTAAGACATTCAAAAGTTTAACTGGCTACTTACCGAGCAATCCTAAATTCTGAGGCTGAAACTGCTAAGTCACTGAGCTACTTAGAAATATCACAAAGGCAGAAGACTACTATCTAGAACCCACAACTGAGAACTCCCTAGAACAAAGAGACATTATTACTATGAGAGTGAACTCAATCTATCAGTGTCTGGCACACAAATCTCTCCCCAATAAAATCTGTAATCCTACCTGAGTCCTGCCCCCATTTGATCAGCTCTAGAACATGTATATATATATATATATATATATATATATATATATATATATATATATATATATATATATATATATACACACACTGTGGCCATATGGAGGAAAAGGAGCAAGGATGTTACGTCAAGAAACAATAACTAGACGCCATTAATATTCTCCCCAAAGCACCATTTTAATTCCCACTTTGGCTTACTTTTAAGACAGGGCATGAATTCTCTACCAGCAAACAGCCAGACAGTCCTTTCTAAACAAAGAACCTTTTAAAGTGTATTTTGATGTTCCCTGCTTTCTAATGGCTACACAACATTCTGCCATCTGTCTTTACTCTCCATAATTATTAAACCATTGGCTTACCACCGGACATTTTATCTTTTTTTGCTATCCTCAAAAATTCCAGAAATAATCATCTTCCTCACATGGCTATCTTATTATAGCCTCATACTACATTCCAAGGGGACGGGGGGAACTGTACACTTAAAATGTGATGCAAAGCATTCGGCTTCCTTTCCCAAACACATTAAAGTAGCATCATTCAGAGTGGTCCACCATCCTCACCAGAGGGCAAGCTTCATTACTGCTCCACAACGTAGTAGGTAAAGAAATTGAGAATAAACATTTAGAAACCTTTGCAAAACATTTAGCAAGGCATGGAACTCTCTTTGTAAACCAGGTTGGGTCCCAAACACACCAAGATTCACCTGTCTCCACCTCCAGAGTGCTGGGATGGAAACTGTGTGCCCTATGCTCGGCCTTTCCCGTATGTATGTGTGTGTACACAAACATAACATAATATACATATCTGCGCATAATAAGACTTCACTCTGCATGTTTCTCAACTTGTTTTTCTGGTTTAAGTTTTCTGGTTTTACAAAAGTTTAAGTCAAAAACAGGCTGAGAAAAGTGACCCACTCGGGACAGCTTGGGGAAGAAGTGGTATTCTATTTTTACCATCATAAATCACAGAACCATCTTTGAACTCATTTGTGTCTTGGCCAAGACTACACCATCATTGATTTAACCAGCATTTTAAGGCCAGTGTTTGCCTGTGTATCTCATTGACCACATTTTCATTACTTTTTTTTTAGACTATCTGTTTTATGTTTGCCACATAACTCTAATTAGGCTTACCTTTGGGCAAGACTCACTTCAAAAGATCTTTGAACCTGAAAGATACTAGCTTTTTGTTTGACATAAAAATTATAAATATTTCCCCAGTATATTATGTATCTCTCCACAGCTTGAGATGGTTTTTCTCTGAAACAAATTTGTACATTTTATACTGATGCAAAAAACAAGTCAGTAAAGACAACAAAACATTTAAATGTTTAACCACAAACTGGAGGCATTTCTTCACTGTTTCTGATGAGCGATAACCCTCCACCACATCATGACCGTAAGAGATCTCTTTACACACAGTTTTGACTTTTTGGATGCCTTTCTCATAAATACTGTGGTAAAGCTGCTGCATAGTCTTCCAGGTGACAAGAAAGTGTTCCGACACTTTTCATTAAATAATTCATCTTTTTCCTACCAATCTGAAATATCAACCTTATCCAGCACTAAATTAGCATAAGTTTATATCTAAAAATAGATTCTCCATATTTTATTCATTGGTTTAGCCTTGTGTCCATAGTCCTGCCTGCTCATCCTGGCTTCATATACTACAAATGACTGGGGTGTCAGGTGGCTCTGATGCAACATTACTATAATCTGCAAGACAAGACAGGTTCATTCCTTCAGATGAAGCTCCAAATCATTTCATCAAATTCCCTAGTTTTGGCAGGAGTGGAACTAAATATATCCTTTATTTGAACACAGTCAATATTTCACTCTAACTGCATTGAATCTGGTTTCCCAAGAAGAAGATATTTCACTCTACTAAGTTAAATGGATTTCATGTCCTAAAATTAATTTTTGAACCATCCTATGCTTAGTAGATATTTTTTTGGTAAATTACTGGCAACTTTTGCAACTTTTCTTGTTCCATACTGTTATTATTATTGAAAGTGAAAACTCCAATATTCATAGTTCAATCATCAAATTTTTACTAACCGTGTTACTTTTTTTCTTTTTTTGTAATTTGTACATAACGTGATCTACCACATGGGTTCTGAGAATCCAACATAAATTTATAATCTAAAACAAGGACTCTCTATATAGTCCACTGGCTGCGAACTCACTTTGTGGACCAGGCTAGCCTCAGACTCATAGAGATCCGAGTGCTTCCAATTCTTGAGTGTTTTAATTAAAGGTATGTGCCACCATGCCGAGCTATTTATTTAATTTTAAAAAGAAAAAGAAAAAAACCCATAGTCTTAATCAACAATCATGTCTGTAGAAACTTCTCAGGTGAGTTTAAACATACTATATTCATATCTTCATTCTTCCAGTTAAGAAAATTCAAACACATGTTAAATGTATCTCGGATATAAGCACAATTGATAACTAATATACTAAGCAGATGAATAGTCTCTATTCATCTAGTAAAATATATAAAACATGTGTACATATATTATTTTATAAGATGGGAATCGAGAGGTCTTAAAGGGGGGTCACAGATACAGAAGGACAAATGACCCAGCAATTGGAAAGCTTGAGGATGTCATCCGCATGACAGGTATCATTTATTTAACTGCTGGATGTTAAGATGTGACAATATCAAAGTGATGGTATTCTAGGAATAGAAATATATAAATATCCAAAGGAGGCCAAAGCTGAGCTGAAGCACAGAGTAGGCTAAAAGGGAACAGAGCGGTAAGCAGGTCATTTGGAACACAAAACTCACTTCATTCATGTCTGATAGAGAAGGGATCTGCGAGGAACAAAGCTTTGCTTTGAGGAAAAGGATCTGGAGACAGGATGCAAGCACAAGGCAACTTTGTACCACTGAGGCACAAAGTAGAAGAGTTTAAAAGCAAGATTCCCAAGTTCTAGATGTTTGTTCCCTTCACGGAAGGTGGGGTCTAAGGGTTGGAGAGAAGGCTCAATGGTTAAAAACACTGGCTGCTCTTCCAGAGGACCGAGGCTTGATTCCCAACACCCACATGATAGTTCATAACTGTCTGTAACTCCAATTCCAGGGGACCAGATGCTCTCCTCTGACATTCACAAGCATCAAGCACCTATGTGGCATACCTCTATATATGTAGGCAAAACACTCATACACATAAAAATAATACTACTAATAAAATGAAGGGTAGGGTCTATGTCTGCTCCCTTTAACAAAAGACTTAGTGATTTATTCAACAAATTAACAGCAGAAACAACACTGGACCTGTCCTCAAGTCCTGATAATGCAACAGTGTCTTTAAAAAACCCACTAATCTCTCAGGACAACTGTCTTGCTGCAACTCAGCTCGTGTATGAGTAAGTCCCAGGCAGTCCACAGACAGCCACATGGCACTTCATTCCAGGCTTTGTTTGCAGCAATGTGCAAGTATATGAAAGGATCACCATCATAGAAGCAGATCCTCTGGCAGCTAATCAAAAGCCTACAGAGGATGAACCAAGATGTCTCTACCAAACTTCACCCTACCTGCATATATGAGGCCACTGTGGACCTCCACTCGGTACTGGGTTGACTTGACGTTGGAAAATGGTAACTGTAACAATCTGAATGTCACTTCAGATCAATGAAGAAGCAGCAGTGGGATTGGGAGAGACTGAAGTCCTGCTAATTGACACTGTGAAAATGCAAGTCAATAGGAAAATGCAGACTGAAATTTAAATTCCTATTTGCGTGGTCTCCTTTCAGTTTCAATCTCGTAAGTCAGGTTTCTATTTCTTAACAAAACCTGAGAAAACGTAAAAGGGAAAATCCATTTATGTTGGCTCATAGTTCTCAATGTTTCCAGCCATGGTTGCTTGGCCCCTTGCATTGGGCCTAGAGCAAGACAGCTCAATGCAGAGGAAGACCATTACCATATGACCATATGAAACACAAATGGTAAAGAGATTAAAAAAAAAAAAAAAAAAAAAAAAAAAAACTAGGGTCCTGCGATATCCTTTAAAAGCATCTACTCGGGAAGGCAGAAGCAGGTGGATCTTTGAGTTATAGCTAGTTTCGTCTACGGAGTGAGTTCTAGGGCAGTCAGGGGTATGACTACACAGAGAAACCTTGTCTCATAAAATAAATAAATAATTTTTTAAAGAGTGGTCTAAATCTTCCTGCCAAGCCCCCCCCCCCAATTCTAGTAGTTTCTTCCACTTCCTAACCAAGAAGGGCACTAATTCTTTAACATATGGGCTTTGAGGTACGTTGAAGGTCCAGATTACTTCAGATAAAAGGCAGATAACATAAGAAAAACTGGAGATCCCCTACAGAAACATTTGGGCTATTAGTGTACAACAGTGGTTCTCAAAGTGCGCCCAAGACCATTTTAAGACTCCATAATGTGAAGAAAAAAATGGTGATAACAAATTAAATCATATTTGCCACTTCTCAGTCTCATGGTCTCACAGGTCAGAGTTTGAAAGATATTCCATCACATTTGAAATCTCAACAGGCTGAAGGCTGACTGCAATGGAGAACAAGAGAATTCAGAGAGCTTCTTTTAAACAAGACATAGAAAAGATATGCAGAAATACAAGATGGTACCACTCTGTTTAAAAAACCATTGAGCAGAGTGTATGTCTGCAAACACAGGCAGATCTTTGTGAACTCAAGGCAAGCCTCGTCTACATAGTCATTTACAGACCAGCCAGAACAACATAGTAAGGGACACTCTGTCAAAATAAATAGATAGGTAAGTTGGCAGGCAGGCAGGCAGATAGACAGACAATCACTGTGCAAACTTCTGTAGGAGAAAAGTCATCAATGATCTCAATGATCTAACCCAGCTCTGGACTGTATGTGTGTGGCAATACTGACCTGTCTTCCAAGCAAAACAGACAGTTGTTCATGTTAACATTGTATGGGTTTATTAAAGTTAGTTAAATTAACAAATATTTTAATGTTCTCATTTTGATATCTCATAAAGCAAATATTTATGGCATAAGCAATGTGACAAAAGATGCTTAGAATCTGAGAGGTTTTCCTAAAATTACAGAGGGGCTTGAGATTAAACTGTCTGATGTTCGTACCATGCTGACACACAGAGGATATACATGTACATTAAAAACACAATGGATGATACATCCCAAGCCCACAAAACCAAAACAAGTACAAAGGAAGAGCAGATATTAAGGACAGAGATGGAAGAGGGGAGTATGTGAGATTCCCATAAGAGTAAGTCCTAGCATGTGTCAGAATCAGCTTCCTAATTTGGCTGGGAGTGACACCCAGATGGTTCTTTTATACAATTTTTTATGTTCTTCATAATAATTTTGTTGAAAAGCAACTCTAAACTATAAATATAATGATAGGGGCAATCAAGTCTGTGTTTACAAAGGCCAATAATAAAATGTCTTATCTTTGTTGCACATAGTTCTAAAATTTGTCTGACATAATGAACAGGGGGAAAGAGAAGTGTGCCAAGTCTATAGATTCAAACTGTTAATGTAAGTTATTATTTGTGTTAATAACTTTCCTCAATGTCACAAATCAATCAATTAATAATGTCATGGGTACTCAATTGCTTAATTCATATTTTAGAAGCAGAAAAATGGCATTAGTTAGTACACAATAAACCTCAAAGCCAAATACTAACTCTCATACTCCTCATTTCTGTTAAGCCACCATTTACAGACACATACCAAGAGAAAGATGGATAGACAAACACAGTAGAGATTTTTGAATGAGCATCAATTATTTTCTCTGTATTTTAATTTGAGATTTCATATCCAAATGATTTAATTTCCCTTTTTTTATTTTCACTGTGTGCCTCAATACCCTCCACAAAAACCTTAGTCTTCTAATGAGACTATCAAAGATTTTTTTTTCTAAGCATTTGTTCACTGAACTTGAATAATCAGGTACCATAAACTTCATGGTGATCTAAGGAAATTTTAAAAGAATCACTCAAGGAAGGGGCTGGAGAGATGGCTTAGAGGTAAGGGGCACTGGTAACTCTTCCAGAGGACTTGGGTTTATTTCTCAGCACCCACATGGTTCAGATCTAATGACCTCTTCTGGCCTCTGTAAATACCAAGCACACATATACATAGTCCACAGATATACAGACAAGCCACACACACACAGAGAGAGATTTAATATAAGCAATACCCAAAATGCTAAATTTTATGAAACTATTATTTTTTTCTAACAAAGCATTAAGTTTTTCTAAAAACATGGCCAATCTGTGAGCAACACAAAGAAGTATGAGGCAAGATTTCTTCAAGTCTTCACATAATCATGGATAAGCCATTTTACTAACCAGTGCAAGAAGTTCCAGACAACGGGCAACTGCAGAAAGATGTTAGCCTGTAACTGATAAGAAAATTCGGTAAAGGCTTCAGCTTTCTGGAACATCTGCAAAAGCATGGTCAGTGCACTGGTACTTTTGTCTTACCCACTGGACTCCCTCCCCTGCATAAACGTTCTCCTGGAAAGACTGCAACTGTGACCATAAAAAATGTTCTATTCAAGACGGTGAGATGAAGCTGAAAGGTGGAGCATTCATCTGAGAGTCGCCACATGCAACCCCCCCACACACACATACCCATACACACATGTGTGCACAGATGCACACCTATGCACAAATACACACATGAAAGAAGAATTTTTTTGCTCATTTGTGTGTGCCTAGTTTGGAGACCTCAGTCAGATAACAATTTTAAATCAGAGATCCCAATTTCTCACCACACAGTAAGTCCTCATCTAATCCAAGGAGGAAAGAAAGAATGCAGGACACAGTTTCCCAAGCATTGCTTTAGATCTGGCACACTCTGCTCACAATCCATTGGTGAGGCAAAGTCATTGCCATGGTCCAAGGAAGGCTACTCCAGCAGTCCCTACGGCTGGATGGCTGGGCACCATTCTTAACTCTTTCTGTAACTCTTCTAACCAAGGCTTGCAGTATGATGGACGGTTGGCATGTGTCCCCGCGGCACTGGTTCCACTGCAATGCACATCTCTGACACTTATGAAATATGAACATGCCACAAAAGACTTCACCTCCAGAGCACGCAGCCCACCCTGTCCAAAATACACTTGGGATAAGGAGTTTCCCAACAGGATATACACATAGCATTGTATAGAGGAAGCTAACGCACTGCAGACATGAAACAGACAGTCACACAGCTGCTATGTGCACCAAAGCAAGAGGAAGCATACAGGAAACACAGACAATGCCTAAGGATTTATGATATAACATAAAACAGAAGGCAAGTTTCTTTGTCCTAGAATGAAAACAAGGGCAGATCAACCTACCTACAAGAATCAGGAATACAGTGGCTGTTCACAGACAATAATTCTGATTAGATTGTGGGTGTGAGAAAAAAATTATAAACACACTACCTACAAAAGAAACAACTGTCTCATAACTAAGCTGAAGTGGATTGTCTGAAGTTCTAAAACAAGTATTCAATCTGTAAAGGATGCTCCTTTCCCTAGGAATGCCAGGAGAGCCACTTTATAATTGACTTAAGGAATCACTGACATATGGTCTGCCCCAAAATTACACACAATGCAAGTGTTCCACCACAGAGCCGCGCCCCAGCTTGGGAAATGCTGAAATTCAAAGGACCATATTTGGAACTAGCTTTCGTACTCGAAGGCTCTACCTTGCCAGCTCAGCATGTAAGAAATAAACTGACTGTAGTATCATAAAAGGAACTCCTCTACTGTCCCTAGTTACTCAGTCTGTCTGTAAACCTGAATGGTTTTTGCCTTGGAGTTGAATTCACTCAATGTGATGACAGGGCTAACTATTAATGTGATAGAAGTCTAGTGGAGTGACTGTATCTTTTAATTGTGAATCTGCTTGCTATAAGTGTGCAGATTCAAAA
This sequence comes from Phyllotis vaccarum, assembly GCA_033318265.1. Lineage (NCBI taxonomy): Eukaryota > Metazoa > Chordata > Mammalia > Rodentia > Cricetidae > Phyllotis > Phyllotis vaccarum. The sequence continues at coordinate 163,576,546 of JARWLC010000001.1, read as the reverse complement.
CCCAGGGGTGGCCAAAATAATTAAATATATATTTTCAGTTTTTATTCACAGTTCTTGTGTACTCCAGCCTACAGTATACAAGAGACAATAGAATTTCTCCTTACTAAGGCACGTCACAGACTCTAAACTTTCCCCCGCCTTTCTTTTAGTTAGCCCTAAAAATAAAAAATAAAAAAAATAAAAATAAAAATAAAAAGCTACCAACCCCTACATTTATCTACCAAGTACATATGATCCTCCTCATCATTCCAGAACTACTCTGTCTCATAGTCTAAAGAGAAGAATGCTACGTGGGTAGACAAGAAGAATCTGGCCAGGGTATTAATAGCCATGCCTTTGTAATCAAGTCTCCATAACAGTTCAAAAAGCTGAATACTTCCAAACTTCTGCAAGTGGGAAGAACCAGGGAAAGACACTCATCCCCTCCCTCATCTCCCATCCTAGGCACGCCTTCATCCTTCATATTAGCCTTCATAGCATATCAACTAGCTCAAGCACATGATTTCTGGAGTTCTGTGGAGCTCTTTGAGAAAATTAATCAAATCCAAAGACAATGAGGGAAACCTGGGCAGAAAGTTCAGAGAAAACCACCTGAGGATGGGCAGGGACAGTCTAGAGAAGGGAGCCCTGGACCTGTGTGATCTGGTACTCTGTTTTGATAATCAGAACACCCGGATGGAGTTCACTGCAGACATAACTGCTCGCTGAATGGCAAAAAGTCACGATAGCTAGTGGTGTAAGTCGCCTACGTTTGGCTGTGGTATGAAACTACGGGAAACATGGTCACTTTGTTTTCACTAGTGCAGTAAACACGTAAAAAGCACACAAATACATCTTCATTCATTCTATATTAAAAAATTGTAGCCCTGTCCTGGCTCAGTCCAAACATGACTCAGGTACCTTTCCTATGTTCTGGAACACAGACCTTCTATTGTAAGGACCTATTTTTAATAAGAATCGGCCATTTACAATAGTTGTGCTCTAAGAAAACACACTGAAGTCAAAAGTTCATCTTAATTCAATAACCTTTTTATATTAATGCATATTCTTAAAAAAATCAGCTACTTATTATAAATTGTATAGTAGTGTAAATTGTACATGGGACACAGCATTTATTTAGTATGTAAGGAATCCTGGTATGCCCATGGACTCTGGAACTATCGTAGAGATTACAGTTTCCTGGGCTCTGCAATCTGCACAGAAGGCTGCAATGGTCTGGCCCTCAAATCACAGGGTCAGTTTCCAACCTCCTGAGGTGCTAGGAGGACACAGGGCCTAATGGAAGGTTTTGTACATCACTGGGAATGTGCTCTGCGATGTGTTATAAGAACCCTTTTCCCCCCGGTGTCTATTTCATCAGGGCCATGAGATAAGAGGGTTCCCTATCAAGATATTTTACCTCCCCAGAGGTCCAAAGCACTAAGACCTTGGGCTGAAATTTCTAAAACCATAATAAACCTTTTATACTTTTTAGTTGATTTTCTCTGATATTCTGTTATAGTAATGGAAAGTTAAATAATACAGGGTCCTCTAGTAGAGATTATGCCCCTAAATATTCAACCATCTCTCAGATATATGGTTTTTTGTTTCTGAGAGGTGCTCAGGACTGCTGTTAGAAAATAAGATAAGCAGTTTTCCCAAGGACATACAAGCCAAATTGCCTCAATGGGTATCTGGTGGCAGAGCAGATATATGAATTATTTATGGTAGCAAATATATAACAGATATTCCTAGCTTTGCTTCTAAGTGGAATCAGCATCTTAACTTTAAGGAAGATAGTGTTTAAAAATCCGATTTCCAAAAACTACACTTCTCTAATTCAATGTTATGTCTATCACACTATTAGTACCATTCTGATCAAAGCTAATCAGACATTACCCTCATTCTGTCATTAATACACACTTTTTTGTGAGTATCATCTTTGATGTCAAAATCTACAAAATAAAACTTTAGGAAAAACATAATGACTTTCCTAATTTCATCATAATAACTGCACAATATGTAGTCTTCGTGTAGCAGACACGCGAAGGCCAACTTTAGAGCACATCTCTTCGATTGCTGAAGTTCACAACTGTAGCACACTCAAGTAGTGTATGCGTTCAAATGCTCTGTTTACTCTGCTGGTTCGGTTCATCATAAATAAGGCAACGACTTCAACTCCTCTGTTTCCAATTCCAAGATTAGAAAGTGATTCTTCCCCACACCCAATTTTCAGTTATCTAGTACTGGTTTTCCCTTTCACTACCTAGAGGTGGCGGGATGATTTATAAGATATGGTCAGCTGCTTTAGGAACTCTCAGGCAAGCAGAACTGAGTCTGTCCCAGGTGAAAATGGCCTCATCCTGTACTAGTATGAACACTGGAGCAGAATATCTAAGCTCGTATCGGCATCTCACATAGGTCATTATAAATAAATCAGAAAAGGTTCCCACGTTGTAACTTCTCTGCGCAAAAGTGTTCGGAGAGCCATAACATGACCATCAAAGAGCACACTAGGGCAATGCAGGTAATGACATAAGGGCAGGATGACCTCTGTTATTTTAGAATACCCTAAAATCTGAGGAACCTGTAATTTGGAGTTACAGCTTCATCTAACATCCACCCCATAGCACTCATGCCTGCGTTGTTCTGGTTACCCACAGATGTTTTCCTGAATGTACACTGTCTTCAGAATCAAAATCCACAAACATTACCAGGCATGGTGGAAAGATGACTGTTATCCCAGCAGGGGCCAAAGCATTATGATTTAGAGGCTAGTCTTGGTAACATGGAAAGGCTCTTTCTCAAAAGAGTAAAAAATAATTAAAAAGGTTTTTTGTTTGCTGATATTTTAAATTAAGCCCCTAAGTACTCTTTGGAGTCTGGACAACAAGCAGATGTCATCCATTCTGCAGAACAAAAGGCATTGGTTGATAACTAAGGCAACTGTCAGGTTAACATAAATTCCTTCTGTGAAATTCAGGCACCTGTCAGAGACTATGAAATTACAAGAAAACACACAGAGAGACACTCCCAACCTTGTTATGGCCAATAACACCAATCACAACTCATGCTGTGAAAAAAGGAAGTCTTACTCCAAAAACCATATTCAAGGCCACTCTGTATTATACAAGCAAACCTTATTTCTCAAAGGCTGAAGACTGTAAAAAGTTGATAAATTGTATCTATCTTAAATTTCTAACTTTTAGTTTTCTAGAAAGATGCCCCCCATGGAAAAGAGAGAGGCCTAGTTAATCAAGGTTGTCTGATGGGCTTGGCATGTTTCAATATGAAAGTGTATTACTGAGGGGTTTCCTTTCAAACAACTTACAAGCATTAAAAAAAAAAATGGCTTCTGAAACAGTTTGGGTTGTAATATTGAAAACAACCAAAAAATAATCAGAGGTTAATTCATTAATTTTTAAATGCACATGTATTTAAAGAAACACTACATTATAGAATTCAGCATTACAGAATTCCTGGGAGGAGGGGATGTAGAACACTGGCTATCCACTAGTAACCAGAGTAATCAACAGCCACGGTAGACTCGGTGCTGCATATTTTTTTCCAATAACAAAGAGAAGCCTTAAATCTAGATTTAAAATATCTCTTTATAAAAATCTAAGGGAAACAAATAAATACTTTTGTTTACAATATCTTATTTCTAAGAAACAAGTGGAAAACTGACCAAAAGCAATGAAACTTTTCAAAACAGAAATTAAAGCACTGACTGCACACCTATCCCAAAGACATACTTTCAAAAATGTTGCTGAATTTCATGACATCAGTTGATAAATGAAGACATAAATGTGCCAAACTCCCCTTCTATCTCCACTTTCCCAGTGGGAACACTGAATAGGAGTCTGGACAGGGCTGGGGGCTGGATTGCTACAGGGGGTGACAAGACCTTAAGCCAACCCTACCATCTTTTCACTTTTCATTGCCAATGCAAATAAGCTCTACCCATGGCCTCTGTTTTCCTTAGCTAAGAATTCTGATCAACAGAAACACGGCAGGAAATTTAATAGATCAAATCTATGATTTTATTTTATTTATAGTAAATGTTTGATATATATATATATACATAAATATATACATACACATAAATACACATATATATACATACACACACATATATACATACACATATATATACACACACATATATACATACATACATATATACATACAATTATACACACACACATATATATATAATTTCTGGAGCTGGAGAGATAGCTCAGCAGTTAAGAGCACTTACTGCTTCTCCAGAGGACCTGAGTTCAGTTCCCAGTATTTACTTCTACTTCAGATGACTCACAACTAACTATAACTCCAGCTCTAGTAACTCTAATGCCTCTGGCTTTAACAGACAATGATAGTCATGTGTATATACCCTCCACCTACACACTGACCACACACATAGATACATATAATTATAAATGAAAATTTTTTTAATTCTAGTAACTAATAAATACTGAGTAAAATTTTTTCTTCAAAATTACTTTATGTTGATTAAAGTAGTTTAATATTTAAGTAAAGTGAATGGTTTAGTCTAACTCAAGCTAATCATCTTCTACTATGTTATTTCTAATCAAATCCAATTAAAAAGGACAATTAATATGTCCATAGGCATGTAATTCTGACCCTAAACCTGGTTATTCAAATGAGAAAAGTGATATATAGATTCTGAAACAGTGTTTGAGATTCCAAACCAAGAAAACCCAAGGACCAGAAATAATCCAGATGAGTCATTTCCAGGAGCCGACACTCCAGAGGAGTATGTGATTCAGGGGCCACCTTTTTTTTTCAGACAAGATTCTTTTTAAAAATTTAAATTGAAAAATTCCTATAGTATCTTACCAAGAAGATACAATCCCCCAACCACACTAAGGCATCTGAAAACAGCCAGGCTTGAATTCCACTTCCTGGTCACACTTAGCTCCAAACTCACTTCCTTTGGAGCACTGTGATTTCTAAAAAGAGCAGCATCGGGAGCTTTTCTTCTCCTGTTTTTCTTTGCATTGAATGTCAGGCAGCATTACTGGGACCCACCATGTGAGCAGAACATGTGTGAGGTAGCTGCCTACTCTATTTTCTAAAATTAAAGCTGTAGGCAACCTCTGTTAGCCAAGAAACTGACACAGCTTGATGACTGACATGCAAACATGAGTCATGACATGTGCTTTGGGTCAAACTATGGTGTAGTAGCCAACTGAGATGGAACTTCTTGTCAACTTTATGTAAAACTGGCCCAAACAGTAGTATGATGTATAAGATTTACTTAGGGTCCACTAACAGGAAAAAGAGATGGACTAATTTAATGAAATAGAATAAAATGTTTCTTGTTGTATATCTCATGCTGTAATTTATGTATATTTAAAGTTCTCTGTGGAAAAAATAATTTTTAATCAATCATCCTATAAAAGCTAAGTGAAAGATGAAGAAAAGTATACGGAAGCCATGGAGGAGCGTTGCTTACTGGTTTACTTCCCATGGCTTGCTCACCCAGCTTTCTTATAGAACCCAGGACAACCAGCCTAGGATGACACCACCCACCATGGGCTTGACCCTCCCCTATTGATCACTAGTTGAGAAAATGCCTTAGAGCTGCATCTCATGAAGGCATTTTCTCAACTGAGGCTCCTTCATCTCTAATGACTACAGCTTGTGTTAAGCCAATACACAAAACCAGCCAGTACTTACAACTCAATGGTTAAGAGCACTTTCTGTTCCTTCAGAGGACCAAGATTCAGGTCCCAGCATACACGTCAGCTCACACCATCTGTAACTCTGGTTTCAGGAGATCCAACACCCTCTTCTGATCTCCCAGGCCCACATACATAAAATATTTTTTTAAAATAATAACAAACATACATTTACTTGCTGGAAAGCTTTTATTCTTTTCAAATATCTCATGATTCTGAGAAATAATTGATAGTAAAATATATCTTTGATTAATATAAGTGAGAAATGGGTAAATGATCATTACTAATTGCTAGCAATGTGATATATTTTACAAACAAAATTATTTGTAAATAAAAAACCCAAGAGAAAATCATTCTTTGAGAAGATGGTTTACTGCTTGCTCAAGCTCTGGGACCACAGATATAAACTGCAACCTGCTAATACTGGCTAACTAATCTATGGACGGGAACAGCTAAAACGTGGACAATCCAAGGATTATTCCACTGATTTAGCCTAAAAGGGGGTCATATAAGGCCAAAGCACAGCTGTTACAATAAGCAGAAAATGTCACATTCCATGTAAATGCATACTCATGGTTTCAGAATAAGACTTACTGACACCCTACCCTCACCTCCCATTCCAGACACCCCTACTGGAAACCTAACCTGGACATAAGATAAAAAGCAGGATTTATATCACAATTTGAAATAAGACTGTGGACAGCTGTGCCAGGTCTATTTGAAAGCCAAGTCCAGTACAAAAATCAAACTTAGCGTCTCTCTAATGCACAAGACCCAACACTGAATGCTGACATGATTTGAGTGAAAGGAGAAAATGTCCCAGCAAGATAGCAGATGAGAAACTTTATCAATGCACTCAGGGAAAGGAAGCAGTCAGCATAAAAAAGTACAATAATCTCTATTCTTACAAGAATTGGTAGCTATAAAAGAAGTTAGCAAGCCAGGTGAGACTTTCATGGGGAAGCAAGCAACAGCTGTGAGCTGGAGTCCCTGCCAGCCAGAAGCAGCTGGGCTAGGTGGAAACCCCTGGGAAGTGCTTCTCCTCTTCACATACAGCAGTGCCGATGCCATGGGCAGATGGATGATCGAGGACTGTATACATAACTGGCAGGGAGGCCCAGGAGCTGAAGAAGCCAAAGCAGATGTAGGGTTTGGTTGAGGTCCATGGGAGCCTTCAGAAAGCAGCCTCCAATCCCCTGTATACACAGGCTCCTCAGAAAGGCTCAAGGAAAGAACTGCATCAGAGCCTTGTGCACCCCACCCCACCCCACCCCCAGCAGAGAACGAATGGCCTGAAACATGACTAGAAAGCATGGCAGGCTTCCCCCTCAAGGACTCCACTCAAATCAGTAGGAACCCTCTGTCCTGAGCTGACCTGCACAATGGTACTGATCCAGAGAGAGCATCAAGGGGGGAAACAGAGTCAGCTGAACTCTGGGAATCTAGGCCATATACCATGAAACTGGCCTATGTTGGACAGTTTTATGTCAACTTGACACAAACCAAAGTCATCGGAGAGGATGGAACCGCAATTGAGAAACTGCATACGATCAGACTGTGGGAAGACCTTAGAGCATTTTCTTAACTGGTAATGGATGGAGGAGGACCCAGTCCATTGTGCATAATGTTATTTCCATGCTAGTGGCTCTGTGTTCTATAAGAAAGCAGGCTGAGAGAGCCATGAGGAGCAAGCGAGTAAGCAGCACTCCTCCATGGCCTCTGCATCAGCTCCTGCCTCCAGGTTCCTGCCTGGTTTGAGTCCCTGTCCTGACTTCAGTGATGAACTGTGATGTGGAAGAGTAAGCCCAGTAAACACTTTCTCTCCCCCTTGCTCTTAGCCATGGTGTTTCTTCGCAGCATTAGCAACTAGGACATAGACTTAATCCAAATCTGGATTAATACATAAAGCTAGAAGTGGAAACTGCACCTCCCCCATAAACATGGCTTCCTTCAAGAAACACCCGAAGGGGGAAAACACTCAAACCCATCCCACCAAGAAAGGAACAGTGACTGGGGTGATTTTTCAATCTAATGGACTTTTATTCACTTATTATTTTGAACTATGTTATTCTTAACTTCATTTTTATTTTAATTATTTAAAGCATCCATCTTAAAAGAGTATTTTGTAATGATGTTGGTTTAGTTTACAGTTTGACTAATACGTTGTAAGGCTGTCCTTAAATGTCTCTCTACCTACTCTACCACTGTGTATCTCCTTCTTCCCACATAATCCATACTTTCCCTCTCTGTCACACCTCTTCCTTTCTCTTCCTCATCCCCTTCTCTTTTTACTTAACTGTGATGTCCTCCAAAATCCAGTGATCTCTAAACCCTGCTACAGTAAGTAGTTTCTGGCCAGGACTAACCCCGAGATCTAGACCAGCAATCCCAACTAGAGCATAGATAAAGCAATCCCAACTAGAGCATAGATAAAGGGGAAGGAGGAGTCAACGAGAGACGCTGTGAGCTGCATCTAGAGAACAAGATGTGAAGAACACAGTTAAGCCATCAGCCACGTGACAAGGCAGATTAATGACAATGGGTTAAGATGCAAGAGCTAACAAGCAATATGGCTGAGCCATAAACCAAGCAACATCTAATTAATATAAGCCTTTGTGTAATTATTTGGGACCAAGCAGCTGTGGGCAGTCTATTTGCACTGTTGGTCTACATCTCAGGGTTAGCAGGGCCAGAAACTACTTACTACACCCTGCAAACCCTAAGTTTCTCAACTTCACCTATATTTTATTTTCCCTCAACAGGGACACTGTCAATCCCTATCCTTTCCCAGCCCACATCCCTTCCATTCATAATCTTAGTCTAGTACATACACATATCATGCGAGTCTTACCTGCTGATCCTCCAGCAGTTATGGTACTGTAAGTGATTACAGTTTTAAACTGGCTGGTATGGGATTTGCACAGTGTGCCTACCCAGCTGCTAAGTTGCTTCTGGGGTTACTATCCTATTCCAAGAGTAACGCAAGGGTCATACCAGGTCTCCAAAGCATGTTGACTGTATAAACTTCTCAGCTCTACACCTGAACTTCAACTTTAATACAACCTATTTCCTTTTGAATATTGCAAATACTTTCAGGTCAAAGTGCACGGTGCTTGTTAAGAGAGAGAGCAAACTGGAGGAACAGCTCTAAGCCAATGCAATAATATTTTTAAAAATGTCAAACATAGGCAGTACCCCCCCCCCTGAAAAATACCAGATTCATAGTGATGGCACCTATTTCAGTTTGTCGTCTATTGTTGTAATAAATATCATTACCTAACACAACATGGAGAGGAAAGGGTTTATTTCATCTTACAGATTACAGCTCATCACTGAAGGAAACCAAGACAGACACTATGGAGGAATGACACCTACTAGCTCAATCCCCAGCTCATATTCAGCACCCTTTCTACAGTTATAACCCAGGCCCACCTGATGTGGGATGTCTTTCTGTACACTGTGAATATGCTTCATTATTGACTAATAAACTGTTTTAGCCTATGGCGGGGCAGCTTAGAGACAGGCAGGCAGGAAATCCAATCAGAGATAAAGACAGAGAAGGGCGGAGTCAAGAAGAGACTTGATCCAGCCACAAAGAAGTAAGGTGTAAAAGTACAAGTGAGCCACAAGCCACAGGGCATTACGATAGATTGATAAAAATGGGTTAAGTTGTAAGAGCTAGTTGGAATGAGCCTGAGCCACAGGCCAAGCAGTTTGTAACTAATATAAGCCTCTGTGTGATTATTTGGGATTACAGGGTTTGCATGGGTAGGTCTGGACCTCTGGGCTAGGCCAGACCAGAAACTTCAGACTACACCCACCAGTTTAGGGGTGGTATTGCAAACAGTGAATTAGGTTCTCCTGTACTGATTACCAATAATAACAAATGCCCACAGAGCCCACAGTGACTGAGGCAATTTCTCAACAGAGTGTTCACTCATCTCAGAAGTATCAAGGTTGACACCAATATCAGCCATCACACACCCAAGAAGAATACGTTATATAAAATACCAGAAAAGGAATTTTAAAGTATTATCATAACAATGTCTAATGATATTAAAGGTGATACAAATAAACCCAAAGAGCATATGAGAAACTTACCACAATACATGGAACAGGAATCCAATAAACAGAAGTACAGAAGAAAGACAAATTAAAATTTTAGAAATAAAAACCAAGGTAAATCAAACAAAAACGCAAAAGAAATTCTTGCTAATGGAATGGATTAAGCAGAAGACAAATGAAAGAAGAGACAGACAAATTAGAAAATAGAGAAATAAAATTGTAAAAATATGGACAGAACATACAAATTCCATGGGGCACCATTAAAAGAACAATTTTACAAATGATAAGGATGGTATAGATTAAAGGCACAGACATTATATTTAATACAATCACCACAGAACACTTTACAGATCTTGAGAAAGAGAACAACCCAGGTCAGAGATGGATACAGATCAATAACACGCCAGACAGGAATCTCCCCACCAGGAGGAAATACTGTTTCAGCAAAAGAGCATCATGTTACAATTCACATATAAAGGCAACAATATCAGAATTATAGCAGATTGCTCATCAGAAACCCAAAAAGCCAGAAGAGCACACAATGATATATTCTAAATGTTGGAAGAAAGTGATTGTCGATCTAGATTCTGATACCCAGCAAACTATCTGTCTATCTTATTTGGGGTCTTTATTGCTGTGAAGAGACGCCATGACCATGATAAGAATACAATTAACTAGGGCGGTTTGCTTACAGTTCAGAGGTTCAGCCCATTATCATCATGAGAGGCAGGATGGTGGCATGCAGACAGACACAGTGCTCGAGTAGCTAAGAGTCCTATATCCTGCAAGCCACAGGAAGTAAACCAAGTCACTGGGTGGTATAGTGAGCATAAAAAAACCTGCCTGCACAGAGACATACTTCTTCCTACAAGGCCACACCCATTTCAATAAAGCCACACCTCCAAACAATGCTACTCCCAATGATATTATGGGGAACAATTACATTCAAACTATTACACTGTTAGAATGGGAGAGAAAACTGTCCGTGATATAAAAAAGCTGAAGAAATTTTACAAATGGTAACCCAATATTCTAGAAGATGCCTGGAGGAATTCCTGGAGGAAGACAAACACATTCAGGACCAACTAATGCCCAGCAAGGACACGTACAAATAGGAATACAACAAGCAACCAGAAACACACACCTTTCAATAGTAGCAGTGAATACTACGGAACTAAATCCCCAATCAAAGAAAGACTAGCAGACAGCCTTAAAAGCAGGATTCATCTATCTGTTGCCTAAGAAATGTACGTTATCCTCATAGGCACATGAACCTCGGGGTGAAAGGATGGGAGGGGGTATTACGAGCAAATGGATAGAAAGCCAGCATGGGTCACTGTTATAATGACTGAAAAACTACACTTCAGATCGAAATTAGAGAAGATAGAAAGGGCACTTCATATTGAATGAAGGAAGAATTCATCAAAAAAATTACAATTCTAGGCAGATATTCACTGAACACAGGAGCACCAGTAATTTTGTAAAACTGGAGCACATGAACCGCAACACAGTAAAAACAGGTGATTTCAATACCCAACTCAAAATGCTCACAATCAAGAGAAAATAGGAAAACCTCTAAGTTAAAGGACAGCATGCACCAAATGGACCTAACTGGCAGCTACAGAGAAGTACGCCAATCATTGCACAATATACATTCTCCTTGGTAGCCTATGGAATGTTCTCTGAAATACATCATCTATTAGGAAATAAAGCAAGTCTTAAAAAGATATGAGGAAACAGAAACAATTCTTTGTGTCCCATCTGATCACAAATCAACAGTGAAAGAAACTACAGAGCAGGCACAAACATGGACATGAATCAGAGAAATCAAGGGGGAAAGCTTAAATTCCTACACTTGAATGAAATGACAATACAACATCCCAAAGCCCACAGAATCCACTGAAAGCAGCCCTATGGCAGGCCTTGATAGCTGTGAGTGCCTAGACCAAAGAACCAGAGGGGTTTTTATAGCTATAAAATGGTACAATAAAGACTCAGAGATTTCAAACAAATGGCGTGATCTCTACCTGTGAGCCTTAGAAAAAAAAAAAAAAAAAAAAGCCAAACCCCAAACCAGAAAGGAAGTAACTAAGATCAGGGCAGGAATTAGTGAAGTACAGATGTGCAAAACCATGCAAGCAATCAACGGAATGAAGAACAGCTCAATAAAAGGCAGGCAAGTAGACCGTCGCTTAGCCAAACCAAACAGAAGATGAAGACCCGAATGAATGAAAGTAGAGAATCTCTGCTTCATCTACATTATAGACGAGAAGAAAGCCATCATAACAGATACTGGTGGAGTTTGGAAAATCAGTAAAACACACCTTAAAAACATATATTCTGATAAGCAGAGGAATCTACAAGCTATCAATGCATTTCTAGATGCATACAGCAAATCAAAATTAAACTAAGACAAGATTATCATACTAAACAGATGTCTAAGAAGCAGCAAGGTTGTAGCAGCAATTTAAAAACAGAACTGCCCTCCTGTGAAAGAGCTCTGTCCCAGGAAGATTCAATGGCGGATGCTACCAGACCTTTAAAGATGAAGCACCGCTTCTCACACAGGAGAGGAACAGTACAGACTCAGAAGGCACAACCAGAAATGACAGACATTTCTATCTGATAACTGCAGATGCAAAAATCCTCTACAAAATAGTCTGGAAAACTGAATTTCAGAACATGCAAAAAAAAAAAAAATCTTTCAAACTAGTGCATCCACTGTGGAAATAAGTGTGAAGGTTTCTAAAAAGCAAACTAAGAAGCCTACCACGTGACCTGTCCACACCACTCCTGGGTGTGTAACTAAAGGACTCGAGGTCACCACAGGGACACTTGCACATCCATTCTTACTGAATCACTACTCACAGTAACTAAGTTATGAACAAACTTAGGTGTCTGCCAAAGAGGAAGAAATGAGGACACTGTGATTTACAGATACACTGGAATTTTTATAGCCATAAAAAAACGAAGTTAGGCCGTTTACAAAACAGTACAATTGGAAATAATCACTATGCAAATCAGTCTCAGTGAGACAAATATTGCCTATTTTCTGATCTTTATAGATACATAAGGTCACATGTACAAATGATGAGAAAGTGGAGCAAATCTGTGGGAAACAAAGGGCATCACTGAGAGCAGGAGGGTTAAAGAGAGGGGAGAGGGTGTAGCAGGGTGGAAATACCCCCAGCCAACATTCTATACTGCCATGAAAAATGGCTTTATGTGGGCGAGGGTGTGGCTCAGTTGGCAGAGTATTTGCCTAGCATGCAGGAATGTCTTAAGTCTAGGTCCCCAGAACCCCATAAATGAACCATGGTGGTACTCAGAGGCAGTGCTCAACTCTCCCTGCCAAAAGTGGCCTACCCAGAAGAGCGGGCACACCACTGGCAGGCCCTGACCTTGGGGATAGAAACAGTAGCACTTCTGCATATGGGTTCTAGAACAACTGGATATGTGAGATGGGGGGTGGTGAAGGAATGGAGGGGGAGAGCGAGGGAGGGAGGGAGGGGAGGGAGACAGGTAAAGAAAGCAAAAAGGAAATGGTCATATGTATTTACGTATAATTTCTTAAAAAGTAGTAAGAGGAAGGAGGGAAGAAAAGATGGATGCAAGGATGGAGGGGGAGAGAGAGAGAAAGTCATCTTCTGCTTTCCTCAATTCTTCCCGCCCTCGACGCTGTTTCCCTTCCAACAAGTAAAGAATGCCGAACTTCACAGAAAAAATGTATCTGACTTAATGAACAGGCGCACAAAGGCTGGGAACGGGACACAGAGGGAGATGGAGGAACGGCTTTCTGAGGCAGCTTCCAGATTTCTCTTTGAAAAGATGAGGTCGGAGAAGGGAGTGTACGGTAATAATTACAAATGAGTTAGATGGCAGAGGTCAGCTAAACAAACTTTACTTGTTTTGAACTTCAAAATCACACTTCCAACAATTTATTCCAAGAGCTAAGAGAAACTTCCATTATTTTACAACCATGTGTAGAAAATTTTCATGCCTGCAGCCATAATTTAAAGTCTGATTTTATTAGATTGGGAGTGATCTATTATAGACTTTATACATTTCATAAATAAAGTAGCAACTCATAACTGTCAAGTCACAAACTCAAGGAGTAAATCCATTCGAAGTAACAAAAACCAAGCTCCCAGGTATTGATGTCATGAGTATTTGACTCACAGTTACAATCCTGATTTCTTTGTGGGAGGGGATGTCCAGATTTCCTCTGAAACTAATGGCAGCCAAACGGCAGAGTTTTGAGCCGTGCCATAGACAGGCTCTAAGGAAGAGGCTTGCTATCCAGGCAGGAATGCATCCCCTTTTTGCTTCCCCGGAAGACTCAGAGGCATCTCCCACCTTGAGATATGAAGGAAGGTTAGGAAAAGGAGCAAATCCAGCTTTTGTATAGCCTTGCTGAAAAGCTATTTACCTCCTAGATTTCATGTTAGACAAGGCAGATTTCTATGTGCTTAAGCTGGTTTTTCTGTAACTTACTGCCAATTGGATTCTATCAAGCCACATGTAACTTGCTCTTCCCTTTACTGTTGTATTCTCAGAAGCTTCTCCCGTGATGCTCGGCACAACTGTCTAGGAGCAAGCATATTATCACCATTGACCTCATCAACAGTTCAGAAGATTAGGTCTTACACTCAAAGGCCAACAGGCTGCTAACAAACCCTCAAAAACAGCAGGTCATGCCCACCAAGCTATGCTGTGCCCTCCTGTGGACCGTGGGATGTAACAGAATAATGACCAAAGAAAAGTGCTCAATGCTGTCCCAAAGAGCCAAAGAAACAAGGACGCAGGAAAGTGAGGAAAGTGAGTGAGTACAGGCATGACAAGATTAAATGCACAAAATAAACATCACCAACTGACAAAGCCCAGAGGTCAAAGACAACCGGACTTAAAGGGCACTTCCTGCTTCTATGGGTCCCAAGGCATGAACCCTCCGTGGAAGGTAAATGTCTGTTTTTGTGCGCATGTGTGTGTGTGTGTGTGTGTGTGTGTGTGTGTGTATGTATGTGTGTGTGTATGTGTGTGTATGTATGTGTGTGTATGTATGTGTGTGTGCATGTGTGTGTATGTATGTGTATGTATGTATGTGTGTGTATGTGTGTATGTATGTGTGTGTATGTATGTGTGTGTATGTATGTGTGTGTGTATGTATGTGTGTGTATGTGTGTGTATGTATGTGTGTGTGTATGTGTGTGTGTATGTATGTGTGTGTGTATGTGTGTGTGTATGTGTGTGTATGTATGTGTGTGTGTATGTGTGTGTGTATGTATGTGTGTGTGTATGTGTGTGTATGTGTGTGTGTACGTGAGTGCACAGACATGAGGACACTCACACACTTAGAAGCTAGAGAACACTGGTACTAGTTGGCCTCTCCTGTTCTCTGCCTTATTCTCTTGACACAGGATCTCTCACCCCAGTAATCTTCCTGTTCCTAGATTCTGACTCCTTCCATCTCTCAGTGCCCCTGCAGACTCCACCCTAGCCACTGCTAGGGTCAAAGGAGGGTGTGGCCGAACCTCGCTTTTTACATGGATGCTAAGATCTCAACCCAGGCCCTCAATCATGTGCAACAAGCCCTCTTCCCCATCCCCCTATCCCCAAGCCATCTCCTGCCGTGGAATATTACTTTAAGTAGGTAAAGATGTGTTGCTTAGCCTGTTCAAGACATCTGATTGGTCTAATAAAAAGCTGAAAGCTCAAAGGCCAATAGCTAGGCCGTAAAGGGATAGATAGGGCTGGGGGCAGAGAGAATGGAATCTAGGCTTGAGGAGAATAAGGGAGAGAGAGGGGGAAATCGATACCTGGGAGCAGCCATGCCGGCAGCCACCAGACAGAAAGCCATAGAATACGGCATACAGAATGTGAATGGGTAAAAGGTCCCGAGGCAAAGCACAGATGAAGAGGAGCAGGATAATTTAAGTTATAAAGGCTAGTGGGATGAGCATAACAGAAGGCTGAGCCTTCATAACCAACAATAAGTCTTCATGTTATGACTTGGGAGCTGGTTGGTGGCCCAAAGAAAGCCTACTATAATCTCCCAAACAAAATCCCATAGTTATTTCTCATTACTAATTTACACAGGCATAGGGTAAACTTCTAGAGCCCAGGAAGCTGGCTGTAACTATTGATAAATGCTAAATAACTGAATACGTAGGAATGTATAGATTACTTTTTAATAGATTTTTATGGTGAGTATACAATCTTCAAAAGAAGAAAAACTGAGTTGTATAAATAGTTCAAATGTGTCAGCATGGTATTTCAATTACTGAACGTGTCCAGTAAGAAGGACTCTTCACCCAACCATAGCTATTCACCACCAGAACATGTTCTACACTTTTCCTCAAGCTTTTGATTTACTCTTCACAGCTACACAGTCACCAGCATCACCCTTCAGATGAGCACTGTTTAGAAGGAGCTGAAGAGATCAGAGATTGGCGTCGGCCATGGACCTGGCAAAAGGCAGACCTAAGGAAAGTCACTGTTCACATTGCTGTTACGCCATGCCTCCCAGTCGGGTAATTTCTGAAAACATTATTTGCAAATGGCACATTGACATGATTAGCTCAGGAAACATTTGTAAGAACCTTCATGTATGGACCCAAAAGCAATCTCAAGCACAGTTAGCGTTTGCCATATCCTAAGGCAGGCACTGCTGCACATGACCATGACAGGGATTTGCCATCTTATTTGAGCAACTATGACGTGCTTATGAAAAAGCTACTTGTCCAACCTAGACAAGTCTCAGGCTTTAGTGTCCCTGAGAGTCAGATGACCTGTTAGAATCTAGATCTTAAATGTCTCGCCATCCTGTTCAAGACATGAAAGAGGGTGGGAAGGCGGGGGAAGGGTGTGAACAAGCCTTGGGAGGTTGGAATCCTTAAGATGTGGCACTTAGTAGGAGGTTTTCTGGTCTCTGGTCTGTGTTTGAAGGGAACAATAAGACTTTAATCCCCCCTCTCCCCACCACCACACCCCCAAACACACACACTGCCTCCTTTCCTATTTGAACTTGGCCATGTCAAGAGAAGTCTTTGGTCAAGAATTCCTGCAGTGCAGCAAAATAAAACTTCCTTTTAAAGTTGTGCTTCTCAGGTATTTTGTCATGGTAACCTAAAGCTTGCAGTTTCCCTCCTCATATAGGGCACACAAATACTAAGGCACTCCTGTCATGGCTGGAGAACACACACCAAGACCCTGGCGACCTCTAACCCTGGAAGGCCTTACAAATAAAATCCACTATTCCTGAGCTGATTGGCCAAAGCGTAGAAGATGGTGGACACCTCGGAACTGAAACGAGATTGAGAGAAATTCACTGCAGAGAGAAACAGATCAATGGCATACTCAACCACATTCTAACACTCTTCCTTGAATAAATAATACCTCTTTAAAGCTAGCAAAAATATTTATCCAACAAACATCTCAGTGACATAAGCTGTTATGATCTCAAGAACATGCGCACACATACACACACACACACACACACACACACACACACACACACACACACAGCTCAATGACTTCATCAATGCTCATGGAGAAGAAACAGATTCTCCACCCCCGAAACACTTGCTAATTATTTTTACACAATATGTGCACAGTCTACAATATTTGCTACTGAAGGTAAAAGTTAGCTACAATACATTAGCCAGAGTCTGCTGCTCTGCCAACCAGGTGACACAACCCTGCAATTCTGTAGCAAAAATGAGTATTTTTCCAAGTCATCTCCATCAAAATAAATGCCAAATCCCTATGTGGATATAAAAACTAAAATGTTAGAAGCCAAATTTATTTGAAATTATTAAATGACAAGGCATATTTCCATTGTTTTCTCACCCTTTTGTTAGTTATCTCTGAATTTAAAAATTTCCACCCATTTTTTTTAAAATCTCAACTCAGTATAAGGGTGATGGGAGGTGTTTTATCCACCCCAATAAAACCTTCCCTTTAAGAAATATATTCTTTTTCTGTCTCTTCCTTCCTTTCTCTTATTTCAAAACTTTCCCCACAATACAAAGCAGGAAAAGAGCTCTCAAACAGAACTCTGATGCTCACAATCCTATGGAGTTTATTCTCTGTGTGTTCAACCTCTAGCAAAGGCCAACGATTTTAAAAGACCAGATCACAAAGAAAGAGGAAGAAGATGGCTTTCAAAGGCATCACTCTGTTTTCAACTTCTTTTTCAATCTCAAACTTCAGGCTTCCTAGCAGATTGGGAATCCTTTATGAACACTCATCTGAAAACAGGCCAAAAGCACTGACTGATATTCCCACTCGAATCTGAGCCCTCACCAGAAAAACTGTCCCATTACACAATGAAATAGTGAGGTCCACATGACATTGGCTGTCACACAGGATACCAAGACTGGAGCTGAGAGACCGTGTTAGAGTAACTCTTCTCATGTGTCAGCTATCTTTCCGTATTTCTTTCTCTGCATCTAAAGTAATCAGTAACAAAAAAACTAATCTCAAAAAAAAACTCATACAAGCAGATAATCTACAAATAAATATGAGGAGTTACACTTAAAAGATTTCTGATATATATTGGACAGCTTCCTAGATATACAAAGTTGGAACATAAAAACAATTCTTGGTTTGCCTGGGTTTTGTTGTTGTTGTTTTGGTTTGGTTGTGTGTGTGTGTGTGTGTGTGTGTGTGTGTGTGTGTGTGTGTGTGTGTGTGTTTTTATTTTGCTTTTATTTTAGATGTCTGGTTGTTGTGCCTGCACATATGTCTGTGCACCTCTTGAGCACAGTACCTGTGGAATCCAAAAGAGGGCATCAGTTCTCTGAAAGTGGAGTTAGAGCTCATTGCAAGATACCATGTGAGTGCTCAGAATGAAACCCAGGTCCTCTGGAAGAGTAGCCAGTGCTCTTAATCACTGAGCCATCTCTTCAGCCCCTTTGTTTTGCTTTTTAAAAAATGTATTAAATATAAATTAAGAACATTTCACCATGAAAAGACAATATTTTGGACACTCATGGAAAAAATGTACCAATGAGAAGCAATATGCTGTTTCTCTTTCCGGCTCTAGTCAGCAGTGATCAGCTGTATTATGAACAGACTTCCTGGGATGCCATTGTTTCTCCATGCTTTCCAGTTTCAACAGTATTTTCAGAATGATCATGTAGCATGTTTATAAGCTCAGCATTGGTTTTAAGACTCTTAGAGACTGGGGATGGAGAGATGGGCACCCACACTTCTTACAGAGGGCAGAAGTTCAATTCCCAGCTCCTACATTAAGCAGCTCACAACTACCTGTAACTCCAGCTTCCTGGTTATCCAACACCTCTGGCCTCTGGGAGCACCTTCATTCACTATACAAACTCACATACAGACCACTCACACATATATGATTAAAAATAGAACTTTTAATTAAGAAAACACTTGGATACAACAAGATATAATCATATTTTTATTCGTATTATATAGTAAATTATATATGTTTATAATTTTTCAAGTATGGTGACAAGTAACTTTGCCCAAAATTAAATTTATAATTTTAAAATAACTTCTCATCATGTATCAGCAGAATGTTATCAGATTTTGGGACAAAATCCTTTTAATTATTATGAAGTTCTTTCTTAAATCGATAAACTAATATATGCATTTTATAGCTATTTATATCTGAATTGCAAATCAAGGGAAAACTGAGTGTGTTTTATACTTTAAGCCATTGATCCTTGACCAACTATTAAAATATATTTATTATAGACCTGTACCGGCCAGTTTTATGTCAACTTCAAACAAGCTAAAGTCATCAGAGAGAAGGGAGCCTCAGCTGAGAAAAGATCCTGTGGGATATTTTCTTAATTAGTGATCTATGGAGGAGGACCTAGCCCATTGTGGTTGGTGGTCCTGGGTTCTATAAAAAAGCAGGCAGAGCAAGCCAGTAAGCAGCGCCCTTTCATGACCTCTGCATCAGCTACTGCCTCCATATTCCTGCCCTGCATGAGTTCCCACCCTCACTGCTTCTGATGATGGACTGTTATATGGACCTCAACTCCCCATGTCGCTTTTGATCGTGGTGTCTAATCACAGCAACAGTAACCCCAGCTAAGACAATTTCATACACAGTGTGACATTATATGTTATCTGCAAGCTATACTGGGACCATAAAATACACATTTCTACTTACATGTATAAATACACAGAAATGTATATTCATCATATAAACAAACATACACAAAATAAAATATATATAATGTGTACAGCCTGCGCTGGCTAAGACTTTTAACAGAGACACCTGCCAAATCAGCCTGTGTTTATCTACCTGTTCAACCTGACCAACTAGTTTGAGCTAACAAGAGTTCTGAATTCCTTTTTCCACTTCAGTGGCCTATCGTTTAACCAAATAAGTAATAAATAAATAAATTAATATTAATCAATTCATTTCAAATTAGAAATCTCACTCTTCCTTCTATATCAGTCATCTTTTACTAACCCAGACACCAATACCAGAAGTTACCATGAGCTCATTAATTACTCATTTATTTGATCCTTAGTATTTTGTAACAGAGTAGAGAGGTTATAGAATGTAGCAGCTCACAGACAATGGGTATCTCTCAAGGTTTAATACTCCCAAGCATCTCACTGCTGAAAACCTAATCTCTAAATTCTTTGCAAGAAAAGCAGAGTAAGAACTGTCCTGGTGTGTCAGGAACTTTTGATACAGCAGGCAAGGAGGATGTTCTTCTGCATACTCGCAAGCCTTGCTGTACATGGCCAGATGAGCTCACAGAGCAGCAAAGGTCTCCTCTAAGACTATCTAATTGTTCCCCTTCCCGCCTTCTCTACCACCAAGTACCCAAAACCACCCTCATAAATGGGGCTGTCAGCAATGAAGAAGCCTGATATCCCACTGGCTGTCTGGATACATGCCTACTCACAGAAACTCGTGAACTGACCTATGGGTCATATGAGGGTGAGGTTCCCATACCTGCTGGTGCTGCCTGTGATTACAAGGTGGAATAACAGAGCCCTGGGGAAAGTGGAGAAGGGCTGTGCTTCAAAGTCTGATAGTAGAAGACATGTGTCTTCCTGAAGGCCAATGCATTCCTCATAAGCTAATCATGTTCGGTGATTCTGTTAAGTGTTCCACCCAAGGAAGCTTCCCGAACAAAGGTCCAAGAACAATCCAGTGAAGTGCCACTAGAGCAGTGGGAGTAATCCTGAAGTGGCTATCCAGACAGGGCACACTTTAACCAAAGTCATAATCCAAGGATTTTGCAAGAAACTCCAATGGATGGATCAGGTAAGGGATGAGGAAGCAGAGCCATGCAGCCAACAGCTCTGCTGAGTGCCGCCAGCAGCTCTGGCCTGATCCCGCTAAGGACTGCCTTTCTTCCCCATGGCTGATGACTAAGCTGGGGATCAGATAGGGGAACTGCTATTGGGAGAAGACGCCAAACTGGATGAGAGAATGAACTCCCTGACTGACATACAAGCACATTTTTTCTAGTATTTGAAATTATGTTACTCCAGATACATTATGATGACTCAAAATTATAAGGTGTGCCAAACATATCTTCCAACAGAGGGGATGGGGAAAAATTAAGCTATTTTCTATTTGTTTTGTAATGCGATCCAGTCAAGGAATCAGTTACACTGAGGATTCAGCCTGTAGATTTGTTTCCATAAAGCTAACTCACGAAGAAGGGACGACAGTGTACATCTCAGAGCCCTTCACACCACCGTCTAACCATGTCAAAGTGACTTTTCATGGCAAAGACTAAACATATCTCCTGAACAGTCAAGTTTAACAGAAGTCCAATTAGTCGGTCAATCTCTGTGAAGAAATTCATGAACCCTTAGGGTAAGAAATACACTAATGGTTTGAAAAGGGTGAGGGGAAAGGACACGAACAGAAGCTTGGAGAGACTGAGAGCAACCCTTCCCAGTAATAAAAGCAGAGACCTGACAGAAAGCTAAGCCTTCACTTATCTTACCCTCTTCACAAGGAGGAGAATGACATGCTGGGCTTCAGAAGAACCAGTCAGGGCACAGCAAGATACCGGTGAATTCTCCCATTCCAACTCCCTTCTGAGATCCTTTTTTTTTTTTTTTTTTTTTTTTTTTGTATTCTGAGAACCTCCAAGTTGAGTCTTTTCATCAGGAATATAATATTCAACTTAACCAAAATCATTGGTTGGGTTGTTAGGCAACAGCGGCCTCAGAGAGCAAGGCTCTGGGGAATGGGACGCAGAGGAGGAGGCCTTGAGCACGTTTCCTTTGCAGTCCTGAACAATTTCAACCAGCCTGTTTCCTCAGGCACAGAAGGAGGATACTGCCACTTACCTCACAGGACAGACAACAAAATCAGTGAGCAAGGAATCAGTACTGCCCAAGGTCACTTGGCCTGACAGGGACAACTCTGGGTGGCTACGACACACACTCCTACTTAGTTTGCTAAACCTCCTCCAGAAGACTACCTTAACTTGCAAGTTCTCACAAGCCACTTGCAAAGGGTCACTTTCCTTCCCAGACACCGATGCTGTACCTGAGAGTAACTTCAAAGAGCTATTTTCTGCACAGGATCTTGAACTATTACATGTATCCTCTTGTGTTTACACAAATGAGTATCAGATGATCATATTTTTATGATCACAGGAGCAAAGTGAACAAGACAGGGGAAGAATCCCAGTGGTGACTTTAATTCTCTTCACCTTTTATGTTCCAAACTGAGGCGTGCAAGGGACACATTTTCAACCAACCCTCAACCAAAAAAGTTTACCTATTAAGATTTCTTTTCTTCAAAATTTAAAACAGCAATTCTACTGTCCTAAGCTGCAATAAGCAAAGAATCATGTTGTTCCCTGGAATTGTTAACACTAACCTACAGAAAGGAGAAGGATGCTTCAGAAAATGAACTATTTCCAGTAGGTAAATCTGGGATGCTTAAGGTAATCCCTAACTGAAATGTTCAGGTCTTGGTGGATTTCTACAGTATTTTACTGTGTAGTTGAAGGTGTTATAGGAATGGACATTTACAATCCCAGTGGGATCTATCTTTTCAGATCATCAGTCATCCTTAATGTCAAAGTCACAGTCAAGGTCAACATACTTCCCACTGAGGAAATGCAAGGTAGACGATACCCATTTATGCTGCCTCACACAACCATATGAAATTTAAGACTAAGACAAAACTTGATAATTAATGTTAAAAAATGCATTGCTTAGATACCAATTATAGAAACAGCAGAATGCACAAAATTCAAAATAGGATATTTAAAAAGATGAACTTAGACGAGATGTAGAACAGCATGTGGTCTCTCTCCTCATCTTATATATTCGTTTAAAGGCAAGAACAACCTACTGTGTGCCAGCTACTATATGATTCTTACTTAAAATAGGAGCTTCACTGTAACTAAAATCTTATACCACACAGCTTATACCTTATTCAACTGAATTCAAACTACAAAGCTGCTCAAGTGAATCACTGAAATTTAATACAGAGTGAAAGAAACTATATGTCCTATCTAACCTCATTCTGTGATGTAGCTAAACCAAGCAGAGTGCTTTGAATAAAGTACATCGTCTTACATAATTAAATTCTCTATCACTTAGTGGTACAATATTTGATAGCTTACTCAAATTGTATTTTTCGCAAAATACCCATGTATTCCTTTGTAATTTAAAGCATAATAATAAAATGCTTTCTATTTATAATACCTTTATAATTAAAATTTATTTTTAAGAGTAAACTGAATATAAATCACTTAGCAGGTGCATCTCCTATTTTATAACCTCAACTCCACAGATATTTTCTTGTTATAGAAGTAATTTGTATAGAAGTAATTAAATAAAATATCACACTCATAACAACTCTATTCTGCTGATTGTGTTCCCCCAATGAGCACCAAATCACAAAAATCGCTATACTGTACCTAGTGAAAGTCTTATATATGATCATTTATTTTCCAAACAGAAAAATCTGACAAAGGGAAACCTTTAGCTACTAAAAAGAATTAAAGATATTCCCTAAACTATCATTAAAATGCTAAAGAAAAAAAACTTTTATAAAACTAACTTAGAATTTAAGCTAACAGAAGAGAAATTGCATAAGCATATGTCATTTATAAAACCATAAATAAAGAAATAATTTTAAATAGTAATTATGGAAAACTATTTAAGAACATTAATGTGGTAGCTTTCAATTCTGGGTTTTCTCAAAGAAGTATGTAAAATTCACACAGTAAAGATAGGTAAGAAACACAAGGGTTTACCTATGCTCATCTGCCAAACCTGAGGAGAGCTTCTAAAAGCACTGTAAGGCAAGCCTTCTGAGGCAAGCTCACATTCAAAGGCCAACATTAGTGTTCTGAGATAAAAGATCATGCATGTATGTATTAGGCTAATTTTATCACTCTGTTCTAAATAACCAAGCACTTTCCTTGACATACGTTACTCAACAAGCAATTATAAAGTGTATAAAGTGCTTGCTTTCTATCAAATATTGTGTAAGGAAAGAGAAATAGTCAACCTCGGCCTGAGGGAGCTTTGGGCATGCATACACAACATGTGTGTGTGTGTGTGTGTGTGTGTGTGTGTGTGTGTGTGTGTGTGTGTTTGTGTGTCTGTGTGTCTGTGTGACAATCTCAATAGGACCCTGTTATATAATGCTGCTGTGTGTGCTATAACAAAATGCCAGAGACTACGTGACTTAAACAGCAGAAATTTTATTTTCTCACAGTTCTGGAGATCTGAAGTCCAGGATCAAGGTCTAGGCTGCCTTGTTTCCTCCTGATGCCTCTCTCCTTGACTAATACTTTTACTTTCTCATCTGTGTCCTTGTATGACTGTTCCTATGCAGGCACAGATACAGCAATGTGCACTCAGATTAACCTTATTTTGAAGCCTATCTGTACTGTAGATCAATCATAAGACCTTGAATAAATGTTTTAATCACTCAGTGTTCTCAGTATCAAATGATGATTATACCTACTCTGTAGGATTGTGGAAAGAACAAAGTTGCATTCCCAAGGCCCAAGGCACATAGCACAGGCCTAAAGCACACTGGTTCTGAGCTGTGTCTCACAGTTACCTGGAAAATCACATTATAAAATACTGCAATATTACAACTCTAAATTATAACTCTCAAGTATTATAACTTTACAAAGTAAAGACTCTAAAATACCACAGAACTTCTCCAGTGTGGTTTTTTTGTATATCCTAATTCATACCTGCTGTCATTTGAATGCTAGAGTGTACATGTTTGTGTGTGTGTGTGTGTGTGTGTGTGTGTGTGTGTGTGTCTGTGTCTGTGTGTATGGGAGTATTTATGTATGTATGTATGTATGTATGTATGTATACCTTTGTCTGTGTCTATGTGCCTCTGTGTGTGTGTGTGTGTGTGTGTGTGTGTGTGTGTGTGTGTCTATGTCCAAGTGCCTGCATGTGTGTGTGTGTCTGTTTGTGTATCTGTATGCTCATAAATGTGTGAATCTATCTGGGTATGTCTGTAGGTGGTTATCTCTCTCTCTCTCTTTCTCTCTCTCCTCTGTGTGTGTGTGTGCGTGTGTTTTCTCCACTCTGAGGGTCCCAGACCTCTGGGAAGGTAAGGGAATGTAGGAAGCAGTGACTTCTAAGCACTGTGTTCCTGGTGTTTCATTGCTTGTGTGGTATAATGGCTGTTCTCACTTCCACAGGGAAATGGGTTGAGTTTCTTTTAAAATATTATAGACCAAATATTTTGTTGAAATGGAAAGTATGCCTTCCAAATAAATGATGTTGTCACTTCCTCTACAAAGCTGGGAACCCCTTGATTTGGTACAAAAAGTACATTTCTAGAAGGTTGTAGGGGGATTATGTTGTTCCATTATAAATAATTGTCCCACCCACTGGTTTAATAAAAAGCACTAATTGGCCACAGGCAGACAGGAAGTATGGGTGGGGCTACCAGACTAAGAAAGTTCTGGGAACAGAAAGAACAGAGCAGAAATGCCACAGAGATTCCAGAGTTGCCAGACAAACCAGAAGATGCAGAGGACAACTATGCTGCTCTGAGAAAAGGTACTGAGCCCCATGGCTGAACAGGATAAGAATCATGGGTTAGTTTAAGGATAAAGAATTAGGGAGTTATATGCCTGGGCCTTAGGCCAATCAGCCTAAAATTAATGTAAGCATCTGTGTGTCTCTGTGGGTCTGTGGGTCTGCGGGTCTAAACCTTGAGGCTAGGTCCAAAAGTCCAGGCCAGAAACCTCTTCAAGGTCACCACTCATGGAATACTCCCTGTGCTAGGATTAAAGGTGTGAATCAGCACTCTCTGATCCTCCTAGACTGACTGTGGGTAGATTCCCTCTGATATCTCTGAAACTTTTGAATCTTTATTATATCCCCACAGAAGGTTCAACAGACAATTGCTGCTATCAGTTAAGAAACAAACTCCCCTGTGAACTTTCCCTGTTTATAAAAGCCAAACTTAGAAAGCAAGAGTTGGCCTGTAACTGAACAGTTCAGAAGAATGCAGTTATACTAAGGATGGCATTAACACCCAAGTCATCTGTGTGCTTCAAATTCTTCCTTTTCACTTGGACAATGGAGAAATTCCCTGCATGCTACGTATGACAGGTGGAGAGGACCTTCGGCCAGTTACTCTGATTCCTTCAAAAGGAACAGAAAACAGACAGAATGAGGCCAGGCTCTTGATTCTGCAAGGGCCTCACAGATCCAAAAGACTCTAAATACAAGGAAATATTCTGTGCATTCACAACTACTATTCCAAGTATTTTCTAAGCAGCTGCAATAAATAAACTAAAATTCTCCTATATACTGTCATCATTGAAACTTGAATAATGATCTATTTAATAATTAACATTCTCAGCAACATTTTTTCAAAAGGATTTACTAAGTAAAAGAGATGTAAATTGGGGAAAGGAATAAAGAAGGAAAAAAGGAAGAAAAGAAAGAAACAAAGGGAGGGAGGGAGGGAGGGAGGGAGGGAGGGAGGGAGGGAAGGAAGGAGGAAGGAAGGAAGGAAGGAAGGAAGGAAGGAAGGAAGGAGGAAGGAAGGAAGGAAGGAAGGAAGGAAGGAAGGAGGAAGGAAGGAAGGAAGGAAGGAAGGAGGAAGGAGGGAGGGAGGGAGGGAGGGAGGGAGGAAGGGAGGGAGGAAGGAGGAAGGAAGGAAGGAAGGAAGGAAGGAAGGAAGGAAGGAAGGAAGGAAGGAAGGAAGGAAGGAAGGAAGGAAGGAAGGACCTCTTAAACACTACCACTGACTTGTGAGGAGGGCAGAGTTACAGTTCAAAAGCCATTGGGGTAATTTAAACCACTGTAAACAACAGGGTCCCCCCACTCTGGAGCACAAAGAACACTTAGTGGAATATTTCCCTTCAATTAAGTGTATTTCCATTTGGCAGTGATATGTTCACAGGTCGTTTTGAAAATAAAATACAATGCAAAAAGTAAGTACAAAGCATTTTAGATCACTCTGAGCCTGGCTAAATAAAATAATCTCTTTAAATAAATTACCCTCCCTGAAGTCCCTGCAAGTTTGAAATGGGGAAATTTCTGTAACTTGGTGCTATAAGGAAATATACATAAAAAGCATAACACATTAAAACTGAGCTCACAATACAGAAAAGACAACACATGCATGTGACCTCTGGGAGTAGATGATAAACGGTCTCCTGGGAAACATCTTTGGGCGTGGTTTTCTATCATAACATTAGAGTTTCTGTTAGAGAAATAATGAACTCTGAGTTTTCAGATTACTGATCACCTTTCCAAAATGGTTATTTTGCCATCTGTCAGCTACCAGCACTTCCTCTTTAATAAGTGGATAGATGGCTTCATGCTATTAACTGCTGTACTCCTCTGGCTTGCTCATTCACTGCTTTCCTAATTTAGTCCATGGGCAGAATATGCAATGATTTAATACTCACTCATTTAAGAGACACTTACTTAGTCCCTAATATGCACTATTTTTTTTTCTATGCACAAGAGTCATGTTGTAGAAAAACATGCACAGTTGGCATAGAGACAGAGGTGCAGCATCCCCCTGCATTGGGGTTGAAATCAAAGCTGGTTTTGAGGGGTAATGGCCCCCATTCAGTCTATGAAGTTCTGGACAGATTCACTCAGGAGGAGAAATGCAGCTCGAAGTCAGCAAATACACAACATCCACAGCTGTTAGGTTCTTAAAATTTACTAAAGCTTAATACAGGTTATACAAGTGGAGAAGTCAAAATCTCACTGCAGAGTTCAGACCAGAGACGGCCTGCATTTAGAAAATATGGTAAACAGAAATTAATTCTAAAAGCACTAATGAGTCGTGAAAGGGTTTTATAAATAATGCTACAAGACACCAGGCAGTGGTGATGTGTGCCTTTAATCCCAGCACTCAGGAAGCAGAAGTAAGTGGATCTACAGAGGCCAGCCTTGTCTACAGAGCAAGTTTCAGGACAACCACAGCTACACAAAGAGACCCTGTCCTGAAAAACCAAAACAATAAAAAATAAAACAATACTACAAGACTTGTTTTGTGTAGATTTCTTTACCTGATGTGAAGAATGAAGTCAGAGGCAAAGATATAAAGTTATGAAGTAGCTGTTTGTGTGTCTCTCTTCCTGAAAATTGTAAACCCCTAGTGGAAAACAAACAAATAAACAAAAAAAAAACTCACCCAGCATTCTGTTAAGAATAGGTGATGCTCACATCAGAGCCAACAGAATGCATGATGATGGGCGAACGACAGAGGGTAGATTATAGAGCTAGAACAATCGGGGCTTGAAATGATAAGGATATTGTTATGGTTTGAATTTGCAATGTCCCCCACAGGTACATGTATTTTAACCCTTGGTTCCCAGTTGGTGCTGCTATTTTTGGAGGCCGTAGAACCTATAGGAGACGGAACCGAGCTAGAGGAAGCTGATCACTGAGGAACGGGCCTCATGCATTACGGTCAGGTTCTAGTAAAGGCTCTCTGGGCTTCCTGATCAGCATCAGTGTAAATAAGCAACTCACACTCCTGTGGCCCTGTACCTGCCAGCTCTCCTATCATGCTTTCCTGGCCAGAAGGGACTGTGCCTTACCAAACTGTGAGCCACAAGAAAACTTCTCTTCTTTAAAATGTTTCTTGCCATGCATTTTGTCACAGCAAAAAGAAAACTACTATAGTCATAAGCTTGGGCAGCAGGATGAAGAAAGGAAAAGGGATGGCCAAGACCTATTAACGGGGGCAGACTCTAGATGAGCGACTCAGTACACAAAGATTTAGAAAGTGAAATAAAACACACATTCGGAGTGAATTTGAGTTTCTCTTTGGGACGTTCTCACCTACAGGCCCATAGGACTTCAAGGTCAAAATCTCTAGCAGATAAAGGATGCTTTTGAAGCTCGGGCAAGAATTTATAGCCGCAGGACTTTTCAGTAAGTTGACAGAATGGTGAGAGCAAACGAACCATCTCCTACAGGAAGAGCTTCAGAGCGAGCCAATGTTCACTCTGTAGAGCAATATAAAAGCCTCCAGAGAACACCAGGTTAAGCGCTGAGTGGTAAAGGGTATTCTCGAAGCTATGCCCCAACACATAAAGAGAATTTTGTGGCCGAGGGGTAAGTAAGCCCTTGGAAGCAAAGACTTCAAAAATCTACGGCAGTACTACAAAAATGAATCAGTCAAGCAAAATTTGTTTCCTCTGAAGTGAGGACATTGCACCTTGGTCACCAACTCTGGGGCCACATGGCAGCTAGTTTCTTGGATCCTTAATCTATAAACCTTGGATGTAAACAAAGAGGAATTTCTTCCAGCTGCCCGCTTTTATGATTCTAATCAAGTTTCATTGCTTGTTCACAAAGAACAAATGCACAAAGCCAATCAAGCAGGCTTCACCTTTTCAAACAGGACCAGAAAGGCAAGAAAGCAAATGAAGCTGATGTCTGGTGTCCTGTTACTATGCTGCAAAGGGGGAGAAAAGAGACTTTGCTCATGTCTACCTCGCAATGCTAATGACTTACTTAAATTGACTTCCTTCCTAGTCTCTTCCCCAGGTACCTGACATTTTAGATAAAATATCTTAATAAAATATTAAAAGCAAAGAAATGACATCCCAGGTGTCTAATTTGATGGTGACAGACATTATGACTCTCTTTTTACTTCAAACCCTAGCCTATCAGATAAACAGATGAAGTTTGCTGTTCTAGACTTTTCCCTAAGAAAAACAACCTATTCCAAAATGACAGTTAAAAACTGCAAACAAATGCCATTCCAAGGATGCCTCAAGTCTTCCTGACAGCAGCCATATGATACTATGGAATCATCTCAACTTTCAATGTAATTGTTGCAGCTAAAGTTTTACTTTTAATAAAACAAGACTACAGGTTTTCTGTTCTAACCTGACAACTAGCCCATGCCCTACTCTAGCACAGGGAGTAGCTGAGCTCCGCCTTCACCTCTCCAGACACTATACCAACGCTTTCCACCCTGCCCACTATGGCCCTGTGGACTTATCTATGTTCATCTATCTTGGTGACAGAGGTAGGTATACTCACACTGCTGCTTGCCCTGCTGTAATATTACAGGGCCAATGAGTCTCCTACAAAGCCCACAGCTCCTGATGGATAGCCTTTGCTCCCCCCCCCCCAAACTCACAAATCTCCAGTCATCCTTGCTAGGTCATCCTTTAGTACACCTGTTCATTTTGTTCAGACGTCTGCTCACATTTTCTAAAAGGTCCCTGTCCACATTTTAGAAGCCTCCCCCAAGGGCTTCGTTTATGATATCGTCTAATCAGGTCCTGAGACACAGGTTCGAAGAGTGAGTTATCATAGATACAAAGGAAATTGTCTGTGAACTATAAAATACTACAAGGTTTCCATTAGCAAACCCAGCACAGACGTAAGGTTTCAAAGCCAAGGAAACCCAAATGAATCTTGCCATATTTCTACAATTCACAGTGTGCTGTAAAAATAAACACACAGAAGGCATACAATCAGGATCTGAATGTCACTGCCAAGCTACCCAGAAGTTTATTTTAAAATGGGTATCTGGAGAAACAGATGAAGGATTCAGACCCATCTCTGGAAAAAAGACAAGACTCCATCTTCCTGCCACAAACTCCCATCAGGATATCTTGACCCTGACACTGAGAGGCTTTAAGCCTCCTGCAGGAATGCCGTCTAATTCTAAAAAGCTACTACTAAGTGGATTTATGTTATTGTTAATAATTACAATTATCAAAACCCTCAATTCTGAAAGAGTCCAGTATCAGTGACCAAGATTTACTATTTTTCCCAATAAGTCTGATATGAATATGCAATGTAGGTTCTAAGGTACATAAGTCCTTTGTGTACAATTTATTTCTCAAACAAATGAAAATTAACTTCAGATATCCACTTAAGAAGCTCAGTAAGAGAGAACTATTATTTATTCCTCTGAATCTCTTAAAAGAATATATTAAGAATGCCTGTTTTTCTTGGTTTTGTTACAGGCTTATTTACATTTTTGTTGGGTTGGGTTGGATTGGGTTGGGCTGGGTTTGGGGAGTTGGTGAATTGAGACGGAGTCATGCTTATGCAACTCTAGGTGGCTTCAAACTCAAGATCCTCCTGCCTCAGCATCCTGGGTGTTAAGCTTGCAGATAAGTACCACCAACCGAAGCTTACAGGGGATTCTTTGATCATTCTATACAGCTGTTGTTCAGTATCCACAAGAGTTTGTATATCCAGGATTCCACAGATACCCAAGTTCCTTAGATAAAACATTGTAACATTTGTTTATGTGTCCTCTTTTATACATTAAACTATTTATCTCATTGGTTATGATACCTCATACAGTATAAATAGTTATAATAATGTACTATTCAGGAAACAACCATAAAAAGGTTTAGCTGGGGAAGGAACTCAGTCATTGAGAGCCCGCCTGACATAAGTATGTACATGTTCAGTATAGGTATTTCCCCTAACAATTTTGATCTACAATTATTTGAACACAGGGACTCAGAACCCGTAGCATGGAAAGCAAACTACATTGGGAAATCTACATTTACCAATAAGCCCACAGGGACATGTTTTGCCCCCCAATTAGCTTAATTGTCCAAAGTCAGTATCAATCTGCCCTATGGGCTCTAACTTCTCTGAACACAAATTCATGATGCTTATGGAATGTTCTTGCTGGGAAGTCTCAAAGCTAACCAAGATGATGAGAAAACAAACTTCTAACTCTGAGTGAACTCTAATTGAATTAGTAAAGCTCTGTAGCAAGGTGGGCTATGTTTTGGTTAGAAGATCCATTGACATGCATAACCTGAGGTCCTGTGAGACAAAAATTCCATCAGAGACAGTGTTTTCTCCAAATTTTAAATGTGCATATGCATTTGACCAAATAGTTCTATTTCTTAGAATTTTGTAATAAGGAATTTTCACGCATATTTATGACGACCAATGAGAAATCTTCTTTCAAAATACAGTTGTGAGAAAATGGCTAAAGCTTGGTGTTTAAGTGCTACAAGAGTATATACAATATACATATACTATATACAGTATTTACAAAGATGAATTATCACGATATACAGTTATGAAGACAAAACAAGTCACAGAAAGATAAATGTGGTATGATCTAGTTTATATAATAAGAAAAAGCATCTGTATGTACAGTATGATCCAATTTATGTAACAAGAAAACCACAGATATGTATTTGAGTATGTAAATGAATGGACTAAGAGAGCGAAGAGAGACACTTGAAGCTGTTGCCAATGGTTATATCTGGGGAGGGTGTAGGTGGGAAAGAATGAACTGCATATTGCTTCTGTATTTCTGCATTGTCATTTCAACTGGAGCACATTAGTACATCACTTACATCATTTTAGAGATCAGTAAAAACAGAAACTTAAATTCCAGAGAAGGCTGTGGTGATCTATTCAATAGCAGAACATCAGTAGATATAGGAGAACCCAATCTCAAAAGACTACACTTTTATTTGACCCAATGTGATCTCCCTTTGAAGAGTGGGAAGGAAAAATTAGGACAAGTGCACCTTGAAACACTTACCTGCAGAAACAGATCTAAATTTTCTATGCTTAGGATAAATATAGCAACTGTCAATTTAGGAAGGGACATCCCATGACTGACAGAATTCAAAGTGGTGACAGAGGCAAGAGAACCTCTGTGACCCATAATTAGGGAAGTTATTCATTTCTCTATGCTAAACTAATCACATTTCAAAGCCCCATCAAGACATGAGATAGGAAACAAAGTCTCAATCTCTCAACTGTGCTTTCTTGCTAATACCTTGATAGAAAAAGCCATTTTGGGGTGAGGGAGAAACCTGATGCTAGGGAAATTCCCAGGAATCCACAAGGATGACCCCAGCTAAGACTCCAAACAATAGTAAAGAGAATGCCTGAACTGGCCTTCCCCTGTAATCAAGTTGATGCCCACCCTAATTGTCATCATACAGCCTCCATCCAGTAACTGATGGAGGCAGATGCAGAGATCCACAGCTAAGAAGTGGGCTGAGTTCCCAGTCCAGTCAAAGAGAAAGAGGAAGGATTATATGAGCAAAGGGGTCAAGATCATGATGGGAAAACCACAGAGACAGCTGACTGGAGCTACTGGGAGCCCGCTGACCCTAGACTGACAGATGGGATCGAACTAGGCACTCTGAAGGTGGATGGCAGTTGTGTGGCTTGGGCAGTTGTGGTGCCTCGGGCAGTGGGACCAGGATTTATCCGTAATGTATGAACTGGCTCTTTGGAGCCCGTTCCCTAAAGAGAGACACCTTATTCAGCCTTGATACATTGTGGGAGGGGGACAGCTTGGTGCTGCCTTAACTTTATATGCCAGATTTTGTTGACTCCCCATGGGAGGCTCTACTCTCTCTCTCTGAGGAGTAGATTGAAGTGAGGGGAAGCTAAGGATGAATGGGTGGAAGGGAGGGAGAGGGGGGCTGTGGTTAATATGTAAAATCAAAAAAAGAAAAAAACCCAAAACTTTAACTATAAAAAAAAGAAAGAAAATGGGGAGAAAGCCAGAAATTCAGAATCTGAACTCTATGTTCACTCAAAATAAAGGGCCAGACAACAAATTTAAACCCTTCCCCCTTTTAAAAAGCAAATAAAACGAATGGCATTTTCTAGGACACAGTGCATCTGAGAATTTACACTTGACAAAATGATCAACATGGGAGCTCTCGGGCTGAATTTGGGTTAGCATCAACATATGTATGAAAGTGGAGGTCAGAGGTCAAAGGTCACTCCTCATTTCCAACAACCTTGAGTTTTGGTTTTTTTGAGACAGGGTTTCTCAGTGGCCTGGGGATCATGGATTGGGCTAGACTGGCTATCCAGCAAGCCCCAGGTTCTGCCTGCCTCCATCTCCCCAGCTCTAGGACTCTCTGAGATAACAAACAAGTAGCTTTGGTACATGATTCTTAGGATCTAATGTAGTTCTTTGTATTTACATGGCAAGCATTTTACTAACTGAACAATCTCTGCAGCCCAATTTCCAAGCACTTTTCAGTTCATTTATCTATTTGTATCTGTATGAGTATTTTGTTTGTGCATGTCTGTGCA
Source organism: Phyllotis vaccarum (assembly GCA_033318265.1). NCBI lineage: Eukaryota > Metazoa > Chordata > Mammalia > Rodentia > Cricetidae > Phyllotis > Phyllotis vaccarum. The sequence goes on along the minus strand of JARWLC010000001.1, from coordinate 163,542,278 downwards.
CTATGTACATGCCTAGTCCCCACAAAGGTCAGAATGGGCATCAGATCCCCGGAAACTAAAATTACAAATAACTGTAAGTCACCATGTGGGTGCTGGGAAACAAACCGGGGGCCTCTGGAAAAAGAGTCAGTATCTTTATCCATCTCTCCATGCACTTTCAAATGGGAAGATTTTATATTCTGTGCTCCTTTTTAAAATGCACATGCAGCCACAGCCCCTTTTGACTACTCCTAGAAAGAGACACACATGGGCCACCAAACCTCTTCAGCAGCATCTGTGCATATTGTCTACCTGGTACCTAAACCAGAGGCTACAGGAGCCTCACAAAAACCACTTCAGGTGCTAACTGGCCCTTGAGTGCTGACCTTACATTTTTAGCAACAACCCCCACCCCTGGTTAGCATCTATTAACTTTCCTCTCTCAGACTTCCAGCCTATGCCCTAAAACAAGACGAGGAAATGGCTTCACCCTCAACTTGCTATTCTGATTCTATCTCCACAGCAATTGCCAGAAAGAAGCATATCTGTTACATCTCAGCCCAGGCACTTCAAATAACTGCCAAACCATGTTTTATGCTTAAAAACAAAAACTCTGTTCTGCAGCATCCACCATACACCAACTACAGGTAACACAGAACCATGGTTTAAAAGTTAAAGCTCTGGGCTAACATGCTGCTTGCCTAGAATCCCTGCCTCTGAGAGCCTAAAGCAGAAGGACTGCAGTTCAGAGCAGCACATTCAACACACAGCTAGACCCAAAAACAAAACAAAACAAGGTTAGGTGTCAACCTACCTGGATTTCAATGTCAACTCTAAGCCCCATCACATGAGTAACCTCCCAAATATAGGTTCTCCTCCAATGTAAACCTACAAGACTGTTATTACTCCATAGTCCCAAAAACAGTGTCTGGGGAGAGTAAATGAAGTGACACATTTCAAGTTCTCAGCAGATATCTGTTTTTGGAGTTTTGTTTTGTTTTTTCACGTTTACAGTTGTTATTACTACTCTGAGCAGGGAAGTTGAATGTTCCCTCTAATGCCCATGGGAAAAGAGGAGCCATGATGTGCCCCTAAACATCAGCAGTCCCCATATTCTTCTCATGGATGTTTCTGTCCTTGAAAGGCTAAGTGGCTTAATATGGTCTATTTTAAAGCCTTGCTGAGGGACCAAGGCCCTGGGGATAGCATCTGGCTCCTGCATTACAGTTCAAAACCTTACAGAACCTTACAGTCACAGAACCTTAAGAGTATTAGAGCTGAGTAATGCTGTATTTCTCTATCCAAATGCAGTCACAGGGTGAGGTGAGTCCAAAGGAAGATCTGGCACCAGGAGGTGGTCTGTAGGGTCACTGGAACTTTCGCTGATTGCAGGATGAAAATGCAAGCATTCCTTACAAGTTTTAAAGAAGCTTCCTCTGGGTTGGCTTAATGAATAAACCAACTGTCATCTGCCCATGATGGAGGTATAAGAATTGTGGGGCAGTGATTTTAATTTTAGTAGCATCAACGAGAGAAGAGTGGTTGTCACAACAGCGAGAACGTTGTCCCCAGCACAATCATCATGGAGCACCTACCTTAGCCTGGGGTTGAGGGCAGGCATTCTTTAATGCCAGAGTCAACCAAGGCTGAGTGGATCCTCAGGGCCACATAGCTAACACAGGACACTGTCAGGACTGAAGTCCAGGTATGACTGACGCCAGCACTATAAGATCTCAAACGTGCCACTTCATGCTGAAGGCAACTCAGAACACAGTTCCCCACCTACCCATGAAAGGGATCATGTCTCAAGCCAATGTTCTTCATATTGTTGGGGTCATTCACCATTTGTGCAGCCTGGTGATTCCTTGACGCTTCTAAGCATATTTCTAATGTGTAAAAATAAAATACTGCAGCACCTCAGACACTAATCATACTTATCAAAATATTAAGTTTTAAAAATGAACTCACACTGGGCTGGAGATGTGGTTCCGCAGCTAAGAGCACTTGCTGTTCTTACAGTGGAGCAGTGTTAGGTTCCTAGCACACACGAGGTGGCCAGCTAACAACCCTCTGTAACTCCAGTTCCAGAGGATACAATGCCCTCTTCTGGTCTCCTAGGACACTGCACACACATGCAGTCAAAATACCCAAACACACAAAATAAAAATAAATGAATCTAAAAATCAGAAACAAGTAAAACAAAAAGAACTCACACAAAAATGCACTTCTTTCAACCCATTAAATGCCAAAGATTAACAATGAATGACTCCTGTAATTGTCACTTGGAAATGAATAAAAGTTAAAAACCTGCCAGCTATATTCACTTAAGGTGAATCTGAGTTTCTCTGTTCTTTCCTGCCTCTAAGGAAATGGCTACTTTAGTCCATCCACACTAAGAAACTAAATAACATCCTTTCATTGTTTAGGAGGAGAAGAATGCTTTCCGAGGGTGGTGTATACTGAGGTAAGGATTGCCTGTCCCTCTCAGGAGATAGAGGTGGAATTCCCCAAAGGCTGAGGTGAGAAGAGCTGGGAGGGAAACTCCCAGTCGAGGAGAGGATAAGGCTCTGTGGTCATGTGGTGTATAATATTCTCACTGAGGGTTTTGTGAGTAGTAAGTGTGAGAGCCTTCAGAGAAGACTTCTTACCTTCAGACACCTATTTTGTTTCCATCAAGGTAAGAAAAAGCACTGCTCAAATTGGGAATTTAAAACAAATAAAATAAAAATAAAAAACAAACAAAAAAACCCCGACCATTCATTCTCCCAAACAAAATGATCTCCTAAGATTTGAAAAAGAGGACATTACTACCACCCTCTAGGAACTATGGTTACACCTTCCACAGGACAAAGGTACCCAAGGAAAGGAAAGCCCAGGCAGGCTCTCAGAATGTGAGGTTCGCAGTGAAATGAGTTTTGCAAATAAAGATCGCTCAGGGATGACTTTTTGAAAGCAGGCTTAAATACAAGGACGAACAAGATTCTCATCCACCCAGTCACTGCTGTGTTACTACTCAAGACTCCCGACACCACAGGCGAAATGCACCCATTCTTACATTCGGTGGAGGTAAGGAAGAGGCAGCATGAACCCTCAAAGGCAAAAACTAGAAAACAGCATTACAGCTTGAGAAAGCAGCTGTACTTTAAAGGGGAGGCTTAATCAAATAAAAAAAAAAAAAAAAACTATTAAACAGAAAAACATATACAAAGGAATAGAGGCAGGGTTGTTCTATAGCCTGAGTACAACAGGAGGAGGGGAGGGGGAACAGACATGAACAGCTCTGAGAACTGAGCAGCATCCTTGTAAAAAAAAAAAAGGTTAACATTTGGACACGAGCTGCAAACCTAGGTGCCTGTCAGAGCTGGAATATGTCCTTATTTCTCAAGAGGTGGGTAAGTCTCTTCCAGAGACACATTTACTTAGGAAGCAAAAAGTAACTATTTACAAACTGCTGTCTGGACATGAACTACCAATAGTAGTCATTAAACATCCTCTTGGGTCCTTGACCTCATTCTAGGTATCAAATGTAGAGCTTCTAGCTTTTACAGAACTCAACCGTGATAGTGTTTTCAAGGCCTGGGTCATCCCTGATAATAAACATGTTGTTTTGTCCTTATTCTGGAAGGGATCACAAATGGCATTAACTGAGTTCTAACTAATCGGCCTCGTAATTTTCATTTTTCAAGTAATATTTGTATTTTCTTCACAAACATTTGAGTTCACTATTAGTGCATTTTTGAAAGGGTGAAAATTACAAAAATTATTCCTTCGAACAGTGCTACTACCTAACTGCTCCAGTCTTAAAAAATCTGTAATTTATTCATAACTTAAGATTTAAAAATTTAAAAAATTATCCAATGCGGCAGCTAATTATTAACATTATGAAAAGCCATCAAAAATATTCATTAATTCTGACATTTGGGTTTGCCCCCTGCATCTGAAAACCAGGGATGACAACCAAACACTGTCCCCAGAAGCTTATATCTCAGCCTGTCAAAACTTAGCATGCCAATGAAGTGTGTTCACAAGCTACATCACAGCTGTGTATAAACCCAATTTCACAAAAAGGGTGGGCTGGCATGAATGTAAGACAAGCATTTAGTCATTCAACTACCAGCAGATCAAATCTTAAAGAAATTAGTAGTAGCCTAAGAAAATACCATGTTTACTAGGATTGGCAAATATGTTCCATGTGGCTCAAATCAGCAGTGTGCATTGATCTAAAGGTAACTGGATGCATTCTTGGAAAGAAAAGAAACTTATTAGCACCAGCACTAATGTGTCTCTGGAATGAAATATTTCAAGAGTGATACAAATCTTTAAAATCCACCACTTCAAAAACTCTTTTGAAACCTTTAAGGATTTTTAATTCCTATAGGTTTCGAGCTGATATGGCAGCAAGCACACAGCCTGGATTCCTGGGCATCTAAGTTTAATGTCATTTACACTTTAAAGTACACAGAACGCTTGCAAAAAGATTATTTCAGTAGGAAACCCTTCTGTGTGGGTGTGCATTTGTAAAATAAAAGTAGAATTATTCCAACAGATGTAAATGTGTTCCCTGTGATCAAATGGAGTCTTTGAAATTCTGTTTTGACAGTTACTTATAAAACAGCATTTCCACAGTGATTAATTCAGAGCTTGGCAGTGATATCATCAAAGCTAAATCAAAACTAAGGTCTGATGGCTGAGTAATAAAAGTTGGAGGGAAGCACAAGCAGAGCCCTAACACACAGCACTCTGCAACGCACTGTTCCATGTTAAAACATATTAGTTCTGCCAGCAAAGTCTCATGAACACAAAGATGCTCAGAAAATACTATTCTATTTTAAATGGAATTTTTTCTTACAGTTGTTCCCTCAAAACATCAGTCATTTATTAAATGTCTACAGTTTAAAAAGGAGATATAACAGATCATCAATACACCAGTTGAAAAATATGCAAGACTGTTCTGTGAAGAAGAAAAAAAAAAAAGCATGCTAGATTACATAACACAGACAGTTAGGGATTACACCACATGGTTCTGGTGAGCTGAATTTCTGATCCTCGGTATGATTCTGTAACTTAGATTATCAATGTTTGAAGGGTTCAAACATTAGGTTCTCAGTTCAATCACATCTTTTAAAAACCATCAGTCCTGAAACACTTAAAAAAAAAAAAAGTTAAAAATTTTCACACATACTATCAATCTTCTTTCCTGAAGAGAGCAATATCTCACTTTCTGGGATCATGGGAATATGGCCCAGGTAAAGTCACTCGTTTCTCTTCCCGGCCATCTTCACTTTATAAACTGATTTCTCTTTAAGGAATTAATTCAGTTCTTTTTGAAAGCATCATACACCTGCCTGTGTTTGGACATTACTGCTAACACATAATTCCACAAATGGAAAACTTAAATTTAAGGACCACCATGTATCTCACTTAAGCTTTTAAAAATGGCGACTGTCCATGAATGTTTTGCCCCAAATTAAATCTTAAGCACCTTGCTTTAGAAGAATAGGAAGAATCACTAAAGGAAGTTTTTTAAGTCATATCTCAAATGCATGCATATTTGTGGAAATAGAATGAACACTTGCCTTTCTAGAAAAATGCTGGTTTTATGACTCTAGAGTTGTTCATTTGGAGAATTCTGTTTCCACACTTCGATTCGGTAGTTTACAAAGTCTAAACTCGGAAATATTGTACAATATAGACAGGATCTAATTGACTAAGAAAAACAACTTTAAACTTCTGAAAATAAAGCAACCTTCATTTACATGCTTTTAGAAGGCCCAAACACTTCCCTGAAGGAGCTCTTAGCCTGTCAGTATCAAGTGGAAACGCTTGTAAGCTGTCCCCAGAAGACGCTAAAGATGCGCACACACACACACACACACACACACACACACACACACACACACACACACACACACACACACACACACACACACACACACATTTACATGCGTTGCACGGAACCAACTATTTCCAACAAAAATAATCATATACACGTCGAGCCGAGCTATTTCTAGCGCAAAAGCGGGTGAACGTCCAGCTAAGGCAGAGGAAACCCAGTAGCACACGATTGCCTGGGAGCCTGGTGGCAGCGGGGTCCCCTGCCTCCCGCGTAGGGCGCCTCGCACCCCGCACCTGCACCGGGTCCCCCGCGGGGCATCCGGGGGCGCGCGCGCGCATCCGGGACGCACCCGCGGGAAGCCGAGTAGCCGGGCGGGCAGGGAGCATCCCCGGGCGGGACCCAAAGCTCCTTCTCCTACCTGTCACTTCGATGAGAGTCGCTGGCCGGGATGCGGCCGCCGCCGCCGCCTCCGGGAGCCCCGCTGTATGCGCGCGCTCGTGTGCGGTGTGTGAGTGTGTGTGTGTACGTGTGTGTGCGTGTGTGTGTGTGTGCGTGTATGTGTGTGTGCGCGCGCGCGTGTGAAAGCTTGTTTGCGGCGCGGCTCCTTAGCCGCTCGCGCGCCGCCACCCCCTCCCCGCTGCCGCGGCCGCCGAGCCCCTCCGGCGCCGCCCCGCCCTCCGCCGCCTCCGCCCCCCACCGGCCTGCGCCTCCCGGACGCGCTCACCTCGGCCGCCCCGCTGCCTGGGGCGCCGCCCGCAGCTCACGCAGAGCCGGGCCCCGTGCGGCCCCGGGCCCGCTGCCCCCTCTCCCGGCCGCGACACTGCCTCCGGAGCCCAAGCCGTCGCCTTGCAGCCCCAACCTGCCCAGGCTACGGAGCATGCCCAGTGCGGCGCCCGGCGGGGCTGGGGGTGGACCGGGGCCGCGCGGGCCAGCTGTGGGGGGTTGGAGAGGTGGCTGTCCCGGGGTCGCCGCTGCTTTCCCGGTGCAGGGTACGAGCGCGTGCCCGCGGGGGCTGAGCTGAGTCCGCAGCGGGACACCAGGCGCTGGTGGCCACGGACTCAGCTGGTTCCCTGCCCGGGAGGAGGGGGCGCGGGCTAGCCAGAACCGGGAGCGGGGAGCAGGAACTGCGCTTTCGTCTATGTTTCATTGAACAAACACGGAGAGCATATACACTGCAGCCGACACTGCGAGATAGGCATTTTATTCATTGAGCCCGAGAAACAATCTGCCGGAGGAAGTACCACAACAGGCTTACACTGAGCCAGAAAGTGATTTCCAAAGTCTTCCTCCAAGTGATCCTGAGACGTGCACCCCACTCTACCCCCAGACTTCGGTCCCGGGAATGCCAGAGGCCATGACCCTGCAACCGACACCCGGATGCCCCAAGTCCTGCTCGGGCGGCCTGGCCAGGCATTCAAGGACACCCTTTGTGAAGACCCTACTCCAGTGCTGTTCCGGAACTCCCCGAGGGCTTCCTCCAACGGAAGACACTCTGCTTCCTCCCCCTCCTGCCTGACGGCGGCCACCAAAACCCGGAGACGTGGCACCTGCGCACTGGGGACTGGGGCCCATGCTCGAGACTGAACTGGGCATGCTCAGCTGCCTGAGCTGGTCTGGCGGGTCAAGAGAAAAAGGATTGGCTTGAAGGGTAGCTTAAGAAATGGGAAGAGGTGGGTAGTGTGTTAGGACAAGGGACTGGACAGGCACTGTGGACACAAGCCGTTAAAAATGCAAAACAGTCTTCCCGATTCATTATGGCAATTTCCCGCAGGGATAGAAAGGGAATAACCATCAAAAGTTGACCAACTAGTATGATGGCACATGATTGCAATCCCAGCTGGAGTGGGTTTGACAGCAGCTTGAACTATATGGTGGGTTCAAGACCAACCTGAACATTGTCTCAAAACAAAAAAGAAAAATCAGTTTACCACGGGGAGATGGGCTGAGAGCCCTCTAGCTAAACACAAAGCTTCAGTTTTTAGTGAGCCTTGAAAAAGGTTTCTCAGCGCTGAGACTGAGAGAAATAGTCACAAGCCTTGCTTTTCCTGCAAGGTTAAAAAGACACAAAAGATCCTAAAGAAAGTTGATAATTCCCTGGTCCGGGGTCTTCAAGCCAATGTGGTGAGATGGTACTTCTCTGGGTACAGCAGATAGAGCACACTGATTGCCTGGGAAGCTTCTTTAAGTGACAGTTTTCATTAGGCAAGATGGGAGTAAAATCTAATACTCTGTATTTCTAACAACTCATTCTGATATTGGTATTGTTAAGCTGAAACTAGGTAGTAAGAGCTTAGGACAGTATTTTAGGCCTACTCTCCCTAAGTGTGTAAAAACTATCACTCAGAAAGGGTAAGCAATTTGCTGTAGGTTGCAAAGCCAATAAATAGTGCAGCTAAACTTAAACCCAGTTCCTGAAGGTTTTCTTTGTATGTACAATATTCCTTGAATACTATTTGCAAAAAGGTGAGCTAGAAGCTATCGTTTATGTGATTGACAGTTCTTAACCATAGAACTTAGTCCATAAAACACTCAAATATAGTCAATTAGTCTTTGATGGCTAACAAAACCACTAACACATAGTAGCTTAAAACAATTATTGCTCACCTCTCGCTGGATAAACTCCTGGGATTGGAATCAGCAGTTCTTCCCTACAGTCACACACATGTAAGACGGCAGGGTGCTTCTTCAGGGGTTCCATGTAGCAAACTACTACCTCCAACAGCAACGAAAGCTAGTCCCAATTCAAGACAGTAAGTACTTCATACATTTAATTGACCAAAGAAGTTCACATATTCATATCCAAATATAATGCATAGGAGATATACTGCATTTTTTAGGTGTTTATGAAAAACAGGATGGCTATTTCAAAGAGGTTCACAAATATTCCAACTTTTGTAAAAGCAGGCCTCTACCCTAGAATTCACTCCAAGTTTTAAAGATCAAACATTACATTTTGTACATGTATAGAAAAAAAATCAAAGTCATCTTTTATAATATCAGGTGATCACACTAATATTGAGCTGATTATCACTCTACTCAGTGCTATGTAAACAGTGGAGTTTTCTAAGCCCTGAATGCAGTATGATTTCACTGAGGCCCCTTTTTTTCTCCCCTTAATGGCTTCTTAGACACGTTTTTGAAGGCTTTTGTGTGGCAGACACACTTACTACTCTTTGTCCAAGACTCTAGGGAAGCTAAAGACAATTTCCCTGATGGAGTTAGATGCTATGCCAGGAATCAGCTCCTGTTAACATGCTAAGAGCAATGAGTAAAGGAAATGAAAAAGACCCAGAGAAGACTGCTAGTTTGGACAAGGGACAGAGATGGCCTCTCTGAGGAGGATTGAATATTTGAGTAGAACGTGAATGAAAAGAGAAACACAGGAATGTCTGGAGAGAAGCATGCCCAGCAGGAAGGAACAGCAGGAACCCAAGGTGAGAATGTGTTTGACCTAAGTCCAGGGTGGCCATCCGGGGCATAAAGTGAGCAGAACTGAGATCTCAGAGGCCACCAGAAACCAAGTCTACTAAGAACAGAGAAAAGACTTTGGGTATAAAGCTTATAAGTGTCCTGTGAGCCCACTGGAAGATGTGAAGCACAGTTATGGCAGGGTTGATCGATTTATGCTTTTAGAGAGATTCACATGGAAAATGTCAGTAGGAAGGGAAAGGGAGAGCCTGGAAGGTGGGAGGTGAGGAGTGGTGTAATTCTGTTTTAGTGAAAAGTATGTGTGTGTATATATATATATATATAGACTATAAGAGCAAGAGCACAGAGTGGGAACCTGTGGTGAGCAGATATCCATAGCAGTTCTGGTACCTTGCTCAGCACCAGAACTCGGACCAGATAACCCTCCACTTACATTTAAGCTTCTCCCTCTCCCTCTGTGGGTCCAGATGGTGACACAGGATCTGACTGTTAAATACTTTCCTGTCTCTGCCCTCTGCTCCTTGCCCATCTGGACCTACTTCTCCAAACATGTAGGAAAGAAGGAACAAGAAAAGATCTACTTATGACCCAGGGCCATTGAGATCCCCTCTTGTCTTACTATGGAAAGAGACCTTTGTCACTCTCTGGGACAGTGTAACTGCTTGCTCTTTGCAGTAGAGATAATAGGGAGACCCTTGAAGCTTGTTTTTCTAACTCCATCCCTGAAATCTGCATTCTCTTTTGTTTGGTTGGTTTGTTTTTGTCTAAGTTGCCCTTGCTGTCTTGAACTCACTCTGTAGACTAGGCTGGCCTCGAACTCCCAGAAGTCCACCTGCCTCTGCCTCCTGAATGCTGGAATCAAAGGCATGGGCTACCACCACCATCCAGCTGGAATCTGCATTCTTTTTCTAAATTCCATGGCATCTCAATGCTGGAGCTCACGTGTTAGGTAGGCCACTCTACTGACTGACTTCCAAAAATGTCTGCTGGAAACTCATAGAAAATGGAAAGTCCCTCTCCCAGGCAGGCGCCCAGATTGGCAAGAAAAGAGACACATGGGTAATGTGGAAGGATGCTTGCACCCACTTGTGAAGGTTTTCCCTGGAACATGGGTCCCTCTCAACTATAGACTCTAGTCCAAATTCCCTAGCAATATTGTTGTTATGCAAAATAATATTAGCCAAAGGAAAGGTGGACATAATCCATAATACAAATAGTCCCTCATGTGGGTCTTTATAAAGTCTTGTTCTTATGGAATATGAAAGAGAAACAGTTCCGAACTTCAGGTTAACAGGACTGCAGCAGGAGATCACATTGCATCCTCCTTAGAGGAAGGGTAAAGGACAGCAGCATGTCTCTTATTTAAAGTGATCCATTAATCAAAATTTCTACCTATCTCTTTAGATGCTGTCCTTTAACATGAAGAGATCACCAGTGGCCCATTTGCCCAGTTTGCCTTAATTAGAAACATGCATCTTGAGAAGTGGGCAGCTATCAGGCCTGAAGTGAGGTGTCTTGGCCCCAGGGTCTCCTTCCCTAAGCTGTGTCTTGGTTCATTGAGCACTGGAGAACTAAAATAACGTGGAGACCCTGAGAACAAAAGAATAATGTTTGGAAAAAATGGTTCAAAAATTGGATTTGTGTACTGTATTGTGGCCATTGCTAAAAAAACAAAACAAAACAAAACAAAACAAAACAAAAAAAAAAAAACCCTAACTTTATTTTATATCCATTGTTGGAATTTAAGTAGAGATTACAAAGAAAAGTAAAGTGGAAATGACAGGTTCATTCCATTCCAAATTATTTATTTAAGAGTGGAATTTTCTGTGTGAACTGAGCTTAGAACATGATGACACTGATGAAGTCTTAAAAATTGCGAAGGAGGTGATATCGGTCATAATGGTTGGTGATGATTGCTATTCAGGAAGTATAACATATACACAGAGGCATAGAGATCTTAAATGAGTCAAGGAATTCTCAGTTATATAATCACCCACGTGACCATCATCATCCCTGGATCAAGATACAGAGCATAATCAGCCCTTCAGAAAGTTTTGCAGATTCTGTTTCAGTCACTACTTCTGCTGTGTGCACCCATTCTACCACCACCACATTACAGGCCACCGCTCTCTCAGTACGAGAGAGTTGCCTCGGCTTGTCTCTGAATTTCATGTAAATAGAATCCTGAAGAATGTGGCTGGTATTTTTCATTCGTCGTTATGTCTGCATGTATGTATTTTTCCTCTTGTAGCTTCTGTCTACAGTTTCTTCCTGTTTACAGTTTTATTATTGTGTGACTATAATAAAACTAATTTATCCACCTTATTGTGGAGGTGAAAAAGAATTGTAAAGTTTTTAAAAACACTGCACAAGCTGGGCAATGATGGTACACACCTTTAATCCCAGCAGAGGCATGTGAATCTCTGTGAGTTCGAGGCCAGCCTGGTCTACAGAGCAAGTTCCAGAACAGTGGGGGCTACACAGACGAACCCTGTCTCAAAAATCTAAAACATTGAAATAAAAAATGGCTCATGCAAGGTGCTTCTAGCTAATTAATGCTCTGCTTCTCTGTTGCCAGCCCAGGCTAGTATGCTAGGTTTAAACCTTCTGTTATAGATTGTTCTGGAAGAATGACTTTTTTGGAAGTGGTAAATTAATACATATTTTATTCAAAAAACACAAATAAGATGATGACATATTTCTGTACAAAATATAAAGCATTTTCTTAAAATAGTCTAGCATATGAATGCCAGAATATTTATAATCATATAACAATTATAACACATATATGAGAGATATGTGTTACTGGGATTAAATTAAAAATCCTAGAAAGGGCAGGGCAGCGATTTGGGGCAGGATATAATTTACAAATGCACATGCTGTTCCTACTTACCTGGTACATATGACAAGATGACATGATATGAACACGTGAAAAAATATACACCTTGCTTAATGAACCCGACAGTGCTGGTTTACTTGCATGACTTCATATTTCTTTCCATTCTTCACATGTGAGCCCAACATTTTTGGAAAGACAGCAATTCCCTCCTGCTGCTTCAGTTGTGTTGAAATGAGGTTAGGAAAGTGCATTAACTTACAACACAAATATCAGCTGAACACTCCACAAGACTCAATGTTCCTTTCCTTTCTTCACTGGCTCCATGTAGATAGCAAACTACAATTCTGTTCAATTTGTTATTCCTCTCTGCCTCAGGAAGCCCAAAATTTCACCCACCAAAAAACAAATAATAATAATAATTTTGACCTTCCCTCTATAGTCAGTTTTGCCACTGTGATTCATCCCAAGATGAAAAACAGCTCATTTTTACAGCTTTGCTTCCAGCGTGGTTGGAGAAGGCTATATGACTCAATCATTCCAACTCACAAGGCAATTGGTCAGGCAGTCTGGTGAACACTGGCCAGTCTCAGAGAGGCTAAGCCATCTTCTCTGGTGGGCTGCCTAGCCAACGCCATGCCAGGACTCTACCTATGACATGAGAAATTGTAATCTGAGCTTTTCAACGTATTCAAAACACAGAACACAAGACCAATGGGATAGAAACAAAATTTAACAACAAAACGTATTTGTTTTGTTTTGTTTTTCAAGACAGGATTTCTGTTTGTGTAGATCAGGCTCTCCTGGAATTTGCTCTGTAGACCAGATTGACCACAAATTCACAGAATTCTATCTGCCTCTGCCTCCTTAGTGCTGAGATTTAAGGTAAAAATGATGGCGTTTTGTTGTATCAATTTTATATATGTAATTTGCCCTTGTGGGTAGATGAGATAAACACTCTCTCTAGAGAGCTGAACAGTTAAGATCACCATTGTTCTCTACCATGCCACAGTATTAATGTGTGCCTTCATGAGGGCAGGGGATTCCCAGGTTCCCAGGTTTTGCACAGCTCTTGGGATAGGGTGGGGGTTAATAAATGTTATACAAATGTGCTGAACAAAATAAACCACTGGCCTGGGAATCTACTGAGTGGCTGGAACCAGAACCACAAGTCATTTTCAACTGTAGCCACACATTATATCCTGAGTCAGTCATTAGGTAGTATTGATTGACACCATTTCATTAATACCCCTTAAATCCTGGCCATTCTGAACACAGCTTCATACAGCTTCACCAGCCTTTTCAGGCAGAATTAAGTCTCTAATGTTTCTCTGCAACTCAGAACACCATCTTATTTTATAGCACTTGCCTCATTGTTTTACATATCCATTTTTCTGTCTCACCTCGAAGGAGTGTAAAACTTTGTCCTGCAAAATCAGGATCTTAGATCTTTTTCTTTTTTCTCTTTTACAGCAAAAAAAAAAAAAAATAAATAAATAACAGTGTATATTTTTAAAGTTAGTAAGATGTGGTCAGGATACACATTTCAAAGGACTGTTCCCCACCAAGCATTCATGTACTGCAAGCAAATTAATATATGCCTGTGACTCCTGTAGCCTGCCTAGGAATCTATACCAGTGAATGCAAACAAACTTGCACATTGCTATGCTCTTTTCTTCCCCTCCTCCATATTCATATGAATATGAAATGCCCTCCACAGGCATATGCCCTATACATTTAGTCTCCAACTGATGGCACTGTTTTGGGGTGTGGTTAGAACTTTTAGGAGGAGAGGCCTATCTGGAGGAAGTGGGTCTCCGGGGGAAACACCTTTGGCAATTTTCCCAAAATTTGCTGGTCCCTTGTCCTCTCTCTTCTGCTGTTTGCCATGAGACTAACTGCTATCTTCCATTCACTCCTACCACCATGATGCTCTGCCCAACTGCCATGGACAGATCTTCTGAAGCCATGAAACAAAGTAACTCTTGAACCTTTAAGCTATTCTCTAAGAGACTTTGGTCACAGTTCTGCAAAAGCAGCTAGTGTACTCCTTTTACATTTAATATATTTTGAAGATATATCTGTGCAAATAGAACAGCATGGATGTGAAATTATTAATGAATTAATTAATTTGGGGGCTGTAAGGAAGAGTCTGTTGGTAATGTGCTTGCTGTATAACCATGAGGACCTAGTTCAATTCTAGGACTCAAGTTAAAAAAAAAAAAAAATCCAGGTGTGTCTGTTCATGCATGCTATACTAGTACCGAGGAGATAGACAAGGAGGGATCTCTGGGTATCATTGGCCAGCTAGTTGAATTAAAGTTCCATTCAATGGCCAATCCTATTTTTAAAAATAAGGTGAAGAACAATTCAGGAAGACACCCATTATTAACCTGACACACACACATACACACACACATACACACACACACACACACACAAGTATACACACAAAAGAATTGACTTTTAAACTTTTTAAGATTTATTTTACTTTGTGTGTATGAGTGTTTTGCCTGTGTGCATGTAGAAATACCGCATACATGTCCAGTGCTCTCAGGGGTCAGAAGAAAACATGAGAAGTCCTGGAACTGACGTTGTGGATGTTTGTGAACCGCAGTGTTCACAGTGTGGGTACTGAGAAACAAATCCAGATCCTTTGCAAGAGCAACAAGTATTCTTAACCACTGAGTCATTTCTCCAACCCACAAAAATTAATTTTTAAGATGAAGTGGCTTTGTTGCCCAGTCTAGTCCTGAATTTGTGGGCTCAAATGAGTCTCCACCCTTTGCTTTCTAAGTGGCTAGGGCCAGGGACATAGAAAATTATTCTGGATTTCCATCATTTACTGTGTCTGTCTAGATGTTCCTCATTACAAAAGGTCATGGAAATATTGTAAAGGGTCTTCATTTTCTTCTCTCTCTCTTCCTTCCCCTTCAGCATACAATACTCTAGTTGCTCATACCATAGGTTCAGCACTAACCTTGGGAATTTAGATGCCTCTTTAATTTTATGACCTACTTTCCTGGGTTTACAAATACTGTCTTTGGCATTGCTCTGTAGCACAAAACCCACGGTGTTCCTGCATGGTGTCCTGAGTCCTCCATCTTCCCTGTTGCCTCTCCTGTTATTCCTTCATGTTGAAAATTTGATTGGCATTTGAATTAATCTAAGGCTACAGTTAAATGGCTTCAGCAGTGGTCCACTTATTGTATTTTCTCCATTCATATTTTGCTTTGTTGACATCTGCATCTAGAATAATTTCTTTTTAAAGAGACGATGAGATCCATATTCCTTAAAGATTTTATGTCAAGATGTCTATGTGTTTATTGTATACAGAGTTGATTGCTCAGCTTTCAATAGGCTTGTTTTCACATTCCTTTTACCTCTTAGGGTCATTTTATGCATTGCTGGAGTATGTCATATTTCTAGAGGACATCTAAGGCTGCTCTGATGGGTTTTTCTTCAAAGACATTTTTTTTTAAATCAGGTTTTTCATAAGATTGGCTTTGAGGTAACATAACTTTATAGAAATAATTTTCTGCAAAGGTAATTTTTGTTTGTTTCTTTTAGGAGATTTTATTTTCTTTTTGATTGTGTGTTTGCATTCGTCTGTCTGTTTATACACATGAATGTAGTACTTACAGAATCCAGAAAAAATTCAAATCCTCAAAAGCTGGAATTACAGGTGGTTGTAAGGCATCTCACCTGGGTGCTGAGAACCCAACTCCAGGCTTCTCTAAGAACAGTATTTACTTTTAACCACTGAGCCTTCTCCCCAACCTCTGCTTGGCATTTTTAGTCAGAATCTCATTCTTTATCCCAGACTGGCCTTAAACTAATGGCATTTACCCACCTCTGCCTCTCAAGTGCTGAGATTATAGGCATGATCCTCCATGCCTCACTTCCAGAGTTTGTATTTTAAATTTCATATTTATAGGTGATCCAACAATACTTATTGTCAACCAGTATACTTAGAAAATGTTCAACAGATATTTTCTGTAAGGATTCTGGCCAGGTCAAGCATGATGAGCATGGCTAAGGAAGGGCTTGTCCTTCTCTCCCATGCCTTCTGCCTTGCTTAAAAAAAAAAAAAAAAAAAAAAATCTGTTACATTACATCCTAAAGCTAGCCATCAAGGTTTATTTCCTTATTTGGCCACTTCCTCCTCCTGAAGATGACTACCAAGGTTCAGATATCAAAGTATTGAAATTTAGCAATCAGAAATCCTCCTTTAGGGCCTGGAGAGATGGCTAAATAGTTAAGGCCATGTACTGTTCTTGCAGTGGGCCAGAGTTCAATTCCCAGCACTCACATCAGGAAGTTTACAACTGTTTATAATTCCACCTCCAGGAGATACCCCTAACCTCAGGCACATGTATGCAGACATATACACATAAACAAACAAACAAATAAATAAAAAAAATAAAAAAGCACCTTTTGGCTCACCTAATTAACTTGTCTAATTAAAATTAAACACCTCATCTTAACAGGAGATAACTCCCTTTACCTTTATAAACTGCCATTTTCCTGTGTGCCATATCTGTTTCCCCTTCATCCAGAAGCAGACCTTTGTCCTCCCAGGGACTAATGCTCCTGCCCCTTTTCTTTGTTCCCCTCCCCTTCTCCCTAGTCCTCTGTCTTCTATGCTTGTCTGTTATTCCCTGCCTTCTGTCCCTATGGGGCAAATAAATCTCCTTTTTGGGAAAACTTGGCCTTGGGGGGAAGGGCTAAGCTGATACTTTTCATTTCATTTCCCACGTATTAAAAGAAAATATGCTATTCTCCATAAAACAAGTCTAATTAAAACATTGATCTGTTTATAGGAACCATGTCATCTTTGCCTCACTCAGCAAAGCAGGGGATTTTCATTCAGCTCACACATACGTCAATTACCTGAGCACAAAACTAATATGCAGCCCTTTAAAAATATTTTGTTTTTTAGTTTATATTTAGAAATTATTTTAGACAATATACTTTATGTTTTCTCCTCCCCTGCTTCTCCCAGGTTCTCCCACCTCCTTTTTAACCCAACTTTATTTTGTCTCCTTCCCTTTCAAAAATTAAAAACACAAAGAAACATGAAACAAAAAAATGTGAAAACAAAAATCCGAAACCACAGGCAAAATAAAGTAAAACAAAACAAAAAGTCAGAAAAATTACCATCCATTATGCCTTGGCCAACTGCTAGAGGCATGAGACTTGCCCTGGAGAGCAGTTGACACACCTAGTGGCCGCCGCTTGAAGAAAGTGGATTTTCCCTTTGCCAGAGTTTGTCAGTTACAGATAGCTTATTGGCTAGGGGTGTGACTCCCTCTCCTCTCCCTCGGAGGGTGTGTAGCCTTTACTGATATAAAAAGGAACTGACTTGCCTTTGCATAACGTAAAGTTACCTTTCCCTCGTCTGTTCTGTGACAGACAGAATAATGTCCCAATCACCCTCATCCTTAGTCCCCAAGTCTATGAGCATAATTCCTTCCATGACAATTTGGAAATGTACTAAGCCCGTGTAACCACACCTTTCCTAGCAGGGGAAGAAGAGGAAGAAGACAGATAAAGAGAGTGACCGTCATGTCAGCTCTTGACCCACCTCCAGTGCTACTGGCTTTGGAAATGGAAAACAAGGGCCACAAGCCAAGGAGTGACCACTGCCTCGAGACACTGCCACAGAATATTTTCATTGGATGTCTGCAGTTTATATATAGATAAAGACATGCATTAAAATGTATTGCATAGTAACACATAGATCTGGGTGTTAAAAACGACAAGTTAAAACTTGAAAATAAACAATTTTCAATTTATGCTGAGAAAAGGAAAACTTTCTAAAATCATCTATTGAAAAATGAATTTACCATGGAAACAAGCCAAACTATGTAGAGAAAAAGGGACAGAAATGTAAATACAAGTGATACAGAAACTATGTCACATTCTGCAGTTGATACATTGACCAACTAGTTATACAATTTGCTTAAAGAAGCAGAGGCTGGGAAGATGGCTTTATATAATGTTTGCTCCACAAATATGAGAATCCAGGTTTAAAATCTCTAGTACCCACTAAGAAACCAGAAATGATACCAAGTTGTGGTAGAATATTTATTTAACTATGTAAAGAAGTGTTGCTGTTTTACTTTGCCTGTCTAAGGCACCTAATTTTTCTAATAAAAAGTTGAACAGCCAATAGCAAGGGAGGGGGTATAGTCAGAATTTCTGGGCAGACTAAGTAGGGGGAGGAATTTAGGTTCAAGGAAGAAAGAAAAGGAGACGCCAGGGGCCAGACAGACAGACACAGAGGAAGCAGGAAAGTGGGACATACAGAATGAGAGAAAGGTAAAAGGCCTCAAGGCAAAATATACAGGAAGGGTAGCATAGAAACAGGTTAAATTAAGTTAAAGGAGCTAGTGGGACAAGCCTAAGCTAATACCTAAAAATCATAATTAGTACCAACCCTCAGTGTCTTTATTTGCAAGCTTGTTGGTACCCCAAAGAAAATGCCAACTATAAATGGCACCCAAGGAGGGTCGTAAATTTCCACATGAAGCCTGAGAAAGCTTAAAACAACAAAAAAGAAAAATGGATACGGGCTCTTTTAAGGGGCTCTGTTGTGCAGCAGAGCACTTGAGCAACTGGCACACTAAACAGAAATGGCAAGATAAGAAAATTGCCTGCCACAGCACTGGCACCAACTTTCTAGAGTTGGAGCAGTTAAATGTAGCTCTTAGGCCAGGCCTGTGGACTTCAGGCTTGGCTCTCACAGACCAAGGAGCGGCAAAGAGCCAACAGCTAGAGTTGCACTGTGGAAGGCCTAGCTTTGGTTCACACTGTCATAAAACACTACAGATATATAATAAAACAGGTCAAGATTGAAAAAAGCCCTTTACACAGGTTACAATGTATGTAGGTGCTAAAAAGAAAAAAAAAAAAAAGAACAAGAATATAGAAAGCCATAGGAATATTTAAAATAATTAAGTAAAGGATTTAGAGAAACAATAAAATAATAATAATAATAAATAAGTCATGTAGAGATTAGAAATACACAGGAAGTCTGAATCCTGTATGATGCTAAATTGCTGATGAGTGAATGACGGTTGTTGAGAGGTATGAGATTGTAAAAGAAACCTCTGAATCAACCAGCCTAGATGTGTGTGTGTGTGTGTGTGTGTGTGTGTGTGTGTGTGTGTGTGTGTGTGTGTTCAGAAAATGTATTGCATTTGGGGAGAGGTTATGCTTTTGTTTCCACAGGAAATAAAGGCTGTGGTTTCCTTCAGAATTAATAGAGACCAGATTTTATTGGGGAAACTCCCTGAAAATCTTGGATGTAAAATAAAAAGACTACAATTCATCTTAAATATTATAGACTGGAATGGATTTTTGTACATTGATACATATTTAAGGTTATTTTTGTTACACTATGTATATGTTTCTACTCTTTTTAAAAGTATTGTTCCTTTGCAGCTCATTTAAAAATACAATGTATAATTAAGAAATACATGTTAGCAGTTACTCATCCATAATAACCAAATTTATAGTTATGTATGTTTTCAAGGTTATACAGAGAAATGTTTTAGATAGATAGGTGATCTTCAAACCCTTTAGAGATATGGCATTTAAGATGTTTAATAACCTAAGGCTTTTCATGACAGTGAGACATATCTGCTCCTGGCAGCAAAATTTACTTCATAAAAGGATGATGGTCATCAAAGAAACTCCATATAGAGTTTGTTTTTTATTGTGGCATAGCTAGCCATTTGGGCAAGAAACTGCCCTTGCCTTGACTGTTCACACTATGCTGTCCAAACTGGACAAGCAAGAGACAAATGAAAAAGACTGCCAAACTTTGCCAAGACAAAATGGAACAGTTCTTCAAAATTCGTACCTCACAGAAAAGTCTGTCAGATATTCAAAGTTTGTAGACCAAATATGGGTACTACAAAGGAGCCTTGGGTGAATGTCCAAGTAGGCAGCTGATTCTGTGAATTGTATAGTTTAGGAAGTTGCTTGCTATGCACTTTCTATTTACTCAGATAATAGTACATTCTTCTTGTGTCTTTGATGGAGTTGAAGACGAGATAGTTATAGTTTTCTTTGTTACAAAATTCAGAAAAGACACTTAGATAAGAAATGTAAAGTGGGTAAGATTGAGAGGCATGAAAGCTTAAATTGTTTATTTAAGAAAATGTTTTGAGGTCCAAAAGATCATTTTAGTTTGGTAATACAAGTTAGGATAAAAAGTAAATTAGGTATACAACTTTGTACTCACAAAGATGGGGTATATATAAATGAGTATTTTCTCTGAATCTTCCAGATTCAAATGGCTTGCATATTGTAAATGTAATTCTTACTTGATAATTGTTATTTTATATAATCTTACAATATTATAGCTAAGCCTTTCTTTTTATTTAGACAAAGGGGGTAATATTGTGAAATATGTCTTAACTACCAAAGATGTCTTGCATTGCTTAACTATGTAAAGATATATTGCTTTTTTGTGGTGATATGTTATATATTTAATAAAACCAATCTTTAATATCAAAGAAGAGATCTACCCACAGTTGATTCAGGAGGATCAGAGAATGGTAACTCATGCCTTTAATCCAACCAGATCTGAGTTTGAGGCCAGCTTGGTTTACAGAGGGAGTTCCAGGCTCCCAGGCAGGCAGTGGTGGTGGCAGACCTTTAATCCTATAACTCCAGACACAGAAATCTTTCTGTGTTTCTGTGAGTTCAAGGCTAACTACTAAATAGTAGTAGCCCATGCTTTTAATCTTAACGTGGATGTGAAACACCTGGACGAAGGAGGTATTTAAGGCAGGCATAGAAAGATAGATTCAGGCAGTAGAAGCAAGGAGGAGGAAGCCAGAGGAAGCTGGAAGATAGCTGGTGGGATTTGACTGTGCTGTTTCTTCTCTTTGATATCTCAGCCTTTCCCTGAGATCTGGCTCTGAGAGTCTTTTAACACAATTAGAATTTGTGCAACATGTTTTATGTTGATTACCTAAGGTATCTAATTGGTTTAAAAGCTTGAACAGCCAATAGTGAGAGAGGAGGTACAGGCAAAACTTCTGATCAGGGAGAGTAAGTAGGAAGAAGAATTTAGGCTAGAGGAAGAAAGAAAAGGAGAAACCAGAGAGATGACAGGGAGATGCCAGGAAGATGCTAGGGGCCAGCCAGCTAGACCCAGGAATCAGGAACGTAGGACACAAAGAATGAAAGAAGGGTAAAAGGCCCCAAGGCAGCACATAGATGAATAAAAACAGCTTAAATTAAAAGACTTAATAAGGCAAGTCTACACTAAGGCCTAGCATTCATAATTAATAGTAAGTTTTCATGTCTTTATTTGGGAGCTACTTGGCACCCCAAAGTAAATGCCAACTATGCCATGTGCACTTGGAATTCAAAGATCCCAGGGGCTCTCAGTTGAACAAATTGGTGAGTTTCAGATTCAGTGAGAAATTATGTGTGAGAAAGTAAGATGAGACCGAGAAAGACACTTAGAATTCCATCTCTCTCTCTCTCTCTCTCTCTCTCTCTCTCTCTCTCTCTCTCTCTCTCTCTCTCTCTCTCACACACACACACACACACACACACACACAGTCACACCTCTGAAATGAACCACAACTGAGACTGACCCTTTGACCCCTCGAAGGGATAGATACGTTCACTATTTTTAAAGCAAGAAGAAATAGTAGCTGTGCACATTTTATTTTTACTTTTCTTGAATCCCATTCAGAAGATAATCACCTCTTTGCTGAGGAATAATCCTTTTGTACACCGAAGATTTGCCACTTGGACTGGTTAAATATGAAGCGGACGGACCAGTAGCCAGGCAGGCAGGAGGTGTAGGCAGGACAAGCAAACTGAGAGTTCTAGGCGGAGGGAGAGAGGAGTCAGAGGAGACTCCAGCAGGTGAAGACAAAGGAGGACATGTAGACAACTAAGGAACAAGCCATGAACCACACTGCAAAGGGTAAAGAAGAAATGTGGGTTGATTTAAAATCGGAAGAGTTAGCTAGTAACAAGCTTGAGCTATCATCTGAGCATTTGCAATGAATGTTAAGTCTCCCTCCGTGTCTGTTATCTGGAAACTGGTAGGCAGGAAAGAAAAGTCTGCCTATAAATGGCATTAATCAAGACAGGCTACTAACACAAGAAAACTCCACCTACAAATGTACTTTCTAATGTGGGACTGGAATTTTCATGTATGACCTAACAAAGATTTTTATAAAAAAAGAAAGTCTGAAATATGCAAAAATGGAGTCAAATGCAGCGTGGCAATTGCCTTTTCTGTTTCCAAAGGCAAGCAGAGATTCATCTTTATGAGAAGGCATCATGGCTCAGTGCTTCCAGCAAAAAAAAAATGAGTACAGCTCTTTTAAGAAACCCTAATATCAAACACTTAAATGGGTTTTATGAGCACTACTTGGTAGCAGCATGAACCCTAAAATTCCCTAAAGTTGGGGTGGTTAACATGTCTCTCTCCAGCTGGTACCTCCACATGAAGATAGGCTCTCAGGAAACAAAGTAGGGCAGAGCCAGCCACCAAAATAGAGGCAGAGGTCTTAGCCATGCCACTTAATAGTCTAAAGACTCATGTGGTCAGAAAAAGATTACAGATATGCAAAAAAGACAGATTCAGATGGAAAAAAATCACTCTAAACAGGTGTTTAAAAATATACATCGGCTTGGGAGAGGAAAGAGAAAGAACGTTCTTAAAAAAGAAATACAGTGATAACAAATATAATCAGTCACATAATAATGAAAAATACACAGAAAATCTGTATTCCATAGGTTGTAGCATTGGCTTTAGATTTTTTTGATTGCAATGAAGAAATGACAGGTGCTAATAAATATTTGGATTATGAAAACTGATGAATTAAACCAATTTGTATGTTTTTAAAATGTCTTGATTTCAAAATGGAAGTCAAAAGATATGTTACTTTGGTGAAGAAATTATGCTTTTATTACCAGAGGAAATCAAAGTCTGTATATTAATTCAAAGTTAAAGATGATCAGGTTTGATCAAGGAAGAATCCCTGAAAATCCTGGCTATAGACATAAAGTTATAAACCTAGAAGAACTATAAGACATGTGACATATATGCTCAAAAATAAAACAAAAAAAATCATCTTTGATTGACTTCTGTGCAATGTACAGTCTATGCTTGTATTAACACAGGTAAGTATGTTACCTTTAAAAGCTTATGTATTTTCACAACAAGGGTACCATCCACACAATAAAAGTGGATGACACAGATGTTCCAGCATTCAGAACCGTTTCAAGGCTGCTGACTGAGATGATACAGCCTCATAGGATACCCACAAGCCTATGTAATATGATGCTTTGGTGAACAGTGTGATTACCAGGTGTTTTACAATTTTGAGAACTGAAGAGAACTGTCTGTACTTGCCCCTCTTCTTTGCTTGATATAACAAGCCTAGAAGAAATAAAATCAGGGCAGTGGAGTGTTCATTCAGGACCCTTTCAACTCTAAGTTTTCTGTCTCTGGTCTAATTCTTTCTATCTCTACAATTTCTCATCCACATACCCCTATATCAAGGACTGTCCTGAAGGTTGGGCTGGACTTGGAATACTTTAATTTGAAAACTATTAATTTCAAAATTTTTTACATTGGTAAGGATTTTGGAAGACTGATACAAATGTAATTTGTTATACTGTATGTATATTTCTACTCTTGTTTAGAGTATTGTATTTATGCAGCTCATTTAAAAATGCAATATGTAATTAATAAATACAGATTAATAGTAATCTATGATAGTTAAATGAATATCATATTAGGTATGTTTCCAGGTGATAAATATATATTTTGATAGATAGATGGTCTTCAGACACTTCAAAGACCTACAAAATATGGCATTTAAAATGTTTTTAATAACATAAGACTTTTTACAATAATGAGATATATGTCTGTTACTGGCAGCACCAACCTACTTCAGAAAATCTATGGGCATCGAAATAACTGCATATGGATTTTGTTTCCTTTATAGCAAAAGCTAGCTATTTAGACAAAGAAACTCCCTTGCTTACCTCAATTGCTGACAATATCCCATCCAAACTAGACTAGCAGGACACAAAAGAAAACAACTGCCAAAGTTTGCCAAGACAAAGTAGGACAGTCCTTCAAAATTTCTTGATTCTCAGGTGAATGTGTCAGTTACACTAGGCCTACAGGCCAGTGATAGATGCCCCTCATTACAGAAGAACTTTGAGTGTCTGTGGAGGCACACAGATGGCCTTGCCATTGGATAAAATTTTAACCCTCTGGTCTCTTTCATAGAGTTGAAAATTAGATATTCATAGTTAAAATTTTTGTTAGTTATGATAAAAGGTAATTTAGACTCATAATGACAAGATTAATAATGCCTGTTGTACTCTTTATTCTTTGAGCTCTTTTGGGAGGGCTGCCATTAAGTTCCCAAATAAATCACATATGAAGGCTTAGGCTTAATTATAAATGCCCAGCCTTAGCTTGGCTTATGTCTAGCCAGCTTTCTTTAACTTAATTTTCCCATCTCCCTTTTGCCTCTGGGCTTTTAACTTCTTCTATATATCTTACTTTTATTCTTACTTCATGGCTGGCTGTGCAGCTGGCATTTGAAGTCTTCCTTTACATGTTCTCTTGCTCTTTCTTTTGTTTCCCCATAAAAGAATGCAATACATCTTTGCATCATAAATGCAAATGTACCACAGCATTCTCAAATGTAACACATCTTAAATATATTCTACAACAAAATAATAGAGTATTTTTCCCCTAATTTCCCCAAATACAAATAGACTGGGTATTATACCTGTAATTCTTACTTGATAACTGTTTTTGTTGTGTATAATCATTCTATGTTAAAGTTAAAACTTTCTTTTTAATTACACAAAAGGGGGAAATGCTGTGGGATAATCCTTCTGTACACTGTGAAGATTTGTCACTCAGATTGCTGTAATAAAAAGCTGATTGGCCAGTAGCCAAGCAGGAAGTATAGGTGGGACAACTAAACTGAGAATACTAAGGGGAGGAAGAGTAGAGTGAAAATAGACTCCAGCAGATGCAGATGAAGCAGATTGTGTAGAAAATGAAGTAACAAGCCATGAGCCATAGGATAGGGGGTAGATTAAAAAAAATATGGGTTAGTTTAAAATGTAAGAGTTAGCTAGTAAGAAGCCTGAGCTATCAGCTGAGCATTTATAATTACTATTTAGTCTGTTGGTTATTTGGGAACTGGTAGAGGGAAAGAAATTTTGCCTACACCTCTGTGATTTTTTTTTTTTTTTTTTTTTTATGGCAGTTGTAGGGGCTGGGCTGCAACCCAGCAATAGAGCATTTTCCTGCTGTGTGCATGGTGCTGGGCTCCAACCAGGCACCACAGGATTTCAGTTGTTTCCTTGTTCTGAGGCATCCTGTAAAGATATAGAACCATTGAAATGCTCAGGACAGATATTACTCCTCACTATCTTCTAATACTGCCTTGGTGCTTTTCCAAGGAAGCATGATGTTGGTTGGTTTCATGAGGTTTCTGGCTTTGACCACTTTTTTCTTCTGTTTACTTTAATTTTATTTCCATGAGGACACAGCAGTACTTTTTTAGTGAACCAGGCCCAGCTTATTATGGGCATTATGGCTGGGTTGACTCAGCCTTTGGGCTAAATTTAGAAAACTAAATAGAAGCAGAAAGGAGGTAAGTGGAATTAAATTCAGGAGCACAGGAAGAAGGGGCCCCTACTTCAACAGTGCACTCCAGGTGATGTTTTGGTAATCTAGGTGAGAACCAGCATGTGGTTTCTTTCAAATTCAGTTCCTCATAGTTTTATTTAAAAATATCAATCCTTTATTAGATACTGGTGCCTTGATGCTCAAGTCAATGCTGAGTCCCACTGAAGCCATATGGAACTGACCTCAACAAGGTTTTATCCTCACGAGAAACTTTGTTTACATATAAAATTGCTTACTTGAATTTCTCTTCTTATAATTCTACTACAGAAGTGTTTTTCACCTACATAATAGGCATCATGGTGAGGTTTGTAAAATCACAGGAAGGACATTAGCCTAGACTTGTGTCTTCTCATTCCTTTCTAACAGTCTTTCAAGGGACTGCCCACCCTTCAGGGTCCCTTTTACAGTCTTCCGAATCTTTCTTTTGTCTTTTATATTACAAGGGTCTACAGGGCAGGGAGTCCACCTGGGTTCTTTCTACTTCTGTGTAAATGTGAATAGACCAATCACTGCACTTAGCAGGCATTTTGAGGATTAAGAAAGGTAAATGTTATATTAGTCAAGGAGCTCCAGGAAAACATGACAAGAAATAGAGAGGTAAATTACAAGAAATTCATTCATGTGATTGTGGAGGTAAGGTATCCCAAGATCTGCAGTCAGCTCTCTGGAGATGCAGAAAGATAATAG
Organism: Phyllotis vaccarum; assembly: GCA_033318265.1. Classification (NCBI taxonomy): domain Eukaryota; kingdom Metazoa; phylum Chordata; class Mammalia; order Rodentia; family Cricetidae; genus Phyllotis; species Phyllotis vaccarum. The sequence goes on along the minus strand of JARWLC010000001.1, from coordinate 163,515,797 downwards.
AAATGTTAGGAGCAAACAAGACCATGTGCACAAGAAGAGTGGCTGGTGAAATTTTAGTCTTTAAATTAGTCTTCTTGACACCCACGAAGAGTCAACGTCCCATTAAAGTTCATCAGTTCCAATGTCCATCTCACCCAGAAACAGCCTCAATAATGAATGTTTGACTGTCTGGATGTCATATGACCACATCAAATTGACATATAAAGTTAACAGTTACATCTCAGCTTCGGACCCAGCTGTACTAATGAATGCTTTTCCGGCCACCTCCAGTTCTCATTAATTTTATTTTTTCTCTGGATTTCTGTGGTGTTTTAGTGTTGGTACTATAAAGAAGTGACTTTTTTATGATACTTCTGGCATTGAAATATGTTGTATTGATTGTTTAGGGCCATTTTATTTTCCCAGAGGTACTAGAAAGAAAAAACTAGAAAAGCAGGGTCATTTCCAACTGCTGAATTAGTCAAGACAGCCGTGGCTTTTTCTGCCTGCTTGTTAGAGAAAGAAGGTGACTTCTTGGCTCATTCCATAACCACAAAAGGAAGATACTCTGAACAAGCCATTCCTGGAGATAAGGACTTGTTCATCAGAGAGAAATATTGGTGTTTCATTAGGCATCTAGTTTGGAGACAGTTGGGTGCCGTAACTTATCAACCTAATTTGTGCCACTACAGTGAACTGGCGGCTGAGGAGGGCATACTTGGGGAAGATAGAGAAGTTGCCTTAGTAATGGGGAACATTCATAGATATTAAGTGTATTATCTGATTCTCTTATGAGGATAGATGCAATAACTTAGGGGTGGAAGGTGGGGAAGGAGGCAACCACTCAGGAAGGGTGTAATGGCTAATAAACAGGTAAGGAGGTAGTATCAACCTTCACCATAGCCGACTTCTGTGAGGCTCTTAAAGAACAACAAAAAATGATGCAGCAATTCATATGCATAAGGAAGAATAAAGGGTAGAAAAGGAAACAGACTAAATTCACCCCACAGAATGAACTAGAGATAAGAGGAGACTGCTGCTATCCAAAAGGTTCACAGTGGACCAGGAGCTTACAAACAATAAACTACCAACCAATCAAGGTTGCCTTGAGGAGGCCACCAGCAGCATCCTCACACCAGGGGACACTGGGGGCCCATCCTACTGCTGACAGTCATGTATTTCCTTTTTTTTTTTTTTTTCCCATTCTTCATAACTTCTGAGAAACAAAAGGTTAAGAACCAGAAGAAGACAACTATAAAGTTCCCCACAAAACTCATAAACTTCTCCCCTCCCTTTCCAGAGGAAGCAGATAGTTTTCATGTTATTCATTCATTCATTCTTTCTTTCTTCCTCTCTCTCTCTCTTTCTTTCTTTCTTTCTTTCTCTCTCTTTCTCTCTTTCTTTCTTTTTTCTCTTTCTTTCTTTCTTTCTTTCTTTCTCTCTCCTTCCTTCCTTCTATCTTTTCCTTCCTTCCTTCCTTCCTTCCTTCCTTCCTTCCTTCCTTTCTTCCTTCCTTTCTGTTGCCATGACAGATACCTGACAAAAAGCCCACCTGCAGGGAGGGATTATTCATTTTGGCTCATAGTTATAGCAATTTTACTCTGTGGTCCTTGGCTCTGTTTATATCTATGGAAAGACACAGCAATGTAGTGGGAGGTTTCTGGCCCGGACTTTTGGGCCTAACCTCAAGGTTTAGGACCCACAGACCCCCAGACATGCAGAGACACACAGATGCTTTCAATAGTTGTAGGCTGATCGACCTAAGGCCCAGGCATATCACTTGCTAGCTCTCTACCCTTCATCTAACCCATTCTTCCTGTTCAGCCATGGGGCTCGGTACCTTTTCTCACAGCAGCATGATTGTCCTCTGCTTCTTCTGGCTCCTCTCTGGCATTCTGCTCTGTGCTTCCTGTTCTCAAGAGTTTTTCTTAGTCTGGTAGCCCCGCCCACACTTCCTGCCTGCCTTTGGCCAATCAGCGATTTTTATTAAACCAGTGGGTGGGACAATTATTTACCAACACAATCCCCTACACAGCAGTTTGGTGCTCAGAGCACGAATCAGATGCTAGACACCTTATGACAGTAAAACGGGGGTGGGAGGGTCTGTGGGCAAGATACAAACCCAAGGACACACCCCCTTTGACTTATTCCCTTTAGCCAGACCCTCCTACTGAGCCATCCGGAGCCTACCAAAGTAGTGTCACCAGTGAACCACACTGTCAACATGGGAACATGGGAAGATAGTTCATATTTAAGCCATAGCAGCTGTTCCCCTCCAAGTCTCTAAGGCAGGACATAAGAAGCGTTCTAAGCGAGTTTTAAGCTGCAACATACTGGAGCTCCAAACTGGATCATCCTGAACTCTTAAATAACAAATGTAGTAGAGATACCACTAATGATACAAATATGACTTCTCTCTTTACTGCTCTTTAAAGCAAACAAAGAACTCAGATCTTGTAGTTGGGCAGATTCTTGTGCTCATTTGGGCCAGTGGACTCTGAACAAAAGTTATATTTCATTTTTGAGCTAAGAAAGTCAAATCTTTGGACATTCTCTAGTGTTTATTCCCCTGCTGTGGTCCTGTGAAAAATGTATATGAGAGTCAACGGTGTCATGAAATACAAGCAGATGGGGCTCTGAGTCATATCTTGGAAGAGAGATGCCTTGGAATTCATTTTCGCCCATGTCAGGTTTTCCATGAGTAAGAAATAAACCTCATCACTAAAATTCCTGATTATTTTATAACAAAAGGGATAATCTAAGAGATTCTGACTAATGTAGAAACTGATCTTGGAAGACGGAGGTTACCTCAAATCCCAAACTGTTTTGCAGAAGTTTATTAGTCACAGGATGGATGAACACATCCAAGTCTGGAAAGACAACAGTCCCTGCATAAAGAGAAAGTGTGTCTGTTAAAACTGTTGTCATAGAAAACTCAGTATGTGAATTAAACGTCTGCAATTGCTGTAACAAAAACTACAAGCTTTGGTGGAAGGTGATGCAAATTTATTATTTTAAAATTATAGTGAATAAAAGTTCTATTTGTGTTTTACCCACCTACAATTAAGGTGTCTGCAGCCTGCTTTTCCTTCTGCATTTTTTTTTAAAATTCAAAGTTGAAAGGCAGGCAGAGCTCCTGGAATCTGCACAACTGAAGTTCCATTTCTTTGCTGATTGATATCTGAGAACGGTCCTCAGCTTCAGAGGACACCACATTATTCAAAAGCATACAGATGGAGAGATGGACAGGAAGAGAAGAGACAGGTAGCTTTCCTGCTGTTTCTAAATGTGCCCAACCATTCAGGAACCTTCACATGTTCAGCTAAATAAACAGTCTCCAAACCATGTTCTGTTGAGATTTGTGGTCTCTTTGTTGTATAGGCCTGAATGAAGTATACACAGTCAAGTCAGAATAGGGTTAAAAGGACCACTGTTACTATGTGTTGAATAGGGAAACGAGCAAGGCCTGTTCACTTAGATTCTTCTTGGCCTTTGAATGGCACCTTTCTCTACTGTAAAAGACTAGAGTAAAGAGATGAGGGGTTTTTTGACCTCTACAAGACAAGGATAGGCTGGAGAATTTCTTTTAGTCAGATTCCAAGACAGAAAGACAGGGGAAGATTAGCTGTTCTCTTAACTGCTAAATCATCTCTGTGGCCTCTCTATTCCTTTAGAAACAGTGTTATCTATTTATTTATTTATTCATTCATTCATCCATTCATTTATTTATTTATTCATTCATTCATTCATTCATTCATTCATTCATTCATTCATTCATTTATTTATTTATTTATTGCTCTGTGCCTCCCACTGTGTACTTTCCCTCTCCATAGTGAAGCTCACCATTTTTTCTTTACTCCTTCCGATCTTCTAATCTTTCTTCTTTATCTCCTTCTTTCTACCCACATGTATGGTTCCCCTTTACTTTCCTGGTTTCTGCTGTTACTTAATGACATCTATTCACATCTAACGTTTTAGAGCTAAGATCCACAAGTAAGAGAAAACTTGCGTTTGTCCATCTGGCACTAGGTTACCTCACTCAGTAATAGTTCAATCCACTTACCTGTGAATTTTGTTTTCTTAACAGCAGAATAAAATTTCATTATGTGTAAGTAACAAGTTTTCATTATTCTTCCATTAGTTGAAGGCATCTACACTGATTCCATTTCCTAATAATTATTAATAGAATGAAAATGAACGCAGATGGCCAATCTTGGATCTCCAAAGTAGGATATTGAGTCCTTTGGGTATATGCCAACAAGTGGTATAGCTAGGTCATATGGAAGATCTACTTTTAGCATCGGGAGAATTATTCTCACTGATTTCTACATTGGCTGCATCAGTTTGCAACCCTACCAACAGTGAATGAGGATTTTTCCTTCAAAAATTATAATATTTTGTGAATTTATAGAGAATATACACACATGTATATAATATATTTTGAACATTTTACTCCAAGTTCTCCCAGACCTTTGCCTCTATCTCTCCAAACTGTCCTAATTTTGTCTTCTTTATTTTTTATGCATATGAGTGTTTTTCTGCATATATATGTCTGTGCATAACATGCATACATTGGCCTTGGAGGCCAAAAGAGCATGTTGGATCTCCTGGGACTGGAATGACTGTCAGTTGTGAATTCCTGTGTGGGTACTAAAAATCAAACCCAAGTTGTCTTTGAGAATAACTAGTGTCCTTCACTGCAGGACTAACTCTCCTGCTCCCCTTTCCACTTTTAAGTAAGCCAATGAATCCAATTTGCATTGTCTACGCATTAATGTTTGGGGCCATTCCCTGAGTATAGTTGACTTACCAGAGGCAGTACCATTAAGAAAAAAGTTCCTCAGCTAGGATTGTGGGTCTCAGGAGCTTCCCCCTTCATGTTGAAATGTTGATTGGCTTGCTCTTACTTAGGTCTTGTACAGGTAACGATAGCTACCATGACTTCATGCTTTCTGACATGTCCAGAAAACTTTGTTTCACACTGGTCCTCCACAACTTACCTCTGGCTCTTAACATTTTTACATCCCCTCTTTCATGGTGATGACTGGACTTTAGAGGGAGAGATTATTATTTAGACATCCCATTTGTGGCCACAGAGGTTCCTGAGTCATCACTTGAACACATGGTGTCCCACAGAGTTATTAGTCACTTCAAAAGCTCTGTATGAGTGACGCATACACCTTTGATATACTTAGCTACTGAAATGTTAATGCTTGTTACTTTAGACTAACTTAACCTATTCTGACTAATCAGGAAGTAGTTAATAAGCTTTAGAATCTATCTAGAAAGCCAATAACAATAGGAGGATTAAATTGGCTCAGAGCTATGGAAACTGAAGCTGGAAAAATGAAAACAATTTCTTGCTTGTACTTCTACTTGAAAGTATTTAAAGATATGATTTTATATATGTGTTTATTTGCACAATTTATAAATATGTTCTTAAGACTATTTTAGAGCAGCAACTTGAGTTTATATCAAAGCTGAAAGTACAGGATTTCCCACTTTCCCTCTTTCTTATACGGGAGTAACTGCTGCCATTGTCAACATGTCAAAACCGTGAGACAAAATGTAGAAGAAGAGAAACAGGTTAAAGTAAGTTATAAGAGCTCATGAGACAAGCATAAGCTAAGGCTGAGCATTCATAACTAATAATAAGTTTCTGTGCCATATTGGGAGCTGAAAGAAAGTCTGCTACATGCTCTACCTACAGAGCTTATTACACCTTAATGTCTGGGTACTAACCTCTGACTTTTGTTCTCTCTCATGCTTTATTTCTCAGGCAGTTGGATACATCATGATATAGTATTTTAAGATTGCCTTTTCCCCATATCTTTCAATATCCCAAGTAATCAGAATTAATTCTCCTTTTTTTTTTTTGGCATGCCAGAGGTTTCTCCATTCGTGTACTAAAGGGCATCTTGGTTACTTCCAAGGTTTGGTGATTATAAATGAAGCACTATAGGCATCAGTATGAATACTTCATATAGAGAGTTTTCAACCATTAAGGAGCCAAGTAGCACTAGTTGGGTTCACATGTTACGAGAATGCTACTTTTACAAGACACTGCCAAACTATCTTCCAAAATAGCGAGACTCTTTGGTCTCCCTTCTTGCAGTGAATGAGGGGTTCCACTACTCCATATCTATATTTTTTTAAAGACCTATAGGAAAAACTTAACAAAAAAGAATATTGGTACTTGTTATACAATATTTAAAGAATGCAGGAACACAAAAATACAAGGAAATCAGGATGTGGTTTCCTTTTGAACCACGAAAGCTCTAAAATGTAGATTCCTTGCGCATAAACTTGATGAGGGAATGACAGATATAAGCTGTGTAGACATAGCTTTTCTCTCTTCCCTTTCCTTTCTCGCAACATATGTTGCTGGTGTAAACCAGTATTACCTCATGCTGAGATGTTTGAGAAGCTAAGTGAAGAAGCCTGATTTTCCGTTTCTCATTGCCTTTTATTCTCTATGTAATTACTACTGGAGAGTCACTAAACTCTCGGGGAGAAGTTCACCCATACCATCACCATAGAATAGGAGTCTACAGGAGCTGCTCATGTTACTCAGGGATGTCCTCCTGGAGTGTTATAATGATGGAAGGCTTTGCTGTCAAATCAAACTTATCCATTTCACTAATACTTTGAACTCATACAATTTTTGGCCTACATTTGTCTGCCAAGGAGTTCGACATCTAAATGAACTACAAATACACAAAATTGTTTGCTTTATTCATCATGTACTAGGATCAACTATCTCTGCTGATTTTTTAAAAGTCTTTTTTTCTTATTTAGTTTTGAGTCTGTATCCATTCAAGCATCTTAGAAGTTTTTAGGGTGCAGTAAGCATATGCTTAGTATACTTAAATCTTAGCATACCCAATTCTTAGTTCCCCAAGAGTGAAATAAAATAAAATGATTTTTATTTCCTAAAGTCTTGAATAATTGTTTCTAAATATATGAGCAGTTTCTTGGAATTCCCCAAATTGATCCCTTTTCAAAAAGTCTCTGAATCCCCTCACCCTGTGTGTGTGTGTGTGTGTGTGTGTGTGTGTGTGTGTGTGTGTCTGTCTGTCTGTCTGTCTGTCTGTCTGTCTGTCTGTCTGTGTCTGTGTGTGCTGTTATCCTCCTGCCTCTGCCAAGGCTGAAGGGTTATGAGCATGTGCTACAATTCCAAACTTTGGGGCTGACTTCATTTTGAACAAATGTGTCTAACAGTGTGGAGCCTCTGAAATTCTGTAACCCAGGAGGTCTTAAAATGTAGAGAAATACAGTCTTAAAACAGGAGGTGACACCAACTAATAGGATCATCGAGAGAATTAAACAGCCAAACATTAGGCAGAGCTCCTGGAATCCTACAGAAGAAGGAAGGAAGGATTGTGGGACACAGAGGACATGACCCCAGTCTTTGTGAGCCCCTGTGGCTGGTTAGTTAATTTTGTGGGTCATGTCCTCTGTGTCCCATAACTTCAGTTCCAAAGGATCTGACAAACATGCGTGTTTTGAAGACAAACATGCAGGCAAAGCCCAAATGTACATGAAAAATAATTTTTTAAAGAGAAAGAAACGAAAGAGAACTTCTAACTTGGTACCTACACACTCTTCCATGTATACACCCATACCAGTTCATAATAGTCTATTCAAAATACAATATCCAGATAGTAATTTATATTCTAGAATATTAATTTCAATGAATAATAAGCACAGATCAACAAGAAATTGAATCAATAAAAATGCCAAGCAATAAAAACTTTGTTTGCATTAGCTGCAATAGCAACATACCAGATTCAAACCCAGTTGAGGTTTTGCTGTCTCATGCCTCGATTCACATTTCAGCCTAAAAACAAAAACAAAAAACCCTTGGGCAAAAAAAACTTAGTCCCTCTGAGAATGAATATTCCATCTAAAAAATAGGTACAACTGTATGAAAGGCTTATGGTGGTTATAGGAAAGCCTTCCTCTCCAATGTCTCTCTCTGCTTCCCCTTTCCTCTGAGTAGGAGCATCTTTAACTTCCTAGTCCTCAGTACCCAACCATTACTTTTAATAAGCCATGAGTAACTGTTGAACTAATCACATCAGCAGTGGTGTAACCACTCAGTGGCCAAATATGGATATTAGCTGCCATGTTAGACAGCACAGGGGGCAAACTTCCATCGCCTAAGAAAGTTCTTTTAACTTTGCTCCTCCAGAGCCTTATTGTATTCACAGTGGAAATGTCCTGGAAATACCAGAACACGTGAAATAATAGATGGCAAGATTATTTCTACTATTATGAAAATGTCAGCTTTCAACATATCCTATTTTAATTTATTTTTCTTTATATTTAATGAACATGTATTGTGATAATATACTTCAACTTCTAAGCATTATTCTGATGTTCAGCTAAAGGGAAATAGAATTAACGATGCTGCAAAGATCACATTAGAAACAGTTATACATGAAACAACAGTTATACATATTCATATTTTGGCTGGGTTTTCTTGGGTACCTTATGTTTCATTGGACCTAGATAACTGCTTGATTTTTGCCTAGTTTACGAATTCCTTGAGACATACTTGTTGAATTAAAATACCAATGGTTTAAAATGTTTCTATAAATACTTCTTGGATGTATTACTCTACTTGGACAATACTGTAAATTTATTTTCTTTAATTAGTACAGAGCTTTCACAACACCTCAGGGTATAACATGACATAATAGATGGTTGGAAGCCTCTTTGTGATTGATACATCCCATGATTTTCTCTCTTACCTGTGAAGAATCTTCTTACTCCTCCAGTATCTAAAATATTTGGAGACCAAAATGGAATACAATAATACCTGAGTGGTGGTGATACATACTTTTAATCCTAGCACTTTGGACGCAGAGACAGGCAGAACTCTGTAGATTTAAGGCCAGCTTGGTATACAAAGGGAGTTTCAGGGCAGCCAAGGCCACAAAGAGAAACCTGTATCAAAAAAACAAATGAAAAACATTAATAACTGAATTCTTGATTGACTATTCTGTTTCACATATTTCATAGTTTTAGAAATAATACTTTACTAATTTTAACATAAAGTTTGCTTTACAATTTTCAGAATAAACTCTCAGTTTGACAAGAATCTCAGCTCTTTGAAGTAAGAGTCTATAGTTCATCTCTAGAGAGTCTTACGTTCTCCTAATTCCCAATTGTTTCAAGAATGTAAGGAGTGACCAGTAGGGTATGGCAGAAGGAAACTGTTTCTCAGTCTACTAAATCTGCACAATAAACTCAGCCCTAAGATATAAACTGAGGTCCAGACTTAAAGTCCATTAGTGTTTACTACTGATACATGCAATGAGTTTTCCTCCTGTCACTGCTCACATCTTACCCAGTCTTCTATATCCAGCTCTAGCTCCAATTCTTTCATGTATTGAGACTAGTTGGTTTTTTTGGTTCAGAGTTGGGATGGGGCTCTTTCTAGTCCCGTTGCCTGGAGTGAAGCCTACATTGTCATAGGTGCACTTGCTAATCTGTAATGGAAGCACTTGCTTATGAGTTGTTTTGAGAGTTAAATAAGAAATAATGTGTTCGGCATAATTCACAGCACCTAAAACTTTAGTGATAGCATTGAGGATAAGACTTGACACTCATTTCCAACCAGGCTATTATCCCGATACTGCTGGGGACTCCCAGTGATCCCTTTACTAGGAACCAGATGTGCTGGCAGTAGAAATTATAATGCAGTGTTGTTATTGGAATATGAAGTGTTCTTTATAGCCTCAAGTGTTTGAGCACTTGGTCTATAACTAGTAGTGATGTACTAGAAGGTCATGAAACCTCCCTGAAAAACATGATTCACTGATAGTGGGTCTTGAGGCTTGATAGTCAAGCCCCACAATCCATCCATGCTCTCTTTTCTGTCTGTAGTAGCATTGTAACCAGTTGCTTCATTAATCCTGCTTCCATGTATGAGGAACTGTATATCTTTTTAAGCTATGACCCCAAACAAACACTTCCTTAAGCTGCATTTGTCACAGTAATGGGAAAACCAATGCACACATGTACCCTGCTATCACACTGCTGCAAGTTTGAGAACTATGCATTAGTCCTGAAAAGCTGACATATTTATAGGCTACCAAAACTGAATTCTGAAATACACACTTTGGACTGACCCCAAATTAGAATGTCAAAACATAACATTTGGGAATCTAGTACAACAGAAAGATGGGTCTCCTTTAGAGAAACTCATTCTCTTGAGTTGCTTTAGCTGTGGATGACATAGTAGCAAACAGTTTTGTGATTCATGCACATCCAACATCTCTTTGTCCAGTGTCTTCCATATGCAGGCTGATGTTTATTCTAAAGATGCATCCATATTTACCTTTTACTCTTGTTTGAGAATGTAGCTTCTAAACTTATTGTGAAATCTAGTTGTCATAGTAATAGTGTTGAAAAGTAGGACCTGTTAGAAACAATTCAGTCATGAGGGCTCTGATTCTCTGAATGAAAATGAATAGACAATGTTATAACAGAGGTGAAAGCCTGATAAAAATAGTAATTTCAATTCTCTATCTTCCTCGCCTCTCACTCCTTTACATGATTACTTCCATCACATTGGATACAGCAAGAAGGTCCATGTTATATGTCCCTGACTCTTGGACTGCCGGCCTCCAGAACTGTGAGGAAAAGAAGCATCTGATGTTCCTGATTTGCCCAGCCTGTATGAAAACGAGGAAGCACCACTAATCCCTGCGCTGTTTACACTGTTTTATGGCACAACATTGCAGAAATAATTCAATTCAATCCCAAATAAACAAAAGCAAAATATGTACCCTTTAAGGTTAAAAAAATATCTAGAACCATTATCCACAGTAAATATCTCACGCAATGTCATCCATCAAAGCTTCTTTCTCATTCCCTTTTCCTGTCTTTGCAGCCATTTTCCTGATGCTCTTATATCACCATCTGGTGACCACTTTTCTACCTCTCCTATTCCTATCAAAGACTGCTTTAAGCAGGGGAGGGATCCAATAACCTCATTCACATTAAGATGCAAATTAATAATTCCCTGCAAGGCTTAATAGGGTCCCTCCCATGGGGAATTTATATTTTAATGTGAACCAAAGGACCACATCTATAAAAGTCTAATTTCAAGGATCAGAAATTTAAGTAGAGAAGGTCACTCAAGGAGGCTTTGGGCCCTTCTCAGCTTTGTATGTGTCAAATCCCTGGCTGTGGAGTACACAAGGCCTGTGATGGGGCAGCCAGGAACTGAGGAGCAGACAGAGTACTGTGGCTACTCTAGATGACCCTGGATGACAGATGAGGTAGAACATACACATAAGGGGGCCTTGTGCAGGTGGTAGTCAGTGGTTCACCTCCTCCAGAAGTCAACCAGCAAGGAGAAGTGAATAGGAGTTCCTTCAGGCATGGGATGAGTCTGAGAACAGGCAATTTGTAGCCATCCAAAGAAAGAGAAAGCAGTGGTAGTAAATCCATTTTCTTGGTGGGAGGGTGTGTTTAATGCAGGAGGAGAAATTCTGAAGATTTGTCTTAAAGTACAATGGTTTAAGTAAGAGTAGAGTTGATACTAACCCCTAAACAGGAACCATCCAAACCACATGACAAAGGGAGGCACACATTTAATCTTGCTGCGCTTTGCCTGTCTGTAGCTTGTTTATCATGACTGACTGCCACTTAGCTGATGATGTACAGCATGTCATTTAGAAACATTTGACATGGTCTGTGGGCTCTCAATCTTCGGCACTTGTTTCCTCTTCCCTGGTTTTCAGTTGACTCTTCCTTCTCTTCCCCATACTTGGCTCTGGTTCTACCTTCTAAGATTCATCTCCCTTGGAGTGATTTATATTTCATGAAGAGTATTCAACATACACCTCTGACCATGTCCAAGCCATTTCCCTTCTCTGAAGTGAAAGATCACTTTTTCTCAGTGGTTATTATTTGGAGCACTGAAGAAACTTGCTATACAAAGAACCTGGCAACTTGTGTCAGTAACAGTGTATGGCAAACTTTGTGAAATGCCCTGAGTCTTTTCTCTCAGAAGGCCAGCATCTTCACACATAGAAACAGACATCTGTGATTCTACTTAGGCTCTTCTCTGTAGCTTTCTGGACAAACACCTGCATGCCAGTGGCACTAGGTCTGGACAAAGTACGTTGATTTATGTCATGTGAACAATGACATAATCCAGAACATTAAAATATCAAAAATTATAGCACAACCTACCACATTGACACAGTTGTAATAACAATAAAATAATAACAAAGAAAAAGAGGTGGAAATCACACTTTTGTGGGGGGTCTCTTCAGGTTCGGCAGGAGACTATGCATCTCACACTCACTCTGCCAACAGTTTTCTCTTATGTTCTACTTGAAGACATGAAGGAATAAAAACATGAAGTAAGCAGGTAACAAGAGTGATAAAATAGCTAAAGAGTTATAGCTATTGACTATAACATCCGTTCCAGGTCTTCTCTGCTCCAAATAGTAGAAAATAGACTTAAAGTTGTTTTAATAGTGGCAGTGACTTCTTGCGCAGAAAGTCTTTGTGGAGGGGATTTGAGGTTTGGTTTCTACTGAATTATTATCATTCCTAAGATCCGAGGTCTTCCTTGTTTCTTTCCTGCCGTACTCACTTTGTGTGTTAGTACTTAAACCTAACACCACTAAAATTCCTGCTGCAATGGCCGTGCATGACCTTCATTCTATCCTGTCGGGCACCCCATTATTAAAGCCCGCATAGAACACTAATCTTTATTTCTTATTGACTATAATTACATTATACAGTTATGTCTACATGAATCATTTGATGAGAGAAAAACCACTCAGATTGATTTAGACAAAATTATGACTCATCCCCTACATCTTAGACTTCTGAGATATCTGGCCTTCTAAACAGAGAGGATTTCTGGGATAGTTAAATAAAATTGATGTGTTGTTAATCAAGAAGAAAGAGACAAAAGTTTGGCTAGACAACTAGTGACTGTCATCTTCTTTATTTGTACTTGCATTATATTGCATTTATCAGTTGATCAAATATGCTCATGACTTTGCAATATAAAAAATTGATAGTAGAATTAAATTTTAGAGTTCACTCTGGAAATGGGAATAAAATTTCTAATATCATTCAAATAATAAATTAAACCCTCAATCAAAATTAGTTTTCCAAACCAAGACTCTTACCAAAGTTTAACTATTATAACATCTGATAATTATAAGATAGAGAGATGACAGGTACATATATTGTGTGTGTATCTCTGAAATCAGAATGCCACTAAACTAATAATCTTTTAAAGCCTTACTGCCAACATTTCATTTCCTAAATCTTATATAAAATAGTGTTATAATGTATTTTACAACCAGAGGTATAGCTGGGAAGAATATGATCTCCAAGTTAAGATAGAATTTTAACACATGATAGCAGATTGTCTAGTCTTGTGTATTCAAAATATCAGTATTCTAATTAATTACTGTTATGAACATTTGGTGTGTCTCTTGCTCCAGGTTGAAGAGCCATGGGAAGAACACACAACATGTCACAGTTACATACACCAGTGACATAGTCTTCCTATTATGAGTTCAAATCTAAACTGACACTCTCTCATGAAGGGTTGTCTCTTTCCTTGAAATGTATCCACTTTCTTTTGTAAAATGAGTATGCAAATACCTACCCACAGAGAATACAGATTACTATAAGAGTCAAATCAGTGTGCTTTAGAAGCCTGGGTTGGTTAAGGAAAGGAAGGACATATTCAGAAATACATTGTGAAATAACTTATAGGGCCAAGCTCATCAAAAGTGTTTTTAGTAAGGGAGTAACATGCTAAATCTGACTAATCCATATAGGAAAGACTAGAATTGGCCTGAGAAATAAGAGGACAAAAGCAGATTCAACAAAAAATCAAAGGGAGACGAGAGCAACAAATGGGAAGGGATAAAGGTGAAGCTTTCAATTAATTCCCCCCAAACAAAAGTCCACAGCAAGAGCACCATCAGGGGAGAAGTGAGTTGTGTGCCAGCTAAAGTAAAGCTCTGCATGACCCAGCAGAGCATTCTGCAATGAAGATGGAACTCTTGCTATCTTATTGGCCATCACTGGGATTCCTTTAGAAGGCACAGTTTTCCAGGCCATCCTAGGGAAGAGCATATCTGCAGGCTTGCACATTCACACCTACATCAGCTCTGTGTCTGCGGGCACCTGAATCGTCAAAGGCAGACAAACTGGTATGATACTTAGAGGCATAGAAGATGCTGATTTTTTTTTCAGATAAGTTTGTTTCTATGTTAGTTGTTATTTATTTTTACCACAAACACACTTCTTACAACATAAGGCAACGAAGAGAGAGAAAGAGAGAGAATGAGAAAGGTATGTTTCATAATGAAAAAAAAAATCTGTCTTCCCTTCCCACACTAACAGAGATACAGAATTCCTAGGACTTAATGATAAGCTACATCTTAGAAAAATGAAGCATTTGACCAACACTCTCTATTTTAAGATCTAAGTCACTTAAGAGAAGAAGGACCTTATTATTAGGTCATTAGGAGTCATGAGTTCAGAGTTATCCTGAAAGATAAATGGATGCAAGACCCCAAACCAAGTGGTCAGGACCGAAAGCCAAGTGGTCAGGACCCATTCGGTACACTGGCATTTGTTCTCTGTGTTGGGCTCTCTCCCTCATAGGGGTGGAAACAAAGAGCACTCCACAGTCAGTTTCAGATTCATGCAGGATAGTGACAGGGGTTCTTACCCTATCACCTCTTCAGCCTTAGTAAATCCCAGCAAAGACCTCTGATTAGCTGCCCAAGGCCACATGGATGCCTTGTGTCAGTCATTGTCAGTAGGGTATGTGGTACAGACTGCTATGGCTTGGCAATATTTTCCCTTGCCTTCTGCCATGTACATGTGCCCCTTGCATTTGGATGCAGCCTTTCTCTTGCATCTTGATTTAGCCATGTTGAGTGTATGATGAACAATAGGATGTAGAATCATTAGGATGTTCTCTCTCCTGCTGTGCACTGGACAGACACTAGGACCCAAGCTGAAGAGGCTAAGGATAGCTGTGTGAAGGTGTTCTATGTCCTTAAGTATTGATGTTGGTTTTTACTTTATCAGGAAGTATATATTTCCTATATTCAGGTACCACAATTGGGTGTTGGTATGTTAGAATTCGTGTTTCTTGCCCCAGCTAACACAAAGGACTCCTAAGTGCTTTATGCCCAGTTTTATGGGTATGTGTACAGACAACTATGACGTTGGTGCCTTGTGACTCTTAGTCACTGGTTCTGATTGACTTGAGTTACAATATCTATGATTACAGTAACTGTTAATGAAGCAGGGATAGGTTACAAAATTCAGCCAGGCCTGACTCACAGTTTTTCCATAATTTTTTTTTTAATGTGCATGTGGGTGTTTTTCCTAGATGTGTGTTTTGAAAGCACATGCATGCCTTGTGCTCTTGGAATCCAGAAGAAGACCAAATTTTCTAGAACTGGAGTTTCAAATGTTTGTGAACCACCATGTGGGTGCTAGAAATTAAACTTGGGTCCTCTGGAAGAGCAACAAGTGCTCTTAACCACGAAGCTACCTCTCATCTGTCATAGGAAGTCTTCTTCTTCCTCCTCCTTCCTTGGTTTTTTTTTTTTTTTTAAGACAGGGCTCCTCTGTGTCATAGCCTTGGCTGTACTGGAACTTACTCTGTACACCAGCCTGGCCTCAAATTCAGAGACTCACCTGCCTTTGCCTCCCAAGTGCTGAGATCAAAGATTTGCATCTCCATGCGTTGTCATTGGCAGTAGTCTTTAGAATATGTAAACTAGAGTAGAAGCTGGTCCCTAAGGAAAATAGGAGGAGTAATCAGTCAAAGGCAACAAGGCATTGACATCATCTAAACTAAAAAATTGAAGCCATCAATGCCGTCTGTACAGAAGATAACCACTGAAGAAGAATGTGGGTGTTCTGACTGGAATTCTTGTTTAAAAATTTTGGTCATGAAAACCATGCTGGCCTTGTTAATGACTAAAATAACACCATATTCTAATGGTTAGTCGGTTCATGTCCTCTGTGTGCTTTGGTAAGTTTTATCCACCAGCATGCTGTCCCTTTTCCAACCAGATCTGCTTGGCAGATCACCCCTGGTACCTTGAAGCAGTGGTTTGCAGCATCAGTGTGCTTTGCCTCACCTTGGGGGTGGAACAGCAATGAAATGAAAATTCCGAGGTAATACATACAGAATTTTTGTTTATTGCATCTTAGGTGAGAACTGGCATTTCGATCAACTTCCCACATGATTCAGATGCTGCTGTCCTGGGAACCAAATTCTGAGAACCATTGTCCTAGTGGACAAGGAAGCTGGAAAAGTCAACCTGCTTGTAGAAAGATGTTAGATTTAGAAGGTCACAACAGGCTTAGAGAAAGCCCAGCTGGTTTTGGAGTAAATATCACAGGAAATCGAAGTACAGGATTGTATCCTTACATAGCAATAGTTAAAACTGAAAAGGCTTTGATTGACAAGTTCCAGGAAAGCTCCATATTAGAACAGAATGATTTAGCCCAAAACAAAGGTCAGATAAACCTGATCCTGTTCTCTTACATGTACTCAAAGCAGCTGCCGTAGTTCAACAGAAAGACATGGAGACCAGACATGAGCTAACAATATCCAACCAAACTGAAAACTCACAGGATTTGAAAATCCTATTTAGAATCAGAACTATGAAATGACATAACCGTACTAAATTTTTTAGCATGTGTTTACAACTCTGAGTTCAGGCTGAAGTTGTCTGAATTTTAAAACAAGAGGCAGCCAGTCTACTTCATCAAATATAAGATACACAAGAAGGAGGACTTTGAATTCTCAACCACTATACAATGGCTCATGGAAGATCTGGTTCCCACCGTGCTCCCCAGACATGGAGGTATATAGACAGCAAAGGATTTTGTCGAAGCAGAACTAAAGATAGGGGGTAAAAGGGCAAGGAAGCTTTCCCAGAAGGCAGAATCATGAACTGTCAAGGAAGTCTCCCACTTTTGGAGAAATATTAAAGGCAAATATACATTGTGTGCCCAGTGAGATTTTGTAATCAATATATGCCTCTCTGTAGTCCGTTCTAGAATAGAAAGTTTGTTTACTTTCTGCAAAATCAGTTTTTATTATATGTTATAGCAGTTTTCTGGTCATTTGCATTTTTGCATATAGGTCAGATAGAGAGTTGTTTGCCATCACCTGTGACCTCGGGGTTGAGCTGGGTCTGTGAGCACATAAGGCGATTTGCGGCTATATCATTCCAGGCGTCAAGGCCAGTATCTTCAAATTCCTCTTTACTCAGTTTTCACAGTGTCTTCTCTGTGTGAGGGAATATCCTAGGGCCTCCGTCTTATAACTGAGGACAATTGCTCAGTCTCAAAATCTTAACATGTATATGTTGTGTGTATTGTCTATGGCATAGATGTTATATGATGTTAGGCAGAAGCTAGTCACACATTGTTAGGATTGTATGAAACCTTTTTGGGAGGCAACTTGCTCTCTCACTGATGCATTTTTCTCCTCCCAGAATGAGATTCCTGGGAAAATTACCATTTCTTTTGGGGGCCATAGTTTCAATAGTTCAATAGAGTGAAAGACACAAATGTCTCTTTAGAAAAATTTTCCTTCTGCTTGGCCAGTTACCTAATGACACCCAGGAACACTAGCCCTCTCCAGTGGTTAAGCTAAGATAAAAAACATTTGTGAACCACTATACAAACTCTAGATGTGTTTTAATCATAGATTTTGGTGCATGACATTAAAGATTCCTTCCTTGTGAGTTTCATCAGACTCTAGAAATATTTTTAATATCCTCTATGATTTTTTGAGTGTATTATTTAGAAGAAAATTTCTAAATGTTTTGATTTTTTAGGGATATAGGACTAATCTGTTTCCATCATAGGCAAAGAACACACTCTGTAGAGTTTGAATCTCTTGAAATTTGTTGAGGATTTATCTATATCCTAACATTTGATCTATCTTTGTGAGCCTACCGCTTGTACTTGAAAAGAATACATTTTGCAGTTATTGGGTAAAATGGTCTATAAATATCAATTGGGTCAAGGTGGTTGATACAGACTCTTCAGATTTAGAAAAAATTAAATGCCTAATCATTTGGGGAATAGAAATTAAGTATGGTAAATTTATATACAAAGCTATTTTATTACTGAGTACTCTGAACAATTTTACTCGGTTGACTCTCTCAGACATGGCAAATGCTCTCATTAGCTTCCTGCACTTCCCTTTAGAAATATAAGTGGATGAGAGTGATTAGACATCATTATTAAGGCTGCATATTGTACAAATAACAAAGAAACATTTGTCAGAAGTCTTCAAGTGCCATAGCACATTAAGCTTTGGCTTTCTAAGTACCTGCTAAAGCTTGAGTGACCTATGGATTTGGAAATATTTACCTTTGCTCATCTTAATTATTGAAGTGAGTTAATCCCTTTAAACAAATCTTAGGCTCAAGTCCATCTTAAATCACTAATGTTCACCTATGTGTCACATTTTCCTCATAAGCCAGCGTGATGGTTCAATGGTCAAGTTCAGTAGAATAAAGCACCAGAGACCTCTCATTTAAAACTAAAGGGGAGCAGAACAGGACACCCAAGGCTATTTGGCATCATGATTAATTCGAAAGCAATTAAGAAAGAACAGATACAATGAAACTTCTCTGACTTCTTGCTGTTTGCTTAAAAAGCAGGTTCCAGTTTGTGGAGGTCCCCTACTCCAGCCTCCTTGCAGGAGTAATAGATGCTAACTCTAGATCCTTATGAGCCCCGACATGACATTGGAGGGACATACAAAATGAATCTGCCAAAAACCAGCTCTGTTTACATTGTTTCAACCAAAAATATTTTTACTTTTTAAAAATAATTTTGTACATATAAAATGTATATTAATCATATTTACCCCCAACTCCTCCTTCTCCCTCCATCTCCCTCACACTTCCTCCCTCTCATTTGATGCCCTCTTCTGTTTTCATTTACCTATTTACATAACCAGTGAGTGCATCAATACTTCCACTTCAGTGTGTGCAAACCACCAAAGCCCACAATCCCTGAAGAAAAATGACTGCCTCTGCAACTGGCCTGCCTTGCAGGAATGAAGATATTTTAAATGGTCACTTTTCCACAGCTTTTAGCTCTAAGTTGACTGAAACAATAGACTCTAAGAATTAAAATTCCACCAGGCATCTCCTGCTGGAGGGGGGAAAAAAAGGTTAAAACCCTGGTGGGTGGGAGGAAGCCAGTGTAGAAACTGGCACCTAAGAGAAAGATTTATAAACTGTCTGATGACCTTGCATGAGGGATGGGAGCTCAGACAATAGTAGGTGAAGGACCACATCTTTGCTGGCACACTAGTCAATCATTAATCGCTCTTGGCTTCTATTTGAACCTTATGCTCCTGTTAGGACGTGAGGATGAAGGTAGGAGCCATCCTCCTGGATTCCTTTGCCCTCTCCTTAATGTGGCTATATTGAGTTAATCTCCTTCTTCTGATTTTAACTTTTAATTTGGCTCTGTGAAGATGGCTTACCCTGAATACTGTAATCTCCCTTAGTAGCCAAAATTGCCAATAACTCCTCAGCTAGAGATGGAACTTTATGGGTCCTTTACCAGTCCTTGCTAGAATTACTGACTGGCCCGGTCTTGTGCAGGTATTAGAAGGTAACAGTAGTTCCTGTGAACTTCTGTATACTGACAATAGCTCCTCAGCCTGTGATGAAGATTCACAGGGCCCTCCTCCTTCCGTTCTCTCTCTCTCTCTCTCTCTCTCTCTCTCTCTCTCTCTCTCTCTCTCTCTCTCTCTCTCTCTCTCTCTGAATGCCTTCTGCATTCAAGCACAGCCACCACGAGTTCATGACTGTAAGGGCCCTGTCATGTGCAAGGACTCAGTCCTTCACAACCTTTGCCTTTTACAATCTCCTTGCATCCATTTCTGTGATGAACCCTGAACCTCATGAGAAACGATGTGAAACAAATGTTGGATTTGTGGCTGAGCACTCCAGGGTCACTTATTCTATGCCCTTTAACTGATTGTGAGTCTTTGACTTAATTATTGTCATTGAAAAAAAAAAACTTCACCTGGTGAGGACTGATAACCACACAACTCTTCATAAAGTGTGTATAACACTCACAAAAGCCAAGAGCGAGCACATAGGGCAAGAAGTATACCTGCTTCTTGTTCTAACAAAAGTGGGGACTGTGCTCCAATTTCACAATTTTTCTTGATTGGTTAGGGTTTTTTTTGGGGGGGGTGTAAAAAAAATGAAGGAAAGAGAGAAGGGTCATTGCTCCAGGCAATGAAGTACTGGAAATACAACAAATCTTTGATGCAAACAAGTTTTAAAAGTTTGACTGGTTTGGGGGTAGGAATTAAAACAGTTACCTAAATGTTTTACAAGATGGAGGAAATGAAAATTTGAATTCCTTATCATTAGCAAAAGTTTTACAGTGTTTAACAGAAAAGACTACCTTTCCAAACAAGCACATGGATTGATAGACTATATCCAATGAGTGTATCAATACTTCCACTTTAGTGGAAACCACCAAAGGCCGTAACCCCTGATATAAGTCCTTGCTCCTACAAACACATAATTCTTGGTGAAAACTACCCATCAAGAAAAGATTGTATCTTCAGCAAATTGTGTTGGAAAAACTTAATAGAAACATACAGAAAAATAAAGTTTGTTCTTTATCTCTGACAACTCCCCGACTCCTCACCTTTCCTACCTCCCCTCCCCCAACCTCACACAAAATTCAACTCCAAATCGTTCAAGGATCTCAACATAAAACATGAGCCTCTGAATCTTCTAGAGGAAAGGAGGCATTTGCTTTCATTTATTGACTCAGTTAAGGTCTTTTTGAGTAAGATTTCTGTAGCACAAAGAGATAACAGGCGACATTCAGCAAATGGGAACTCATGACACTAAAAAGCGTCACAGCAAAGGAAAATATCATCCAGTGAGACACACCACAGAATGGAAAAAAAGTTTCCTCAGCTGTACACCTATCAGAGGAGAAGTATCTAGAATATACTCACAACCGGAAAACAAACAAATAAACCTGGGCAGCAAGAAAACAAGCAACATAATTAAAAACGCACTGAGAAGCTAAAGTTTTCAAAAGAAGAAACACAAGGAGCTCAGACATATTTTTAAGACTGTTCAACATCTTAGCCATCAGGGAAATGCAAATTAACACCACTTTTCTATTACTCTAGCCCGAATGGTGACAATGAAGAAAACAGATGCTGGTGGGGATGTGGAGACAGGCAAACATTTGTTTGATGGGACAATAAGCTGGCATAGCAATTATGGAAATCAGTGTGAAGTTTCTTGAAAATGCTAGAAATAGATCTACCACTGGATCAGGCTATGCCACTCCTGGCCGTGTACCCAAAGGACTGAACCCACTACAGAGACACTTGCTCATCCAAGTTCATTGCTGCTGTATTCACAATAGGGAGGGGATGGAACTTATGTAAACATCCGTCAGCTGATGAAAGTGTAATGAAAATGTGGTACACACCCACAGTGGAATTTCCAGTCAGCTGTAAAGCAGACAGAACTTGTGCAGTCTCTAGGTACATGGATGGAACTGGAAACAAAATCACACTGAGTGAGGTAGTTCGCGGCACAAATGTCATGTGTTTCCTTTCATATTTAGATTTATGTTTAAATTGGCATAGAAGCCAGAGGACTAGATAGGAGTGTGGGGGACAATTCTAAAGTGGCGGGGAGATGATAAGACAGAGGCCGTGGGCATAGAGAAGCAGGAGTAATGGCGGGGAGGGAGGGTTTAAATGAAAAAGACTTTAACCTTCCTTACAAAAATCAAACCAATCTTAACATGTCTAGTACATTTTATCAGTTGGATTTTTAGCTGCAAGTAATTGAAAAGAATTCTGGATTATTTGACTTGAAAAAAATCATTTGGGAATAGGAGCTAGCCCACTCAGATAAAGAAAAGCAGTTAGAATTTTAAAATGGTTGAGAACCTAAGTATAATAGCATACGCTCATCATTTTAGTTTTGCAGGCATGAAAGTGGGGGGATTGTGAATCCAAGATATGTCTAGTAGAACCCTACCTGCAAACAAACAAGAAAACAAGATATGAAATAAAATAAAATAGGAAGCAAGGTGAGTTCCACCACATTCCCATACTTGCAGTGGCCCAAGGGACAGAAGTGGTACTCCGCCCCTCTCTGTCTCTAAAGTGCCCTTTGAAGATTATTGAATCAGTCAAGGCTGCTTATAAACCACCCATCTCCATTCTGCAAGATAAAGTAGGAAAGATAGTCACGTTAGTTTTTCAGCACATAAAAGGGAATTAAACTTCACATTTCACCAAGCGCCACACAGCAGAAAATATGTGCCCAGAGGAAAAGAGTTTCAGACAGAAGGCAGAAGAAGATAGACACCACATTGGTGCTTCCGTTCTGTCTTTGTAATGGTCTGTATTCACACAGGAAGCAGAGAGAGAGCTCTGCTGTTTTGGTTGGTTGTTTCCTACACTGATATGTTTAACGGAAATTCATAGCACGTCCACATCCGGTTAATCCACAACAATCTGTGGAATCAGAAAAACTGGATTCAATACTGAACTTGACAGTGACAGTAGTAAGAGGTTTCTGGCCCAGACTTTTGGGCCTAGCATCAAGGTTTGGACCCGCAGTCCCACAGAGGCACACAGATTCTTACATTAATTTTAGACTGATCAGCCTAAGGCCCAGGCATATAACTCTTTACCCTTAATCTAACCTGTGACTCTTACCTGTTCAGCCATGGGGCTCGGTACCTTTTCTCAGAGCAGCATAGTTGTCCTCTGCTTCTTCTGACTTCTCTCTGGCATTCTGCTCTGTTCTTCCAGTTCCCAGAGTTTTCTTAGTCTGGTAGCCCTGCTTACACTTCCTGTCTGCCTTTGGCCAATCAGCACTTTTTATTAAACTCATAAGCAGGAAAATTATTTACAATGGAACATCATAAATCCACTACACTGACCAGCTGCGTGAGCTTCTTCAAATCACTGTTGAGGAAACAGTGAGCCCCAGTGCTCTCACAAGGGAATGAGAGTAGCTGAAGCCTACAGTAATTGTCAGAGACAAAAATATCTACCTTCGAACTAGCTTTAATGATGGAATCATCTAACTCAAAAGCACTTGTAAGATGGTTGACATCACTGAAAAACTGATTCTGCCATTCTACTTAATTTTGTGAATTTAAACTTAAATAGTCTTCGTGTGTAACTAATGACAATTTACTGGACAGTGTAACTCTGGGTCCTAAGACCTGTAAAAATAGGAGTCTCATCTGCCATGTTGATTGCTTATTCTCCAGGCTTCATGCACCAGTGTCAAGTAATCAGGTTAGGTTCCTGTAAGTCTTTGTCTGGTCCTGAGTGAGTCAGACGCTGTGCTGGACACTGGACACCACCACCCTGTGAAAACATGAGATATAAAATATTGTTCCTGCGTCACTTGAGTTCTTCAGGGGAAAATACCATAGATGAGTAATATTTTAGTATGGTAAATGATGAGGACCAAGGTAAGGACTGTTGTTCACACACAGAGACCATACAATAAGAGGGCAACATATGAGTGAAGACTTATCGGAAGCACAGGAGTCAGCCCTGCTCTGAGGGAACAGGAAGTAAGACTATGCCTTGAGGTTCTAAAAACAATGAATTGGGGAAATAAGGGATGACCTATAGGGCAGGTAGAAGGGAAATGTGGGGGTCTGGAAAGTATTTTATTAGCAACCTCTTTGGCTTCACTTTGACTAAGGTGGAAATTATTGAAGAGTTTCCACAAAAGCGCCTGTGACATATCATATTGTTATTTCTCAAAGGATGACTCTTGCTACACTGCTAAAAATACTGTGAACTGGGGGCTGATGACCTACAAGGACCACTGAGGGAACTGAGGTGGCATTACAGCTACCCAGCAAGACATGGTGATGACTTGAACTGTAGAGGCAGTGAAGGTGATATCATAGTTCATTTCCTTGATTTTAATTTTACTTTTCTGTAATGCTGAGAATCTCACCTAAGACCTCACATAATCTAAGCAGGCATTCAACACACTGAATCATATCCCCCAGCCTTGAGGTTTACTTTCTGCTACTATGACTAAATACAAAAGATTGGGCAATTTATGCCACATAAAAGTTTATTTATTCACAGCTCTGGATGTAGAAATACCAAGGCATCAGTCATTCTCAGCTTTCAGTAAAGGTCTTCTTCATGGCATGACATGGTAGAGAATGTCACATGTTGAGAGAGCAAATATTCCAGAAGGACACATTCATAACAAAGTCACTCCCTGATAACTAAACAATCCACTAACGAACTAAGTAAACCACCCATGAGGGCAGAGCCACAGGAAATAATAGCCTGTTAATAGCCCAACCTCCAAATCAGCACATTACTTGAGGTTGTCTTTAGCAAATGGGTTCTCATAGTTGGTGACAGGAATGGTCAAGTTCAGGGTCTGAAGGTAATGCTAGCAGCATTGCTTAATGGATTAGCCATGGTCTGTGAGCAAGAGATGAGATGACGACAGAGGCAAAACCAGAAAAACGAAGTTAAAATTTACTAGTTTGAACAGAACTATGGGTGAGCAGTTCTGGAGGGCGCTTCAGTTGTGCTGAATCTGAATCCGAAAGTGAAGAGTGGACATACTCCCTAAAGCCCTCAGCTACAGTGATCTAGGGGCTATTTGTAGCAGAGTGTACCAGATATCCACCTAGAAGAGCAAGCAAAGGCAAAGTGCTGTGCAGCTCACTCTTCTGATGTCAGGAGAGGGGCAGTCCCCAGCCACCATCTGAACTCCCAGAGCTCCCAGCTGCCTATCACTGCCCATTGCTCAAAGGGCAAGCCATCCAGCTGTGCCAATCACCATGTATTCTGCCTGGAGGAAGCTGTCTAGACAGTGTCTTTCACTCCTTGTTAATACACTTTGCTTTAAACAATCATTTTAATTCAAAGTGATGAATAGACTATACTGTGTGCGCTCCCATCGATACCCACCTTCCACAATTAAAAAACCTCACACAATTTCAGTACAAACAAGATTGTAGAATCTCACCTCCCTCCGGAGACAAATCAAATTATTAACTATTAGTGAGAACACTTAAAGCTAACTTTATCTTTGCTTTATGGCAGTTTCTTTAGAACCAGAAAGTGATGATATGGGAAAGAAATGTAATTAACCTTGAAATCCTAAATAGATAGCACAAACACCCACCTCCTCTTTAGCCTTGGCAAGGATTTTTCTAGGTTTTGGATTTGTTCATTTACGAAGTCTGGAAGTCTGGCATTTGCTTGTTGTTGAGTTAGCGCCAAGAAAATGAGATGTTTGTCATCTGATAGAACAGAAGGCCTCTTTGATTTCCTGAGAGAGAACAAACTTGGAGACTGTGCAGCCCACAGATAAGGAAAGGGAAACCCTTAGGATTAGCCTGAGCCTGCCAATCCTTCTCTTGAAGGGTTTGTAAAACAGAAACCATGTTGGGAGGCTACTCAGCTGCCTAGAATTTCCATCTATTGCTTTTTGCTGAGTTCTAACCTAGAGCCTTGTTTAAGACTTAGAGATTTGTGTCTGAGTCCTCTGTCTGTATTTCTCCTGCCTGACCTCAGACCAGCAACTGATTTCCCCTCCTGGTGTCTCTACATATGCATACCTTTATTCTATGTCCCTTCTAAGTGCCCTGTATGGAGAAAGGGTTTGTTTGTCTACCAGGAAAAGATGTCTCCATTTCAAGCAATCCGTGCACATTTAGTATTTCCAGGAGGCAATAAAGTTTTCCTACTCAGACTCCATTTGCTGTCCTGTATCCTTATCTCTTCAGCTGTAATGAAAGCTTATGTCGATGATATGCCTTTCCCTGGAACATTGTTCTTGGTTAAGGGAAGTCACCTGACCTGGAAATGCCTGACATGCTCTCTGTAACTTAGACCTATTCTCATTGACTAGTAAATAGGAGGCACAAACTTATGCCTAAACCTTTGTTCCAAGGTTAAACAAACCCGTAGTGCAACTAGTGCTTTAGGGCCCCAAGAAGAGGTTAAGGCTATGGGGTTAAGGCACAGTCTTGAGATTGCATCCTTGCTTGTCTCCAACTTCTTTATCCTACTTTCCTCCTTCAGTTCCTGTAGGTCTTCTGGTAGCGTATCTAACTGTATGTGTGCACAGGCCTAATTTGTATTGTGTTTCTAGACAACTTGACAGCAGGCTTCTGACAGAATTGGGAGCACATCTTACCTTGAGAGTCAGAGAACACCCGGCTAATTTTGGTTCTGACAAACGGATTCACTTATAGCTACAAATGTGACATGCAATGATCCTATAGAAGATCACCAGTGAGTGGGTGCTGTCACTCAAAGAGATGCTTTCAGATGTTTGGCACTTACCAGAAGGCCACAGATTGCTACGATGTTGAATTTGTGGGTAAATGACACATAATGACCACAACATAAACATGTAAACTACAGTGTCATCGTAAATGTTTCATAAAGATGTTTTGAAGTGGGGTCTTGTTAGGTCAGAGACTAGGCTGACCTTGCATTTATGGTCCTCATAATACTTCAGTCTCCTGAATACTGACATTATGGGCATGTATGAGCAGAACAAAAGATGACTTTGATCTACAAATATTTAAAATTTTTTGGGTTTCTTCAGAGATTTCCCAAACAGAGCATCTTATCTTTTTTCTTCATAAAATGTCATCCATAAACTAGCAGCATCAATAGCACATGGAAGCTTCTTAGAGTTGTAGACTTTTGAGTCTTAATACAGCTGAATCAGAATTCATAATCTTAACATTTCCCATGAGATTCTTAAGGCTATGAAAATTTGAAAATATTGGCTCAAAGAAATCCTTTTAGCTAAAATAGTAGAGACATTTGGGTCCCATGATATGTACCTAACATAAACATCTTAAGGAAGGTGTCTTACTGTCCTATTGCTGTGGATAAACAGCATGACCAGGACAACTCATATAAAAGGAAGCATCTCATTGGGAGAGGAAGCATTGTATTGAGAGCTTGCCTAGAGTTTCAGAGACTTAGTTCGTGATAATCAAGGCATGAAGCATGATGGCACAAAGGCAGACATGGCAGTGGAGTAGTAGCTAAGATCTTTACATCTCGATCTATAGGCAGCAGGTGGGAAGAGAGAGAGAGAGAGAGAGAGAGAGAGAGAGAGAGAGAGAGAGAGAGAGAGAGAGAGAGAGAGAGAGAGAGAGAGAGAGACTGTGGGACACTTAGGCCTTTTGAAAATTCAAAGTTGACCCATATGACACACTTTCTTCAACAATACCACACTTCTTAATCCTTTCCAACAGCCCACTAAACAGAAAAAAAAGCATTAAAATACACACACACACACACACACACACACACACACACACACACACACACACACACACATGCCTATGGGGCCCTTCTCATTAAAACTATCACAGAGGTGAAGATTTATTTTGGCTTTAGGTTTCAGAGGGTTCTCTCAGTGGTGGTGTGGTCCTATATGCTTGAGCAAAACATAAATAGAAAGTTCATCCCTTTGTGAGAGATGAACAGAGAGTGAGGAAGGCACTGGTGATCAAGATTACTATCAAAGTCATGCTTACTAGACTCACTTTTCTCCAGCTAGATCTTATCTTCTAAAGTGTCCAGAACATTCCAAAATATCATCACCAACTTGAAGTCAAGTGTTGAACTCATGAGTCTATGGGGGGGGCATTTCATATCCAAGGCATAAAAACATTATTTTCATGATTGGCATATCTAAAAAAAATTGAAAATGACCAAATCTACAAAACAATAGTTCAAGGTAGGATAAAGTAGATGTGTTGCCAAGTCTCTGTAATCTCAGCACTCAGGAGACTGAAGCAGGGGACCATTTGTGGTGTATAGTGGCTAAAGAACAAGACTGTCATTGAAAGAAAAGTTATAACCATAGTTATAAATTTAAGATATAAGCATAGATTAGTGCTGCTCCCAGCTTTCATGAGAGAATTTTCCTTTTGTAATGGTAACAGTTAATGCAGAGACTGTTAATTGGTCAAAATATTAAAAATAAGCAAGTGTTGAGTGCCATTCCATGACAGGACTTCTCTATCACCCCCACCAAGGCTCAGAGAACATTGCAGAGAGAGTAGTAGGATTAGAGATGTGAGAGAGCGTTGCAAGAATCCTATATTGGTCTTATAATAAAAACTTGGAGCCAGATATTAAAGAAAAGCTGAAGAGAGAGAGAGAGAGAGAGAGAGAGAGAGAGAGAGAGAGAGAGAGAGAGAGAGAGAGAGAGAGAACAGTCATTTCTCACCTAGCCAAGTCATTGGGCCGAAAAGGATAGGTCCTGTCTCTAGGAGTCCTCAAACTCAATACCTCAGTGGAAAAGGAACAGAAGTGAAGGGAAGCAAAGAAGTCCTGCCTCTTCTCGGCTGAGCTTTCTTTCTTTGCCCAGCTCTCTTAATTCCTGCTTCAACTTTCCTAGAATTAAAGGTGGGTGCCACCACCATCTGGCTGTTAGGCCATGAACTCACAGAGATCCAGAAGATCCCTGCCTCCAGAGTGCTGAGATTAAAGGCATGGGTCACCACTCCCTGACCTCTCTGGCTTGATTTGGTTCTATCTTCTGACATTTTAGGCTGTTTTTATTAAACATACAACATATCACCACGGAAGAGTGCTGCAAAATGATGTCTTTAAACACGCCACGGCTGTTGTACTCCTTAACTCACTGTCCCTATGGTTTTCTGCACAAAATACACATGAGGTTAAGTATAGGGTAAAAGGGCCAGCCAAAGAAAGCAACCCTGACCCTGAAACCACAGCTAGTGAAAGAAACACACCGTGGCCCTAAAACTAGAGCCAAAAGGTTAAAAAGGACCAGTGAAAGAAACATACTTTGGCCCTGCAACCAGAGGCAAATCTGCCCCCAACCAACTGAACATGAAACCAGCCAATCTGTGAGCACGAAAACTAGCTTGAGTGCGTCCAAGCTCAAGGGGATTGAAATCTGATCAATTCCCACCTTGAAAATCTTCTTTCTGAAAAAAAACTTCACCCCTAAGAAGCCCTGTATAAGCCCTGTGCCTGTTCAGTTGGCAGATGCCTTTCTCCACCATGGCAGAAGCAGCCACTCTCCTGGATTCCTCCCTCCCAAATAAATCTCTTGAAAGAGTTTTGGGTGAAGATATTTTTTTTTCCACCAGAGCAGAGCAGAATCTCTGTAGGGAAATTCTCTCTGCAGAGTGGAACAGAGAAGCAACATTTATCTCTGCTGGGAAATTCCCTTAGGGGAGCAGAGCAGAGCTCAGTTGTCATGGCTCTCTCTTGGAGAGGACCAGGATTGCCACAACCTGTGCAGAGACCATTCCCCACTGGAACCCAGCTCCATGTATAGCCTGATTTCCTGACAAGTCAGAATACTATTCTCCTCACAGTTGTAGGTATCAGAATGCCTTCTCTTTATAACTGTAGGTATTACCTGACTTCTGACAGTCAGGGTACCTTTCTCTTCAGAGTTGTAAGTACGCAGGATACCTTGCTTTCACAGCTTCAGGTGTAGCCTGTCTTCCCAACAAGTCAGGGTACCTTTTCCTGCAGAGCTGTAACACTTGCATTGAGTCCATCAACAACTCCTTATGGATAAAAGGGGGGGGGGGGCTTATGAGAAATCACCCCACCCCAAGAGACTATTAGTGTTTAATGATTTCTTGGAGTGTGCTTCATTTTCTACAGTGGTATAGCTACTGATAAATTATCTATGCTCCATTAAACAATCCATACCCATGCTCATGTAAGTGACCTAATTAAACTTAGTGGGAAACACATAGGCACATGAAATGAGAAAGGGGACTGGTTAAAGAGAAGCCATTCAGTGGAGAGGGAAGAGGATGAAAGAGCACATAGAGAGGGATTGGAAATGACTAAAATTTATTACATACGTGTATTCAACTGCCAAATACAGAACAAGATTGAATGGCAAAATGGATAATGAAAATGGGGAAGAAAAAGAAAGAGGAGCTTAGTTATCTAGACATCATTTACTCTATATCTTTTAACCATTCAGAACAGGTTTTAGAATTGGGGATACACAAATTATTTCTGAGAAACCATAAGTGCCAAGGAGTCCACAAATCAAAATTATCTTAAAAAAAAAAAAAAAAAAAAAAAAAAAAAAAAAAAAAAAAAAAAAAAAGGATCTCAGACCTTCTCAGTTGGTGGCTGTTTTCAGCCGTGTGTTCCAGTCTCATCAGACGACTGCTCTGGTTTTGAAAACCTAGGGAATTTTGAGAGTTACTGCAAATGGCTTCTATGTGTACAGGGTGGAGAGTGTTCTTAGGGTGTCTTTGCTTGATAAAGGAGTGAGTAGGAATTATTTAACTGAGATGGGCCAGTCTGAGCAGAGACACAGAGTGGTAAAATACATACGTATTTTCATGGCTGGGACAAATATTTTAAAGTTCAGCAGACAAGATGCTACGTGATAAGGTACAGGCTTTTGAAAGCTCTCAACTTTCTTCTTCTCGGTGCTGAGGGGTCATTTATCCACAAATTGAGAAACATGCCCAAGAAAGAGAGAAGTACAGGTGAATGGGAGAGGATTCTGTTATCTGCAGATTTAATTTGCCCAGGCTGTTGAATAAAAGAGAGGCTATTATAGTCAGGTTGGTGGGGGAATAATGCCAGGTAGATCTGCCCTGGAAACCTCGGCCTTAGAGCATTTCTGATACAGGATCCAGTCTACTAAGATGTTATTTTATGATGGAAGCCTTTGTAGGAAAGAAAAGAGCAGCTGAGTTAACACTCCATGGCCTGGTTCAGTGCTTAGTTACACCCTTATCTGTCTCCAGAACTATCTTTACTCTAACAATATGTATTATAAATTTTACTTTACTATATTTTCTTTCCATTTCCATGTCTCTATATGCTTTGAAGCCACAATTGGCCTCTGAGTGAAACTAATTTTTAAGTAGATATTAATATTTATTCAAGAATACAAAACTCCAATCTTAACATTCACTGAACTCCGTGACATTCAGCTTCTGGGATCCCCTGATGGCTGACTGATCATGATTTTCTCCTACCTTATTAAATTTCTCCTGTTTGTTTTGATGAATTAGATAGACTAACACTAAATTACATGTGTTATTCTCTTAGGTATGTAGTTGGGCAAAAGTATTAAAACAAAATGTAAAATGTCCTTTAGATTGGAAGATTGAAGCAGTGCTTGTAAGGCATAATTCTGTGAGCATTATTCAGCAGCTACACTGCTTGCTACTTTACATTTAAATTATAGAGCAGTTAAAAAGGAGTCAGATGATGTGGCTTCAGGGAGTGAATATATCTTTAACCACTAACATAAAGGGGAATAACATTTCTTTAAGATGGTTGTGTTAATTTAGAGCAAGATTCTTTCTTGATGAAGGGACACTTAGCCTTGCTCAGGGTTGAGGAGTCTGTGTTCCTGTACTTACGAAATATAGCTCATGAAGTATCTCTGTTTCTAACAATGATCTTTGGCTACGGACACTCACTGTTCAAATCTTCTTGCCACAGAACAGAAAGACACATGTTGAATCTGAAGGGCTTTTCTAAAAAACAAGTTATTTTTACAGTTTTTACTGTCAATGGTGGTTGTGGTGATATATTGGACATTTAATATAAATAGTCTGCACTATCAGAGGACAAGGCCATCTCTCCAGCCTTTTTATTTTGTTTTGTTTTTTCAAGATAGGGTTTTCTGTATAATAGTCCTGGGTATCCTAGAACTTGCTTTGTAGATCAGGATGGTCTTGAACTCACAGCGATCCTCCTACCTCTGCTTCCCAAGGGCTGGGACTAACAGCATGGGCCACAACTGCCTACCTGTTGGATCTTGAGCTCCCAGAGATCCTGAAGGATCTCTGTCTCCCAAGTGATGGGATTAAAGGTGTGGGTCACTGCTCAATGAACTTGATAGCTTAACTGTGGGTGAGTCTCTGATAATTCAGACTGATCTTATTAAATATATAATATATCAACACACATGGGGTTTTTTTTTCTTAATTAGAGAACAAGACACCCACTTATATAACTGAAACAAATGAATCACCAGAATGTTTTGTTTACTGGCTACTATGTAACCTTTCAGAAATAAACGAATTGTGCCTTTTATATGAGTTTACATGGACATGATAGATGTTTCCTTCAGAGTACAAAATAGGAAGCTTATATGAGTGATGGTGTGCCGCCTACGTTGTTACTTTTTCATTAATAAAATAATACAGTGACTAGTAATACAATTGAGAATATTTCAACAATTCAATTCTGTAGCACATACATTTTTTTTTCCTATATTGTTCTCCCTACACTGGGATGTGGAAACAGACTGCAGTGACTAATCTTGATTGTCAACTTGCTTGGAGAGAGAACTGACTGGGATATCAGTATGGGAGTGTGTTCCAGAAAAGAGTAAATCAGGAGGGTTTTGACCTAGTCAGTGGATTAACCCTTTAAAGTTTTTTTTTTTTTAAGATGGCAGTGCTATTGGGAGGTGGAGAAGAGTAAGAGGTGAGGCCTACTGGACGGAGTAGGTCTCTGCAGTGTGTTCTTAGTGGCTACATCTTGCTCTGCCATTTTCCTGTTTGCCTAGTCCCTGCTTCCTGTCTACCATAGCTGAGTCACTCTGTTCTCTCATGAGCCATCTGTCAGGTGGAATGATCTTTGATATTGTAAATGTCAACAAATATTTTTTTTCTTTAACTTGTGTCCACCAGGTATTTGGTCATAGCTATCCAAAAATAACTATCACGTAGGCTATAAATTACATTTATTGTCATACTATATATTCTGTTTTTAAAAGCTATCTTTTCTTCATTTCTTCAACCATAAAATCTAGTCCCTGCTTTGCCGTCCTCTTGGCATGAGGAGAAATCTTATGTTTTGACCAAATCTGAGAAGAAAACTTTATACAAATATCCAGTGCCATTTTCTTGGGCTGGAGCCCTGGAGGTTTTAGTGGAAGAGGGTACCCATGTACTAAATCCTCAAACCAAATATATTTGTACTCTGAGTTCAGTATGGTGAGAATGGGGCTGTTTCTATGCTGCTGTACAAAGAATGCAATGCAAACTTAATGTGTACCATTGATGGAAAAGGTGTTTTTCTGTATACGTTTTGGCTTGCTATTCATACAAAGAGGTTTGAAATGGTTCAATAATCAAAGGGCAGCAACACCTACCAAAATAAGAGCAAAGACCTAATTCATTAAAATTCACTGATGTGGGATGTCTTTCCGTACAGTGTAAAACACCTCTGGATATTTAAGGAACTGTTTTGGTTTATGGCAAGGCATCATAGAAGCAGGCAGGAAATCTGAGCATAGATAAAGGGGAAAGGGTGGAATCAAGGAGAGAGAGCTGCAGTGGCAGAGAGGAAGATGTTAAAACAAAACAAAACAAAACAAAACAGGTAAGCTACAGTGGGAAGACAGATTAATAGAAATGGGTTAAGTTGTAAGAGCTAGCAATGTGCCTGAGCCATAGGCCAAACAGCATGTGATTAATATAAGCCTTTGTGGGATTATTTGGGACTATGGTGTGGATCTTGGGGTGAGTCTCAGCTAGAAACTTTATACCACAGTTCATATATTTGGGGGACTGGAGAGATGGCTCAGTGGTTAAGAGCAGGGGCTGCTTTTCCAAAGGACCTGGTTTAACTTCCAGCATCACCTGACACCTGAAAACTGTTTGTAATTCTAGTTGTAGGGTATCTGACACCATCACACAGATGTATATGCAGGCAGAAGACCAATGTACATAAAATAAAACTAAATTTATCATTTTTTGAAAAAAATTGTAGATCTGGGAAAGTCCTTAAATGCACTAACCTTGCTTTTTTGGCTACTCGTTCTTGATAACTGTATAAACAGATGTAGTTTTTGTGCTTAAAAGCTCACACTGAGAAAGTCTTGGGACTTCAATAAGACCCCCAAAAACCAGAGTATTGGCCATCTGGCTAATGAGGACTTTGTAATAGCTCGAATCTGTGCTAGAGTGATCTTTGCTGGTGGATACATCACAAGCCACAAACCCTTAGAAACTGGTGACTTTGATTTAAGCTTCGTCTTTTTTTTTTAGCCTATTTTCTCTACATTAACTCATTGAGGAACAATCAGAAAAACATCTCATGCAAACAAATATACAACTGCTCTCCTAATTCCTATCACAGAAAAGACAGGAGACCTGTATGAAAAATGCCACATGCTCATGAATATTGTCCACAAAATGAGGGCAGAAACAGCTTCTTTCTAAAGCTTTCAGCCACATGTACCAACACATGATCTTTCACTGCAAGATTCTATTCATATACCAAGAAGGAAGGGAACAGGAAAACAGGAAGAAGGGAATATATTTTAAATCTACAAATCCACAGGGAAAGAGCCACAGGGAGTATGTTTCCTTGGCATCCTTTGCTAGCTAAACTCATGTTGTTCTCTATGCTACCAGTTCTTAACTGTTTTGGTTTTGCTTTGGTTTCTCAGTATAAGAACAAGTCTTTGGCCAAAAATGAGAAGCAAGCCTTTAACACTGATAAAAAAATATATCACCTAAAATCGGATCTCATAAAGAGATATGAAACACTTTTGAGCTGGGAATCTCATCAGTTTCTTTTGCAGCCCCCTCAACCTCATCAGGGCCTCTGTGGGTCTAAAAATCTTGGGGATCATTCTGATCCTGCTTTGCTGGGTCAACATCCTGGGTGTCCTGTGCTCTGACCATGTGGACGGTGACAGTGTTCATTGCCAACAGCATTGTTTATGGTCCAAATGGTATATGAGGGCCTATAGAAGTCCTGTGTAATCCAGAGAACTGGCCAGATGTGATGCAAGGTGTATGACTCATAACTGGCCATTCCATAGGACTTATAAGCTCTGAGAAAAGGTACCAAGCCGCATGGCTGAACAGGATAAGAGTCATGGGTTAGATTAAGGGTAAAGATTTAGCAAGTTATATTCCTGGGCCTTGAGGTTAGGCCCGAAAGTCCGGGCCAGAAACTGCTTACTACACAGACATTTTTGTCCTGGCCAGAAACTCTCTATACCTGGCAACCACTGTCCAAATAATTGACTCAGAGGCTTAATATTATAGTAACTTCTGGGCCAGTAGCTCAAGCATACTACCATCTAGCTCTTACACTTAAATTAACCTATAATCCTTACCTATGTTTAGCTAAGTGGCTTTAGTATTTTGGCTCAGGCTGGCATTCTCATCTTACTTCCTCTGCATCTGGCTGGTAACTGCCTCTCTGCCTTTCCTCTTCCCAGAATTCTCCTAGTCTGGTCTCCTTGCCCCCATTTCATGCCTGACTACTGGATAATCGTTGTTTTATTAAACCAATACCAGTGACAAATTTTTACAGTGTACAAGAGCATTATTGTACACATTCTATCTTTTTTTGAGACAGGCTTTCAGTATGGAGCTCTGACTGACCTTCACCTCTAATTTTTCTGCCTCAACCTAAGCCTGGACAGTGCCTAGCTCTTCTGGGGGCTTTTCTTATTTTGAGAAAGTGCATCAGGAGAAGCATCAATTTTAGTTTTTGTCTTTATTCATATTAGGCTTCTTCTGTGGAGCCTGTTTTGAGACTGCTTGTGAATCTAAGCCTTTGTGATCAACAATGTGGCCTGTCCCAAGAATTCTTAATGCTGTTACTGGAGGTAACTCACAGGATATATACATCCCTTTCTGGTCAGAATTTTCTTCCCAGTCCCTGAAAGGCAGGTGATAAGTTATCAAAAAACTTTGTACTCCAAATCTGCCAACCTTTGATCCTTGCTTCCCATTACCAAAGATACCGTGTACTCTCCCTCAGTTAGGTCCCAGGTATGTAGACCCTTCACCCCCCCCCATACCTCCCACCTTGCACAATTCCCTGCTTACACAATATTTTACTAACTAAAACATAATGTTTATAATGTGGAGATAGATAGAGAGAGAGAGATGAAACTATCACCTTATTTATGTATAGATAGCCACAGGCTTAGACTATCTAGAATAGTCTAAATCAGTGTTAAAGGGCACCATTACTGTATCCACTTTCTTCCCCTAACAGGGTAACTAGGGAACACTACAATCAAGAGCTTATTAAATGCTACGATATCACTTAAGTAAACTAAGTTTGTTAAATCTGCTTATAAGATAGAATCTTAAAAAACGAATGTCCTCCTGCTCTGAGTTCACTAATTCTAATGAAGAAATTTCACCAGTGGCATTTATTTGGTTCCTAGAGTATGAAAATTTTGATATAGTTCTCAAAGAGGTTATGAAGTGCAGGAAGAAAATCTAATGTCAAAAGAATGTGACCTAAAGCAATTTCCAGCTTGAGCTACTACTATTTTATCTAATAAAATGTAGAATGAAAACACACTATAGACGGTCAGTTATTATGTCAGGATAATTTAGACATCATTATCATCAGGATAATTTAGGCACTTTCAGCCCATTTTATCAAGTTAAACTCTATCTTTTGACTGCTGTCTCTGGCTTAGATGCTGCCCAAGTCCAGTGTTCCTTCATGTACGCATCACCTGGTGTAAAAATCCATGGCCATTTGGCCCTGTAGCCTGCATTGGCTTAGTGCAGATATCCAATACAGCCACAGAAAATAGTCATCAGACACCGTTTTCTAAGTAGTGAACTAAATTCATGTGAGCTCTCCCACTCTCAGGCTTACTGCAAATGTATTCTCAAAGCTCCTCGTTTTAAAAGATAGACCATATAGTTGACAAATATCTCCAAGGTTCCAAACTTGAAAATAACAGTAGTTCTGAATGCAAATGTTCTGACTCTAAAATCAGACTTAACCCTTGGACTGTATTGTTTTCATATGTTAATGTAAATCAAAATGTATACTATGAAGTCAATTCTGGTTTATTTAAGATAAGTAAGGCCAATCATAAAAAAAGCTGATCCTAATTTTTTTCTCTGTTTGTTGAATATCTAATTGAAATGTTCATCTAAACAATTTTATATTAAATTAAAACTTGTGAGTCAGATATTGGGGTAAAACTCTGATAAATCAAGAAAGCTGCAAAGGAATGACCAGCTGCCCCTCTCTTCAGGTTTTCAAGATCAAAAAGCGAGAGAATCTTTCTAAGCCCCTCCATACTTCTTCCTGTACCTCTCTATCCTATCAGAGTCCTCCAAAATATGACTAATTCCAGTCAGTTAACTGCTGATTCCACTCCTGGATTCAAGGTTAACTTTATTAACAGTATTAGTGTCATAGTGCAATAAAATATCCTGCAACATCTAATATGTGCTGGGTTTTGACAAGGTGTTGTGGTCATGTCTGTTAAGATTTCTGGTTACTGACTCTCTACTATGATGGCCAGTATTCTGACTATGTAAAAATCCTAAATTAACACTACTCAACCTTAGTGTCAGAAAACAGTAACTCTGCTGGTCCTGGGGGTGGTATGGTCCCACCCAGGTGAGTCACTGGGAAGTGGAAAAGGGAATTCCCTTGTCCCCTAGTTTATTGATATCTCCTAATGAAGTGTTTGAGGTATATGTAGTGTCCTGTGAATGCTTGCCCAATGAATAAATTAATAAGGGGATACATAGAAAAGTGAGTGGAAGACTCAAGAAAGGGAAAAAAGAAACGATGTAAGGCCTTCTATTAAAATAAATTTTATGTAAGACATGTTAATTTTAAAAGCCATTCAGTGATGATCCAAATACCATGTTTTCTATGTTTTCAATAAATTGCTATCATATAATGTTATAAAATATTCAATCATGACAGAACTTGTCATTTCTTTCTGTGAAAACAGATATAGATCCGCTAATAGAACTAAATATGCTAAGGTCTTAATATATATTTTAAGAGACACATATTTTAAGAGTCAATATTATATATTAAGAAATATATATATAGATATAGATATAGATATCCAATGTGGTCCAAGGAACCCTAACACTGGCACGTAGAACACAAAGTGATGGGAAATTAAGAGGTATCCAAAACTTGCCCTGTCCCTATTCCTAGCTTCTATCCATAGAGGTTTCAAGCCTGCAAAGTTCATGGATCTTCTTTGCAAATCAAGCAACCTTTGGAGTAAAATCTAAGATGACTCAGTGAAATCTAAGGGCCTCAGGACTAAAATATAACCAGACTGGATATATGACTCTGTGAAGCTTCAGAAGTATAATTTAAAAATTACTGGGTTAATTTGCTTCTCTATGGCAAATGGTCCCTGGAAATGATGGCATAATTTATCACCGAGCCATGAGGATGAAGAGCTCTCGGTGGATAACCAGGCCTTGTCTGCTTGTCTAAGTGCCAGCATCATTTATCCTCAGTGAGCTTATAGATGTCCATGTTTTCATCTTTTCTAGCAGTCTAAGACTTTCTATTAAAAAACAAAAACAAACATAAACACTAATAAGCATTCAACAATGAAAATGTCTAGACTCAGGGAAGATTGGTATTTTTTTGGTAGCTCCTCACCGTTATAATTGGGACTTTGAAAAAAATCTTTTTCAGCTGTCTTAGAAGATGATCATTGCCATGGTCCTTCCCACTCCACCTTTGCATCTTAGGAGGAAAATTCCCAACAGTAGCCAAAACCTCTCTCCCAAAGACTGCTGCTGTGGGTCCTGATGGTAAAATCATTGCTATAATTGAGACTATATTTTGGGGGTTTAATTAATTTTTCCAGATACTTCTCTAAGCCCCTCCCTCTTTTGCTCTCCCTCCCCCTCCCTCTTCTTTCTCTCTCCTTTTTCTAACAGAGTCTTTACCATATAATCTGGTTGACACTGTAGTGGAACTCACGATCTAGACCAGGACTTACAGAAGTTCTCCTGCCTCTTCTTTCCAAGTGCTGGGATTAAGGCTTGCACCAACATATCTGGCTCCCATTCATATCTTTCAATACAATTCAACATGTACCTGAGTCTACTAAGCCATAAGCCTACGAAGATTAAAAATATTTTGCCTGAATGTGTGTCTGTGGATTCGATGTGTACAGTACCTAAGGATGCCAGAAGAGGGCATCAGATTTCCCGGAACTGGAGTTACAAACACATGTGAGCTGCCATGTGGGGTGCTGGGAATTGAACCCAAGCTCTCTGGAAAAGCAGACAGTGTGCTTAACCATTTAGCCGTCTCTTCAGTTGCCTCCACCCTTATGAAAATATATTTGAGGCAGCATTAATTTGTCAGGACTGGCCTTCAACTTGCAGATCTTCTGTCTCTGCTCCCCAAGTGGGATACAGATGACACTAGATAGACAGTATCATGACCCACTTATTAGAATTTTGACTCATCAAAAAAAGTTAGGAGCACTGTGAGAAGGTCAAAGCTGTCAGTTAGCATATTGCATGTATTAACTATTGCCATGTTTTAATGTGATACATTGGAGAATATTCTTCATGTTCTAGAAATACGGATGAACTCAATTATGAGTAAAGTAATATAACAAAAATAATGTCTTATGTCTCTGGTGTTGGCTTCAAAATAATTTGTTAACTTTTAGATGAGAGACATGAATGAATGCAGATTTGACATGAGTTGAAGATTGTTGACATAAGGTGTTGTCTATGGAGGGGATGGTACCCTACTATTTTTTAGTGTAAGTTTAATATGTAACATTTTAAATAATAAATAACTTTTATGGAAAACGCACATAGATATTGGTGGGAGATAGTAATCTCTAACATTTACTCTTTTCTTTTCTTTGTCTTTCCTTTTCTTTTTCAAGACAGGGCTTCTCTGTGTAACAGGCCTGGCCATCCTGGAACTTGCTCTGTAGACCAGGCTGGCCTCAAACACATAGAGATCTGCCTCCCTGTAGTAGGTGGTTTCTGGCCCGGACTTTTGGGCCTAGCCTCAAGGTTTTGGACCCACAGACCCACAGACCCACAGTCCCACAGTCCCACAAAGACACACAGATGTTTACAGTAGTTTTAGGCTGATTGGCCTAAGGCCCAGGCATATAACTTGCTCTTTACCCTTCATCTACCCATGACTCATCCTGTTCAGCCATGGGGCTCGGTACCTTTTCTCACAGCAGCATGGTTATCCTCTGCTTCTTTCGACTTCTCTCTGGCATTCTGCTCTGTGTTTCCTGTTCTCAGAGTTTTCTTAGTCTGGTAGCCCTGACCACACTTCCAGCCTGCCTTTGGCCAATCAGCACTTTTTATTAAACTAGTGGGTGGGACATAATCTCCCACACCTCCCGAATAGTGTGATCAAAGGTTTGTGCAACTGCACCCTGTCTAACACTTTCAATATAACCATTTGTATAGTTGAAAAACATTTTAACTTGAAAAAGACTAGTGAGTGAAAAATCTGTATTGGAGAAGTATCAAAGGGATTGGTCAGAAGATGACAGGAGAAAGATGCCATAGTATTGAGCTAGAAAGAGCTTGGAAAGGACGACACTCATGAAAGTTAGCTGAGTTGTAAAAAAGAAAACCAGCAAAGCATTTATCCAAAACATATTTCTAAAGCTCATGACCACCAGGAACATACTTGAGTCAGACAAAATGAGATCTACTTAATTTGCTTCAGCAAAACATAAACTCCCCTTCCAAGTTATTCAGGCTCTTCTAAAGGAATTTAAAAGGGGGCTTCCTATGGGACTTGGTTTATCTTAGATGATGTCTGTTTGGGCTGCTATATCAGAATATCATAGTCTAGATGGCTTATCATTCCCAATGTGGAGACAGAATAGTCCAAGATACACATGCCAAATGCTAGAAGATGTAGCATCTGGCTTGTGTGTGTGTGTGTGGGGGGGGCTGTTTCCTAATAGCCAGTTCCTTCTGGTTATGTGTTTACATGAAGGTAAACAAACTTTCTGGAGAGTCTTTTTTTTATAAAGGAATTAATTTCACAGGATCCAATCACCTCCCAGAAGGCTCAGCTTCCTAATACTATTAACTTAGAGGTTAGGAATCAGTGTATACGTGGTGAAGGACACATAATTCTAAAGAATGGAAGAAAAATAGAGTCAGCTCTGGGTTAGGTGTTTTCCAGAAGCTGGATTATCTGATATTAGTTCTTCATTAGTTCTTGATGCACAGCTGGCATCAAGATCAGGACTTCAAAGGGAAATCACCACTTAAGAAACAAAACATTAGCTGCCTTTCTACTTTCCACTTGTATTTTCCTATTGGCCACACCAAACAAGTTCAGCCAAAAGGAAAAGGACAAAGTAATTAAACAATTTTTGTTCACATAATAGTGCTCAGGTACAACTGTTGGCATATTTATCTTCCTAGTCTGACATGGTTTCCAAATGACTTTTTGTTCTCTGTTTCATAACTGGAATTCTGACCATGGTGGAGCTTTTGCTCATGGATGTTGCCATACTTGGGATCCTAAATATCCACCAGAGGCCCATGTGTTTCCCATTTGTTCTCCAAAATGGCTATAAATTACTAGAAAGTGATGGATATAGAGGCTCCCGGGAAGTCTTTTGGCCATTGCAGATATGGTTGGGAGATCAGATGGATTCTGATTTCTTCCTTTCTCTTTTCTTTCCCAGGCATGAGGTGAGAAGTTTGAGTCCCCCATGGTGTGCTTCCTCACTACAAGTCTAAAAGCAACAAGCTAATCAACCATGAACTGGATCCTCTGAAACCATGAACCAATGCATCTTTTCTCTATATAAGTTGGTTATTTCAGGCACTTGCTAATAATTATAGACACAAACGAGAAACATCTTACACTTCCAACATCCAGAAAATGGAGTACCTTTCTTATATGGTATAAGTGGAAATTTACAGGTTAAAAACAAAACAAAGCAAAATACCCTCAAAGAGATGACATTAATAAAAGTTGGGTCCTTTGAATGTGACTGGCTACTCTCTCAAAAACATATAGTTCCCATATAAAGAAGAGCTCCCTGGCTTCCTTTATCTTGTGAGGTCAGGGACAAAGCTCCATCTGCAAACCAAACAGACACAGAGCATGGTGGTGCTATGATCTCAGACTTTCCAACTTTCAA
The DNA here is from genome assembly GCA_033318265.1 of Phyllotis vaccarum. Lineage (NCBI taxonomy): Eukaryota > Metazoa > Chordata > Mammalia > Rodentia > Cricetidae > Phyllotis > Phyllotis vaccarum. Next base: position 163,473,792 of record JARWLC010000001.1, on the reverse strand, counting down.
AGACACAGGGAACTGATTTCTGTAGTTTATAAACTGTCCAGTTTAAGGCATTGTGGGGCATCCTCTTTCCAAGAGCTACAGTGGCTGAACACTATGGGGAATTTCAGGGGTGAGGTGGGGAAGAGCAGAAACTCATTCTAATGTACACAGAAAAAATGTCTTTGCAAGGAGTACAGCTTGAGCTCAGAGGTCCCTGACAGGAGAGACTCTGGAACAGAGACAGGAGAGAAGAAAGTTTAGAAATCAAGAAGTTGGATAGAGGAAGGGGGAAGAGAAAATTTGGATACAGACATACAGTAAGAACCTTCTGTGAATGTTACATACTATAGACTTGGTAACACCTTGATGCTCACAAAATCCCCTAAATTATGCTACTATTCACCACTAAGAGTAGTGGTTCTCAGTCTGGGGTTTGTGACCCCTTTGGGGTTGAACAACCCTTTCACAGGGGTCACATATCAGACATCCTGCATATCAGATATTTACATCATGATTAACAACAGTAACAACATTACAGTTAAAAAGTATTAATAAAAATTTTGCAGTTGGGGTCACCACAACATGAGGAACTGTATTAATGGGTTACAGAATCATGTGCTTAGAGGAAATAGAAAACTGGAGAAGATGCCTAGTTCTTGGAAATATTGTTGGGACTATTGAGACACTGATAGGTGTGGGGACATGTTTGAATTGTTTCTTAGTAATGGCCAGGGACATAAGATCATTTCCAGAAAGAAACGAACAGGTAACGTGAAAGAGCCATTTGTGCTGAAATTTGGAAAGCATGGGGAATGAAATCCATCCCACCCATTAAGTTTTGTGATGAATTTGCAAAACCTTCATCAATGCCAACAGGGAGAGAACCTCAGTTTAAGGCCTAGGATTCACATTGATCATGTCCAAGCTGCTTTCTTTCCCATCCTCTACTGTCTGTCCTTCCTCAGCCTGGCTTCCTGGGATGCCCTCCCCCCTCACCCTCATCACCAAGCTTCTCTTCTCTACAAAAGTTCCCATATCTCCTCTAATTCTTCAGAATGACTGCATCACTTGAAATGCTGAAAACATGCTACTCTCATTAGAGGTCAGTACCAAACTCATGGCTGATTCTTCTTTCACTGTTTCTCTCACACTCTTTTTATTTTTCTCGTTTCCTTTAATATTTATTGCTTCTATTTTTTAATTTTTCTCTCAAAATAAATGTTGTCTCTTCACTTCTGGGCCAATTTGCAAAGTAGAATTGTTACTAATATTTTCATGACCTTATTGGCATTGATTATTTACTTTTGGAAGCAGACATTCTCTTTGAATAAATATATTTCATCTGCCACAGCATCCTCCTCCTCCCCCACTCACTCCTGTTGGTCTTTCAAGAAAGGGTTTCTCTGTGTAACACCCATGTCTGTCCTGGAACTCACTCTGTAGACCAGGCTAGCCTCTGCCTCCCAAGGGCTGTGATTACATGTGTGTGCCCCCACTGCCTGCCTAGTTACCATAGAGTCCCTCAACATACAAACCTCTTACACCTGCAAAATTTAGTAGCAAGAACAAAAAAAAAGCCAATGAAGAAGAAATAAAGCATGTTCACTGATATTTTCTTTGTTTGTCTCTGGTGCGAGGAATGGAATTTGGAGCCTTGTGCACATCAGTCCTGTGGGCTATCATGGACATAATGCCAGTTCTCAAAAGCACTTTCATCTTGTGCTCTGTGGTGGACATAGGAGACCACCCCTTCCTTGACTTTATGTTTCCATGTTAAGGGAGTTTCAACTAGATTAACACAGCTCTCTGCGCATTTCCCTCCAACATAGAAGAAAGGGCTTACCTGATAGAAAAATTCAAAAACAAAAGCTTAATGCAGTTCACTGGATTCCTGCTCCATAATTTTGGCTTGCTAGCAAACAGGAGTACTTCTCTATTCCACTGAGTACTTATTTTGAAGATCAGCCTCACTGGGGACATGCGGTTTTCTCAAGTAGATGTAACTTGCATACAAGTTCCAGTTGAGAAGGCTGTATTGGAGAGAGCAGATAAAATTCACTTTTTTAAGCACAGTGTTTTTAATCATAAAACTATGGGGACAGAATATGATCAAAATATACTGCATGAAAAGTTTCAAAAATAAAGTTTAAAAAGTTTAAATGGGCAAAGTATTAAATACAAATTATATATTAACTTAATGAGCTTCCTTAGTGATTCTCAAAAAAAGATTTTCTAAATAAGGTTTTCAGAACACTCTCTTTACATAGTACACCAATTAAAGTCTAAATGAATTCTATAATTTATACCACTTATATGACTAACCATTTCCAGACATAGAGATTATAAAATATATATGTGAACAAACACACAACAAATATGCTTTTATTTTTCTATAATAGACACGCTTCCAGAAAAGGAAGCCTACAAGACCATTCACAAATTATGATACAAAACAGACTTGCCCTTCACAACTTTTGGAATGACTTGAGCTTTCATAAAGATAAAGTCTCAGCCTGGCTGATGTCTTCTTTTCTCCTTTTCCTGATATGAGTGTCAGCACCATGCCTGGAAGCACAGCATGATGCTGGTGATGAAATGCTGTCAGTTATAAGTGACAGATGATGGATCAGTAAGACAGAAGAACCTATCTGCAATTCACATGAAGCAAAGCCACCAACTGTCAACTTCCAGCTTCCCCTTGAAAGGTAGGAAATAAATCTCTATTTGTGAAGGCCCTGATGGGCAAATGCTTTCCTAACATGGCACGAGCAGTGATAGATAAGACATTCTTCCTATTCTGAGACCTTCCTATGACTAGATTCCCATCAATTTAACTGAAAAGCATTGGGATAAAAGCAAAGATGAGAAGGGTAAAAATAGTAAATGGGGCATTTGCTTATTTATATGTTTTTTTGGAAAAGTTAAATCCAAGAGAAAACCTGAGAATAGGAACGTCAGTACAGGGCTAAAGGAACTGGCAGGGTTGGTTGAAAGTAGGAAAGAGAATCATCAAATGAGGATGCATAGAAAAAAAATGAACCAATATGAGTCAAATCAAATGGTCCCACCTGGGCTTCCAACTCTGTAGCTCAAAGTCTCCTGCTCATTTTAGCCTGAGTGGCTTGCTCTATGCTCTTCATACATTGTGAACAAAAAACTATGATCATTATCTCTTACTGGTCTCACTTTCTCAAGAAATGTATCTCCTGAAAAATACTAAAATTTTCTGCCATGATTTAATATAAAAATCTCATAAAATCTTTTTAATATCTGCATGGGACAAAACAGGAAATAAACTTTGTTTCAGATGTGTAGGGGATTGTGTTGTTTCATGGTAAATAATTGTCCCACCCACTAGTTTAATAAAAATCGATGATTGGCCAAGGGCAGGCAGGAAGTGTGGGTGGGGATACCAGAGTAAGAAAACTCTTGAGAACAGGAAGCACAGAGTAGAAAGCTAGAGAGAAGCCGGAAGAAGCAGAGGACAACTATGCTGCTTGTGAGAAAAGGTACTGAGCCCCATGGTTAACAGGATGAGTCATGGGTTAGATGAAGGGTAGAGAGCTAGCAAGTTATATACCTGTGCCTTAGGCCAATCAGCCTAAAACTATTGAAAGCATCTGTGTGTCACTGTGGGACTGTGGGACTGCGGGTCTGTGGGTCCTAAACCTTGAGGTTAGGCCTGAAAGTCCAGGCCAGAAACCTCCTACTACACAGATGCTTAGCGACAAACATCCTATTCGATAGTCTGAGAAAAACTGAAAATAGAAACTAGGGTGCATGTGTCTTCCTTGAAGATTCCTAGTCTCATTATGAGCAGATGGTATAATTCTCTTCTGGTTTTGGATGGTCGCTGAGTAGATTACCAGATTCATGGAATATACTGGGAACAGGCAACTGTGCCTGAAAGAAGAGTAAGTGGAGGCTCTGTCAGAGTCACCTGGTGAGTGACATGAACCTAGGATGATCTTGGCTTGATGGTGATCCTCCAGGAGTCACTAAAAACTCCCCCCCAAATTGACTGGCTTGATATAATCACTGGTTTAGTTCATTTTAAGCAAATCGGCTCTTAATTTTTATTTTTTTTATCTTGGTAGTTTGGGACTAGTTGCATTTTTTCCAAATTAGTAAATTATTAAATTTTCACATATATCCAGGTAGTGGTGGCACATGCAATTGGCCCCAGCTCTTGGGAAGCAGAGGCAGGCATATCTCTGTGAGACTGAGGCCAGCCTGATTTACAGAGCTAGGTCCAGAATAGCCAGAGCTATACAGTGAGACCCTGTCTAAAAATAAATTCAAATATATGCACTATGTTTATTTAATTTCTGCCCCCTCTACCTCCAATCCCTTCCACACCTCCCTCAAATCCATGGCAAAGATATATAAATATATAAATACAACTATGTGGATATGTTTAGTGTTGCTTGTATATTTATGTTTTTATGACTGACCATTTGGTATTAGATGAATAATTGGGGGCTCTTCCCTGAAGAAGATGTTTCTCCTGTTATCAGTGGTCATTAATTGCTTGTAACTCTTCATCTAGAAGTGAGACCTTCCAAGATTTCCCCCATCTCCATCAGCATGTCAAATGGAGTTGTGATTATTCATATTTTGTTTAGGTAGCCACCTTGTTGAGATTTCATGAGCATAGCCTCCCCATCATATATAGAGAACACAGCCTCATAGCGGGCTTCCTGGTCCCCTTGCTGTTTCAATCTTTCCATTTCTTCTTCTGTATGTTCCCCGACTCTTAGATGTAGGGGTATGCAGTCGATGCACCAACTGGGCCTTGGCACCCTGTAGTAAGTTCTCTGAATTGTGTTGACCATTTGACTTATTGTGGCTTTTTGTAATGCTTTCTGTCTACTTCAAAAAGAAGCTTATTGGATGAGGAGTGAGAGATACATGTATCTGTGGGTATAAGGTTAAGAACTTAGAAAGCGGTTAGTAATTATCCTGGTTTAGGAAAGTGGTAGTTGTACGTTCTCCTCTGGGACCCATGACCTCATTAGCTATGGGTAGTTGGCTGGCTTTGCAGTACCAGGGATGATTTCCTTCCTGTTGAGAGTCTCAAGCCCAATTAGATGGCTGTTGGTTACCCCCAAGATATTGCACCTTTAGGAATAATTGACTGTGCTGGTCACTGTGGTCCACAGACATCACAGATAGCTAACAGTCCTACTTGCTTTTCTTCCTTGACAGCGTACATATCACCTTTCAGCGCTAGGAAAGCTAGCGCTCCAGAAGGAGGTTTGGGGCCACATCCAATTAGCTTGATTCCAGTCCTGTGCCTGAAGTGTATGATGTCTTGATCAATAAAGTGTTACCCTCATCTTCTGGGAGGCAACCAAGGGCAAAAATAATATCCTGCATTGTTTTGGAACTTGATTAGACTCTCCTGACCAACAGTTTGAATGGAAGTTTCTCATGCCTGGTACTGGGTTTTTGTTTTTTGCTATTTTTTTTTGTTAGATTGTCTATGGCTCTTGGAGGCAAGATTATCATTTCAAAGGATGTAAGTTCATTTTATAGATGAGCTCTGTGTCTCTCTCTCACACACACATACATACACATTATATAAAAGCATAAATACAAAATAATATGATTCCCTATGGGTTTTTCAAACATCCTTAGTGTTATTTATCCCCCCCTTTCCTCCTTTTGTATGATCTTTCTTCCTCTGTTCTCAACTGAAGCCCACCCCCTTTTCCCTTCCTCCCTTCAAGACACCAGTACCCCGCTAGTCTCTTCTCCGGAACTCTGTCCTCCCAACTCCATGGTCCATTTTCACTTTGATTTTTTTCCACTCTGGCAGTTCCAGGTTATACTTACACCTGAAAATTTGGGGGCCAGAAACCACAAATGAAATAAAGCTTTTATTTATTTATTTATTTATTTATTTATTTATTTATTTATTTATTTATTTATTTATTTATTTTGGTTAGGGAGATTACAGATAAGCCATGTGAGGCCTCTTCCTCATGGGCTCTCATCTTCCAGTCTGGTCTGTAGACATCCCTGTTTCCAAAAGCAACAAATGAGCCAGTTCCAAAAGATGTGTGCTTTCCAAGCCTCTGCTTACATTATGTTTGATAGCACCCCATTGATAGAAACAGGCCACATGACTAATATCAACCTTATATTCAAAGAAGCAGAGAAGCCAGGGATGGAGAGATAGCATTGCCAGTAAAGTGATAGCCATGCAAGTGAGGGCCTGAGTTAGGGTCCCTAGGGACACCTGTAATCCCAGTACTGAGGACACAGAAATGGGGACTCTCCAGGCCTTACTGGCCAGCTAGTCTAGCTAATCAGTAAGCTCTGGGTTGAGTAACAGTCTTTGTCTTCCCACTGAAATAAAGTGGCAAACTATCAAGGAAGACACTTGATATCAAAGTCTAGCCTACATCTGGACATGCAACATATCCGTGTGTACCTGCACACACATATTCACATACACAGACACATACACTCATGTACACACAACAAAGCAAGGAAGTATATTTCTTTCTGTGAAAGGAAGTGAGAAAGATTGGAAGAGTGGAGAGAGAGAGAGAGAGAGAGAGAGAGAGAGAGAGAGAGAGAGAGAGAGAGAGAGAGAGAGAGAGAGAGAGAGAAGAGCATGTGCCATGAAATAAACTGGGAGCCTTGTGCTAAGCACTTTACCTCTGAGTAATACCTGTGGTGGGATTCAGGTGTCAGCTGATAAGGTCCGAAGGTGCATATCCAGGGTCCCGGGCTCCTGAAGGGGGAGTGGCCAACCCTATTCATAAATGGCTGCTGGGACCCTGGGAAAGCCCATTTCCTGGTTCCTGACTGCTAGAGAGACCCGTTTGGCATCCATTGTCCATCACTCAGATACTCCAGTCCCTTTTCAGGAGCCAATATAAGCTGTTACCTGTATCGTGAGTGTTAGTTTATATTTTAATAAATATCAATCTTAGATTGGTGCATTTTAAGTAAAACTCCACCTACAAATAACCCTAGCTCTGAAGAAGACTCCTCTTAATATATAAAATAGTGAAAGCATGACAAAAACTTTACATAATTTGTGGCCATTTTAGCAATCATTTAAGCACAATGCATGTTGAAGTTCATTGGGGATTATGCCTAATGCTTAGGCAGCACACTAAAATAATTACACCCATTTCAGGAAGTAAAATTTCAGGGCTTTCTATCAGTATGCATATATGTATGCATCCATGTATGATGATGCATGTTAATGGCCCAGGAGAGGAGAGAAGAGTGAAGTCCTCTGAGAAACTCACTCCAGTTTTGAACTTTTGAATAATAGTTCAGGACTTGATGCAGACACTATTTTAGTAAAGCTAACCTTGCGGATCAATTTGAATAGTCAAGATGGATTATTCTCCATAGTGCAGGTTCCTTCAAGCTTTATGTGCCCAGCATCACTCAGAGGATATATTTAAGCAGATTTCTAGACTCTGCCCATGCAGGGGTTGGCTTGCAATGAGGCAGGAGAATGTGCATTTATGGCAAGTTCTTAGGGGGGTGATCCTCATGATTGTCAATACCATCTCAAGTATAATAAATAATCAGCTTGAGGTTGTTTCTCTGTGGAAGAACCATGACCATTCTTAGCTTAAACCAAGCATTAGTTCTCAAAGACTTTGTTTCTCAGGCATTTCAATACAGCTAGACAGTCAGTAACCCCTAGCACAGAGGACCCTCCATTGGGACACCAGTCATTTTGGCTGCTCATTTCTGCAGTGTTTCCACTCAACTGAGTACTTACTTCTTTTCCTTCAGCTTCCTATGAAATGAACACAATGGATGACAATTCAGAGTAGCCACAGGAAAGAAACCTGAAATCTTCAGTACCCAACAACAAAAGTGAGCTGTGACAGTGAGCTCACTTTTCAGTTAACAGCATCTATCAGACATACAAAAGATCCACGATGAATCCCTGGGGAGTCTGAGTCTGACCTCTGGTAATCAGGAACTTAAAGAACAGAGACAAAGCACTCGCTTGCTCTTTAGTAAGAGCAAATGCTTTTCAAGTGCAGTATTTGCAGCTCCGGCTTGATCAGAAGAAAGCTAGCGCTCTGCTATATCCTGATAATTGCAATTGAGAGGGGTTCTTATCAGCATTGGCCAGAAAATTATTGTCTATTCTTTACTGTAATCAGTGGTCTATTTATAAAATATGCTCTCTATCTGGGCACTTCTACTTTCTAGGTAACAGGGTGCCATAGCTGTCTAGACAATCAGCTTTTTCTCTTCAGGAGCTTCCAAAAGAAAGAAGAATGATTTTTACTCCATGTGGCCACACTGCCTCTTTTGTGCAAGTAGTGATGTCGCCAGCTCTACAGAGCACAGTGCTCTAACTTTAGACTCACCACCTATATGCAGTGGGGCCTCCTATCACAGCCCTCCAGGAAACGTGATGTTCCTTCTTTACCTGTTCCTCTATCTCACGTGTTTGCTTGTTGTTGGCCAGTTAGCAAAAAATTTCTTCTTCTTTGAGGATAAAGCCCTGGAGCCATGATGTTTAGACCTGGCTGGGTTAGTATAGTTTTTTTCAGGTTTACTACATAGGATTTTCTTTCAAATTCACAAAGAATGTCTTGGGGAGCCTTGGGACATATGCCAAGAAGTGGCTGGAGCCTCCTTATGTGGTAGATTTACTTTTAGCTTTTGGAGAATTCTCCACACTGATTTCCATAGTGGCTGCTTCCATTTCTAATTTTCCAAATAGTGAATGAGGGTTCTTCTTTCCCTGCTTCTTGACCAGCATTTGTGGAAGTCATAGACATAAGAAGAGAACCTATTACTGCCAGTTTGTTTAATCAGTATAATTTTTAACTTTATTCGGAATACTATCCTTATACACATAGATAAGTATAGCTTTCATCCTTTATCAAAGAAGCTCTTTGCAGCAGATAATGACTATTACATAATCCACAACTTATCAAAGTGTTCATGACAAGTCGCTGTGGATTTCAACCCAAATGGATTGCACCCTAAGGCTCAGGAAAGGACCATGACACCTGTTGTCTTAGTTATTGTTAAGTTGCTGTGAAGAAACAATATTATCAAGGCAAATTCTTATGAAAGAAAGTATTTAATTGAAGGCTTGTTCACAGCTTTAGAGGAATAGACCACAACCATCTCAGTAAGAAACAGACAGGTATGTCACTGGAGTAATAGCTAACGGCTTTACAGAATGATCTGCAAGGAGAGAGGGGGGGAGAGGGACAGTGAGGGGGGATCTGTGTGGTGGTTTGAATAGGTATGTCCCTCATAGACTTGTGTTTGCATGCTTCACCTATAGGGAGTGACACAATTAGGAGGTATGCCCTTGTTAGAGCACATGTAGCCTTGTTGGTGGAAGTATATTACTATGGGGGCATACTTTAAGGTCTCATATGCTAAAGATAGACCATTATGGGACACAATTCACTTCCTGTTGCCTGTGGATCAATACGTAGAATTCTCAGCTTCTTCTCCAGCACCATGTTTGCCTGCAGGCTGCCGTAAAGATAATGGACTGAACCTTTGAAACTGTAAGCCAGCCCCAATTAAATGTTTTTCTTTATAATAGTTGTTATTGTCACAGTGTCTCTTCACAGCAATAAAAGCCCTAGCTAGGAATCTGGCATGGGTTTGTGAAACCTCAAAGTTACTCCCTCTGAAACACCTTCTCCAACAGTTCCACACTTGAGAACCTAGCATTCTAACATTTAAGTCTCTGTGAGGACCATTTTCATTCAAGCCATGACACCTGTGTTAAGATTATGACTTGTAGAAATCACTAAGAGGCTACACTTATGAAATCACAACAATATGGTTATCTCAGTGAGACCCAAGTAATAAGAATACCAATTGACATGTCACATGACTGGGGAGATTTTCTCAAGGTCCCACTCATAGATTAAGACCTACAGGCAATCAAAGACTGCTGAGAAAGGGAAAATCTATTTTCTACAGGGATGTGCACCCTGAAAAGTTATCCAATTTCAAGCAGTCAGCCCTAAACATAGACATATGATCAGTATTAAATGGACTCATTAGGGTTTGTACATGTGTATTCATGTGTGTTACAATCACAATTATAGAGGTCCTGAGTTTAAGGGACCATGGGAAGGGTTAGAGGGAGCAGAGGTAGATATAGTGTAAATACAGTATTCATATATGAAATAATAAAAGTTTGAATTAAAAACTAAGCAAATTTATTTCTTGTTCCACATTTATTAATATAATGGTTTATTATTTTTATTTCTAACTGTTATACATTTTGATAGTCTTTCACCTTGTTTTAATTAATTTTCCACATTTATTTCTTATGAAGAGTGTGTGTGTGTGTGTGTTTATGTGTAGGAAGAGTGCCTGTACCATGGCTGGTGTGTGGAAGCTTGAAGAAAAATGACCAGGGTGTGTAATCTCATTTTACCATGATGGTTCCAGGGATATGAACTTAGTTGCTTAGGCTTGGTGGCCCATGCCCTTGCCCAGTGAACCACACTTGTTTTATCTCTTTAAAAGGCTTGCTTGTTAAAACCAGAAGCATATTCTGCCTCCTCACACTAAATTATAAAACCATGTATACATATTTGGCTGGTTAACTTCATTCATCTCCATTACAGACAGTAAGAGTTTTTTCCAGGTGAAACCTCTCATGCATCCTACTGCACAGAGACAGGAAGCACACTGATGCCATAATTATGTCAAAGACTGAAGATGCAGGCTGGAACAACAGGAATGACTGTGGTAAGGTGGTTAATAAGACAAACAGGATGTCCAGCTGTGGAAGGCTGTCCATCAAAAATGACTATTTCCTCATCTTGATAAAGCATCCCTTTAGGTAGCAGCTAGTGAGCACCTCAGACAGTAGGAGAGATCCCCTTCTGAACCAAGCCTATGAGAAGCATGGTTGCTTTCTGCACCCCAGTCCTCCTCTGAACTATGTCAACAGCAGCTTGATGGACAGTTCGTCTGATCTCTGCTCTGGCCTCAAAGCACCATGAGTTCTCTATTAATCGTCCAGATCTTTGCTATGCCCTTCCACTGTATTCCTAAGAGCCATTCAGCTTTCTAAAACAGGGATGGCTCAAGCTGTGGGGACCTGAAGATTTGTCGTGATCCCCCCCATGGTGTCTTTGGGTTTTGCTTTATGGACTGCCCATACTCCCTAAGAACTGGTTCATAGCTGAAGTAACTAGAAGGCAATGTTCTAGAGTAAGTCATAGGGATCATAAAATCATTACAACAATAATACTTAAAGAGATCATTAGCAACCCCAGTAAGTAACTCAGTATTCTCTAGGTAGAAATAAATTTTAGTTTCTGGGTTTCTGTATACAACTCCAAGCTGTGGCCCCCAAATGTAAAGAGAGAGCCTAGACAATCAAAATGAAGAAATGTAACATATTAAACAGTTACAAGAAAATACTTTAATATTACTCTATCATCAAAATTGGCTATTAACTTTTAATATAAATTTAAAAATTATTCTTAAAAATTAAATGTCCAAATTAACTATGAATTTGCATATGTCATTTTCCAAGGTGCACATGCTGTCACTTCAGTTTGCTCTCCTTTTTCACGGTTCAAGTGAGGCTGTCTGCCTCTTCCTTCCCAAGTCCCCCTCTTTATTCCTCTCTCCTTTTATCTCCCCTCTCCTTTGCTCTTGTGTCTCTGGTCTGGCCCTTTGTACTGTTGACTTTGGGGTGAGTTGATTTAACCAATCGTGGGTTTAAATATTTGGACAAGTGGAATTGCATCAGTATTAAACAGGTACAGACTTCTTCCTTGTCATTGCTCTCTAAATAATCAAGTATGACAGTGAGTTACAGACTATTTATTACAAATACTTAAAGTTGATTTAAAGCACATGGAAGACACTACTAGGTCATATGCCAAAACACTTGCATTTTATATAAGGATGTTTCATTTTATATACGAATGTTGTCGACAGTGCTTTTCCTTAATATTTCTGAACACATTCACACAGACAGCCATGTATTCTACATAACCGCTGCACAGTGATCAGACCAAGAAACTTAATATTAACACAATATTGTTATTGTTAATAAATACTCAAAATGTGCTGATTACCTCTGTGTCTTTAAGAGAAGTTAAAAGTTTCATTTTATTTAACATGGAAAAGTATATTATGTTCTTCTGTGACATTTGTATTTTTGACAAGACCAGGACAGCTCTTCATAATCTGATGATACCAAAAACAAAAACTTTGAGTTAAGACTGAGCATACTTAAAATCTATTGACATGATTAATTTCTCTACTGATACTTTTGTCTCCATTGTGCTCTGCGATATACAAGTATATATACAGCTCAACTAGAAAAGAGTAAATGAACTTGGGCTTTGAGACACTCTGTTGTAATTAGGGTCAGTCCTTTGATGCGGTTGGCAATCAGTGCTCTACTATACAACACCTCAGATTTCAATGCTTTGGTAGGCAATCGCCACTCATTATACCACTCCTAACACACCTGCAAAGAAAACTTAGGGCACAATACAATGTTAAAATTGTATTAGCAAAGTGATTTTATAGCTTTTTTAAAAATCTGATGTGATTGTACCCTTTGAGAATAAAATTGCTGATTCTATACAGTAACCTAATTTTTATAAGATTTCCCCTTAGAGCTAAAATTCCAGTTATAATGTAGAAAAAGGATATTACTTATTAAAAGTGCTCCAATATCAAAGGTACAGAGGCAAGCTCCATTTATGTACAGCGTAACTGTATGTACTGTTCCCTGAACCTTGTCATTGAATATCTGCTCCTGTCGGACTGAAGTGCCATTGCTATAACATCACTGGAGTAAGGGTTCCCCTAAAGATTTTGATTTTCAAGCAGAATAAAAGACAATCATGAAGCCAAGAAGATCAGCAACACAGAAAGCTGTGACATGTACACTTCCTCGGGACTCCTACAGGTTAATGGACCTGAAACCAGGAACTTCAATGTTGTGGAATGAACGTAAGTTATTTTTATGTCTTTATAGGACTACCCATCCTTTAATATAATATGTTATGCTATGAGTCTTGAGACAGAATCTTCTTATTTTTATATAATGTTATTAGAACTGGGGACCCACTCCTATACTAAGTATCAGACGCTGGATTGTTTCCCATGTCTTCAAACAGGTGTTATTGTGATGTTTTAAACATTTTTACTTAATTTAATCCATTGTGCTATCTTAATAATGCTAATAAGTGGGTTGTAGTTCTGTCTAGTTTCAGAAAGTTGCTGCCTGATTGTGAGAATGCACGGATTATAAGTAATCAGTGAACTGTGTTGCTGCAGCAGCTGGTACTAATGTCAGGAACTGAATGATCAAAGCATCTGTCAGATAAAGAGGAATGGAAACCCTCTCAATAATTTGTGCAGAATCCCAGATCAAAAGAGCAGAGGGCATTGCCGCTCACAGCCATATCTCAGAGAGCATTATTATTCATTTGGGACCCAGACTTCAGGAAGATGCCCCACACAGCATATGCTTGTAGAATGTGTAATTTATCAGGCAAAAAGGAAATTACAGAGTTGTACTGTAGCCCCACGTAATCTTATTAATCTTTTTTGACCTTTTCTTTTGCTGTTGAATTGGTTATTTCTAATGGGAAGATAGTATTATCATTCTTTATTGAAGTAGGAAGGGAAAACACAGCAATGGAATGGTTCTTAACATGTTCCACTTGCGGAGACAATATACTTGTGCAGGTGACACTGTGGTCACACAAGTAGATAATCCATTTATTTGCTTCATTGCTTCTCTTTCCTTTCTAATAACAACAGAATTACAGATTCTGATATAGGACTCTGATCTAGAGAATTTTGTGGCTTTGGGAAAATTAAAAATGCAAGTCATTAGTAAAGTATTTTTAGTTTGTCTGAAAGTAAGAAACTAAAAATGCCTTTTTTCCTTAAGGGATCAGAGATGGGGTGAAAAATCTCAAAAGGACTTCAGATCCATCACAGAGGGGTCCAAGACAGAAGTCTCACAGAAATCCCACATCTCCTTTAGGTTTCCCTCAGACATTACTCTCTTTGGGGGAGGGGGGATATCTTCTTGTCAGAGACACAGCATGTAACAAATTTCTCATCATGCCTGAAAACTGAAGCTTTCTGATAGTCAAGGCAACAAAGCTCCCAAAAGCTGCTGGAAAAGTTGTGTGACTTGTGGATTAAGAGTAGGAAAAGGGGCTGGAAGGAAACGACTTATTTAATAAGTGGTTTTAAAATTTTCTTCAGTTTGAAGATCTTTTTGGTAATATTCTTAAATGTCTCTTTTTACCTTTATTCTTTACTCTCTTACTCACTTACTCAATGATATCACATTGAGCTCCAACAGCAAGGATGTACTTGGGCACACTCATGGTTAACAGAGATGGGGCTGAAGGTCACTGCGTGGTGCCTGCTGTGCCTAGAGCCCAGTAAAATGACACGGATGGATGAGATTAGGAGCCTGTCTAACTATCTGTTGCCTATAGGCAAAGGGCTGTCTATGTACAGTTTTAGGTGATTTTTTTCCTCCAAAATATGCTATTGGAACACAGCCACCTCTATTTATATATTATCTGTGGCTGTTTAGAGTTCAAAGGGAAAGCAGAGCAATGTGACAAATATTATATGGTTCCAAATGCCTAAAATACTTTGTACATTGTACAGTAGTAGATTGTAAAGGTATCCCCTTTCCTATCTGTGGCATGACCAGTTAATATGTCATCTTCTCTCCTAATAGACTTTTAGGCAGGGTGGTAGTGGCTCACGACTTTAACCCTAGTATTTGAGAGGCAGAGACAGGGGAGTCTCTGGCCAGTCTATTGTATAAAATAAGTTCCAGGACAGCCAGGACTATCCCTGTCTTGAAAACTAAAAGAAAAAAAAGTTTTTTGAGTATATGGTATTTTATTGTTACTTGGGTTCAATGCTACATGACAGACAATCTCTAGACCTTACTCATCTTGTTTGACTCCCTTCCTCCTGCACCAAATATTCTCATTTTTGTTTTCTGAATCTGACTACTTTGCATGTAAGTAGGATCAGTAGTGCAGTTGAATTTTTGTGACTGCTATATTTCATTCAGGATATATTTACGTTATCTCCTTTTCCCCCCCTAATTACAGGGTTTCCTTCTTTTGAAGGCGGAATGGTATCCCACTGTTTTGTCATACTATAATTTTTTTCTATTCATTTATCCACTGATGGAGACTTAAAGTCATTTTCACATCTTATCTATTGTGAATAGTGCTACAATAAATGGAAAATACAATGTGATATCTCTTCATTTCTGCCAAGATGACGATTACTAACAAACAAAAGTCAGCAAGTGTTGCCAAAGATATGGAACAATAGGAGTGCTTGCCTTCTGTTTCTGGCTATGCCAAAATAATATAGATGCCACAGAAAACAGTATGGCAATCCTCCAAAAAGTAAAAAAGTATACCTACCATATGATCAGGCAATCCTACTCCCTATTGTTTATCCAAAAGAATTGAAATCAAGAAATAAAAGAGAATTTAGTCCTGTGCCCTTTGAAGTGCTACTCCCAATTCAGAAAATATCTATTATCTTGCTCATCACAAAAGTATTTGCTGCTCTCTGCTCAAAGCTGAAACATTCTGCTGTTCCCAGACCAACAGATTCAGCATCACCAAAGGGACTGTTAGACTCTCAGTTATTAAACCCTATCTAGAAAGCAGAAAGGAAATTCCTGGGGTAAGAGTCAATAACAGTGCTTAAGCACAGCCCAGGCAATTCTGATGAATAGTCAAGACTGTGACTCCTGTGGTCTAGAGCATTCTGCCCTGATGTCACAGTGGGCACAGGTGCACCAGTGACGTCAATCTATGGGTCATAACTGAATCTTGCAGTATCTCCAAAGTTCACAGTCTGGAGCAAGATGTAGTTCAGATTGCATATGAACACTTCACTCAGCTGACCAATGGTTTTCATGTAGATTTAATTTCCTGTTAAACTCAGAGAAATTTTTTTTTTTTTACAATGACAAAATGACCACTTGCATGAAGTTTATTGTATATAAAGTGGCTTAGGGTAGACTAAAAAAAAACTTACACAATTTGATGCTGTTACTTTAGGAGGCAAAATACCCAGGGTATAAGTAAGGCCTGTGTCTCTGTGCATGTCTTGGTGTGTAGTTAATACTTTTTTTTTTTTTTTAAAGTCAAGTACATGCCCTCCTTGCCATATCGGCTCCCTACTCAGGTTTCTGAAAATGCAGGGTATAGACCAAAGAAAAAATGTGGCCTCTTGTGGACAATTGTCCTGCACTATGCAGAACTACACAACTAAAGGAAGGGTTCTCTGAAGTTTAGGATCCAGGACTGAAACCCAGGTTGAGAGAGCCTACATTGGCTCCATATAGGCTTTTTCACCTTCTCATTATTGACGTTCAAGGCTGACTAATAGTTTGATGTGCGTAGTGCTCTGTACTACAGGATGTGTAGTCTGTTCTCTGCATATCAGTGAGACAACTAAAGGTTGCCGCTATACCATCCATAAAGCCACGACTGGCCTTGAGCTAGTGAGCTCCCATGTCAGCTTCATCCAGAGTCCTGGGATGGTAGACACAAGTCACCATGCTGGCCCTGACTTCTAGATATTTACATTCATGGAGTCAGATTTTTCTTTTGACAGCCAGCTCACAAAAATGACACAGAGACTTATTGATTATGAAAGCTTGGCCTCTAGCTTAGGCTAGTTCCTAACTAGTTCATATAACTTAGATTAGTCCTTTGCTATTAATCTATGTGCTCCTACCTGTCTTGTGGCTGTTGCCTCTAATCCTGCATATCTCACTTGTACTTCATCTCCTGGCATCTCTCCTGCTCCTAGATTCCCCTCCCCTATTCTCTCTGCCTGGAAGTCTTGCCTAACTTCTTCCTGACTGGATATTGGACATTCATCTTTTTATTGAAGCAGTGAGAAGGTGCTTTAGAAAGATGCATTTTCACCTAATACAAAAAGATTATTCTGCAACACATTCATATTAAGGTTGCAACATTTCTTGTTGAAGAGGGTTGTGGTCACTGTGTTTGGTAGTTTTCTGGGTGTGTTGTATTGTGAATGATATGATTTTTTTCACCTCATCTATTTGCAACATAGGAGGAAACATATTTCTGGATATATAAATACTACTCTTTTTGTGGGTAACTGCCATAGGGATATCTTAGTTAAACATTATTATTTATTGATACAATTATCCCCAACCAAATTATTTCTCCTTAAGTGATAGCTCAAAAATGTACCAAGCCTTGAAATGAACTTTAAAATTATTAATTCTGCTTGTCTTAGATAGACAGATAGATAAATGTTTATTTCTTTGTCTTGATATTTGCTCATGTTTTTCTGAACATGGAAGGTTTTCTGAAAGGTTATTTTCTGTGCTTCTGTGAACAGAAGGAGGGTTGATGTTTTAAAATAAATAGTTTTACTATTTGTCAGTAGGGTGATTGGGCAAACATTTCATGGTATTTTAATTTTTACTTATTTTCAGATTCAAGGTAAGGCATTGTGGGATTCTATTATGTAATTATGCTTGCTTCAGGTTGTTCATAGGAATTTGGGAATACTGTGTTTGAGAGAACTAAAGAACTATAGAAAACATTTATGCATTTAAAAAAAATCCTGAGAATAGGGACATCTCTCTGTTGGTTTAGTGCTTTCTATGGAAGTATAAGGACTTGATTTTGGTCTTCCACATCCATATAAAAAGTCAAGTATGGTAGTACTCGGTTATAATGTCAACACCAAGGAAGCAGAGACAGGAGAAACCTGAGGCTCACTTGTTAGCTAGCCTCACCTAATCACAAAACACCATGTGAAGTGAGAGACTTTTATCTTAAAATATAATGTGGAGGGCAATTGAGGAAGACACCTGAATTCAACTTCTGACTCATATATACATACACAAACATTATACATGCACCTTTACACATGTGTGTTCAGGTACACAACCCTCCAAATACAAAGAATTAAAAAGAATTTTTTCATTTTATTATTTTTTATTTTAAAAAATGCCATTTTTGTATATGTATCTCCCTGCTCCCCCTCCCTTCCCCCCTCCCAACACCTCCCAGTCGGCCTTCAGCCTCTCCCTTCCCCAACCACCCATCCCCTCCTCAAAAGGGGCAAGAAGTCCCAAGGTGGGTCAGCACAGAATGGCACATCCACTCCAAGCAAGTCTAGTTTCCTCATCCCAAAATCAAGACTGGGTTAGGTGTTTCTCTGAAGAGAATGGGCTCCAAGGTGCCAGCTCATGCAAAGGAACACAGTCTGATTCCACCCCTTGAGGCTCCACATACTGCCCATGCCAATAGACATTTGCCTACCATTGGAGGGCCTAGCTCCTTTTCCCAATGGATCTCCAGAAGCTGTTCTTGATTCAGTGAGCTCCCCAGAGCTCCATCTAGCCATCACTGTGGGAATTTTCCTCATTGTCCCTATCTCTTTGCTCATATAGACTCTCCTCCCCTGCTCTCAGAGGGACCAGGAGCTCGGTCCAATGCTCAGCCATGAATCTCTGCTTCCACCTCAATTCTTTGTTGGATATTAGTTCTGTGATGACACTTAGGGTGGTTATTCACTTGAGTATAGGGGAAGCTCTCTCTAGGCACCCCCTCCACTATTTTTTGGAATTTTGGCCAGGGGCATCCTGTGAGTTCTTGGAGGTTTCCCTAGTACCCAGTCTCTTTCCAACCCCCCACTGGCTTCCTCTCTCGAGATATCCATCTCTTTCTATCTCTCTCTTTGTTCCTCTCACTCAACCATCTCCTTCTTTCAATATTTGTTCCCAACTCTTCTTTGTTGCAATCTGTTATGACCCCAATTTATTAAGGTGATCTCTATTTTCTCTTCTTAGGGGAAGTCTCTGGATGTCTCTCTTAAGTTCCTTCTGATCCCAAGCTGTTCAGGGGTTGTGGTTTGCAGCTGGGGTATCCTTTGCTTTTTTAAATTTTAAAGTTTGAGTTTACTTGATAATATATGTTATACAGTAATACAGTTCTTAGTTAAATGTCTATAGTGTACTTAATATTTTATGTGAATCATTATTGGCATTAAAACATAAAATGCAATATTCAGCAACTTTAATATTTATGTATGTGTATGAATAAATATACTCTGTATGCTTATAGGTACATGGAGTTTTATGAATTGTACAGTATGCTGAAAAACAATAAATCCACACTGAATGTAAGACCTGGAAGTGGCTTGTCAAGGTTGTTTCCTGATGCAACTGAATTGGGTGGAGCTGACTCTATTATCTTTGAACATAGCTTATAAAAGCTGATTGTCTGAAACAAAAAATAAGAGACAGATTTTTTTTCATGTTTTGCCTTTTATTCTTAATTTTTTTCCTTTTCATTACCTCTTCAAAGTTCATTTATACGAACTCTTTCCAGCTGTTTTTACTGGTGTCTCCTTCAAAGCTGAGCTTGGAGCATTCTAATGAATGCTCATGGTTCAACAGAGAAGTATCTTGGATTCCTCACAAATACAATGCCCTTTGGGGCGAAATTTTTATTTCTGTTTGACCATTCCTCAGTAAGTTACAGTCAGCCTGTTCTGAGAGACAGAGAAGGCAGAAAGCCAACAAGTGAAAGGAAAGCAATAGGCAGCCAGTCCAAACTAGAGGACTGTGAAAGAGTAGCCAGGAACATGAGCCAAATGTTGGCGCCATCTTTGTTCTGCTATTGCTATGTCAGATTAGCCTCTTAGCCTTGCTTACCATGTTTCTTTCTTCATTGTAAGGACAACTATGCACTGATTATCTTCATATCCCTGTGAGAGAATTTTCATATTCAGAGACAAATGAATATTTGTTGGGTAGAAAATAATTAAGATGACTTTGAAACCCGATAATCTGAAAAAGGGAGCATAAAGGAAGGATTCGTGTCTGTTTCAGTTTAACTGATGCCATCTTCAATGGAAAACTGTCATGAAGCTTGGAAATGACTCCAAACATTCATATAGTTTCTTATTTGTTATATTTGTTTTGGAGAGCATACCTTCATGCCATTGAACACCTAGAATCTCATTGACCAAATATGTATGAAGTAAGAGTGAACTGCTCCTTAGACCCTCAGAAATGTTATATCAAACCTTATCAGAGAGCTACCTTATAAGAGAGCTACCTTAGCCACTAGACTTCAAAACTACATGTGAATTTGAGTTTGACTGACAGTTCTTAAGCTTAGCCTGTGTCAGATCCTCCTTACAAGACCAGGAGTATATGGTATGGTGTGTTGCACCAGACACTTCTCTGAGTACTGAGAGTTCAGTTTTAGTCAGATCAGCACCCTTGTGCTTGGAGGAACCTATGAGTCATCACAGATATCCCAAAAGCATGGTTTAAGGGAGGCATCAACCTTCAATTAGACTTTAGTTTCTACAGAACTCTAACCAACTAACTGGACTTTAATAAAATTTGATTAATATAGTATATTCCTTGTGAGGTTTGTTCATGATATTCTTTCTCTTTTTGATCCTTGTGAACCCAAAAACCATTCGGTTGGCATGACAACAAATGATATGATTCATGGAATTATACATTGATCATCTTTTTATTTCTACCGTATTCACATTAAAAGGAACAGAGAAATTAACTTCACTCTGGAGAGGAAACAGGAATATAGTCCACATCTTAGCTGACGGTGAGACATGGGAGGCTAAGAGAGGAGGGCTAAGTTAAGTATGTATATGACATTCATCAACTCTATGCCAGCACATGCCTTGTGTGCATCTAATCTTTATGGTACCTTAGTATTTTCTTCTTGCGTATTTATTGTTTGCTTTGAGAATTAGAAGCATAATGTGAGATATCATGGCATGATAGGTTTCAAGAGCTTCAGTTCAGACTGGTCACCTTTCTCACCCCCCCCCCCCAAGAAACTTCTGTATTAGTCAATTTGGGTTTCTATCACACACTACTAGGTTAGGGTTAGGGTTAGGCATGATGTCTTATCAACGCCAACATTTACTTCTCATAGTTATAGAGGCTTGGATCCTGGGTTTGGGGTGCCAACAGCCTGGGGTACAAGTGGCAGCATCCTTCTCTGTTGTAGCATTCAGACTTTTCCTTGTGTTCTCAGACAGTCTACAGAGGGTGTCTTTTGCTTCAGAACACTAATGCAGTCATGAGGGCTCTACCTCATGACCTAACACCTGAGCACTTCTTGATGTTATATTGTCAGATTTTCAGCTTACTAATTGGTAAAGGTGATAAGAAATACAAATATTTGGTCAGTAGTAACGTCCAGTGCTAAAATCTTGCCAGATAGAAACATGAAATAATATAATATCCTACTGACAAGTTAAAGGGACACACAGAGAATACAGCTATCACATGGAAACCATGGCTGTATCTAGCTAGAACTGAGGACACCCTGTGGAGTAATCCTGTTTGTTTAGCTCATAAATAACATAAAAATGAATAGGTATGATTATGTAATATGAGACTCAAGAGACACATGAGCCAGGTGCAGTCCTGGACCTTGGATCCTGACTCACAAGCCAACCGCAGAAAGAAAGTGAGAAAATGGGGACCAAAAGAGGAAGTAGCGTTGGGGGTTGCTGTGGGTCATTTAATGTGAAGCTGTGACTTTGGTTCTGTTTAAAATACTTAGATTTCAAAAATACGTGCTTATTATGAATGAAAAAAATATATATGGGGCTTAAACTAAAGAAACATGTTTACTTACTCTGTAGGCTTGTAAGTTTTTGTTTTGCTTAAAAGCTCTAGTAGCCAATAACAAAGTTATCTATGTTTAATATGAGTCTATGTGTAAAGAAAATTGTACTTAAAAACATAGATGTATAGCCTTGAGCTGAGGTGTACTTAAAGTGATACATTCCTTTCCTGAGACCTAACTGCTGAGGGCCAGAATGTCCCCATGCTCAATGCCAAGCCCCAAGGACATTTGAAATGTCTTCTTCCAAAGCATCTCTTAGAAGCAAAGCAAGGCCACTTCTCTTCGAAAGTAAGGTCAGAAACTCTCCTGAGTGCAGAACCCACTGACTAAATAAAATCAATTTTCAAAGAGTTTTGAAGGACCTTCCTTGAACCTGTGCATGAAGAATGTAGGGATTCATGGTTCATTTATCTAGATGCTAC
The DNA here is from genome assembly GCA_033318265.1 of Phyllotis vaccarum. NCBI lineage: Eukaryota > Metazoa > Chordata > Mammalia > Rodentia > Cricetidae > Phyllotis > Phyllotis vaccarum. The sequence continues at coordinate 163,451,690 of JARWLC010000001.1, read as the reverse complement.
TTGTGGATCCTGAAAAAACTTCATTTCTTTCTCAATATTGTTTTGTGGGAGAGCCTGAAGCCAGACAGGAAATAAATGGCTCATATCCTGCGGTCTGTTCCTCACTGAAGGACAGCAGGCCAGCTCCTTTGTGGGATTTAAAAGAAGATGGGAGTTGAGGGCAGGCAGTGAGACAAAACTTTCTAAGGATGCCATATTTAAAGCAGAAAACAGAACCTTTTCTTTCAAAGTGAAGAAAGGGAGCATCCAGTTTATATCGTAAAGCAACCTCCAGGTTCTCTTAAGGTAACGACTTCTCGTCTATAGTGCGCATGCAAATATTTTTTTTTAGAATGCTGTTTAAACACATTTGGTAGGGCTGCTGAGATGACTCAGCCAAGAAAGGTAGTTGTTGTTAGACTTAAGGACTTGAGTTGGATCCCTGGGACCCACACAATTAAAAGAGAGAATCAGCTACAGTAGGTTGTTCTCTGACATCCACAAGTGCACCATGCCTGGGAGATTGTGTGTGCATGCGCAGGTGTGCACACATATCCACACAACAGTCACCCCCTCCCACACACTCATACACACAATATAAATAAATATTTAAAAATGTATATTATGACCCAGCAGGTCTGAGATGAGGCCAGGAGTTCTGTTCTTCTAACAGACTTGCAGAAGGTGCCCCGTGCCCAATCCATACTTATAGTTTAAGATCATATGGTCACTTTTAGACGTGGAATCCAATTTCTCTTGCTGGCTCCCTCTCTAGAGCTAGGTCTTTTATATCATTTGTGAAAAAAAATCTGTTAATCTTCATGAGCACAATCTGAGGATAAATCTAATGATGACACATGACAAATGCATGGCTACTGTTCAGAATCACACGTGAGCCTGCAGAGGGTTCAGGAGGAGGAAGGGCAGACAGGGTTTGCAAAAGAACACTTACTGAACCCCGGGCTGTTTTTCATGTTTTCTCACTGAAGCTTTCAGGTGTTGTTAAGTGAGGGCCTTTGTCTAGATGTAATAAAGACCTGAAAGCCAGAGCGCCAGCTTAGAGCCATCCAAAGCAAAATGGGAAACTCTGTAGAAAACATGACCCAGTTTCTTCAAATATAAACTCTGGGGAGGAAGGGGAGGAGGGTAAAGACTTTCCCAGATGAAGAGATCTAAGGGCTTTAGGAAGCCATGTGGTAAGGGCACCTTGCTAAAATTCTGATTGGGTTCAATGAAACCTGTAACAGACATTTTTTTGGAAGCACTTGGTGATCTGGAACACAGATATTAAATGACTGATGTCAATTATGCTACATGCCCTCATGTTGGTGCAGACATGTCAGAAATGGAGCCATTATCTATAGAGATGGAAGAGTAAAATTATATCTTGTTTTCAATTGTCTGAAGAAACACACAATTTGCGTGTGTGTATATACATGTATATAATACACACACATATACACATGTATACACACATGCAGACACACATGTGCACATACACACATACACATGTACACACAGTGATGGAAATGGAGGAGGAACAGATGAAACAAGAATGGTAGAAACCTAATAAGCATCATTCCTAAGCCTCCATGTTTTAAAACTTAAATTTTAGAATGAAAAAAGTGTATAATATTTTATTCTAGCAACAAAGGTTCTGATACATATTGCATAGCACCTCCTAATGTAACATCCTAAGTCACCGAGGCACGGAGATCGACGCCAGGAAATTAGCAATAAGATAACATAATTAAGTAAATCAGAAATTCCATTCTAATTGTACTCACTCCCCCAACTAATGTCAGTTACTTTTCGAGAAACCAGAGAAGGGCCCCATCTTCAATTTTCTTTTCTATTTTCCTACTCTCCTCTGCTCTATGATTACTTCTGAGGCCCCACCACATGTCATACTCTTGACATACTGGTAGTATGCTCATCTGCTGTAGTGTAGAAAGTCCTTCTGCTTGTGTTTGTGCTGGGCTTGCTCCTGATTCAAACTGAGGTCTGCATATATTTTCACTATGCTCTTCCTTCTACAGGTACGTTTGAATTTCTTATAGTGGGAGTGAAAACAACTTTGAAGCCCAGGTACTGTGAGTGAGGTTCAGGACTTCTTTAAATTGAACAGTTCTTAAATGAGAACAGCTGATACTAGAGTTCAGACTCATCTGAGTAAAAAGAAGCCAGTTAGCATCTTTTATATTACAAGAAGTATGATGTGAAACAATCTTTAGATGTGAGGCTTGTCACATGGGGGAACATAGCCCTGTAGACATTTTACTGCTCTGAACACAATCTATTCCCAGCTTATAGGTGTTTTCCAATAACGAATATATGCAATCAAAGCTGAATTTTGTTTTGCCTGGTCCTTAGTTAGGAGTGATGTATTTGAATTCTCACTCAAAATCCACACAGGTAAGCAAAAAATAAATATGGAATGCATATTGACAGAGAAAATCATAGAATTTAGAGTTAGATTGGCAGGCTTTCCTTGGGAAACAAAATAAGAAAAATTAAACAGTTAAAAATTCCTTCCTCTATACGTTTATTCATGTATCTCTGGATGCACAAGAAATAAAATATTTTTTCTCAGGTAATTTTGGTGTGTGTGTGTTCTATTCTACCACTTCAGTCTGTAACCATTCTTCATCCTATGTTCCCTAAAGAGCTATTGAAGTTGTACCTTCAAACTTGGCCTTCAAGATCAAGATGTAACCATTTTTTTCCTAAGGGCTTTCATGTTGTCTTCTTTTCTCCAGACATGGAAAAATTGTTTTTATTTAGATGTATTGTTCTTGTTGTTTGTATGAGAAAACCATGAATCAGCTATCAGGACATGTCCTGGAGATTTATAATCAACAAAATAGAAGCTCCATAGTTCACTTCATCTGAGGTTTTAAGATGAAGCTGCGAGTGTTATAACTTGATTACCCAATGGCCAAAGTGTTTCAAATTCAAACTCATTGGTTGTGAGTTTTCCTAACCTTCATAAAAATAATAATTTTGTTCAGTTACCAGATACACTTGAATAATAGTTGAATCCTTAAACTGGATTGTCCAGTTTAAGGGTGCTATGTGTAGGCTTTCATCCTGAGGACCTATAACCCATATCCTCTACACCTTCCATGGGCAGTGCACTTTCCCACCCCATTGATGTTAGGTTTGCTCTTGTGACTAGCTTCGGTCAGTGAAACACAAGTAGGTGTGGCATTCTTACCAGTTTGCAAGACCATTGGGAAGAGTTACAGCATCTTCACACACCTCGTTTACACTGTGAGTGTGTAGAGGAGAAAAGTTATTCTATAATCAAGTTTTGTTAAAATCAATATTCCTGGTCCTAGAGAAGCAGAAACAGGGAAAGAGTTGTGTAAAGTAAGGAGAACCTGTGTCTGAGTTTGTAATGGGAGGGAGTCGGTGTGTTTACCATGCATCTTTCACTGCACGTCACAGCACCCACTTTAACCACTAAATTGTTGAATTTCTGGGTGGAGAGTCACTTGGAGACTTAATCAAGAATGCCGAGTGGAGGGGATGGATGTGTGTCTGTAGACACTGAGTGCTTCTGTTGCCAACCTAAGCATAACCAGAAGCCATAGTGTTGAAAGAAGCAACAAGAGAAAAGCACAGCTCGATTGATTCTAGAACAATATGATGGCCACACCTTTCTTCCGATGCCATACACACACGACACCAGCAAAGGCCAAAACAAGTGAAGTCATAGTTTAAACTGGGCTTGTCTTTGTACTAGCAACTGACCATCTGGAGCACACAATAAAGGGAAATCCACTAGTCGAAGACTTCAGGAATGTCCAAACACTGGAACTTACTTGGATTTGGAAAGTTTAAAGACGACAGCAAAGCCAGGTCTTAGTTGGAGTAGAGTTTGTTTACCTTGTGTGTTTGATACCAGAGGCAATGACCCTAATGGTTTTGACTGGTACTAAGGGTTCTTTTGTTTTTGTCCAACGGGGCACTTGGACTTGGTCCATTTCCACAAATGAGTTTTTACAGATAGAGCAGGAAGGACTTTCTTCTCCTGTTTTAAGGACCTTCAGGATTAATGGGAAGTCATTCCTGAAGTCATATCTTCCCTCAACACTGCATGGGGTCATAGGGAGAAAGGACATTAATTTGAAGAGTCCCTGAGGCTGGGAAGTAGGATGGCTACCATACCTCAGTACAGGGTAGAGGTGTGAGGAGGTGTGAGGAAAGGCTTGGAGATAAACAAACAACAAAAGCAATGATTGTTAGCATAAGCCTGCGCTCTACTAGGGGAGGAAGATAAACACTGCTGCTGTGGCTTGACTTGGCTTTTAAAAGGTGGGGAGAGAAAGAGACTGGGGGAAAGGCAACACTCTAGCAGTATTTCAATACCAACATTAGCAGGAAATGGTGTCCTTTTCCATCTTTCCCAAGGGACAAAGTGGCATTTGGTGCCTTCCCCAGTCTGAGCACAGTCCACCTTAGGTGGAGGGCCCTGCTCAAGATTTCATCCTTCAATGAGGTTGGCACCTGGAGAGCCTGGGACACAGGACACTGGCCATCTCCTACTTGTGATCAGAGGATGCTGACCATGTCCTGAGTGACTGCTCTTAGAAATAGAGATGGGATTAAATCTCATCTCAGCAAAGCTGCAAAGCCCAGGATCCAGTCCTTACCCAGACACAAACCAGACATCATGTACCCTCTGAGCCCAGATTTTTCACTGGCAAAACAAGAGCCAATATCAGTGAAGCAATGGAGCATTTCTTTCAAATATTACTCAAGCTTGAGATAGAGAGCTATAGTTGAAGTCAGTGCTGGAGTCAGGAAACTGAACTCTTTATCATCTCAGGGAGACCTGTGATATTTTCTGTTATTGTCCCTCAAACCAACATCTTCCCTAACAATCCCCAGACAATGCACTTCATTATTCCATTAATGCTGAGTTTGCTCCTGTGACTTGCTTTGGCCAAGGAGACAGAAGCAGATGTTCAGAATGAGTTTGAATGATCAAGACAGCTTGGCATCTAGCATTTCTAGGGTCTGAGGTGAAAACAATATATTCATGAAACAGTGTTTTTCAGCCTAGAGAAAAAGACAAATAATAATACATATGTTTTACTCTTAGGTTGCTTAAACTGTAGACCTGTGGATAAGAAATAATGGTTTGTTTAAGTCACTGAGTTTTGGGGGATATTTATTACACAGCTTTATTATAGCAAAGCCTGGATAATGAACAGTTCTAAAACAAATAATGGAAATCTATGTGTAGATATAATTTGTATAAGAAAGTTAGTATCTAAAACACACACACACACAAACCCCTGCAATCATTAATGACCCTACACAAACTTCATTGATGGTGCCCATGCTAGGCAATTGAGTTTTTTTTGTTTTGTTTTGTTTTGTTTTTTTTTTTTTGACACCTAGCTATCTAGTGTTGCTGTTTTATTTCTTTGTTTTCCAGTTTGATTTTCTGTAACCAAGACTATATTATATGCTCTCTTAATTACTCTAGTGAAGTACTTTTTAAATATGGTTCTCTGGTTAGTTTTTGTCAACTGGACACAAGGTTGGGTCATCTGAGAAGATGGAACCTCACCTAAGGAATTGTCTCCATTGATTTGGCCTATGGGTATGTCTGTGGGGCATTTTCTTGAGTAATGGTTAATATGGAAGGACCCTGGACACTGTGGGTATACTACCCGTTGGCAAGTGGTTCTGGATTGCAAAAGAAAAGAAATTCAAAAAGCCGTGAGGATAAGCCAATAAGAAGCACTCCTCCATGGTTCTTGTTTCTGGTTCCTGCCCTAATATCCCCTCAATGATCAAATGTGTTCTAGATGCATTAGCCAAATAAGCCCTTTTCATACCCAAGTTGCTTTTGAACATGGTACTTATTGCAATAACAGAAAGTCAAACTATGGTAATTTCCTCCTATAAATTATAACACTTGAATCCAGGTGCAAGATTCTGGATATTGGCAAACCAAATTAGCCACTTCACCTTCTAAATCGCAACTCCTTCCTTCTCATTAGTGTTACCTTCTTTGTAGTCAAAATAATATTTACCATAGGTGCTCACTGGTTTCATCATGAAGTGTCCAGAATAAAGCAAAGAGGTATGGGAAACTACTGGGACCATGCAAAGTGGTGGATGCCAACACACTGACTCCTCTCCAGGATAATGGCAGTATCTCAGCTACTGCAGCCAAGGCCAGTAGCTTTTAAAAGAGTGAGTTCAGTCAGTAAGGAAAGATGTCATCCTATTTTGTCATCTAGAGACTGCTTTATTTCAGTAAAGGTAGAAATGGTCCAGCCAGGCTTCAATGCCAAAATGCTTCTGTTAGCTTCTCTCTGTGGGTTAAATTTTCTCCAATGTGTTCCTGAAACTAGCCCCTGGTTGACAACTGAACCAACCAGGAAAGGATCTTTGTATTTTTCAGAACCATTTACTGAGCACCTTCTGAACAGACTCAAAAGTGTGTTTAGTATCACAATATTTCTATGAGTACAACCAGACCCATCAGGGTCATTGCTAAGTGGGTCAAAGATATTCTAGCTTAAAATCTGCACAATATTTCATTACCACTTAAAAAAGGGAGAAAGGCACAATCAGAGTGGTTCTATGTGGGTCACAATATTACACCCCTCACCTAGAGATGCCTCTTATAACAGCCCCTTTGAACTTGTAAAAATATAGATAAAGGAGTACACACAGATAAATGTAGCCTTTAAATTAACGCTTGAATACCGATGCTGCACTTAATATTCAAGTAGTGTTGATGTGTGTGTGTGTGTGTGTGTGTGTGTGTGTGTGTGTGTGTGTTTTAATTAGTCTTTGAGCATACATTTGGTTTCTAAGGATTCCTTTGCTGACCCCTTCTGCCTCAGGCACTTTTCCCATCCTTTGAAACACTGTTCAGAGAGAACCCAGTCCAAAAGTTATGCTCAGCTCAGCACAGTGAACATACTGCATTTTATAAGAGGTCACCTGTAGCTGATTTCACATGTCCCAAACCACAAACAAACCATCATCTTCTTTAGAGAAAATATCCAGTGTGGGTATTCCAATGATAATGATAATCAGAATACGTATTAACTGAACACTTACCTCAGACCACATATAGTTCCAAGAATTTCAGCCTGACTAATTACAACTTCCAAAATATTCATTAATTTCTAGTTTAGCAAACAAAGCATAAGAAATTAAGATGACCTGCCAGACAGATTTCCAACTTCACAGAGTATGGCTTTTAACTCCAGCCCCTAATCTTACCAAAGATTCCTCAGAAAGCATTCATAGGGAGTCTATGGGCAGAATTCAGGGGACACTTGTATAAGAATGGAAAGCCAAACATCTTGTGATTTCTAATTGAATTAGTGCATTTCCTTTGGTTATATAATATAAATAATAAACTGACTGTAGCTTCATCATTAGTAAACACCATAGGTGTGCTTTCTTATCATGTGACAGTTGACTGTACTACTTAAATATGGCTCCTGTTCTTTATTATTAAATAATTATAGAAGTTATACTCATCACTAGAAATTGTTTCAATGTTGATAAGAAGCATGTGTTTTTAAAAAGTGTATTATAATTCTATGTCAGTGAGTTGTTTTGTGTGGATAATATATTTTTGTTTTGTGCATATAAACCGTTAAACTGTGACAACATAGATAAACTTCAAATGGCATGTTAAAAGAAAGAACCATGTCACAAAGGATATGGTATTTATAGCACTCCTTGATGAAGTTTCCAGAACAAGCAAATCTATAGAGATTAGCAACTGCCAATGCCTGGGAGAGAAGGGTGGAAAGTGTCTTCCAGTTTCCTTGTGGGGGATGGGGACACAGGGAAGAAGGGGGTGGAATAAAATGTTCTCAAGTTGGATTCTGAGGATGTGCTCTGCAGTATACTAAAGACCTTAAAATTGTGCACTTTGAGTTACACTCAATATGGCTGTGAAAAGCAAGAGCCATGATATTCTGGATCAGTCAGAACTTTCCTGAACTTTTTATGGACCCACAGTAGGAAGCACAGATGCACAGAAGCTATACTTATCACTGTGCCCGATAAATACCTAGAAAATTTCTATTAAAAAACTTTAAAAGCACCTGGCTAGGTAATGCATGCCTTTAATCTTAGCATAGAGGCCAAGCCAGGTTGGTCTACATAGAATCCAGGGCAGCCAAAGTCACACAGTGAGATCCTGTCTTGAAAAAAACATTCTTAAAACTCACTACTCTTGTGAGTTTAAGTAAGTGAAGTTCTATCATGAATTAAGCTGGTACAATGAAATCAAAAGGAAGGGAAATGGATATTAAGAAAAATTTTCTGAAATCCATCAAGATAAACAAAATCAACACAACAAGAGCCTGGACTCTGACCCCCATGCCTGACTCAGGTGACACATCTCTTCTCACAGGCCCCATTAAGCTGCCACTCCTTAGGATATTCGAGGAACAGAAAACAGGCACTGCCATTCTGTTCAGGGCTAGTCTAGTCCACAAGAAGTGCGGTGCTGAGTGAGTGCAAGAAAATCATTCTCCACTCCCTTCTGGAAGCATCACCTTTGCTAGTAAAAGGGGTTTTTCTGTATTTGTTCTGTCATTTGTTTTGTGGACTGCCCTTTAGGTTAGTGGTCCATGTTGAAAGAAGATGTTTTCTTGGTGACTTTATACCACATAAATACTCATGGAAGATCATTCCTACCTTCCTTCATACCCTGCAAGGTGTACCCTCAAAAGAAGACAGATTAATTCTGCTAGGAAATGAACAACAACTACACCATACTGTCCTCTCATATCCCACCACGGTCCCCTTCAGTTCTGTTTTACTGGATACTAATTTGGTACCCTAACCATGGTATTTCATCTATTTCAGCCTTGGGGAACAGTATATATACCGACAAATTTCTGTCTTATTCACTTGCTACAGTATTGGACAGAAAACTTCCTTGGACAAAGAAGGGCAGCTGGTCGTCCATGAACCAGTATATAAGGCTTTACCTGAGTTTCAATAAAGGGCATTCATGGTTCAAGAATGACCCAGTGTCTGTCTCTCTCTCTCTCTCAATCTCCAGGCCCTTGCTTGATGAAGTTCACTCAGGTGATGCAGGCGTCACATCCAGGGAAAGCTTTGCTACTCTCATGGGACTGAGGCAATGGAATTCTTGATATTGCCCTGCTCATCTCAACAGCACACGTTCACTAGGACCTTCATTCACATTTGGGATGTAGAGGGAAGCCTTCAGTTCCCCATTGTGGATTAGTTGCTGCAGTTTAAAAGGCTAATCTCAGAATCTAGTGTCCTGGCTCCTGAAAGATAAGGGTGACCACAGGTTTCAGACAACAATGGGGTACTTCCTGGTGCCAATCTGGGTATATGAAACAGGATGCTGTAAAGTAGCATACCCTAGTTACCTTTATCCTAGTGCCTTCCATCCTTGAGAGATGAGGTAGGCCAGTTTAAGTTAAGGCTAGTCAGCTGTATATCGCCAGCTTTGAGACAGGCACTCCTTATGGAATTAGCATGCTTGCATGCAAAGTTAAGCAGGAACCAGCCTCAAAGGTTTCATACAAAAAGAGATGGCTTTGAAATGAGGTCAGGGATGCAAAACTTCTATTTTGCCTTTAGCTGTTCAAGGGGTGTCTCCAGGACCAAATGAAGAGACAGAAGCAGCAGATTATAAATCCTTGTCATGTTAGTGTGTTCGTTGGACAGTCTTCTTGAGTATCCTGGCTGAAGGTCAGTTCTGATCACAAGGGACTTCAGAGGACTGACCTTTGTGTTTGCTCAGTGGCCCCCCCCCATGAATATTCCTCTTTTAGGCCCCAGGGTAGAGACCTACCCTGGTCAGTCCTAGTCCTAGAGAGAGAGAGAGGTCTGTATAATATTTCTGCCATCTACTCATCTGGAAGCTCCCAGGATTCAATGCCAGAGTACAGCTGTCTCTCCCTTTCTCAGCCCTACCTTAGAAGCCGTGAAACTCTGTATTTTGAAGCCTGATGGGAGCTCATGCAGGGAGCCCAGCCCCTCAGCTTTGCTCTTATGGGAGTGATCTGGGAATAGCAACATGGATATTCCTGGGAAGCTTGTTAGAAAAGCAGAATCTTGGATCTTGCCCAGCCCTGCTGAGTGGAGACTCTGCATCCGTTTGTGATTCTTTCAGAAGTTTTGCTTTGGAAGCAGCAGCCCCTTAGGGCTTCTGCTTTGCTGCCACAGTGTGGGCTTGTGCCCCTCTCTCTTCTCTCCCTTGAAGATCTTTTACTGCCAGGATTTGTTGTTCTTTTTTTTAGTGTGTGTGTATTTGTGTTTGTATCTCTAAGGCTATCCCCCAAAGAACCCAAAGCAGTTCATATAAAGCCTATGCTTTCTTCAGTCTCTTGTTTTATCTTAGAGACTCATATGAATTTTATATTTAATTCTATAACATGCTGACATTTACCTTAAACTAAAACTGATTGCTTTAACCTCTAAAATCTTTGAAACAAAATGGACTCTTCAGGGAGATGCAATGTAAGTCTACCCTTGCTTCCTGTAACTTCCACTACGGCTTGGATAAGGATCCTCCTAGGCACATATGGCTTAGTCACCAACCTGTTATGCTGGTGGAAAGCAGGGGAACCTTTAAGAGATTGGACTTTGTAGGTCAGGAGGATGTTCTCCTGAAGGAGACACTGGAGCCCCCCCCCCCCCTACTTCCTGGCAAAGAGCAGGTGAGCAGCTCATTCCATAATCCTCTCCTCACTGTGCTTTATCTGGTCAGGCTCTCAAAGTCCCAAGGTCCGTTGACCATGGGCTGAAAGCTCCAAAACACGGAGCTAAAGTAAACCTTTCACTTTTTAAGTTAATTACCTCAGGTATTGTGTCACAGCACCAGAATGTGGATTCTTAAAGTTCCCATCTTCTAGCATTCTATGTACACACTGCATCAGATACAAAATGAGTTGGCCAGTTAATTTAACAGGGGAATAACTGGAAATTACAGACTCCAATTATTAGGGAAAACACAAGGATTCATAAATTTGATTAAAGGAAACCTTTCTTTGAATATTTAATAGTAGATAGTGATCACAAACAAAAATCAAAATTTTAAATGTGATATTTACAAAAAACAGGAAAGATTTGGATTAGTTCCATATTTTTGCCCCTGAAGTCAGTAACCCTGAAGTCAGTAAATATTTGGTTCTCTACAGGCAGAGCCCTGAGGCAAGTATTTGGCTATGTCTGTCTTATGTTGTGTGTGTGGGGGGGTATCTTGAGAGAAAGCATAAATGGGGCCATGAGTTGGACAAGAACAGGGCTTTAGTAATGTCTGTCTGTGACTTGAATCACAGAGCATGCTGGAGCATGACTCATACCACTGAGTTGTCTCACTTGAGGTAAGAGCCAAGGCCGTGTCTTCACACAGGCCTGCCATTGACTCTGAGCTGCTTGCGGAGGAGAGGGTGAATCCAGGCAAGGTAATTCCTGATTATGGGAGCCACAGTCCAGGGGAAGGAATCTTTTCCTTCAGTCATAGTTCACCATAGCAACCTGGCAAGGAAAACTTGTGGGAGTGGGGGTGGGCGTAGGAAGTGGTATAACAGTGCCCACCTACCTCAACTTTCATGATGGTATGGAACTTTGACATTCCTGTTTTACTGTGGCTCAGCGGCCATGCCTTCTTTACTGTATTCCCCTCAGATTACATCACTCACTGTATGTTTAACAAAATGGGTGTTTAGCTCGTTTTGTCATTTGTTAGCATCCTGGTATATTCTTACACAAACTAAGGTGTCTGCAGCCACACTGGGCACAATGTAACCTCATGGGCTCACAGCAGCACAAGCAACTGGTCAGTAAGGCATCATTGTGACATGATAGCATCATACTCTTCCTTATACTGTTGGTAATTGCCACCAGGGCAGACAGGCTTTGGCTTTGAGGGGAGGGAATGTTTTCAAAGCATTTCTGGGATTCCCATCTCCAGGCCTTTCTAACATGGCATTCAGGTGACGTTCCTGAAGGGGCTCCCTTCCTTCCCACTTTGGATTTCCATTGTGGACTTGCCCTGGACACACCCATTATGTCAGGGTGCTTTTTCCTGAACACCAAGTCCCCAAAAAACAACGAGGGCAGCCTGGGCCTTATCTCTCCTTGATTACTTTAACAGCTGCCAGGATGCTGAAGCTGCCTTGGCGGGAATCCACAGTGAGGAGGGGGGCACACTGAGCCCTCACCGTGAAGCCGCTGCCATTACCCGGCTGGGAAACATCCTTAAGCTTCAAGTGGCTTTCAGAGGAGGAGATTATGATTCTTTTTTAATCACCTTAAATGACCCGGTGCTGGGAAGGTAGCCTGCTTGCAGACTGCACAAAACCTGGAAATGCTTTTACCCCTGCGAAAATTAATCAGGATGCTTAAGTCAGATCAACAGGAGGCAGCATGCTGGGGTTTGTTTTGTTTTAACTCTTCTTCTTCTTACCCAATTGTCCTGGCCTCTGTTTTCTTCTCTTACCAAGGGTTGCAGAATCGCTTTCCACATCTATGGCAGAGGTAAACCCTTAGAGCAGGCCTTATGGTTCTGACACAAAGCCGGAGAATTTACAACACATGACTCTCGGTGCAACTACTTGATTTTATCATCTGGATTCCCACTGTTTGTGCAATCACTGTGTCTATCCCATATGCAGAGCACTCTTTAAAAATAAAACCACAGTCCATTCCACAGCCTCTGCAGCGTTGACTGCTAACAGGAGACTGCAGAGGTTTTTGATGTTTCACATCCATGGGTCCCAAGGGGGGAAAAAAAAAGAAACAGAAAGGAAGACATGCCTGCCCCTAGGTATGGAGGAGAAGACTGCCCCTTATGAGGGAGAGCACACCCAGAGGCAGAGCCAGAGGCATCTAGGAAAGTCTGCAGTGAACGTGGCCAGACTGAACTGAGCCATGGGGGGGGGGGGGGGGGGGGACGACAAGGAAACAAAGGCCAACCCAGAGAGGTGGCCTGGGCCAAGAGACTGACCAAGAGGCAAAATGGACAAAATGGCTGCATTATAATAGGGAAGAGCAGCTGGGAGGGCAACCTAGGCCCTGGGCTGGAGCAGAGGGCGGGATGCCAGCCAGGAGGACGGTGTAACAGGTAAAAACTGAGGAATGCCGGGAGAACAAGGAAGCAGGCAGCCAGAGTCTGCTGATAGGTGAACAGGACCTCAGTCATTTGCTCAGTTTTAGACCTGACACTTCCACCATAATCCATAGCAGAGACAGCATGGTTGTAGGGGGGGGGGGTGTGGGGGTGGGGTGGGGTGGTGGTGGTGGGGTGGTGGTGGTGGGGGGTGGGGGGGTGGGGGGGTGGTGGGGTGGTGGGGTGGGGGGGTGGTGTGGTGGTGGTGGTGGGGTGGTGGGGGGGTGGTGGTGGGGTGGTGGTGGGGGGTGGTGGTGGTGGTGGGGTGGGGGGGTGTGGTGGTGGTGGTGGGGTGGTGGGGTGGGGGTGGTGGTGGTGGGGTGGTGGTGTGGTGGTGGTGGTGGTGGGGGGGGTGGTGGGGTGGTGGTGTGGTGGTGGTGGTGGGGTGGTGGTGGTGGGGGGGTGGGGGGGTGGTGGGGTGGTGGTGGGGGGTGGTGGTGGTGGTGGGGTGGGGGGGTGTGGTGGTGGTGGTGGTGGTGGTGGTGGTGATGGTGGTGGTGGTGGTGGTGGTGGTGGTGGTGGTGGTGGGGGTGGTGGTGGTGGTGGTGGTGGTGGGGTGGTGGTGGTGGGGGTGGTGGTGGTGGGGTGGTGGTGGTGGGGGTGGTGGTGGTGGTGGGGTGGTGGTGGTGGTGGGGTGGTGGTGGTGGGGGTGGTGGTGGTGGGGGTGGTGGTGGGGTGGTGGTGGTGGGGTGGTGGTGGTGGGGGTGGTGGTGGGGTGGTGGTGGTGGGGTGGTGGTGGGGGTGGTGGTGGGGTGGTGGTGGTGGGGTGGTGATGGTGGTGGTGGGGTGGTGGTGGGGTGGTGGTGGTGGTGGGTGGTGGTGGGGTGGTGGTGGTGGGGTGGTGATGGTGGGGGTGGGGTGGTGGGGTGGTGGTGGGGTGGTGGTGGTGGGGTGGTGGTGGGGGGTGGTGGTGTGGTGGTGGTGGTGGTGGTGGTGGTGGTGGTGGTGGGGTGGTGGTGTCTAGGTTGCCTTCCTCAAAGGTGGTGTTACTCTCCTTTTTCCCTAACAAATGTCTGTCCTGGTGGCAGTGGTGTAAAGCACTCTTTTTATTGATCCAGATGAACATGTTAATTGCTTAATTTTTCTAAAGGGAGCTGAGAAGTCCAGAGATTTAACTCAGAAGAGAGACCTTATCTGACATGCCCAAAGCTCCTGGTTCAATGCTCAGCATCATATAAACTGGCCAAGACAGCACACACTTGTAATCCCAGTGCCCAGAAGTAGAGGCAGGAGGAGGTTTGAAAGACAGTCTTGGCTATGTAGTAAATTTGAGATTAGCCTGAAACCCACAACACACACACACACACACACACACACACACACACACACACACACACACACACACAGGGGGGGGGGTGTACTGGAAAAGATAAACAGTCCACTTTAACCCAATGCTTTAGAAAAATTACCTCACTTTGTCCTCTGGCCTGAGGAAATAGCACTTTCCCAAGTGTCCTCGGGGAAGTCCTTTTGTTCCTCACTTCCTGAAGAGAACAGTGTGTTTAGAGGGTTTCCTTCCTCCTCTCTTCAAGCAGTGGTGACAGGAACCTCAGTCGCCTGGGCACACAGTCAGCAGGAATCTGTCCAGATAGCCAGCTGGCCTGAGCCTGATCTGGCCAAGAAAAGCCCATGTTCTATAGTAAGCTGTCCCAGGTTTCATGGTGACACGTGCCATCTAGAGACTGAGATTGTGGATTTCTAAGTAGAGAGGAAGTTCAAGTGGTGTTTGCAGAACTCAGAGGACTCTGTTCTTCTGGCCCACCTGCCTCTCTGGCTTCTCTTTAGCCCAGAGCTCTTTCCCTTCAGACAGGATGATCCCGTCTGCGTTGGGACGTAGCCTCTGACCTGTTGCTACCTGGCTTACTTTCTAGCTTCATAGAACACACTATACTTGACATCAGCTTGTCACAGTTCATTTCATGGAACAAGTAGACAGAAAATGTGCCATGGGTGTGCCTCAGGAGTATAGCCGGGGCTAACCTAAGCTAACCCCCGCCCCCCTACACACTTCTTTCATCATCTCCATTCTCTTTTACACACAAGATCCAGGAGAACTGTAGGAGAAATTTAAATGTACACTTGGCCTGTGGGGACACTCACCATTCCGCTCACCCCAGACAGGTCCTTGTGCCCACTTAAAACACTTCTGCCCACTCCAGCTCTCAGAGGAACCCCTTGTCCTAACTTCTACCACTATGATTACTCCTCCCTACTTCTGAACTTCAGAGAAGGGTCTGACTCCTTTCACTTGGGTACAGCACTTTTGAGACTCAGCAGAAGCACTTCAAATGACTGATGGGAGCAGCACTTCGTTTCTGGATACTTCTCTGATCATTGTTAGTCTTCTGGTAGACCTCAGTAGAGATAAAGGAAGGGCTAAGGAAGGAAATGTGCTGAGGCCTTCTCTAGTTCTTTCCAAGGTCGACACCTTGTCTGAGTGTGCACAGTGATTGGAAACTAGGAGCTGTAGTTTTCCTACAAGGATCATGGCCCAGACCAGAGCCAAAATGTTTAGAGAAAGCCTCCTAGAGGTTCTTGCTTCTGTCCCCCAGGAGTGTCACCTCTCCTTCCGTCCAAGAGCTGATCTTGGCTCTCAGCATGGGAGACTTCAGGCCTCTATTTCCTGCCCAGCCTAAGGGAATCTCCTTCCTAGTGGGCTCCTTTCCATTCCCCAACCACAGGAACATCTCTGTTCCCTCCCTTATCCTTATCAAAGGCTTAGAATGGGATTGTTTTCTTCCAGCAACTTCCCGTTGGCCATGCCAGCCCTGGACTGGAGACAAAAGAACACAATGAATGGCTTCTCTGCTGGCCCATGCAATGTCCTTGTGGTTTTAGAGCCTCTTAGAGGTGGCCCTCTTACCTCCTTAGTCCTATCTGATATCTTCCCTTTACGCCCTGTACTCCAGGCCTAGTGGCCTTCTTACTAGAGTTATTTGGGCCAAAGCCTGTGCCCTGATAGCCCTAATATGACAAATTAGGCCACCTGTCCTTAATAAGCCAAATAAATAAATAAGAAATAGTGAAAATCAGAAAAAAAGGAGATTTAATCAATCAGTGTGGCCACATTAGGAAGCTGGACAAAGCCATCAAGTGAGCCTGCAAGTCTGTCTTCTGAGCTTCCTTATTAAGTCTCAAACTCAAGACAAATGGCTGAGATCTCGATTTAACGTATCAAACAGGAGATGCCTGCAAGGTTCTTCT
Organism: Phyllotis vaccarum; assembly: GCA_033318265.1. Taxonomy (NCBI): domain Eukaryota; kingdom Metazoa; phylum Chordata; class Mammalia; order Rodentia; family Cricetidae; genus Phyllotis; species Phyllotis vaccarum. The sequence continues at coordinate 163,435,351 of JARWLC010000001.1, read as the reverse complement.
CCTAGCATCTCTTAGAACCTGTCAGAGTCATCTAGGCTGGCATCCTCTGCTCTCTACCCTTCAGCTCAGGGTCTGGGCTTCCCTTCCCCCAGGTATTCTGATGCCTACATAACCTCAGCCATTTTGGACATGCGGTCTGCTTTGGTGTTCTTGACCTCTTGGCAACTTGGTCCATGACTTCTCTCTTAGCCCCCCTCTCCTCTCTTCTCTTACCTCTCCAGACCCCTGACCCAATTCAGTCTGGACCCTTCCAGATGCTTCTGACTGTGCTCTCCCTCATATCTATAATAAACCTTCTCAACCATACCTAAGAGCCATCATGCCCTCATTTTTTTTCAGTCCCCTCAGAAAGTTTAAGAGAGAGGCAGAGTTGTGCATGCCTAAGCAATGCTGGTCAGCACATTGTTTTGTCTATCACAAACTGCCGTCACTAGTCTCTCCTGAAATGTGTTCTGCCGCTTTGTTAGAATTGTACAAAATGTCCTCGCTTTGGCTGGTATCTGGTTTCAGCTTTTTCCTTCTCTCAGAATGAAATTTGGAAAGAAACTTTGACTTCTTTTGCCCCGGTAGCCAAAAGAAAGGGCATGTTTGTGCCTTTAGCATATCTTTATTCCTGCTGGTGTAGCTAGCTCTGTCCCCAGAATGGTCACAAATCTGTCCCTTCTTTAGGGCCTTCTCTGTAACTCCTTCTGTGCGGGTCATTCTTTTCTTTCATCCTTGCCTGGCTGGCTTTCATTCATCATAGACAAAATGTCACCCCTACAGAGGAGAAAAGTCATTGTTTACAATGTGCTGAACCTACTTGTCCTTCACTTATTGTCAAAGATGGTTTTACCAGTAGCTTTTATTTTCCAGTTTTTTTTTAATTATTATTTTTTAAGACAGGATTTCTCTGCTCAGCCCTTCCTGTCCTGGATCTCTCTCTCTGTAGACCAGTCTGGTCTTGAACTTAGAGTTCTGTGATTAAAGAGGTGTGCTACCATTACTGCCCAGATAATATTGATTTCTTTGGCTATTCATTCATCTATTATCTTATTCCCAGTTTAGGATGTGAGTCTGGGAGAATGCAAGCCTGTCTGTCATGTACACTTTGTTTGCTGGTTCTCTGTTGCCACAAAGATGCTGGGCAAAAACAAATCAAGCCTTGGTGTCACAAAAGACATGTATTCATCATGCATATCTATGTCAGCAACTTAGACTGCATGCTGGTGCCGTCCTGGTGCTGAATGAACTATTGCATCTGGTTTTGGGTAGGGGTGGGTGCTGTGAGCTGCTATGATAGGTTAGGTTGGTTTGCTTCAAGGGTACTGAGAGAGATGCACTAGTGAGAAGCCTTGGTGAATGGATAATTTGCAAGGCCTTGGCATGGCACACCTGTTAATATCTACTGACTAAAAAAAAAATCACAATCAAAGAATTCAAAAGAGGATTATACGCTTGCTCAAAGAATTCAGAGGAGAAAATAAACTCCCAAATGAACATCATGAGAATACGAACATCTGAATGAAATACAGAGATCAGTATAAGATACAAAAGAGCTGTTCAGCACAAATGCAAGAGTACTTGAAGAGAAACCAAACTAAAATACTGGAAATTAAACAAACAAATAAATAAATAAATGCGAGCCTATATGGCCTGCCAGTAAGTGATGACCCTGGTTTCACTTGCTTAGATCCCCTCACCTCTGAAATTCCCGCATCAGGAGCCCAGCCCACCTAGTTTTCTAAACCCTTTCTTGCTTAGGCCTTCCTCTACTTCACAGGAGTGTCATTCCAGGAACCAAGTACTGGCCTCCTGCACCAGCCTACCTTACAACTACCAGGAACCTTGTTCTAGGAATCAAGGCCTCATGCAGCAGTAACAGCAGCTGTCTTATATTTGAGGAAGATGTCATCATAAATGCTCTTTGAAGTAAAGATAGGTTCTTTAGCAAGTGATGTTGGGAAAATTGGACATCTACATTAGGAGAGGGAATTATTAATCAATTCTTACCTCTTATTGTGCATGAAAACTAATGCTAAATGGATCAAAGGCCCCCATGAAAGTCCTGAAACAGCTGTCGGTAAAGTAGGAAAAATACCTTGAGGTATAGGTAGGCTCAGGCAGACTTCTAGTCACTCAGTAAACCAGATTGATAATTGAAAAATGGAACTTTATGAAATTAGAAGTCTTCTTGCAGTAAGGTAAATAGTTAATTCAGTGAAGAGACTGCCTACAGACTCAGATTATGAGAAAGACACTTGCCAGCTATCCTTCTTACAAAGGATTAATACGTAGAATATGCAAAGAACTCAGATAACCAAACTACAAAAAAATAAATGACACATTTCATAAATGGCCTCTGGGATTAAACAAGGAGAAGAAAAGTGAAAAGCCAATAAATATTTTTAAAAGTGTTCAACATCCTTAGCTATCAAAAAAAAAAAAAAAAAAAAAAAGAACCAAACTAAAAACTACTCGGAGGTTTTTTGTTTTGTTTTTTCTTAAATCTCACCCCAGTCAGATGGGCATCATCAAAAAAACATGACAACAAATACTGGTTCAAATGTGGGGAAAGAGGGACCTTTATTCTCTCTAGGTGGGAGTGTAACTGAGGCAACCATTATGGAAATCAGTGTGGAGGTGTCCCAAAAAGCTAAATACAGAACTACCATATGACCCAGCTATAACACCCCCTGGGTATGTACTTAAAGTACTCCTTCCTACCCCAAAGGTACTTCATGTCCGTGCTTACTGCTACCCTATGGACAAAAACAAGGGAATTGCATCAGCCTAGATGTCTACCAACTGGTAAACAGACAAGGAAAACACGCATATCATGGAATTTTATTCAGCTATATGGAAAAGTGCAATTTGCAGGAAAATGTATGGAAACAGAAAATGTTTTATCAAGTTATATAATCCAAGCTCAAAAAAAGACAAACACCACATATTCTTTGTTATTTGTGGATCCTAGTTTTCAGTTCTTAGGTGTGTGTGTTTATGTGTGAGTGGGTGTGTGTAGGGGACAAGAAATTAGAAAGGAGACCAGCAGAGGGGGAGGGAGGCTTGAAGGGTTATAGGAGTAGGAGGCAATACAGTACATCTGTTATGAACGTGAGAAGTGGGCATAGGGGCTGGAATGGTTTAAGCAGGGACTAAAGACAGGGGGTGAGGGAAAGTGGGGGAGAGCCAACAAAAACTAATGTGCACAAAAATGTCATAAAATATGTAACACACACACACACACACACACACACACACACACACACACACACACACACACACCACCCTGCATACAATTTCCAGGGCTGTTGTGGGATAATCACTCTAAACCCTCTTAGATTATTTTAAGAATCTGATGGTCCAAAATATCTGTAATTCGAACACGGATTGTTGTACTTTGCTTTAGTATTGACACAAAGAATGATCTAGAATCAGGGAAGAAATGACTGGATTTATCTTCAAAGTGTACTTTTTTTGGAAAGAGGAGTAAACACAGAAAACATTGATAGACAGTCCTGGTGAAAAGCTTCATCTTTGTTCATTTCTCCAGAATTACAGGTCATTACTGGCGGCAATCCCTGGGACTGTATTCAGTGGGAACGCTTTGTCTGAAAGCTTTGCTACGTTACGAGACAATTTTTCTAAGTGACAGAAAGTAATTAAAAGATCTCATGGAAAATCAATCTGCCCAGTTAATCTTGCCACTTCCAAACTCGGGAAGAACCTGACAACTTGCTTCTCAGCTCTACTGTCAGACATCAGAATCAGAGTTTTACATTTAGACCTCAAGTGTGGGTAGAATTCTTTCTGGAAAGCAGTACAGTAAATATTTTTAACCTTCTAAGACATGTATTCTCTATTGCAGCTACTGAGCTCTGTTTTTGCAGTCTAGAGCAGTGTTAGCTGAAATGCTAATTAATATACAAAGATGTATGCTGACCCAATATGGCTTGGAAAAGCTTCAGCAGCCTATGGTATTGGCTAGGCTTTACAAACTCTTATTTTCAAGTTCTCAGAGGAACAAGACATTCTTGAGGAAGTCTTTAGGGAAAGAATTTCAAAATGACTAATTTGATACATAATATTCTCTTCAAAACAAAGAAAAAAATCTCTTCCAACCCCCAAATGAACAGCTTAACACACTCAGAAGATAAAACGCTTTCACTTAACAAAGATGAATTTTGCAAACATGTTTTTATGTCAAGGGAATGTATGGATTTCTCTCAAGAGAAGATTGATTGGAAAGAATGTCTGTGTGGAACGAAGATTACAAAGGATCTGCAATATTTGAAGCACATCTTTTCCACTCTTAGCAGCCCTCTGCATCCCTTGAAAATGAGAAGTTCTCGTAAGCAACTTATGATCCACTCTTCCTGTATAATTAGAAATGTACTTTGCCCTCAAGGCATAGGACTTAGCATGTGAAATCTGTGATTCTCAGTAACATTTTAATTTTAGGTCAACATTAGTAAAGCATTTTCTTTACAATTCTTGGAATATATATATATGTATATATATATATATATACACTCACACACACACACACACATATATATATAATTTTAAAAATCCACCATTCATTATCTGAAGTTCTTGTAAACGGTCAGCCTGTATTTCACTAATTACCTTCCCTGTACCACTTCAACATCTCAATACTTCAGTGTTTTTATCTGCAAAATGTGAGAAATTATATCTGTGTAATAGGGATGTTGTTAGTTATAATGAGATTAGTGTAACTTTAATTGAAAACACATTGGGGAGATACTGACACATAAAGAATATAGAAGAGGGCCTATTAACTATTGCCAGCTATTTTATTATCTGGTTTGCATTAGCAGTCCATATAAATGATGATGTAATTGCTCAGACTGGATTGTGTCACCCTCTAAATTTATAAGTTGAAGTTTGAATTCCCAGTGTGCCTCCGAAGGTGAAATAAGGTCGACTGCTCATATCCTTCAGGAAGAACCAGAGGATCCTGGCATACACGAGCAGAGGAAGAGGCACTGTGCACACACATGATGCTGTGAGTGAAGAAACTTCAAGGAAATCAAACCTACCAAAGCCCGCATTGTAACTGTGAACAGCCACAACTCTGAGACCATAATCTTCTGTTGTTCAGGTTACTCTGTGGAGTTTCCTTACATCAGTCTTGGTCCTTAATACGGTCGTCAGACAGACAACTTAAAGACACCTTTTATAGGCTACCCAGAAACTAAGATGCTATTTTAGGGATAGGCTGGTCATATCTTGGTCTGATGATTCCTTTTATTCCATTTAAATATGCTCACACAAATTTCTCATTTCTTATTATCTTTGCTTTAGTTTTTTACTTTTTTATGTTTGTACCTCAATGTAAACTCAACTCTTTATTTTTCTTTTGAAATCACAGAGTGTTTCTAACCCATGGACAGAGCAACACTGGTTAGCATCTTAAGTTTTTTTTTTTTTTTTTTTTGCTGAAAATTATTTCTTTTTCTTCTTCTTCCTCCTCCTCCTCTTCTGCCACTGAGACTAATAAACTAGATAAGGAGTGGGCATTAACTTTTATTACTTTGTGGCGTGCACTATTCTAGCTCGATGGGAAATTAACTATCAACCTCATTACTATGCAGAGTCGGTACTTCTGTGCAGCATGTGGAGCTGATTGATTTCTTGTGGTTAATATGGGCTGGTGCTCATTTCACATCATGTTGATGTGCCTGTGAATTGTTTTTTATTGTTTGGTAAACACTTTGAGGTCTAACCAATCTTCTGTCTCCTATAAAAATACAGTTTCTTTTACTTTCCATAAAAGACCTCCATAAAACACAGGATTTACTTCAAAATAATGTGGGAGTAGGAAATAACATTCATAGGAAGGTGACGGCTGCGGTTGTTTGTTGGCCACATAGGGCTTTATTGTGACTTTCTGTTCCTTAGATGTATGTTTACAAAGTTCTATTTTATGGTATGTGTACAACTTTCCTCTCCCCCTACATAATAGAATTGCATGTGTGTGCCTTTCACTGTTTGACTGTGCAGTGCCTCTCACTCAGCTGGGCACTAACATGCCTTTTCTTAGAAAGGGGATCAGCACATTCTGTAGTTAATGGAATGAAAGTAGCTCTGATAATGGCATCTTGCATACAGACACACTTAGCATATATAATTTACATATTAATACTGACCAATGCAACATATCTATTTATGTGATCACATAATGTTTAAAGAATATTTATGTACTCATATATGCCTATGTGCACTGTGAAATGGTTAAATCTAGTCCGTCAACACAGAGACTTTAAATGTACATGTATAGTTGTTTTTGGATTCATGGCTTCTGCCTTTTACCATAGGAAGAGCACTGGGCAGCTATTGTTCCTTTATCCCTTTTCCTGGAACAAAAAGCAAAAATCATACCCAACTTCAACTCATAATTTGAGGACTAGTTCAGTCCAAGCTAGATAGAAAATGGTCAAACATCAGCCAACCTATAGGCTGTGGTAGTGCTATAAATATTTGCATTTTCAAACCATTGGGATCTTAGAATTTTTACAGATCATTTTCTGAAGAATATCTAATGCAGAAACATGACTTCTTATAGCATCTTTTGAGATTGATTGATTTAATGTGTTTGGAAGTTTTGCTTGACTATATGTCTGTACCAAATTCATGCAGTGCCCAAGAAAGCCAGAAGAGGGGACCAGAACCCCTTGAATCAGAAGTTAAAGATAGTTGTGTGCCACCATGTAAGTGCTAGGAATTGAACCCAGGTCCTCTGGAAGGGCAGTCATTGTTTCTAATCTCTGAGCCATCTCTGCAGTTCTAACAACATAATGTCTTAACTGAAAAAATATATACTTAAAGTTCTCTCAACATTGAGAATTGCATGCTACATAAAATTAAACTTAATCTAAACTTTTGTTAAATAATTTAGAATCTAAAGAATTTAAATTCTTGTTTGGAATTTATGTATACCAAGTTAACAAATGTGAGAGCTAGCAATTGATTCTACCTTGGGCCCTGCTCCATTCATTGTGATTAAGAAGATAATTTGGGGTCTTTCTGGTGTTTTATGAAAGACAAGAGACCCACTTAAGGTTTGTTTAGTAGGATGCAGAATGAAACAAAGATTCTTGATAGAATCCAGAAGTGGGAACCAAAGCCCACCTGATATTCAGAGAATAAGAAGGAGCTAAAGTCTAAGTGCTGAGTTATCACCTGTGGCCGTCACGTGTTGGGGACTCGTGGTCAGTCTTTCATAGTTTAGACATGGTAGTTTCTATACTTATGATGACCAGTGTTGGGCAGATGACAAAATATCTTGTTTTGTAGCATCAGGTGTTTCAGGGAGTGAGAGCCAAGTGTCTAAAGGGGTGGAGCTTTTAGCCTTCATCTCTCCGATCATGGCATGGTGACACTGATTTCTCTCTTGTGCACATCTGTGTTTTTGACATCCATTCCTCTCTTGTGCAACCTGTCTTTCTTTCTTAAAAAAAAAATAAAAAAAATTCAAAATTATTTTTCTTTCCACAATTCAATGTGTGCTTAATGTGTTGGGCAAAGCTAATGGAGTTTCATAGGACAATTCCATTTTTTCACTTAGCTTTAGTGCCTTAAAAAGATGGAAGAAAAGTCTTGGGTGTGTGTAGTCTAGTTGAGAGACAGTCCTTATAAAGCTATGAAAGGGGAGCCCATCTAGGGTCACTCTACTAGAAATTCTCTGTGGCATTACAGGAAACACATATTTGTTTTCTATTTCTTTACTTTTTAAAATTCATTTTAGATTGGGCCACTGAGGACTTTCCAAGCTGTCTTCTATTTCTTAATTGAGGGATGCTTCTCCTAGGGCCATTAAATCACCAACTTCCTCCTTGTATTGCAAGCAGGCTGTGCGCATTCCTCAGTCTCAGAGAAAGCCCTGGAGCTATGAAAAATGAGAAGCCGCTTCTTTGGGTAGGGAGCTGATGAGTATTCATCAGGAAGAGAGTCCATGTGCAGGTGACTCAGGGGTCCATTGAGGAGATATGGATGGGGCATCCAAGAGAGCAGAAAATATAGTTATTTCATTATTCACTCACAATAGGTGTACAAGTGTGTGGAATGTATAGGCCCTAGAAGATTGTAAGGGCTTGGGGCCTAGCTTAGCCTTAGCCAGTTCTGTTTATAAATGGTGCATTAAAGCATGTGCACCTAGCACATCCTCAGAGCCATTGAGTGCTGCTCAAGTGGGCACTTCCTCATAAGCCAACCTGGACAAGTGAGATAACACCACACTGCAGCAGCAGATGCCAGCAAAGCACAGCTCTTTCCCCTGGCTGGGTGGAGGGTAGACATGGCTTGCCTATTCCTCAATAAACTGAGCTTGCTCGTTTCAAGTCGCTCCTGGGGACTAAGCTGCTATTTAGGTGCCTTCTTAACCCCTTTCCCATGGGGAACTAACAGGGCCCTCCAAAAGGAACACAAGTGCCCATGCTCTCAGTGTATGTCCTCTCTAAATTCAAATGTTGAAATCACCCCTACTAATGCAAGATATTGACTGAGACTTTTGAAAAGTGATTAAGTCATGATGACAGTCCTTAAAAATGGGATGCGTCCTTTGAATGCGTCCATTACAGCAAAAAGATATTTCTGGAAATCACAGAGCAGCTCTCGCCTCTTAGCCCTCAAAATTGCGGAAAAATAGGCTTCTGTTCAGAAGTCATCCAGTCGACTGTCCTTTTTTATTGCAGCCCAAATGGAACAGGCCAGAACCGTGTATTTAAGGAGTGCCTTGTCACACCCACCTGGTATTCTTCAAGATCTAAAGGCCACAACAGAAAGTAAGAGTACTCCATCTACTCAGTCTGTCCCTCTTCTTAAAGGTTTTCTTCTCCCTTGTGGGAGCAAAGAAACTCATGCAGGTGAAGGCAAGAAGAATCATGGCTGGGAGCATCTCCCATCTCCAGCCTGTATTCTCTCTTTTACAATGGTTGGACTAAGTTTACATGGTTTTGCAATTAAGTCTCTGTCATTTTTATCATCTTTGCTTCAGTTTTATTGCTCTTGGCATCTGTCAGGCTGCCCAGACTTCACTGGAAAACAAAGAGCATCCTGTACATGTTAATGTTCCCTAAAACAGCATTCAAAATCATTCTCACACAAGGTAATGTAGCCAAGTTGCTTGGGACGTTTGCTGAGAAGACTGAAGAAAGGTAATTTTGATTGCATAACCTTGGATATTAGCTTTTGATTTTTGTTTTGTTTTTGCTTGTTTGGTTGGGTATATATATATATATATATATATATATATATATATATATATATATATATATATATATATATAAAGTTGAGGCAAACTAGAGTGATTGGGTAAGAGGGACCATCAATTGAGAAAATTTCCCGGCCAGATTGGCTTGTGACAGAGCCTGTGTGTATCTTTCTGATGAATTATTGATGTGGACAGGCCCAGTTTCCTGTGAGGAGTGATACCCTGAGCACATTTTCTGCAGTTACCCCAGGTTTTGGAGCTAGTAGCCTCTGGTAGGAGAACATACATGTTCGTCTTTCTGGATCTAGATCACCTTGCTCAGTATGATCTTTTCTAGCTCAAACCATTTACCCATAAATTTCATAATTTTGTTCTTACTTGTAGGTGGATAGTATTACAAACTGTACATATGCCATATTATCTATTCATCAGCTGGAGCAATTGGTTTTGTCCCATTTCCTAGCTATTGTGCATCAAGCAACAGACAAGGCAGAAGGGAATTCTTCTTCACTGAAGACACCATGCACTTCTGACACAGAGGACAGTGGTTCTGATGGGAAAGCCTCTCCTCTGAGGATTAACTTCCATGGTACCAGAAGGCAGCATGCAGGTTTCCAAAAGAGACCAACCAAATAGGTTTATATAGCAATGATGCCTGTGAACCACAGCAATATCCAGACCAGCATGGCACAAAAACTCCAAGGATGTGGTATTGACATTGTGGTGATCTGAATGAAAATGGTCCCCACAGACTCATAGGGAATGGCATTATTAGAGGTTTTGTTGGAGTAGGTGTGGACTTGTTGGAGGAAGTATGAAACTTTGGGGTAGGCTTTGAAATTTCAGATCCTCAATCCAGGCCAAGTGCCTCACTGTCTCTTCCCGATGCCTGTGGATCCAGATGTAGAACTCTCAGCTACTTCTCCAGCAACATGTCAGCCTGCATACTGCCATGTTTCTTGCCATGACAATAACGGACTAAGCCTCTGAAATGTAAACCATCCCAAATTAAATGTTTTTCTTTATAAGAATTCCTGTGGTTATGGTGTCTCTTCATAGCAATAGAAACCCTAAGCAGGCATCTTACCTAGGTAAACCAACAGCTCTCTAATTGGACTTAAGACCTCCTCAACAAGAGGAAAATCATGCCTAATGAGAGAAACATATTCAAGTGCCCAAAGCTAGTGAAGTCGTGGATCTTGGAGGAGAACTATTAACATCTACTTTATTAAACCAGTGTAATTCCTAACTACATTCTAAATATTTATTGTTATATCCACAGATTGAAGATGAAGTTTCTGTCCTGCCAAAGCTCATAAACACCCAATAGCCACTTTCAAAATAATTGACTCAGGGGCTTAGTATTACATAAAAATGCTAAGTTGATAGTTCAGGGTTATTACTAATGAATGCTTACACTTAAATTAACCCATAATTCATAACTATGTCTAGCCTCATAGCTTGGCACCTTTTCTCAGTACAGTGTTCTCATCTATTTTCCTCCATGTCTGGCTGGTGACTGCCTCTCTGCCTTTCTTCTTCCCAGAATTCTCCTAGTCTGGTTACCCTGCCTATATTTCCTGCCTGGATACTGGCCAATCCACATTTTATTAACAAATAAATTTTTAGTGACAAATCTTTACAGTGTACAAAAAGTATTATCCCACAGCATTTCCCTCTTTTTTCTTTTTAAAACAAAAAGCCCAAATCTAATCTCCTTTGTGTAGTTTTTTTTCTGACCATTATCCATAACAACTTGTAACCATCTCCTTTAACATGATAATAGATATCATAATTCATTTTTTCAAAAATGTAGTCGTAGTTCTTTAGACTACTTCCTGCTGATTGGAGGCACTATTAGTCTTTCGGGGACACTGAGAGAATTCAGGATTATGGTCAAGTCCTGACTGAAGAATTCTGTGAGTCTGGATTATCTCAGCCAGCAACCTTGAAGCTGTTCTAGATGAAGAGCTCAGAGGAAAGAGAAACAGAGATGCTTTGAAATACTGGATCATCTGCGTCATCCATTGTCATTGGAGATTTTTAAAAGGGATCTTCCTTCATCAATCCTTATTTTTTTAACCTGGAATAAATCTACAGACTCTCATTTTCTGTGGAAATAAAACAAAACCTCTCCTCCAAAGTAACATATCTTTTTACTTAAATTTTGAAGTCAAGATCACCTAACCCATGTCTCTTGTTCTGTTCAGCCATGCGGCTCGGTACCTTTTCTTAGGGCAGCATAGTTGTCCTCTGCTTCTTTCAGGCCTCTCTCTGGAATTCTCTCTGGTGTTCTGATCTGGCATTCTGTTCTCAGAGTTTTTAGTCTGGTAGCCCCGCCTACACTTCCTGTCTGCCTTTGGCCAATCAGCTCTTTTTATTAAACCAGTGGGTGGGACAATTATTTAAAATGAAACAACACAACCTCCCACAAAGATATTTTCAAAATACATAGATTATTTAATCTAGCAGTATTTATAGTTAAATATCTTTTTAGCAACTGTTGCTCCTTCCTCAGTAGTCAAATTATTTAAAGACAGTGCAATGACATACAGTATTGAGAGTTTCTGTGTATTTTGTATCTTTACATGGCTTTTTACATTACTTTACTCCCTTTAGAAGAACTTTATTATTTTGAAACTATATGTTTTTATTATTGTCTATACCTTCTTTTTACTCTCCCAAGCCTATATGCATATCTTTAAAAACACAGTAAACCATTTAGATTCTTTAATCTGAATCTTTTTTAAAAACTGTATAATTCTTTTTTCTGACCACATGAGTCTTTAATCTGATGAATGGTGTGGTTAGGATTAAAGTGGTGGCTTTGGCAGCTGACTTTCAACCATTTCTTGTTTCCTTGAGACTCTAGTTTTATGGTAGAAGCACATTTATCACCAGCTCTGAAAGCTGAACAAAGATTAAATTCAGGATTCTTGGTTTTTTTTGTTTTTGTTTTTTTTTTTTTGTATTTTAAAGGAGGGGATATAGATATGATAGGGGAAAGGTGCAGATTATTGTATCTACACTGAAAAGTAAAGTTACAAATATGACAATGGAAAGGATAGATTATTGAATCTCCTCTGGAAAAAGATATAGTAATAACACAATAAAGGGGTAGATTATTGAACTACTCTGAAAAGAAAAAAAATAAGAATATGATAGGATAAAAGGATGTATTATTGAATCTACCTTTTAAAAGAAACTACTTGTTTTAAATACTTTACAATGCATTGGATTTTGTATATTGTTTACAAATGTGTATATTGATACAAAGTTGAGATTATTTTTGTTCAAACATATGCACGTATATATACTCCAATGTATTGTACCTATGCATCTCATTTAAAAATGTAATACAAATTACTAGTCCTTGAAAGGTATCATTACCAAGTAATTAGGATGTAAAGAAATACAAGTTAATAATTAGTCATTACAATCAAACTTATAGTTATATTAGTTATGTTTTCAAGGTCAAACTGATATATATTTTATATATGTTGTCTTTAAACCCTTGAGAGATTTACGGAATATGGCATTTAAGATGTTTTAATAACAAAGATTCTTTTTTATGAAAATCATATATGTCTGCTGCTGGCAGCACCAATCTATTTCAGAGAAGATAATGGGCATTAAAGAAACTCCATATGGAGTTTATTTTCTTTGTGGCAAAAGTTAGCTACTGGGTGAGAAGGTATCCTTGCCTCTACTGCTGACAATATGCTCTTCAAATGGACCAGTAGGACACAGAATAAAGGACTGCCAAACTTTGCCAAGACAAGGTAGGACAGCCCTTCAGAAAATCCTGCTTCATAGTAAGATTGTCAGATATACTAGGCCTATAGGTTGAAGATGAATGAAGATAAAGAGGAGCCTTGGGTGACTGTCCAGGCAGCCAGCTGTTTCTGTCATTTCTCTCAGTTTTTGAAAGTTGATTGTTTGTACTTCCTGTTTACTCAGTTAATATTATTTTCTTCTTGGGTCTCTGATGGAGTTGAAGACTAGATAGTTATAGTTTTTTTTATTAACAAATTCAGAAAAGAAACTCACTAAAGAGATATAAAGTGTGTAAGTTTGGGAGACATCAAAAGATAGTTTTTTTGTTGGTAATAGAAGTTAGATAGAAAGTAAAGTAGGTACAACACTTTGGAATGACCAAAATTGGAAAAATAATCTCTGAATTTGTCAATTCAGAGAATTGTTAATGTAACTCTTAACTATATATTGTATATAGTTATTGTACTTACTGTGTATAGTTTTTCTATTAGTCATAAACTTTTTAAATTTAAATTTTAGATAAAAAGGAGAAATATGGTAATTTTTTGTATATGCTCTATCAAATAAAGCTTATCTGAGGATGAGAGTGCAGAGCTAGCCCCAAAGTTAGCCACAGAGGTCAGACAGTGGTGGCATATGCCTTTGCTCCCAGCACTTGGGAACTCATTCCTTTGCTCCCAGTACTTGGGAAGCACACACACCTTTAATCCCAGAACTAGGGAGGTTGAGACAGAAAATGATATGGCTGGGCAGAGAAATAAATATAAGAGCACTCATTCTGAGGCATCGTGGAGACGGGATCCCCCTTGTGTGGTGAGAAGTGGGTGAGGTGAGAAGTGGGTGTGGCTTGTTCCTTTGTCTTATGATCTTTCAACATTTACCCCAATATCTGGCTCTGGGTTTTTATTAAGACCAATTAGAATTTGTGCAACAACAGGTAATTGTACTTCTCATCCCTTGTCAAACAAATGTCTCTTTGCAACAGACAGGGACCATATAGAAAACCACAAACAATCAAGATGTAGAGTTCGGGACAGTGTAACTCCTATACCTAATGCTCAGTGTTCACTGTAGAAAAAGGGGTTGAGGATTGTAAGAGCCAGTTGAATAGAAATTTTGCTGTGAGATTGTGTTTCTTAGAAATGCCAGAGCTATTCCCATAAAGCATAAGCAACAAGGCTACCTAACTCCGAGCTGAGTGAGTACAGTAGGGGTATAAACGTACTGACCTAAATGGGGGAAAGCTCTCAGAGCTTCAGAGCTGGATCAACTATCAGCAATGAAGGAACACTATGAGCAGGAGAAACAGTTTTCTCTAGGATAAAGTACATTACCTGGTTATCCAATACTGAATGGGCAGCCTCTAAAAATAAGTACAAATAACAATATGTGGACTAAACAGGTTTTGTTCATATATTTTATTTATATATTCATATATATATATGGAAAGAAAAAGTCACATTTGAAAGAGAACAAAACAGGGGCACATGGGAGGTCTGGGAGAGAGGAAAGGGAAGGGGGAATTAAGTCATTAAATTAATGTTGAAAATTCTTTCAAAAATTATTCAGAAAGAGAAAGAATGAAAGAAGAGAAGAAAATAGATGATATGAAGGAAGGAAGAGAAGGGAGAAATAGATAGATAGATAGATAGATAGATAGATAGATAGATAGATAGATAAATCAGTCTAAGAAAGTCATGAAGAACAGCTGAGTAATCAATATTCCCCCATGGCTTGTTTTGGCTTATGCCTCTAGGTTCCTGCCTTGCTTGAGTTCCTGCCCTAGATTTCCTCAATGATAGAATGTGATCTGAGGGTTGTAACAAAAAGAATACGTTTTCCTCCACAAATTTCTGTTTGTTGTGGTATTTTATCACAGCAATCGGAACCCCAAGACAAGAATTGGTACCAGGACAAAGGGTATTTTTGGGACAGAGCTGATGGTGTGCATTTGTGAGGACTGTGGTAATATTTGAACATTGGCCTGGAAAAAAAACCACTGAGTGCTCAGAGCTCAGTAAACTGCTCTGTGGGAACTTGGGAGATCGGAATGTTGACAGCAAGGAGATGATGAAGTTTCAGAGGAATGTTTGAGGGTCCTTTAAAGACACTATTGGGGTCATCCAATATTTTGAAGTAAGAGTCCGTGGTACTAATAGCGGGTCTGACATGGTGAACAAGAGATTAGAACCACTAAAGTGGAACTTTTATTGAAACCAAACCGATCAGAAGAGCTGAAGAATGAACTGTGATTGACAAGAGACAAAAATAATTGAAATAAGATCTTTGGGAGTATTTCCTCAGGGTCAGCACCCAGAAACTGTGGTAGTAGAGCAAGGATGTACCTTGTGCTGGCAGCCAAACTTAATAATTCTAAGAGTTACCCATGTGGTCCTGGATTTGAAGGTATGAAGGGGTCATAGAGAGGAGTTAAGATTTGGCACTATGAGAATCTGGGAGAGCCATTGGTTAAGTAACTGCCTCCGTTGCAGTAGTAGCCCCAGGATTGAATAGGTCATGGAGAGAAGTCAAGGCTTGATGTCTTAGTTAGAATTTCTATTGCCGTGAAGACACATTATGATCATGGCAGCTTTTATAAAGTAAAACATCTAATTGTGGTGGTTTTCTTACAGTTCAGAGATTTAGTCCACTATTGTCATGGTAGGAAGCAAGGCGGTATGTAGACAAATATGGTGCTCGAGCTTCGAGTTCTTATATTCTGATCAAAAGATAACAGGCAGTGAACTGTCTCACTGGGTGTAGCATGAACATATAGAAGACCTCAAATCCTGCCTCTACAGTGACACACTTCCTCTAACAAGATCACACCTATTCCTACAAAGTCACACCTCCCAATAGTGCCAATCTTTGGGGGGGAGCATTTTTTTTTTCTCAAACCAGCACACTTGGCATCATGCAGCAGGGTCAGAGGCCCTGAAGAATTTCCTGAAAATGAAAATGCAACCCAATTATAGTGCAGATCCCAGCATTTTGGAGATTCCAGTACCATGAGATGCCCTCTATGGTCAGCAGTTGTACAATGACACTAGTCTAAACATATTAGATGTACTGTGCGTCCTGTGGATAGTGGAGCCATCTGGATTCTCTGGAGTCCAAAATCTAGGGTTGTGAGCGAATCGGAATGCTAACACTGAGCTTTTTACACTGCTGGACTTCACTTTCTGATTTGATCTGATTATGACACTGTAGTGGTTCTTTCCTTTTGAATAAGAAGTATTTAACTTTTTAAAAAACTTTTCTAAGATCTCACAGTTAAGAGACTGGAGATTTTAGAGATGCTTGTGATATTTTAAAGAGGCTTTGAACTTCGAAAGAGACTTTGGATGTTTTAAAGAGACTGAACTTTCAAAGTACTTGAATTAAATAAATTGAAAGACTGTGGTACTTTTAAAAGTTGGAAAGTGTTTCCTATTGAGATATTGATATTAAAAGGATATCTTAAGGATAAACAAGAAAGTAAAGGTTGTAGTTTAGTAATATTGTATCAATGTACAAGTTGTACAAGTTGACAAGGGGTCAGTTGTCCTGATTCATTTTTTTCTCTTCCTCCCTCCCTCCCTCCCTCCCTCCCTCCCTCCCTCCCTCCCTTCCTTCCTTCCTTCCTTCCTTCCTTCCTTCCTTTCTTCCTTTCTTGTCAACTTAACACAAGCTAGAGTCATTTGGGAAGAGAGGGAACCTCAGCTGAGAAGATGCGCCCACCAGACTGGCCTGTAAGCAGGCCTATGGAGTTTTTGAATGATTGTTGTAGCATGGTCCATTTTAGTGATTACGCAGAAACAGTGGTCCTTAGTTGCATAAGAAAGCAGGCTGAGCAAGCCATGGGTAACAACCCAGTCAGAAGTACTCCTCCCTGAGAAACATTTTGTCAAAAAAAAAAAAAAAAAAAAAAAAAAACCCAAAACAAACAAATAAAAAAAATTCCTCTGTTGTATGATATTTTGTTTGTCTTCTGACAAATAAAGCTTGCCTAGAGATCAACTAGCCACTAGTTAACCATAGAGGTCACGCTCTATGTGATGGCACACATCATATATCCCAGCACTTAGGAGGAGGAAGCAGAAAGATCAGAAGTTCAAGGCCACCTTGGGTACATAAAATTGAACTAGTTTAAAAGAGAAACAGCCAGCCGGGCTGTTGTAAACGACTATGACATGGAAGTGTAAGCTCAATAAGTCCTCTTCCCACATGGTGCTTTATCACAACAACAGAGGTTGTAAGGCTCTCGAGAAATAAGAGACAAAACAACAGCATATTGTTTAGTAAATGAAATGGACGCCATTAAGAACAAATTGTAATAGGTGTGTTTTAGTATCTGAGTCCATAGACCATTGAAATATGTGTTTAAACCTAAGTACCTTTCTTGCTCCTCTGTACCCTTATTCCTCTGTTTGTAGATTCAGGTTCCCAGGAAGTGAACCTCACTAGTCTACTCTATGCTAAGAGGTGGGCCACTCGGGTTGATTTTGGTAAAGATGGGCTCAATAAGTGGCAGTCCACAGGGACTAAGATCACAGGAGTCTCTGCCTATCAGTAAGGATCTTTCTTCAAAACGTTAAATGCTGTGAGATCCGTCTAGGAAATTGATTTTCTCAGGAGATATATGATTTATGGAGACAGAATTACATAGAGCACTCTGAATTCTCTGAACTCCTGTGGGCTCAAAAGGCAAGAAGATATAAGGACTGTGGAGTGGTGAGAAAGACTGCATTGTGGCCAACTGTTTCTACTCACACTTCATTTCTGAGCCTCATGATTCCAACCCTTCCTATGTTCACCCACCATTAAGAGATCAGTTCATCTGACTCCTGATTCTGGCATGGCTTTTTGTGGTCAGGAGCTAGGCCGGGTGCTTCTGGATTCTTGGCTTCTTATTCAAAGAATTGGAAATAAAGGCTCACAAGAATTGGCAAACGGAGCAAGAACGCTTAATTCAGAGCAAAGTGATAGTGTAGATTACAAAGGTATAAACTGGTAAGATTGACAGCTGGCCACAAGAATGAGATCACTCAAGGGCCCTCACTATTGTTTGGCACTTTTGTCGATAGGGGGTTCTAGAGAAGGAAGGGTTTGTATACTATTTTGATGAACCTCAATTTTGACTGATAATGCAGGTCATATACTGTCTTTTCCTATTGTGCATACTCCTTCAGATAATGTACCTGATTTTACCAATATGTTCACTAATATGCATGGGTATAAAATAATGAACAGGAGAATTTCCCTAAATTTGAGCTAGAGAACATAACTTTCCTGAGCTTCCTGAACATGTACTCCATACCAGTTCAGTCCTTCTATTCCTCATAAAAGGATAAGCTGAGAATATACTTAAACAGAAACCGTCTACATTTGTTTGTTATTAGGGCTGGAGAAACTTGTACTTTTGTTCAGAGATGGAAGTACCTGTAGCATGATTCAAATAAGGGGGTTGAGAGTTCTAAGGTTGCTTCCTCAATGTTTGGAAATTGGTGTCTGAGACATACGTGGTATATTTAAGTGAAGGCTTTGAGCTTCCAAGTACATTGTTACAAGAGGGGACTTGTAACAATGATTTGTGCATGGACCTCGAATCAAGATACTAAACTATGTGTGCTGGCCTG
Organism: Phyllotis vaccarum; assembly: GCA_033318265.1. Lineage (NCBI taxonomy): Eukaryota > Metazoa > Chordata > Mammalia > Rodentia > Cricetidae > Phyllotis > Phyllotis vaccarum. The sequence continues at coordinate 163,416,739 of JARWLC010000001.1, read as the reverse complement.
TCTCACTTTCTTCTCTCTCTGGTCTTTTGAAGCAGTGGGTATAGCATAACCATTTTGTGAGGGTTCAGTGGTCTCACATGCTCATTTTCTTCTATATTGAGCCACATGCAAACAAAGAGGTCCTATTGCTGGAG